>OV050030.1:156286412-157600887 GCA_920105625.2 Clusia tigrina | reverse complement strand
GGGAAAATTCTGTGCAAATGAGCGAATAAACCATTGCGGTTATTCGACTCAAAATTTAAAAATTGAGCGAGCATAGGTGCTAGAATTTCATGCTAGTGAGCGAATAAACCAATGCGGTTATTCGACTCAAAGTGTATAGATAATAAATAGAGTTATATAGAGCAAATATGCAGTGTTGCAGTCTGGGCAAGGGCTAGGAGGAAATAGTCATATCCTCGCAAGAAATTAATTGATTTTTTTTCTTTCTTCCTTTCCTTTCTCGAGCAGCAAGAAAATGAGCTACGGAAAGCATCAATCTGCCTGCAATGGCATCAAGAGGGCAGCAGAGCATGCGAAGACAAGTGAGTTCTCGCATTTGGGGCTTTAGGAAGCCAAGGTGCGGCTGACTCGTTTAGAGCAACAGTGGGAGCGGTTCAATGCCCTCCATGACGAGATGGCATCTCGTGCCAAGCGCGATGAGAGTGCTGATTTGGAGAGATCAATGGAGCGGGCGGAGCGACGGTACTTCTGAGCGAGTAGTGCACTGAACGCCAAGGTCGAACAATTGTGCCCAGCAAGGTGCGTTGAGCAAGGCGCCAAGGAGCCAATTTCGGTGCATGTGACAATGCCGTTCCAGCAGCACGACCTCCAACATACTTGGGGAGAATTTGATGGAAGCATCACCAAAGGGCTCAACCAAATTTATGACCGGAAGTATCCGGTATGCCGGGAGTACTTGCGGAAATTTATTAAGTTGCCAGAGCTAGAGGGACTACCCACTGCGGAGAGCCTACAGCGTATGGCGAATGTGACCCTTGAATCCATGCGCCAACTAAAGGCATAGGGGTTACCTGTGGAACATTGGGACATGTTCGTTGTGCATATGCTCCACGAGCGACTGAACAGCGGCACTGCCAAGCAATGGGAACTACAGGAGGAGCTCTGACTCTCCAAAGGTGGATGAGATGTTGGCTTTTCTGGAGAAGCAGGCCTCTGCTCTACCAGCACGGGAAGTCAATCGAGCGCATCAATTGGAGCACGGGCGCGATCGAGAAACGGGCGCAGTACCCAAGAGCAGGGAGAGAATGGGCCACGGTGTGAGTGCAACAGGAGCAGCACAGATACGAGCAAGCCAAGACAAGCTGTGCGAGATATGCAGCGAAGATCACGCAGTGTACCGATGCCCACACTTCCTGTCACTCAATTTGAGAGCTAGGCTAGAGCTAGTTGGCAAACGCAACCTGTGCTACAACTGCCTGAAGAAGGGGTCGGAGTGCTTTGTGGGGCCATGTTTGCGGTGCCCAGGGGCGCAGAAGCACAATAGCGTGCTATGTGGAAAAAGGGAGCCACAGCAGCAGGTGTTGGTGGCAGAGCAGCCAAAGCGGGGAGCCCCGCGACAACAATGCTGAAGGTTAAGAGCGATTGACGGTACAGCAACCTTCAAAAGCGCGCAAGAGTAACAGAGCCTGGGCGAAGTGCTAGATTTAAGAGCCTTTTTAACTTAAAATTTCAAAAACATAATAGAGCATTAAAAAAAGAGCGAGATATTTCGAATTGTGCAACTTATTATAAGTCCTTTCATTGTAATTTAGAGATGCAAGAGGCCTTGTTACCAACAGTTATGGTGCGTGTCGAGATTGCAGGAATGCTATATGGGCCAGTGCGAGCACTTATGGACACTGGAGCGCAGCCAAATTCAATCAGTGCCGAATTCCGGCGAAAGTACCAGTTGCCAATACGATCACAGAGCTGCAAAATGATAGGAATAGAAGGTAAACCATTGACATAAAGCACTGTTTGAGTGCCAATGTGTTTTCTTGTTACCCTATGAAGAGCGAGAATGATTATTTAGAGACTGAGTTTTGGGTGCTGCCAAGAGAATGTAACTGGTGCCCAGTTTTGCCAGGAAGAGATTTAGTGGAGATACCAATGCATTTTAAGAATGAGGGTTTATGGGCGGATCCTGAGTTTTGGAAGGCGAGACCAGTCGAGCTACTGTTAGGAGCAAATATGGTAGCTGGAGCCATTACGGCGATAATGCCAAATGAGGTGCAACGCATAGCCATATATGAGAGCATGTTTGGGCAAGTCATTTTCGGGGCACAACCCTGTGAGAGAGATAGAGGGGCCGATGCTATAGTTGCATCGATAGAATGCATCGATAACAAAAGTTTAGACGAGTTACTTCAGCGCCTGTGGCAGATAGATCAGGTGGAGACGATAACTCGCTGGAGAACAGATGAGGAGCTGGAAGTGGAGCAAAATTTTATGGAGACTTATACTAGAGATGAAAAAGGGCGTTTTATTGTGACAATTCCAGTGAAAGAGACGGTGCAAGGTTTAGGCACTTCAAGAGCAATAGCATTGCGCAGCTTTATGTACTTGGAGCGGAAATTAGAGAAAGACTCAGAGCTGAGAAAGCAATATGTAGAATTCATGAGAGAGTATGAGAGATTAGGGCATATGAAGTGCGCTATACAACCACCAAGAGTGGTCGAGCCAGTTTATTATATCCCACATCATGTGTCACCAAAAAATTTCGGGTGGTTTTTGATGCTAGCTGCCAAACGAATCGTGGCATCTCTCTGAATCAAGTGCAATATTTAGGCGAGAAATTACAAAAGGATCTTTACGAAATTGTCCACAATTGTATTGTGATAGCTTCATTGTCGATTCGAAACAAAGTATATGGATATGTATATATATGTATATGTATTTGTATATGTATATGAATATGTATGTGAAGATGTATATATATTTATATTTATATATATAAGAATGCATATGTAAATGTATATGTATATGTATTTATCTATGAATACGTATATGTATATGGATTTGCAAAGGAAACCTTCATTTCTCTCCATCTTAGCGCAATATAGCCCAGGTTAAGACAGCTTTTATTTGCAGTCACAACCCAAGGCGTAATTATGTGATTGTTGCAATTCTGCTGGGTAGATTCCATCCGGACCCGGAGATTTATATGGACCAAAGGTGTTTATGGCCCACTCAACTTTGTCGACTGTAACTATCACTTTCCCTATCTCAGACTGCCTGCCCCTAGGTGTCAAGTTATTACCCTCCACTGTGCTACTGTCTGGAAAATGCGAAGAGCCAAAGATTCCTCGCTCGCTTCGCTCCACACATCACCCGGACCTTTAAGGAAGCCCAGGTTATTTGGTGTCATCGCTAGGATTCTTCTTAGTCTATCTGCTTCCGATGTTTCTTCCACATCCCTACAATAATTTTGCCAGAACTGTCGTTGCGGAGTTCTGGTTGCTTTCTTGTATTTTTTTGGTCAGCGTTGTAGGCTTCCTAGTCCACGGGCAGACCCGAAGTTTTAGCCCTGTTAAATAACCGCCTATTGCACTTCCATCCATCCATTGACCATCAAGGTGGTTTGTTCTTGCCTCTCAATTTAACCCGGCCAGTCAGTGAACTATTCAGGGCCGTGGTTATCTAATTGATCAGCCCGTCGGGGGATTTCTTGGCAGTGAGGCCCTGAGAGTCTTCCTATACGTCCCCCAGTAAGTTCTCCGTATATTTCTAAAAGTCGTAACTGGAGATGCTGGAAAGATCAATTCGTATTCTATATAGCGATGGTCAGAGTAGGAATTTTCATTCGACATTCTCTATCTTTTTACATTGTTCGCGAAATTATCGAAGGTCAGGGTAATATCTGACTGACCTCTTGCCTTTGTGTTTCGAGCTTCCCCACAATGTGAGCGTTTATGTCGCTGGAGACAACCAAGTTCCTGTTGGCTACGGCTGCCTCCATGACCAATGCCTGAACGTCTTTCGGGGGAACGTCCTTGTCATGTATGTAAATATTTGTATACGTATAAGTACATGTATTAGTACACGTATATGTATATGTTATGTATATGTACGAGTATATGTACATGCATATATATATTTTTTGTGTGTATTGGAGGTGGAAATCTGCTACCAGACACTGGACGACGCGCCAGTAGTGTAGGACTCTTACCCACTAAAACTACTCCCACGGACACCTCCCCGATGGTACATAACCGTTAAGGAACACTTCGTTCGGGGAGGGGAATGCTGAAAGGACCCCTCTTATGGATTCCCTGAACGTCGTCACCTTTCCAAGTGGCGGAGGTCACGCATTATTTCTGAGGAGGCACTCCCGTATGGTGCGCTGCCTGGTGGCTACTACGTGATCATGCGCACTGGACTCGCGCGTACTTCAGCCGTAGTATAGTCTGCACGACTCCTTGGCCAGCAGGTCCCTAGGGATCATACCAGCAATCACCAGCGCGGCGTCTGTGGACACAGTGCGATGGGCACAGATCGTTCGAAGTGGACTTCTGCTATAAACTGCCTCTATGGTGCGAATGTATGCCATGACATTCGCCTTATCAGCCCATATGGGCGCCCCATACATGATTACGGATTTGACAACTCCTGATATGAGTTGTCTCTTCCGCTGCCATGGTCCTCCACAGTTCGGAATTATCCGGCAAAGCGAAGAGCAGATCCGAGCCGCCTTTTCACCTACACGCCTCAAGTGTTCCTTGAATGTTAATCTGGAGTCTATCCAGACGCCTAGGTACTTCAAGTGGGGGATCGTGGTAATGGTGCAGTTTCCAACTCTTATCTCCACGACCTCCTCTACCTTTCGACTCGAAATAAGGATGGCCTCCGTTTTCTGCTCCGCCAGTCTAAGTCCTGCATTCACCAGCCATCTCCCGACAACGGCCACTTTGCGATTTGCCTCCGCTACTACCTCTTCCAGATGTTTCGCCGCGATCACTAACACTATGTCGTCCGCATATCCGATGATTTTTACATCATGGGGCACCTATATGCGGAGAATGCCATCATATGTACATAACATTCCGGAGTAGTGGACCCAGTACATGCCCCTGGGCAATCCCTCTGGTGACCTTAGGCATTTCCATACCTCGGTCGGACTCGTATAGCAGCATCCTGTCGTTAAAGTAGTCGGCAATCATCCGTCTTAGATAGACGGGCACTCCAAACTCTGTCAGCGAACTCGCTATGCGCGCCCAGCTCGCCGAGTTAAAAGCATTCTTGACATCAAGGGTGACCACAAAGCAGTACCTCTTGGAGCCCCCCTTCCATCTTCGTCTTTGTATAGCCCCCTTCGCCATTTGGATGACGTCGTCAATGGCGTCCACTGTCGATCTTGTTTTCCGGAATCCATATTGGCGTCGCGCCAGTCCTCCAGCCTCCACTAGAGCCTCTCAAATCCGGTTGCAAATAATCCGCTCCAGGACCTTCCCTGCCGTGTCTAGCATGCACAGGGGACGATAGGCTGATGGGTCTTCCGTTGGCTTATCAGCTTTTGGCATCAGGACCACCTGCTGCCTTTTCCACCGTTTTGGGAAGACACCTTGTCTAAAACAGACCTCGTAAAGAAACTTCAGTGCCTGTGGGTTTCGCGCAGTTGCCGTTTTGAGCACTCGGTTGGGTATTCCATTTGGGCCAGGTGCCTTCTGGTCCCCAAATCCTCCAACGGCCCGCATCATCTCGTCAGTGGTCACACTGGGTAATTCTTCGTGCAACTCGAGGGGAAGTTGGCCAGGCACGTAGTCCTGTGCTGGGAAGAGCTCTCCCACAATACCTCTGAGCAAGTCGGGGCAGCTTGGGGCTGGTTGCCTATGGCAAGGGAGCTTTTTCATCACAAGCTTATATACTGTGCCACATGCGTTTTCTTCAACCTGTTCGATGAAACTCCTGCGCTTGCTTGACTTTATGGCCTTTTTCAGCCTCCTCTTGACCTCCTTGTATACCTGGCGTATCTTCGGACACTCTGGCCCGCTGGTGTCTTCGTCTTGCGGCATGACATTCCTTACGCAGGCCAGAGATCTCATCTGTCCACCAGTAGGTGAATTTCTGACATCCGCCATAGCCCCTTCAGAGCATCGCCCCATCGCATGCACTCTCTAGCTGGCTTGCTAGCTGACTTGCCATTTCGTCCGCACTACCTTCCAAATTCATGGACTCCAACATGACTTTAAGGGCGACGTCATCGAGTTTATCCGCCCACCAGCCTCTTAATCTTGGACCTATCTTTGGCCTTCTCCCCGGTAACTTTAGATCGATCTTAATGACATTGTGATCGCTGTGAGTAATCGCTGTGAGTGGCCGCGAAGCTATTCAGGCGGAGTTTCCCGTGGTGGCACACCAACTTGGACCTTCCTATCCACCAGGTGACAACCCGCCTGAACCTCTTTGTTCAACATTTTGTAGTCAGTCTGGGTCCCCGTACCGACTCGCTCCGATTGTGATGGCTTTTCAATCATCACCGCGTCCTGCTCCTGATGGATCTGGAGGCAAATGTCCCGGATTTTGGCCGTCTTCCGCTTGATATTCGCGTGGACACTATGCCGTGGCCCCACGAAGGCAATTAAAGCCTCGACGTGCCACTCCAATACCGCCATTTTGCCTTTAGCAACGACTGCGTCTGGGGGATGAAGCGCCATTGCATCGGTTTACGTATCCGATGTAGGTCGGAGCTCACTGGCGTCTGCAAGTGAGTTTCTCCGCACCACATCCTTCGTCCATTCCGGACTCCTTGGAAGAGAGGATCTCTTACTGAAGGGATTCTTGTCGGCACCATTGTTCTTTCCCTGTTGGCTTTGTATCTTTTACATTTTGTTTAACTTGGTCCCCGCTCGTGGCCGCTATCTATGTTCGTTGTGCAGTTGCTTTCTTAGTCTCATGGTTATCTATGCCGCCGCAGGGAGGCAATACAAGGGACCTCATGAGCACTTACGTTCAGTGCCAGACCAGGGTTAATCGGGAATGTGACATCCTGCACTGCCAACTTAATGGTGACGAGACATGGAGCGCTCCTCGAGACCTGCCATGGTTTTAACGGGACGGGGGCGACAGTGGCATTAAGTTACCAGCCATTTCTGCAACGTTTCACCCTTGCATACTGAAGTAACAGCATACCACTATCGTCAGCCCGCAGCATCAAAGTCCTCACATTTCCCGGTATATCGTAATTGAGGCCTTACTGGTCTCGGCCTTAATGGGCCGTACTTGCCCTCCACCAAAATTCGCAGCAATCCTCACGTCGTGGGGTACCTCTGACCAAGATATGAGGCCCGTCATGGGTCTGCCACTCTTGGCTTTTTCGCGTTGCCACGACGATCCGTCGGTGTCCCAAGTTTCGTGCCACGGCATCCCACGATGTCCCACGTCGGTCCCTTGTAGATCTGTGTCCCACATTGCCCAGCCAACCGCCCCATCTTCGTCATCGCTGACTGGTTAGTTACTCACTTTAGCTACTGTGCAGCGGGTGGCGGAACACCATTACCCAGGGTCGCCACGTGGAGGCAGTGAGTCTTCTTGAGGGAATTATCTGTAAGGATCGTCCTGGCCACTCCCTGGTGAGTGGCTGTCAGGAGCTTTGCCTTAAGGTTATCCCCCTTGACCCTATGTACATGTATATGTATATGTATATATGCATGTATATGTATATGCCTAGGCAGGTAGGTAGGTAGGAGTGGCAGCCTTTGTCGCAAAAAGTACACTTAAGCACATGGAATGGCTCGTTGTGGTACCACACTAAGATGACGCGTCCAGGCACCCAGCATATGTGAACTTGTGAGTTAGAGGAGCGGCAATCGAGTACAAGCTTAGAGGTAGTGAATACACCAGCCAGTGACTTGACTGCCGCCTGACTGTCCGTGAATATGCGTATCATCACATCGCATACTTCATTTCGAATAAGCCACTTGGACGATTGTCATTACTTCCGCCTGAAAGAAGCTGCAATGGTCAGGGAGACGATAGGAGAGCTTGATGCCAAGTTTTCTGGAGAAGATGCCGCAACCGACCTTATTCTCCAGTTTGGAGCCATCCGTATATATGCCAATGGAACTGCCAGTGACCACTAAATTGTTGGACCATTCCTCTCTACTAGGAATGTAAGTGTAGAACCCGTGGTTTAGATTAGGTGTAGAGCACGTATAGTCAACGTTCGCCTGTGCGGGCGTGTCCTGCATCAGAATATTGGCGTGGCCCAGGTTCAGCCTAGTCCAACGCGATATAGCATTGAGTCTGGTTGCCGAGCATTTTGCTTGTTGCCTGACCAGAAGCCTAGTGGGCAACCAATGTAGGAATGCAAATAGAGCTTTGGTAGAGGTGGTACGCAGAGCCCCTGTTATCAGAACCGCTGCTGTTCTTCTAACCTTGTCAAGAGGTTTTAGGTTCGCCGCCTTGTCAGTTGCAGGCCACCAGAAAACAGCGCCGTAGAGAAAGTACGGCTCAACCACCGCCGCATAGAGCCAGGACATGGTTCGAGGTTGGACGCCCCATGTTGTTCCCGTGGCTCTCTTGCAACAGTACAGAGCACACGTGGCTTTCCGTACTCTCTCCGCCAAATTTGCTTTCCAATGGAGCTTAGGGTCCAGGACCAAACCTAGATACTTGACGCCATTGCTTAGGGTAAGCGTATTCCCATTAAGTCAAACTTGGTATTTTGTGCTTCCAGGTGAAGAGCATGACCTCAGTTTTGGAAGGGTTGACATCTAGGCCAACTTCAAGACACCATTGGAACAGAATGCTAAGAGTGTAGCTTAGTAAAATGGATGTTAATATTATTCCTGATACTGTGGACACCGAATGTAGGCCACACTCAGCTGCTAATGGAAAAGATAGAAACCAATATTGGCTGCACCGCACTAACAAGTCGCTCTCGTTAAAAACTACGACAGGTAGGTAGGTAGGTAGGAGTGGCAGCCTTTGTCGCAAAAAGCATACTTAAGCACATACAATGGCACGTTGTGGTACCACACTAAGACGACGCGACTCCCCCGACTAGAATTTTGCGAACCACAGTAATTCCGAAATGAATGTCCTTAATGTTGGTGGAAGATAGTTCGGTTAAGGAAGTGAAGAAAGGTGACACATGAGATGAAGTATTGTTTCTTCCTCCTCCTCAGAGCCACAGCTGCGACAGAAGTCGTTATGGGGCAGTGCTAGTTTTTCAGGATGTTTCCCGATCAGACAGTGTCCCATGAGCACATTTATTATAGTGCCGATGGAGTTCCTGCTAATATTGAGTAGCTGACTAGTACGCCTAATGTCGATAGTGCTACAGGTTTGTCTGGCAACACTACAGGTATGTTCATTTACCCAGGCTCTTTTAGCTGCCTCAAGGTAGTCGTGTTTTATGGCCCATTTGACTGTGGCCAGTGGGACACCTACATCAAAAGAGGGGGAGATGTCAGGGAGCAGCGTACCTATTTTGGCCAATTCATCGGCCTCGCAGTTTCCTAGAATGTCGCTATGTCCTGGCACCCAGCATATGTGAACTTGTGAGTTACCTGAGACGACGTTCAGGGAGGAGCGGCAATCGAGTACAAGCTGAATACACCAGCTAATGACTTGATTGCCGCCTGACTGTCCGTGAATATGCGTATCATCACATCGCATACTTCATTGCGAATAAGCCACTTGCACGCTTGGAATATTGCCATTACTTCCGCCTGAAAGACGCTGCATAGGTCAGGGAGACGATAGGAGAGCTTGATGACAAGTTTTCTGGAGAAACTGCTGCAACCGACCTTATTCTCCAGTTAGGAGCCATCCGTATATATGTCAATGGAACTACCAGTGACCACTAAATTGTTGGATCATTCCTCTCTACTAGGAATGTAAGTGTCGAACCCGTGGTTTAGATTAAGTGTAGAGCACGTTTAGTCAAAGTCCGTCTGTACAGGCGTGTTCTGCATCAGAATATTGGCGTGGCCCAGGTTCAGTCAAGTCCAGCGCGATATAGCATTAAGTCTGGTTGCCGAGCTTGTTGCCTGACCAGAAGCTTAGTGGGCAACCAATGTAGAAATGCAAAAAGAGCTTTGGTAGAGTTGGTACGCAGAGCACCTGAGAAAGTCCGACTCAACCACCGCAGCATAGAGCCAGGACATGGTTCGAGGTTGGACAACCCATGTTGTTCCCATGGATCTCTAGCAACAGTACAGAGCACACGTGGCTTTCCGTACCCTCGCCTCCAAATTTGCTTTCCAATGGAGCTAAGGATCCAGGATCAGACCTAGATACTTGACACTATTGCTTAGGCTAAGCGAATTCCCATTAAGTTTGGGTAAGTGAAAACTTGGTATTTTGTGCTTCCTGGTGAAGAGCATAACTTCAGTTTTGGAAGGGTTGACATCTAGGCCAACTTCAAGACACCATTGGGACAAAATGCTATGAGTGTAGTTTAGCTTTTCTGATATTGTTGACAGATACTTACCGGAAACAGAGAGAGCAATGTCGTCCGCATAAGCAATAGTGTTACAGCCGGTCTGATCTAATCTCCTAAGTAGTGTGTTCACCGTCAGATTCCATATGAGGGGTGAGAGCACACCGCTTTGTATGTACGTTGCATGTACGTTTCCTATTGAGGAGCTAATGACGCGTGTTTTCAGTAGCTGTTCGATGAACCTAACCGAGCTGGGGTCCATAAGGTCCGGGTGATTTAAAAGGCTTAAAGCTGTTTATGGCCCACTGAATATGCGTGTTGGTCATCTGGAATTGGGTTGAGTGACTTAAGGAGTGGTTGGTGTTAACAGACCTGCAATCCACAAAGATTTCATTCCCAGGGAAGTGTGTTTCTATTAGGGCGTCCAGAGTGTCGGTTTCAGAGTCAGTCCAGGTACCGTCCGATCTCTGAATACATTCCAGAATCCGGGGGTGGTATTAAGAATCCTCCGGAGTCTACTTGTCTTGGACGAGCTTTCTATGTTGCCACAGAAGTCTCGCCAAGACGCCCCTTTGGTTCTCCTAACCATATACTTGAGTTCCCTTTGTTTGTCTTTGAAAGGGAGCCAGTCATTTGTAGCTTTGGCTCTGTTGAAGAGCTTGCGGCATACTTTTCGTAGCTCAGCAATTTCCGAATTCCACCAAGGGGGTTTTGGTTTTCCTCTTGGCTTCGGGAAGTTGCAGGCTGATTTGGCAGCAGAGTTAAATAGTGCTGTAATGGTTTCAACCGCTCGATCTATATCGAGGTGATTATTGATCGTGTGAGGAGTCGACTGCAGGCCCGACTCCATAATGGTCTGGAATCTTGCCCAGTCAGTTCTTTTCCTGTTAGTGTTCATTTTGCGCTCTGCCGTATCAAACGTATCAGAGGTCGCAATTCTAAAACAGATGTAACAATGGCCCGAGAAGGAGCATTCCTGCAAAACGCGTCAGCTCGAAATAAGGTGAGACGAGTGATTATTGCCAAGGGTGAGATCGAGAAACTGCCTTCTATTTCAGCTAATGAAGGTTGGCTCTCTCCCCCTGTTAGCAATGACTAGGTCGTTAGTAAGAATGAAATCAAAGTGTGACTCACCCCGCTCGTTGGTGTCCGTGCTGCCCCACACCACGTGATGGGCATTGGCATCGGCCCCGATGAATACCGGGATGCACTTTCTATTAGCCTCCGCTACCAGCAGCTTTAAAGTATCCGGAGGCGGCGTCAGCCCGTGGTCGTGCGCCATGTAGCTGCTGACGATCCATATAGCCATGGTGTTGGTGGAAATAACCATGGCTACATTATCCTTGTCGCTGAACCTGTGAAGAAGAAGAGCGTTAATATTGTTCTTAACAAGAATACAGGCTCTGGGTTTACCTCGATCCTGCACGAATACTGTGCGGTATCCGCTTGTAGTGAGTCCGCGATTCTGATCATTTACGACCCAAGGTTCTTGGACCAGTATCAGTTCCTCTCCTTTTTGAGTCAGGTGGAGGATCAGGGCTGCTGAGGCAGCCATGGAATGGTGAAGGTTAATCTGTAATACCCTCACCATTCCCGGAGGTGGCCATCATCGTCACGCTGGCTGCCTCCTCTTCTGACAGAGGAGAATCACCAACGTCGTCGATATTAGTTGTCGGACGTCCGCAGAAACTGCCTACCGATTCTGAGGCCGAAGCGTAACTCTCCCCATCATTGAAGGTGAGATCCGGTTCAGCCTGAATGGGGGGCTTGTATGCTCCCTGGTTGTCGCTCCTATAGACCTTGAGTGAGATCGAACTAAAGCCATAGTTGATCTCTCCCTTTTTGGCATTAATAGGGGCTAGAGAGTCCTCATTAAGAATAATGATGATCTCTCGAGAGTTGCCCTTGGGCTCGCTTATTTTTGCGACCTTCCAGTCATCCGTGGGGAGGTCGTAATTGCTGAGCCTAAACAACTCCAGAATTTCTTCCGGCGAGGAGTGCTCTGCCGGAAACCAGGCCCTAGAACGCGGGCGGTTCGGGATCTGGTCTCTGGGAACAGCTAAGAGCTTGGCCCCCGGCCAGATTTCGCCAACCATTGAGATGGCCATCTTATAAAGCTCATCCGAGCGCTCATCTGAGCACGCGGTGAGCTTCACGTGCCCCTGATACCATCCCGCGTCCCGGCATACAGGTGATGGGCCAGGATTGGCCCTCAGGATGTCCCTGTAGATCCTGAAAAGGGCCTTCTCCTCCATTTTCCACTTCGCTGGGGAAATGGTACCGTCACTGTTTCCAGTGTGATATATATATATATATATATATATATATATATATATATATATATATATATATATATATATATGTATATGTATGTATATATGATGTGTATATGTATATAAATAAATATGCATCTGTATATGTATACTAGCTGACCCCGCAGGCGTTGCCCTGCGTGAAATTATGTGTTTTGTAAAGAAAAGAAAGTTGAATTTATATTGTGTTGAAAATCATTTATTTGCGATTTTTCTACATTTTTTTAATGTAACGCAGCTTGATAAACAACATTTTTTGTTTTCTGTTCCGGTGCGTAAATGTACAGAGAAGATGGTTTTCCAACACGTGAACACGCCACGTATAGCTGGCCGTGTGAAAAACATGGCATTTCCAAGATCAAAGGAATTCGTGGAATCAATCTGCCCCCTTGTAAGTCCCTTTCAAAATTCTTGCAACTATCACATTATTCGATAGCTGCGCCACAATCAGTCGGGTTCCATTACACAGTTTCGGCGCATGAAGATTGCGAAGCATAATAATGACAGATCCAACTTTGAGACGCAAATGATGCGGCGGCATGCCAGGGAAATCCAAAGAATTTAGAAATTCCACTGGATAATTCACGGCTTCGTCTTCATTTTCAACACGATCGATCGATTTGTATGAGCGCAAATCTCCCGGAATTTGACTTTGAATCGTCCAGTTTAAGTCATTAACATCGGTATTTTTGGCAGCTAAAATTGCGCGTGCACTCAACCAATCGTAGTTACGATAATTTTGGCCAATGTTCGGATAAACATTCGTGATGAGTTCAGCTTCCGTTGAAGTGAATTGACAAATGGCAGGTGGAATTGATATAAAACCACTGTAAGTATCAACCAGAATTTGCCCATTTCCAATTCTTAGCAGTTCTTTAGAGAAAACTTCTGCGGTGCTATCCTGTTGCAGGAACACTCGCATATTCATAGTCAATCGTATGGTTTTCACGTACCGCCACAAATACGATGACTTGAGACATGCGTTCAATTCATCCGCCGCTGTTGATTTCGGAATAACAGGAAGTGTTTGTCGAAAATCGCCTGCTAACAGTATCATTGCGCCACTAAAGCGACGATTATTATTCCGCAGATCTTTCATTGATCAGTCAAGTGCTTCTAAAGACCGTTTGTGAGCCATTGTGCACTCATTCCATACTATCAGTTTACAATTCTTCAACACTTTTGCCATAGCTGATTGCTTTGAAATGTTGCAAACAGGTGTTTCATTGATGTTCTTCCACATTCTAGTAGACTTGCAGCAATCCCAGTAGATGCGAGAGCCAACGCAATGCTATTTTGAGATCGTATTGTTGCCAAAATCAATGATATCAGGAACGTATTCCCAGTTCCGCCGGGCGCATCAAGAAAAAATAGTCCACCGTTTCCATCATTGACAGCCTTCATCAATTCATCATACGCACTCTTTTGCTGCTCATTCAATAATGGAACATTTCTTTGTACTTGTTGTTCCAAAGTTATTCTGTCGTATGCACGCTCACGTTCCAATTCACGATTCAGTACACCTCTGATTTGACGGTTTGGCGCTTGCATATGAATTTCAGTCAATAGTTTGCCACTCATAAGCAAACACAAATCTTCAATCAACACCAATGCTTCATTGTAGATGTCATCGTTCATTTGCAATTCTGAATTCCATGTTGCGACTCGAATTCGATGTAAAATGTCTTCGGCAATGTAATTTTTGTACGTATCCCATAGTTGACGCGGATTTGTAGGCTGACATGTCGAAATGATCATCGCGAAAAGTGTGCGAAATTCAGTGGCATGCGAAGTAGCTATCGCATCGTCCATCGTTTGATTCCAGTGATTATCATGTTCCAGCAATTGTAATTGCTGGCATGCTTCTCGACAAGTTGCACACACCGTACCATTCACAGTACGCAATGACTCAAATGAAGTTGAACCGCATACATTAATCAATAGCAACCGAAGGTAGAAGCAATCGTCGTTTTTCGGGTGGATTGTGTAAATTCGTCCTAATGGTTTAGTTGAGAACACACCTGAATGTCCATCTACTGGTTGGCCTTGCTTTCTGCGTAACCATTTCTTCGACGATGCATTCCATGTATAATATCGAGGCATTTCCGAATAAAGCAATGTTCTCGCAAACGGATCATTGGCGCAAGTTGAGAAAAAACTCGTCAATGTTGTTGCTGGTGGTGTTTCCGCTCGCTGCACTGCATTCTCTGGGTTGAAATACACTCTTTGGCCATTCTCCAAATGAACTGCGAGATGCACAACAGTCGGGAAACGCTCATGAGTTACGAAAGAAAATCTTCTCCAAAGCGCTTCATTGCAGTTCACGTATTGACCCATTTGATACTTGCTGATCTCATCTCGTTCAAGGCCAATAACCGAATATGGCGAATATGGTACGATCCATGTGTTGTCAACTTCGATATTCACTCCTCTAAATTGAATGCTGAATGTTCTGCCATTGTTGTCTGATGAGCGACGCCGATAGAGTGGATATCCATCATTTCCAGTTTGCGTTTCCGAAAGAAAATCACGTAGATAGTGTTTCGTGCATTTATTGTCTGACATACAAACCGAAGTGGGATTGTAGTGTCCGCAAGGTCCATGAACCATATTGGTTTTCACCAATTCGTATAATTCTGGATCTATCTCTGGATCAGGAATTTCCGCAGAAATGATGTCATCAATTTGATCTGGAGTAATCTTGTCCACCATCCAAAGAAGAATGTATGCGTGCGGCAAACCTCTTTTTTGCCACTCAACAGAGTACATCCAGCACCTAACAGCACCATATATACGTTGCTTCACGATAAAGTCCATCAAATATCGTAGCTGTTGTTTGAAAACTCGTGCTGTGACATCGTGACGATCGCTTGCTGATTGACCGCGATTCAATAATTCCGTTATCTGTGGGCATTTTGGATTGCAAGTGAATGTAACAAACAAATCCGGCCGTCCATAATTCCGCACGTATGCCATCGCATCCTGCGAATACTCGTGCATGTGCCTTGGGCTGCCAATGTATGTTGATGGCAAAATCGTGATTCGGCCAAGGTTTGTCACATCTTCATCGCTATTGACCGCATCTCGCAAGTGAATATACTCTTCAGATCGAAGCTTTGTCTGATTGAAACGAATAAAATTGAGTCGTTCTGTCTCCATCGTCACGTACACATCAACTTAATACTGTTGAAATAATCGGCGATATCTTAAGAGATGGTTGTCAATTCCTTCGCGAATCATCAATCGATGCGCGTAAAAGTTCATTGCACTGACCTTCGTATTTGTATCGACACCTAAAAGTTAACAAAAAATGAAGTTACAATCAAGAGTGTTTGTTTTTCTTTTACTAACCATTGGCAGGATTGATCAGGTTGTATCTCAAGTGATATCCATCTTCACCACGGCAGAACATAAGCGGATATTGTAGTGAGTCATACGATCGATGAGTTTCACTGATTCGCTCTAATGCATCTCCAGCTCGACGTTTAATAACAATATCACGGGATTCTAAATTATCGCCAACAAGAACAATTGATATTTCATCGGCCGTCTGTGCATTATATTGCCGTTCATGCGTGCCTGCTGGTCGTTTGTCCGCTTTTATGATGATTCTGTGATCATCAGATGGCATCCTTTCTAACGAAGTTTTGAATAATCGAATTAGTTCGTTGTGTTCATGCAACATTTCTTGCAATTGCTACACAATTTCTCTCTTCGTCGCATTGAAAATTGCACAACGTCGATTCACTTCTTCATTTGAATCTCCAAAGAAATATATTTGGAGATATTTGTGATATTGATCAGGATGGGGCAACAGCAATCCAGCAAGATGATAAATTTGCCCGTGAATATGTATAGTTGCAGACAAATATGTTAATTTCTGTATTTTATTGGCGAGATAATAAGTGTTAGATTCTTGGTGAACTAACCTTGAATGTGGGATTGTAATTATGTTCATTCACAATTTCTCCACCAAACGACGTCATTTGAAAACAATCGTTATATATCTTGGAATTTTGTAAAAAATGATTCGAATTTGGTGATTCACCGTAAAGCAACGACCGCAATGGCTCTGGTGGAGGAAGTAACTCTGGTAATTTCACTTTTCCGCTTGCGGAACACAATCCGGCCGGTTCTTTTGGAAATTTCAGTGCATCGCAATGCGGGCAAACGACAGACATCGAACCAAATCGAACTGATGCGTGCACACCGTATTCAATCGAAAGGCTCATATCGAAAGGCTGCACGTTCGATATTCAAATTAGGCAATCGTTGTTGTTGCTGGCGTTGTCGGTGAGCAGCCAAACGTTGTTCTCTTGCTTCATGAATTTCCTGAGCACGAACTTGTCTTCTTCTCAATCGTTGTTGCTCATTGTAAGCTTCGTGAGCCTCTTGTGACTGTCGCGCACGATGTTCAATCATTCCGATTCGAGCAAATTCCCTTGCAGTAGCATTTTCCTCTTCCGTACGACGTACTGTATAATTACGTTGGTCCGTTGTAAGTCGGGAACGCCGACCGATATTATCGCGACCTCTTTGTGGCATCGTAACAAATTTCAATCTGTAATTGATCACTTTGTATGAAACATACATAAAGTTTTCACGGAATAATTTTCAATAATTTACTTTTGAATAGCCGAAATAAAGAAAGCAAACGACCGAAATTGAACGATTCAAATAATTTACAAATCAGCTGAAGAAATAACACAAATAAATTCCAATGGAAATGATGTTAGGTATTCACCAACAAACAAAAATAATTAACTCACTTGTTCTTGTTGTTGTGAAATGTCAATAATTTCACTCACAAACTGATGATCCACAGATTTAAAATCAAATATTTCGTGAATGTAAACAATTTAACAATTTAATGTAATGAATTTAACTCGAAAAATCAATTAAAATTTGGAAAAATGTCAGAAAGTCAATTGACCGTGTCTGCACTGTTCGAATAAACAAATCAGAAAGAGCAAACAATATACGCAGCTGTAAAAATAAACAAGCATCTACAGCTCCATCTGTTGAGTTATTGGAGTATCAGTCAGTGCTTACAACACCAATATGAAACTAAATGTGCGCGAGCAACACCATGCACATACAAAAAAAAATGAGAACAAAAAGTGAGATTCGGTTTTTCTAATTTTCGAATTTTCCGAATTTTCCGACTTTTCCGAATGTTTTGAGATCGATAGATTGCAAGAAACAATTGGAAACAAAATTTGAAAGAAAAAAAATTTTGTATGGAAAAAAGTCCTTTTTGGAGTTTTTAAATTTTCCGACTTTTCTTAAGGAAAAGTATAAGGTATTTTTATTTCTAAAACTTCACAGATCCACAACGAACAACCTCTGAAAATTCCATCAAGATTGGTCCAGCCGTTCTCGAGCCTTAGCGTCACTAACAAACAAACATTCATTTTTATATATATATATAGATATATGTGTATATATATTTGTATATGTAAATGCTTATATATGTTCATGTTAATGTATTCTTAGATGCATATGAATATGTATATGTATATGTGTATGTATAGGTATATGTACGAGGATATGTATATGGATATGAATATGAATGTGAAGATGTATATGTATATGCATATGTATATACGAGCAGCTCCCAGTAGTGCTTCCCACGCTTTGATCATGCATTCCATAACACCAGCGGTACTGCAGTAATAAAGTTAGCAACAACGAGAGGAATGCTACACAAAACCAACGTCCGTTGTACGCCTTCAAGCCGTCGCGATAACAGCAGCAGCGACGGACACCCAACACCACACACGAGGCGCAAGTCAGCACTTTTACTGTGAGGGCTAGGTTAGAAAATAAGAATTTGTGTCCATTAGTTTTAGTCCTGATTAAGTTTTGGAAATAAAACATCGTCGAGCTCGAAGCAACCAGCGTTTTCATAAAATAAAGTATTAGTGGCGCCCAACGGTGCAAAGAACACATGTTGGATAAAAAAATTAATTTCTACAGAATCAATTAAGAACAACTGTGCAAGTGTTGCGCCCGCGAGATCATTACACAAAACATTCATTACTCAATATTGCGCAAGGACAAGAAGGGAAAAACTTGGGAACCTTGACGGCAGAAAATCCCTACGTTTCCAGCCAACTAGTTTAAGCTTAAGCCAAAATGTCAATGTAAGTAGAGTGCTTGTGGAAAAAAATAATTAAATAAAACTTAAATAAAAATTAAAAATTAATAGATTTTGTTCTAAAGTCAATTACAAATTTTGGGGTTAAAAAAAAAAAAATATAAATAAATAATTTTTGCAAAGGTGGAAGCTAAAAAATATCCAAATAAACGGGCTACCATTTTAAATCGTCTTAGTATTCTGCACAGACATTTGTGTGTTGATTCTTTGTATCGTGAGTGACTTTGACAGTGAACTCGAGGAACTAAACGACAGATTCTGGCTATTTAAACTTAACATTTCTGATAACAATAAGACAATAAAATGACCACTCCTGAACAAGTAAGGGAAATGTTAGATCGCGCCCTCGAGGCACAGAAATTCGAACTCAATATGCAATTTGCTACTATAACCCGGAAACTAGAAAAAATTGAAACTAAAGGCAAAGAAGAAACTTATGTGTCGTGGAGACAGGCGGCACATACCGCCTATAAGCTTTTTGAGAGTTCCGATGGTAGCTCCAAACATTATCAGGCCGTGGGCGTAATTAAGAACAAAATTAAAGGAACCGCGGATATGGTGTTATCTTCTTTCAACACCGTTTTAAATTTCAAATCTATCATTAACAGGCTTGATTTCACCTACGCTGACAAGCGCCCTGTTTATCTGATTGAACAGGAATTATCCACACTCCGTCAAGGCAACTTAACCCTTTTACAGTTCTATGATGAGATTGAGAGAAAACTGACTCTCCTTACATATAAGACACAAATTTCATATGATTCCAGTGTCACCTCTTTAATGAATGAAAAGTACAGGGCAGATGCTCTACGAGTATTCATATCAGGAACAAAAAAATTATTAAGTGATATGCTATTCTCGGCACAACCGAATAATCTACCGACAGCCCTGGCATTGGCTCGGGAAATTGAGGCTAGTCACGAGTGATACCTGTTTGCAAGCAATTATGCAAGGACTTTAGAGGATAAGGATAAGCCAAGACAGCAGAATAAGAATATCCCCACTGGAGGCCAAGTAAACCCCTTCAACCAATACAAAAGTCCTCACTATTCAAAACGCCAAAACTTGGAAACGTGGCTCCCCAGCCGCAAGAACGCCCGCTTCCAATGGACACTTCTGGCTCGTCACAGTTTAAGCAACCGACTATTTCTCAGAAAAATGGCGGCTTCTTTCATCAACAGTCACCTGACCATCGGAGCTAAGGTTCGTTTCGGAATAATCACCAACCAGTTTCATACGGCCAATCCCGTGGCCAATATTACAATCAAGCCTCTACACAGTATGGTCGATATCAACAAGATATCCATAATCAGAAAAAGGCATATAGCGGTACTTCTAGGTCCATTGAGCCTAAGTACCAGATAATCAATCATATGGCTCAAGAAGATGATCAGCCCGAGCAAGATTATCAATCGAAAGCTGACGCAGAAGCTGAGATTGAGGAAACCCTGGAATCTGAACAAATCCATTTTTTAGGGAGAAATCCCTGCTTCCATACTTAGAGAGGACAATCGCAGGGAGAAAAATTAAATTACTAATAGACACGGGGGCTTCAAAAAATTATATAAAGCCCCTCCTGGAGTTAATCCATGTCTTTCGGTGCAACGACCGTTCGAAGTAACGTCACTCCATTGCTTCGATGATGTTAAGCAAAAATGTTATATTAACTTGGTCTACACGAACACTACCTTTTTTATACTCTCTTCGCTATCCACATTCGATGGAATAATCGGCCTCGATCTGCTAACGCAGATAAGGGCAACGTTAGATTTTAAGAACAAGAAGATAATTACAAAATCAGGTTCGGAAGAACTCAAATTTCTAAAGTGTGTAAATGTGAATTTCACACAAATCGAAGATATCAGGGTACCACACACAGTGACAAGCATATTTAGAGAAATGATGAGAAGGTTGGATGGCGCTTTTGCGAAACCCAATGAATCACTACCGTTTAATACTAATATTGTCGCGACTATCCGCACGGTCGGTAACGACCCTGTTTACTCGAGACTATACCCATACCCAATGGTTATGGCAGATTTTGTCAATTCAGAGGTCAAAGACTTATTGCGTAAGGGCATAATTAGGCCATCCAGATCTCCATACAATAATCCCATTTGGGTTGTTGGCAAAAAAGGCAACGATGATCAAGGAAACATAGAAAAACGACTTGTTATTGACTTTAGAAAATTGGACCAGAAAACAATTGACGATAAGTACCCTATACCTCAAATTACAGTAATTCTTTCAAACCTGGGTAAAGCCAGATACTTCACAACGCTTGATCTTAAGTCAGGCTTCCATCAAATAACTCTTGCGGAACAGGATAGGGAGAAAACGGCTTTCTCGGTAGGAGGTGGCAAATACGAATTTTGCAGACTACCCTTTGGGTTAAAAAATGCGCCCAGCATTTTCCAAAGGGCCATAGATGATGTACTTAGGGAAGAGATAGGTAAAACATGTTATGTTTACGTCGATGGCGTTATAATCTTTTCTGAAAACGAAGAGGACTACGTAGCCCACATTGCATGGGTCCTAACTAAATTGTATGAGGCCAACATGAGGGTATGCCGTGAAAAATCCCACTTTTTTAAGGAAAGTGTTGAATATCTTGGCTTCATTGTGTCTAGGGGAGGCATAAAAACAGCCCCCGATAAAGTGGAAGCCATTCGTACGTATGAGCAGCCAACAACTCTATTCAACGTCCGGTCATTCTTAGGTTTAGCGAACTACTACCGGCGCTTCATCAGGGATTTTGCATCAATAGCAAAACCAATTACAGATATACTCTTACTAAAGGGCGACAACGGAAAAGTAGGCGCCTCTCAGTCTAAAAAAATGCAAATACATTTCAATGAGGAACAAATTCAAGCCTTTAACAAACTGAAGGCAATCCTGGCCTCCGAGGATGTTATGCTGCTGTATCCTGACTTTAAAAAACCTTTCGATCTAACGATGGATGCGTCGGCATTGGGTTTAGGAGCGGTTCTCTCACAAGAGGGGAAACCAATTGCCATGATCTCAAGAACTCTGAAGGACAGGGAACGGGATTTTGCAACAAATGTGAAGCGAACTGCTTGCAATTGTTTGGGCTCTTCAGAAATTAAGAAATTATCTTTATAGTGTGAAAAGTCTCAATATCTATACTGACCATCAACCTCTTACAGGCGCAGTCTCAGATTGAAACCCTAATGCAAAAATCAAAAGATGGAGATGCTTCGTAGATGAACACAATGCAAGGCTCCTCCATAAACCAGGAAGGGAAAATTATGTGGCTGACGCATTGTCGCGTCATAATATTCATGCGCTCGAAGAAGAGGCACACTCAGACGTTGCCACCGTCCATAGTGAGGTTTCGCTGACGTATACGATTGAGTCAATGGCAAAACCGCTTAACTGCTTCAGGAACCAAATCGTTCTTGAGGAAGCACATTTCGCGTTAAGCAGTAAACCCAAGTGTAGTAAACGCTATACATTGCACCTTGCAGACGCTTGCCGTAATCCAGCATGTCTTGGTAAAAGATTTTCCTGCAACAAGGTTTTGGTACTGCAAAAGTGTGGTGACAGATATTTATGACCTGAATGAACAGAGAGAAATAGCCACTGTTGAGCACAATCGCGCTCATAGTGCGGCACAAGGAAACGTCAAACAGATCCTATCCGATTATTACTTCCCGAAAATGGCGAAGTTGGTCGACGAGGTGGTTTCAAATTGCAAAATCTGCATAAAAGCAAAATATGATAGACACCCCCGCAGGCAGGAATTGGGTGTGACCCCAATACCATCTTATGCAGGTCAAATGCTGCATATAGATATCTTTTCAACATACAGAAAATACTTCCTTACTTGCGTGGACAAGTTTTCAAAATTTGCGATTGTTCAACTGATACCGTCTCGAATAATTAATGATTTAAAGCCACCTCTGCTGAATCTTCTGAATTTTTTCACAAACACAAAAAAAATTTAATGCGACAATAAACCAGCACAAAAATCGGAAACTTTCACCTCATTGTTGAGAAATCAATTTGGAATTGAAATAAGAAACGCACCACCCCTGCGCAGCACATCGAACGGTCAAGTCGAGCGCCTCCATAGTACTCTCCTGGAAATTGCTAGGTGCTTGAAGCTGGAAAAGAGAATATAAGATACCGTTGATCTAATCTTAATGGCAACGGTGGAATATAACAGAAAAATTCTCTCCGTGACTGATAAACGACCTTTAGATGTGCTCCATTCTGCACAGCCGGAACTTCCAAATAAGATAGTGAAAAGGATCACAAGGGCACAACAGGAACAGCTGGAGAGAAACAATCCCTTCAGACAAAATAGAGTGTTTGACGTAGGAGAACGGGTTATGGTCAAAAGCAACAGAAGATTAGGAAATAAATTGACCCCCCTATACGAAGAACAGAAAATCGGTGCAGACTTAGGAACCACGGTTCTTATTAAGAGGAGGGTGGTCCATAAGGACAACTTAAGATAACTCCATACTAACACGAAAATTTAATAAATTAGTTTTACCCTTTTTCCATAATTTTAGGATACTGGCTGCGATGATTTTCATTTCTATCCGGACATTGGAAACAAAAATAACGGACTACTCTAATTCGGAATATATTCCTGTCATGGATGGTACTGTCAACATTTGGCGGGAATATGACTACTTACAACACCAAACAAACTTAACTGCGTACTACGAAATAACGGAAGAGACTAAAGGACTCATGACCCATTTCCCTTCATCTCATATGGTAAAGTTACTTGAGTCGGACCTGACACACATAGGGACACCCTTAGGATCGCTTGACACTCATCATAGACAGGCTAGAAGCGTAAATTTTTTGGGAAAAGCCCTGAAGGTCAATGCAGGAACACCGGACTTTGACGACTTTGAAAAGATAAAATACAAGCATCGGGAATTGATGCTTGCCGAAAAGCAGCAAATGGTCATTAACACAAGGAATCAAGAACAGATAAATAATTTAACAGAAACAGTCAATATTATTTTAAAGAATGCAAAAAAAAATCAGATCGATACAGGCCATCTCTATGAAATCCTTTTGGCCCGAAATAGGATTATAATTTTAGAATTGGAGAATTTAATATTGGCTAATATTCAAATAGTCAACCCAGCAATTTTGGATTCGAATAACTTAAATGAATTAATAAGCAAGCGCTCTACGGACGTAACCGTAACAGACTTAATGTAAGTATCAGATATAAAAGTTTTGTTAAGCGATAATTTCCTGTTTTTCGTGATTAAGTATCCTAAGCATAGGTTAGCATGTAGGAAAATAATTTTATTCCCGGTCCAGCATAGGGGGATAATCCTGCATTTTGATGACGACAACTGTGTTGCTGACTGTGAAGGGAGAAAAACGCCTATTAGGAATTGTAGAGCAACATTGACATCAACATTCTGTATGGAATCACCGAACACCACTTGCACACAACAACTCCACTCCGGTCGCGTGGCCCATTGTAGCACAAGGGCAAGTAATTTGGAGCCCTTGGTTGTGGTTGATGATGGAATAATAATCATTAATGACGACGTCGCTTTCATAACAAATGCGGAGAGCGAAAGAAGATTCATAAATGGCACCTACCTGATAATCTTCGAGGGGGAGATCCGGATTAACGAGACCATATTCATGAACCATAAGGGTACGCCTAGGAGAACACCCGGTTCAGCAGCGACTTCATTTCTCAACATAACGGATCATAAATAAATTCTGAGCCTCCCATACCTCAACCGGCTGAATACAGAAAATCTTCGCTCTATTGGCGAAACCGAGGATAAAGTCATTATGGGACCGACCATTTCAAGCGTGACCGTGATCATCGTTGTGGCCGTTGGTTATGTCCTCCTCCGAATGCGAACAAGGCGAAGGAAAGAGCTTCATCGACGCGACGTCGAAATTGCTATTAACAGTTATACGAAGCCCGAGGACGGCCCACACTTAAGTGGGGGGAGGAGTTACCACGATCAGCTCCCAGTAGTGCTTCCCACGCTTTGGTCATGTATTCCATAAAACCAGCGGTACTGCAGTAATAAAGGCAACAACAACGAGAGGAATGCTACACAAAACCAACGTCCGCTATACGCCTTCAAGCCGTCGCGATAACAGCAGCGACGGACACCCAACACCACACACGAGGCGCAAGTCAGCACTTTTACTGTGAGGGTTAGGTTAGAAAATTAGAATTTGTGTCCATTAGTTTTAGTTTTGAATAAGTTTTGGAAATAAAACATCGTCGAGCTCGAAGCAACCAGCGTTTTCATACAATAAAGTATTAGTGGCGCCCAACGGTGCAAAGAACACATGTTGGATAAAAAATTAATTTCTACAGAATCAATTAAGAACAACTGCGCAAGTGTTGCGCCCGCGAGATCATTACACAAAACATTCATTACTCAACATTGCGCAAGGACAACCAGGGAAAAACATGGGAACCTTGACGGCAGCAAATCCCTACGTTTCCAGCCAACTAGTTTAACTGTAGCAGCTTAAGCCAAAATGTCAATGTAAGTAGAGTGCTTGTGGAAAAAAATAATTAAATAAAACTTAAATAAAAATTAAAAATTAATAGATTTTGTTCTAAAGTCAATTACAAATTTTGGGGTTAAAAAAAATATATATATAAATAAATAATTTTTGCAAGGGTGGAAGCTAAAATATATCCAAATAAACGTGCTACCATTTTAAATCGTCTTAGTATTCTGCACAGACATTTTTGTCTTGATTCTTTGTATCGTGAGTGACTTTGACAGTGAACTCGAGGAACTAAACGACAGATTCTGGCTATTTAACCTTAGCATTTATGCGATATCGAAGGCAAAGAAGAAAATTATGTGTCGTGGAGACAGGCGGCACATACCGCCTATAAGCTTTTTGAGAGTTCCGATGGTAGCTCCAAACATTATCAGGCCGTGGGCATAATTAGGAACAAAATTAAAGGAACCGCGGATATGGTGTTATCTTCTTTCAACACCGTTTTAAATTTCAAAGCTATAATTAACAGGCTTGATTTCACCTACGCTGACAAGCGCCCTGTTTATCTGATTGAACAGGAATTATCCACACTCCGTCAAGCCAACTTAACCCTTTTACAGTTCTATGATGAGATTGAGAGAAAACTGACTCTAATTACATATAAGACACAAATTTCATACGATTCCAGTGTCACCTCTTTAATGAATGAAAAGTACAGGGCAGATGCTCTACGAATATTTATATCAATAACAAAAAAATTATTAAGTGATATGCTATTCTCGGCACAACCGAATAATCTACCGACAGCCCTGGCATTGGCTCGGGAAATTGAGGCTAGCCACGAGCGATACCTGTTTGCAAGCAATTATGCAAGGACTTTAGAGGATAAGGATAAGCCAAAACAGCAGAATAAGAATATTCCCACTGGAGGCCAAGTAAACCCCTTCAACCAATACAAAAGTCCTCACTATTCAAAACGACAAAACTTCGGAAACGTGGCTCCCCAGCCGCAAGAACGCCCGCTTCCAATGGGCACTTCTGGCTCGTCACAGTTTAGGCAACCGACTATTTTTCAGAAAAATGGCGGTTTCTTTCATCAACAGTCACCTGACCATCGGAGCCAAGGTTCGTTTCGGAATAATCACCAACCAGTTTCATACGGCCAATCCCGTGGCCAATATTACAATCAAGCCTCTACACAGTATGGTCGATATCAACAAGATATCCATAATCAGAAAAAGGCACATAGCGGTACTTCTAGGTCCATTGAGCCTAAGTACCAGAGAATCAATCATATGGCTCAAGAAGATGATCAGCCCGAGCAAGATTATCAATCGAAAGCTGACGCAGAAGCTGAGATTGAGGAAACCCTGGAATCTGAACAAATCCATTTTTTAGGGAGAAATCCCTGCTTCCATACTTAGAGAGGACAATCGCAGGGAGAAAAATTAAATTACTAATAGACACGGGGGCTTCAAAAAATTATATAAAGCCCCTCCTGGAGTTAATCCATGTCTTTCGGTGCAACGACCGTTCGAAGTAACGTCACTCCATTGCTTCGATGATGTTAAGCAAAAATGTTATATTAACTTGGTCTACACGAACACTACCTTTTTTATACTCTCTTCGCTATCCACATTCGATGGAATAATCGGCCTCGATCTGCTAACGCAGATAAGGGCAACGTTAGATTTTAAGAACAAGAAGATAATTACAAAATCAGGTTCGGAAGAACTCAAATTTCTAAAGTGTGTAAATGTGAATTTCACACAAATCGAAGATATCAGGGTACCACACACAGTGACAAGCAGATTTAGAGAAATGATGAGAAGGTTGGATGGCGCTTTTGCGAAACCCAATGAATCACTACCGTTTAATACTAATATTGTCGCGACTATCCGCACGGTCGGTAACGACCCTGTTTACTCGAGACTATACCCATACCCAATGGTTATGGCAGATTTTGTCAATTCAGAGGTCAAAGACTTATTGCGTAAGGGCATAATTAGGCCATCCAGATCTCCATACAATAATCCCATTTGGGTTGTTGACAAAAAAGGCAACGATGATCAAGGAAACATAGAAAAACGACTTGTTATTGACTTTAGAAAATTGGACCAGAAAACAATTGACGATAAGTACCCTATACCTCAAATTACAGTAATTCTTTCAAACCTGGGTAAAGCCAGATACTTCACAACGCTTGATCTTAAGTTAGGCTTCCATCAAATAACTCTTGCGGAACAGGATAGGGAGAAAACGGCTTTCTCGGTAGGAGGTGGCAAATACGAATTTTGCAGACTACCCATTGGGTTAAAAAATGCGCCCAGCATTTTCCAAAGGGCCATAGATGATGTACTTAGGGAAGAGATAGGTAAAACATGTTATGTTTACGTCGATGGCGTTATAATCTTTTCTGAAAACGAAGAGGACTACGTAGCCCACATTGCATGGGTCCTAACTAAATTGTATGAGGCCAACATGAGGGTGTCCCGTGAAAAATCACACTTTTTTAAGGAAAGTGTTGAATATCTTGGCTTCATTGTGTCTAGGGGAGGCATAAAAACAGCCCCCGATAAAGTGGAAGTCATTCGTACGTATGAGCAGCCAACAACTCTATTCAACGTCCGGTCATTCTTAGGTTTAGCGAACTACTACCGGCGCTTCATCGGGGATTTTGCATCAATAGCAAATCCAATTACAGATATACTCGTACTAAAGGGCGACAACGGAAAAGTAGGCGCCGCTCAGTCTAAAAAAATGCAAATACATTTCAATGAGGAACAAATTCAAGCCTTTAACAAACTGAAGGAAATCCTGGCCTCCGAGGATGTTCTGCTGCTGTATCCTGAGTTTAAAAAACCTTTCGATCTAACGACGGATGCGTCGGCACTGGGTTTAGGAGCGGTTCTCTCACAAGAGGGGAAACCAATTGCCATGATCTCAAGAACTCTGAAGGACAGGGAACAGGATTTTGCAACAACTGTGAAGCGAACTGCTTGCAATTGTTTGAGCTCTTCAGAAATTAAGAAATTATCTTTATGGTGTGAAAAGTCTCAATATCTATACTGACCATCAACCTCTTACAGGCGCAGTCTCAGATCGAAACCCTAATGCAAAAATCAAAAGATGGAGATGCTTCGTAGATGAACACAATGCAAGGCTCCCCCATAAACCAGGAAGGGAAAATTATGTGGCTGACGCATTGTCGCGTCATAATATTCATGCGCTCGAAGAAGAGGCACACTCAGACGTTGCCACCGTCCATAGTGAGGTTTCGCTGACGTATACGATTGAGTCAATGGCAAAACCGCTTAACTGCTTCAGGAACCAAATCGTTCTTGAGGACGCACATTTCGCGTTAAAACGCCACTTTATACTCTTCAGGGAGAAGACACGCCACATAATTAGTTTCAGAGACAAGGATTCTTTACTCAGGCAGGTAAAGGCAGCAGTAAACCCAAGTGGAGTAAACGCTATACATTGCACCTTGCCGACGCTTGCCGTAATCCAGCATGACTTGGTAAAAGATTTTCCTGCAACAAGGTTTTGGTACTGCAAAAGTGTGGTGACAGATATTTATGACCTGAATGAACAGAGAGAAATAGCCACTGTTGAGCACAATCGCGCTCATAGTGCGGTACAAGAAAACGTCAAACAGATCCTATCCGATTATTACTTCCCGAAAATGGCGAAGTTGGTCGACGAGGTGGTTTCAAATTGCAAAATCTGCATAAAAGCAAAATATGATAGACACCCCCGCAGGCAGGAATTGGGTGTGACCCCAATACCATCTTATGCAGGTCAAATGCTGCATATAGATATCTTTTCAACATACAGAAAATACTTCCTTACTTGCGTGGACAAGTTTTCAACATTTGCGATTGTTCAACTGATACCGTCTCGAACAATTAATGATTTAAAGCCACCTCTGCTGAATCTTCTAAATTTTTCACAAACACAAAAAACATTTAATGCGACAATGAACCAGCACTAAAATCGGAAACTTTCACCTCATTGTTGAGAAATCAATTTGGAATTGAAATAAGAAACGCACCACCCCTGCGCAGCACATCGAACGGTCAAGTTGAGCGCTTCCATAGTACTCTTCTGGAAATTGCTAGGTGCTTGAACCTGGAAAAGAGAATATAAGATACCGTTGATCTAATCTTAATGGCAACGGTGGAATATAACAGAACAATTCTCTCCGTGACTGATAAACGACCTTTAGATGTGCTCCATTCTGCACAGCCGGAACTTCAAAATAAGATAGTGAAAAGGATCACAAGGGCACAACAGGAACAGCTGGAGAGAGACAATCCCTTCAGACAAAATATAGTGTTTGACGTAGGAGAACGGGTTATGGTCAAAAACAACAGAAGATAAGGAAAAAAAAACAGAAAATCGGTGCAGACTTAGGAATCACGGTTCTTATTAAGGGGAGGGTGGTCCATAAGGACAACTTAAGATAACTCCATACTAACATGAAAATTTAATAAACTATTTTTACCCTTTTTCCATAATTTTAGGATACTGGCTGCCATGATTTTCATTTCTATCCAGACATTGGAAACAAAAATAACGGACTACTCTAATTCGGAATATATTCCTATCATGGATGGTACTGTCAACATTTGGCGGGAATATGACTACTTACAACACCAAACAAACTTAACTGCGTACTACGAAATAACGGAAGAGACTAAAGGACTCATGACCCATTTCCCTTCATCTCATATGGTAAAGTTACTTGAGTCGGACGTGACACACATAGGGACACTCTTAGGATCGCTTGACACTCATCATAGACAGGCTAGAAGCGTAAATTTTTTGGGAAAAGCCCTGAAGGTCAATGCAGGAACACCGGACTTTGACGACTTTGAAAAGATAAAATACAAGCATCGGGAATTGATGCTTGCCGAAAAGCAGCAAATGGTCATTAACACAAGGAATCAAGAACAGATAAATAATTTAACAGAAACAGTCAATATTATTTTACAGAAAGCAAAAAAAAATCAGATCGATACAGGCCATCTCTATGAAATTCTTTTGGCCTGAAATAGGATTATAATTTTAGAATTGGAGAATTTAATATGGGCGATAACCCTTGCAAAGATTAAAATAGTCTACCCAGGAATTTTGGATTCGAATAACTTAAATGAATTAATAAGCAAGCGCTCTACGGACGTAACCGTAACAGACTTAATGGAGGTATCAGATATAAAAGTTTTGTTAAGCGATAATTTCCTGTTTTTCGTGATTAAGTATCCTAAGCATAGGTTAGCATGTAGGAAAATAATTTTATTCCCGGTCCAGCATAGGGGGATAATCCTGCATTTTGATGACGACAACTGTGTTGCTGACTGTGAAGGGAGAAAAACGCCTATTAGGAATTGTAGAGCAACATTGACATCAACATTCTGTATGGAATCACCGAACACCACTTGCACACAACAACTCCACTCCGGTCGCGTGGCCCATTGTAGCACAAGGGCAAGTAATTTGGAGCCCTTGGTTGTGGTTGATGATGGAATAATAATCATTAATGACGACGTCGCTTTCATAACAAATGCGGAGAGCGAAAGAAGATTCATAAATGGCACCTACCTGATAATCTTCGAGGGGGAGATCCGGATTAACGAGACCATATTCATGAACCATAAGGGTACGCCTAGGAGAACACCCGGTTCAGCAGCGACTTCATTTCTCAACATAACGGATCATAAATAAATTCTGAGCCTCCCATACCTCAACCGGCTGAATACAGAAAATCTTCGCTCTATTGGCGAAACCGAGGATAAAGTCATTATGGGACCGACCATTTCAAGCGTGACCGTGATCATCGTTGTGGCCGTTGGTTATGTCCTCCTCCGAATGCGAACAAGGCGAAGGAAAGAGCTTCATCGACGCGACGTCGAAATTGCTATTAACAGTTATACGGAGCCCGAGGACGGCCCACACTTAAGTGGGGGAGGAGTTACCACGATCAGCTCCCAGTAGTGCTTCCCACGCTTTGGTCATGTATTCCATAAAACCAGCGGTACTGCAGTAATAAAGGCAACAACAACGAGAGGAATGCTACACAAAACCAACGTCCGCTATACGCCTTCAAGCCGTCGCGATAACAGCAGCGACGGACACCCAACACCACACACGAGGCCCAAGTCAGCACTTTTACTGTGAGGGTTAGGTTAGAAAATTAGAATTTGTGTCCATTAGTTTTAGTTTTGATTAAGTTTTGGAAATAAAACATCGTCGAGCTCGAAGCAACCAGCGTTTTCATAAAATAAAGTATTAGTTATGTGTATTTGTAAATGTATATGTATATATATGTGTATATGCATATGCATATGTGTATATGTATGTGTATATGTTCACGTTAATGTATTCTTAGATGTGTATGTACTCGTATATATATGTTTATATATGTATATATATGTATATATATATATATATATATATATATATATATATATATATATATATATATATATATATATATATATATATATAAAAGGTGTTTTTTTTAGGCGTGTAGTTTTCAATCTGCCAATACTTTTTACGGAGTTGGTCTTTTTGACAGCTGTCACTTGATTTATGCTCAGTTTGGTTTGCCATTTCATAATGAATAGACTTACTCCTGAACAACGTTTGCAAATCGTGCAAATTTATTACCAAAATAATGGTTCGGTTCGCACGACGTATCGCTCGCTGCGTGCAATATTTGATCGACATAATCACCCAGCAGAGTTGGTAATTCGAGCAACCATGGATCGGTTTCGCACCACGTTTACACTAGTGGTTAATACGCATCCTCAGGGATGCCGTACAGTGCGCACCGGAGACGCGATTGCTGCTGTGGAGCAGAGTATCGAAGAAGAATGAGTCCATCTGCCATCGCGCGCAACAATTTGAGCTGTGCCCATCCACTTTGTGGAAGATTTTGCGGAAAGTTCTTGGTTTGCGGGCTAACAAAATTCAACTCGTGCAAGAATTGAAGCCGAACGACCATCAAGCGCGTCGCACGTTCGGTGAATGGGCCCAAAACGAGATGGCCACCGATCCCGATTTTCACAAGAAAATTTTGTTCAGCGATGAAGCTCACTTTTGGTTAAATGGGTACGTTCATAAGCAAAATTGTCGCATTTGAAGTGACGATAATCCACAAGCCATTGTTGAGACGAGATTACATCCTCAAAAAGTCACTGTTTGGTGTGCTCTATGGGCAGAGGGAATCATTGGTCCATATTTCTTAAAAAATGAAGCCGGCCATACTGTTACAGTCAATGGGGAACGCTATAGAGCGATGATTAATGACTTTTTCGAGCCTGAATTGGAGGATGTTGATGTGGACGACCTTTGGTTCCAACAAGACGGCACTAGATGCCATACATCAAACGAAATAATCACTTTATTGAAGAAAACTTTTGGTGAGCAAATTATCTCGCGTCGTTTGCCTGTGGTGTGGCCTCCAAGATGGTGCGATTTAACACCGTTGGACTATTTTTTGTGGGGTTATGTGAAGTCGCTTGTCTACGCAGAGAAGCCCGTTACGATTGACGCCTTGGAAGAGAATATTCGGCTCGTTATTGCTGACATACGGCCCCAATTGCTGCAAAAAGTGGTAGAAAATTGGGCCTCTCGGCTGGAATTTATTCGAGGCAGCCGCGGCGGCCACTTGTCCGAATCATTTTTAAAACATTATGGCAAACCCTTATCTTTAAAATAAAGCTAAATTCTTGGCCATAACACTAAATTAAATGCGTTTTATTTCTGCTTGAAAACCACTCACAACTAAAAAACACACCGTTTATATATATATATTTATATATATATATATATATATATATATATATATATATATATATATATATATATATATATATATATATATATATATATATATATATATATATATATATATATATATATATATATATATATATATATATATATTTATATATATATATATATATATATATATATATATATATATATAGATATATACATATGAATATGTATGTGTATTGCACCGGATGCTCGTGTGCACGCGCAAATTAGTAGACGCAGTGTCAGCATAATTTGTACAGGTATGCGGGAAGGCTGGCGTGTTAACTGCCCCCCCTTCAAATATCTGCGACCCGCAGATTCATTAATTGAGTAGGTAGTTGAGCGGTGTCTGGCTTTCGGCTGGTATTCACGAGAACCACTGGCATCCCCACTTTTCCAGTCAACTTGATAGCTATACAGATCAGGATAAGCGTGTCAGAAAACATGGAGATTTTAAATTTATCGCCTGAAGCGCCAAGGTGTTTGCTATTTGGCAAGCTCAGCCCATGTACTTACTCCACGTTTGGTTTTAGCCCCTTGCTCGATACGTTAGTGAGGACTGATGGCAATGCTTGAAGTTTTTTTATGCTTCTACAGGAAAAGGTTTGGCCCTTTATCACTATCGTTTCGTTATTCAATTCAATAAGAAACGTACCATTTAGGCTTTTTGAATAATTTCCGGTTTTTGCGGTACCCTTAAAGTTCGACAAAAAAAGTGTATTTTCGTCGATTAATTCTACTACATCGCTGTCGTCAGGCTCGAAGTGGCACTTAGCATATCCTCCTTTTATTAGTTGCGGCAAACATCCGTCTTCAGGCAGCTTTTTCAGTGACTTTCCCTCACAAATCGTAACGTTATTAGTCGACAGGCATTCGTTTATTAGTCCATATTTCTCTTTTTGATTAACTAGCATCTTTTTATATTCTGATTCACTTTCTTTCCCATGATTATTGCAGCTCTTGTCACTAGGACACGATATTGATCGGGCTTTACCTTTGGAATAGAAATCACGTAAAGTAGTAGCGTACCGTTTGAATATATTGACGGTTTTGCGTATTCAACAGCTTCGATCGCATTTTTATATGGGAGGGCTTCTTCTTCGGCTAATATCTGTTTAATTTCTTCCTGGTTCAGGAGGTTAGTATTGATAATACCACTTTTAGCCATTTGGCAGTCACGTATTATTTCATCCGCTTGATCTCTTAGGATTTGAATTTTATTGAAGACTAAGGTTTCGGCATGCTCGGTGCTAACCTCTTTTCCTAAGGCATTGGCCAATTGAACCAGGCTGTTTATCTTATTAATTGATTCATGAGTGATATTAGAAAGTTGCCCATTAATTTTGAATTGATGGTTGCTATTTTCAACCATACCGGCTTGACTTCTAAGGATGTTGTCCCAGTCGGTTGCATCGGGTGAACCAGCAACCCATTTCCAAGCTGGACCGATCCAATTTATTGGTCGACGCTCCCTGTTCTTTACTATCTGTAGCTCATTAAGGCGTGTACGTGTTTGGTTGAGGTAATACTCGGAGAATGTCCTCGTTGTGTTACTTCTCAAGGTATTTCGGGCAGATCTTACCAGTTCCTCCAATGTTACACGGAAATTGTCCAGGTTTACGGTGTGTATCAACCTAAAATATCCATGCTGCAGGATTACTAGACAAGAATTGTAGTTGAAGAAATCGAATCTACAAGCACCGGAGATAAAAGCTACCTTCCTTACAATGTTGGGAAGAAATATAGCTTTAGCAGATAGATTTAATTTTTTTTGATCGTGTTTTTGGACAATTTTTCCTGTTCTTAAAGGTTTTAATGCCGTTCCTTACTTACAATCTTCGCTTTTTTCTTTTCTCTCTTCTTGAAAGGGTTAGATCAACAACATACTTTTTCCTTTAAAGAAGCAAGTGCGTCTCGTAAAGAAGGAACTGTCTTAGAGCGTTTCATAATTGTGAATTCTCTTATTTTAATAAGTTTTACGTATGATATAAAATTAAATAGGTTTCTTTTTCTTTTCTTAATAATAAAAGGATTCTATGTTTTTTGTTTCTCAAGTTTACTTAAAATTCTAATAAGTATTCTCATGTTGTAGTGCCATTCATGAGCTATCCTTAATAATTTCACATTACGTGATTTTTTTTCCGTGACATAGACATAATTTCTTTTTCAAATATTTTATGTGCCATTTTTTTTATTTAATATCTGTGTATTTTCTATGTTTGATATTCAGTGCCATGTTTTTACATTTGTATATAAAAATAATTTTTTTGATTTTTCTGTGCCAATTTTTTTCATTTAAAAAGGTTTTCAAGAGTGTTTTTCTATTTTTTGTGCAATTCCAGATTTTCCGGAAAAAAAAGAAAAAAAGGAACGACTAATTATTAAATATGTGTGGTTTTGAGTTGTGCTTTGTGGATTTTCTTGCCATTGTTCGTAAGAATAGTCACCCAATTGTCTTTGCCCACCCTTTCTTTTTTGTACACAGCTTTCTGTTTGCTTTTAATCTGTTCATCTCTGACATACACAACATCGCCCTCGCTAAATTTTTTGGGTTCTTTGCGTTTGCTGTTTAGCCGAAGATTTCGTATCTCCTGGTTCTTTTTTATCTGCGCCCTTATCTCCTTATGTACCCTTTTACGGAAATCAGTAAGACCTTGGTAATTTATTCTCTGAGTCCTATTCAAAAATTTGTCAGCTGGCTTCTTTTTTGTCACGGAGTGAACTGTATTGTTATAACGGTCCACCGCAATATAGAGAAGCGCTTTTGGAGTCACGTCTCTCATTTCCCTTTCGAGACAACGGTCTATTTCCACAAGAGTGGAATGGAGCCTTTCGATTTGTCCGTTAACCTCACTTCTTTGAACTGGGGTTTGGTACAATTCGATGCCCAGGCCTTTTATTTAGTTTGATACAAGTGGGCACAGGAAACCTCTCTCATTGTCAGTGACGATCACCTTTGGAACTGTAAAATAATGTAAAAGTGTTGCAAATTTTATGCGGAGGATGGGTGAAGATCGATTTTTAATATGGAAAAGTTTCGCGAATTTTGTAAATTTATCTATGCAGGATAAGTATTTTTCGTAATGAATTTTAAAAATGTGAACGTGCACTATTTCACAAGGGTACCTAGGAATGGGTGTATTTTTTAATGGTGGAACCGGGGGATGCCTATCGTACTTATTCAACCGGCAAATTTCACATACGGCTGTATACATTTTTATCCGACTTGCCATCCTAGGGAAGTAATATTTTTTCCGGATTTGCTCTTTGTTCTCTCGAGGGTTTTTGTGGGCCCTTTTGTGCTCTTCCTCTATTACTTGGCAGGTTCTATCTTCATTAGCCACATCCTCTACAACTCTTTGTGTTATCCTGATTTTATATAACTGGTAATTTTCTAGATACAATTCTTGGAGCAACTGTAAATGACGATCTGGAATCTTAATCCCATTGATGACAGCTGGATTGAGACATTCTTTTAAGTTATTTGTTAGGGTGTCCTTTTCTATATTCTCAAGGCAAATGCAATATCGGGTATAACCGGGATGAGGGTTAAACCAGCTCTTTAACTGTCTTCCCTCCCTGATAAAAATATGATTTTTAAAAACGTTTAGAGGTGCTCCCACATGAGGTATTATGTCGAATGCATCCTGCTCAGCACTATGTATTGTCCCGTTTTCGCTTGCTGTCTCAGTGGTAGAGCCCCTGGGGTGTAAATTAACACGTGGTTGTACTCTTCTATCCGTGCTTTCCATCTCTTTAGCTTCGCTTTGTGATTTCTATTTTTCAACGCAAAGGTGAGAGGTTGGTGGTCTGTGTATATCCGGATGTGCTTCTATCGCGGTGGCGTCGAGGATGATCCGCTCTTTCTTATATTGATTTCCCTTTATTTGCGCATTTTCGTCGAAGAAGTTGATTGGATCTGTTTTTGTCCATTCTTGTCCAAGTTAGTCTAGCTATGTAGCAGGATTCCTCGTTAGCCCAGGACTTGTAGGCCAGATATTTCCGTTTGATTTCGAGCTTGGCCGCCAGTGGAATGCCGATGTTTACGGAGGGTTTAATGTCGTGCAGTAGCGTGCCTGCCTTGGCAAGCTCGTCCGCCTCGCAGTTTCCCGGGATTTCGCTATGTCCTGGAACCCAGACTAGGTGCACCCGAGAGTAACATTTAAAGATTTTCGACATTCGAGCTCATTTAAAGATTTTCGACATTCATGTACTAGTCTTGATGTGGCCGAGAAGCCAAAAAGATATTTAATGTCGGCCTGGCTGTCTGAGAAGATAGATACGTCAGCTGCGCCGATATCACTACTCAGCATCCATTTGGCTGCGTGGTAAATGGCCATGACCTCAGCTTGAAAAACGCTGCAATGGTCTGGGAGACGTAGGGAGATGTTTAAGTTCAGTTTGTCGGAATAAATACCGCTGCCGACTCTACCTACAAGCTTGGAACCGTCGGTGTAGATTTCGACTGTTTCACCGACGATTAGGTTTTCTGAGGTCCAGTCGCTTCGACTTGAAATAGTGAGCTCGAATTCCGTGGTCAAATCGGGATAGACCGAAATATAATCGATAAAGTTGGGGACAGGTGGATCCTGATTCAGAATAGAAGCATGGCCTGTCAGGGTTATGCGCCAGTGCAAAAGAGCGTTAAGTCCAATCGCTGCCAGCTTCGCTTGTTGCTTAACCAGGATCCCCGAGGGAAGCCATTCCAGCATGACAAAACGGGCTTTCGTAGGTATGCTACGAAGAGAGCCAGTGATCAGTAGAGCAATGGATATTCTGATTTTATCAAGGGGTTTGATATTACAGGATATTTCGAGAGCTTGCCACCAGAAGACCGACCCATATAACAGGTTTGGTTCAACGATGGCTGTGTAGAGCCAGAGCACGACTCGAGGACGAAGTCCCTATAGTGCACCAACTGCTCTTTTACAGAAGTATATATCGCATATTGCCTTACGTGCCCTCTCGGCTAGATTGGCTTTCCAATTAAGCTTTGGGTCAAGAATCAGGCCTAAGTACTTAACGTGTGTGCTCAAAAAGAGAGCGGAGTGCCGTTTAGACTAGACATTGTAAACTTTGGAATTTTGTGCTTCCTAGTTAAAAGCATAGTCTCGGTTTTTTATGGGTTAACCCCAAGTTCGAATTCGCGACACCAGTTCGACACAATAGAGAGTGAATAGTTTAGTTTTTCGGAAGGTGTTTGGGGGAATTTGCCGTATGCCGCAATTGCTATGTCGTCCGAATAGGCTATCACTTTGCATCCAGTAGATTCCAATCTCACCAGTAGTGTGTTAACTGCCAGGTTCCAGAGCAGGAAAGATAAAACACCCCCTTGTGGCTTGACCCTGTTAACCTCCCTCCCGGATTGGGCACTGCCGATCGTCGAAGTGATGATTCTAGATTTTAGTAGAAGCTCTATAAATTTAAGCAGGCTTGAATTCAGGTTAAGTTTATAGAGTGCGGAAATAACCGCGTTGGGCATACATTGTTGAATGCTCCCTCGATGTCCAGAAATATGGCAAGTGTGAATTCCTTGTACGCCAAGGATTTTTCAACTTGAGAAATGAGAGAATGATGTGCTGTTTCAACCGATTTGCCTTTAGAGTAAGCGTGTTGAGATGAAGAGAGAAGAGAAGGGTTGATCGATATCCTGATATGTAGGTCAAGAGCTCTTTCTAGAACCTTAAGAAGAAAGGATGTTAGACTTATGGGTCTGTAATCCTTAGGTTTGGTGTGGGAGGCCTTCCCAACTTTTGGTATGAAGACGACCTGAGCCGTGCGTCAGCGTAAGGGAATATATTGCAATCTGAGGCTTGCATTATATATTTGTAGCAGCCATGGAAGGATAATCTCTTCCCCATTTTGTCTATCGGCAGGAATGATGCCTTCCGGTCCGGGGGACTTGTAAGGCTTAAAGGTTTGAATGGACCACTCAAGGTGACTTTTTGTCACTTGGAATGTGGGGAGGCTATCATGGGAAACCTGCCCCACCTGGTAGAGTGCTTGATCCGCTGAGGCTAAACTCCCTGGGAAGTGGGTGTCTTGCAGTATATGAAGGGTTTCGACGTTTGAGTGAGTCCAGCTGCCATCTGGTTTTTGGATACAGTCAAGGGCTTTGTTAGAGGAGTGGAGAATTTTACGAAGACGGCTAGCCTCGGACGTCGATTCAATGCTTTCGCAAAATTCCCTCCATGACGCTCGTTTCCCTCGCCTAATGGTACGCCAACTCTTTCAACTCTTTTTGTTTATTTTTGAAAGGGGCCCAATCAGCTGTAACTTTAGCTTTGTTGAAAAGCATTCTACAAGTTTTGCGAAGACTTGCAATTTCCGAGTTCCACCACGGAGGTTTAGGTTTGCCCCGTGGTTCGGGAGTGATGCAAGAAATATGAGTGGCTTTTTTAAAAGCTTTGGTCAGATCGTCAACCGCCCGATCAATGTCGGGACAGTTGTGGATAATGGGGGGAGTCGTTGCTAACCATGACCCCAGTTTGAGCTGGAAAAGAGGCCAGTTCGTGTTTTTTCTATTGACTGGTATAAGAGGTTCTGTATTGCCCTCGAGTCAATGTCAAAGGTGATATAGTAGTGGTCCGAAAAGGAGCATTCCTGTGAGACGAACAAATTGCTTATCATGTTGGAGTAGTTATCTCTGACGAGGGTAATGTCAAGTACTTCCTTCCTGACGGATGTAAGGAAGCTCGGCTCATTTCCCCGGTTAGCAATGCCTAAGTTATTTGAAATGATAAAGTCGAAAAGACACTCACCTCGATCATTTGTGCCGGAGCTGCCCCATATTTCGTGATGGGCATTGGCATTGGCGCCGATAATTACCGGAATATGTTTCTGGTGGGCTACAGCAACCTTTTGCTTTAGTATGTCTGGTGGCGGAGAGTCGCCATAGTCATGAGCCATGTAGTTCGAGGAGAACCAGAAGGTCCGTGGACCCATTTCAATGACCATGGTAACATTGTCTTTGTCACTGAATCTAGGGAGTAAAAGAGCGTTAACGCTGTTTTTTTACCAGAATGCAGGATCTTTGTTTACCTTGATCCTCGATATATACCATACGATATCCGTATGCATTGAGTCCAGAAACCCGGTCATTTACGCCCCAAGGTTCTTGGACGAGAATGAGCTCCTCCCCTATATTCGGGAGGCGGAGAAGCAGGGCTGCCGAGGCAGTTTTCGAATGCTGAAGTTTAATCTGTAGTACCTTCAGCATTGTCTGGAAGAGTGATTATTGTGGAATTCAACTCCTCCTCTTCGGACATTGGAGAGATGTATCTACCAGCCGCATCCGTGTCCATGTGGTCGAAGAATTCTCCGACCAGTTCGGAAGTTGAGAAGCGGCTGCTTCTGGTTGTAACGGAGCACATACTCTCATTGTCACTACCCGACAAAGGGGTGAGAGCCGGGCCCGAGCAGCTAGGCTCATTGGCAGTGGCTTGTGGGACAGCACCAGCTGGGGGGCTTGGGCATCGCACTTGTAGATGCGGAGAGTGATGGCTCAAAAAGCTATAATTACTCACCCCCTCGCGGGAGTTGATGGGAACAAGGGATTGCTCGTTCAAAATGATGGTGACCTCACGCAAAGTACCTTTGGGGTCACCAACTTTCGCGACCTTTCAGCCATCGGTGGGAAGATCGGTGTTGCTGAGCTTGAGGACCTTTAAGATTGCCTCAGGCTCAGAGGGCTCGGCAGGAAGCCATGTTTTGGAGCGAGGGCGTTGGGGAACCTGGTCCAAAGATAGAGCGTTGAGCTTTGCACCCGGCCAGATCTCACGTAGCCTATTGATCGCTACCTTATATAGATCCGCCGAGTGTTGGTCCGAGCAAGATATGATCTTGATATGTCCTTGATACCACACTGCGTCACGGCAGCTGGGTGAAGGACCAGGGTTGAGGGACATAGCCTCAATGAATATTGGTAACAGTGCTACTTCGACCTGTCTCCAATTGGCAGGAGTAATGGTCCCATCGGCATTGGCAGAGTCGACCACAGCCCATGTGAGGCTCTCTTTCACAATCTCACTAAGCGGTTTCGAGAGCTTAGGCTTGGGGATAGCCAGCCTTACGCGCTTAGGGATGCTTTGGGTGGATTTGCCCGGGCGATCGGCTGATCTCTGCCTCTTGGGGTTACCGGCTGCTTGTGCAGTGGAGGAGTGGACACGCACATCAGCGTGTGCTTTTGCCCACTCAAGCTTGCCCTTGTCGTATTCTGACAGTTGAGGTTCGTTGAGCCTCGTCACGGTAAGCCGCTCTTCGCGTCCTGTACGCCCTTGTACTCGGGTTCCCGTTGGTAGGTGCACCTGAAGGAGGAGCGGTACGGGGAGCAGTTTCCATCGACTTGTGAGGCAATATCGAAGCGTTTGCTGAAGAGGGCTTAGGCGGACCGACTGCTGCTGGTTTGTGAGTCAATACCCTAGCAGCCGCTGAAGAACCTGGGGACAGCAAAGAGCTCTTGGGTGGCTTATTAGCCGAAGCTGTGGTGCGTGTTGAAGGGGCAGTGCTTATGCTGCTTGTCTTCGAACCAAGGGCGGGGTGTTGCTGGTGGGCATTTGCCTAGCCAGGGTTTTCCGCGTCCCTGAGGGGATATGCGCGGAAATTTTGTTTGTGTTTGTGTTTTTATTCTTTGTTGTGTCCATGCAAGAGGGTCCCCACTCAAAGCCGCTACCTCAGTCCGAACATGTGGTCACTAAATATGGTCCCATGATTATCTGTGCAAGCAGGGAGGCCATGCGAGGGTTGGCACAAGCCCTTATGGGGTCAAGTGCTCAGAACCAGACCAGTGCTAATCAGGAGTTCCACTCAACCGAACCCACACTACCGACCTAATGGTAACAGACGTCGAACGTAATTTGAGGCCTGCCAAGGTTTTAACGGGACGGGGGCAGCTGCAACCTTAGACTGGAGCCGTTCACACTCAAGTTTCACCTTGGTGCTACCTTGACAAAAGACAGCTAGGTCCAGAAAATTACAGCTACCAGCCCAGGGCAATCAGAACAGTTACATTGGTCCAAAGAGAAGTCCGGGATCGAAGGATGGGGGTCGTGCCAATTGGTGCTACTAAACTCCCGTGCAAGAAAACAGCAGCACCTGGGGGAGTGTATACCATTTAGCGTAACCCAGGGTGCACCGCGTGGAGGCGATCTACATTACACGCACATTCTTAAGTCCGAAGGGTAATCTCAGGAAATCGTACTTCCCATTTATCGTAGAGAATGCCGTCTTCGGTATATCGGTTTCATTCATCGGGATTTGATAAAATCCAGAGGTAAAATCGTACCTGATGAGGGGTTGAGAGCATTTTTATTTGCTCCGGTATCTACATGGAAATTGAATTGCTTTTTACTGCCACACAAGCACGGGATATACGGAACCCTAGACTGGTTGACATTTCTGCGTACATCACTTTCATCTTTGTTCCTGGACGTTATACTAGGAAAGCTGGTAGGACGTCCTCCAAAAAATTTTGCTGTTGAGAGTCCACACTTTCGTCTGTAGTTTCGTCATATTCGTCTTGCTGCAGCTCTGTATGGAATACCCTTTGTGTCTATTTGGTGCTTGATTTTCAGGCCAATTTCCCCAATAATTACTAGGTCGCAGCCTGGGAGGCAGAGATGGACGCTGTCCACCCATACCGGCCATGTTATTGATGGGAACCATTTTTCTATTAAGGGATTTTACGTGGTAAAGTTTTGCATGTCAAGGCATGCGGAATAGACTTCTGGAAGTGTCCTTGGTTTCTGCACTATTAGCATTCTGGACAATTCGGCATCCAATCCACGAACGAAAACATCTAGGGCCCTATTTCGATAGGTTTCAATTAGAACATCCACAGTTTCCTGTGAATAGTCGTCGCTCTTTATTTTGTTGACAATAAGCGACAGCTGGTGGTTCACTGTCGCACAAAACTCATCGAGTCTTGAACTCTTTTGAGTCAACTGATTCAACTGGTGTTCCAGCGTTCTAATATCTCTCTTGTCAGCATAATGGAGCGACAAAACCCTTTTCATCTCTGGCCAATCATCGTTAAATATGTTGTATGAGACCAAAGCCGCGTCAGCTCGTCCTCGGATTTTCTGTCGGATATGCTGCAAAATTGATCTATATAAAGGTTTCTCTCTTATTACTTCATAATCCTTCAGGGTCGTTTCAGCATTGTGGATGCAGGATATGTACTGAGAGGGGTTACCTTCGAAAATCTGCAACTCCTTGACACAGTCAGGGAGTCTACCAATATCCTTAAGCTCTTGTTCTGTCATAGGCCCTCGGGGAACCATACGCGGTTCTTCCACCGCCATTGGCCGGTTTCCCTGTTCTACCTTGCCTATGCGTTCACTAACCCCTACGATGCTAGCACGCATCTCGTTGTCTGAGGCCCCCTGTTGGCGCTCCATTACAATCAATCGCGAATCTAGTTTCCCAATTTCTTCGTGAAGGGCATTTATTGCCCCTGTCAATTCTGTCAATTTATCCGAGAAAGTTTCCATTTTTTTTTAAAAACCACAAAACACAACTCACAATTTACCTCTCTCTTTTTATTTTCTCAGCAATTAACAAATTTTTTTTATTTAATTCTAATTCAGTAATTTTGAACTTTAAAACAGATGACAAGTTTTCCTATTGACAATTTTTGTCAATTCTTACTTGGAATTTAATTTTATTCACAATTACTTATTTTTCAGTAATTTTTGACTTTGGCACAGATGACCATTTTTGAAAATTTTAATTTTACTTAAAAAAAAAAAAATACATACACTACTAGCATTATTTCCTCGGTTTATATCCTGTAAGGGAAGAAAAGGAATTGATTAGTTTTCGGAATCTTTACCGTGTTCTTATGGTAACGGCGATATGTACCACATGGGTGTCCCGAATCACACTCGTCTTTAATTGATTCTGACCAGGAAGGGTCGCGTTATCATTTTTAGTCGTCTGCAATCAGATTGCGGGCAACCTACTAAGGCAGAACTTACTTCACAACAGTATCTGGAACAATTCTAACCACCGAGCTCCCTTGTGAACGCTGGAATATTGCTGCCGTGGTCAAGGAATTGTTACCGTGCTCTCATGTGAACGATAACATGCACCCAGGTAGGGCGTACCAAGAGCACTATGTGGCAGCTGTTGCTGGATCACAAACTTGTTAGCTATTTTGGTGGTGTCTTGCAAAAAGTCGATTTGCTGGAGGGTCTGGATGTTCAGATTCGCAGCTTTTGCCATTTTGTTGTATTACAAGTGATCACCGTATTATTGCTTTATTTCCATCGTTGGAATTTATGTTATATCCTCAATCGTTCATTTGAAACCATGGGATGTTCGCATAGTGGTATGTTCTATTTTTGTTTTTCCCTTAAGGGTTTTTATTGCGCAAAAATATCTTTGGTGCATTGATGCACATTTTCATTATACCCTGGAGGGTCCCTTAGGAATCTCAGGATGTAGACATAGGAATTTATATTATTCTAATTTTTTAGTTTATTATTCTTTAAAACATCATGGAGTTACCCCGTAGGACTAGCAGGATGTTTTAAATTCTAATGCAGGAAATCACTTGCATTTTCACACTTAAAGAAAAAAATTTTGTCCGCAAATCAACGAAGGATATTGGTTTTTAGCCGCAATCCTAAGTATTGAACCCGCATTTTAAGCGGGTCCCTGCTCTGGCGCCATTTATGGTGTTCCCCTCAGGAAGCACCAAAAAATTAAAGGTGGGGCCAGGCAACTTGGCCCTTTGCTAGCTAAAATGAATGAAAAACGTATTTTTGGATTATAAACGGTTACTTGATATGCTTCGCTGCCCAACCAGAAGTGAAGTTACAAAATTAATTTACTTAACTCTAAAGCTTATTTGCTACCCTGCTTATCATAATGTCCCGCTGACACCGCACTTCTACCCATCTAGCGGTGCAATGCTCCCACGATACGGTATTGCACCGGATGCTCGTATAGTATATATATATATATATATATATATATATATATATATATATATATATATATATATATATATATATATATATATATATATATATATATATATATATATATATATATATATATATATATATATATATATATATATATATATATATATATATATATATATATATATATATATATATATATATATATATATATATATATATATATATATATATATATATATATATATATATATATATATATATATATATATATATATATATATATATATATATATATATATATATATATATATATATATATATATATATATATATATATATATATATATATATATATATATATATATATATATATATATATATATATATATATATATATATATATATATATATATATATATATATATATATATATATATATATATATATATATATATATATATATATATATATATATATATATATATATATATATATATATATATATATATATATATATATATATATATATATATATATATATATATATATATATATATATATATATATATATATATATATATATATATATATATATATATATATATATATATATATATATATATATATATATATATATATATATATATATATATATATATATATATATATATATATATATATATATATATATATATATATATATATATATATATATATATATATATATATATATATATATATATATATATATATATATATAATATAAGAATGCATATGTATATTTATTGGTATATGAATATGTATATGTTCATTTGTCAGTATACCTATATGTATACTCGTATGTATATGTATATATATATATATATATATATATATATATATATATATATATATATATATATATATATATATATATATTATATATATATATATATATATATATATATATATATATATATATATATATGTATGTACACACATATATGTACAAATTCGTTTACATACATTTGCATATACATATGCATATACATATACATATACATGCACCTATACATATACATATAAATCTAAGAACACATTAATCGCTGGCGATAGTGCTACGGCAGACAAAGAGATGTGTAAGTATAAATAAATAAATACAAACACATATGCATTTACATATTCATATACATATACACAAATATACATATACATATACATATACAAACACATATACGTATACATAAACATAAACATATACATACAGAGCGATCCAGACAGAGTCTCACTCAGGGGGGAACCAGTCAGGCAAAGCATTTAATTGCCCCTCACTGGGAGGGGCTAGAGCGATCCTGGTGTGGGACACCCTCAAGAAGACTCACTGCCTCCACGTGGCGGCCCCGGGCAATGGCACACCAGCACCCGCTGATGGCCAGCTGAAGTGAGCAACGCACCCAGAGATAGCGATGACCCCCTCATGGGGCGGCTGTCTGGGCAACGGGGGACAGCGAGGGATCAACGATGGAACAGCGAGGGACCTGTTGGGGTCCTCGAGTCCTTGCTTGGCGGATGAGAGACGTCCTGTCGCCGTTTTCAGGCGCGAGGCTGAAAAATCAAGAGCCCTAACGTAGAATTTAAACACCACCACTTTTCGGGTTCAAAACACAAGAGAGATTTATTCTTAAAATACTAGTTCTTATATACTATTTGTAAATGAGCATTACCGCCTACGTCTTGACTTTTCTGGTGTTCCAGTTTCGCAGTTGTTATTTGGTGTCAGTGGCTCAAGCCCACTGACCTACTGCAAGTAAAAGTGTCGTCGGTGCATTCTAAATGCCCCTCGTCAGCTTGACTGCGGAACTGTGACACCCTAAAAGTTTACATCATAATTAATGAATAATCAATATTCATTTACAATATTTGCACCCTAAAAATATGTGCGTTCTTAATGAATTTAATAAGAGCCGGTGCTTTGAGTCAACTATGCGTAGGTAGCTTGATTCTAACTGACAACATCCCTCCCCTCTTTCTGAAAGAAGTAAGTGCAACTAACTTCCATTAAATCTCTACAATATTTTTCTTGCACTGCAAATATATATGTGCATCGATTGAACTCTATATTACATACATATAATTTGTTTTTATTTACATCTTTTTTTTTTTTTTTTAAATCGCCTTATTTGGGTTCTGTCACGGTTTTTTTTTTCTTTTTTATTCTTTTCTTTTCTATATATTTCTTTTTCTCTAGCTTTTATTTTCTTTTGTAGTTTTCTGTCCTTTATTTTCTTTTCTTCACTTTGCTTTTGTTTTTTTTTTTTCTTATTTTTATCCATCATTATTTTTTTTTTTATAATCCCCTTTTTATAATTTGGTCTTTCATTGACTCTTTTCTCATTGGCGTATATACAAACATCTAAACAATAACACAATTCTACTCTATACATAAAACCTTATATTATACTGCGCTCTCTGCTACCCGCTGGTCCATTTGACGACCTTCGTTGTCGGAGTGAAGTCCCTCGATGAACTCTGCATACCCCTCCCTTCTTTCTGGATCGGTACGTACAAAGATAGGTTGGCGATCTGGTTTGCCATTAAAACTTTGCTTTTAGTGGCCTTCTTCTTTCCATTTATATAGTGTGCCCCACGGCTGTAGGTGGTACTGCCTCTGCTTATAGTGTTCAACTTGTAAAAAACATTTGGAATACATGAGAGATTACAATGCTCCGTCTTACTTTGCAGCAATACGTTTTATGGTGGAAGTATTTCTCTTGAGCTTCCGCATAATGGTATTTGACATCGTTAGGCTTTGATATGGAGACAATCGGTCTTTTTCTGAGATACACGTTCAATTATGTAATTTGTGTACTCTGGTCGGTTACCAGTCTCTGTGTCCTCTTGTATTAAATCATATTTCATATGTAAATCACATATCATATGTTCATACTCTAGATTGGACATATACTTCAATGAAGCAATTAACTTCCGTGAGCCAAATTTCCTCTGCTTATTATATTTGGTAGTGGTTTCAGTCACCCTCCTTAAGCTTTTACCCATCTTCAATTTATTCAAAATCGATTCTGTTGAGATTGTGATACACTGGGTGGACATTGTACTATAAAATTGTCCAATTCAAAACATGATTCCTCAAGGAAACTTGTTTATTTTGCGTTGCTTGTCAATAACTCATCCACAACGCGTTCAAATGCTGCGGCCACATGCCGTTTCGCAAAATTAAAATTACATCCGTCGCCATTCATCGCCAAGCTAATATGTTGGCATCTTTGGGGTCACAAACCTTAGATAACTGCCAAAAATCTCTGTTTTTCAAAAACGCATCTTTCCGAATACTATGTTGGTCCCTTAGTCCGACCGTATTCCAATATCCGTTCTTCCCGGAACTTCCTGCTTCGCTTCAGATCATCAGAGCTATATAGAGAACACCTATAATAATTTTCTTAATTTCCTAGTATACATTTTAGTTTGATATATGTTTAATTTTTGTCGAACATTTCATAAGTCAATTTAATAAATGAATTTCAAAATTATATAATATTTAAATAAATACACTATAAGTACTATATATACTCTTGGGTATAACTTCCTAATTTAGTATGATTTTTGTTTTTAACACTTATTTCATTATAAAGTTAGATTTTAAACAATTAATTTTTAACTCTAATTTTTTCTAAACTACCTTTAATTTTAATCTGAACTTTTACTCCGATTATAATTTTTTTAATCTGTAACTTTTCTTAAACATACGCTATTCCTGAATATATAAACAAAAAACAATATTTCTACAACATGCTTTTTTATATAATTGAATGCTATATCATTCAATTTGCGTCCACTCGTCTTTTCCCCTTACATTATCGGATTCGCTACCGTATCCTGGAGGAAAAGAGGACTGGACTATGCGTTTTCATAGCCATATAGGGCATCAGTTTTGCTCTGATTAATTTTCCGTGCTCTTTTTCAACACGTGAGTTATCACTCATTTCAACTTTGAACCAATTCATTGGCCCTCCGACAAAAACCAGATTATACAAAATAATCCCGTTTGTGTCAAAACTTTGTCCATTGCATGACTATACCTTTCATCGCATACAATTACGTTTTATTTAAATTTACTTCTAGCCTGATATGTATATATCCATTATCAATTCTATTTTCCATCCTGTAATTAGCTCGTATATGAATACATGCATACATTCAAGGCGCTTTAATTTACCTACAATTAATTACTAACGTTATTTTCCCCAATTAACTATACATTTTTCGAATTTCCATACGCTAATTTCCTAAAAAATAAACAGTTAAAACGTACGAGAATATCTACATATAGCCTGCTGCAGTATCTGCAAATATATACATACGCACATACCCATTCCTCCTAACTAGAATACTTACTTCTTTAAATATACATTCGTACATTCATTCTTTATCTTATACACATATATACATACTCGTATATATACTTACTTCACCAGCAGTTCCGTTGCCTGGTGTTAATGCTCATGCATCGAATTTCAGTGCATACACTGCCGTATGTATGTATGTACATATTCGAAGTTTTGTTTTATATTACTTACCCACGACTGTCCTATTATTTCATTTTATTTTTTAATTACGTGCAATATTTAGCATTATTTAAAAAAAATATTTTTCCCTACTATGCTTCGTTCGGCCACAGTGCATAATAAGCACTTTTATTACGTCAACTTTAATCGCTCGATTTTAAGTGGCACACTTCTACTGGCCTTGACTTTGAAAATCGGAGCTGTGTGTGTTATTTGAAACACACACGTACATGTTTACGTTGTTATTCTTGTGTTTACACTTGTAAAACACTGCTAACACATGTTTTTAGTTGTGTGGTCTAATGTGGAATAATTTCAACAAATTATTATGTAGCTTTTTATTTTTGCCCTTAATCGTTACGACCGTTGTAACTGGGCTTTTGATCTCTGCTACTACATAGGGACCTATCCACACAGGTGAGAATTTGTTTCTCCTAGCCTGATTCTTCATTAGTACTTGATCACCCACATGAAAAACTACTGGGTTTAGTACCTTGTTATAGGCTTCCCTGGCCACTCGCTTAGCATATTCCTGGTTTTCTCTAACCAATTCGTGCGCTCGTTGTAACTGATACTTTTGCACTTTATTCGGGTCATCAGCATTGTATACAGGCGCACATTTGCGCTTCAAATTCGCTGGCATGTTGAAGTCAAACCCGTAGAGTGTTCTAAACGGAGTTTGCTTCGTTGATACATGTACCGTACTATTGTGTACATGCATTGCAGTGGTCAACCATTGATCCCAATTCGAGCCGTCTTCTTTGGCAAAACTGCGCAAGTACTCGGCCAAAGGTCGATGACTACGTTCCAATGAGCCATTCGCCTGTGGATGATATGGTGTTATGTGCAACTTCTTGATTCCCAGCATTTTACACGTTTCTGATAATAGTTTTGATACGAAATTTGAACCATTGTCGGTTATCAAAACCTTAGGTATGTTGTAACGTGCTATAATTTCATCAAAGAATGCCTTGGCTACCGTACCTGCTTCCGCATCAGGTATAGCCACGCACGCCATATACTTTGAGAAATCATCTTGGAACGTCAAGATGTATTTATTGCCCGAAACAGTCTCAGGTAAAATACCTACAATATCCATATGAACTTTATCAAATTGTTGTTTTGGTGTGTCAGTTAACACCATGGGCATCTTGGTTAGCCTTGAACTTTTGTTGGCCTGGCATTTTGGGCAACTTCTTCCATATTTTTTTATGTCTTTGAGCATACCTTTCCATCCGTATACTCGCCTAATCCTGTCATGGGTTTTCCAGAATCCCTGGTGTCCACCTAGAGGTGAATCATGGAAACCCTTTAACACAGCCTGGATATCCTTTATATCCTTCAGCCATTCCACACTACTGGCTCTTTGTTCATTAGCAACGTCACCCGCATTGCTAACATTTCCTGTTGCATCAATTTTATCCCCTTGAATTCTCTCGGTCTTCTCCTTATCTGACCGTGCTTTGGCCCTCGTTTGCACTACTGATACCTTCTGTGCCTGCGGTACTCTGCTGAGTGCGTCCGCATTTAGATTCTTTTTCCCAGGTTTGTATATGATTTCAAAATCATACTCAGACAATTTGTGTCTGAACCTGGCTAGCCTAGACGTTTGATCTTTCAAGTTGGCTATGCCTCTCAACGGCTGGTGATCAGTGTATATCTTGAATGGGCGTCCTAGCAGATATGCCCTAAAATTCTTTGTAGCCCACACTATGGCTAGAAATTCCTTTTCTATTGTGGAGTATCTCTTTTCCGTGTCGCTAAGCGCTCTGATTGCGAATGCTATTGGTCGGTCACTACCGACTTCCCCTTGTGACAATACTGCCCCTAATGCTTCATTGCTAGCATCAGTGGTCAACAAAAAGGTTTGCTCAAAGTCGGGGTACGCCAAAATTGGTGGCGAGCTAATTATTTCTTTTAGCCTCTCGAATGCTTGCTGACATCTCTCTGTCCATTCGAACTTTGCTTCTTTACGTAGCAACTTATTAATTGGCAACGCAATTCCGGCTAGTCCTTCCACGAACTTTCTATAATAGTTCACTAGTCCTAGGAATGCTTGCACTTCCTTTTTGTTTCTCGGAATCGCTAGATTTTTAACGCATTCCACCTTCTGCGGGTCAGGCAGTGCTCCTGCTTCTGAGCAACGATGGCCTAAATAAACCACCTCTCTCCGCAAAAATTGACACTTCTCCGTGTTCAATTTCAAATTGTGTTCTCGTAATTTCTGGAGTACCTTGCACAAGCGTTGCGAATGCTGCTGCAAGTTCTTCCCATAAATTACAATATCATCCAGATACACAAAACAATCTAACCCTTGCAAGCCTGTCAGCACATGGTTCATTAGCCGTTGGAAGGTAGCCGGTGCTCCTGTTAATCCAAACGGCATTCTATTAAACTCATAATGCCCTAAACCGGTGCTGAACGCGGTTTTCTGCTTATCCTGGGTATCCACCAGAACTTGGTGGTAGCCACTCGCTAAATCAAGCGTAGAAAAATATCTACTATGCCCCAATTGATCCAGAATCTCTTCTATCCTTGGTATCGGGAACACCTGCTTGATAGTGGCGTCGTTCAATTTCCTAAAATCGACGACCATTCTCCACTTCTTCTGACCCTGAGCACCTCCCTTCTTTGGTACCAAAATTATTGGTGAGTTCCAAGGCGAGATACTCGGTGAAATTATGTTATCTTTTAACATTCCCTGCACTTGCCTATTTACCTCATCTTTGTGAGCCTGTGGCAATCTGTATTGCTTCTGGTTTATTGGTGCTTGATCCACCCTAGTAGGTATTTCATGCTCTACCTCTGGTGTATACGTCAACTGGTCTCCTTCCAGCAAAAATATGTCATGGAATGACGTACAAATGGCTTCTATTGATGCCTTTTCTTCTAAATTTACGCTTGGGTCTAACCTCAGTGATTCTAGCACTCTCTCCATTCTTTTCCTTATATCTACCTGCTTAATCTGATTAACCGTTCCATAATTCGGTTCCTTAAAGTTATCGTAACTAGTGAACTTAGGTCTAAAATCCTCATCCATCAGATAGTCCTTTTCTGAGGCGTTGAATACACAAGCGTACATCTTACCCTTGTCAACGTGCGATATGGTTTCTCCCATATATACGCCCTCCGCTAGCTGCTGCTTGTGCAACACAACAGTCCTAAGTTTTGCATTTACATGCATAGTAACTACTCTGGTTGACCTTGCATTTACTACCTCCATACTATTCTTAACCTTACTCACGGTTCCTTCCTGCCATGACTTTAATGGAAGAGTGAGAATTCTATTCTTATTATTATCGTAAAACGATAACTGCTTGTCGAGCGCATCCAGTATGGTGCGTCCCCAAAGATTATCGCGGCCAATTATCCCATCAGCCGGGATACCTTTCCTATTCACTTCCACTGCGTGCACTCTAAAACTCATACCCTTAACTCCACTGTGCCCTATTCTGAGCGACCCCAAAGTCCTAATGCACCCTCCAAACGCTCCGTTAAGCGTTCTTACGTCCATTTGATTAATGTCTAGCCCCTTTCGTAAAACACTAGATTTTACGAGGCTAGTGTCCGCCCCTGAATCTACTAATAGCACTAGCTTTCCACTCGCTGCTTCCTCGCAGGGCATCTCGATGAAGGCATCACCTATCCTGCTCATAGCGAAGCAATGTCCTTCTGTTCCCAGCATGGACGCGTATCCACTTCCTAACTCTTCGTGATACTGGAGAGCCTCCTGCTCCTCCTTCTCCTGGACTGTAGTTCCTACATTACTAGTCCCACGTATTTCCGGCCTTATTATTACTCTCTTTCTTTTGGCTTTCCAGTCTACTGGCCTCGACTGGGCCGCTGGAAGTTTCCCTGGTTCCTTTGTTGGGATTGTCTATCCCTGCATTCCGCTGCCCGATGTCCCATCTGTCCACATGAGAAGCATCTCAACCCCTGTTGGGTGTTGCGTATTTTTGGTTCACTTTTGGAATTCCAATTTGGTTGCTGCTGACCACTCCCAGTTTTTAAAGGATTTCTTCCTTGGTTAATTCCTTCTGTTGAATTTACTTGGGGACTACTGAAGTTACCCCTGCTGTCCCTCAAGGGTGGAACCGGGCGCCTCATAGCTTGCTGCCTTTTACTCTGATTCCATTCTGTGTCTCCATGGCACTGTCTACTTGCCTCATGACCATATGTTTGGCACTCCATACAGTAGGGCGTGTTTTTGCGTGTAATGCACTCATCCCTTGTATGACCTTGCTTACGGCAGAACGAACATGTGGGTGCCCTCTGTACAAACCCCTTGTACGGATTTCTCGGATTCGCGGCTCTGTTGTCGGAGACACCGGGATTATATGCTCCTCTGTATATATTTGGGACGTAATTACTTCCATCTCTGTTCACGACAGCGGCGGTGAACATGTCCTGTCTATTTTCCAACATGTGTACCTCACCTAACCCAGCCGTACTCCGTTCCACGAGAACTTGTGCTCTAATCGCTTCTTCTACTAATTCCTCCAGAGATCCTGTTCTGCTATTCAGCATATGAATCTTTAGAACGAAGTTGCGGAGCCCCACCACGAAAGTTGTCAACACCGACTCGTCAACTTCGTGTAATAACGCTGTATCACCAATGCCATTGTACTTATTCCTGATTATTTCCTGGGCCATCATCTGAAGTGACTCTAAACGCCTGGCAAAGGCACGTATGTCTTCACTTGCCAGCTGCTTCCCGATTCTTATTTCTTGGGTTATGTTTTCCAAAGATCTCTCCTTCAGATAAGTTCTCCTTATAAGATCGTAAAGCTCGTCCACACTGGCGAATTGCTTTGGCAACACAAGGTTGTACGCGTCTCCAAATAATCTTTGCTTAACACAGTCGAAGAAATCCTGCAACTCATCAGGGCTTATGCTTCGCTTTGCAAGCTCACAACCTTGAATGAATCTGTTAACTTCTGACCGTAAATCTTCTGAAGCTGCACCAGTAAACACAGGTACTAGCCTGGCCACTGTCTTTGAAATCTCCTATATACCCATTTTGCGTATTTTTGTTTTACTTATGACCGGTAAAACTGGAGCGCTGTCTTTGTGGGTGGTTCGTTCGTTCGTCGTTCCTAGATTCACTTCTCCCAGATCTGAGAGGTAATTGACCAATGACGGACTCAAACTAATTAGTCTTCGATCGTTTGTCCGTACAGGCGAAATATTGTCCACAGTATTGGGCTTTTCCTGTACCATTACTGCTTCTGGCTCTTTTGGCGGATATCCCTTATTTTTATTAGTTACCGGACGTTCTGGAGAAAACGGCTCGACCCCGATTTCAGATGCGCCAAACAAAAATTCCGCTTGCCTTTCTTCATTAAGTACTAATTTTGGCTTTACCATGCGGCTTATCCCTTCTGGTGTTAAATACTCCGGCCAACGTACTTCCGGAGGCAATGTCAATACTGTCTGCGTAAATCCAGCTGATGCTGATTTTGATCTCTCCCTATTCAGTGAGGTCCTATTGGTCACCCGTCCTCTTTTCAATTCCGCACACTCCTTTTCCAACAGCGTTGCTGCTTCCTCTGTTTCCGTCAATCTCTGAAAAAGTTCCTTTACCTTCTTCTCAAGATTCTCTTTTTGTGCTCTCAAATCTTCTGTTTTCTTATGAAAACTGAATAACTTTTCTTCTGTTCTTCTTTGGATTGCCGTAAAGGCTTGATCCGCTACTTCCAATGGTGACACAGCTCCTCCGGCATTCGCCTGCTTCCACAATGGTCAACTATTTTCCCAGTAAACAGTTCCACCTCTGACTGCATTGATTTCAATCTGTTCCTTACTTCCTCGTCTGGTGAAACCAAACTCTTGCCCTAGTCCTTCTAATTCAGAACTAAATGTATGTGCCCATTCATTGACCAGACTATTTATGTAGTCTGCGTATTTTTCCGCAAAATATTTTACCTTGCCGTACTCAAATGCGTGATGCAACAACAGTCCGTGATTATTGTTGAACTCTCTCCCTAGATTTTGCAACTGAGTTATTCGCTTGCGGTAATACACGTTGTCCTTACGTAACCTGCCGTCTTTCTTAAAGTTACGGACCAGCTTTTCAATCGTTTCGCCAATTTGCTCCTGCCTCAGCAGTAATCCTTGCGCTTCCTTCGTCATATCCCAAATGCCAGAACAGATGTCGTATCCCAATTACAAATAAAAATCCAATAATTGATAAAACTTGTTATTAACTTATCCCAATATTTTATTCCATCTTACTTATTGATAAATACCAATTTAAAAAAAACATTCCACCGTAAATTCTATATTTATATACATATTCTGCTATACTTGTTTTCCATCACAAAGTTCCGCTACCTACCGGCGTCCATTAAGTCCTTCCATCAATGCAAAGTGGTCCTTGACTTCCTCACAATTACTCCTTGTTTTCCTCTCACCATCCTTAATACTCCCAAAAATCCATAAAAAATATGTTTGTAAAAACCGAAATTTGCTTTACCGGCAAAAGTGTCTTGATTCATTCCCGGAAATTTGATTCCATGTTTAAAAATAAAGCCGTAACGTATGCGCCACATAATAGCAGCATTTAGCTGTTATCTTCAACATTGCTACGCAAATTGTAGTTTCCGAACTACAAAAAACTTTAATGCAACAACACATGTTGTCTGCACCTCTTCACCTAATACCCTAGACTCAAAATGCCAAATATTTAAATCAATCTTTATTTTGATTTCAAAACAATATAAATTGAATCGTATAAATGTCCCTACCGACAAAAAACACAAATCCCCTATCATAACCGTACGAACCCTATACCGTGGCACGTTCTTTCCGCACCAAACCAACCGGTATACACAAGTTCGCAAATCAATAACGCAAAATCCGTGAATAAACAGACACGTCCCACATTCCCCGAGAATGCTGAAACAAAATGTATTATAAAAAGAATGAACCTGATTTCAGTGAAACAACCCTATGCAACCTGACCGTAAGTAGAAAGTTTTCTTTTAAATCGACCTATTGTCACCTAACCGCAGCGGCTAATCAGCCCCAATGCTGCTTCTTCTGCGTGACCGGCGCAAAAGCGCCCACACGGCCACCGAAGAATCGTCGACAAAATTCACTTAGATACTAGAATGTCCTACCATAGACATACTCACCATTTTCGTTCCCTCCATTGCCCTCCTCTGGGATGGTTATCCTGATGGTTTCCTATTGGTGGATTCCCGCGTAGGAGTGCTCTTTTCCTGGCACTCGACGTTGGATCCTACCGGCTGCGCCAAAATGTTGGGGTCCTCGAGTCCTTGCTTGGCGGGTGAGAGACGTCCTGTCGCCGTTTTCAGGCGCGAGGCTGAAAAATCAAGAGCCCTAACGTAGAATTTAAACACCACCACTTTTCGGGTTCAAAACACAAGAGAGATTTATTCTTAAAATACTAGTTCTTATATACTATTTGTAAATGAGCATTACCGCCTACGTCTTGACTTTTCTGGTGTTCCAGTTTCGCAGTTGTTATTTGGTGTCAGTGGCTCAAGCCCACTGACCTACTGCAAGTAAAAGTGTCGTCGGTGCATTCTAAATGCCCCTCGTCAGCTTGACTGCGGAACTGTGACACCCTAAAAGTTTACATCATAATTAATGAATAATCAATATTCATTTACAATATTTGCACCCTAAAAATATGTGCGTTCTTAATGAATTTAATAAGAGCCGGTGCTGTGAGTCAACTACACGTAGGTAGCTTGATTCTAACTCACAACAGACCATCGTGGGACCACAAAGGGACATCGTGGGATCTGTTGTACCTCAAATCAAGGCCGAGACCGGTAAGGCCTTGATTATGGCATACCGGAAACATAGGAAATAAGCTGATGCTTGTGGGCTGACGATTGCGGTATGCTGCCACTTCAGCAAGTAAGAGTGAAATCTTACAGAAATGGCTGGTAGCTTAATGCCGCAATCGCCCCCGTCCCGTTAAAACCATGGCAGGTCTCAGGAAACGCTCGATGCTCGTCACCATTAAATTGGCAGTGCAGGCTCGGATGTAACATTCCCTCCTGAGCGGGGACCCAAACAATAAATGAATTCTAACAATACCAACAAAACAAACAAAGACGACGGTGCGATGGAGGACCCCTTCGGCAGGAGGTCTACTATTCAGAGGACCCCTCCTCCGGTAATAAGAAAGACGGTGGTGCGGAGAAACACACTGGCAGACACCAGTGAGCTTCAGCGAGTGATGGGCATGAGGGCCGATCCGAGGGCAATGGCGGTCATCCCTCCCGATGAGGTCATTGCAAAAGGCAAAATGGCGGTGCTGGAGTGGCACATTGAAGCACTCATAGCTTTCCTTGTGCCAAGGCACAATGTACATGCCGACATCAAGCGGAAGGCATCCAAAATCCGGGATGTCTGCTTGCAGGTCGTCGAGGAGCAGGACGCAGGTACGGCTGCGAGAGTGCCACAGCTGGTGCAAGCCGACAGGGCAGTCCAGACTGTAGGGCGGACGGAGAAGGTGGACAAGGAGGTGCAGGTTGGCGGCCCTCCTGTGGACAAGCAAGGCAAATGCGGTGCGTCTTCGCGGGCAGCCCCTGCCCAAGCGAAGAGCTATGCGGCCGTAGTCGCAACGGCAAAGCACCCCCGTGAGAAGGGGGATCCGGAGCAAGTAAGTCCGACTAGCCGAGCGGTAGCTAAGAGGAGGAGGGGGAATGCCCCGACACTGGCGGCCGAGAAAACGGTAACCCGGCCAAATCCTAAGACCCATAAGCCTATGGCTGGAAAGGCGGAGGGTGCAAAAGTTGAGTGGACCACAGTTCGTTCCAGACCCCAAGCGAAGCGGAAGGGCCGGAAGCCTAAGCCAGCGCGCCCCGATGCCATCGTCATCAGGGAAACTGGCACGGTGAGCTACGCGGATATCCTCCGCAAGATCAAGAGGGACCCGCAGCTGTCAGAGCTGGGAGAGAGCGTCCGCAGGATCCGAAAGACGGCCAAGGGTGAACTGCTGCTGGAGTTGAGCGTGGCGGCAGATTCAAAGACACCCCAGTATCATGAGGCGGTGGCGACTGTCCTGGGCACCAGTGTGGAGGTGCGTAAGCTCACGCAGGAAACCCTAGTGGAGGTGAAAGACCTGGACGAAGTAACCACGGTGGAAGATGTCCACGAGGCGCTGTGTACAGCCAATCTCTCGAAGAGACCTCCCGTGGATGCAATCAGGTCCCTCAGGAAAGCGTACGGTGGAACACAGACAGCGGTCATCAGTCTGTCGCCCCAGGCAGCCGCAGCTCTTCTGAAAGCTGGCAGGCTGAGAGTCGGATGGACCTCATGCCGGGTGCGTGAAAAGGTGACTCCCCTGCGTTGTTACAAATGTATGGAGTTCGGCCACACCGCGCAGAAATGCGGTAGCAGGGACGATTGGCGCCACAAGTGCTACAGATGCGGCACAGAGGGCCATAACGCACGGGAGTGCGACAAGGCCCCCACCTGTGCCCTCTGTAAGGCCAGCGGTCGCAAGGATGTGGAGCATCCGACAGGATGCAGCTCATGCCCATCCTACAAGCGAGCCGCGGAGAAGAGGTCCAGGCGCAGGAGATGAGGTTGTTCCAACTCAATCTCAACCACTGCGAGGCTGCACAGGATCTCCTGGAGCAGGCCGTTAGGGAACAGATGGTCGATGTTGCAGTGCTTAGCGAGCCGTATAGGCGCAAGCACCAAGGAGTATGGGCCGAAGACACCACTGGTGGTGCCGCACTTTGGGTGTGCGGAACCAAGCCTATACAACTAAGCAACATAGAGAGAAGCGATTGCTACGTCAGAGCGACCATTGAAGGGACCACGGTGTACAGTTGCTACATGCCGCCGAGCCTAACTGCGGACGAGTTCGAGTCAGTGGTAGACAGACTTGCTCTGGACGCGCAAGGCAGGAACCCCGTAGTGATTGCCGGCGACTTCAACGCATGGGCAACTGAATGGGGTTGCGCCCGAACCACACCGAGAGGTCATATCCTCATTGACGCGTTTGCGGCTCTTGACGTAGTCGTTATGAACGCTGTAGAGGCGAGTTTTGTGAGAGGAGAAGCCACATCTGTGATCGACCTTACGTTCCTCAGCAGCGGTTTAGTCAGAGGAGCCAGGTGGATTGTGAGTTCCGCGTACACCCACAGCGTCCACAATGCCATTTGCTTTGACCTGGAAAGGAACAAACTACGGCGGAGGACAGACCCGTGGCCGAAAGGCTGGAGAGCGGACGCCCTCGACGACAGCGCACTCGAAGTCATGTTGGAGGACTTTGAGCTGCAAGGCAGTGCGGCGGAAATGGCCAACCATCTAGCGAGCCAGCTACAGAGCTCCTGCGATGCGGCGATGCCCAGGCGGGCCTATGGTGGAAACCATAAATCCATTTATTGGTGGACGGACGAGATCGCCGGCCTACGCAAGGAATGCCACGCAGCAAGACGAAGGCGCCAGCGTGAAATAGGCAACCCAGACTCCCTGCAACTGCGCCAGCTGTACAAAGAGGCTAAAAGAAGGCTGAAGACTGCCATAAAGGCGAGCAAGCGCAGGAGTTTCACCGAGCTATGTGCAGGGGTCTGTACTGGGACCACTTCTCTGGAACGTTATGTACGATGGCATTCTCCGCATACGGGTGCCCGATTAAAATAATCGGATATGCGGACGACATAGCGCTAGTGATCACGGCGAAACACCTGGAGGAGGTAATAGCAGAGGCCAATCACACAGTGGCCACTGTTGGAAGATGGCTGGCGGATGTTGGACTGAAGCTGGCAGAGCACAAAACGGAGGCTATCCTTGTGTCAGGTCGAAAGGTACAGGAGGTGGTGGAGATAAGGGTTGGTGACTGCTACATTAACACGACCCCACATCTCAAATACCTAGGCGTCTGGATTGACGCAAGACTGACGTTCAAGGAGCACTTTCGGCGATTAGGTGAGAAGGCAGCGAGGACCTGTTCCCGGCTCTGGCGGATAATGCAAAATCTCGGAGGGCCACGGCACTGGAAAAGACGGCACATCTCAGGGGTCGTCAAATCCATATTCTTGTATGGTGCGCCCATATGGGCTGAGAAGTCGAGCGTAAAAGCCTAGGTTCGCACCATAGAGGCGGCGTATAGGAGATGTGCACACCGTGATAGCCGGTATGATCCCGCTGGGCCTGCTGGCCAAGGAGGCGTGGAGCCTATACTACGGCGAAAGTACTCTCGAGCTGAGTCCGGTAGATCACGTAGCAGGCATTAGGCGAAGCACCATACAGGAGTGGCAAGCCTGATGGGATACGTCCGAAAAGGGCCGTTGGACGAGGAGGCTGATCCCTGATCTCCAACGCTGAATGGATAGGTCGCATGGCGAGGTGAACTATCACGTCACACAGCTGCTGGAGGTTTCCGGGCGTATATACACAGATTCCGGCTGGAGGAATCCCCCTGCTGCGAAAATTGTGCAGGCACGGAGCCCGAGGACGTGGAACATGTCATTTTTTCATGTCCACGATACAGCGGTGCCAGAGCGGTACTGCAAAGAGTCTGCGGAGAACCTGTGACACCGGACAACCTCGTGCACTATATGCTCGAGTGCCCGGAGAAATGGGACGTGGTGTGTGACACCTCGGCCGCAATTATGCGAGACCTCCGCCACTTGGAGTGCGCGCGACGTTCAGGGAATCAATAGGAGGGGTCCGTTGACCAACCCACTCCCAGACGAAGTATTGCTTAACGGCTATGTACCGTCTGGGAGGCGTCTGAGGAGGTGGTTTTAGTGGGTAAGAGCCCCACACTACTGGTGCGAGAGCGCCCAGTGTCTGTTTGCAGATTTCCACCTCCGAACCAATAAAAAAAAAAAAAAAAACAAAAACACATATACATATACTGACACATATAAATAGACATATACAACTAAGAATACATATACACATACATATACAAATACATGTACATGTATACATGTATTCATATACATATTCATTTACATATACATACTCGTATACATATTCATATATATATCGTATATCGTATATCTATATATATATATATATATATATATATATATATATATATATATATATATATATATATATATATATATATATATATATATATATATATATATATATATATATATATATATATATATTATATATATATATATATATATATATATATATATATATATATATATATATATATATATATATATATATATATATATATATACAGGGTGTCCCAAATGAGACCTAGTGATGTTAATCACATGTAACTCTTGTATTAACGGGTTTTTTTTTAATGATTTATTTTAATATGTTAAATACATTTTATGGAAATTTAACGTGACTATGTGTGAAATATGGCATCAGGCAAATGACCACCATTTTGCTCGATACAGGCATTGGCTCTTTTTAGCGCATTTTGCATTACACGGCGTAATGTTTCTTGTTGCAGGCGCCGTATTTCGTCTCGAATATTCTGTAGGGGTGATATACGTGTGTAGATGAGGGTTGATTCAACATCAACTGCGTTGGCCTTGCAAGATCGGCTTACGCATCGATTGCAGATTTCACACAACGTATGAATGCAATTATATACAGAAACCTAGTGCGAAGCGGAATGTCGCCCTCAGCAGAGTTTTTGACCAGCAGAGTGTGCCGTTGGCCAAGCTATTGTTTGTGCTGTTCTGTAACTATGCCTAGTCCAGAGCACGAGAGAAGAAATAGGAAATCTAATGCAGGATTGCAGTTTTAGAAGTTCAGATTAATTCTGGTTTATTTGGTGGCTCGCTGGCCTTTTTATATTATTCAATTGTTATTGTTTTCCTATTCTAACTAATATAAAATGTATCTATCTTATTTACACTAGTTACAAATCATATTCCCGAAATTTGTCTCAAGTATCGGATTACCGATATTATTCATTGACGAATCATCGTCTTTGTTTATGTTAATTATTTTGAGTGCAAGTACAGGGCTAAAGTCACTGCACTGTCTAACATGCATGCGCTGCAATATAGGCAGCGTGTGTTATTTCACCCCCAAAATGCTGGTCTAGCGTATTTGGATATTGAGTGCAATTGCGCACGCTGCGCTATTGTCAGTTTGTTTGCATATGCGACTTGCTGCTGTGCTTATGACGATGTGTGGTCGTCAGTGTACACTTGTATGGTACACTACACCCTCACCCTTAAGAGAAAAATTAGGGGTGTTAGCGAATAATTTTTCTGGAAATATGGTTTGTGTTGTATTACAATTGTCTTATGTTAGATGATTTACATATTAATTGGTATTGTTTTTTTTTTTTTTATAAATTGTTTCTTATTATTAAAGTTACATAGTAGCGTTTTTAATTGTATAGTTAAAATTACAAATTATGCAGTTTTGATATAATTACATATATTTATGATTACTAATTACATTGTTTTGCTTATATATTGTGATAGTTTTAATTATAAATTTAAATTACATTGTATGGTTTTAATTGATTATTATGTACTTTCTTAGGTGTACCATTATATTCTATTAATGAATTACTCCTAACTTATCTAGTATTTTATATGGTCCTTTATATGGATTCACATTCTTTTTTCTATTTTCTACTTTTAATAGAACTAAATCTCCTATTTCTACATTAAGTGTATTTGTATTAGTTTTTGAGTCGGTTAGTGTACGTTTTTGTTTTGCTTTCATTAGCATTTGTTTTGCCTTTTCGTGGGCACAGCGTAATCTCGCTTTTAGCTCGTTGGCGTAATTTTCAAAGTTGTAAATTTTTGTGTTACTTTCTATTACTTCATTGGGTAAACCTGGGAGTTTCCCATATATTAATTCATATGGCGTGTAGCCCGTGTCAACATGTGGCATTGTGTTGTAAGTAAAAGTGAAGTAGGGAATCCACTTATCCCATTCGTCGTCGTTTGTCGATGTCAGTAGGAATTCATTCAAAACTCTGTGGTTGCGTTCTAGTGAGCCTATTGTTTGGTGGTGGTACGGTGTCGAAAATTTCTGTTGTATTTTGAGCAGTGCACATATGTTTGCCATTAGCTCGTTTGTAAATTCTGTCCCGTTGTCAGATTTAAGAATTTTGAAGTGTCCGTATTTGAGTATAAATTGTTCAACTAATGTTTTGGCTGTTGTGAGTGCGTCTTTTGTTATCATTGGATGTGCGATTACGAACTTTGTCAGCTCGCACTGCATGGTCAGTATGTAGCGGTATTCGTTTGAAATTTTTAGTGGTCCTACGGTGTCAATTGATATGACTTCGAAACTTGTGTTAGGGGTGTCTGTTATGGTTTGTGGTTCTTTGATGTGTCTTGTTTGTTTACACTTCACGCATGTGTCACAGTTGGATACGAATTTCTTTACCATTTGGTTCATATTTTTCCAAATGTATCTTTGTTTTAATTTGAGTAGAGTTTTTCTTACTCCGGGATGTCCTGTTTTGTGGCATTCATCTATTAGTTTGTATTTTAAAATATCCTCCGTTATTCTCTTTGGAGGTATATAAATTAATATTTTTAGCTGAGGACTTTTGCTATTAATTTTTATTTTTGCGTAGGCTTCTTTAAATTCTTCTTTTGTATATATTTTGAATATTTCATCATTATTTGCAATTGCTAATTCTTTAATTTTTTCTTTCTTCGTTTTGGATATCAATTTCCTCAGAATCGAGTCTAGTCTCGCTGATTTATCATTGATTCCTGCATGCTTTATATTTTCATTTATATTTTTATTTTTAGGTCGGAGCTTCTTCAGAGTCGAATCTTGATTCGGTGAATTATCGCTTTCGCCTATGTGCACAATATCATTTTTCATATATATATTCATTTTTTCAAAGCTTTGATTTTTCTTGTCGACATTAAATTTTAATTTTTTAATATTCTTGACGTCATTTATTGATGTACATTCCCATATTTGAAGGTGATCAGTCTCCTGAGATATGCAATTTCTCAATTTCTTATTTTCATTTTTATTTGCCTCTTTATTTATTTCATTTTTATTTGCCTCTTTATTTATTTCATTTTTATTTGCCTCTTCATTTGTTTTATTTTTATGTGCCATCCCTCTCGTTATTACTAGGGTTCTTTTGGCTTTTTCATCAATTTCTTTCGGTATCATTTCTTTTAGAATGTCCGAATCGATTTGTATTCTTGACAATGCATCTGCATTTGTATTCATCTTTCCTGTTTTATATACTATGTTAAAATCATAGTCAGTGAGGTCTAATCTAATTCTGGTCATTTTAGATGAAGGGTTTTTGTGAGAGAATAGCGATATCAGTGGTCGATGGTCAGTTACTACCGTGAACTTTTGACCATATAGATAGGGTTTGAAGAAGTTAATACCCCAATGTATTGCTAGTAGCTCTTTTTCTATTACTGGCTTATTCAAATCGTGTTTTTGTAATGATTTGCTAGCATATGATATTGGTAAATCTTGTCCTATTTCGCCTTGTGATAGTACGGCGCCTAATGCATAATTCGATGCATCTGTAGTTAATATGAAAGGTTTATCAAAATTTGGGTATTGCAATAGTGGTGGGTTTATTAATTTTAGTTTAAGAGTTTCAAAAGATTTTTGGCATTCATCTGTCCATACAAATTTGGCTGATTTCTTTAGTAAGGAGTTTAAACATTTTGCAATATCTGCAAATTCTGGTATGAATTTTCTATAGTAGTTGCAGAATGCAACGAATCTTCTTACTTCGTCTGCGTTTTTCGGTTGAGGGTAATTTTTTACAGTCTCGTATTTTGCTGGGTCAGTTTTAACTCCGTCTTGTGTAATCAAATGTCCTAAATATACGACTTCTGGTCTCAGAAAGTTGCACTTTGCTGCGTTTAATTTTAAGTTATGTTGTTTTATTCTGTCTAGTACTTTGATTAAATTTTGGTTATGGTGGTTTAGACTGCATCCATAGATGATTATGTCATCTACATAAAGAAATGCTTCTGAGTCAAGTCCTGAGAGTGCTATTGTTAACATTATCTAAAAGCTGTTGGATGAAATTTTTAGTCCGAAAGGTAGTCTTTTAAATTGATAATGTCCATTAGGTGTGGAAAAAGCTGTTAATGGTCGTGATTGTTTTTCTAATTTTATTTGATGAAATGAACTGGTCATGTCTAAGGTTGAAAACCATTTTGCTCTGCCTAACTTGTCCAGAATGTCTTCTAGGCGAGTTAGCGGGAATTTATAATTTACTATTTTGTCATTCAGTTTTCTAAAATCCACTACAAGTCTCCATTTCTTTTTGTCAATAGTGTTCTTTTTAGGAACCAAAAGGAGTGGAGCATTGTATGGGCTGACTGAAGGTTCAATGATATCCTCTTGTAGCATTTTCTTTACCTGTTCATTCACAATTTCTGTGTGTGTGTGTGGCAGTCTGTAGTTTTTAATGTAAACGGGGGTGTTGTCATGTGTCGTTATGTTTTGTGTGTAAAAATTGTTTGTCGAAAGTGGTTCGTCTTCAAGATGAAAAACTTCTTGGTATTGTCTTAGGATGTTTATGAGTTGGGTTTTTGTAATTTCGTCTGTGCAGTTAAAATTTAAAGTTTCAATGATTTTCTGTAGTCTATTTTCATTGTAATTATCTTGCGTACTGTACTTTAGTATGTCATAATTTTTTAGTGAGTCAGTTTCAAATTGTATGCCGTCTAAAATTACCTCTTTGTTTGTTGTATTTAAAATTTTTATGTGGGTTATACCACTTTTGGGTGCTATTGAGTTGCTTAGAAATATGCCTTCTTTTAATTCTTTATTTAGAATTATTTTGTCTTCATTTATGTTTAAATTTAAGGCTTGTATTATTTCTGTTCTTGCTGGTATTTTTATTGTTTGAGTATCGTGAGATTTAGTGTGCATGGGTATAATGAATGTTTGTTTGTTTACGTACGCGGAAATTGTAAACGTTTCATAATCGATTTTACATATATATTTTTCAAAAAAATCCCTACCTAGAATGCCATCTGTTTCTATTGGAAATGTTTTGTTTACTAATTGGAAAGGGTGGTTGCAAGATTCTTCTCCAATATCTAATTGTAATTCTATTTGACCTTCAGAATATACCTCTTCGTTTGTTATGCCTGTTAATTTGCATTTGTCATCAGGAAAGTATTCGTGGTTTTCTAGTTTGCTGCTTATTTTGCATAATGAGATGTCGGCACCTGTGTCTATCAAAAATGTCATTTTTTGCTTTTTGTGTGTCAGCGTGACGAAATTTGTGTGGTTATCCGAGATTTTATACACATTTAATTTTGGCTGTCCAGAATGGTTATACATTCTGGGCCTTGTTCGTTTCCCGCATCGTGTATCATGTTTATGCGGCGGTTTCTGTTTGAGTTGTAATTGTTGTTGTTGTTCTGTTGTCTGCCTTGTGAGTTGTAGTTGTTGTTGTGTCTGAAGTTGTTATTATTTTGATTATTGGTGTTGTTGTAGTTATTGTTTCTTTGACTGTAATTTGTATTGCTACGGTTATTTTTGTCATAGCGTGTGCTGAAATTATGTCGTGTGTTGTTTGTGTATTGTGGAGTAGGGTTGAATGAATTATATTTGCGCGGAGCGTTGAAATTGGACCTTGTACCTTGTGAGTTGAATGAATTATGTCTTACTTGCATCAGCTGTGATGTGTTCGGCATTATTCTAGATTCGCTCTCAAGTTCAAGTGCCAATTCTGTTGCTTCTGCTAGATCTTGTGGTCTTGCAGCAAAAATTGTCGCTTTGTAATTCTCATTCAGTCCTTTCTTGAAAGTGTCCAATGCTAACTTGTTGTTTGTTTTTATTATTACGTTCTTTTCTGCTTGTGTAGCTGTCTCTCCTAAAGTGTGTATGTTAATTCTGTTTAAACTTTCTATTATTGCCAGTATTTTTTCTTTGTATGAGTTGATTCCTGAATTCCTTTGTTGTAGATTAGTTAGTCTAGCTTGTAGCTGTGGTATTGTTGTCGCGTCTTTGTACCTCTGTTGTAGTAGAGTGGTAAGTGTATTTAAGTCTTCTGGTTTTGTGTAACCTCCTATTGCTGTTCTTACATTGGCAGATAATTTGGCATGGTAGATATACTCTAGTAAATCTGTCTGTCCTGACTCGTTGAGTGATTTGTTTATCAGCTCAGCTGTGGTTATGAAACTATCTAATTCTCTGAAGTTGCCCGTAAATGTGGGTGGAGATTTTGATGCCGTTTCTATGCTAAAAGATGCCATGTTGTCTATTGGTTCAGTCTCTTCGGTTAATTGTTGTAGTAAAATGGTTTTTATTGTGGAATAAGTATTGGCGAAGCTAATTTTTATTCCAGTTAGATCTTTATTGTCAGTGTCGGTCTCTATTATATTATTAAACTCCTCTCTTAAAGTGTCAATTAGTCTAAGTTTTGCTGTCACTGTTTTGTTTGTATGTCTTCTGCTGGGATTTTTCCTAAGTGTTGCTAGTATATCTTTTAAGGCATTGAATTTTAAATCCATTTAGGATTATGGTGAGAAATTTGTATTAGGAAATTTTTTATTTATAAAATTTGACATTTTTATTTAAATGTTTAAATTTTTATTTAATATATTGTTTAAATTAGACTGCTGTAATAGCGTTGCCATTAGCGTCATTCTTATACTTATGGACATATTTTTTAAAATATTTATCTAATTTGTATGCTACGATAATGATAATTATTACTAAAAATATTACTACGTATGACTCCGGAATCGATGGGTAGGTGATTTCTGTTGACAGCTGGTTGTTGTTTATCGTAGCATCTTGGTGCTGTGGCTTACTCTGGCTTTTTCCCATTCTTCGAGCGCCTCGATCATCCGTATAGTCTCGTCTTCGATTGTTGATTGGTCTTTATAGTCCTCTACGGTTGGAGTGCCAGGTTTTCCGATCATACGCCAAGTTATTCGCATGCACGCTATCTGGTCACTTTCTTCTGTTTTTGATTTGGAGTTTGAGTTCTTCAATTTCCTCCCAGATTCGTGTGGCCTCATTCCACGGAGGTGGGTTGGTTTCGTCTCTAACGATTGAAAGTAGGTGCGCTAATTTGTGCTTCTGTTTGGTTAACAGTCCTCCTCGTTTCTTTAGAGGTTTTATTGTGCACGGTGGGACTGCTGTTTTCTTCAGCTCTTTCTGGAGTATTTGGCGTCGTTGGTACTCCTTGATCGTTAGTGGAAGTGGTCCGACTTTTAGTGGAGGTTGTGCAACGTATATTGGTGCAGGAACGGTTGGTTTGCATGCAGATTGTGGCACGTATTCATCCATGAGTTGGGTTGCTGTTTTTGATGCTTTTTTCCCTGGCAGGATCGCCATGTAGGGGTGATATACGTGTGTAGATGAGGGTTGATTCAACATCAACTGCGTTGGCCTTGCAAGATCGGCTTACGCATCGATTGCAGATTTCACACAACGTATGAATGCAATTATATACAGAAACCTAGTGCGAAGCGGAATGTCGCCCTCAGCAGAGTTTTTGACCGGCAGAGTGTGCCGTTGGCCAAGCTATTGTTTGTGCTGTTCTGTAACTATGCCTAGTCCAGAGCACGAGAGAAGAAATAGGAAATCTAATGCAGGATTGCAGTTTTAGAAGTTCAGATTAATTCTGGTTTATTTGGTGGCTCGCTGGCCTTTTTATATCATTCAATTGTTATTGTTTTCTTATTCTAACTAATATAAAATGTATCTATCTTATTTACACTAGTTACAAATCATATTCCCGAAATTTGTCTCAAGTATCGGATTACCGATATTATTCATTGACGAATCATCGTCTTTGTTTATGTTAATTATTTTGAGTGCAAGTACAGGGCTAAATTCACTGCACTGTCTAACATGCATGCGCTGCAATATAGGCAGCGTGTGTTATTTCACCCCCAAAATGCTGGTCTAGCGTATTTGGATATTGAGTGCAATTGCGCATGCTGCGCTATTGTCAGTTTGTTTGCATATGCGACTTGCTGCTGTGCTTATGACGATGTGTGGTCGTCAGTGTACACTTGTATGGTACACTACAATTCTGCTTGAGCTGTCCAAGTGTCTGTGGTTTGTTAACATACACTTTGTCTTTTAAATATCCCCATAAAAAAAAATCGGGCGTAGTTAAATCTGGTGAACGAGGAGGCCAAGGGAAATCTGAATTTCTTGAAATTATGCGTTCACCAAAAATTTCACGCAGCATGTCAATAGTTTGCCTAGCAGTATGCGCAGTGGCTCCATCTTGTTGAAACCACAAATTAGGATGTTGCTCCACCATTGGCCGCAAAAAGTTGTCTATCAATGTTGTGTAAGAAGCCCCGGAGACCGTTTGTGGCGTTTCATCCTCATTCTCAAAGAAATATGGGCCGATGATTTTTGTGGCCATAACACCGCACCAAACAGTGCATCTGATTGGGTGTGACTGATGCTGATGTATTGCCCTTGGATTTTTGGAGCCACACAACCTACAGTTTTGTTTATTCACATAACCACTTAAATGGAAACACGCTTCATCCGTCATCAAAAGATTATTTAAAAAATCATTTTGTATGGCTAATTGTGTAAAGCGAATAGCGTACTGTAGTCGTTGTTGGGGGTCTTGCGGTAGAAGCTGTAATACAATTTGAACTTTGTATGGATACATCTTAAGATCCAACTATCAAAATCTCTGTAATGTTGTTCTGGGTATACCCAATTGGCCGGAACGGCGACGAGTTGAGACAGATGGATCATTTGCAACACTCTGCTGCACAGCTTCCACGTTGTCTTCAGTACGAATATTTCGATGAGCACCTCTTCCTGGACGGTCGGCAACTGAACCCACTTCCTCAAAACGGCGAAGTAAATTTGTAATCATGGAAGATGTGGGCGCTGATCTTACGTTAAAAAACGGCGATAATTTCGCTGCGTCAGAACAATTGATCGTTGAGAAGAATAATAAAATTCGATAATTTTAATGCGTTGTTGTGGACTGTACGTATTCATTTTAAATTTCCAAGAGTTCAGTTATAATCTACAAAAAGAAAAAATAAATTATGTTAAAAAATAAAAAAGTTATTTGTGTTTCACATCAGCTGGTCTTATTTGGGCCACCCTGTATATATATATTTAAATGTATGTATATATATATATATATATATATATATATATATATATATATATATATATATATATATATATATATATATATATATTATATATATATATATATATATATATATATATATATATATATATATATATATATATTTATATATATATATATATATATATATATATATATATATATATATATATATATATATATATATATATATATATATATACTACAATCTCGATAATTCGCAATTTCGATAGCTCAAAAATGCCGCTAATTCGTAAAAAATATTCCCTTGAAAAAATCGCTTTAATTCGTATAAAATGTATGCATTTTGGTCCTCTCAGTAAGTCGTAATATTTTCGTAAAGAAATAGATCAAAAATATATTATAACTCGAAATAACTTTTAAAAAATGAACAGAGAAAACAGAAAAAAACAAGAGAATGCTCACGTAGTGAGAGAATGCATAGTAGTAAATATTTACTGAAATTTTTCCATTATTGTTTTTGATTTGCTTTTTTCATGATAATTTTTCATGTTACTAATTTCATTCAGTAAAAATGTCGAAGCGGCGTTGCAACACTTTGTCTGTAAAAACAAAGCAGGATTAATGCCGTATTAAATGGCGAAAAAAAAATTGATGTGGCGGCTAGATATAAAATTGGTCCATCAACTTTGACATCGATTTTTAAAAAAAGTGACTTTTACTTAGATCTTTCATCAAAAACCAAGTTGGAGAGACAAAAGCTATGTGAATTCCGGGAATTGGATGATGAAATGGTTCGAGCAGTGTTGTCATTATAACATACCAGTTGGTGGAGCACTGATGAGGGAAAAGGCAAACATTTATGCATTTATATTAGGCCTAACTGAATTTAAAAAGAGCGATGGGTGGTTCTTTCGGTTTAAAAAAAGGAATAACATAAGTTTTTGGAAAATTTGTGGGGAAGTGCTTCTGTGGATGATGGTGTGTGTTCAGACTGGTATGGTCATCTTCAGAAACTCACAGAGGGCTATGAGCCTAAAAATATTTTTAATGCAGACGAAACAGGTCTAATTTTCTGCTTATTACTGCTTTCCTGACCGTACAATGAGTTTAAAAGGTGAAAAGTGTCATGGCGGTAAACATAGTAAAGATCGCATTACAATAATGCTTGCTATTAACATGGATGGCACAGAAAACCTAAAGTCATTTATTATTGGAAAATCAGCGAAGCCTAGGTGTTTTAAGAATGTGAAGACATTTAAGTCATGTGCGTATACAATTTTTGCCGGCAAACACTACTTCCAAACTTCAGCCACTCGACAAAGGCATTATTCAAAATTTTAAGACATAAACCGAAAAGAAATAAATCTGCTTATTATCTTTGAATCTGAAAGTGACTTAGTGTTTTATTTCAAAGAGTAATTTAGTGTTTTCAGCCACGCGCGCATAGCAGAAAGACGTACACCGTCAACCAAACACAGACCCCCACATTTTGGCGCAGCCGGTCTAAAGGACCTATTGGAGGAATCCCAGGGCAAGGAACCGGAAGCAGGGAAGTATCCTGCAACAAAGTCAAAGGACCCTAAGATAAAGATGTCATCGAATAAAATAATGGTGAGTAGAGTGTATAATAGCGTAATTTAAGTAGATACTTCTGCGACCCTGAAGGCGCCGTAGCGCTGGTCAAAGAAGTCGCAACCCATAGGCACGTTCGCGCTGTTGCACGCAGCTTTGAATGGCAACCATAAACCGTCAGTATGATCGGACGGTGTATGTATGTTCGTCCTAGCTGTGAGGTTTTTTTTTGTAGGGGATTTGCTTTTGTTTGTCGTGAGGGACATTTATATTGCTTATAAAGTCATGCAATTTATATTGGAGACATTTAAATTATATTTATATATTGTTTAAATTCATATGTTTTTTAATTTATGTTGTTTGAAAACAAACATAAAAAATTTGATTTAAATATTTGGCATTTGGGCTTAGGGTATTAGGTGAAAATTTTTCAAGAGGTGCAAACAACACGTGTTGTTGCATCAAAGTTTGTGTAGTTCCGAAGCTACAATTTGCGCAGCGATGTTGAAGAAAACATTTAAATGCTATTATTATGTGGCGCGTACGTAACGGGTTTATTTTTGAATATGGATTCAAATTTCCGGGAATGAATCAAGACACTTTTGCCTGTAAATCCAATTTCGTTTTTTACGGGTATATATATACCTATATAGCTATGGATTTTTGGGAGTTTTAAAGATGCTAAAAGGAAATCAAGGAGTATCTGTGAGGAAGTCAAGGACCAATTTGCATTGATGGAAGGACTTAATGGAAGCCGGTAGACAGCGATTATGGAACTTGTGATAGAGGATAAGTAAGGAAAGAATATATATAAAGATAGAATTTACAGTGGAATGTTTTTTAATAAAATTCTATTGAATCATTAAGTAAGATTGAATAAAATATTTGAATAAGTTCATAACAAGTTTTAACAATTATTGGGTTTTATTTGTAATTGTGATACGCCATCTGTTCTGGTATTTGGCATGAACAGATGGATGGAGATTTTTCCTTGAGATTGGGTTGCTCAACGGGATATTTATTGAATTAGGCATAGTCCATGGGACTTTCGAAAGAAGTGAAAGAGTTGCTGAAATCCCAGGAAGTGGTGGGTAGAAATACAGAGGTTTATTTCAAACTTCAAGAAGGACCGGAAGGATGTCAAAAACGTGAAGTATTATCACAGACGCATCACAGAGTTGCGAGGTTTGGTGGAAAAATTTAACAGCAACCACGCAAAATTGCTGCCGCACAAGGAGGTCTGTAGGGACGACGAGTACTTTGCGACGGGTTTTCATGGATATGTGGAAAATTTAGTGTCAGCGTGGCTTAAAGTATTCGAGTCGGAATTGGCAATGATTGAGGCACCGAGTGGGTCTCCGTTAGAAAGTAAAGAAGATGCACAGGATGAGTTAAGAGCAGTAAGAACGGTGGTGAGTCTTTTCACCGAGAGTTCTTTTCATTTGCGCAGTTTGAAGCAAGTACGAGCATGGAAGAAGCTCAGGAATTGTGGAAACAGGCGAACTTCAGAGGAACTGTGTCACAATTAGAAGTAGGAGATCAAGCCTTAACAGAAATTCAAAAAAGGACAGAAGAAAAGTTGTTCAATTTTCATAAGAAAACAGAGGATTTGAGAGCACAAAAGGAGTATCTTGAGAATAAGGTAAAGGAACTTTCTCAGAGATTGACGGAAACAGTGGAAGCAGCATAGCTGTTGGAAAAGGAGTGTGCAAAATTAAATAGAGGTCGGGCGACCAATAGGGCCTCACCGAAAAAGGAGAGATCAAAATCAGCATCGGCTGGCTTTACACAGACAGTATTGACATTGCCTCCTGAAGTTTCGTTGGCCGGAATATTTAACACCAGAAGGGATAAGCCGCATGGTAAAGCCAAAATTAGTACTTAATGAAGAAAACCAAGCGGAATTTTTGTTTGGCGCATCTGAAATCGGTGTCGAGCCATTTTCTCCGGGAAGTTCAATATATAATAAAAATCAGGGATATCCGCCAAAAGAGCCAGAAGCAGTAACGGTACAGAAAAGTCCCAATACTGTGGACAGTATTTCGCCTGTACGAGCAAACGGTCGAAGAGTAATCAGTTTGAGTCCGTAACTGGTCCAGGACCTCTCAGATCCGGGAGAAGAGAATTTTGAAACCCCCCAAGAGATTCATAAAGCTAAGGTTTTACCAGCAATTGAGAAAACACAAAGGAGTAAAATGGGTCTTCTGGAAGTTGCTCACGCGGTGGAGAAGTTGGTGCCCATGTTCTCAGGAGTCGAGTTGTATGGTCTGAGAACTGAGATCCGGCGCTTCAAAGAAGGTTGTGAGCTAGCGCAGCAGAGTGTTCCTGAAGAGGACGGGGAACACTTAATAAAGTGTATTAGGCAAAGAACCACAGGTGATGCGTTTGATTTACTGGTGCATAGCTCAGTAAGCACCCTGGTAGAATTATATGCGCTTTTGGATCGGACATACGACTGTCTTATACCAAAAATTCAGGATTCAACTCAGAAACCTGGGGAGGAATTGAGAGCCTGGGGACGAAGGCTCCAGTCTCTGGGGAACGCTGCTGAGACGGAAGCCAACAGGCAGTTTCCAGGAAACGTTGCAGCATACAAGGCTCAAGTAGAGCGAGCTACGATTTCGGTGTTTAAGGCAGTTCTCATAAATAAGGACTTGGCTAATTATCTTACTCTCACGCCGAGGAGAATGACAAAGCTAGTGGAAGCGGTCTCTTCCGCTGAAGCAGCAATACAACAGCGAACGACAACAGGTGGAATCTGCTGGACTGATGCTCCTGCAGAGGTAGGACCAGTTCATTAGCGAAACACAAGTGGAGTTGGTAGATTGATGGGCCAATTTCCGCAACAAAGAGACCAAGAATTCCTGGTTGAGAGGTTCCAGCCAAGGAAACCCATTTGCTCATTCTGTCATAAGCCAGAGCATACAAGGGATGAATGCGTTACACGCAAAAACACGCCCTGCTGTATGGAGTGCCAAACATGAGGCCAGTAGACAGTGCCAAGGAGAAACTAAATGGGATCAAAGTAGAAGGCAGCCAGCTACGAGGCGTCCGGTGCCACCCTCGAGGAACAAAAGTGGTAACTTCATTAGTCCTCGAGTTAATTCAACGGAAGGAATTAACCAAGGAAGAAATACTTTCAAAACTGGGAGTGGTCAGCAGCGACCAAATTGGAATTCCAGAAGGGAACCAAGGATAAGCAACACCTGACAGGGGTTGAGATGCTTCTCATGTGGTCATCAGCATTTTCGTCAGCAGCTTCTCGCCCTAACATATCCTCATCGGTGAAAATTCCATCTGTAGTCAAAATGAATGTAGTCAATGAAGGTTGTACGCCATTCTTCATTTTGTGGAATTTTATCCCACTCCGCCATGTTAAGTTCACTGCTCACTAACATTGTGATTGAATCATCGATAGAACCGCAAGCTCGATAACAATTTTTTATACTTGACTAGCTGTACCCGGTGCGCTTCGCTACCCCTGAATTGTAGGGGGGGTGTAGCATTCAGCTGGTCAAAGAATTTTTGAAATCGGATGAGTAGTTTAAATAAATAAATTTGAAGGAAGGACATTATACAAATATTCAATTCATTTTGATCCATTTTATTGATTTTGTTCATTTCGAAAAAATTGTGACATTGCAGCGTTTCGTTACAATTTTATATTTATTGAAGTGCTGTGGGATACACAATATTTCTTGTTTTTCCAGCTGGTGCGTAAACGATTAAATAGAAGGTTTTCCGACGCGTGAGCAAGCCACATAGAGCAGGTATAAACGATTTTTAATTTGTGATTTGTATGGGAGGTACCACTCCCCTTCGTCCAATCCCGCCCATACTTGCAGCAGCAGTTAGAATATGTACACTAAACCTATATACCAAATATTGTTCAAATACTGTTAACCGGAGCAGAAATAATGGCTTTTTAATTTGTGATTTGTATGGGAGGTACTACGCCCCTTTGTCCAATCCCGCCCATATTTGCAACAGCACTTAGATTATGTACAATTAATCGACGTACCAAATTTTGTTCACATACTGTTAACCGGAGCAGAAATTATGGATTTTTAATTTGTGATTTGTATGGGAGGTACCACGCCCCTTTGTCCAATTGGACCGGTACAAACTGAGAAACCTTCGTGGGCTCATGCACAACAACTCTGCTGAAGATGATCCCATGATCAAATGCATAGTTTACGATTCTATAAAGGACATACACACAAACATTCATTTTTATATATATAGAAGATTACAATTGATGATAATGGGTATGCGTATCTTGATTTCTTGATAATGAATCGAGCAAAAACACTTGGTACGTTGTCGCCTTTGGCTGCCCAAGTTGTTGTTTTCTTCATCCAGTGATGTCTACATCTTAGTTATTTTCCATCCAGCTTACATGCAGTGATGTTTACATCTTAGTTATTTTCCATCCAGCTTACATGCAGTGATGTCTACATCTTAGTTATTTGTGTAAGTGTGTCAGTGATGTCAATAGGTGTAATCAGTTTGATAGCAGTACTTAGCTGAACACAATTTCACAAATGCTTTAATCTATATCTACATGAATCTTAACATTTATATGTTATAGAATTATATTTATATGAATCTTAACATGGAGGACGGATCGACATATTAGTTGGTTGTCAAATGTCAAATTTTATGGTTGCGTTCAGAAATTTAATTTGTGACAAAACTTAAGATTTATCAATGTACATAAAAATAAAAATAATCTGAAAGGTAGTTATTAAAAAAAAATTAACATACATTCTGAATTTCACTTAAATTGGTCAATTCATTTAGATTTTCGATATAAATCCACACCCGCGCCAAAAATTAATTTAAAAAAAAATTATATGGGGACCACCCTAAGGGTTGAAGATAGAGGGTAGATATGTTCTGAGAAAGTGTTGGGATTGCAAAAATGTTGAGTGTTGGTCATACATTTGACACCTCTAGGAAGCACCGACGTTAAAAATTTAAATTTCGACAACAGCGCCACCTATCGGATCTTATTCACCTTTTAAACCTTCTCTGGACTTCCACAAATAATTCAAGACCAAAATTAACCAAATCGGTCCATTCGTTCTCGAGTTTTAGCGAGACTAATGGACAGCAATTCATTTATATACTTATTTACTCTGTTACTAAATTGCCCTCCTGACAATTTCTCTAACTCTCTGTACTCGGACTCGTACCACTGGATTGTGTAGTAATCAAACAATCGCTGGTTAAATTAAAATAATTAGCTTTATTTAATTATTGCTATTTATACATTTAATATTAGGCTTAAAGTTTACTTAGTTATTATTTGCACTTTATTTCACAAACCATTAGTCACTTTATTTACAAATGAATTTCATCACTTTACACAATTACAAATACTGCTGCTTTGATTATAATGTTAGATGCACACACTGTTACGGTCTCTGATCTACTGTATTCGACATTGAACAGTTGTCGCTTTTATAGTTTTCGAATGGTTGGTGTAGAAACTTCTACGCTATTCTCGTATTTTCTTGAAGCTTCTATCCTCTTCGACGGAAGTCGAGAATATTCTTTTTGATATTACCGACTGATGGTTATTGAATAAGCTTTTATTCGAATAGTTCGCATCTTGACTCACAGGGGCACTCATTCTGCAGATGGGATCCTAAAAATATGTAATCCCGTTTCACAGATATACAATCACGTTTCAATATACATATACATATATATATATATATATATATATATATATATATATATATATATATATATATATATATATATATATATATATATATATATATATATATATATATATATATATATATATATATATATATATATATATACGTGTGGCTGATGAATATTGCTACATTAAGAAACTCATATAACTTTTTTTTCAGTGTATGGAACTCATTTTTCTTTTATTAATGTTAAAGCTCATTCAATTTTATTAAATATAGCTTAATTAGTTTTAAAAATAATGGAATTTAAATGCCCCCCCTGCTCGTCGATGCATGTGCGGCATCTTATCAAAAAGTTATTCATTACTGCTTGGAGAGTTGAGACAGGAATAGCCGCAATTGTTTCTCGAATGGATTGCTTTAGTTCGTTCAAATTTGTTGGTTTTGCTTTGTAGACTTCCTGTTTGCAATAACCCCACAAGAAAAAGTCAGGTGCAGTAAGGTCCGGCGACCTGGGGGGCCAACGGAATGTGGAGTTTCTGGATATCAGCTTTTTGGGAAATTTTCGTCGCAATTCTGTCATAACAGGCCGGGCTATGTGAGGAGTTGCACCATCTTGCTGAAACCACACTGAGTTGAAAGCAATTCTCATTCGGCGTAATTCTGGATAGAAAAAGTCTCTCAACATGGCCAAGTAACGGTCTCCAGTAACCGTAACGGTATGACCGTTTTCTTCGAAGAAGTAGGGCCCGACAATGCAGCGTGATGAAACTGGACACCACACTGTAACACGAAGTGCGGCTGACAATCCAAATTCTTGTTTCAGTGTCCCAGTTATCCATTTTCGATAAATCTAACAATCAATCTGCAAAATAAAAAAAAACCAGATTCATTAAATAGAAAAAAAGTTATTACATTTTTTTTTTTGGTAGCGGCTTTCATCAGCCACCCTGTATATGTACATATACATATACATAAACATATACTTGAACATATACTTATACCTATTCATGTACATAAACATGTTCATATACATATGCATGTACCTATTCTTATACATATACATGCAAATACGAGTATATATACATACGTATATACAAGTTGTTCACTCCGAATCCTAACGTTCAGGTGGCTTCCGCCTGGTACCTGGGGCACCATGTTGTCAACCTATCTCTGCGTTCCATCGTTCGGTACGGTGCGAAAGCACGTGTTGTGCGGTGGAGAGCGAGAGAACAGTCGAGGCAGGTGCATATCGTATTTGTGCGGAAGCCATCTTTATCTGCTGGCATAATTTGGCGCGGGGCTACGAAGCAGCGGCAGCTGCTCTCTTTGCGCGGTGGTCAGTCAGTTCTGGAGTTGCGGCAAGTGTGGATCGGCGCCCAATAATTATATTTAAAATACGTTATACGAGTATATGTTATAAGTCTTAAAAATAAATAGTTCTATCTGAGTACAACATTTTGGTCCTTCGAGCCGGATAAGAATCCGGTTTTTGGTAAGTGTCGATTGTTTTAATCGAATTAAAAATATTATTATTATAAATTAATAATAATTTAAATTTGATTATACACAAATTGATTATTTTTTGTGTTTCGGTTGGGTTTGCCGTGCGTTCGGGTGTTTGTGCTCTGTCGGCGCTGCTGACTATTGAAACCATTGCGCTGTTGTTGTCTTCGCTGCATTATCGCCGTTTTTAGGTACTGGTGGCTAATGCAGAAAGCAGAATAAGAAAAGTAGGTCAGTGGCTCGTGCGATCAGCTGCTGTCTCTATTTCTTTTGTGAAGCAGGGCCGGTTACGGGTAGCAATTGGTTTCCTGAACATTGTGGGCCCTTCTGTCGCAGTGCGTTTAAACGATAAGTGTTGGGCGTGGTTTCTGTGCGGTTGCGTTCGGAGGTGCATATAAGCCAATATTGAGCTGCGTTCGCAGGCGCATAAGTTCCGCAAAATGGTGGACTCGTATATTTCGGCGGCAGATGAACTTCTGATGTTCATAAGTCGTTTTGAACGGTGCTCGCCGGAAAGTCACTCCATTATATCACTTCAACTTGATGAAGCAGAATTGGATGCTCGGTGGGCTTCGCTTAAAACGGCAAAAATAACTGCCATGTCCGAGGCGCGGGTCATGAAAGACGGTGAATCACTGTTAGAGTCAATCGGACAGCGGTTCGAGTCAAGTTTTGATACTTTTAAGCGGGGTCGTATTTTGATCGCGGAAGTGAGACAACGTTTAGAGCAGGCAACTCCCGTTCCTACTACAGGGGAGCCATTTTTATCATTGGCGCACAGCATCCACGTACCCCCTTGTGATATCCCTGCCTTTGAAGGGAGTTATGCTGCATGGCCAACGTTCCGTGACATGTTTACAGCACTATTCATTAACAACACGCGGCTGTCTAATGCGGAGAAATTCTACCATTTGTCCCTTAAGACCCGGGGAGAACCACATGAAATTGTCTCCAAAATTCCAATTACTGAGGCGGGCTTTCAGCAAGTGTGGGAAAACTTACTGGAGCGCTACGACAACAAGCGCATCCAGATCAACAACCAATTGAAGACACTGTTGGGTCTTGACCCGGTTAGAAGAGAAGATGGTGGGGAAATTAAACGCCTACAGCGTGACATCGGTAACTGTATCGCTGCACTGACATCTTACGGCATCGACGTTGCGAGTTGGGATGCCATTTTAGTATACTTGTGCTCCATGCGGCTGCCTGAGCTCACACTGTCCCTGTGGGAACAAACCATGGGGGGCCGCGCAGATATTCCAGAATGGAAGGCGATGGATGACTTCTTGTTATTGCGGTTTCATACACTCGAGGCGATTTCGGATCTCCGGTCGCAAGGCTCCAGTTCATCACAAATAAGGGTTCAGCGAATCAACCGCGAACAGCACGGGTGCAAACCCATCCAGTAAGTGTTACCCCGGAAGGGTGCAAAGTGTGTAGGCGGTCTACACACTCGGTGCGAAATTGTCCTGCGTTCCAGGCCGCCACCGTATCAGCTCGGTGGGGCTTGGTGCGCAAACACGGGTTGTGTGTGAATTGCTTGTCAGCTTCACATAGAGTGGCAAATTGCCCCAGCTCCTTTTCGTGCTCCACCTGTCGGGAGCGGCACCACACTCCGCTGCATACGGACTCGCCACGGGGTCGTCCAACCGCTGCGACGCCAAACCCACCATCCGCATCGGGGAGGGGACGCTCCAATTCAAATGGACGCTCCTCCCTGGTCCATCCACCCGTACCCAAGTCTTCTTACCACACTGCGCAGGTATCGCGTCCGGCAGATAGGGCGGGGCAGAGTCCAAGTCATCCAAGTGGCCGCCTCTCCAATCGTGTTATCTTGGGTACGGCCTTAGTCACGATAAAACATCAAGGAGTATGGTACACAGCCCGGGCTCTGATAGATTCTGGTTCTGAGGGGTCCTTTGTTTCGGACCGCCTCCAAAAGCGCCTTAAGCTGCCGGCGCACTCAGTACATGCCCAGGTATCGGGGGTCAGCAATACCCTTGCTGGCACCGTTACCAAAGCATGTCAGATCACCATCGGGTTGCGGTACGATGCCACTGTGCGTCTCCAAGTATCGGCTTTGGTGTTGCCTACCCTGACAGGTGAACTGCCGCCGCTCCTATTGAGTAAAGGAGAGCAACACAAACTGAGACATTTCAGGTTAGCCGATTCAAGCACTTCACACTCCACCCAAGTAGATTTGTTAATCGGAGGGGATCTTTACCCTCAGGTCTTGCTTGATGGGTTGCGGCGCAACCTGGTGGGGTCACTAATTGCCCAAGAAACGGTATTCGGCTGGATCCTTACAGGGCCTCTGCCGGATAAACGGATATCCACTTTCACAACTCGCGTGCAAGTGTCTGAAACTGCTTCGCTCGACCACCTTCTACGACAGTTCTGGGAAATGGAACAGCCTCCGCAAGATCGAAAGCTGTCCCAGACTGATCAAGACTGCCTTAATTTGTACTCCCAGACTACTCGTCGGGATGCTACGGGGCGATACATAGTCTCTCTGCCGTTCAAACAAGGGTTTGTTCCGGAGAAGTCTCTAGGAGCGTCGCGCTATATTGCCCTTCGGCAATTTGAGCGCAATGAGTCCCGGCTGGTAAAGAGCCCGGCCGATAAGCGACAATACGACGCGGTGGTACTTGAATACGTGACGTTAAATCAAATGCGCAAGGTTCCACCGCCGTCAGTAACTCCTGTGCCTCATTATTACTTGCCACATCATGCAGTAATTAAGCCAGAGAGTACAACCACCAAACTTCGCGTGGTGTTCAATGCCTCACAGGCGACTTCCAACACGGTCAGCTTGAATGACGTGTTACACACAGGGCCAGTGTTACAAGCCGATCTGACCCGGCTAATAATCCAGTGGCGTATGTTTCGCTATGTCCTGAACGGGGACATACAAAAGATGTATCGTCAGATTCTGGTTGAGCCAAGCCAGGCTTCATACCAGAGAATTGTGTTTAGGGAATCTCCCGACAGCGATATCTCTGACTATGAATTGAAAACGGTCACCTTCGGGGTGAATTGTGCTCCTTATCTTGCAATAAGGACACTTTTGCAATTGGCAGACGACATGGAGAGCAGGTTCCCATTGGCTTCTCAGGTGCTACGTAATTCGATGTACGTGGATGACGCTCTAGTGGGTACACATGATATTGCTACTGCCATTCGCACTAGGGATGAGCTGATTGAGAGCTTGGATTCAGCCGGGTTCTCAATGCGAAAGTGGGCAGCAAATTCTACAGAAATTTTATCCGGTTTGCCTCCAGGGCATCTGCTTAGGGAAGATTTTCTCCAATTCGAGGAGACCAGCACCACTCGCACTTTGGGCATTCGATGGAATGCGCGGGGGGATTGGTTTTATTTCCACGTGGCAGCTTTGCCAATCGTTGCCGTATACACCAAACGTAAGGTCCTGTCGGTCATCGCACAGCTGTTTGACCCAGCGGGATGGTTGGCTCCTATTGTCATCTCCGCTAAGATCTTGATGCAACAGATATGGTTGGATCAAATAGGTTGGGACGAGCAACTTACTCCTACCACTTTAACAAGGTGGACACACTTCTTATCGCAGTATCAGGCAATCTCCCAAGTACGCGTGCCTCGCTGGGTACGATCTGCACCTGATCGCGATATTGAGTTCCACGCCTTCTGTGATGCTTCTCAGTTAGCATATGCTGCAGCCCTTTACGTTCGGTGTAAAGGTGAAAATTCCATCTCTACCCATTTGCTAGTGGCGAAATCGCGGGTGGCCCCATTGAGAACTATCTCTCTTCCACGTTTAGAACTATGTGGGGCAACACTTTTAGCAGAGCTGATTTTCCCCTCTTAAACCTCTATTAAATATTTCAGATGACAACTTGTTTTGTTGGTCCGACTCTACGATTGTGTTGGCATGGCTGCGAAAGCCACCCCACGTGTGGAAAGTCTTCGTGGCGAATCGAGTCACTGCTATTACCAGCAAAGTAGGTGTGAACAACTGGCGTCATGTCCGCTCAGAAGATAACCCAGCAGATTTAGCTAGCCGTGGTGTGGCACCTGATGCACTACTCCACAACAGGCTCTGGTGGGAAGGCCCGGCCTGGCTGCAGCAGGAGCGGAAACGGTGGCCGCCTCCGTTGGACGAAAACGTGTTAGCAACCGATGAAGAGCAACGACCTGCAAAGTGTCATGTAGTATATGTGTCCTCTGCGGACGACCCAATGTTGCGCTTCTCCTCATATTCTAGGGCCCTCCGAGTGTTGAGTTTCGTGCGCCGCTTTATGCGCCACTGTTCGGTGAAACATCAGGACACGACTCCTGACAGGGGGTCCCCGCTTACTCGGGGAGAAATCGCTGAAACGACCACTTGCCTTATTGTGCTCGCGCAGAAAATGTATTTCCCAAAAGAATACAGCGCACTTGTGGCACGGGAGCCGATATCCAGCTCCAGTTCGCTTTTGGCTTTGAATCCGTTCGTGCACTCCGATGGTACTCTGCGCGTAAATGGTCGGTTGGCGCTCACTACATATTTGCCATTTTCGGAGAGACACCCGATCATTCTGCCATACTATGGTCATTTGACTCGTCTAATAGTGAAATTCATCCATCAGGTGTCCCTACACGGGGGGAATCAACTAATGTTGCGGCTAATCCGGACCCAATATTGGATTCTAAAAGCGAAAACGCTCATTAAAAGCACAATTCTCCAATGTAAGACATGTATTCTGTGGAAGAAGCGTCGACAACAGCAGCTCATGGCAGCTCTTCCGGTTGAACGTACCACGTGTTCACGTCCTTTTACCCATACTGGAGTTGATTTCGCGGGGCCGTTTGATATCAAGCACTATAAGGGGCGGGCATGCCACGTTACGAAGGGGTACGTCTGCATCTTTGTATGCTTCGCTACGAGAGCAGTTCACCTTGAGGCGACTACCGATTTGAGTACTCCTGCCTTCCTTGCGGCATTGTCTCGGTTTATCGCCCGCCGGGGATGTCCTTTGAAAATGCACTCGGATAATGGTCGGAACTTTGTGGGCGCGGAAAAGGCGTTGAGGCTTGATTTCCAGCGGGTGCTCCGCGAAATCCGTGACCGAACCGTGGTGGGTCACTTTCATACTCAGATCGAGTGGGATTTTAATCCCCCCCATGCTCCACATATAGGGGGCCTTTGGGAAGCAGCGGTCAAGAGTTTCAAGCAGCATTTCAAACGCATGGCAGGGCAACTTAAGTACACGTTTGAAGAATTTGTGACTCTCTTAGCGCGCATCGAGGCGTGTCTTAATTCTAGGCCAATCAGCGCTCTGTCGGTGGACCCCACGGATCTCCAAGCGCTGACGCCTGGTCATTTCTTGGTGGGTGCGCCACTGTTGGCACCAGCTGAGCCTCCGGATACAACACCCTTTCTCTCAATTTTGAACCGATGGCAAAAACTGAAGGCGCTGGCCCATCAATTCAGCGTCAGGTGGAAAAACGAATACCTTCTCGAGTGTCAACGGCGGAGTAAGTGGCGAACGGCTCAAGTGAATGTCAAGGTGGGTGAGTTAGTGGTTGTGCGGGAAGACAACCTAGCGCCTCAAGAATGGCGGCTGGGCAGGGTCACCGATACGCTCCCTGGTCCTGATGGAAAAGTGCGTGTTGTGGATGTGCGGACCGCACGTGGAATGCTAACCCGACCTATCACGAAGGTGGTGATCCTACCGGGAGAAGAGCCGCCTCCTACCAGCGGAGGGGTATAACGTACCTTATTTCGGCCCGCGCGGTGCACAAGACCCGCTACTCGCTTTCTGACGGATGCTGCTTTTTGTCTGCCAGTTGTTCGAGTGTGTCCGTGCTACCACCTCCACTCTCCATGGCGGTGCCACCGGACCCAACAGCACCTCGTCGGGCCAGGTCAACTAAATTCGACTTCCCATCGAGCTCCACCTCTCTATTACCGGCGCGCCACCTGGCTGCGTGGTTTCGAAAGCGCCAAACCAAGGTCAGGAAGAGACCAGGCGGGAACCATCCCGCGCTGTTCCGCCCTTTCTGGGTATTATGAAGAGACCGGTGCAGCTACGCCCTACTCCGCAGATCATCTGCACTATGTGTTAGCAGATGGGCCACCGCATTGAGGGGTGCGCATGCTTCCTGAAGTTGCGCCCTCGGGCACCAAACCACCCTCCATTGATGAAGGGTATGAACGGGATCCGGCGTGGATATGTTCTTCTCTTGCAATAATGCAAGGGGGGCGGCATGTTCACTCCGAATCCTAACGTTCAGGTGGCTTCCGCCTGGTACCTGGGGCACCATGTTGTCGGCCTATCTCTGCGTTCCATCGTTCGGTACGGTGCGAAAGCACGTGTTGTGCGGTGGAGAGCGAGAGAACAGTCGAGGCAGGTGCATATCGTATTTGTGCGGAAGCCATCTTTATCTGCTGGCATAATTTGGCACGGGGCTACGAAGCAGCGGCAGCTGCTCTCTTTGCGCGGTGGTCAGTCAGTTCTGGAGTTGCGGCAAGTGTGGATCGGCGCCCAATAATTATATTTAAAATACGTTATACGAGTATATGTTATAAGTCTTAAAAATAAATAGTTCTATCTGAGTACAACACAAGTACATATCCATATCCATATACATATACGCATTCATATGCCAATAAATATAGATATGCATCCTTATATATAAATATATATATATATATATATATATATATATATATATATATATATATATATATATATATATATATATATATATATATATATATATACATATATATATATATATATATATATATATATATATATATATATATATATATATATATATACAGGGTGGCCCAAATGAGACCTAGTGATGTTAAACACGTGTAACTCTTGTAATAACGGGTTTTTTAAATGATTTATTTTAATATGTTAAATACATTTTATGGAAATCTAACGTGACTATGTGTGAAATACGACATCAGATGACCACCATTTTGCTCGATACAGGCATTGGCTCTATTTAGCGCATTTTGCATTACACGGCGAAATGTTTCTGGTTTCTGGTTTCTGGTCAGGCGCCGCATTTCGTCTCGAATATTCTGCTTGAGCTGTCCAAGTGTCTGTGGTTTGTTAACATACACTTTGTCTTTTAAATATCCCCATAAAAAAAAATCGGGCGCAGTTAAATCTGGTGAACGAGGTGGCCAGGGGAAATCTGAATTTCTTGAAATTATGCGTTCACCAAAAATTTCACGCAGCATGTCAATAGTTTGCCTAGCAGTATGCGCAGTGGCTGCATCTTGTTGAAACCACAAATGAGGATGTTGCTCCACCATTGGCCGCAAAAAGTTGTCGATCATTGTTCTGTAAGAAGGCCCGGAGACCGTTTCTGGCGTTTCATCCTCATTCTCAAAGAAATATGGGCCGATGATTTTTGTGGCCATATCACGGCACCAAACAGTGCATCTGATTGGGTGTGACTGATGCTGATGTATTGCCCTTGGATTTTCGGAGCCGCACAACAGTTTTGTTTATTCACATAACCACTTAAATGGAAATTTAAAAATGGATAATTTCGCTGCGTCAGAACAATTGATCGTTGAGAAGAATAATAAAATTCGATAATTTTAATGCGTTGTTGTGGACTGTACGTATTCATTTTAAATTTCCAAGAGTTCAGTTATAATATGCAAAAAGAAAAAATAAATTATGTTAAGAAATAAAAAAGTTATTTGTGTTTCACTTCAGCTGGTCTTATTTGGGACACCCTGTATATATATATATATATATATATATATATATATATATATATATATATATATATATATATATATATATATATATATATATATATATATATATATATATATATATATATATATATATATATATATATATATATATATATATATATATATATATATATATATATATATATTTTTTTTTTTTTTTATAAAATATATATATATTTTTTTAAAGCTACAACAAATAAACAAATTGATGCTCCGCGCCAGTGCCTAGAGCAATTTTAGTTCAAGTATTTTGTAAATTAGGTAGAAAAATAAAATAAAAATATAAATGTAAAGAAACTCTATTTTAAAAAAAAGTGGCCTTTTAAGTCGAGATGTATTCATCCTATGAAGCTGATTCCTTGCTAGTTCGTTAGGATGACACTGAATATGAATTGGTATTTTGTTTTTAAAACTGCTAATTCTTCTTCTGCGGGTGCTATATTAAGGTCGCGGTGAATATGTTCGTTTCTGACGAACCATGGAGCGCCGCTGATCGTTCTCAGAATTTTCGATTGAGCCCTTTGAATTATTTGCAAGTTTGATGCACTAGTAGTGCCCCATATCTGAATACCATAAGTCCAAATCGGTTTAATTACAGCCTTGTAGATAAGTACTTTATACTCTAAACGCAGTTTTGATTTTCGGTTGGTAAGCCAATACAAGGAACTTGCCTTGAGTTTCATTTGCATTTTCTTGGCTTCTATATGTTTTTTCCAGGTGAGCCGTCGGTCAAAATGCGCTCCTAAGTATTTAACCTCTGTTGCTTGCGGGATTACAATGCCATTTAAAGAGACTGCCGGACAATAGCTGGGCTTAAGAGTAAATGTCACATGTACACTTTTTTGCTCATTTACTTTGATGCGCCAATCTGCTAGCAAACTTTCTATTTTTTTAAGGTGTTCCTCTAAATCCCGGGAGGCTATACGTGGATTTAGGTGAGAACTCATCAGATCGGAAGTGTACAGAGTGTAAAGCATAGGTCCAAGCACACTACCTTGTGGTACTCCAGCCATAATTTCAAAGTCTGGCGTTACAAATTCTTTATATTTAATCCTAAATTTACGATTTGTTAAATATGACTCCAGTATCTTATGCGAACTATTTGGCAGAAGTTTTTTAATTTTATATATGAGTCCTTCGTGCCAGACTTTGTCAAAGGCTTGTGCAACGTCTAGGAATATTCCGGAGCAGTACATCCTCTGTTCAAATGCTCGCCTTATTTCAGAGGCAATACGGTGCACCTGCTCAATAGTTCCATGATGTTTGCGGAAACCAAATTGGTGGTGAGGAATGATTAAATCGAGCTTTGGTGCTAATTTTACCAGCAATAAGCGTTCGAGCGTTTTAGAGAGCGTTGGCAGGAGACTTATGGGCCGATAAGAAGATACCTGAGTAGGGTCTTTTCCGGGCTTTGGAATCATTATTATTTCCGATGTTTTCCATGTTGTAGGGAAGTAGCCCAGACGGAGTATTGCGTTAAAAATGTGTGTGAGATGTATTAGAGCTATTTGCGGCAATTCACTTACCATTTTATTGGTAATTAGGTCACAACCAGGTGCCTTTTTTGGGTTTAGACTCGTTGTACATAGGCGTATAACTTCCTTTGGTTTGAAATGAATTGGTACTGCTGACTTCGTAATTGAAAAGTTCTGTATGCTAGTGTTGTTGCAGGTCGGCGGGTTAGGTTGAAATTCTGACCTCAGATGTGCTGCAAAGAAGCTGCCTTTTTGTTTTTCTGTTTTCGCCCAAGTTCCATCGCTTTGTCTTAGAGGCGATTCACTATCCTTCGGTGTTTTAACCATTCTTGTCGCTCTCCAGAGTGAGTAATTAGTGACTTTGAGAGGAGCCAAATATTCAAGGTACTTATTAAGGTTTTCTTCCTTTTCCTCTCCCGTATAGTATCTTTCAGCTGATTTTGTAATGACTGTATTTTTGCCATTCACGCCTTAATCTCTCTTTTCTCTAACGAAGCATTCGACATAGTGTGACGTAGTGTACCTCGCATTAGTTTTAGTAGAGTTTTTTGCGGGCGTGGCACTAATAGCAGCTGCTTTTATTATTGATCCAAGAGCCTGCGTCGCTGATTCAATGTCCTCTCCACTCTTAAGTTTTGTTTTAACGCACACGTGGGTACTAATATATTTGCGATACTTGAGCCAGTTTGTATTCTTGGAAGTCAGTTTTATTGTTTTTTCAATGAAATCTGGTCTTTTTTTTAAATATATTATCACCGATGAGTGATCGGATGATATGTCGAAACAGGGCTCGGTTTCCAAGAAACACCTTTCAATATTTTTAGTTATGCCAAAGTCAATAATATCGGGAATTTTTCTCTGATCAGTTGGCCAGTATGTAGGTTTTCCAGATGATACAAAGCCTAGACTATTCCGAGAGTCTATCAGCGCATTAAACAATTGCTTCCCTTTAGGGTTGATTAACCGTGAGCCCCAGTAGGTATGTTTAGAATTGAAGTCTCCGGTAGAGAGACATTTGTTACCGAGCGATTTAAAGAAAGAAACAAAATCGGTTGTGGAAATAGGAAACCTAGGAGGACAATAGACTGATGAAATTACTATTGGCTCACCCAACCACTGTAAAGAGAATGGTTTTTTTTTTTGCATAGGATTCCAGAAAGTAATGCTTTAATCGAGCCTTAATTAGAATTCCCGTACCACCATAGCCTTTTCCTTGTTGCTTGTTGAGTAAAAATTATAGCCTGCTAGTTTGAAGTTTATTTTATAGTTAAATGTGTTTCTGAGATAAGCATGATGTCTATGCTGTTACCGTCTAGAAAAGTTTTTAATTCAATTTTGTGTTGGTTAATACCATTAGCATTCCAGTGACATATTTTTATAACATTCATTTTTGTGAAAGTAGAGTTTTCATAAGTAAGTTTTGGTTATATACAAGCTCTTGAATCATAGATTGCATCGAGGACATGCAATAATACACTGAGACAAGTTAAATATTAACGTTTCTAAATTTTGAGGTTGCATAGGGTGACTCGGTTTATCTGAAACGCCAGTTTTCAGTACATTCGAATAGCTAGTGGATGAAGAGATGGTTTCGGTGGTGCTTCCAATATGGTTTGTGTTGGTAGGTATAGCACTATATTTTTGGGTGCGAACTGTCTTAGCAGTTTGGTTCATACTGGTTTTTAGTTGTGTATATATCGGGCAGCCTCTGTAGTTAGCAGTATGATTCCCCCCACAATTGCTGCATTTTTTTGTATCCTTCTCACTTGTGTTCAGCTTGCATTCCTTTGATGGATGGAAGTCGCCACACGCAACGCATACAGTACGTAGAGTGCAGTAGGATTTCGAATCACCATACTCTTGACAGTTTGTACATTGTATTGGGCCTTTTCGTTTGTGAGGCTCCTCGACTAGAATAATAGATGCATTAGATATCGTAAGTTGAAAATGGGGTGGGTTTCATTTTGTTTTAATTTAATATTCCCTGGTTCTAGTTCTATTCTGAAGAGTGGTTGCGGAATTTTTTCCCTATTTCTTATATTAAAAACAGATTTTGCTGTGAATCAGTCTCTTGGAGTGCATGTTTTTGTTCTATAGGGTCTACTTCAAGTTATATACGTTTAATAACAACTGTCAACCCTTTGGAACTCTTTATCTGATACGTATAGTAATTTTTTTTTCATTTTCAAGGAAAGAAACAACTGCGCGATAGTTTTTTTCCAAATAAATTTGAATTTTTGTTTCTTGTATTTTATCTTTCAACAGCGGGACCACATGAAAATTATTTTTACCAATCAAGCTGGCAACACTGTCTATTAATAACTTGGAACTGCGTACCCGCATGTAAATTGGTGGTGGTTTGAATGCAATATTCTTAGTTGGTTCAGACTCTGCACTATCGCTTAATAGAGCAAAACGGTTGTTGTTTAGGGTATCTGTATTAGTTTTAACAAGTTTATTATTTTCTGCATTGGCAAGCGGGCTGCGCTTTCGTTTTATTGTTATGTATCGATCAATACCTGTTTGTGTGCTTATGTTTGGTTTTGCACACTGTATTTCTATAGTTTTGTTTGCAACATTGGTAAGTTGTTGTTGCTTATATATACTCATAGCAGAACCTTTATTGTTTTTGATTTGTTTTGCAAGAGATGCTGTTGAATTTGGAGAGGCACATTGTCCACTCCAAGAGAGCTGTAAATTTGCTGGCATATTTAGCTCAGCCGAGTCTACTTATTTTTTTGGTTGTGCAAAGAGCAATGTTGTTTTGCTTCTGCGTGTTTATTAGTTTTATTGGTGTGGGTGTGACTAGCTTAGAAGTTTGAGCGTGCTCAGTGTTTACCGTTTGCTGAATATAAAAATGATGTCGAAAAATGATACTAGACTATAATGGTGCTCCTGTAACTGAAAACTGTCTATTTATATGAAAATTCTTCCAAATGAAAATATGAAACCCTTTCGACATTCTCCAAGTAGTTTGCCCATTGAGGAGGAAGATGCAGTAAATAAGCAAGTGGAAGAATGGCTGAAAAGTGGTATAATAAGAAAGTCATTTTCCGATACAGCAAGCAGAGTCGTGGTAACTAAAAAGAAAAGTTGCGAGTATTGAATTTGCATAGATTTTCGCCAGTTAAACAAAATGGTTCTTAAAGATGGTTTTCCAGTACCGGTTATTGATGAGGTGTTACAAAAATTACAGGAAGCTAAATATTTTACAGTTACAGATCTACGCAATGGTTTTTTCCATGTAGCAATCGAGGAAAGCAGCAAAAAATCTACAGCGTAACGAAAAGGGGACTTTTTGAATTCAACAGAGCGCCTTTTCGGTTTTGTAACTCACAAGCTTGTTTCATTAGATATATAAGCCGTATTTTTCAAGATTTAATAAACGACAATATTATGGAACTTTACGTAGATAATATAGTAGTATTCGGAGAAACTGCGGAAGAAAGTTTGAATAAATTAAAACTGGTACTGCAGACGGCTGCAAAGTATGGGCTAGATTTTAATTGGAAAAAATCCATGTTTATGAAAAGAAAAATTGAGTTTCTGGGACATATCATTGAGAATGGGACAATAACTCCTGCAAAAAATAAAGGGCAATGCGGTGCAAAAATTTCGCTAGACCAAAAAACGTAAAGGATGTAATCATTCTCACGGGCTCACGGGCTATTTTCGAAAATTGTTTGAAGGATATGCCCAAATTGTTCGTCCCTCAACAGATCTATTAAAAAAAGATGTGTCGTTTAAGATTGATGTTGAGCAAATCAACGCGATAGATATTATTAAAAGAAAATTATCCAGTGAACCTGTACTCAGAATAAACAACAGAGATGCTGAATCTGAGGTGCACACAGACGCTTCGAAACACGGTTTTGGCGCTGCAATCATGCAAAAGTATAATGGTCGCTTCGCTCCAGTTTTCTTCTGGAGTAAAAACGCTTCCATACAAGAAAACAAGCTGCATAGCTACATTCTAGAAGTAAAAGCAGCCTATTTAACCTTCAAAAAGTTTATACACTATTTGCTAGGCGTCAGTTTTAGGTTGGTCACAGATTGTTCAGCACTTAAGCAAACGGTGGAGAAAAAAGATGTACCCAGAGATGTCGCTCAATGGATTATGTACATCCAAAACTTTAACTACACAGTTGAGCAGAGAGCAGCAAATCGAATGAAACATGTTGATTGTTTGAGCAGATATCCGGTTAATGTTATGTTGGTTCAAGCTGAATTAACGGCAAGACTACGTAAGCTACAACAAAACGATAATAAAATAAAAGCAATAATGGCAGCGATTAAAGTTGGGCGGTATAACAATCACAAGATAAAAGGTGGACTTGTCTACAAAAATGTTGATGGCAATGATCTGGTCTTAGTACCAAGATCCATGCAAAGCGAGATTATTAGAAATGCACACGACAACGGGCATTTTTCAGTTGAAAAAACGGCTCACAATGTAAAGCAACAATATTTTATTCCGCACTTGGAGAAAAAAGTCGAGCGACGAATTCAAAATTGTATCCAGTGCATTATTCATAACAAGAAACTAGGCAAAAATGAGGGATATTTACAATGCATTGATAAAGGTGACGCACCACTATGCACCTTACATGTTGACCACTTAGGCCCGATGGATATTACAGTGAAACGATACAAATATATTTTCGCCATGATCGACCAAGACAGCAAATGCAGATGAAGTCATTTAAAACCTGAAAATTTGGTTGACTACTTTTGGATCATCAGCGATCGAGGAGCGGCTTTTACATAGAAAGCATTTAGCGAATTTTGTCTGGAAGCAGATAGTGAGCATGTGGTTACAACGACCGGAGTTCCACGCGGCAATGGCCAAGTAGAACGACCCAACAGAACGATCCTGGAAGCTATAAGCAAACTATCATCAGATGATTCAGCGAAATGGTACAAGTATGAGGGCAAGTACAAAAAACGATCAATTCTTGCGTCCACAGTACAACAAAATCAACACCATTCAAAATACTTCTCTGTATAAAAATGAAAGCAAAAGACTACGACAGATTACACGAAATGTTGGAAGAAGAAGTGGTAAATAGTTTTGACGAAGAACGACAGCATGAGGCTAAACAGCAAATACTGAAAGCGAAAAGAAAACTATAAGAAGCAGCACGACAAAAAATGCAAAGGCTTAGTCGAATACAAAACGGGTCACCTAGTGGCAATTAAAAGGACTCAATTCATAGCTGGGAAAAACTAATAAACGAATATTTGGGCCCGTATGAAGTAACGAAAATGAAAAGTGGAAGGTGTTATGATGCCATGTACGCAGCTGATTTCGATGCTCCAAATTCAACATCTACAAATTGTGGTTATATGAAACATTGGCTGCAATCAACAGAGGATGATGATCTGGTGCCATCCGAGTCAGATGACGGTCAGGAGGGCCGAATGTAACAAAGTAAGGCAGTTGTTGTCAGCAAGAACATTGGCAACTGCACCATCAATCAGTCGTGTATGTGTATGTATTATGTATATGTATATGTATATGGATATGAATATGAATGTGAATATATAAATGTATATGAATATGTATATGCACATATGTATATATATATATATATATATATATATATATATATATATATATATATATATATATATATATATATATATATATATATATATATATATATATATATATATATATATATATATATATATATATATATATATATATATATATATATATATATATATATATATATATATATATATATATATATATATATATATATATATATATATATATATATATATACTCGTACAACTAAGAATATATATTCAAGAACATATACATTCTGATGTGGGGCGTAAATCACCACAGAAAAGAAGTATGTCGATTTCATTAGAGAGTAAAAATTTGTTGATTTCTAACTTGTGCTGGCTTACACCGTTTGCATTCCATTGCCAGATTTTAAATACGTTCATTTCGGAGATAGCAGAAGCTACATAAGCTGGTTTTGGCTTCTCATCATTTCTTGAATCATTGTTTTGTATGGAGGTCATGAACTTCGTCATACATTGTGTGAGCGTTGCTATCATTCCTTCAAAATTGTGCAAATTTGAACCAGTCCCGGACTGCTGATCCTTCCCTAACTTAAGTACCCTGTGACGGGGTATGTGATGGACTTCTGTGGTTGTGCAATTGGCGGTATATTTGGACTAGGTTGAATGCGCTTATTATGTCTAATGAGGATATTTAAACATTTCTGGAACAATTTACTTCGACCCTAACATTAGCTGTGCTCTACTCTGCGCACAAGCGTGACAACATTTGCAACAGTATCCGGCGCCCACAAACCTCAACCCAAATCGATATTCTCCTTACTGAAAAAAGGTGGACACGTCGTGAATGGCAAAAATCCAGGTCCCCTTTCCTAAAACGGAAGTTATCTATTGCCAGTGAAAACTTTAGAAAAGCCTTGCGTCTAGAATCAGATCGTTGTCTGGACCAATATATCCAAAACCTTTCTCCGACTTACGTCACCACCTTTTCTCTGTGGAAAGCTGTCAGAGAAATGAAACCACCTACACGCGGAATTCCACCGATTCGTACAAAAAACGGAAACCGGGCATGAAGCGATGATGAAAAGTCTGCTGTTTTCGCAGAACATTTAAGAGATGTTTTTAACCCCAACCCACCTCGAAATACTAATAACCTAATATTAATCCCCTCGCCAGATACAACATGCTTGCCTATTAAATTAAAAACAAAAGAAGTAAGTAATGCAATTAGAAACCTTGCTATTAACAAAGCCCCAGGACACGACCTCATTACTGGAAAAATGATCAAGAAATTGCCCCAAATGGCCATCATCCTGCGTACTTCACTATTTAATGGCTTGTTGCGCTTAGGATACTTTCCTAATGCCTGGAAAGTTTCAGTAATCTCAATGATCCCGAAACCAGGAAAAGACCTCTCCCAATCGTCATCATATAGACCGATTAGCCTCCTGCCTATCTTATCAAAACTCTTAGAAAGGCTTTTTCTTGCAAAACTAATGCCGCATATAAACGAAAGAGGAACTATTCCCACTCACCAATTTGGCTTCCGCGAACACCTTAGTACAATAGAGCAGGTTCATAGAATAGTGAATGAGATAAAAAACGCATTCGCCAGAAACCAATATTGTTCAGCCGTCTTTTTAAATGTGGCGCAGGTGTTTCACAAGGTCTGGCACGAAGGGCTTATTTAGAAAATCAAAAAACGGTTGCCCACAAAAGTACACCAAATATTGGAATCGTATCTGAGGGGCAGAAAATTAAAGGTAAGGTACAATAATGCTTACTCTAAATGCTATGACATCAAAGCTGGCGTACCACAAGGAAGCGTGCTAGCTCCGTTGTTGTATCTACTATATACCCCAGATCTGCCTACCAATAAATACTTAACAACAGCAACTTTCGCCGAGGATACGGCTATCCTTAGCATTCATTGCATCCAAATTCCAAAATCGCACCCCGTGACTTAGATGATCATCTGGTCCTAGTACCAAATTGGTTAAAAAAGTTACATGTCCAGCCATAAAACTAAATAACGTTCCTATTCCACAAGCATATGAGGTGAAGTACCTAGGAATTGATCTAGACTCCCGTTTGACCTGGAAGCGCCACATCGGAGCCCAAAAAAGCAAATGACTTTGAAAGCAAATAGCCTACACTGGCTCATGCACAAAAATTCTAGGTTGAGCATAGAATACAAAACAATCCGGTATAAAGCAATTATAAAACCAATTTGGACTTACGGTAGCCTTTTGTGGGGCGGCGCAAGCAACTCTAATATATAAGTGATACAAAGAGCACAGTCCAAAATTCTAAGAACCATTACTGGCGCACCTTGGTTCATAAAGAATACCAACATTCACAACGATCTGAACATTCCGCTCGTAAATAAAGTGCCGTAACCAATCAGCTTGCGTGGCCCCATCAACGTTTAATATTATTTATTAGAATACCTTCGCACCAACGGAAACCACGGTGAAGACGGGAGCGCATGAAATGCACGAAATATTAAACGATGGTCAATAAACCACATGCAAACTGTACCAACAACTACGCAAGCGGAATGTCAAAAACAGCATTGGCAAAGCCAAGCCAGCCGCTTGCGTAAGACAAGGAAAATAAATTGCATGTAGATTATACCAACAAGTATGCGCCGAAAGACTTGGCGAACTCAAGTCAGCCGTTTGCACTGACCGACAACAACAACACTACAGGCAAACTACAATTAATCGTGCGTTAATTACAACAACAAGACTCGGCAGAATTCACGCAGTGCGTTTACTCGGGAAATAGTACAACAACAACACGAGGAAGGAATGAAAAGAAAAGAGACGACGACATAACAATCGCTGTGCAGACAAGTGGCGCGGACATCACACAAAGGAGAAACACACAAACAGTCTTCAAACGCTGGTGGATAATTTAAATAATATTAACCACCAGCAGAAAGAAATCATGCGTGCAGCAACAACAACAGGGCGTGCAACAGCAACAACGTGCCGCTGCAACTACTACGCGCTTGACAACAGCCGGACTTTTCCTGGAACAACAAGTAGAGGTTCAACAGGTGGCTATAAGAGCGCCTGTAACCGGACATTCGGTCTCTTTTCCTGCTACACATCGCGCAAGTAAGTACATTAGAAACGTTGCCGTATAGACGCCACGAGATTAGAAATCAGTACCAACCGACACACATAAACACAAGCGCTGCAGTTACTACGAGTGCTGGATTTTAATCCACTCTCATAGTAAACCAGAACTTGTTCGTCAACGTTAGAGCGGTGGAAGTGGTTTGTCAATCCACCACCGTTGAAACGAAAGACTCAAGACACGGACCTAGACACTAAGAAGTACGAACGCTGACTTTTTCAATCCGCCTTCATAGAAAACCAGGACTTGCTTCTCAAAGTTAAACCGGTGGAAGTGGTTTTTTAATTCACCATCGTTGAGACTGGTGACAAGACGGCACAGTACCGACTTCAGGAGCGGCCTTCCTAAAATCTTTAAACTACAACGTGTAAACCTAGAAATAAGAATAAACATTACAACGCCCGAGTCATTTTCTGTACACGACCCTGGCGAACCGCTGAGTACTACCCCAGCAAAGTTGAGTCGTTACAGTGGCGCTCGAGCAGGGACTATAAAAAAAGGAAATTTGACGCCCACGATACATTTGCCATAACCAACGCTGGGACACAAGATGGTGAAGACGTGATGGGTTTATTCGCTGAGGAAAGACCAATTGGTGGCCTAATGCACTGAATTCAAGTAAGATACAACAGGCACAGTAGAAGCGATTATCGGAGTGGATTGTCGGCACCGAATTGAGCCAGGATCAGCAGCTGCGAGTGGCTGAATTGCAGACCTATCACATGAGGAGTTTGTCCCCAGGTACAAGCTTGAGTTGCAGGACACCCCATGGCACAGAGCGGACAGAGGTTGCCAGTGAGCCAATATACATAAGAAGGGATACGCTGTCACCATGTAGGGGCGAACAACCCGGACCAATGCCGGACACCGCACAAAGTTTGACGCTGGACTTTACCCGGAGTGGAAACAGTCCATACTCAGTGGTCATTGATCACGTAAGAAAGTGGTTGATATAATTCGATGGTGGCTGGGAACCGCTGGCATTTCTTGAACGGATGGAGGAGCTTTCGGAGGTGTATGGGCTCAACAGGAACATGCTGCCACGTACCATGCCGGAACTCCTAAAGGATCGTGCGCTTCTATGGTATTGCAATTACATTCATTCCTGGACAGCATGGAGCATGTTCCAAAAGGAAAAAAAAGTGCAAAAAAAAAAATGTTCCAAAAGGAAAATTAAAATTCTTCTTGCCTGCCAGATACCTGGAGAAGTTAGAGGATGAGATACGGCAAAGGCGGCAAAAACCATGGGAGACATTTAAGGAATACGTTGTGGAAATACAAAATCTCATGCGGCATGCTGGGTACTCCGAAGCACAGAAACTGGAATGGATCTTTCGCAATAGTTTGGAGGAGTACCAGTGGTATATACGCCGCAAGGATTTTGGGACTCTGCAGGAGCTGGTGGAGATGGCTGAGGATCTCGAAGGCCTACGTGGTGATCGTGACACTCACCGAGTACCCCCTGTGCAATCGCGAGTCGAGCGTACACCACCACGTGAGACACGCCATCGACAAGTGGCACCAGTTACTCATGGGGAACAGAGGCACACATAGATGTACGCACAGATTGCAGGCGCTGCGGACAAGCGGGGCATTTCGCGCGACACTGCCGAAATGAGCAATTGCTGTACTGCCGGGAGTGCGGAAAGAGGAATGTGCGCACAGTGGAGTGCTGCAGGGCATCAGGGGGAAACGGGCAGGGCTGTTACCAGGAGCGAGGCACGCCGCAGTCCTCCGGCAATATGCCTTATCCTCAATAAGCGCGTTGCGTTGCGATGGGCAACGTATATGTGCAACTGTCGTCCTGGAGGCACACGAAATAACAGCAACGATCGATGCGGGAGCTACACTTTCGTTATCTCGTCAACTATGTAGTACCACTGGTAGGTTTGTCCCTACACTCATCAGAGCACATATGGCTGACGGACGAACTCGAGACATAACGGAGGCGCTGGTGATCAATGTAAGGCTTGGAGAACGGGTATTCCAAATTGAACTACTTACGATGCCTGACTCCAAGGAAAGTTTTTTTTTTGTTTTTTTTTTTAAATATATATTTTATTGAATCTTCTAATAATATCTCAGAACTAACAATTAATCTTCATAGTATATTTAACATTTCACTTTTAAATTCATATCAATCATTACCAACCTCCCAGTGCCAGTGATTAGGGGAGTTATGATATATGAAAAGAAGTAGAGCAATTCTTAAATAATAACGTAATGAATACGCTTAAAATCTAGTTCGTTGCTAAGCGCAGCACGTCCATCCTTTTCAGGCGGGTGTGTCCTTGATGCTGTAGTAGGCGCCTCGCTAATGCATTGGGATGCTTGTCTAGCTTTGCTAAGTAAGATTCAGCAAGTCGGGAAACTTCTTTAGTTACATACGGAATATGTAAATCTCTGTGGATGTTAACGTGTTTGATGTACCAAGGAGCATTGGTAATCATTCGAAGGATTTTCGATTGGGCTTTTTGCAGCTTTTCGACATTAGTGGGTGAAGCAGTACCCCAGAGTTGGATACCGTAGGTCCATATGGGCTTGACAATGACTTTGTAGAGTAGAACTTTAAAGTCCAGTTTGAGCTTGGACTGCCCTTTCCAAAGCCAGTTTAGCTCGTTTATTTTTAGTTTAATCTGAGTAATTTTTGCACTTATATGCTTTGCCCAAGTAAGTCTGCGATCTAAATGCATTCCTAGATATTTAGTTTCTGTCGCCTGAGGGATCGGCTTGGTGTTAATTTGCACAGGGGGGCAAGTACTCCTGCATAGAGTGAATGTGACATGAACGCATTTCGATTCATTGACTCTGATTCTCCAGTGGTCAAGCCATTCCTGAAGCATGTTGACGTGTACTTGGAGAAGTTTTGACGCCTCTTTCGGATTTGGGTGAGTACACAATATGGCTGTGTCATCGGCAAAAGTATAGGTGATAGTCTTGCCGTTTGTTGGCATATCTGCAGTGAACAAAGTATGGAGCAGAGGGCCTAATACGCTGCCTTGCGGTACACCAGCTTGTATGGGTTATTCATCTGAGATGAAGCTTTTTTGTGTCACCACAAAGCGTCTACCTGAGAGATAGCTTTCGAGCAATGTGTAGATGTTAAGAGGTAACACACATTTCAGTTTGTGCAAGATTCCTTCGTGCCAGACCTTATCAAATGCCTGAGTGAAGTCGAGAAAAACTGCGGAACAGTATTGCTTCTTTTCGAACGTTTCTTGTATAGTGTTTACAATGCGATGAACTTGTTCGATAGTACTGTGTGTTTCTCTAAACCCAAACTGGTGGTTTGGTATAACAAACAGTCTATGACAACGTCTTTAATACGCTTTATTATCAAACTTTCAAAGAGTTTTGAAAAAATTAATAGCAGACTAATTGGTCTGTATGAAGAGACGCTTGTTAGGTCCTTTCCAGCTTTGGGAATCATGGTAATTTGGCCAATTTTCCATGAGTAAGGAAAGAATCCAGTGTGTATTATAGCATTTAATATATGCAAGAGATGCATTGTGGCTATAGCTGGGAGCTCTTTTATCATTTGGCCCGTGATCAGATCACGCCTTGGAGATTTTTTGGCATTGAGTTCTTTGATAGCGTTTGTCAGCTCCTTTTTGATAATCGAGATAGGGATAGCATCAACTGCCGTTAGAGAACGGTCGGAACTAGCAAGATTAGGGGTGAAAACTTGCTCCAAATGATTTGCGAATGCTATTCACTTTTCTGCATCACTTCTTGCCCAGATGCCGTTGGAAAGGCGTATTCGTGACTCCATTTGAATGGGTTTTTTCGAGTCGGGAGACAGGCCAGTGAAGCAGAAGTATTACCCCAGGAACCCGGCACAACAAGCGCTCATCAGCAAAGAGATAGACGAACTATTGGCGAAAGGCTGCATTGAACCTTCCCACAGTCCCCATAGCGCCCCAATCGTATTAGTTCGGAATAAACACGTGAGGTGGCGACTGTTTGTGGATTATGACCAACTAAATGCGAGATCCATCCCCGATGCGTACCCATTATCCTGTATTCAGCAAATTTTGGAGCGCTTACGCGAAGCCAAGTTTATTAGTAGTCTGGACCTTAAAATCGGTTATTGGCAGACCCCGATGAAGGAGAAGAGTAAGGAGTATACAGCTCCATCTGTTCTGGTATTTGGGATGAACAGATGGATGGAGATTTTTCCTTGAGATTGGGTTGCTCAACGGGATATTTATTGAATTAGGCATAGTCCATGGGACTTTCGAAAGAAGTGAAAGAGTTGCTGAAATCCCAGGAAGTGGTGGGTAGAGATACAGAGGTTTATTTCAAACTTCAAGAAGGACCGGAAGGATGTCAAAAACGTGAAGTATTATCACAGACGCATCACAGAGTTGCGAGGTTTGGTGGAAAAATTTAACAGCAACCACGCAAAATTGCTTCCGCACAAGGAGGTCTGTAGGGACGACGAGTACTTTGCGACGGGTTTTCATGGATATGTGGAAAATTTAGTGTCAGCGTGGCTTAAAGTATTCGAGTCGGAATTGGCAATGATTGAGGCACCGAGTGGGTCTCCGTTAGAAAGTAAAGAAGATGCACAGGATGAGTTAAGAGCAGTAAGAACGGTGGTGAGTCTTTTCACCGAGAGTTCTTTTCATTTGCGCAGTTTGAAGCAAGTACGAGCATGGAAGAAGCTCAGGAATTGTGGAAACAGGCGAACTTCAGAGGAAATGTGTCACCATTAGAAGTAGGAGATCAAGCCTTAACAGAAATCCAAAAAAGGACAGAAGAAAAGTTGTTCAATTTTCATAAGAAAACAGAGGATTTGAGAGCACAAAAGGAGTATCTTGAGAATAAGGTAAAGGAACTTTCTCAGAGATTGACGGAAACAGTGGAAGCAGCATCGCTGTTGGAAAAGGAGTGTGCAAAATTAAATAGAGGTCGGGCGACCAATAGGGCCTCACGACATACGACTGTCTTATACCAAAAATTCAGGATTCAACTCAGAAACCTGGGGAGGAATTGAGAGCCTGGGGACGAAGGCTCCAGTCTCTGGGGAACGCTGCTGAGACGGAAGCCAACAGGCAGTTTCCAGGAAACTTTGCAGCATACAAGGCTCAAGTAGAGCGAGCTACGATTTCGGTGTTTAAGGCAGTTCTTATAAATAAGGACTTGGCTAATTATAATCTTACTCTCACGCCGAGGAGAATGACAAAGCTAGTGGAAGCGGTCTCTTCCGCTGAAGCAGCAATACAACAGCGAACGACAACAGGTGGAATCTGCTGGACTGATGCTCCTGCAGAGGTAGGACCAGTTCATCAGCGAAACACAAGTGGAGTCGGTAGATTGATGGGCCAATTTCCGCAACAAAGAGACCAAGAATTCCTGGTTGAGAGGTTCCAGCCAAGGAAACCCATTTGCTCATTCTGTCATAAGCCAGGGAATACAAGGGATGAATGCGTTACACGCAAAAACACGCCCTGCTGTATGGAGTGCCAAACATGAGGCCAGTAGACAGTGCCAAGGAGAAACTAAATGGGATCAAAGTAGAAGGCAGCCAGCTACGAGGCGTCCGGTGCCACACTCGAGGAACAAAAGTGGTAACTTCATTAGTCCTCGAGTTAATTCAACGGAAGGAATTAACCAAGGAAGAAATACTTTCAAAACTGGGAGTGGTCAGCAGCGACCAAATTGGAATTCCAGAAGGGAACCAAGGATAAGCAACACCTGACAGGGGTTGAGATGCTTCTCATGTGGTCGAATGGGACATCAGGCAGCGGAATGCAGGGAAAGGCAATCCCAATAAAGGAACCAGGGAAAATTCCAGCGGCCCAGTCGAGGCCAGTAGACTGGAAAGCCAAAAGAAAGGAAGCAATAATTAGGCCGGAAATACGTGGGACTAGTAAGGTAGGAACTACATCCCAGGAGAAGGAGGAGCAAGAGGCTCTCCAATATCACGAAGAGTTAGGAAGTGGATATGCGTCCATGTTGGGAACAAAAGGACATTGCTTCGTTATGAGCTTCATCGAGATACCTTGCAAGGAATCAGCTAGTGGAAAGCTAGTGCTTTTGGTAGATTCAGGGGCGGACACCAGCCTCGTCAAATCTAGCGTTTTACGGAAGGGGCTAGACATTCATCAAATGGACGTAAGAACGCTTAACGGAGCGCTTGGAGGGTGAATAAGGACATTGGGGTCGCTCAGAATAGGACACAGTGAAGTTAAGGGTATGAGTTTTAGACTGAACGCAGCGGAAGTGGATAGGAAAGGTATCCCGGCTGATGGGATAATTGGCCGCGATAATCTTTGGGGCCGTACCATACTGGATGCGCTGGAGAAACAGTTATCATTCTATGATAACAATAAGAATATAATCCTCCCTCTTCCATTAAAGTCATGGCAGGAAGGAACCGTGAGTAAGGTTAATAATTGTAGGGAGGTAGTAAATGCAAGGTACTAGTAGTTACTATGTAAAATATGTAAACACGAAACTTAGAACTGTTGTTTTGCATAAGCAGTAGCTAGCGGAGGGCGTATATATGGGAGAAACCATAACGCACGTTGACAAGGGTAAGGTGTACGCTTGCGTACTCAACGCCTCAGAAAAGGACTATCTTATGGATGAGGATTTTAGGCCTAATTTCACTAGTTATAATTTTAAAGAACTGAAATATAGATCGGTAAATCAGATTAAGCAGGTAGATATAAAGAAAACAATGGAGAGAGTGCTAAAATCACTGAAGTTAGACCCAAGCGTAAATTCAGTACGTCATTCCATGACATATTTTTGCTGGAAGGAGACCAGTTAACGTATACACCAGCGGTAAAGCATGAAATACCGACTAGAGTGGATTAACCACCAATTAACCAGAAACAGTACAGATTGCCACAAGCTCACAAATATGAGGTAAACAGGCAAGTAGAAGGAATGTTAAAGGATAACATAATTTCACCGAGTATCTCGCCTTGGAACTCACCAATAATTTTGGTACCAAAGAAGGGAGGTACTCAGGGTCAGAAGAAGTGGAGAATGGTCGTCGTTTTTTGGAAATTGAACGACGCCACTATCAAGCAGGTGTTCCCGATACCAAGGATAGAAGAAATTCTGGATCAGTTGGGACACAGTAGATATTTTTCTACACTTGTTTTAGCGAGTGGCTACCACCAAGCTCTGGTGGATACCCAAGATAAGCAGAAAACCGCTTTCAGCACCGGTTTAGGGCATTATGAGTTTAACAGAATGCCGTTTGGATTAATAGGAGCACCGGCTACCTTCCAATGGTTGATGAACCATATGCTAACAGGCTTGCAAGGGTTAGATTGTTTTGTGTATCTGGATGATATTTTAATTTATGGGAAGAACTTGCAGCAGTATTCGCAACGCTTGTGCAAGGTGCTCCAGAAATTACGAGAACACAATTTGAAATTGAACACGGAGAAGTGTCAATTTTTGCGGAGAGAGGTGGTTTATTTAGGCCATCGTTGCTCAGAGGCAGGAGCACTGCCTGACCCGCAGAAGGTGGAATGCGTTAGAAATTTAGCGGTTCCAAGAAACAGAAAAGAAGTGCAAGCATTCCTAGGACTAGTGAACTATTATAGAAAGTTCGTGGAAGGACTAGCCGGAATTGCTTTGCCCATTAATAAGTTGCTACGAAAAGAAGCAAAGTTCGAATGGACAGAGAGATGTCAGCAAGCATTCGAGAGGTTAAAGGAGATAATTAGCTCGCCACCAATTTTGGCATACCCCGACTTTGAGCAAATTTTTTTGTTGACCACTGATGCTAGCAATGAAGCATTAGGGGCAGTATTGTCACAAGGGAAGTCGGTAATGACCGACCAATAGCATTCGCAAGCAGGGCGCTTAGTGAGACGGAGAAGGGATTCTCTACAATAGAGAAGGAATTTCTAGCCATAGTGTGGGCTACGAAGAATTTTAGGGCATATCTGCTAGGACGCCCATTTCAGATATATACTGATCACCAGCCGTTGAGAGGCATAGCCAATTTGAAAGACCAAACGTCTAGGCTAGCCAGGTTCAAACACAAATTGTCTGAGTATGATTTTGAAATCATATACAAACCTGGGAAAAAGAATCTGAATGCGGATGCGCTCAGCAGAGTACCGCAGGCACAGAAGGTATCAGTAGTGCAGACGAGGGCCAAAGCAAGGTCAGATAAGGAGAAAGCAGAGAGAATGCAAGAAGATAAAATTGATGATACAAGAGATGTTAGCAATGCGGGTTTCGATGCCAATGAACGAAAAGCCAGTAATGTGGAATGGCTGGAGCATAAAAAGGGAATCCAGGCTGTGTTAAAGGGCTTCCATGATTCACCTCTAGGTGGACACCAGGGATTCTGGAAAACCCATGACAGCATTAGGCGAGTATACGGATGGAAAGGTATGCTCCGGGACATAAAAAAGTATGTAGAGAGTTGCCCAAAATGCCAGGCCAATAAGAGTTCAAGGCTAACAAAGATGCCAATGGTGTTAACTGACACACCAAAACAGCCATTTGACAAAGTTCATATGGATATTGTAGGTATTTTACCTGAGACAGTTTCGGGAAATAAATACATATTGACGTTCGAAGACGATTTCTCAAAGTATATGGCGTGCGTGGTTATACCCGATGCTGAAGCAAGTACGGTGGCCAACACATCCTTTGACGAAATTATAGCACGGTACAACATACCTAAGGTCTTGATAACTGACAATGGTTCAAATTTTGTATCGAAACTATTCTCAGAAACGTGTAAAATGCTGGGAATCAAGAAATTGCATATAACACCATATAATCCCCAGGCGAATGGCTCATTGGAGCGTAGTCATTGACCTCTGGCCGAATACTTGCGCAGTTTTGCCAAGAAGACGGATCCAATTGGGATCAATGGTTGACCACTGCAATGCATGTGCACAATAATACTGTGCATGTATCAACGAAGCAAACTCCGTTTAGAACACTCCACGGGTTTGATTTCAACATGCCAGCAAATTTGAAGGGCAAATGTGCGCCAGTGTACAATGCTGATGATCCCAATAAAGTGCAAAAGTACCAGCTACAGCGAGCGCACGAATTGGTCAGAGAAAACCAGGATTGTGCTAAACGAGTAGCCAGGGAAGCCTATAACAAGGTACTAAACCCAGTAATCTTTCATGTGGGTGACCAAGTACTAATGAAGAATCACGCTAGAAGAAACAAATTCTCACCTGTTTGGATAGGTCCGTATGTAGTAGCAGAGATCCGCAGCCCAGTTACAACAGTCGTAACAATCAACGCCAAGAATGAAAAGCAACATAATAATTTATTGAAATTGTTCCACATTAGACCACACAACTAAAGACATGTGTTAACAGTGTTTTACAAGTGTAAACACAAGAATAACAACGTAAACATGTACGTGTGTATATCAAATAACACACACAGCTCCGATTTTCAAAGTCAAGGCCAGTAGAAGTGTGCCGCTTAAACTCGGGCAAGTAAAATTGACGTAATGAAAATCTGCTTATTAGGCACTGTAGCCGAATGAGGCACCATAAAGAAGAATATTTTTCTTAAATATATATACATACATACACCGAATGAAGCACCGTAGAGTAAATAATAATTCTATAAGAAATATAAAATCATAAGACAGTCGTGGGTAGGTAGGAGTGGCAGTCTTTGTCGCAAAAAGCACACTTAAGCACATAGAATGGCTCGTTGTGGTAAGTAATATAAAACTTAACTTAAAATATATTCATATATACATACTACAGTTTATGAACTGAAATTCGACGGGTAAGCGTTAACGCCAGCCAACCGATCCGCTGGTGGAGTAAGTATATATATATGTATATATGTGTATAATGTACAGACTGAATGTACGAAGGTATATTTGGGAAAGTAAGTAATTTTGTTAATAGGAATGGGTATGGCCATATAAGTAAGTATGTAGGGACATATGATTAGGAATTAGGAATCTGCAGTTATTTTCATGCTGCAGCAGGCTATATGAAACTATATGTAATTATACATAGATTTTTCGGTTTATCGCTTAGGAGATTAGCGTGTGGGGAATAATAATGTATATATATATATATATACATACTCGTATATTGAATTAGAACAATATATTTAGCTTACCATTACACATTAGGTAATAACTGTAGCAATTAATTTTAAACAATTGAAAGTGCCTTGAATGTATGTATGTATTCACATAAAAGCAGGTTACATGTTGTAGGGAACTACACTTGTTAATGGATATATACATATCGGGCTAGTGGTAAAATTTAAATATATAGAATAATTAGATGCAATGAAAAATTGAGTTATCTTAAATATTCTGGTTTATGTCAGCGGGCAAAAGAATTTGCTCAGAATTGAAAATTTTAAAAAGATATATAAAAAGAAAAATGATATGAAAGGAATTATGAATGTCTAAACGAAAGAAAAATAAATTAGAAATTTATCTCTTACATACTCGCTTATTAAAAAAAAATAAATTTTTTTATGGCGGCATCTATATTTAAGAAGGATTTAAAGTTTTAATGCCGCTAACAATTTTAAAAAATTTATCATAGTTAATTAATTGTATTTGTAAAGGAAATAGTTTTTGTTACTTATTTATAATTTGTTTGTTAAGACATAGTAGATAAGCGATATATAGGTTGAAATACAATTTACTGCTTACGTTAGGAAAAATATTAAAAATTGAATGAATGTAATAGCTAGTAAGAATAATTAAAACAAGTTAAGAGTATTGTTTTTAGATATTCAGGCGTTGGTGAACAAACAAGGACATCTGGATGTATCAATATGGTGCAGCATGAACCTGGAAGGGACTTCCTGCAGCGTCGATGACTGAGTAAGATGTTAACCAACATCCAGGAGACCAGTAGATGAAATGAAAGAGCAGCGAACAACAATCTGACTGAATAAGAAGAAGTAAGAAGACGTGGAGGAAGGGAGGGTAATCAGTAAGCCGCAAAGTAATAAATACGAAATTTGCAACGATGATGTCCAGAGATAATTTTTGGTTGGAAGAAAATGAAAACAAAATTAGTGAGAATTCATTTTGATATGAAATAGTGAAAGAGCTTCCAACTTCCCATGTACGAGATGACTACGATTTAAGCTTATGAAAATATGGGGATGGTATCTGCTGAATACAATAGTCTCTATCTGACAAGTAGAAGTCTAATAATACTTGAGTTTTATTGCATAACTGACGAAATGGCATGCAAAACAGTAACATATACGTTGTCCGGATAAAAAAATCCAACGTGTCTGCCATTATTACATATGTCAGTATGTATATTGTATTATTGTCTAGAAAGAAGAAGAGGTAATTTTAGCCAAAACCCAAAGTTACTCCGTAATTTTAGCGAGAAACGGCTACAACAACAATTACAGCCACAACTACCATCGTTCAATTAGCTTCGCAGAATAATCTCCTGGTGCAAAAAATCATTTTAACTAAGAAAAGATCCAGCATAACATAGCCAAGCTTAATCGGCTAACTTCGTAACGATTTCTCCAATGAGAAAATATCCACTGTCACTGACTAAGCGAATATTTATTTTGACTTCGTCAGAAGCGCATCTAGTCGCACAAGCTTGCATCATCTTTTTACGTGCCGGTCCAGAAAAAAGGGAGGGGTATGCAGAGTTCATCGAGGGACTTCACTCCGACAACTAGGGTCGTCAACTGGACCAGCAGGTAGCAGAGGGCGCAGTATAATATAAGGTTTTAGGTATAGAATAGAATTTTGTTATTGTTCAGATGTTTGTATATACGCCAATGAGAAAAGAGTCAATGAAAGACCAAATTATGAAGAGGGGAATATAAAAAATGAAAGATAGATAAAAATCTGAAAAAAAACAAAAACAAAGTAAAGAAAAAAACAAAAGAAAGAAAACTACAAAAGAAAATAAAAGCTAGAGAAAAAAAATATGGAAAAAAAGAATAAAAAAACAAAAAAAAAAAACGTGATAGAACCCAAGTAAGGCGATTTTAAGGGAACAATTAAAACAAATTATATATATGTACTAAAGAGTTAAATAGATGCACATAATTGTTTACAATGCAAGAAAAATATTGTAGAGATATATTAGAAGTTAGTTGCACTAACTTCTTTTAGAAAGAGGGGAGGGATGTTGTGAGCTAGAATCAAGCTACCTACGCGTAGTTGACTCACAGCACCGGCTCCTATTAAATTCATTAAGAGCGCACATATTTTTAGGGTGCAAATATTGTAAATGAGCAGTATTTATGTATTAATTATGATGTAAACTTTTAGGGTGTCACAGTTCCGCAGTCAAGCTGACGAGGGGCATTTAGAATGCACCGACGACACTTCTACTTTCAGTAGGTCAGTTGGCTTGAGCAACTGACACCAAATAACAATTACGTAACTGGAACACCAGAAAAGTCAAGACGTAGACTGTAATGTTTATTTGTAAATAGTATATAAGAACTAGTATTTTAAGAATAAAGTTCTTGTTGTTTTAAAACCAAAATAGTGCAGTGCTTATTTAAGAAAGTGATTTAGGGTTACAGGTGGACGCGCAGCAGAAGCAGCAAGAGGATGCTCCTGAGGACAACAAATACGGACCCCAACACACCGCCGCATAGAGCCAGTACATGACTCGAGGCTGGACGTCCCATCCTGCTCCTAGGGATTTATTGCAACAGCATAGAGCACACGCGGCTTTCCGTACTTTCTTAGCTAAATTTGCTTTCCCGTGGAGCTTAGGGTCCATGACTAGACCTAGATACTTGACGCTATTGCTTAGGCTAAGCGAAGTCCCATTTAGTTTGGGTAGCACGAAACTTGGTATTTTATGCTTCCTGGTGAAAAGCATAGTCACCGTTTTGGAAGGGTTGACGTTAAGACAAACTTCATGACACCATTGGGACAGAATGCTAAGCGAGTAGCATTACTTTTCTGAAAGTGTTGAAAGATATTTGCCGGAAGCAGAGATAGCAATGTCATCCGCATTATCTATAGTGTTACAGCCGGTTTGTTCTAATCTCATTACTAGTGAGGGGCGAGAGCACACCGCCTTGTAGCGTTCCTCTTTTGACAGTGCTTTTAGCATTCACATTTCCTATTGAGGAGCTTATGACGCGTGTTTTCAGTAGCTGTCCGATGAATCTAACCAGGCTGGGATCAAGGTTTAGGTTTTCCAGGGAAATAATTATGGCGGAGGGACATATATTGTTGAATGCCCCTTCTATGTCGAGAAATTCTGCACCAGTATATTCTTTATTGGCAAGAGATTTCTCTATCTACTCAATGAGCAAGTGCAGCGCTGTTTCCACAGACTTACCTTTAGTATAGGCATGTTGTGATTTGGATAGGAGCGTGGAATTAATAGAGCTCCTGATTTGTATATCAAGGGCCCTTTCCAGCGTTTTCAAATGAGAGGAGGAGACACTAATTGGTCTATAGTTCTTTGGCTTGGTATGGGTTGCCTTTCCCGCTTTCGGGATGAATACTACAGGAGCTTCCCTCCAGCTTTTGGGAATGTACGACCGTTTGAGGCATGCATTATAAATATGCAGTAGCCAAGGCGCAACCGCACTTGCAGTGTGCTGGGTATCCGCGGGAATGATGCTATCAGGCCCGGATGATTTAAAAGGCGTAAAACCGTTGATGGCCCACTGAATATGAGCGTGGGTCATTTGAAACTGGGTTGAGTGACTTAAAGAATTGTTGGTGTCAAGAGACCTGCAATCAAAAAAGATTTCAATTCCCAGAAATGATAGGGCATCTAGAGTGTCGATTTTAGAAGCAGTCCATTGACCGTCCGATCTCTGAATACATTCAAGAGCCCGAGGAGTTGTATTGAGGATCCTCCAGAGTCTGCTTGTTTCGGATGAGCTTTCTATGCTACCACAAAAGTCTCGCCAAGACGCTCTTTTGGATCTCCTCACAGTATACTTGAGTTCCCTTTGTTTATCCTTGAAAGGGAGCTAGTCATTTGCAGCTTTGGCTCTGTTGAAGAGCTTGCGGCATTCTTTACGTAGCTCAGCAATTTCCGAATTTCACCAAGGGTGTTTGGGGTTGCCTATGAAAAGGAGCATTCCTGCGAAACGCGCCAGCTCGAAAGAAGATGAGACGAGTACTTGTTGCCAAGAGTGCGATCGAGAACCAACCTTCTATTGGATGTAATGAAGGTTGGCTCGCTCCCCATGTTAGCAATTACTAGGTCATGGGCAAGAATAAAATCAAAAAGTGACTCACCCTGCTCGTTGGTGTCCGTGCTGTCCCACACCTCGTGATGGGCATTGGCATCGGCCCCGATGAAGACCCAGACTCGCTTCCTGTTCGCCTCCGTGACCAGTGGTTTTAAAGTGTTGGGAGGCGGCGGTTGTCCGTGGTCGTGCGCCATATAGCTGCTAAAGATCCATGTAGACATTGTGTTGGTTGAAATTACCATGGCTACATTGTCCTTGTCTCTGAACCTGTGAATAAGTAGAGCGTTAATATTGTTTTTAAAAGCAATACAGGCTCTGGGTTTACCTTGATCCTGCACGAATATTGTGCGGTATCCGCTGATGTTGAGTCCGCGAACCTGATCATTTATGACCCACGGCTCCTGGACCAGTATGAGTTCCTCTCCTTTTTGATTCAGGAGGAGGATCAGGGCTGCCGAGGCAGCTATTGAATGGTGAAGGTTAATCTGTAATACCCTCACCATTCACGGAGGTGGCCATCATCGTCACGTTGGCGTCCTCCTCCTCAGACAGAGCAGAATCCCCAACGTCGTCGATATTCATTACCGGACGTCCGCAGAAACTGCCAACCGATTCGGAAGCCGAAGCGTAACTCGCCCCATCATCGAAGGTGAGATCGGGTTCGGCCTATGTGGGGAGCTTGTTTGCTCTATGATTGTTGCTCCCATAGACCTTGAGGGAAATCGAACTAAAACCATAATTGATCTCTCCCTTTTGGCATTAAGAGGAGCAGAGATTCCTCATTGAGAATAATGAGCAGAATCCTGAAGGCGGACCTCCGGGTTCTGTACGCCCGAGTAGACGCATTCACATGCGTGCAAGTACCTGAAGGGAGATCGGTGCTGGGGACCGTGCTGGAGGAGGTCGGCTTATTTGATGGAGCTCTCACTATACCAGCCCAAGGAACGGACAGAGGGGTCTTTAGCACCCGGCCTAGCTACCCTGGTGCTGTGATGGCCCGAAGCAGGGTTTTAATGACCCTGGAAGGTTGTACTTGTGGCTGGGAACGGGGCTGGCCTTTTGGCCATAACACCCGAAGACATCCTTGGTCTGGCGACAAAAGTCCAAGACGAAGCTGTTGGTGAGCTTAAGCCTGTTTTTTGCTTAACTGAGCTCGTTATTGTTGTTCCTTTTGACACCCCTTATGAGTTCGCCGCGGGTTTTTTGTGGGAGATAAAAATGTGTCCATGCAAAATGGGTCCCCACTCAAATCCGCTATCTCAGTAGGAATGTGTAGTCACCTTGTTGGTCCCATGGTTATATATGCAGATGCAGGGAGGCCATGCGAAGGTTGGCACAAGTCCTTATGGCTGCGAGTGCTCAGAGCCGGACCAGTGCTCAGAGCCAGTCGCAACCAAACCTACACCGGCAACCAAATGCCGACGTACATCGGACGTACTTTGAGGTCTGCCAAGGTCTTAACGGGACGGAGACGGATATGACCTTAAACTGGAGCCGTTCGCACTGGGTTACACCCCAATGGTATATGGTCCAGAAGCCACACCCGCCAGCCCAGGAGCACTCAAATAAAAAGATTGTTTGGGGGTAGTCAGTGGACGAATAGGGCCGTGCCGTCTGACATCATACATATACATATGCATCTACATACTCATATACATATACATATACATATACATATACATATACATATACATATACACAAACATATGCATATACAAGTTAGTTTATTTTACATTGGAAGGACTAAAAAATATATTTTTTTTAGAGCTTGCGCTCTTTATTTATCAAACTCAAACTTAGAACTGCCCTTAACAATTTTTATATTTTATTACTACACCTAAAGCTCCTCTGCCGTGCTGTGTTGTTTTTGTTGCAATTCTGCTGCTATTGTTGTCGACTGCAGTTCTTTAGAACGATGTCCGGAAAAACGTCAGCAATTATTGTAGAGCGGATGCGCGTGTAGTTTTGGGGAATGTTATTTACGTTAACTCCTCCGCCCTTAAATTCGAACGTCCTCGTTCGATGTCCGTAGGTGGTTTGAAATATCTTCGATTCCAATTACTGTTGATTTGGTAATTTCAGCTTGAATTTGGGTCGGTGGTTTTTTATTGCAAATTTTGCTTGTGAGCTTACTGAAATTTTTTATAAAAAATACAAATATTGCTATTGTAAGGCAAATTGCCAATGTCGAGCTCATTGCGCTATGAATTATATTATTTTTTTTTAACAGCTCTATTTTTGTTGCGCTATTAAGATGAAGTTGCTTGAGTCTCTCCAGTGAGAGATGCTCTTCGTTTGCTTCTAACACTGATGCTGGTTGGAGAATTGCTGGCATAGGATGATAACGAATTGTCTCAATGTTGACAATTTTTCTTCCATCTATTTGGATTGAGGCATTTTTGTGCCGAATGATGTAAGTTCCTTGGAGGGTCATTGTTTCGTTATTGATAACTGCAGGGCCATTAAATGCGTTGAGGAGCAGTATACCAGGAGCTATTTCCTCTATAGGTGGGATATGTTCGTTGTTGATGATTGTGCAGTTTGGTTTCAAGCTTTTCAACAAGTTTGGTATGCAGGCAGAAGTACTAATATCTACTATATCTTCTTTATTACATATTTCTAAATCATTAAAATTTTTGCATTTTTTATTTATGCCATATATCTTTTCTTTACATTGTAATATATTATCATATGGAATTTTGTTAATAACTTTTTCCTTTTTTATCGCTTTCAGTAAAAATACACTACAAGAATTACTTTCGCTTGTAGGCAATGATACAATATAGATTAAGTTTTTGTTATTTGATGCTATTTTAACATTTGCAAATTCTAAAGCTTCGTTAATGTTAACATATGGAATGTGCTCGTTATTAATTAAGGTTTCAGTTATATTTATTTCATTATTACTAAGAACATAAGAGTTTACAATATTGGCTTTTGCCCAATGTATAGCGTAGGCTATGTTTACAATTTCTTCTTTGATCAATTCTAGTTTATATTTTATTTTCGTTACAATATCATTCTCTATATTTTCTTGTTCCTTAAATGTCTTAATGATATTATTTGTAAGATTAGATATTTCGTTTATTTTTTCTAAAGTTAATCTATTTATAATTACTTGGTTGTTATTATTAAGTAAAACGTTGTTCATTTTATCAACTAATATTTCGTGGTCATGTCGGTCCGGGGTTCCGGCTATCCATTTCCACGCGCTTCCTAGAAAGTCTAGTGATCTTTTCGATTTTTCATTTACTTTTAATCTTTCCAAATAATTCCTTATTCTCTGGATCTCAAAGGGAAGGATCGGGTATAAAGGATGGTGGGGTTTTACGTCTGTTAAAATTGTTGTTTCTAGCTTTTTGATGAACGTTTCATAAACTCGATGATGTGTACAATTTTAAAGTATCCGTTCTGAATATTTGCGGTTCCAGTATTTATTTTTATTAGTTGGGAACTAGAATAGTCCAATATTTGGATATCTGAATATGTAATGCAGAGATGTGCCAACAACCTAAAAAGAGGGTGTTAATTTTTAATAAGCCTTTTGTGTACTGTTTTTCCTGTTTCGGTAATAACTGTTGAATTTTTATTTTCTCTAACTATCTCTTTCCTGTACTTGGGAGATAGTTTGTTTCCTAATCTTTTGTTAACTTTTACATATATGACTTCTCCAACTGTAAATTCTCTGATAGGGGTCTTTTTCCTGTTGTGATATTCTAAATCTGTATCTTGTTTCTTTTTGATCTTGTGTGAGGTTATTTCTCTTTCTATTTCGAGTTGTTCAGGATTATTAGAAAGCTCTCTTGCAAAAAAAAGTCTTTTGGTTTTTTGTTTGTCGTTGAATGTATGGAGTTGTTGTATTCAAGAATAGCTTTGTCAAGAAGTTCTGGGAATGTGTAATGAGGGTTTTGAGATTTTAAGCAGCGTATCACTTCAGATAATGTTGAGTGGAAACGCTCTATCTGACCATTCGCTGTACTTGTATATGGAGGTGTTTTAAAGACTGTTATATTAAAAAAATGTTCTACCATAAAAAGAACGGCATTAGAGTTCAGAGATTTTTCGTTATCTACCACTATGGTGTTTGGAACACCGAACGACAGTATTAATTCTCTTAGTGGTCGCACTACGTCAGGGACTTTGTCTAGTTCGTCTAAATTCCCACAGAATTGTGCATCAATACTCTGTTCTATTCCCTTGTAAAAGTTGGCATGAGGATTAATTATATTTTGTACAATGTTTTTGCATTGGTCGTTACAGACTTTTGCGACAATACTTGTAACAAGTGCCTCGAATTCAGGTGTTGCCACCACTTGATTTGGAGGGTTTGATATATTTGGATTTGGAGGAGGTAGGTTAATATTTGGGAGTTGGAAATTTGGTAAAGCATTATTAGTACCTGAAGGTTCTGTCATGGTATTTTTTCTGTGTTTTTCTCTTAATTGCTTAGGAATTTTGGAGGTTTTTTCTTCTTTTTATTTTTTATTATATTATAGTCTGGAGGGTCCCCCTTCCGGTGGTGAATCGCAGGCTCGTTTGATTGTATTATTATTTTCTTATATTTATATTTTTATTTTATCTTTTTTATTATATTTTAGCCTGAAGGGTCCCCCTTCCGGTGGTGAATCGCAGGCTCGTTTGATTGTGATATTATTTTTTTTATATTTATATTTATTCCCAATTTATGTTTGTGCTATTTTTTCTAAAAAAAAAATTTCCCGTTTTCAAACTTATTTTAATAGTGCTTTCCTCACGATCTTTCTCACAATTCAAAATTAATAAAATTATTCTCAAAATTATTTGTATTTATAGTGTTTTCTTACAATTTCTAAAGTTGTTTCAAAAATTCAAGGTTTATTTTAATAAGATTTTTCCACAAAAATTATTTCAAAATTTTTCTTTATAAATGATTCTTTAAATTTTTTCTTTAATTTTAACAGTTTTTTTTCTGTTATATTTTTTAAAAGTGTTCACTCTTAATTTTAATTTAATTTAATAATATTAATTTAATTCTTACAATACTTTTTCCAGGAACATCCCCCGCTGATAAGGGTTTTTGAATCCTTTTTGTTGTTGTCTACTACTTGGGAAAACTCCTTATACTCCCTCGCGATTTCGTCTTTCTATGGATTGACAATTGTTCCTTGTTGTAGATTTGTATCACTTGTATCTTTGGTAGCAAACTTCTTGAGGTTGACTTAAACTTCCGATTCGGACACTTTTATTTTGTGCAGGTTTGTATCACTGAGTAGCAAGCTTCTTGAGGTTGACTTAAACTTTTCGATACGAGCACGTTGGGCGCCAGTTAATTTATTTTACATTGGAAGGACTAAAAAATATATTTTTTTAGAGCTTGCGCTCTTTATTTATCAAACTCAAACTTAGAACTGCCCTTAACAATTTTTATATTTTATTACTACACCTAAAGCTCCTCTGCCGTTCTGTGTTGTTTTTGTTGCAATTCTGCTGCTATTGTTGTCGACTGCAGTTCTTTAGAACGATGTCTGGAAAAACGTCAGCAATTATTGTAGAGCGGATGCGCGTGTAGTTTTGGGGAATGTTATTTACGTTAACTTACATATACATATACGTATACATATCAATATACAGATATATCTACATCTAAGAATATATTAAAATTAACATATATATATACATATACACATATATAAAAATATACCTAAACATATGCATATGCATACACATATACATATACACATACATACAAACATACATATACATATTCATATACATATATCTACATAGGGGTCAGGGGGAACCAGCCAGGCAAAGCATGTTCGGCTCGGATGTAACATTCCCGACTAGTGCTGGTCTGGCTCTGAACATAAGTGCCCATAAGGACTTGTGTCAGCCCTCGCATGGCCTCCCTGCTGCGGCAAAGATAACTATGGGACCATTAAGGCGACTGCACTACTAGCAAAGATATCCCTCCTGAGCCGGGAACCAAACAATTAAGAAATGAATACCAACAGAACAAACAAAGACGACGGTGCGATGAAGGACCCCTTCGGCAGGAGGTCTACTATTCAGAGGACCCCTCCTCCGGTAATAAGAAATACGGTTGTGCGGAGAAACTCACTGGCAGACACCAGTGAGCTTCAGCGTGTGATGGGCATGAAGGCCGATCCGACGGCAATGGCGGTCATCCCCCCGCTGAGGTCATTGCCAAAGGCAAAATGGCGGTGCTGGAGTGGCACATTGAAGCACTCATAGCTTTCCTTGTGCCAAGGCACAATGTACATGCCGACATCAAGCGGAAGGCATCCAAAATCCGGGATGTCTGCTTGCAGGTCGTCGAGGAGCAGGACGCAGGTACGGCTGCGAGAGTGCCACAGCTGGTGCAAGCCGACAGGGCAGTCCAGACTGTAGGGCGGACGGAGAAGGTGGACAAGGAGGTGCAGGTTGGCGGCCCTCCTGTGGACAAGCAAGGCAAATGCGGTGCGTCTTCGCGGGCAGCCCCTGCCCAAGCGAAGAGCTATGCGGCCGTAGTCGCAACGGCAAAGCACCCCCGTGAGAAGGGGGATCCGGAGCAAGTAAGTGTGACTAGCCGAGCGGTAGCTAAGAGGAGGAGGGGGGATGCCCCGACACTGGCGGCCGAGAAAACGGTAACCCGGCCAAATCCTAAGACCCATAAGCCTATAGATGGAAAGGCGGAGGGTGCAAAAGTTGAGTTGACCACAGTTCGTTCCAGACCCCAAGCGAAGCGGAAGGGCCGGAGCGTCCGCAGGATCCGAAAGACGGCCAAGGGTGAACTGCTGCTGGAGTTGAGCGTGGCGGCAGATCCAAAAACACCCAAGTATCATGAGGCGGTGACGACTGTCCTGGGAACCAGTGTGGAGGTACGTAAGCTCACGCAGGAAACCCTAGTGGAGGTGAAAGACCTGGACGAAGTCACCACGGTAGAAGACGTCCACGAGGCGCTGTGTACAGCCAATCTCTCGGAGAGTCCATGGTTATATATGCCGATGCAGGGAGGCCATGCGAAGGTTGGCACAAGTCCTTATGGCTGCGAGTGCTCAGAGCCGGACCAGTGCTCAGAGCCAGTCGCAACCAAACCTACACCGTCAACCAAATGCCGACGTACATCGGACCTACTTTGAGGCCTGCTAAGGTCTTAACGGGACGGAGACGGATCTGACCTTAAACTGGAGCCGTTCGCACTGGGTTACACCCCAATAGTATATGGTCCAGAAGCCACACCCGCCAGCCCAGGAGCACTCAAATAAAAAGATTGTTTGGGGGTAGTCAGTGGACGAATAGGGTCGTGCCGTCTGACATCATACATATACATATACATGCACATATACATATACATATACATATACACAAACATATGCATATACATATACATATACGTATACATATCAATATACAGGTATATCTACATCTAAGAATATATTAAAATTAACATATATATACATATACACATATATAAAAATATATCTAAACATATGCATATGCATATACATATACATATACACATACATACAAACATACATATACATATTCATATATATATATCTACATAGGGGTCAGGGGGAACCAGCCAGGCAAAGCATCTAATTGCCCCTCACTGGGAGGGGCTAGAGCGTCGTGGTGTGGGACACCCTCAAGAAGACTCACTGCATCCACGTGGCGGCTCCGGGCAATGGCACACCAGCACCCGCTGATGGCCAGCTGAAGTGAGCAACGCACCCAGAGATAGCGAAGACCCCCTCATGGGGCGGCTGTCTGGGCAACGGTGGGCAACAAGGGGTCACGATGGAACAGCGAGGGACCATCGTGGGACCACAAAGGGACATCGTGGGATCTGTTGTACCTCAAATCAATGCCGAGACTGGTAAGGCCTTAATTATGGCATACCGGAAACATAGAAAATAAGCTGATGGTTGTGGGCTGACGATTGCGGTATGCTGCCACCTCAGTAAGTAAGAGTAAAATCTTACAGAAATGGCTGGTAGCTTAATGCCGCAATCGCCCCCATCCCGTTAAAACCATGGCAGGGCTCAGGAAACACTCGATGCTCGTCACCATTAAATTGGCAGTGCAGGCTCGGATGTAACATTCCCGACTAGTGCTAGTCTGGCTCTGAACATAAGCGCCCATAAGGACTTGTGTCAACCCTCGCATGGCCTCCATGCTGCGGCAAAGATAACTATGGGACCATTAAGGCGACTGCACTACTAGCAAAGATAACCCTCCTGAGCCGGGACCCAAACAATAAAGAAATAAATACCAAGAAAACAAACAAAAGCGACGGTGCGAAGAAGGACCCCTTCGGCAGGAGGTCTACTATTCAAAGGACCCCTCCTCCGGTAATAAAGAAGACGGTGGTGCGGAGAAACTCACTGGCTATAGGCCCCCACCTGTGCGCTCTGTAAGGCCACAAGGATGTGGAGCATCCGAAAGGATGTAGCTCATGCCCATCCTACAAGCTAGCCGCGGAGAAGTCCAGGCGCAGGAGATGAGGTTGTTCCAACTCAATCTCAACCACTGCGAGGCTGCACAGGATCTCCTGGAGCATGCCGTTAGGGAACAGATGGTCGATGTTGCAGTGCTTAGCGAGCCGTAGAGGCGCAAGCACCAAGGAGTACGGGCCGAAGACACCACTGGTGGTGCCGCACTGTGGGTGTGAGGAACCAAGCCTATACAACTGAGCAACATAGAGAGAAGCGATTGCTACGTCAGATCGACCATTGGAAGGACCACGGTGTACAGTTGCTTCATGCCGCCGAGCCTAACTGTGGACGAGTTCAAGTCAGTGGAATCTGGACGCGCAAGGCAGGATCCCCGTAGTGATTGCCGGCGACTTCAACGCATGGGCAACTGAATGGGGTTGCGCCCGAACCACACCGAGAGGTCATATCCTCATGGACGCGTTTGCGGCTCTTGACGTAGTCGTTATGAACGCTGTAGAGGCGAGTTTTGTGAGAGGAGAAACCACATCTGTGATCGACCTTACGTTCCTCAGCAGCGGTTTAGTCAGAGGAGCCAGGTGGATTGTGAGTTCCGCGTACACCCACAGCGTCCACAATGCCATTTGCTTTGACTTGGAAAGGAACAAAGAACGGCGGAGGACAGACCCGTGGCCGAAAGGCTGGAGAGCGGACGCCCTCGACGACAGCGCACTCGAAGTCATGTTGGAGGACTTTGAGCTGCAAGGCAGTGCGGCGGAAATGGCCAACCATCTAGCGAACCAGCTACAGAGCTCCTGCGATGCGGCGATGCCCAGGCGGGCCTATGGTGGAAACCATAAATCCATTTATTGGTGGACGGACGAGATCGCCGGCCTACGCAAGGAATGCCACGCAGCAAGACGAAGGCGCCAGCGTGAAATAGGCAACCCAGACTCCCTGCAACTGCGCCAGCTGTACAAAGAGGCTAAAAGAAGGCTGAAGACTGCCATAAAGGCGAGCAAGCGCAGGAGTTTCACCGAGCTATGTGCACCAGTTGAAGAGAACCCGTGGGGCACGGCATATAGGCTCGTGATGAAAAAGCTCCCCTGCTACAGGCAGTCAGCCCCAAGCTGCCCAAACTTGCTCAAACGCATTGTGGGAGAGCCCTTCCCAGTGCAAAATTATGTGCCTGATCAGTTCTCTCCCGAGCTGGGCGAAGAAGTACCCAGTGTAATGACAGAAGAGGTGTTGCGGGCGGTTGGAAAATTTGGGGACCAGAAGGCACCTGGCCCAGATGTAATTCCCAACCGAGTGCTGAAAACCGCAGCTGCACTACTCCCAGAAAGACTGCGGTCACTTTACGACGCCTGTCTTAGGGAAGGAGTCTTCCCGAAACGGTGGAAAAGGCAGCGGTTGGTATTGATACCTAAAGCCGATAAGCCAGCAGAGGACCCATCGGCCTACCGTCCCCTTTGCATGTTGGACACAGCAGGAAAGGTCCTGGAGCGGATTTTATGCGACCGGATCGACGAGGCGATAGTGGATGCTGGAGGACTGGCGAGGCGCCAATATGGCTTCCGAAAGGCCAGATCCACCGTGGACGCCATTGACGAACTCGTCCAAACGGCGAAGGAGGCGATTCAGGGCCAAGAGATATTGCCTCGTGGTCACCCTCGACGTCAAGAACGCTTTTAACTCGGCCAGCTGGGCGCGCATAGCAGAAGCGCTGGCAGAGTTCAAAGTTCCCATCTATCTAAGGCGAGTCATAACTAGTTATTTTAGCGACAGGATGCTATTATACGAGTCCGATAGAGGTGTAGAAACGTACAAGATCACCGGAGGAGTTCCCCAGGGGTCTCCACTGGGGCCACTTCTCTGGAACGTTATGTACGATGGCATTCTCCGCATACGGGTGCCCGATTACGTTAAAATAATCGGATATGCGGACGACATAGCGCTAGTGATCACGACGAAACACCTGGAGGAAGTAATAGCAGAGGCCAATCACACAGTGGCCACTGTTGGAAGATGGCTGGCGGATGTTGGACTGAAGCTGGCAGAGCACAAAACGGAGGCTATCCTTGTGTCAGGTCGAAAGGTACAGGAGGTGGTGGAGATAAAGGTTGGTGACTGCACCATTACCACGACCCCACATCTCAAATATCTAGGCGTCTGGATTGACGCAAGACTGACGTTCAAGGAGCACTTTCGGCGATTAGGTGAGAAGGCAGCGCGGACCCGTTCCCAGCTCTGCCGGATAATGCCAAACATCGGGGGGACACGGCACTGGAAAAGATGGCTCATCTCAGGGGTCGTCAAATCCATAATCCTGTATGGAGCGCCCATATGGGCTGAGAAGTCGAGCGTAAAGGCCTACGTTCGCACCATAGAGGCGGCGTATAGGAGATTTGCGCTCCGCACGATCTCAGCACACCGTACTGTGTCTGCAGACGCCGCGCTGGTGATAGCCGGTATGCTCCCGCTGGACCTGCTGGCCAAGGAGGCGTGGAGCCTATACTACGGCGAAAGTACGCACGAGCTGAGTGCGGAAGATCGCGTAGCAGGCATTAGGCGAAGCACCATACAGGAGTGGCAAGCCCGATGGGATACATCCGAAAAGGGCCGTTGGACGAGGAGGCGATCCCTGATCTCCAACGCTGGATGGATAGGTCGCATGGCGAGGTGAACTATCACGTCGCACAGCTGCTGTAGGTTTCCGGGCGTACATACACAGATTCCGGCTGGAGGAATCCCCCTGCTGCGAAAATTGTGGAGGCACAGAGCCCGAGGACGTGGAACATGTCCTTTTTTCATGTCCACGATACAGCGGTGCCAGAGCGGTACTGCAAAGAGTCTGCGGAGAACCTTTGACATCAGACATCCTCGTGCATTATATGCTCGAATGCCCGGAGAAATGGGAAGTGGTGTCTGACACCTCGGCCGCAATTATGCGAGACCTCCGCCACTTTGAGTGGCGGTGACGTTCAGGGAATCAATAGGCCAACCCACTCCCAGACGAAGTATTGATTAATGGATATGTACCGTCTGGGAGGCGTCTGAGGAGGTGGTTTTAGTGTGTAAGAGCCCCACACTACTGGTGCGAGAGCGCCCAGTGTCTGTTTGCAGATTTCCACCTCCGAACCAATCAAAAATAAATAAAAAATAAAAAAATATATACGAGTATATATATATATATATATATATATATATATATATATATATATATGTATATACATATGCATATGCATATACATCACATATACATATACATATATATATATATATATATATATATATATATATATATATATATATATATATATGTATATATGTATATATATATATATATATATATATATGTATATATATATATATATATATATATATATATATATATATATATATATATGTATATATATATATATATATATATATATATATATATATATATATATATATATATATATATATATACATATACATATACATGCACAGATGGAGTAAGGAATACCTGAGTGAATTGTAACAGAAAACAAAATGGAAACAACCCCAGAAGAATATTGAACTTGGAAGGCTGGTCTTAATTAAGGAAGACAACAGACCCGTTCGTCAGTGGCCGCTGGGACGTATAACTAAGGTATATAATGGCGAAGATGGCTATGTTCATGTTGCAGACATCCGTACTATGAACAACACATTAAAGAGACCGATACACCGTCTTGCCCCACTCCCAATAGAACCCACTTCCGAAGCCCAGCAGGAAACCGCGCCTGCAGCACCGCCGAAAAAATGTCGACATAGTACAGGCACCGTAATCACAGGTCTACTACTCTGCTTGGCAATAACGCCATGTGATGGAAGAATGAAGCAAGACAAATTTAACAACAAACTCGGCCTCTATTTTGAGAACATAGGCACCACCAACATAATAACCAATGAATGGAATTTAGTCATATTTTATGATCTCGATCCCTACTGGCAAGAATGGCGAATCATAAAAAATATGACGTTCATGGTAGACAAACTTTGTGGTCAGCTACTCCAAAGAGAATCTTGTCAGCGAATTGGTCTATTATACAACCACAGGCTGAGGGACATGAGCAAAGAAAACAATCTTCTGTCGGCACCATCAAACAGCCGGCAGAAAAGAGGCGCCTTGGATCTTATCGGCAATGTTGCTAATAGTCTTTTCGGAGTATTAGACTCAAAATATGCAGCCGACATGTCAAGCATCATTGATGGAATATATAGAAACGAGAACCACGTGGTGAAACTATTGAAAAATCAGACATCCATTATCGATTCTACACTAAATGTTCTGAAAAAGGACCAAATAGCAGTCGGAAAGGGTTTCCGTGATTTCCAAGCACAACTGCAAACTGTGGTTGCCCAATTTAATAATATCACCGAGCAACTAGATCAAGAAGAGCTCTCCAATCTATACTATGCGCTGGCTATGGAACTAGATATAACCATGCAAGGATTTCAACAAATGCAGATGGCCATAATTGAGTGTATTACTGACACACATCATGGCAAGATAAATCCATTACTGGTGTCGCCTCCACAACTTCGGCAGGAACTCGCAACGATCAAGAACATCTACACGAAGGTCTTCGGTTACCACTAGCTCAAGGCAATATTCTGGAATACTACAAGACAATGGAAATCGAAAGCACCATTCACAAAAACTATGTGCTCTTTCGGCTCGGATTGCCACTAGTGGATACTGAGAAGTACGACCTGTACAAATTAACTTCAATTCCTACATCCATAAATTCAACTCTAATTCTTATCGAACCAGTTATGCAAATTTTGGCTATAAGCCTTCACAGGGATCAATATTATCCATTCAATGATGAGTTGTCCGCTTGTATGAAGGTGGAACGAACCAACTATCTATGCCACCATCGTCATCCCATTTATAAATCAAGCGCTGAATTCGGAAGATATGAAATGGATATATTTAATCATCTAGCAGTATCCGAGAGCTGTCATCTCCACCAAGCTGGTTCGGATTCCGTTTGGTATCAGTTGCAGAACGGAAACCAGTGGATTTATGGGGTGAACAAGATGTCCTCAATCAACGTGATATGTGACAACAACATCTTACTACTATCATTAGACGGCGCCGGATTCTTGGAGCTTGATGACACCTGCTTTATCAAAGAAGGCCAAATACTTATTCAAGGCCACAAAAGCTACGAAAGTACGCGTAAAATGGCTTATACACGACTTGCGAGCCTACCAGAACCTATTTTGATAAAGCATCAAACGCCTTTATCAAATAAGCCAACACATTTCATATCCAACTTGGGAGAAACAACGCGATTGCAGAATCAGTTGGCAGAACTTAAACCCAATGACATAAGCTACCATCATATTCATCATTAAACCGTCTGTTATCTTTGCGTCCTTGGAATCGTTATAATTACAATTGTAATCGCATGGCGAACACACAAAACAAGGAAGCCGAAACCAGCACCACGGAAGAGACTGAATATCAGTGAATCACAAATTCTGTCGACACCCGGCGAACAATCAACTTTTACTGTAAATGTTGAACCACTGTTCAACGAGGGGCGAAGTCAACAACCGCTGCAATGCACGCCCTTGACTGCGGCCAACGACAGCGCAAATCGCTGATACCGAATTTTCACGTGCATCAGCACTTTGTGCACATTAATTGTAGTTTTTTTGCATTACCTTTTTATTACTTGTTTATGTTTTATTTTATATGTAAAATATCTAAGTAAGCAATAATGGTTCAATTGTAATAGTATAAATTAAGTGAAATTATTAAATATGTATCAGTTCTTTGAAACCTATCAACGAATTTTTATTGAATTGGTCATTCCGGAGGACTGGTTATATGCACTAGTACCTTCACTCTACAATAGTCTTGGTTTTGTACCTAGGCTACTTTCCACACAAATATGGAAGATCTGGTTATAAGCACCAGTATCTTCATTCAATATTAGTCTTGGTTTTGCACCTAGGCTATTTCATAACCACAAAACAAGGGTCTGGTGTAACCATCAGGACCCAGCAAAAGTAGGGTGGAATAAAAGAATTCCCACTCTTAACACATATACTGAAACATAAAAAAGTACATATACATATACATATACATAAACATATACATATACACATACATATAAGTGTACTTATACATGAACATATACATATACATAAACTTATACATGAACATATACTTATGCCTATACATGTACAAATACGTATACAAAGAAATGCATATACATACATATTCATATGCATATGCATATACCTATACATAAGCACATAAAGATATGCATATACATATACATTTACATATACACAAACATATACTTATATATATACGTATACATATACATATTATGAGGACGGGAATTATTCCAGGTATTTTCCGCACACACATATACCGACTCTTCCTACTATGAATAAGCAACGGGCTACAAACACCTTATTACTAACAAAATATACAGCGTATAATCACGAGGTCCCTCGATATGTGACAAAAACAAAAGGTAAACGCCCCCATGTTAATTACACCAACAAGTTTTAAAAAAGACGGGAGCGCAGAAAACATGTAACGAAGAATTGGTTATCCCAGTTGCATTGATTGGTTAAGTCAATTAATTGTAGTAAGGAAAGCTAAGTGCAACAATTATAAAATATAGCAACAAACACAACGAACCGAAGAAGAATAAACACCTCAGCACAAGTCCTACAACAAAACCTTTTCATTCTCCAGAGGCGACTGCGCGACAGGCAACGCTCGGTAAAGACTCAAGCCGAACTGGTACACTAACAAACGGCATTACGAATAAACGATACGAACGGCATACAACAGCAGCAATACAACGACCAAAGCTAACACCCAACGCATCCACAGAAGAGCGGCCACCACATGCGCAGTCAATGCGGACATAGCATAAAGAGGAAAACGAGAATTCAAAGCATTGGACGCAGTAGTAGTGTGAACGTTTGCTAGGCGTACAACAACAACAACAACAATTGTAAATCGTCAACAATAACACTACGGCCACCAGCAATTGTTTCAGGCTGTGCTGACTACAGGCATCACCACTGCGGGTCGATAATAACCATAGCAGCCTGGTGATTGATCACCCTCAGTTCAAGGTGGCCCAAGATCAACCAAGCTGCAACAACAACTAGCATGGGCTTGACAACAGGCGAAGCTGGCCAACGGTGTACGGAATCATACAACGGTGCAGCGGCAATGGGAAGAACGCACGGGCTTATGACTGATGGCAGTATATAAGCAGGTGGTTCTGGATGATAGGATCACTCTGTGATCCAGCAACAGTCAGCAAAGGCACACCGCACCAATACTCCAGCGCCAATAGCATTTTGACTAAGACCGCCCCACGAGTTTATGGTTCTACCGATTGTCGTGGAGCCTAACACCAACTCTAAGACCGCCGAATCTCGTGGAGACCAACGCTAACACCACCCCACGAGTTTCTGGTTCAACCGATGCTCGTGGAGACTAGGACCAATGCTAAGACCGGCCCAAGAGTTTATGGTTCTACCGATTCTCGTGGAGACTAAGACGTACTCCCACACAGCACCGCGAGTTTATGGTTCTACCGTTTCTCGCGGAGACTAGCACTGCCAACCGCGACCACACAAACGATACCCCATACGATTAGCAAAACAAATCATTTAATTTAATGAAATTAGCAAAACAAATCATTTAATTTAATTAAATTAGTACTTAGATTATACACGCTTGTAACATAATTAATGAATAAAATAAAGTATACTACATACAAGTACACGCCCGTTTTATAAAATTAATTTCTGTATACGACCCCTGGAACTCACTGATATTACCCCAGCCAAAAATAGACTCGTTACAATATATCGGGTTTTTCAATAAGAGCGCTACAAAAGAGCCACCACGGGCACGCTTGCAGATGTCCAGACGCTGAACCCAATTTTCAACGGTTTTCAAGCATAAATCGGCCGATTCTGCTGCAATTTCACGTTCGATATTCGTACGAAGTTCATCAATCGTCCATAGACTTGACATAGCTCCACAGGAAATAATCTAACGGCGTCAAATCGCACGACCAAGGCGGCCAATCGACTGGGGCATTTCGTGAGATAACACGTTCACCAAACTTGGTTTGCAGTAAATTGATTGCGGCATTCGCTGTGTGGCTTGTGGCGCCGTCCTGTTGGAACCACATGTCCTCCAAGTCCATATTATCCAATTGGGGCCAAAAATATTCGGTTATCATTGAACGGTAGCGATTCGCATTCACAGTAATGTGCCGGTCTTGATCATCACTGAAGAAGTACGGCCCAATGACGCCGCCGGCCCATAAACCGCACCAAACCGTAATTTTTTCGGGATGCAATGATGACTCATGGAGTACGTGTGGATTGCTGTCTAACCAATAATGCATATTTTGCTTATTGACGAAGCCATTCAGCCAGAAATGAGCCTCATCATAAATTGGACGTAGCGCTCTTAGAGTTGAGGCGACTGAATCCGAATTTCGGTAGTAAATTTTAATAATTTCGACTCGTTGTTGGCTCGTATATCTTTGCATGATCAAATGGCAAATCTTATTGAAGACAAATGTCAAAAGAGTGGGAAAAAATATGGCGTCGTTTGCTGTCACTATCGATTTACTTTTGTAGCGTTTCTTTTGAAAAACCCTTTACATATACATAAACATATACATATACATATACATATACATATACATATACATAAAATTATTATTTTAATAAAAATTATAATTTTTTATGTGACGCGTTGCGATCAAGTTAACTGACCCTGACTCCTTTGTGGTATAGTGGTTAGTACACCCTCTTGAGGGAGACCGAGGTTCAATTCCTCGCGAAGGAGTCAGTGGTTTAGAGACCGGTCACAACAGGGTTATCCCTTTCTAATTTCTGGTTATTCATTAGCATTAGACACGCTCTTGAGAGTGAATATTGTCGTACCCATGGGAACACGGCAATTATGTTCTAATGCCTGAACAAATTCCAAAATTGGAGACCAGTAGGGAAGAGGGAGCTCTTGCGTGAAGTAAATCGTGCCTTAGTAAGTTGCCACGACTTTAAAAGTGAAAAGTGACGGAGAACATGATCCTCCCTTGACCGCTTCAAAAGTTTGTGCGGATTCTTCAATAAAATTGGCTTCAATTAAATTGAAGAATTGACATTTAAAATTTTATAAAATATTTAAATACAAATAGAACTGCGATTCCCCATGGACCCTCCAGTTCAATAAATAAAACAGCCAGCTGCGTAGCCCAAAAAGCCAGACCCTCCAGTCATGCTAAAAAAGTCTATAGCCTCAGTAAGAATCCTGCCGCAATCTTCAATTTTTTGTTATCATTTCCGACCAAAAACAATACGGCAAATAACAACCAAAAATAATACAGCATAACCAAAAACAGGAAAGAAAATAAATTGCTGAACGAAAGAATTTTGTGGAAAATTTTCTAAGAATGAAAAACTTGTGAGTTATGGTACAAAAAGCATAAGAAAAAATTAAAAAAAGAGTTCCAAGTGCATTAAATAAAATACAACTTGTTGTGTGATTAATAGTGATAATAATTGTGCCCTAAGCGTGATTTTTCCAAGGTAAGTGCCTATTTAATTAATTCTTTGCCTTTTACATTTTGTTACAAATATAATGGAAGATATTAGAAATTCTTTAACGAGCTTGACTGGAGAAGTCCATGCTCTAATAGAACAGCTGAAAGGGCTGGAAGGACGCGTAGGGAGATTAGAAAGAACGGGGAACGAAACCCTAGTTTCCACCGCGGTTAGAGCAGAATTGAAAAGTCGAAGATCCCATACCGCAGGTCGAGGGCAGGGAATCGGAACCTGGCCTCAACCCATTCGGTGAATCAAATTCCGTGGCTCTTTGTGCTCCAAGAACAGGAACTTAAGGAAATATGTAGGCTTCCAGACGGTGTTAAGGAATTACAGGTGTTCGAGGGCAATCCAGTAAAATATGTTTCCTGGGTACATAGTGTCGAATCGATTCTCAAGGATTTTTTAATAGTGCGGGATAAGCCCATTTATAGAGCAATATTGCAGCACATAAGGCAGCAGATTCGGGGCGATGCCGATACGGCGCTGGTGTCATATAATATTTTTGATGACGAATGGCCATCCATTAAGAGCGTTCTTTCATTACACTATGCTGACAAGAGGGATATTGGTACTCTAGAACACCAACTTAATCAATTATCACAGAAGGGGTCCAAGTTGGATGAATACTATGCCATGGTTATTCACCAATTTTCCCTGATCATTAACAAAATAAGATCAGCAGCATATTCCCAGGAGACGGATAAGGCGTTGGTGGAAACCTACCGCAACCGTGCCTTGGATGTTTTTTTTCGCGGTTTAAATGGTGACCTTTCGAAAATCCTGATAATTTAAAAACCTAGAACTTTACCAGAAGCATACTATGCTTGCCTGGAGATACAGAATCTATCTCTAAGGAACAACACAATTTACTCGAATACTCTTCATAGAGTGACAGTCCCAATAAGTCAGGTACCTCGTATGGAATCTAAACCACAGCTTCCACTCAGGCCATTTAATCGCTTTCCTCCAAGAGGTAACACCAATTATAACAATAACATGAACTTTTCATCGAACTATCAAAGAAGACCAATGGGATCTACTCCACCAGAGAGAATGGAGGTTGATGAATCCATACAATCAAGACGGTCGAATTACATGAACCGCCCTCAGAGTGGCAACTACTTCAAGCGAAGAGCCATGTCTGCCAACTACCTGGAAAAATATCAAAAGCTTCACAATATTCAGATGTCAGAACCAGAGCTAGGCTTCTCAGAAGAAGGTTATGACGAAAAGTTAGAACCTGAGTCTTGCGGTATCGATGATTTAAATTTTATGACATGCGCCTCTCCAGCGCTCCTTCTATAGAGTATAAAACGCGAGACGGATCCATCTGAAACTTTCTAGTCGATACTGGGGCTAACAAAAATTTTATAAGTCTGTCCGTTACAAAAATTTCAATCCCGCTAAAAAATCCTTTTCAAGTACACACTGCTGCGGGAAACATTAATATAAACAAGATAGTGAGCGGCAAATTTTTTGAGAAAGCTGGAAATAGCACCCTTGTAAACTTCTACATTTTGCCAGGCCTCGTGTCCTTCCATGGAATTATTGGTGACGATACCCTTAAAGATCTAGAAGCGGTCATCGATCGAAAAAATAATATACTTACGCTAAAACCAGGCATAAAAATTCCAGTGAAGTCAAAAACATCAAAAGAAGTCAACTTAGTCGAGCCAGGGAGTATATCTGCTAGTGCCAAGCTGCGCATCAATAATCTTCTAAAAAAATTTAAAGAGCTTTTTGGTCCAATTAATGAAAGCAATATGGTAAAGACCACGGTGAGGGCCGAAATCAAGACAACCACTAACGAGCCCATATATACAAAGAGCTATCCATATCCCGTCCAATGAGAGAAGAGGTAGAAAAACAGGTAAGCGAGCTCCTGCCCGAAGGTGTGATCCGTCCCTCTAATAGTCCATATAATTCGACTATTTGGGCGGTTCCTAAAAAACCAAAACATTCTGGTGAAAAACAGTATAGGATGGTTGTTGACTTTAAGCGACTAAACAGCGTGACAATATCTGACGCATACCCTATACCAGACATTAATTCAACCCTCGCCAGGTTTGGAAGAGCAAAGTATTTTACCATGCTTGATCTAACGTCTGGTATCCACCAAATTCCGATGAAGCCATCAGATGTTCCAAAAATAGCTTTCTCGACCATGAATGGTAAATATGAGTTTCTCAGATTGTCCTTTGGTTTAAAAAACGCGCCGGCGATCTTTCAAAGAATGATCGATGACGTGTTGAAAGAATTCATTGGAAAGATCTGCTATGTATATATAGATGACATCATCGTTTTCGGCGGGTGCGAGGAGGATCATCTTGATAATGTTGAAACGATTTTTTCCCGGTTGCGTGAAGCAAACCTTAGAGTTAACCTGGAAAAAACTCGATTCATGAGAACAGAGGTATAGTTTCTTGGCTACGTTGTAGCATGTGATGGTATCAAGTCTGACGAGAAAAAGGTAAAGGCCATCGAGCAGATTTTGCCTCTCGAAACCTTGAAAGACCTAGAAAGCTTCCTTGGATTAACATCATATTATAGAAGATTTATAAAGGATTATGCCAAGGTGGCAAAACCCTTAACCAATTTGACCAGGGGGAGCACGCACAGGTTAAAGCAAACCAATCAAGGAAAATTTCGATTAACTTAGACGAACAGGCTCTTAAAGCTTTTCGAGAATTGAAATTGTTATTAACGTCTTATGAGGTTTTAGCGATCCCTGACTTTGAAAAATCATTCAATTTGATAACTGATGCCTCTGACTTTGCGATTGGAGCCGTCCTATCGCAGTGCGAAATAGTTAAGGATAGGCCTATTGCTTATGTGTCACGTTCCTTGAATAAAACCGAGGAAAACTATGCGACAAACGAGAAGGAAATGCTGGCGATAGTATGGGCCCTGGATAACCTTCGCAACTAACTTTATGGTGAAAAAAAAATTAAAATCTTTACAGACCACCAGCCCCTAACTTTCGCATTGGGGAATAGGAACTATAACGCAAAACTTAAGCGATGGAAGGCCCGAATTGAGAAGTATAATTACGAGATGATTTACAAGCCTGGTAAATCAAACTTTGTAGCCGATGCTCTCTCGAGGCTTAAAACGGAACTAAATCACTTGCCAGGTTCAAGTGATTCTCTTACGGATATAGCTAGTGAAGGCCTAGATTCTGCCACTGAAACAGCCAGCGAAGGCAACTATTCAACAGCCGCCACCATGCATAGTGCGGAAAGGGACAGCTCCGATTTGATTCCTCACGTAGAGACTCCCTTGAACGTATTTAGGAACCAATTGGTTGTGAGACAAGGTAATGATCTTCACTGTTGGGAAACGCCACATCCCGGGTACAAGCGCCACTACATATCTATGCAAATTAATAGTGCAAATTTAACAATCAACTTAAAGAATTTTTTGAATCCTACAGTAATTAATGGGATAAAAATACCTGAAGCCTTCTTACAAACACTTCAGGATGTTTACGTAGAACACTTTTCCCAGTATAAAATAAGGCTCATTCAAAAGGTTGTGGAGGACGTAACGAATGAAGAAAGGATCTGTCGGATCATTGAGGATAAGCATAAGCTTGCACAGGAAGGACTCCGCGGGAAAACGGTGCTCAAATAATTGAAAAATTCTATTTCCCACGGATGAATGCTCTGATTACAAGAAATACCTCAAATTGCGAGATTTGCAAAGTGAACAAATACGACCGACATCCACCTAAGCCTCAACTGCAACAAACCCCAGTTCCCACATACCCATGCGAAATGTTTCACATAGACATCTTTGAATTACAAAAGCAAAAATTTCTTAGTTGCATTGACAAATTCACAAAATTTGCAAAACTCTTTCATATTAAAAATAAATCCGCAATAATCTTCGTTCAAAATTATCTAAAGTCTTTCACTATTTTACAGTACCCAATATTATTGTTACAGATAATGAGAGAGGTTTTATAAGCCCTACCGTTTCTAACTACATTAGATATTTAGGAGTTGAATTGTATCAAACGCCAACCCAGCGCAGTGAGGTAAACGGTCAAGTAGAACGACTTCACTCTACTCTCATAGAAATTTATCGCTGTCTGAAGCAAGAAATGGGCAATCTGACGCCGAAAGAATTAGTATATATAGCTGTGGATCGATATAACAACACGTTTCACACGGTGACAAACAAAAAACCTTATGATATATTTTTTGACAGGACACAAAGAATCAATTACCAAAACCTCGCGGACTTTCGAAATAAAATCCATGAAGAAATTCGAGCGCAAATACAAAGGAATCAGGAATTAAGGAATTTAAGATTAAACAAAAAGAAACAGATTCCCAAAAAGTTTGATTTGGGAGACCAAATTTATATCGCAGATAAACAGATAAAGAGTAAACAAAAACCCCTTTACAAGAAAGAAGTAGTGGTAAGGGATAACAAAGTGACAGTTGTAACTGAAACCGGTAAAAGATTTCATAAGACACACGTAAAGAACTAGTAAAAATAAAGCAATAGCTTTAATAGTAATTGGCAAAGAATTTATAGACACTAGAAATAAAAATTTATGTACGAGTATAAGGCACTTACCTATTCATAATAAATGCACCCTAACATTGTTATTGAGATATAAGATCACATATAATCATGAAAAAATATATATACCTTTATGTAAACATAAAGATTGTTGTTCCACAAATTCATCACAGGTTGTTTATAAAAAAAAGGGATACCTTTTAATAAAAAAATCAAAATATAAAAATATTATAAAATACGAGATATAAAATATTAGATAAAAAATAGGTTAGCGAATGTACACCTAGATACTTTGTAAAAAAAAAATAAAAAATAAAAAAAAAATAAAAAAAAAATAAAATAAAAATAATTAGAAAAAATATGTAAACTGTAGAATTTAAATATAATAAGAAATATGTAATGATTATGCCTACTAAAAATTAATTAACAATTAAATCATTAAGATGTATAGTTACAGAATATATGTAAAACTAGGACTCTTATTTTTCCTTATTACAAATCATATTTTAATTAGTTTATTTTTAAATCAATTAAATGTTAGTTTAAGTAAAATTATAATTATCATACTATCATTGATAGGGTTGTCTTTACATTTATACGAGTAATGTAATAAAAATGAGGGGGAAGGGAGTTATACTATTAATACAGATATTTGTTATTACAGTTTAGGACTATTCATAACAATAGCTGCTGCACATGTTTTCCAGGTTTTCAGCTACCAATCCCCAATAGTATCAGTTCGCGACGGAGATGGATGGGTTATAAATGGTTGTTTCAAACTCGTACACATCGTGGATTTGAATACATAAAGGGACTTACTTCTAAACATTTCATCTATGGCCAACTCCACTATGCAAAGCAACGATAAAAAACCCGTATACGATTATCACTTTAGGTGGATAATGAATCGAATGGATGAAATAAGAGCAAGAGGGTCAAGAAGAGCTCGGTCGATAGATTCGATAGGCTCCGCCTGGAAGTGGATCGCAGGCTCCCCGGATGCTGCCGATTGGAACTCTATACTCAAGAGCGAGGACATCATAATTGAGAACAATAACCACCAATATAAGGTGAACGAGAACATTTTGATTTCTACCCGAAACACGTTGAAGAAAGTGAACCACTATATCAAAAGATACCAGAAACTACCAAGTTGAGGGAGACATTCTGAACAAGCTATTCATCATAAGAGCTTAAGTCAGTGAAATTGTTCGAGCTTGTCAGACGGCCAAGACCGGAATCGTAAACGGAAATTTGCTGGACAAAGAAGAAATAAACCATAAATATGTATAAACATATGAACAATATATATATATATATATGTATATATATATATATATATATATATATATATATATATATATATATATATATATATATATATATATATATATATATATATATATATATATATATATATATATATATATATATATATATATATATATATATATATATATATATATATATATATATATATATATATATATATATATATATATATATATATATATATATATATATATATATATATATATATATATATATATATATATATATATATATATATATATATATATATATATATATATATATATATATATATATATATATATATATATATATATATATATATATATATATATATATATATATATATATATATATATATATATATATATATATATATATATATATATATATATATATATATATATATATATATATATATATATATATATATATATATATATATATATATATATATATATATATATATATATATATATATATATATATATATATATATATATATATATATATATATATATATATATATATATATATATATATATATATATATATATATATATATATATATACTTATACTGTAACGACTCGTTTTTCCCGGGGTAAGCTCGCCGGATTGCCAGGAGTCGTTTACAGAAAATCTCTTTCTTTTTATTTATTTATTAATTTTAAAAAGGCTTAACTAGTAACAATTATTTTTACTAACTTAAATACGGACACAGTAATACTCTATGTCCCCCTAAATATCTGTCAAGTAATGGCGATTCCACACCATAGACTAGTTTAGATTTTACTAAGTTGTTCGGTAGCGTTAGTAAATTTGGGTTCTGTAGCGTTTGGGTTCTGTAGCGTTTGTCAGTTGGTATAAATCTGTTTAGTACGATGCGTCTGGTCTGCCTGATGCCGAAAGAAAGAACCGTTTTGTCTGCCTGATGCCGAAAGAAAGAAAGAGTCTTGTCTGCCTGATGCCGAAAGAAAGAAAGAGTCTTGTCTGCCTGATGCCGAAGGAAAGACAGAGGCTGAGTTGCCAGTTGCTCCTGCTTTTATGCTCCAGCTTCAGTGTAGATCATCCAATAATTGTTGTTGTGCGGGAACTGTAGTTTATTGTGGCACCTGTCTGCCATCTTGGGCTGTTGCATGTTGCTTCTGTTTCCCGCATTGTTCTTCTTGTCTTCTTTGACCTTGGGCCACCTTCAGCACATTGTTGTTGTTTTCTCGCAGTTGTTCTTGTAAGTTTTTGCCCTTGGGCCACCTTCAATGTTGTGTTGTTGTTGTGACGATTTAACTTGTTGTTGTTCCTTGTCTTGTTTCTTGTTGTTGCTATTTGTCCTTCGGCCACCTTCAGCACTTTGTTCATATTTTATATCGATGGCATAAAATATTTACAAATATTAAATATTTTGGATATTTATTTCTGCTTCTAATCTTTATGCTTTGCCCGGCCTGTTGGTGCGCTTAGCGATCAGTCTGTCGTGTTCCACTTTGTGTTTTGCCTTCATTTTTGGGTGTTGTTAGAGGATTATTTTCCGAATACTTCTGGCGCGATCTCTTGTAAATTCATAGCATTGCGTTAGGCACTGTTGTTGTGAATTCATATCAGTGCGTTGGGCACTCTGGTTGTACATTCATATTATTTTAACTGTGGTCAGCCGGTTGCACAATTGTTTGTGTAGTATTCTCCTGTGCTATCTTGCGTTGTTGACTTCGGTGCATGTTTTTCGTCGCTTATCAGAGGGTTCCACTGTCTCACTACACCGTCTTGCCCCACTTCCAATAGAACCCACTTCCGAAGCCCAGCAGGAAACCGCGCCTGCAGCACCGCCGAAAAAATGTCGACTTAGTAATACAGGCACCGTAATCACAGGTCTACTACTCTGCTTGCCAATAACGCCATGTGATGGAAGAATGAAGCAAGACAAATTTAACAACAAACTCGGCCTCTATTTTGAGAACATAGGCACCACCAACATAATAACCAATGAATGGAATTTAGTCATATTTTATGATCTCGATCCCTACTGGCAAGAATGGCGAATCATAAAAAATATGACGTTCATGGTAGACAAACTTTGTGGTCAGCTACTCCAAAGAGAATCTTGTCAGCGAATTGGTCTATTACACAACCACAGGCTGAGGGACATGAGCAAAGAAAACAATCTTCTGTCGGCACCATCAAACAGCCGGCAGAAAAGAGGCGCCTTGGATCTTATCGGCAATGTTGCTAATAGTCTTTTCGGAGTATTAGACTCAAAATATGCAGCCGACATGTCAAGCATCATTGATGGAATATATAGAAACGAGAACCACGTGGTGAAACTATTGAAAAATCAGACATCCATTATCGATTCTACACTAAATGTTCTGAAAAAGGACCAAATAGCAGTCGGAAAGAGTTTCCGTGATTTCCAAGCACAACTGCAAACTGTGGTTGCCCAATTTAATAATATCACCGAGCAACTCCATCAAGAAGAGCTCTCCAAGCTATACTATGCGCTGGCTATGGAACTAGATATAACCATGCAAGGATTTCAACAAATGCAGATGGCCATAATTGAGTGTATTACTGACACACATCATGGCAAGATAAATCCATTACTGGTGTCGCCTCCACAACTTCGGCAGGAACTCGCAACGATCAAGAACATCTACACGAAGGTCTTCGGTTACCACTAGCTCAAGGCAATATTCTGGAATACTACAAGACAATGGAAATCGAAAGCACCATTCACAAAAACTATGTGCTCTTTCGGCTCGGATTGCCACTAGTGGATACTGAGAAGTACGACCTGTACAAATTAACTTCAATTCCTACATCCATAAATTCAACTCTAATTCTTATCGAACCAGTTATGCAAATTTTGGCTATAAGCCTTCACAGGGATCAATATTATCCATTCAATGATGAGTTGTCCGCTTGTATGAAGGTGGAACGAACCAACTATCTATGCCACCATCGTCATCCCATTTATAAATCAAGCGCTGAATTCGGAAGATATGAAATGGATATATTTAATCATCTAGCAGTATCCGAGAGCTGTCATCTCCACCAAGCTGGTTCGGATTCCGTTTGGTATCAGTTGCAGAACGGAAACCAGTGGATTTATGGGGTGAACAAGATGTCCTCAATCAACGTGATATGTGACAACAACATCTTACTACTATCATTAGACGGCGCCGGATTCTTGGAGCTTGATGACACCTGCTTTATCAAAGAAGGCCAAATACTTATTCAAGGCCACAAAAGCTACGAAAGTACGCGTAAAATGGCTTATACACGACTTGCGAGCCTACCAGAACCTATTTTGATAAAGCATCAAACGCCTTTATCAAATAAGCCAACACATTTCATATCCAACTTGGGAGAAACAACGCGATTGCAGAATCAGTTGGCAGAACTTAAACCCAATGACATAAGCTACCATCATATTCATCATTAAACCGTATGTTATCTTTGCGTCCTTGGAATCGTTATAATTACAATTGTAATCGCATGGCGAACACACAAAACAAGGAAGCCGAAACCAGCACCACGGAAGAGACTGAATATCAGTGAATCACAAATTCTGTCGACACCCGGCGAACAATCAACTTTTACTGTAAATGTTGAACCACTGTTCAACGAGGGGCGAAGTCAACAACCGCTGCAATGCACGCCCTTGACTGCGGCCAACGACAGCGCAAATCGCTGATACCGAATTTTCACGTGCATCAGCACTTTGTGCACATTAATTGTAGTTTTTTTGCATTACCTTTTTATTACTTGTTTATGTTTTATTTTATATGTAAAATATCTAAGTAAGCAATAATGGTTCAATTGTAATAGTATAAATTAAGTGAAATTATTAAATATGTATCAGTTCTTTGAAACCTATCAACGAATGTTTTATTGAATTGGTCATTCCGGAGGACTGGTTATATGCACTAGTACCTTCACTCTACAATAGTCTTGGTTTTGTACCTAGGCTACTTTCCACACAAATATGGAAGATCTGGTTATAAGCACCAGTATCTTCATTCAATATTAGTCTTGGTTTTGCACCTAGGCTATTTCATAACCACAAAACAAGGGTCTGGTGTAACCATCAGGACCCAGCAAAAGTAGGGTGGAATAAAAGAATTCCCACTCTTAACACATATACTGAAACATAAAAAAGTACATATACATATACATATACATAAACATATACATATACACATACATATAAGTGTACTTATACATGAACATATACATATACATAAACTTATACATGAACATATACTTATGCCTATACATGTACAAATACGTATACAAAGAAATGCATATACATACATATTCATATGCATATGCATATACCTATACATAAGCACATAAAGATATGCATATACATATACATTTACATATACACAAACATATACTTATATATATACGTATACATATACATATTATGAGGACGGGAATTATTCCAGGTATTTTCCGCACACACATATACCGACTCTTCCTACTATGAATAAGCAACGGGCTACACACACCTTATTACTAACAAAATATACAGCGTATAATCACGAGGTCCCTCGATATGTGACAAAAACAAAAGGTAAACGCCCCCATGTTAATTACACCAACAAGTTTTAAAAAAGACGGGAGCGCAGAAAACATGTAACGAAGAATTGGTTATCCCAGTTGCATTGATTGGTTAAGTCAATTAATTGTAGTAAGGAAAGCTAAGTGCAACAATTATAAAATATAGCAACAAACACAACGAACCGAAGAAGAATAAACACCTCAGCACAAGTCCTACAACAAAACCTTTTCATTCTCCAGAGGCGACTGCGCGACAGGCAACGCTCGGTAAAGACTCAAGCCGAACTGGTACACTAACAAACGGCATTACGAATAAACGATACGAACGGCATACAACAACAGCAATACAACGACCAAAGCTAACACCCAACGCATCCACAGAAGAGCGGCCACCACATGCGCAGTCAATGCGGACATAGCATAAAGAGGAAAACGAGAATTCAAAGCATTGGACGCAGTAGTAGTGTGAACGTTTGCTAGGCGTACAACAACAACAACAACAATTGTAAATCGTCAACAATAACACTACGGCCACCAGCAATTGTTTCAGGCTGTGCTGACTACAGGCATCACCACTGCGGGTCGATAATAACCATAGCAGCCTGGTGATTGATCACCCTCAGTTCAAGGTGGCCCAAGATCAACCAAGCTGCAACAACAACTAGCATGGGCTTGACAACAGGCGAAGCTGGCCAACGGTGTACGGAATCATACAACGGTGCAGCGGCAATGGGAAGAACGCACGGGCTTATGACTGATGGCAGTATATAAGCAGGTGGTTCTGGATGATAGGATCACTCTGTGATCCAGCAACAGTCAGCAAAGGCACACCGCACCAATACTCCAGCGCCAATAGCATTTTGACTAAGACCGCCCCACGAGTTTATGGTTCTACCGATTGTCGTGGAGCCTAACACCAACTCTAAGACCGCCGAATCTCGTGGAGACCAACGCTAACACCACCCCACGAGTTTCTGGTTCAACCGATTCTCGTGGAGACTAGGACCAATGCTAAGACCGGCCCAAGAGTTTATGGTTCTACCGATTCTCGTGGAGACTAAGACGTACTCCCACACAGCACCGCGAGTTTATGGTTCTACCGATTCTCGCAGAGACTAGCACTGCCAACCGCGACCACACAAACGATACCCCATACGATTAGCAAAACAAATCATTTAATTTAATGAAATTAGCAAAACAAATCATTTAATTTAATTAAATTAGTACTTAGATTATACACGCTTGTAACATAATTAATGAATAAAATAAAGTATACTACATACAAGTACACGCCCGTTTTATAAAATTAATTTCTGTATACGACCCCTGGAACTCACTGATATTACCCCAGCCAAAAATAGACTCGTTACAATATATCGGGTTTTTCAATAAGAGCGCTACAAAAGTTTTTTTAAATAAAAAAAACCGGTTTTAGATATCAATGAAATTCTTTATTCCTGTGAAAGTACGTTCGATGCCATTATGTATGAAAGTCGATTTCTCTTGCATGGCCACCACGGGCACGCTTGCAGATGTCCAGACGCTGAACCCAATTTTCAACGGTTTTCAAGCATAAATCGGCCGATTCTGCTGCAATTTCACGTTCGATATTCGTACGAAGTTCATCAATCGTCGCTGGCTTGTTGGCATAGACCATAGACTTGACGTAGCTCCACAGGAAATAATCTAACAGCGTCAAATCGCACGACCGAGGCGGCCAATCGACTGGGGCATTTCGTGAGATAACACGTTCACCAAACTTGGTTTGCAGTAAATTGATTGCGGCATTCGCTGTGTGGCTTGTGGCGCCGTCCTGTTGGAACCACATGTCCTCCAAGTCCATATTATCCAATTGGGGCCAAAAATATTCGGTTATCATTGAACGGTAGCGATTCGCATTCACAGTAATGTGCCGGTCTTGATCATCACTAAAGAAATACGGCCCAATGACGCCGCCGGCCCATAAACCGCACCAAACCGTAATTTTTTCGGGATGCAATGATGACTCATGGAGTACGTGTGGATTGCTGTCTAACCAATAACGGATATTTTGCTTATTGACGAAGCCATTCAGCCAGAAATGAGCCTCATCATAAATTGGACGTAGCGCTCTTAGAGTTGAGGCGACTGACTCCGAATTTCGGTAGTAAATTTTAATAATTTCGACTCGTTGTTGGCTCGTATATCTTTGCATGATCAAATGGCAAATCTTATTGAAGACAAATGTCAAAAGAGTGGGAAAAAATATGGCGTCGTTTGCTGTCACTATCGATTTACTTTTGTAGCGTTTCTTTTGAAAAACCCTTTACATATGCATAAACATATACATATACATATACATATACATAAAATTATTATTTTCATAAAAATTATAATTTTTTATGTGACGCGTTGCGATCAAGTTAACTGACCCTGACTCCTTTGTGGTATAGTGGTTAGTACACCCTCTTGAGGGAGACCGAGGTTCAATTCCTCGCGAAGGAGTCAGTGGTTTAGAGACCGGTCACAACAGGGTTATCCCTTTCTAATTTCTGGTTATTCATTAGCATTAGACACGCTCTTGAGAGTGAATATTGTCGTACCCATGGGAACACGGCAATTATGTTCTAATGCCTGAACAAATTCCAAAATTGGAGACCAGTAGGGAAGAGGGAGCTCTTGCGTGAAGTAAATCGTGCCTTAGTAAGTTGCCACGACTTTAAAAGTGAAAAGTGACGGAGAACATGATCCTCCCTTGACCGCTTCAAAAGTTTGTGCGGATTCTTCAATAAAATTGGCTTCAATTAAATTGAAGAATTGACATTTAAAATTTTATAAAATATTTAAATACAAATACAACTGCGATTCCCCATGGACCCTCCAGTTCAATAAATAAAACAGCCAGCTGCGACTCTGTAATCCAAAAAGCCAGACCCTCCAGCATTGCTTTAAAAAAGTAAATAGGGGCTCCAATTAAATTGAAGAATTAAAAGTGAATAATATTTTTAAATATTTTAAAACAAATCAATATGAGCTGCGATTCCCAAGGGACCCTCCAGTTCAATAAATAAAACAGCCAGCTGCGTAGCCCAAAAAGCCAGACCCTCCAGTCATGCTAAAAAAGTCTATAGCCTCAGTAAGAATCCTGCCGCAATCTTCAATTTTTTGTTATCATTTCCGACCAAAAACAATACGGCAAATAACAACCAAAAATAATACAGCATAACCAAAAACAGGAAAGAAAATAAATTGCTGAACGAAAGAATTTTGTGGAAAATTTTCTAAGAATGAAAAACTTGTGAGTTATGGTACAAAAAGCATAAGAAAAAATTAAAAAAAGAGTTCCAAGTGCATTAAATAAAATACAACTTGTTGTGTGATTAATAGTGATAATAATTGTGCCCTAAGCGTGATTTTTCCAAGGTAAGTGCCTATTTAATTAATTCTTTGCCTTTTACATTTTGTTACAAATATAATGGAAGATATTAGAAATTCTTTAACGAGCTTGACTGGAGAAGTCCATGCTCTAATAGAACAGCTGAAAGGGCTGGAAGGACGCGTAGGGAGATTAGAAAGAACGGGGAACGAAACCCTAGTTTCCACCGCGGTTAGAGCAGAATTGAAAAGTCGAAGATCCCATACCGCAGGTCGAGGGCAGGGAATCGGAACCTGGCCTCAACCCATTCGGTGAATCAAATTCCGTGGCTCTTTGTGCTCCAAGAACAGGAACTTAAGGAAATATGTAGGCTTCCAGACGGTGTTAAGGAATTACAGGTGTTCGAGGGCAATCCAGTAAAATATGTTTCCTGGGTACATAGTGTCGAATCGATTCTCAAGGATTTTTTAATAGTGCGGGATAAGCCCATTTATAGAGCAATATTGCAGCACATAAGGCAGCAGATTCGGGGCGATGCCGATACGGCGCTGGTGTCATATAATATTTTTGATGACGAATGGCCATCCATTAAGAGCGTTCTTTCATTACACTATGCTGACAAGAGAGATATTGGTACTCTAGAACACCAACTTAATCAATTATCACAGAAGGGGTCCAAGTTGGATGAATACTATGCCATGGTTATTCAGCAATTTTCCCTGATCATTAACAAAATAAGATCAGCAGCATATTCCCAGGAGACGGTCAAGGCGTTGGTGGAAACCTACCGCAACCGTGCCTTGGATGTTTTTCTTCGCGGTTTAAATGGTGACCTTTCGAAAATCCTGATAATTTAAAAACCTAGAACTTTACCAGAAGCATACTATGCTTGCCTGGAGATACAGAATCTATCTCTAAGGAACAACACAATTTACTCGAATACTCTTCATAGAGTGACAGTCCCAATAAGTCAGGTACCTCGTATGGAATCTAAACCACAGCTTCCACTCAGGCCATTTAATCGCTTTCCTCCAAGAGGTAACACCAATTATAACAATAACATGAACTTTTCATCGAAATATCAAAGAAGACCAATGGGATCTACTCCACCAGAGAGAATGGAGGTTGATGAATCCATACAATCAAGACGGTCGAATTACATGAACCGCCCTCAGAGTGGCAACTACTTCAAGCGAAGAGCCATGTCTGCCAACTACCTGGAAAAATATCAAAAGCTTCACAATATTCAGATGTCAGAACCAGAGCTAGGCTTCTCAGAAGAAGGTTATGACGAAAAGTTAGAACCTGAGTCTTGCGGTATCGATGATTTAAATTTTATGACATGCGCCTCTCCAGCGCTCCTTCTATAGAGTATAAAACGCGAGACGGATCCATCTGAAACTTTCTAGTCGATACTGGGGCTAACAAAAATTTTATAAGTCTGTCCGTTACAAAAATTTCAATCCCGCTAAAAAATCCTTTTCAAGTACACACTGCTGCGGGAAACATTAATATAAACAAGATAGTGAGCGGCAAATTTTTTGAGAAAGCTGGAAATAGCACCCTTGTAAACTTCTACATTTTGCCAGGCCTCGTGTCCTTCCATGGAATTATTGGTGACGATACCCTTAAAGATCTAGAAGCGGTCATCGATCGAAAAAATAATATACTTACGCTAAAACCAGGCATAAAAATTCCACTGAAGTCAAAAATATCAAAAGAAGTCAACTTAGTCGAGCCAGGGAGTATATCTGCTAGTGCCAAGCTGCGCATCAATAATCTTCTAAAAAAAATTAAAGAGCTTTTTGGTCCAATTAATGAAAGCAATATGGTAAAGACCACGGTGAGGGCCGAAATCAAGACAACCACTAACGAGCCCATATATACAAAGAGCTATCCATATCCCGTCCAATGAGAGAAGAGGTAGAAAAACAGGTAAGCGAGCTCCTGCCCGAAGGTGTGATCCGTCCCTCTAATAGTCCATATAATTCGACTATTTGGGCGGTTCCTAAAAAACCAAAACATTCTGGTGAAAAACAGTATAGGATGGTTGTCGACTTTAAGCGACTAAACAGCGTGACAATATCTGACGCATACCCTATACCAGACATTAATTCAACCCTCGCCAGGTTTGGAAGAGCAAAGTATTTTACCACGCTTGATCTAACGTCTGGTATCCACCAAATTCCGATGAAGCCATCAGATGTTCCAAAAATAGCTTTCTCGACCATGAATGGTAAATATGAGTTTCTCAGATTGTCCTTTGGTTTAAAAAACGCGCCGGCGATCTTTCAAAGAATGATCGATGACGTGTTGAAAGAATTCATTGGAAAGATCTGCTATGTATATATAGATGACATCATCGTTTTCGGCGGGTGCGAGGAGGATCATCTTGATAATGTTGAAACGATTTTTTCCCGGTTGCGTAAAGCAAACCTTAGAGTTAACCTGGAAAAAACTCGATTCATGAGAACAGAGGTATAGTTTCTTGGCTACGTTGTAGCATGTGATGGTATCAAGTCTGACGAGAAAAAGGTAAAGGCCATCGAGCAGATTTTGCCTCTCGAAACCTTGAAAGACCTAGAAAGCTTCCTTGGATTAACATCATATTATAGAAGATTTATAAAGGATTATGCCAAGGTGGCAAAACCCTTAACCAATTTGACTAGGGGGAGCACGCACAGGTTAAAGCAAACCAATCAAGGAAAATTTAGATTAACTTAGACGAACAGGCTCTTAAAGCTTTTCGAGAATTGAAATTGTTATTAACGTCTTATGAGGTTTTAGCGATCCCTGACTTTGAAAAATCATTCAATTTGATAACTGATGCCTCTGACTTTGCGATTGGAGCCGTCCTATCGCAGGGCGAAATAGTTAAGGATAGGCCTATTGCTTATGTGTCACGTTCCTTGAATAAAACCGAGGAAAACTATGCGACAAACGAGAAGGAAATGCTGGCGATAGTATGGGCCCTGGATAACCTTCGCAACTAACTTTATGGTGAAAAAAAAATTAAAATCTTTACAGACCACCAGCCCCTAACTTTCGCATTGGGGAATAGGAACTATAACGCAAAACTTAAGCGATGGAAGGCCCGAATTGAGAAGTATAATTACGAGATGATTTACAAGCCTGGTAAATCAAACTTTGTAGCCGATGCTCTCTCGAGGCTTAAAACGGAACTAAATCACTTGCCAGGTTCAAGTGATTCTCTTACGGATATAGCTAGTGAAGGCCTAGATTCTGCCACTGAAACAGCCAGCGAAGGCAACTATTCAACAGCCGCCACCATGCATAGTGCGGAAAGGGACAGCTCCGATTTGATTCCTCACGTAGGGACTCCCTTGAACGTATTTAGGAACCAATTGGTTGTGAGACAAGGTAATGATCTTCACTGTTGGGAAACGCCACATCCCGGGTACAAGCGCCACTACATATCTATGCAAATTAATAGTGCAAATTTAACAATCAACTTAAAGAATTTTTTGAATCCTACAGTAATTAATGGGATAAAAATACCTGAAGCCTTCTTACAAACACTTCAGGATGTTTACGTAGAACACTTTTCCCAGTATAAAATAAGGCTCATTCAAAAGGTTGTGGAGGACGTAACGAATGAAGAAAGGATCTGTCGGATCATTGAGGATAAGCATAAGCGTGCACAGGAAGGACTCCGCGGGAAAACGGTGCTCAAATAATTGAAAAATTCTATTTCCCACGGATGAATGCTCTCATTACAAGATATACCTCAAATTGCGAGATTTGCAAAGTGAACAAATACGACCGACATCCACCTAAGCCTCAACTGCAACAAACCCCAGTTCCCACATACCCATGCGAAATGTTACACATAGACATCTTTGAATTACAAAAGCAAAAATTTCTTAGTTGCATTGACAAATTCACAAAATTTGCAAAACTCTTTCATATTAAAAATAAATCCGCAATAATCTTCGTTCAAAATTATCTAAAGTCTTTCACTATTTTACAGTACCCAATATTATTGTTACAGATAATGAGAGAGGTTTTATAAGCCCTACCGTTTCTAACTACATTAGATATTTAGGAGTTGAATTGTATCAAACGCCAACCCAGCGCAGTGAGGTAAACGGTCAAGTAGAACGACTTCACTCTACTCTCATAGAAATTTATCGCTGTCTGAAGCAAGAAATGGGCAATCTGACGCCGAAAGAATTAGTATATATAGCTGTGGATCGATATAACAACACGTTTCACACGGTGACAAACAAAAAACCTTATGATATATTTTTTGACAGGACACAAAGAATCAATTACCAAAACCTCGCGGACTTTCGAAATAAAATCCATGAAGAAATTCGAGCGCAAATACAAAGGAATCAGGAATTAAGGAATTTAAGATTAAACAAAAAGAAACAGATTCCCAAAAAGTTTGATTTGGGAGACCAAATTTATATCGCAGATAAACAGATAAAGAGTAAACAAAAACCCCTTTACAAGAAAGAAGTAGTGGTAAGGGATAACAAAGTGACAGTTGTAACTGAAACCGGTAAAAGATTTCATAAGACACACGTAAAGAACTAGTAAAAATAAAGCAATAGCTTTAATAGTAATTGGCAAAGAATTTATAGACACTAGAAATAAAAATTTATGTACGAGTATAAGGCACTTACCTATTCATAATAAATGCACCCTAACATTGTTATTGAGATATAAGATCACATATAATCATGAAAAAATATATATACCTTTATGTAAACATAAAGATTGTTGTTCCACAAATTCATCACAGGTTGTTTATAAAAAAAAGGGATACCTTTTAATAAAAAAATCAAGATATAAAAATATTATAAAATACGAGATATAAAATATTAGATAAAAAATAGGTTAGCGAATGTACACCTAGATAGTTTGTAAAAAAAAAATAAAAAAATAAAAAAAAAATTAAAAAAAAATAAAATAAAAATAATTAGAAAAAATATGTAAACTGTAGAATTTAAATATAATAAGAAATATGTAATGATTATGCCTACTAAAAATTAATTAACAATTAAATCATTAAGATGTATAGTTACAGAATATATGTAAAACTAGGACTCTTATTTTTCCTTATTACAAATCATATTTTAATTAGTTTATTTTTAAATCAATTAAATGTTAGTTTAAGTAAAATTATAATTATCATACTATCATTGATAGGGTTGTCTTTACATTTATACGAGTAATGTAATTAAAAAGAGGGGGAAGGGAGTTATACTATTAATACAGATATTTGTTATTACAGTTTAGGACTATTCATAACAATAGCTGCTGCACATGGTTTCCAGGTTTTCAGCTACCAATCCCCAATACTATCAGTGAGCGACGGAAATGGATGGGTTATAAATGGTTGTTTCAAACTCGTACACATCGTGGATTTGAATACATAAAGGGACTTACTTCTAAACATTTCATCTATGGCCAACTCCACTATGCAAAGCAACGATAAAAAACCCGTATACGATTATCACTTTAGGTGGATAATGAATCGACTGGATGAAATAAGAGCAAGAGGGTCAAGAAGAGCTCGGTCGATAGATTCGATAGGCTCCGCCTGGAAGTGGATCGCAGGCTCCCCGGATGCTGCCGATTGGAACTCTATACTCAAGAGCGAGGACATCATAATTGAGAACAATAACCACCAATATAAGGTGAACGAGAAAATTTTCATTTCTACCCGAAACACGTTGAAGAAAGTGAACCACTATATCAAAAGATACCAGAAACTACCAAGTTGAGGGAGACATTCTGAACAAGCTATTCATCATAAGAGCTTAAGTCAGTGAAATTGTTCGAGCTTGTCAGACGGCCAAGACCGGAATCGTAAACGGAAATTTGCTGGACAAAGAAGAAATAAACCAAATCTTGGCAGAAATAGAGACGCTTCCTTATCAAAATGCTATAGAGGCGATTGTGTTTGGAAAGCCTTCAGTATATACAAATGGTTCCCTCTTGTTGTACTTCCTGGCAATGCCGAAATTAAACACGGCAAAGTATCATCTTCTTATAACCAGAGCCGCAATAATTGAAGGTATTGGAATTCTCACAAATGCTGGTGAGCCAGTCGGAGACATACGGTTTGAAGGACAAATGCCTCGTAATTAACAACTCGACCGTTTGTGAGGAAAAGGTATTACAAAGGATTCCTGGAGATAGCTGCTTACCACGAACTTTAAAAGGAGGTCACGCCAAATGTCAGTTCCGTACACACAAGGAGGAAGTAATCGAAATGCTTACCGGGAGTACAATCTTTTTAACCAATTTTAAAGGGCAAATCGCAAGCGACAACCCTCATCGAGGGTACTAATGTAATCCAGTTAACAAACGAAACTATATTTATGCGAAACCAAACGTTCACTAGCAGAAGTATCTCGCACCTACAAGCACTTCCGCCTGTTCTGGCAAATGTCACCAATCAAGTACTTAAGGTGGACATTGATTACTTACACGAACTGAGCATCGAGAACATCAAACGCCTTGGTCGTTTGAAAACTACGCTTGGGGTTTACCTAATTTCGGAAATCGTTATTCTAACTCTGGTGATCTCTGTTTTCATGGCACCATGGCACGCCGTGGCAAAGAAGCTCAGTATACCTCCGATCAAGTTTCTGGAGGAACAACCTAACGTCGCAGGACTACCTATGAAGCCACCTCGATTCTTCCAATCACACTTTGATCTGCGGGACGCAGACCTTTAAAGGGGCGCAGCGTTCCCACGAAGCACCTGACAATAATAAGAGGATCAACTTACAATCACTAAGTACGTGCCGACGTAGTGCACGCGCATCCGGCAGAGCAGCAGCGAGTGCACTGGCGACTTAGCCATTGTGGGAACCGTCATGACAGCAGTTTTAGGGTAGCGGCTAAGTTAGGCTATGCTTATGTTTATTCGAGGCTATAAATATGTGTAACGTTTTATTATTCGGCAGTCCGCATTTGGATAGAACGAAGCGCTGTCAAAATAAATTACTTAAACAAAATAACAGTGAGTTTCAATTGGAGCCAGTGGTCGGCTTCATAAAATTATTATTTTTTATGTGACGCGTCGCGATCACGTTAACTTACATATACATATTCATATACATCTAAGAATACTATACATGAACATAAATATATAAATAAATATATATATATATATATATATATATATATATATATATATATATATATATATATATATATATATATATATATATATATATATATATATATATATATATATATATATATATATATATATATATATATACGAGTATATATATATATATATACTCGTATATATATTAGACCTGGCGCAACTAATATGGAGTTTTTTCTTATTTGGAATTTTGAATGTGGGTAGCGATCAAAATATGCGATTTGATGCCAAAATTGATGTAGCAAATTTTCAGGCTGATCGGATGGTGCCAACCCGTGCCATAATGAGGTCGAAGGTCAAACTTTTGAAAAGCCAGCAAAATACTCTTTTTTTGCATTTTATCAATTTTTTTAATTAGAAATACTATGAATAAAACTACTATAAATTAGAACATCATCAAATCGCAAGCGAGAACACAACAACCCTCATCGAGGGTACTAATGTAATCCAGTTAACAAACGAAACTATATTTATGCGAAACCACACGTTCACTATCAAAAGTATCTCGCACCTACAAGCATTTCCGCCTTTTCTGGCAAATGTCACCAATCAAGTACTAAAGGTGGACATTGATTACTTACACGAACTGAGCATCGAGAACATCAAACGCCTTGGTCGTTTGAAAAGTACGCTTGGGGTTTACCTAATTTCGGAAATCGTTATTTTAACTCTGGTGATCTCTGTTTTCATGGCACAATGGCACGCCGTGGCAAAGAAGCTCAGTATACCTCCGATCAAGTCTCTGGAGGAACAACCTAACGTCGCAGGACTACCTATGAAGCCACCTCGATCCTTCCAATCACACTCTGATCTGCGGGACGCAGACCTTCAAAAGGGGCGCAGCGTTCCCACGAAGCACCTGACAATAATAAGAGAATCAACTTACAATCACTAAGTACGTGCCGACGTAGGGCACGCGCATCCGGCAGAGCAGCAGCGAGTGCACTGGCGACTTAGCCATTGTGGGAACCGTCATGTCAGCAGTTTTAGGGTAGCGGCTAAGTTAGGCTATGCTTATGTTTATTCGAGGCTATAAATATGTGTAAAGTTTTATTATTCGGCAGTCCGCATTTGTATAGAACGAATCGCTGTCAAAATAAATTACTTAAACAAAATAACAGTGAGTTTCAATTGGAGCCAGTGGTCGGCTTCATAAAATTATTATTTTTTATTGACGCGTCGCGATCACGTTAACTTACATATACATATTCATATACATCTAAGAATACAATAACATGAACATATATATATATATATATATATATATATAATTTGGCATCAAATCGCATATTTTGATCGCTACCCACATTCAAAATTCCAAAAAATAAAAAACTCCATATTAGCTGCGCCAGGTCTAATATATATATATATATATATATATATATATATATATATATATATATATATATATATATATATATATATATATATATATATATATATATATATATATATATATATATATATATATATATATATATATATATATATATATATATATATATATATATATATATATATATATATATATATATATATATATATATATATATATATATATATATATATATATATATATATATATATATATATATATATATATATATATATATATATATATATATATATATATACGAGTATATATATTAGACCTGGCGCAGCTAATATGGAGTTTTTTATTTTTTGGAATTTTGAATGTGGGTAGCGATCAAAATATGCGATTTGATGCCAAATTGGTGTAGCAAATTTTCAGGCTGATCGGATGGTGCCAACCCGTACCATAATGAGGTCAAATGTCAAACTTTTGAAACGCCAGCAAAATACTCTTTTTTGGCATTTTATCAATTTTTTTAATTAGAAATACTATGAATAAAACTACTATAAATAATAACATCATATATAATTTGTAAATTACTTATTATTTGTGTTATCGCTGTAGTTTACAATATCACCAAAATCAAATACTTCTATATTATAATTTTTAATTGAGCTCTAAGTTGCAAAAATGTATGGTGTTTCTGCTATTAAAAGTAAAACAAAAAAATTTATAGAAATTAAAAAATGTTAACAATTTTGTTACGAATTTTCTACTAATTCGTTCACCTACGCGTTATTTTATTCCACAACAATAAAGTAGAGTTCTTCTAAATTACAATAAACTAACTGTTATAAACACAATTATTTGACAATCAACACTTAAACAATCGATCTCGCGTTGCTTACTTCTTGGCGTTCGTAAATAGACCAACTCGAGTACAACGCAAACCGCTGTATTTATATCTGTCACTAGTGTGATATTGACATCTATATGTCGAATATTCGAGTATATTCTTGTGGTGGTTCCTACCTAGTGTCATCTCCATCTATTTCTCGAATCTTCGACCATACTTTTCGTGGTGAATTTGAATATAGTTGAGAGAGCTTTAACTTATTGTAAAATAAAATACTTTGTTCATTTTCGCAATTCAATGGCTCAGAAGACAAATTCATCGTTAAAACGGCTTCGATCTGCTGACACATATGTTTACTTGAAGTATGTAAATCTCCGTTCCCGAGCCATCGCAAAAAAGAAAATGACTTTAAGGAAAATTTAAACAATTTATTTGACATTGCCCACGTTGACACTCTCCAGCTTATCAGTATTCAGGAAGATAGAAACTTCTTAACGAAGCAGCGAGAAAATGGGCGTGTTGGTAGCATGACTTGTGTCGACCAAAATGTCACAAATAAAGAAAAAAGAAAGGCACAAAGATTGGAAGATGACAAACGTCGAAAAGACATTTATGAAGAGAAAAAAGGCACTTCAGGTAATTATTATATAGTATTTGGACGTACAGTGGTTATTTTTTTGTCCATTTAATGTCATGTACAGACTTGACTATGGAACATGTTGCATTTTAGAGTGATGAATCGGGAGATAATGTGCAGGCGATGGATGTAAATCAGACTGACAACATTCCAAGTTGCTCCAATAAGCCGATTCGAAAACGTGGAAAGAAGAATTTTATTGACGACAGAATGCTAGCTTGTATGGATGTTGGGTCACAATCTTGAGGATCTTGTTCTGAATTGCACAAGTTTGCGTGAACAGCGTAAAAAATATCATCGGCGTCATGGCAAAGAAATTATTGAAAATTTCAAGGTAAAAATGTTTGTTTTCGAAGTTATAAGTTTTTCTTTGAGCTTAAGTTTTTTAGATCCCTGAAACATTTGTTTTGCAATGGGACTGAAAGCTACTTCCCGCAATTGCTGGAAAAGACAAAGAGCGAAGCATTTTGTAAAGGGGAACAGATCGTGAAATGCATTACTGTAGTGAATGATGCCGCCGAAAGAAAAGTCAAACTAATAACGGACTTTAACAGATGCTTAACACACAACGAAGACGATAAACAGTACTTGTTACACATTGTAGAGGGATACCGTAAGGACTTCCCATACTATACAAAATCTTCATTGATTTAAAATAAAATTAATTTAATCCTATTAAATAAAAATTAAAGAAAACACATATTTATATAGTATTTCTTATTAAAAAACTGATAAAATGCAAAAAAAAGTCTATTTTGGTGATTTTTGAAAATTTTGACCTTTGACCTCATTATGGCACGGCTTGACACCCTCCGATCAGCCTGAAAATTTGCTACATCAATTTTGGTATCAAATCGCATATTTTGATCGCTACCCACATTCAAGTTTAAAAAAAAAAATTTTAACTCCAGGTCTAATATATATATAAATATGTATAAACATATGAACATATAATATATATATATATATATATATATATATATATATATATATATATATATATATATATATATATATATATATATATATATATATATATATATATATATATATATATATATATATATATATATATATATATATATATATATATATATATATATATATATATATATATATATATATATATATATATATATATATATATATATATATATATATATATATATATATATACATATTCTGTAACGACTCGTTTTCCCCGGGGTAAGCTCGCCGGATTGCCAGGAGTCGTTTACAGAAAATCTCTTTCTTTTTATTTATTTATTAATTTTAAAAAGGCTTAACTACGTGTAACAATTATTTTTACTAACTTAAATACGGACACAGTAATACTCTATGTCCACCTAAATATCTGTCAAGTAATGGCGATTCCACACCATAGACTAGTTTAGATTTTACTAAGTTGTTCGGTAGCGTTAGTAAATTTGGGTTCTGTAGCGTTTGGGTTCTGTAGCGTTTGTCAGTTGGTATAAATCTGTTTAGTACGATGCGTCTGGTCTGCCTGATGCCGAAAGAAAGAACCGTTTTGTCTGCCTGATGCCGAAAGAAAGAAAGAGTCTTGTCTGCCTGATGCCGAAAGAAAGAAAGAGTCTTGTCTGCCTGATGCCGAAGGAAAGACAGAGGCTGAGTTGCCAGTTGCTCCTGCTTTTATGCTCCAGCTTCAGTGTAGATCATCCAATAATTGTTGTTGTGCGGGAACTGTAGTTTATTGTGGCACCTGTCTGCCATCTTGGGCTGTTGCATGTTGCTTCTGTTTCCCGCATTGTTCTTCTTGTTTAAATTTGACCTTGGGCCACCTTCAGCACATTGTTGTTGTTTTCTCGCAGTTGTTCTTGTAAGTTTTTGCCATTGGGCCACCTTCAATGTTGTGTTGTTGTTGTGACGATTTAACTTGTTGTTGTTCCTTGTCTTGTTTCTTGTTGTTGCTATTTGTCCTTCGGCCACCTTCAGCACTTTGTTCATATTTTATATCGATGGCATAAAATATTTACAAATATTAAATATTTTGGATATTTATTTCTGCTTCTAATCTTTATGCTTTGCCCGGCCTGTTGGTGCGCTTAGCGATCAGTCTGTCGTGTTCCACTTTGTGTTTTGCCTTCATTTTTGGGTGTTGTTAGAGGATTATTTTCCGAATACTTCTGGCGCGATCTCTTGTAAATTCATAGCATTGCGTTAGGCACTGTTGTTGTGAATTCATATCAGTGCGTTGGGCACTCTGGTTGTACATTCATATTATTTTAACTGTGGTCAGCCGGTTGCACAATTGTTTGTGTAGTATTCTCCTGTGCTATCTTGCGTTGTTGACTTCGGTGCATGTTTTTCGTCGCTTATCACAGGGTTCCACTGTCTCACTTAATTGTGGCCGTATCTTCTGTTCTCCCAATGCAGAGTATAACACTTGTTGTTGGTAGTATTACTATGGTGGGAGGTGTCTTAGACTCAGTTGTATGATGGCTGCTGCACTAAATATGATGGCGGTTGTGTATGTGCTCTAAGCAATGCAGGTGGAAGGGGCCAAAGTCTTAGGACTATTTACGTGTATATTTTAGGGTTGGTTATTTAAGCACTTGGCCTCAATATTAAATACACACGTTTGGGGGCGTTATGGCAGAAATAAATATGTAGGGGCACATTTACGCCTAAAATTTGCTCCTCACACGTCCTTCCTACTTTGCGGACGATGGAAAATGGTCACCTTACCCTGCCAGAGGGTGATTTTGCAAGGATCGGAATCCTTTCCGTTGGGTACACTGTTCTCATCAGATGCATTTGTTAATTACCGTATGCTGCGCTGCCACCTGGCGCGTATAATGGTTTCAGCTCGCTAATATGCGCTGTCTTTGCCTCCTTAGTTCCTTCACGTTTCATCTTGACAATGACTGGGTAGGTGAAGTCGTCTGTGCGGTATGGCCCATCGTAGCGTGGGGCCTACTTGGCGGCGAAGTGGTCAATGGCTTTGGACAAGTGGTGCTGTTTTGCTAACACCAATTGCTCAACTTCTGGTTTCCAGGGCCTTCGTCGTAGGTTATAATGACGCCGTTGATCTTGCCAGGGTTAACTCCGCCAATAGGTCATCCCAATTTTGTTGCTGCTTACCGGCGTATTGGGCGATCATGGTATCGACTGTGCGGTTGGCGCTTTCGCGCGGCATTTTCCTGTGGTCTGTAGGATGCGGTAAACAGGTGCTTGATACCGTATTCTTCGACAAAGCGCTGAAAGGACTTTCTTGTGAACTGCGAACCGTTATCCGTCACTAAGACCTTCGGAACTCCGAAACGGGCGAAGATGTGCTCCCGAAAGGCCCGTTGTAGAGTCTCGATGGTGGCCTTCGAAGAGGCGCCATCTCTGTCCATTTTGAAAACTTATCATGGAAAACTAGTAGGGTATGTTGATTGTTGGTCACGCAGAATCGGCATTCAATTCAATTGCACATTCTATACAAAGTGTAGATGCAAAAGAGTACTATAAAGAAGAAATGCCTGACATGAAGCGGAAAGACGCCCTCAGTAAAGGTTTTAACCGGCAGAGTGTGCCGTTGGCCAAGCTATTGTTTGTGCTGTTCTAGGTCTTTCCTGACTTAGAGCACGAGAGATAAAAGAATAAACTAATGCGAGTAGCAGTTTCAGTTGTCTTCAGATTAACTCTGGTTTATTTGGTGGCTCGCTGGCTCTTTTATTTTATTGAATTCTTATTGTTCTCTTATTCTAACTAACATAAAATATATCTATCTTATTTCTACTAGTTACAAATCATATTCCCGAAATTAGTTTCAAGTATCGGATTACCGATATTATTCATTGACGAATCATCGTCTTTGTTTATATCAATGATTGTGAGTGCAAGTTCAGGGCTAAGGTCACTGCACTGTCCAATATGCATACGCTGCTGCAATATAGGCAGCGTGTGTTATTGTACCACCAAAATGCTAGTCTAGCGTATTTCGGTATTGAGTGCAATTGCGCACGTTGCGTGCTTATGACGATGTGTGGTCGTCAGTGTACACTTGTGTGGTACACTACACCCTCACCCTTAAGAAAAAAATTAGGGGTGTCAGCGAATAATTTTTCTGGAAATATGGTTTGTGTTGTATTACAATTGTCTTATGTTATGGATTTGTTACATGATTTTCATATTTTCTAATAATTGGTATTATTTGTTTATAAATTGTATCTTATTATTATAGTTACATTGTAGCGTTTTTAATTATATAGTTAAAATTACAAATTGTGTTGTTTTGATATAATTACATATACTTATGATTACTAATTACATTGATTTGATTACATATTGTGATAGTTCTAATTATAAATCTTATTGTTTAAATTATATTTTATGGTTTATAAATTTAAATTACATTATATGGCTTTAATTGATTATTATGTACTTTCTTAGATGGACCATTATATTCTATTAATGAATTTACTCCTAACTTATCTAGTATTTTATATGGGCCTTTATATGGATTCATATTCTTTTTCCTATTTTCTACTTTTAATAGAACTAAATCTCCTATTTCTACATTAAGTGTATTCGTATTAGTTTTTGAATCAGTTAGTGTACGTTTCTGTTTTGCTTTCATTAGCATTTGTTTTGCCTTTTCGTGGGCATAGCGTAGTCTCGCTCTTAGCTCGTTGGCGTAATTTTCATAGTTGTAAATTTTTGTGTTACTTTCTATTACTTCATTGGGTAAACCTGGGAGTTTCCCATATATTAATTCACATGGCGTGTAGCCCGTGTCAACATGTGACATTGTGTTGTAAGTGAAAGTGAAGTAGGGAATCCACTTATCCCATTCGTCGTCGTTTGTCGATGTCAGTAGGAATTCATTCAAACTCTGTGGTTGCGTTCTAGTGAGCCTATCGTTTGGTGGTGGTACGGTGTCGAAAATTTTTGTTCTATTTTTTGTAGTGCACATATGTTTGCCATTAGCTCGTTTGTAATTTCTGTCCCGTTGTCAGATTTAAGAATTTTGAAGTGTCCGTATTTGAGTATAAATTGTTCAACTAATGTTTTGGCTGTTGTGTGTGCGTCTTTTGTTATCATTTTTGTTATTACGAACTTTGTCAGCTCGCACTGCATGGTCAGTAAGTAGCGGTATTCGTTTGAAATTTTTAGTGGTCCTACGGTGTCAATTGATATGACTTCGAAACTTGTGTTAGGTGTGTCTGTTATGGTTTGTGGTTATTTTATCAGGCTCCGCGCACAGTGGGGTCGGAGTGGTAAAATTCTCGATGGAAATTGTACATGCTGCCCGCAATGCTGAGTCCAGCATGACAAACCAGGTGCGTCGCGATAGCAGCAGTACTGTTGTAGCTAAAACTAGAAGAGAAAAGGGTTAAGTGTGTGCAAGGAGCTTAATTTGCTTGAGCGTGTTGATTGTTGTCACTGGGGATTGGAATTGGTAAGCGACAGATTTTGGAAATATATCGCTTGTAAAGGCCGTGCTGAGTGCGCACTGTAATCACACACACTAGTTGGCCTGTACCGGGGTGAAGCGCCATCACTCGTCCCATCATCCACTGGTTTGGTGGGAGACGATCATCTTTCACCAGCACTAGCTCGTTGATATATAAGTTTGGCTCTTCTTCTCTCCATTTACGGCGTGCTTGTAATTGTGAAAGCCAATCCGTCGACCATTTTGACCAAAATTGTCGAAGTAGTCTTTGGAGCTCAAAATACTGTATGGAGAGAGACTTGTTGTCCGGAGTAGCTGCAGGTGGCGATAATAGAGTATCTCCAATTAAAAAATGTCCCGGCGTAAGCACAAGGAGGTCGTCGGGGTCGGACGTTAGGGGACATAAAGGCCGTGAATTCAAGCACGCTTCGATTTGGACTAAAAGTGTAGACAGCTATTCGTACGTCAGCCTGGTACCGTGGACTTCACGTTCACTCCCCAAATACCTCCAAAATTGGGTGAATGTGGAGGGTTGAAGTGCCATTGAATGTTGATTTCAGCTAATTGGGGTACGATATCACGTGCCACCTCTTCGATGAACCTTTTGTGATTTGCTTTCAGGACAGCGGCTGCACCGATGAAGTTGGTGCCACAGTCACTGTATATGTCGTGACAGATTCCGCGGCGTCCGATGAATCTCTGTAGAGCCCACAGGAACTGCTCCGTGGTCATACCTGTAACCGCCTCTAAATGTATGGCCTTCGTGGCGAGGCATATAAATATGGCTATATAGCCCTTATAGACCGTATGACCGCGATTTCTGGAAGATTTGAGCTCTATGGCTCCGGTATAATCTACACGGGTAGCGAGGAAAGGTCGTCGTGGTGGCTTTACTCACTGCATCGACAAATCTCCCATCAGCTGCGTGGCAATTTTCGATTTGTTTCTGAAGCACCGGATGGTTGCGCACTGTCTTGCGTGCATGGATTATCCAATATGTTTGACGAATGCTGCATAATGTAAACTGATGGCATGTGCGTGGTCGATGATTAATCGTGTAAAATGATGATTGCTTGGTAAAATTATTGAATGTCGTTGGCGAAAAGACAGTGTTGCGTGCTTCAAACGACCTCGTACACGTATGATTTTCTGATCGTCCAAAAAGGGGGTTAAAATAATGAGTTTGCTGCTGCTTGGTAAACTCTCCATATTTTTCATCAGATGGAGCTCTGCTGAAAACTCCTCCAGCTGCACCAATGACACAAGGACCATTAGGCTTTCTTTTAGCTCGTGGGCAGTAAGTGGTCCGTGCTTGCGCTGTTCCTTGAATCGGAGATTGTGAGAAAAACGGAAAAGCCACGCGATGATACGTAAGAGCCATGAAAACGATGAATAGCGAAGTAAAAGTGACAGCGTCGTCATGGTACAGTGGACGTGAACCTGAATTGGCTTCTCCTCTGACGCTGTGATGTCGATTTCTACTTTCTGAATAGCACAGCTTGGCCAGGCTGATTTAGGTTGTAGGGCCATTCCACCACAACTCGAAGGTTCGAAGTTATGTTGGTGCCAATCCTCGCGTAGCACAATCAGCGGGATTTTCGGATGTGCTTACATGACTCCATTGGAGTGGAGCACTGGACGACAGAATTTTACTTACACGGTTTGCAACATATAGTTTCCATCAATTGAGATCTCCATGAATCCAATACAGCACTATCATGGCGTCGGTCCAAAAATAAAATGGAGCGTTTTCATCAAAACTATTGAGGTTTCTTCGCATCTAATTGGTGAGCGTCGTAGCCAGTACAGCGCCGCAGAGTTCCACCCTGGGAATCGTCATAGCGCAAGTTGGTGTTACCTTACTCTTTGATGCGAGAAGATAAGTGTGAATTACCCCATGCCAATATTGAATGCGAAGATACACTGCAGCTGCGTATGCCGATGAAGAGCCATCGCAAAAGGTGTGTAATTCCATTGAATGGATGTAGTGCGGAGAATAGTGAAGCCATCGTGGAATGCAGATGGTTTTCACCTGTGGCAACGCTGCTACAAATTGTTGCCAGGGAATGCCAAGCCATTTCGGCAACTCTGCATCCCAATCTAAATGAGTTTCTTGACCGTCGTGTCTTTTGACCTTTATGGTCCAAATTTCCAGGAGCCAAAAATCCGAGCGGATCGAATAACCGTGCAATTGTGGATAAAACGGATATCTTGGTTGCCACAGCTGATAGAGCAAAATTAATGGAAAATGTAAGGGAGTCATCGTTGGGTTGCCACTGTAAGCCGAGCGTTTTGACAGTGGCATTCTCGTTGAGTGCAAGAGTTGGTCCGCATGCTTGGTGCTCTACTAGAATGGATTCGAACAGCGCTGGAGCATTACTAGACCATTTTCGGAGTTCCATCCCAGCTGACCTCAAGGCGGAAACTAATTGGTCGCGTATTAAAATTGTGCTACTGATTGAATCACTACCACTGAAGACATAATCTACATATATCTCATGCAGCAAAACCCTTTCAGTTAGCGGGAAACGATCTTTCTCATCGTGTGCGAGTTGGTGAAGTACACGTATGGCGGTGTACGGCGCGGATGCTGTTCCAAACGTCACCGTTGTAAGGCAGTAATACTTGGATCTGCCCTTCATCATTGCGCCACAGTATCCTTTGATATTGTGTATCATCTCTGTGCATATCGATGCAGCGGTACATTTTTTGTATGTCAGCGAGGAAAACGAATTTATGCATCCTCCAATTTAGAATGACAGCGGGTAGGTACCTACCTATTCAAAGGCAGTTGCTGAGGTGGATGCTGCATAGAAGTTGGCCGGTTGCCTATCGGACGAAGCCGGAGTGTTATCGACGTTTGATGAAACGCGTTGAGTTGATTGCGGTACAGCTGGCTTTGTTTGAAAAGTCGTTGTGATGATAGGGTAGTGCAACAACGTATGATGGCTTTGTCCGCATTGAAGGCAGTTTTTACTGCTTGTGCACTTTGCGATTGCGTGAGACCTGCTCAAATAATTTAGGCACAGCCTTGCCTTGTCAACTATGGTCTTTCGCTGATAGCAATCTTTTGCAAGGAAAGTTGGGCATAGGTGTAGGATGTGTGCTTGGTCACATAGAGTACAGCCATCTTGATGGGCTGCGGCGATGTTAGTTACAGCATGGAAAGTTTTGACATGGTGTGTCGAGCGTGGCGAATATTTCGAAGGATGAGAATGTAGATTGTTGGCAGGTTTGCCAAATTTTTGCGCAGGAATTACATTAAAAGCGACGTTACGATTCTCGATTGCATCGATTGTAAAGAGGCGCGTCGTTAAGACCTCTTGCAAATCCGAAAAAGTTGGTATGTCAGTCTTAACACCTAAATGACGTTCCCAGGCTGAGTGAGTCTCGATGGGAAACTTAGTAGCCAAGTAATGCGCAACCGATTGGTCACAATTTTCAATTGGAAGCTTCAAAATTTGAATTCGTTGATACAAACATTTGCCACAATCAGCACCAATTTAATGTCGTTTGATTTTTCTGTGATGAGAACAGGCAAATTATATAGCGTGTTCATGTGCTGTGAAAACAAAATGCGTGGATTATTATATCGATTGAGAAGCAGCTCCCACGCTGTTAAATAATTTCCGTCAGTCAAGAGCATTTGATGAATGTCAACATCATGGTCAGATGGAAGTGCCTGCTTTAAGTAGTGAAACTTTTGGACTGAGTTAATTCCACTATTGAGGTGTACAAGCCTGATAAGTGAATCGTGGAAACTAGGCCACTCAGTAAACCTTCCCGAGAACGACTGTACCGGCAATTGGGGAAACTGAATAACTGAGGTGCAACGATTTCGTGTATCGGATGTTGTAGGGCCGCCATTTGAGTTTTCAGTTCTCGCCTCTTCAGGAAACATTTCTTCTTACCGTTGACTGAGCAAACAATAAAGGTTTAAATGCAGTTCGTCGAATTTAGAATCGATGTCATCTTTTAAATATGCGTCATCTGCTTTGATGTTGGAGCATATTCTACTTTTATGAGCAGAAAAGAAGTCGATATTAAGCTCCACGATGCGTTTGGGCCTTTGCTGAAAGTATGGCTTAGTTTTGCGTGCGATTGGGTCTTTCTTAAAATTATAGTGGAGTTTTTCAAGAGTGTATACCCGGTCCAGTTGCAGCTTAATTAGAGCCTGAACGTCTGGTTTTGCCTCCGCCATTGTCAATTTGCAATTAAGTCACTCAATGCAAATGTTTATATGAGTAGCTCAAATCAATGCACACACTTACCTTTGTTTCGTCGTTCAGTCTTGCAATCGTGCTGTTGTCTCTAACTGCTGTAGTTCATTTCCTCCAGAATGAAGCGCAGTTTTCTGTATAGCGTCTCGGTAGGGTACAAGAGTAAACGAAGAAACCCCGCTTCAGCGCGGTAACGACGTGATGAATATCCGCAATGACGAATATAGGATGTAGAAGACTCCTGTGTTGCCTAGAAGACTCCTGTGTTGCCTATAACATCCACATAAATGTTAATTTAGATATTATTTGGTCCTTCCATTATAGAAGTATCCTTTTTCGTATTTATTTTTGTTTTATATTTGAATTTATTTTCTTTTATTTCCAGGATATGGTAGTTCATGTAAAAGGACCGTATTTTAAATATTTGTATTTTTGCTTTGCCAGAATTTATTTTTTTTTAATTGCGGAACAATTTCTCATTAAATTTTTCACCTGCCGAAAAATATTGAATTGAAAGTGAACTGAGTTTATGTTTCGGTTGTTCCTTTTTTTTATTTTGTGGGAAATATTATTATTCGCTCTACATGGGCCACCATAAAACGTGTAGTATTAAAAACAACTATTTGATGTTTTTATTTTTCTATTCGTATAGTTTTTTTGAGCACACACAATATATATAAAATAAGATATTTCAATTAACCATCTTTTCACAATTGTTTACTTTTTTCAGCGCCAACTAAACTAGCGTGTATTCTCCACACAAAGTATTTGGCGTGATAATATTGTCAGTGTTAGCAGTTATTTTATCAGGCTCCGCGCACAGTGGGGATGGAGTGGTAAAATTCCCGATGGAAATTGTACAGACAGAGTAACACAGTGCCGCACATGCAGCAATCAAGGCAGATTTAGCAAATTGTGAAAGAGTTAACCGCAAGGGTTCTACAAGAACTAAGAAGAATGGAACGTTTGCGAAGCAGCGAGACTAGATCCATGAATGTAGTATAAACCCCTTGAGATGTTCTAGCCAATAGGCTAAGCTAACACTGCGATGTATTACCTAACGGTCCGCAGGGCAATTATAAAGCTGAAGTAATTCGAGATATTTTTTAGTGGGTTAAAGTTCCACACTATTGTTGTGGGGGCAACAATGTCTTTTGAAGATTTTTCATCTCAACAAAAAAAAAAAACAAAAAAAAAACATATACTCGTACATACTCATATATATATGTTTACGAATACATGTACAAATGCATATAAATAAACATGTACATAAACATATGCATATACCTAGAGTTGTGCATATACCTATATATACATTTATATGTACATATACATATGCATTCTCATATATATATATATATATATATATATATATATATATATATATATATATATATATATATATATATATATATATATATATATATATATATATATATATATATATATATATATATATATATATATATATATATATATATATATATATATATATATATATATATATATATATATATATATATATATATATATATATATATATATATATATATATATATATATATATATATATATATATATATATATATATATATATATATATATATATATATATATATATATATATATATATATATATATATATATATATATATATATATACATATATATATATATAATTATATATATATATATATATATATATATATATATATATATATATATATATATATATATACATACTCGTATACATATACATCTTCATATACATATACATATACATATATATACACATGTAAATACATATACATATACATATACATATATATACTCGTATACAGACAAATATATATATATATATATATATATATATACATATACTCGTACATCTAAGAATACATTAGCATGAACACATGCATATACATATACAGATCCATATTCACATATATATATACATATAAATGTACATATGCATATACTTAAGCTTATACATATACTGCATTTAATTATACATACACAAGTGAACACGCTACCTAATACTACAGTTAATATGCCGCCCTAGCCACATACCTGTGTTATCATACCAATAGGAATTATGCTGACACCATCTCTACGCCGGCCTGCACGAGCATCCGGTGCCCCTCCGAATCGTGGAACGTTCCACTGGCAGAAGTGCAGGTATCAGCAATATGATAGGCTAAGCAGGGTAGCGAGTAAGCTGTAGTGTTAAGAATAATTAAAATTGTAATTCATTCTTATTTTGGAGCGGAGCCAATAAAGAATAAAACTGTAAACCAGTTTAATTTATTTTTTCAGGTATAGAAGACGGGGCCAGTTGCCGACCCCCATCTTGATTTTTTGGTGCTCCCTAATGGGATCGCCTTCACTGGCGACCCATTAGGGACCACAGTTAATGTGGGTTCCTTGAAGAAGACTCCTTAAAAGAGGAGATCGTAGGGTGCGGCAGGATCTCGGGTGATGTTGCTGGCTAAAGTGAGGCATATGCAGTGAAAAAATAAAAACCAATTTACATTTGAAACATATATCCTTATGTCTACATCCTGCGATTCCTACGGGACCCTCCAGGATATAACAAATAAAAAGATCTGTTACCCCGAAAATCCTCAGATTATTGTATAAACAAAAAACAAATTAATATTTTTCTTCATTGTACTCTGCGCGAAACATGGTAGTGGCATTGCCTTGGATTCTTGCGGCATCAACGTTGGGTCAGGAAACGCTACGCGTCTAAATATATAGACTAGCTTTGCTCGATCTTTTATTATCAAACAGCAGGGTTTGCTGGTCCAGCTATAAGCTACTCTATAGTGTCCACGGTACTCCCAAATTGGTGCACATCATAGTACACATGAGAATACTATGACTATTTCATGGGCACGATAGCGAATTTCCTACGTATTGGAGGTCGCATTGGTCAAAACCCTGGCTGGAGACTGTTCCCTAGTAAGTTGCCTACAATCTAATTGTTGGCGACTAAAGAGGAAAATGCAGTCGTTCCATGGCAATTATGCCCATGGTAGAATTTAAAGTTCAGAGCATGTACTTCCAGTGCTTGACATATAATTTAATTTATTTATTTAATCATACAATAAGTTTTAAAAACTTATGCTGTACATTTAACTTAGCCACAATTGTAACTTAAATTAAAAACTTAAAGCTAAAATTAAAATTAAAATTAATACTATTGACAATTATTTATAAAATAACAAACAAATATAACAAAAAACAACAAAAATATATAAAAAATAAAAAAGAGACAGGGTAGCAGAACTTGGAAGGAAAAGAGAAGAAATAAAGCGTCAGGAGTTACTACGAAAATAAAGATAAATAAGATCCTTGAAACTGTTGTGACTCACAATATTTTTTAAATCATTAGGAAATGAGTTCCATAGTCTAGTGGTGCCAACGAAAAAGATTCTAGCCGAGTTTCGGAACGTAAACCTCGGTATAATGACATTATTGCAACGATTCGACAGGCTGAAGCGCAACTTGTCATAAAGGTATAGCGGAGCCTTAGAGTATATTAATTTATGCATAAATATACAATTTCTTGCCTTTAAATAGCTCTCAATATCGCAACCCAGAACCATTTTACTCCAAGATGAGATATGGTCAAATTTGCGCAAGCCATACACATAACGAGTAGCATTATTAAATGCCGCTCGCAGCTTATGTAAAGACCGAGAGTCCAAACCACTATACACCACCTCAGAGTAGGAAATAATAGGCACAAGCAATTGCACAACCAACCTGCGCCTGGTTTCATCGGGAGTAAATCGACCAGACATCCTCAAACAGCGCAGCGTCATATACATTCTGCAAACCACATGGTTGATATGATCCGAGCAAGTCTTTTTAACAAGTGTAAGGCGGCAACCAGCAATAAACATCGGAGGGATTTCAGTAAAAAGTATATTGTCTTTGTAAATAGGCAATAGGCCGGATTTAGACACAGATCATTGCTACGAGCCCAACCATTAAGAATATCAAGGTCCTCATTAAGTCTACAAACCAGATCATCCATAAGGCCTACCCTGCATGACAGATATAACTGAATGTCATCGGCATAAGCATGCATCACTCCATTACAGTCAAGTGAAAAATGTCATTGTTGAACATACTGAAAAGCAGTGGTCCAAGAATTGAACCCTATGGGACCCCAGAAAAAACTGGCCTACAATCAGAGAAGATATCACCAATCTTGCTGAGATCTACCACTCAAATAGCTCGTCATAAGCAGCAAGGCATTGCCAAAAAAACCAAAATAAGTCTTTAACTTAAAACATAATAGTCTATGGTTGACACTATCGAAAGCCTTGGAAAAGTCCAATAAACAGAGTAGAGTTACTTGGTCATCATCAAATGAAATTCGAATATCATCAACAACTTTCAGCATAGCAGTCGAGTAGCTTTGACCCTTACGAAAACCAGACTGTTGTGGTGACAGCAGCTTAAACTCATTCAGGTGTCGAGATATCTGATCAGCCATAAGCGACTCACACACCTTAGAAAGACATGAGAGCAAACTAATGGGCCGAAAATCACTAGGAGCAGCGGCAGATGCCTTTTTTGCAACCGGCACAACAGTCGCTAATTTCCATAGACTTGGGAAGCACGAAGTGGTAAAACAGTGATTTATAATGTTAGTTAAAGGACTCAAGACAAACGGAATAATTAATTTTATAAATCTAATAAAGACTCCATCAGGACCTACAGCGTTAGATTTTATCCGCATAATCCCTCTGTGTACATCACACTCACCAACTGCATGAAACTCAAATCAACTTTGACAGACAAGTCCCTCAACCATAGACAGCTCACACTCACTAGAATTCTCAGGGGGAAACCCATTCAGGAAATGATTATTTAATTCATTCGGTTCCACTAAACAATCAGTACTATCCTTGCCATGAACACCAAACCGTTTTAGATTCCTCCATAATTGCTTAGATGGAAGAGATGCATCAAGCTTAGAGGAGAAATAATTTTTCTTTGCTAGCCTCACAGCAGCTACCGCTTCATTACGAGCCAGCCTGTAAGAATCCCAATTCTGATCGGTTGGAAATTTTCTCCATCTAACATGCAACCTGTTCCTTTTCTTAAGATGCTGCTTCACGAGCGCGTCAAACCAAGGACACGCTTTATTTTTTACTTGAATAGTGCGAATCGGGACATATGTGTTGAAAACATCACCGATCCGACTCACAAAACCATTCAACTTCAGATCAATGCCGCTAGAAAACCAGCAGTCGTCCCATATTAGTTGGGAATGCTCCCTAAACAAAGAAGTCAAGTCAATGGACTTATAATCACGATATGAGATAGAGGTAGTATTCATTTTTCGACCAATATTAACATTTAGTGTACAGAATATCAAGTCATGATCAGAAATAAAAGTGAGCTGATCAAAGATACATAGCATTGATATGTCAGATATAATAAAGAAATCAAGTAAGCTAGGACCAGCATTATTTGCAAATCTAGTAGGCATGATGGAGTTCACAACAGAGAGGCCAGACGCACTAATAAGGTCACGAAGTTTATCCGAAACAGCATCAGCAGAGAGCAGATTTATATTAAAATCCCCACACACAATATAATAGTCATAGTCAATTACACGCAACGACAAATCAGAGAAAAACGGCTCAACACTGTGACATTTATTAGGGTTATACACACATGAAACCATGACTTTAGAATTATTGTCAGATATTTCCAGATTTAAGAACTCAACTGCGGTGCCATCAGACCTATTTACGATTTTTACATTTAGAAAAGTTTTAACAAAAATAGCAACACCACCTCCTTTTCGGCAGACTCTATCATTCCTAAAAAGCTTGTAAGTGGGTATATTGAAATATAGGTCACTAGCTCCACTCCCAAACCAAGTTTCAGACACACAAATCACATCAACAGAGGAATCAGCAAAAATGTACCTCACATAATCAAGTTTGGAAGAGTTAAGACTTCTAGCATTAAAATTTACAATTTTTAAGGCACAACGCTGTTTGCACAATACATCAACCAATACCTTATGATTACCACTAGCACCACCACAGAACTCAAAGCCCGAAATAGTAACAAGCAGCAGCCACAACAACAGAAAGCAAATTAAATATATAGAAAGAAGTGGAAGAATAGATATACCTATATGGAAAGTAAAGAGTTAAAAATATATGAAAGAATAGAGTAATATAAAGAAGAAAACTTATAGCTAAGTTTGAAATAAACATATGGAATGACGGAAAAGACAACATTATTGTAATTTAGTAGCTGCTGGTGCGCCAACGAGCGAATCCACGGCCTCTTTGCTCGTAACTACTTTCGCTTCAGAATCTCGAATCACTCGAACATAGACCATGCCTCGCACGGAGAATGCAGAAGTCAACATCCGCTACCGCCTAAGCCTCAATGCATACTGCATAATTACCTGATTGAGAGATTACTCTTTGTTGTGCCGTTTGCAGTCTCACCAAAACCGCCGCAGCCCCATTTTGAGATTGGCTACGGTTCGAGCGCAGACGGAATACTTCCCGAACCCGCGGCGAGTCACATTTGACCGATTGACAGATTTTATTAAATGTATCACCCAATCTCTCACTCTCGGTCTCAGGTATTCCATTAATTAGTATATCCGTTGAGGTAGCATCACCTTCAAATTTTTCCACTTGGGATTGCAGAGAGTGCACATTTGACTTCAGTGTTTCAACCTCCGTGATGGATCGCTCAATTGCCGACACTCTAGACTCAATTTGCTTAAAATCTCTCTTGATATTAGACAACCCACCGGCCAACTCACTCATTTTCTGCATAACACGATCCTCAAGCAGCTTCACAAACCCGTTAAGCTTTGTGACAATGCTCTCTTCGAGCTTAACCAACCGCTCATTCCATGCAGGCGGCAAACCAGAGTGAGACAGCCTATCTGCAGTTGCGTTGTTCGCATTTGGTGTTGAGTGCAAACTTGGCGCCAAATTTTGTTTCTCTCTTCTTTGCGCTGCCTGTCTTGTTGCCAATGACATTTTTGCAAAAACAGGTTTCTTTATTTAATATCGACTATACAGAAAGAAAAAACTCTGACACACTGACACTCAGTCACCGACACTCAGTCTGACAAACACCGACACTCAGTCACAACTTCAAGCTTTAGTAGGCGAATTAACAGATCAATATATCTGGCAAATTGCATAAAAATCGCTCTCTACTCGTTAGCACCAAAAACACGTCTACTCACCATGACCCATTAGCTCAACGCCGTCAACATAATAATACTAAACTAGAAAGGAATAAAAGGATAAATCAGTTTTTAATTTATTATATTTTTTTTACTTTTTACAGATATGTTGGTGACAATAAACTTGTAAGAAATACTTAAAAATAATTTCAGTGCCGAAAAATATCCAAAACAAAATTTAAAAGTGCCAAAAGAAAAAATAGAAATTAAAATTTAATTCCAGTGTGCCAAAAAAGAAATAAGAAAGATCAGAAATAAATTATAATTCCAGTGTGCCAATAAAAATTTAAGATAAAAAATAAAATTCCAAATGAGCCAAAAAGAAATTTAGAAGTAAAGGAAAAAAAAATCCAGTGTAAAAAACGAAATTTAAAGTAAATTTAATTAGAGTGTACCAAAAAGAAAATAAAAAATAAAGTACGAGTATAATTCCAAAAAGGAAAATATTGCAGTGCTCGTGAGGAGGCAAAAAATCGAGAAGAATTCTGAAAACATCTTGCGGAATAAGGAAATTTAGTGATTGTTTTGATTCGTGCTTTTTTTTTGAATTTTAATAATAATGGACAGTTTAACTGACAAAGTGACACAGTTGAAGGGGGCAGTTAACGTACTACTGGACCAAATTAAAGGAAATGGATACTCGCTTAGTTTGCTGCCGAAAGAGCTGCGGAGAGTCGTGATCACTTCCTATTAGGAATAGAGCAGAGGATCAACCAAAGACTCGAGATTTTGAATAGATTAGAAGGCTCATCAGATATTAGGCCTACGGTTGTAACTCGTGCACCCCGTACAGAGGAGGAGCTTCGCGAATCGGGAGATTGTCGGATTGCGTGAAGGAGCTCCACGTGTTTGATGGAAATCCTTCACAGTACATTTCCTGGGTACACAATGTTGAGTGTATTTTGAAGGATTACGATATCATTAGGGAAAAGCCCTTTGCCGCTCAATCCTTCTGCATATTAGGCAAAAAGCTAGGGGTAGGGCAGATGCCGCATTAGTGTCCTACAATGCCTTCCAAAATGATTGGGCGGTAATAAACGCAATTTATCCCTACATTACGCGGACAAAGGGGACATTCGCACGCTAGCTAAACCAGCTCAATCAAAGGGGATCCAGGCTAGACGAATTTTTTCCCACTGTCAACCATCAGCTGTCGTTAATCGGAAGCAAGATCAAAAGCGAGAATTACACTGAAGAGACCAGGACACCCTTGTGGAGACTTATAGGAATAGAGCTAAGGACGTAGTCATTCGGGGCTTGAATGGAGAGCTCTCACGCATGTTCATCGTGCAAAAGCCGAAAACATTGCCTGAAGCGTATTCCGCGTGCTTGGACATCCAAAACTTATCGCTGCGAAACAACATAATTCACGTGAATTCAAGCAATAGAATAATCACCCCAATGAATACTATGGCAAATGGTGAACGATTACCCCCTCTACTTCCTAGGAATCATCATTACAATAAATGGGAAAACCGAAACCAGATATATCGTTCGGTCCGCATGGCAATAGATTCCCAGATCCTGTCGAAAGGATAGTCTTATCTCCGAATAGGCCGATTGCTCCAAAGCCGAATGAGAGAATGGAGGTAGACCAATCCATCCAGACAATGCGAGTGAATTACATGAATCACCCCCTGAGAGAGAAGAGTTATGTACCAGTAGAGGGTAATGATGTAAAAGAACAGAGGCTGTTTAATGAGAGTGGAAAAGCCGCGGTGTGAGCGGTAATTAAAACAAGAACTACCGAACCTATATACACCAAAAGTTACCCGTACCCCGATTGCATGCGGGACGAATTTGAACGACAAATCACTGAACTCTTGACTGAGGGTATAATTAGACCATCTGCAAGCCCATATAATTCACCCATATGGATGGTGCCAAAAAAACCCAAGCCCACAGGTGAGAAACAATACCGAATGGTCATAGATTTCAAACTTTTGAACGCTGTCACCATTGCAGACACATACCCCATCCCCGAAATTAATGCGACACAAGAAGTCTTGGGGCTGGCAAATGCTTTACTACAATCGACCTAACATCGGTATTTCACCAGATCAAAATGAAAGAGTCTGATATACCCAAGACGGCATTCTCAATGATGAACGCGAAATATGAGTTTTTGAGGTTACCTTTTGGGCTTAAGAATCCTTCTGCGATGTTCCAACGCACGATCGACGATGTCCTTAAATAATATGTCGGGAAAATATGCTATGTATACATAGACGATATAATTGTCTTTGGGAAAAATGAGGAGGAGCATATCAAAAATGTCGATATAGTCTTTGCCCGCTTGAGCAAGGCCAACTTGAAAGTGAATCTTGAGAAATCTCATTTCATGAGAAATGAAGTGGAATTATTGGGTATGTAATTACCAGTAACGGTATAAAGCCTGAACCAAAAAAAAATGGTAACTATTCAAAACTTGGCACCCCCTTAAACTCTAAAGGACTTGAAAATCTTCCTGGGAATGACCTCGTACTATAGGAACTTTATCCGCGAATACGCCAAAATTGGCAAGTCTTTGACAAATTTGACGCGAGGAGAGAATGCACAGGTTAAACCAAATCAGTAAAAAAGGTGCGCATCAATCTTGACTCCGGAGCACTAAAGGCATTTATGGATTTAAAACAACTCCTTACTTCATCGGATGTATTAATTTTTCCAGATTTTGAAAAGCTATTTAATTTAACGACTGATCCATCTAATTATGCCATAGGCGCTGTGATTTCACAGGGAGAACCTGGCAAAGATAAACCCGTCGCTTTCATCACTCGTTCACTGGGGAAAACGAAAGAAAACTATGCCACTAACGAGAAAGAGATTTTAACGATGGTTTGGTCCCTTGATAACCTATGATCATACCTATACGGTGCAAAGAAGGTCCGAATATGTACGGATCATCAGCCTCTCACTTTCGCCTTAAGCAATAGGAATTATAATGCGAAATTAAAAAGATGGAAGGCCGGTATAGAAGAGTTTAACTACGAATCGATTTACACTCCTGGTAAATCTAATTTGGTAGCAGATGCTGTAACAAGAATGAAGAGCCAGATCAATCACCTTGAAGAACTACCCACGCCAACCGAGATTGATGGAGGAGATTTAACTACGGTGACCGCCAGCGAGGACAGTGATGCTTCATGGACAGTTTCAGCTAGCGAGGGAGGAGAAGAAGAATAAAAACAAATTAACTTCAGGGAAGGCAAGAAGTTGAGTTGTTAAGAGAATCCTCATCCAGGTTACTCACGACATTACTTTACTCTAGCCAAAAATTGAAAAAAGCATACATAGCGTATTAACAAAAATTTTAAAGGAGTGTCTGAATCCGTCTGTAGTTAATGGGATAAAAATACCAGAATACCGTCATAAAACCTTGAAATTTTGTGACAATAAAATACTCGTGCCCTTGTCAATTTAAGATATCGCTCGTAGCTATGCTACCCTTTAGTCCCAAATCAAACACTGATAAAACTTCAAATGGCCCTAACTTCTATAGTGTGCGTCCTATACCTATCAAAGTTTGCAACATTCAAATGCTTGTAACTTTTTACTGGAGCGTAATAAAATCTTGAAATTTTGTGACAATAAATTACTCGTGCCTCTTGTCAATTTAAGCTATCGCTCATAGCTATGCTACCCTTGAGTCCAAAATAAAACACTGATAAAACTTCAAATGGCCCTAACTTCTATACGGTGCGTCATATACCCATCAAAGTTTGCAAAATTCTATTGCTTGTAACTTTTTACTGGGGGGTCATAAAACCTTGAAATTTTGTGACAATCGCTAATAGCTATGCTACCCTTGAGTCTAAAATGAAACACTGATAAAACTTCAAATGGCCCTAACTTCTATACTGTGCATCCTATAACTATCAAAGTTTGCAACATTCAAATGCTTTTAACTTTATGATTGTGACCCTTTCAGCCTAATTGTAAAAGAGTGATTATCAAAGTACAACATTCAAATGCTTGTAACTTTTTACTGGAGCCTCATAAAACCTTAAAATTTTGTGACAATAAAGTACTCGTGCCTCTTGTCAATTTAAGCTATCGCTCAAAGTTAATTAATCATTCATTAAGTTAATAACGGTTCATTTACGGAATCACTACGAAGCTTCAACATGATCACAATTTAATTTCAGCTAAGCACTAACTGATGGTGTCGTTACAATATCGCATTCAACCAAATGCGGGCGCAGCATTATTAATAAAAGAAAAAACACTTCAAGTTGAATGTAATCTGAAAATTTCAGTCGAATAATCTGCCACTCAGTGAATTCAAATTCCATTGTTATGCGAATCAAAACAAAATCTCAGCCATATAGCTAAATACAGGGTGATATAGTAATGAGTCAATAAAAAGCTTGGATGAGAGAAATATTGAAATACAAGGTAGCCGAGAGATTATATTGCGTCTTAAAGGAATTTATTGATTTGGTTTTAACACTGCACTTTCGATCAACTTATGTTTGTGACCCTTTCAGCCTAATTGTAAAAGAGTGATTATCAAAGTACAACATTCAAATGCTTGTAACTTTTTACTGGAGCGTCATAAAACCTTAAAATTTTGTGACAATGAAGTAGTCGAGCCTCTTATCAAATTTAAGCTATCGCTCATAGCTATGCTACCCTTGAGTCCAAAATAAAACACTGATAAAACTTCAAATGGCCCTAACTTCTATACGGTGAGTCCTATACCTATCAAAGTTTGCATCATTCAATTACTTGCAACTTTTTACTGGAGCGTAATAAATCTTGAAATTTTGTGACAATAAATTACTCGTTTCTCTTGTCAATTTAAGCTATCGCTCATAGCTATGCTACCCTTGACTCCAAAATCAAACACTGATAAAACTTCAAATGGCCCTAACTTCTATACGGTGCGTCCTATACCTATCAAAATTTGCAACATTCAAATGCTTGTAACTTTTTACTGGAGCGTAATAAAATCTTGAAATTTTGTGACAATAAATTACTCGTGCCTCTTGTCAATTTAAGCTATCGCTCATAGCTATGCTACCCTTGAGTCCAAAATAAAACACTGATAAAACTTCAGATGGCCCTAACTTCTATACGGTGCGTCATATACCTATCAAAGTTTGCAACATTCAAATGCTTGCAACTTTTTACTGGAGCGTCATAAAATCTTGAAACTTTGTGACAATAAATTACTCGTGCCGCTTGTCAATTTTAGCTATCGCTCATAGCTATGCTAACCTTGAGTCCAAAATAAAACACTGAATGGCCCTAACTTCAATACGGTGCGTCCTATACCTATCAAAGTTTGCAACATTCAAATGCTTGCAACTTTTTACTGGAGCGTCATAAAATCTTGAAATTTTGTGACAATAAATTACTCGTGCCTTTTATCAATTTAAGCTATCTCTCATAGCTATGCTACCATTGACTCCAAAATAAAACACTGATGAAACTTCAATTTAATCTATCGCTCGTAGCTATGCTACCCTTGACTCCAAAATCAAACACTAATAAAACTTCAAACGGCCCTAACTTCTATACGGCCCTAACTTCTATACGGTGTGTCCTACCCCCATCAAAGTTTGCAACATTCAAATGCTTGTAACATTTTACTGGAGCGAAAAAAAAAATTGAAATTTTCTGACAATAAATTACTCGTGCCTCTTGTCAATTTAAGCTATCGCTCGTAGCTATGCTACCCTTGAGTTCCAAAACAAACACTGACAAAACTTCGAATGGCCCTAACTTCCATACGGTGCGTCCTACACATATCAAAGTTTGCAAAATTCTATTGCTTGTAACTTTTTACTGGCGGGTCATAAAACCTTGAAATTTTGTGACAATCGCTAATAGCTATGCTTGAGTCTAAAATGAAACACTGATAAAACTTCAAATGGCCCTAACTTCTATACTGTGCATCCTATAACTATCAAAGTTTGCAACATTCAAATGCTTGTAACTTTATGATTGTGACCCTTTCAGCCTAATTGTAAAAGAGTGATTATCAAAGTACAACATTCAAATGCTTGTAACTTTTTACTGGAGCGTCATAAAACCTTAAAATTTTGTGACAATAAAGTACTCGTGCCTCTTGTCAATTTAAGCTATCGCTCAAAGTTAATTAATCATTCATTAAGTTAATAACGGTTCATTTACGGAATCACTACGAAGCTTCAACATGATCACAATTTAATTTCAGCTAAGCAATAACTGATGGTGTCGTTACAATATCGCATTCAACCAAATGCGGGCGCAGCATTATTCAAAGAGCTGTCAAAATAAAAGAAAAAACACTTCAAGTTGAATGTAATCTGAAAATTTCAGTCGAATAATCTGCCACTCAGTGAATTCAAATTCCATTGTTATGCGAATCAAAACAAAATCTCAGCCATATAGCTAAATACAGGGTGATATAGTAATGAGTCAATAAAAAGCTTGGATGAGAGAAATATTGAAATACAAGGTAGCCGAGAGATTATATTGCGTCTTAAAGGAATTTATTGATTTGGTTTTAACACTGCACTTTCGATCAACTTATGTTTGTGACCCTTTCAGCCTAATTATAAAAGAGTGATTATCAAAGTACAACATTCAAATGCTTGTAACTTTTTACTGGAGCGTCATAAAACCTTAAAATTTTGTGACAATGAAGTAGTCGAGCCTCTTATCAAATTTAAGCTATCGCTCATAGCTATGCTACCCTTGAGTTCAAAATAAAACACTGATAAAACTTCAAATGGCCCTAACTTCTATACGGTGAGTTCTATACCTATCAAAGTTTGCATCATTCAATTACTTGCAACTTTTTACTGGAGCGTAATAAATCTTGAAATTTTGTGACAATAAATTACTCGTTTCTCTTGTCAATTTAAGCTATCGCTCATAGCTATGCTACCCTTGACTCCAAAATCAAACACTGATAAAACTTCAAATGGCCCTAACTTCTATACGGTGCGTCCTATACCTATCAAAATTTGCAACATTCAAATGCTTGTAACTTTTTACTGGAGCGTAATAAAATCTTGAAATTTTGTGACAATAAATTACTCGTGCCTCTTGTCAATTTAAGCTATCGCTCATAGCTATGCTACCCTTGAGTCCAAAATAAAACACTGATAAAACTTCAAATGGCCCTAACTTCTATACGGTGCGTCATATACCTATCAAAGTTTGCAACATTCAAATGCTTGCAACTTTTTACTGGAGCGTCATAAAATCTTGAAATTTTGTGACAATAAATTACTCGTGCCGCTTGTCAATTTTAGCTATCGCTCATAGCTATGCTAACCTTGAGTCCAAAATAAAACACTGATAAAGCTTCAAATGGCCCTAACTTCAATACGGTGCGTCCTATACCTATCAAAGTTTGCAACATTCAAATGCTTGCAACTTTTTACTGGAGCGTCATAAAATCTTGAAATTTTGTGACAATAAATTACTCGTGCCTTTTATCAATTTAAGCTATCTCTCATAGCTATGCTACCATTGACTCCAAAATAAAACACTGATGAAACTTCAATTTAAGCTATCGCTCGTAGCTATGCTACCCTTGACTCCAAAATCAAACACTAATAAAACTTCAAACGGCCCTAACTTCTATACGGCCCTAACTTCTATACGGTGTGTCCTACCCCCATCAAAGTTTGCAACATTCAAATTCTTGTAACATTTTACTGGAGCGAAAAAAAAAATTGAAATTTTCTGACAATAAATTACTCGTGCCTCTTGTCAATTTAAGCTATCGCTCGTAGCTATGCTACCCTTGAGTCCCAAAACAAACACTGACAAAACTTCGAATGGCCCTAACTTCCATACGGTGCGTCCTACACATATCAAAGTTTGCAAAATTCTATTGCTTGTAACTTTTTACTGGGGGGTCATAAAACCTTGAAATTTTGTGACAATCGCTAATAGCTATGCTTGAGTCTAAAATGAAACACTGATAAAACTTCAAATGGCCCTAACTTCTATACTGTGCATCCTATAACTATCAAAGTTTGCAACATTCAAATGCTTTTAACTTTATGATTGTGACCCTTTCAGCCTAATTGTAAAAGAGTGATTATCAAAGTACAACATTCAAATGCTTGTAACTTTTTACTGGAGCGTCATAAAACCTTAAAATTTTGTGACAATAAAGTACTCGTGCCTCTTGTCAATTTAAGCTATCGCTCAAAGTTAATTAATCATTCATTAAGTTAATAACGGTTCATTTACGGAATCACTACGAAGCTTCAACATGATCACAATTTAATTTCAGCTAAGCAATAACTGATGGTGTCGTTACAATATCGCATTCAACCAAATGCGGGCGCAGCATTATTCAAAGAGCTGTCAAAATAAAAGAAAAAACACTTCAAGTTGAATGTAATCTGAAAATTTCAGTCGAATAATCTGCCACTCAGTGAATTCAAATTCCATTGTTATGCGAATCAAAACAAAATCTCAGCCATATAGCTAAATACAGGGTGATATAGTAATGAGTCAATAAAAAGCTTGGATGAGAGAAATATTGAAATACAAGGTAGCCGAGAGATTATATTGCGTCTTAAAGGAATTTATTGATTTGGTTTTAACACTGCACTTTCGATCAACTTATGTTTGTGACCCTTTCAGCCTAATTGTAAAAGAGTGATTATCAAAGTACAACATTCAAATGCTTGTAACTTTTTACTGGAGCGTCATAAAACCTTAAAATTTTGTGACAATGAATTAGTCGAGCCTCTTATCAAATTTAAGCTATCGCTCATAGCTATGCTACCCTTGAGTTCAAAATAAAACACTGATAAAACTTCAAATGGCCCTAACTTCTATACGGTGAGTCCTATACCTATCAAAGTTTGCAACATTCAAATGCTTGTAACTTTTTACTGGAGCGTAATAAAATCTTGAAATTTTGTGACAATAAATTACTCGTGCCTCTTGTCAATTTAAGCTATCGTTCATAGCTATGCTACCCTTGAGTCCAAAATAAAACACTGATAAAACTTCAAATGGCCCTAACTTCTATACGGTGCGTCATATACCTATCAAAGTTTGCAACATTCAAATGCTTGCAACTTTTTACTGGAGCGTCATAAAATCTTGAAATTTTGTGACAATAAATTACTCGTGCCGCTTGTCAATTTTAGCTATCGCTCATAGCTATGCTAACCTTGAGTCCAAAATAAAACACTGATAAAGCTTCAAATGGCCCTAACTTCAATACGGTGCGTCCTATACCTATCAAAGTTTGCAACATTCAAATGCTTGCAACTTTTTACTGGAGCGTCATAAAATCTTGAAATTTTGTGACAATAAATTACTCGTGCCTTTTATCAATTTAAGCTATCTCTCATAGCTATGCTACCATTGACTCCAAAATAAAACACTGATGAAACTTCAATTTAAGCTATCGCTCGTAGCTATGCTACCCTTGACTCCAAAATCAAACACTAATAAAACTTCAAACGGCCCTAACTTCTATACGGCCCTAACTTCTATACGGTGTGTCCTACCCCCATCAAAGTTTGCAACATTCAAATGCTTGTAACATTTTACTGGAGCGAAAAAAAAAATTGAAATTTTCTGACAATAAATTACTCGTGCCTCTTGTCAATTTAAGCTATCGCTCGTAGCTATGCTACCCTTGAGTCCCAAAACAAACACTGACAAAACTTCGAATGGCCCTAACTTCCATACGGTGCGTCCTACACATATCAAAGTTTGCAAAATTCTATTGCTTGTAACTTTTTACTGGGGGGTCATAAAACCTTGAAATTTTGTGACAATCGCTAATAGCTATGCTTGAGTCTAAAATGAAACACTGATAAAACTTCAAATGGCCCTAACTTCTATACTGTGCATCCTATAACTATCAAAGTTTGCAACATTCAAATGCTTTTAACTTTATGATTGTGACCCTTTCAGCCTAATTGTAAAAGAGTGATTATCAAAGTACAACATTCAAATGCTTGTAACTTTTTACTGGAGCGTCATAAAACCTTAAAATTTTGTGACAATAAAGTACTCGTGCCTCTTGTCAATTTAAGCTATCGCTCAAAGTTAATTAATCATTCATTAAGTTAATAACGGTTCATTTACGGAATCACTACGAAGCTTCAACATGATCACAATTTAATTTCAGCTAAGCAATAACTGATGGTGTCGTTACAATATCGCATTCAACCAAATGCGGGCGCAGCATTATTCAAAGAGCTGTCAAAATAAAAGAAAAAACACTTCAAGTTGAATGTAATCTGAAAATTTCAGTCGAATAATCTGCCACTCAGTGAATTCAAATTCCATTGTTATGCGAATCAAAACAAAATCTCAGCCATATAGCTAAATACAGGGTGATATAGTAATGAGTCAATAAAAAGCTTGGATGAGAGAAATATTGAAATACAAGGTAGCCGAGAGATTATATTGCGTCTTAAAGGAATTTATTGATTTGGTTTTAACACTGCACTTTCGATCAACTTATGTTTGTGACCCTTTCAGCCTAATTGTAAAAGAGTGATTATCAAAGTACAACATTCAAATGCTTGTAACTTTTTACTGGAGCGTCATAAAACCTTAAAATTTTGTGACAATGAAGTAGTCGAGCCTCTTATCAAATTTAAGCTATCGCTCATAGCTATGCTACCCTTGAGTTCAAAATAAAACACTGATAAAACTTCAAATGGCCCTAACTTCTATACGGTGAGTCCTATACCTATCAAAGTTTGCATCATTCAATTACTTGCAACTTTTTACTGGAGCGTAATAAATCTTGAAATTTTGTGACAATAAATTACTCGTTTCTCTTGTCAATTTAAGCTATCGCTCATAGCTATGCTACCCTTGACTCCAAAATCAAACACTGATAAAACTTCAAATGGCCCTAACTTCTATACGGTGCGTCCTATACCTATCAAAATTTGCAACATTCAAATGCTTGTAACTTTTTACTGGAGCGTAATAAAATCTTGAAATTTTGTGACAATAAATTACTCGTGCCTCTTGTCAATTTAAGCTATCGCTCATAGCTATGCTACCCTTGAGTCCAAAATAAAACACTGATAAAACTTCAAATGGCCCTAACTTCTATACGGTGCGTCATATACCTATCAAAGTTTGCAACATTCAAATGCTTGCAACTTTTTACTGGAGCGTCATAAAATCTTGAAATTTTGTGACAATAAATTACTCGTGCCGCTTGTCAATTTTAGCTATCGCTCATAGCTATGCTAACCTTGAGTCCAAAATAAAACACTGAATGGCCCTAACTTCAATACGGTGCGTCCTATACCTATCAAAGTTTGCAACATTCAAATGCTTGCAACTTTTTACTGGAGCGTCATAAAATCTTGAAATTTTGTGACAATAAATTACTCGTGCCTTTTATCAATTTAAGCTATCTCTCATAGCTATGCTACCATTGACTCCAAAATAAAACACTGATGAAACTTCAATTTAAGCTATCGCTCGTAGCTATGCTACCCTTGACTCCAAAATCAAACACTAATAAAACTTCAAACGGCCCTAACTTCTATACGGCCCTAACTTCTATACGGTGTGTCCTACCCCCATCAAAGTTTGCAACATTCAAATGCTTGTAACATTTTACTGGAGCGAAAAAAAAAATTGAAATTTTCTGACAATAAATTACTCGTGCCTCTTGTCAATTTAAGCTATCGCTCGTAGCTATGCTACCCTTGAGTCCCAAAACAAACACTGACAAAACTTCGAATGGCCCTAACTTCCATACGGTGCGTCCTACATATATCAAAGTTTGCAAAATTCTATTGCTTGTAACTTTTTACTGGGGCGTCATAAAACCTTGAAATTTTGTGACAATCGCTAATAGCTATGCTTGAGTCTAAAATGAAACACTGATAAAACTTCAAATGGCCCTAACTTCTATACTGTGCATCCTATAACTATCAAAGTTTGCAACATTCAAATGCTTGTAACTTTATGATTGTGACCCTTTCAGCCTAATTGTAAAAGAGTGATTATCAAAGTACCACATTCAAATGCTTGTAACTTTTTACTGGAGCGTCATAAAACCTTAAAATTTTGTGACAATAAAGTACTCGTGCCTCTTGTCAATTTAAGCTATCGCTCAAAGTTAATTAATCATTCATTAAGTTAATAACGGTTCATTTACGGAATCACTACGAAGCTTCAACATGATCACAATTTAATTTCAGCTAAGCAATAACTGATGGTGTCGTTACAATATCGCATTCAACCAAATGCGGGCGCAGCATTATTCAAAGAGCTGTCAAAATAAAAGAAAAAACACTTCAAGTTGAATGTAATCTGAAAATTTCAGTCGAATAATCTGCCACTCAGTGAATTCAAATTCCATTGTTATGCGAATCAAAACAAAATCTCAGCCATATAGCTAAATACAGGGTGATATAGTAATGAGTCAATAAAAAGCTTGGATGAGAGAAATATTGAAATACAAGGTAGCCGAGAGATTATATTGCGTCTTAAAGGAATTTATTGATTTGGTTTTAACACTGCACTTTCGATCAACTTATGTTTGTGACCCTTTCAGCCTAATTGTAAAAGAGTGATTATCAAAGTACAACATTCAAATGCTTGTAACTTTTTACTGGAGCGTCATAAAACCTTAAAATTTTGTGACAATGAAGTAGTCGAGCCTCTTATCAAATTTAAGCTATCGCTCATAGCTATGCTACCCTTGAGTTCAAAATAAAACACTGATAAAACTTCAAATGGCCCTAACTTCTATACGGTGAGTCCTATACCTATCAAAGTTTGCATCATTCAATTACTTGCAACTTTTTACTGGAGCGTAATAAATCTTGAAATTTTGTGACAATAAATTACTCGTTTCTCTTGTCAATTTAAGCTATTGCTCATAGCTATGCTACCCTTGACTCCAAAATCAAACACTGATAAAACTTCAAATGGCCCTAACTTCTATACGGTGCGTCCTATACCTATCAAAATTTGCAACATTCAAATGCTTGTAACTTTTTACTGGAGCGTAATAAAATCTTGAAATTTTGTGACAATAAATTACTCGTGCCTCTTGTCAATTTAAGCTATCGCTCATAGCTATGCTACCCTTGAGTCCAAAATAAAACACTGATAAAACTTCAAATGGCCCTAACTTCTATACGGTGCGTCATATACCTATCAAAGTTTGCAACATTCAAATGCTTGCAACTTTTTACTGGAGCGTCATAAAATCTTGAAATTTTGTGACAATAAATTACTCGTGCCGCTTGTCAATTTTAGCTATCGCTCATAGCTATGCTAACCTTGAGTCCAAAATAAAACACTGATAAAGCTTCAAATGGCCCTAACTTCAATACGGTGCGTCCTATACCTATCAAAGTTTGCAACATTCAAATGCTTGCAACTTTTTACTGGAGCGTCATAAAATCTTGAAATTTTGTGACAATAAATTACTCGTGCCTTTTATCAATTTAAGCTATCTCTCATAGCTATGCTACCATTGACTCCAAAATAAAACACTGATGAAACTTCAATTTAAGCTATCGCTCGTAGCTATGCTACCCTTGACTCCAAAATCAAACACTAATAAAACTTCAAACGGCCCTAACTTCTATACGGCCCTAACTTCTATACGGTGTGTCCTACCCCCATCAAAGTTTGCAACATTCAAATGCTTGTAACATTTTACTGGAGCGAAAAAAAAAATTGAAATTTTCTGACAATAAATTACTCGTGCCTCTTGTCAATTTAAGCTATCGCTCGTAGCTATGCTACCCTTGAGTCCCAAAACAAACACTGACAAAACTTCGAATGGCCCTAACTTCCATACGGTGCGTCCTACACATATCAAAGTTTGCAAAATTCTATTGCTTGTAACTTTTTACTGGGGGGTCATAAAACCTTGAAATTTTGTGACAATCGCTAATAGCTATGCTTGAGTCTAAAATGAAACACTGATAAAACTTCAAATGGCCCTAACTTCTATACTGTGCATCCTATAACTATCAAAGTTTGCAACATTCAAATGCTTGTAACTTTATGATTGTGACCCTTTCAGCCTAATTGTAAAAGAGTGATTATCAAAGTACAACATTCAAATGCTTGTAACTTTTTACTGGAGCGTCATAAAACCTTAAAATTTTGTGACAATAAAGTACTCGTGCCTCTTGTCAATTTAAGCTATCGCTCAAAGTTAATTAATCATTCATTAAGTTAATAACGGTTCATTTACGGAATCACTACGAAGCTTCAACATGATCACAATTTAATTTCAGCTAAGCAATAACTGATGGTGTCGTTACAATATCGCATTCAACCAAATGCGGGCGCAGCATTATTCAAAGAGCTGTCAAAATAAAAGAAAAAACACTTCAAGTTGAATGTAATCTGAAAATTTCAGTCGAATAATCTGCCACTCAGTGAATTCAAATTCCATTGTTATGCGAATCAAAACAAAATCTCAGCCATATAGCTAAATACAGGGTGATATAGTAATGAGTCAATAAAAAGCTTGGATGAGAGAAATATTGAAATACAAGGTAGCCGAGAGATTATATTGCGTCTTAAAGGAATTTATTGATTTGGTTTTAACACTGCACTTTCGATCAACTTATGTTTGTGACCCTTTCAGCCTAATTGTAAAAGAGTGATTATCAAAGTACAACATTCAAATGCTTGTAACTTTTTACTGGAGCGTCATAAAACCTTAAAATTTTGTGACAATGAAGTAGTCGAGCCTCTTATCAAATTTAAGCTATCGCTCATAGCTATGCTACCCTTGAGTTCAAAATAAAACACTGATAAAACTTCAAATGGCCCTAACTTCTATACGGTGAGTCCTATACCTATCAAAGTTTGCATCATTCAATTACTTGCAACTTTTTACTGGAGCGTAATAAATCTTGAAATTTTGTGACAATAAATTACTCGTTTCTCTTGTCAATTTAAGCTATCGCTCATAGCTATGCTACCCTTGACTCCAAAATCAAACACTGATAAAACTTCAAATGGCCCTAACTTCTATACGGTGCGTCCTATACCTATCAAAATTTGCAACATTCAAATGCTTGTAACTTTTTACTGGAGCGTAATAAAATCTTGAAATTTTGGGACAATAAATTACTCGTGCCTCTGATCAATTTAAGCTATCGCTCATAGCTATGCTACCCTTGAGTCCAAAATAAAACACTGATAAAACTTCAAATGGCCCTAACTTCTATACGGTGCGTCATATACCTATCAAAGTTTGCAACATTCAAATGCTTGCAACTTTTTACTGGAGCGTCATAAAATCTTGAAATTTTGTGACAATAAATTACTCGTGCCGCTTGTCAATTTTAGCTATCGCTCATAGCTATGCTAACCTTGAGTCCAAAATAAAACACTGATAAAGCTTCAAATGGCCCTAACTTCAATACGGTGCGTCCTATACCTATCAAAGTTTGCAACATTCAAATGCTTGCAACTTTTTACTGGAGCGTCATAAAATCTTGAAATTTTGTGACAATAAATTACTCGTGCCTTTTATCAATTTAAGCTATCTCTCATAGCTATGCTACCATTGACTCCAAAATAAAACACTGATGAAACTTCAATTTAAGCTATCGCTCGTAGCTATGCTACCCTTGACTCCAAAATCAAACACTAATAAAACTTCAAACGGCCCTAACTTCTATACGGCCCTAACTTCTATACGGTGTGTCCTACCCCCATCAAAGTTTTCAACATTCAAATGCTTGTAACATTTTACTGGAGCGAAAAAAAAATTGAAATTTTCTGACAATAAATTACTCGTGCCTCTTGTCAATTTAAGCTATCGCTCGTAGCTATGCTACCCTTGAGTCCCAAAACAAACACTGACAAAACTTCGAATGGCCCTAACTTCCATACGGTGCGTCCTACACATATCAAAGTTTGCAAAATTCTATTGCTTGTAACTTTTTACTGGGGGGTCATAAAACCTTGAAATTTTGTGACAATCGCTAATAGCTATGCTACCCTTGAGTCTAAAATGAAACACTGATAAAACTTCAAATGGCCCTAACTTCTATACTGTGCATCCTATAACTATCAAAGTTTGCAACATTCAAATGCTTGTAACTTTATGATTGTGACCCTTTCAGCCTAATTGTAAAAGAGTGATTATCAAAGTACAACATTCAAATGCTTGTAACTTTTTACTGGAGCGTCATAAAACCTTAAAATTTTGTGACAATGAAGTAGTCGAGCCTCTTATCAATTAAAGCTATCGCTCATAGCTATGCTACCCTTGAGTCCAAAATAAAACACTGATAAAACTTGAAATGGCCCTAACTTCTATACGGTGCGTCCTATACCTATCAAAGTTTGCAACATTCAAATGCTTGCAGCTTTTTACTGGAGCGTCATAAAATCTTGAAATTTTGTGACAATAAATTACTCGTGCCTCTTATCAATTTAAGCTATCTCTCATAGCTATGCTACCCTTGACTCCAAAATAAAACACTGATGAAACTTCAATTTAAGCTATCGCTCGTAGCTATGCTACCCTTGACTCCAAAATCAAACACTGATAAAACTTCAAATGGCCCTAACTTCTATACGGTGCGTCCTATACCTATCAAAGTTTGCAACTTTCAAATGATTGCAACTTTTTACTGGAGCGTCATAAAATCTTGAAATTTTGTGACAATAAAGTACTCGTGCCTCTTATCAATTTAAGCTATCTCTCATAGCTACGCTACCCTTGACTCCAAAATCAAACACTGACAAAACTTCAAATGGCCCTAACTTCCATACGGTGCGTCCTACACATATCAAAGTTTGCAAAATTCTATTGCTTGTAACTTTTTTCTGGGGGGTCATAAAACCTTAAAATTTTGTGGCAATCTCTCATAGCTATGCTACCCTTGACTCCAAAATAAAACACTGATGAAACTTCAATTTAAGCTATCGCTCGTAGCTATGCTACCCTTGACTCCAAAATAAAACACTGATAAAACTTCAAATGGCCCTAACTTCTATACGGAGCGTCCTATATCTATCAAAGTTTGCAACATTCAAATGCTTATAACTTTCTTCTGGAGCGTCAAAAAACATTGAAATTTTGTGTCAATAAAGTACTTGTGACTCTTGTCAATTTAAGCTATCGCTCGTAGCTATGCTACCCTTGAGTCCCAAATCGAACACTGATAAACTTCAAATGGCCCTAACTTCTATACTGTGCATCCTATAACTATCAAAGTTTGCAACATTCAAATGCTTGTAACTTTATGATTGTGACCCTTTCAGCCTAATTGTAAAAGAGTGATTATCAAAGTACAACATTCAAATGCTTGTAACTTTTTACTGGAGCGTCATAAAACCTTAAAATATTGTGACAATGAAGTAGTCGAGCCTCTTATCAATTTAAGCTATCGCTCATAGCTATGCTACCCTTGAGTCCAAAATAAAACACTGATAAAACTTCAAATGACCCTAACTTCTATACGGTGCGTCCTATACCTATCAAAGTTTGCAACATTCAAATGCTTGCAGCTTTTTACTGGAGCGTCATAAAATCTTGAAATTTTGTGACAATAAATTACTCGTGCCTCTTATCAATTTAAGCTATCTCTCATAGCTATGTTACCCTTGACTCCAAAATAAAACACTGATGAAACTTCAATTTAAGCTATCGCTCGTAGCTATGCTACCCTTGACTCCAAAATCAAACACTGATAAAACTTCAAATGGCCCTACGGTGCGTCCTATACCTATCAAAGTTTGCAACTTTCAAATGATTGCAACTTTTTACTGGAGCGTCATAAAATCTTGAAATTTTGTGACAATAAAGTACTCGTGCCTCTTATCAATTTAAGCTATCTCTCATAGCTACGCTACCCTTGACTCCAAAATCAAACACTGACAAAACTTCAAATGGCCCTAACTTCCATACGGTGCGTCCTACACATATCAAAGTTTGCAAAATTCTATTGCTTGTAACTTTTTACTGGGGGGTCATAAAACCTTAAAATTTTGTGGCAATCTCTAATAGCTATGCTACCCTTGAGTCTAAAATAAAACACTGATAAAACTTCAAATGGCCCTAACTTCTATACGGAGCGTCCTATATCTATCAAAGTTTGCAACATTCAAATGCTTATAACTTTCTTCTGGAGCGTCAAAAAACATTGAAATTTTGTGTCAATAAAGTACTTGTGACTCTTGTCAATTTAAGCTATCGCTCGTAGCTATGCTACCCTTGAGTCCAAAATAAAACACTGATAAAACTTCAAATGGCCCTAACTTCTATACGGTGAGTCCTATACTTATCAAAGTTTGCAACTTTCAATTACGTGCAACTTTTTACTGGAGCGTAATAAAATCTTGAAATTTTGTGACAATAAATTACTCGTGTCTCTTGTCAATTTAAGCTATCGCTCATAGCTATGCTACCCTTGACTCCAAAATCAAACACAGATAAAACTTCAAATGGCCCTAACTTATATACGGTGCGTCCTATACCTATCAAAGTTTGCAACTTTCAAATGATTGCAACTTTTTACTGGAGCGTCATAAAATCTTGAAATTTTGTGACAATAAAGTACTCGTGCCTCTTATCAATTTAAGCTATCTCTCATAGCTACGTTACCCTTGACTCCAAAATCAAACACTGATAAAACTTCAAACGGCCCTAACTTCTATACGGTGTGTCCTACCCCTATCAAAGTTTGCAACATTCAAATGTTTGTAACTTTTTACTGGAGCGAAATAAAAAAATTGAAATTTTCTGACAATAAATTACTCGTGCCTCTTTTCAATTTAAGCTATCGCTCATAGCTATGCTACCCTTGATTCAAAAATCAAACACTGATAAAACTTCAAATGGCCCTAACTTCTATAGTGTGCGTTCTATACATATCAAAGTTCGCAACTCTCAAATGCTTGTATCTTTTACCTGGAGCGTCATAAAACCTTGAAATTTTGTGACAATGAAGTACTCGAGCCTCTGATCAATTTAAGCTATAGCTCATAGCTATCCTAACCTTGAGTCCAAAATAAAACACTGATAAATCTTCAAATGGCCCTTACTTCTATACGGTGCGTCCAACCCCTATCAAAGTTGGCAACATTCAAATGCTTGTAACTTTTTATTGGAGCTTAAGTACTCGTGCCTCTTGTCAATTTAAGCTATCGCTCATAGCTATGCTGCCCTTGACTCCCAAAACAAACACTGGTAAAACTTCAAATGGCCCTAACTTCTAAACGGTGCGTCCTACACCTATCAAAGTTTGCAACATTCTATTGCTTGTAACTTTTTACTGGAAGGTCATACAATCTTGAGATTTTGTGACAATAAAGTAATCGTGCCTCTTGTCAATTTAAGCTATCGCTCGTAGCTATGCAACCCTTTAGTCCCAAATCAAACACTGATAAGACTTCAAATGGCCCTAACTTCTATAGTGTGCGTCCTATACCTATCAAAGTTTGCAACATTCAAATGCTTGTAACTTTTTACTGGAGCGTAAGTACACGTGCCTTTTGTCAATTTAAGCTATCGCTCACAGCTATACTGCCCTTGACTCCAAAATCAAACACTGATAAAACTTCAAACGGCCCTAACTTCTATACGGCCCTAACTTCTATACGGTGTGTCCTACCCCCATCAAAGTTTGCAACATTCAAATGTTTGTAACTTTTTACTGGAGCGAAATAAAAAAATTGAAATTTTCTGACAATAAATTACTCGTGCCTCTTTTCAATTTAAGCTATCGCTCATAGCTATGCTACCCTTGACTCAAAAATCAAACACTGATAAAACTTCAAATGGCCCTAACTTCTATAGTGTGCGTTCTATACATATCAAAGTTTGCAACACTCAAATGCTTGTATCTTTTACCTGGAGCGTCATAAAACCTTGAAATTTTGTGACAATGAAGTACTCGAGCCTCTGATCAATTTAAGCTATCGCTCATAGCTATCCTAACCTTGAGTCCAAAATAAAACACTGATAAATCTTCAAATGGCCCTAACTTCTATACGGTGCGTCCAACCCCTATCAAAGTTGGCAACATTCAAATGCTTGCAACTTTTTACTGGAGCGTCATAAAATCTTGAAATTTTGTGACAATGGAGTACTCGAGCCTCTTATCAATTTAAGCTATCGCTCATAGCTATGCTAACCTTGAGTCCAAAATAAAACACTGATAAAGCTTCAAATGGCCCTAACTTCAATACGGTGCGCCCTATACCTATCAAAGTTTGCAACATTCAAATGCTTGCAACTTTTTACTGGAGCGTCATAAAATCTTGAAATTTTGTGACAATAAATTACTCGTGCCTTTTATCAATTTAAGCTCTCTCTCATAGCTATGCTACCATTGACTCCAAAATAAAACACTGCTGAAACTTCAATTTAAGCTATCGCTCGTAGCTATGCTACCCTTGACTCCAAAATCAAACACTGATAAAACTTCAAACGGCCCTAACTTCTATACGGCCCTAACTTCTATACGGTATGTCCTACCCCCATCAAAGTTTGTAACATTCAAATGCTTGTAACATTTTACTGGAGCGAAAAAAAAAATTGAAATTTTCTGACAATAAATTACTCGTGCCTCTTGTCAATTTAAGCTATCGCTCGTAGCTATGCTACCCTTGAGTCCCAAAACAAACACTGACAAAACTTCGAATGGCCCTAACTTCCATACGGTGCGTCCTACACATATCACAGTTTGCAAAATTCTATTGCTTGTAACTTTTTACTGGGGGGTCATAAAACCTTGAAATTTTGTGACAATCGCTAATAGCTATGCTACCCTTGAGTCTAAAATGAAACACTGATAAAACTTCAAATGGCCCTAACTTCTATACGGAGCGTCCTATACCTATCAAAGTTTGCACCATTCAAATGCTTGTAACTTTCTTCTGGAGCGTCAAAAAACCTTGAAATTTTGTGACAATAAAGTACTTGTGACTCTTGTCAATTTAAGCTATCGCTCGTAGCTATGCTACCCTTGAGTCCCAAATCGAACACTGATAAACTTCAAATGGCCCTAACTTCTATACTGTGCATCCTATAACTATCAAAGTTTGCAACATTCAAATGCTTGTAACTTTATGATTGTGACCCTTTCAGCCTAATTGTAAAAGAGTGATTATCAAAGTACAACATTCAAATGCTTGTAACTTTTTACTGGAGCGTCATAAAAGCTTAAAATATTGTGACAATGAAGTAGTCGAGCCTCTTATCAATTTAAGCTATCGCTCATAGCTATGCTACCCTTGAGTCCAAAATAAAACACTGATAAAACTTCAAATGGTCCTAACTTCTATACGGTGCGTCCTATACCTATCAAAGTTTGCAACATTCAAATGCTTGCAGCTTTTTACTGGAGCGTCATAAAATCTTGAAATTTTGTGACAATAAATTACTCGTGCCTCTTATCAATTTAAGCTATCTCTCATAGCTATGCTACCCTTGACTCCAAAATAAAACACTGATGAAACTTCAATTTAAGCAATCGCTCGTAGCTATGCTACCCTTGACTCCAAAATCAAACACTGATAAAACTTCAAATGGCCCTACGGTGCGTCCTATACCTATCAAAGTTTGCAACTTTCAAATGATTGCAACTTTTTACTGGAGCGTCATAAAATCTTGAAATTTTGTGACAATAAAGTACTCGTGCCTCTTATCAATTTAAGCTATCTCTCATAGCTACGCTACCCTTGACTCCAAAATCAAACACTGACAAAACTTCAAATGGCCCTAACTTCCATACGGTGCGTCCTACACATATCAAAGTTTGCAAAATTCTATTGCTTGTATCTTTTTACTGGGGGGTCATAAAACCCTAAAATTTTGTGGCAATCTCTAATAGCTATGCTACCCTTGAGTCTAAAATAAAACACTGATAAAACTTCAAATGGCCCTAACTTCTATACGGAGCGTCCTATATCTATCAAAGTTTGCAACATTCAAATGCTTATAACTTTCTTCTGGAGCGTCAAAAAACTTTGAAATTTTGTGTCAATAAAGTACTTGTGACTCTTGTCAATTTAAGCTATCGCTCGTAGCTATGCTACCCTTGAGTCCAAAATAAAACACTGATAAAACTTCAAATGGCCCTAACTTCTATACGGTGAGTCCTATACCTATCAAAGTTTGCAACTTTCAATTACTTGCAACTTTTTACTGGAGCGTAATAAAATCTTGAAATTTTGTGACAATAAATTACTCGTGTCTCTTGTCAATTTAAGCTATCGCTCATAGCTATGCTACCCTTGACTCCAAAATCAAACACAGATAAAACTTCAAATGGCCCTAACTTATATACGGTGCGTCCTATACCTATCAAAGTTTGCAACTTTCAAATGATTGCAACTTTTTACTGGAGCGTCATAAAATCTTGAAATTTTGTGACAATAAAGTACTCGTGCCTCTTATCAATTTAAGCTATCTCTCATAGCTACGTTACCCTTGACTCCAAAATCAAACACTGATAAAACTTCAAACGGCCCTAACTTCTATACGGTGTGTCCTACCCCTATCAAAGTTTGCAACATTCAAATGTTTGTAACTTTTTACTGGAGCGAAATAAAAAAATTGAGATTTTCTGACAATAAATTACTCGTGCCTCTTTTCAATTTAAGCTATCGCTCATAGCTATGCTACCCTTGATTCAAAAATCAAACACTGATAAAACTTCAAATGGCCCTAACTTCTATAGTGTGCGTTCTATACATATCAAAGTTTGCAACTCTCAAATGCTTGTATCTTTTACCTGGAGCGTCATAAAACCTTGAAATTTTGTGACAATGAAGTACTCGAGCCTCTGATCAATTTAAGCTATAGCTCATAGCTATCCTAACCTTGAGTCCAAAATAAAACACTGATAAATCTTCAAATGGCCCTTACTTCTATACGGTGCGTCCAACCCCTATCAAAGTTGGCAACATTCAAATGCTTGTAACTTTTTATTGGAGCTTAAGTACTCGTGCCTCTTGTCAATTTAAGCTATCGCTCATAGCTATGCTGCCCTTGACTCCCAAAACAAACACTGGTAAAACTTCAAATGGCCCTAACTTCTAAACGGTGCGTCCTACACCTATCAAAGTTTGCAACATTCTATTGCTTGTAACTTTTTACTGGAAGGTCATAAAATCTTGAGATTTTGTGACAATAAAGTAATCGTGCCTCTTGTCAATTTAAGCTATCGCTCGTAGCTATGCTACCCTTGAGTCCCAAAACAAACACTGACAAAACTTCAAATGGCCCTAACTTCCATACGGTGCGTCCTACACATATCAAAGTTTGTAAAATTCTATTGCTTGTAACTTTTTACTGGGGGGTCATAAAACCTTACAATTTTGTGGCAATCTCTAATAGCTATGCTATCCTTGAGTCTAAAATAAAACACTGATAAAACTTCAAATGGCCCTAATTTCTATACGGAGCGTCCTATACCTATCAAAGTTTGCAACATTCAAATGCTTGTAACTTTCTTCTGGAGCGTCAAAAAACCTTGAAATTTTGTGTCAATAAAGTACGTGTGACTCTTGTCAATTTAAGCTATCGCTCTTAGCTATGCTACCCTTGAGTCCCAAATCGAACACTGATAAACTTCAAATGGCCCTAACTTCTATACTGTGCATCCTATAACTATCAAAGTTTGCAACATTCAAATGTTTGTAACTTTATGATTGTGACCCTTTCAGCCTAATTGTAAAAGAGTGATTATCAAAGTACAACATTCAAATGCTTGTAACTTTTTACTTTAGCGTCATAAAACCTTAAAATTTTGTGACAATGAAGTAGTCGAGCCTCTTATCAATTTAAGCTATCGCTCATAGCTATGCTACCCTTGAGTCCAAAATAAAACACTGATAAAACTTCAAATGGCCCTAACTTCTATACGGTGAGTCCTATACCTATCAAAGTTTGCAACTTTCAATTACTTGCAACTTTTTACTGGAGCGTAATAAAATCTTGAAATTTTGTGACAATAAAGTAATCGTGCCTCTTATCAATTTAAGCTATCTCTCATAGCCACGCTACCCTTGACTCCAAAATCAAACACTGACAAAACTTCAAATGGCCCTAACTTCCATACGGTGCGTCCTACACATATCAAAGTTTGCAAAATTCTATTGCTTGTAACTTTTTACTGGGGGGTCATAAAACCTTAAAATTTTGTGGCAATCTCTAATAGCTATGCTACCCTTGAGTCTAAAATAAAACACTGATAAAACTTCAAATGGCCCTAACTTCTATACGGAGCGTCCTATATCTATCAAAGTTTACAACATTCAAATGCTTATAACTTTCTTCTGGAGCGTCAAAAAACATTGAAATTTTGTGTCAATAAAGTACTTGTGACTCTTGTCAATTTAAGTTATCGCTCGTAGCTATGCTACCCATGAGTCCCAAATCGAACACTGATAAACTTCAAATGGCCCTAACTTCTATACTGTGCATCCTATAACTATCAAAGTTTGCAACATTCAAATGCTTGTATTTTTATGATTGTGACCCTTTCAGCCTAATTGTAAAAGAGTGATTATCAAAGTACAACATTCAAATGCTTGTAACTTTTTACTGGAGCGTCATAAAACCTTAAAATTTTGTGACAATGAAGTAGTCGAGCCTCTTATCAATTTAAGCTATCGCTCATAGCTATGCTACCCTTGAGCCCAAAATAAAACACTGATAAAACTTCAAATGGCCCTAACTTCTATACGGAGCGTCCTATATCTTTCAAAGTTTACAACATTCAAATGCTTATAACTTTCTTCTGGAGCGTCAAAAAACATTGAAATTTTGTGTCAATAAAGTACTTGTGACTCTTGTCAATTTAAGCTATCGCTCGTAGCTATGCTACCCTTGACTCCAAAATCAAACACAGATAAAACTTCAAATGGCCCTAACTTATATACGGTGCGTCCTATACCTATCAAAGTTTGCAACTTTCAAATGATTGCAACTTTTTACTGGAGCGTCATAAAATCTTGAAATTTTGTGACAATAAAGTACTCGTGCCTCTTATCAATTGTAGCTATCTCTCATAGCTACGTTTCCCTTGACTCCAAAATCAAACACTGATAAAACTTCAAACGGCCCTAACTTCTATACGGTGTGTCCTACCCCTATCAAAGTTTGCAACATTCAAATGTTTGTAACTTTTTACTGGAGCGAAATAAAAAAATTGAAATTTTCTGACAATAAATTACTCGTGCCTCTTTTCAATTTAAGCTATCGCTCATAGCTATGCTACCCTTGATTCAAAAATCAAACACTGATAAAACTTCAAATGGCCCTAACTTCTATAGTGTGCGTTCTATACATATCAAAGTTTGCAACTCTCAAATGCTTGTATCTTTTACCTGGAGCGTCATAAAACCTTGAAATTTTGTGACAATGAAGTACTCGAGCCTCTGATCAATTTAAGCTATAGCTCATAGCTATCCTAACCTTGAGTCCAAAATAAAACACTGATAAATCTTCAAATGGCCCTTACTTCTATACGGTGCGTCCAACCCCTATCAAAGTTGGCAACATTCAAATGCTTGTAACTTTTTATTGGAGCTTAAGTACTCGTGCCTCTTGTCAATTTAAGCTATCGCTCATAGCTATGCTGCCCTTGACTCCCAAAACAAACACTGGTAAAACTTCAAATGGCCCTAACTTCTAAACGGTGCGTCCTACACCTATCAAAGTTTGCAACATTCTATTGCTTGTAACTTTTTACTGGAAGGTCATAAAATCTTGAGATTTTGTGACAATAAAGTAATCGTGCCTCTTGTCAATTTAAGCTATCGCTCGTAGCTATGCTACCCTTTAGTCCCAAATCAAACACTGATAAGACTTCAAATGGCCCTAACTTCTATAGTGTGCGTCCTATACCTATCAAAGTTTGCAACATTCAAATGCTTGTAACTTTTTACTGGAGCGTAAGTACACGTGCCTTTTGTCAATTTAAGCTATCGCTCACAGCTATACTGCCCTTGACTCAAAAATCAAACACTGGTAAAACTTCAAATGGCCCTAACTTTTATAGTGTGCGTTCTATACATATCAAAGTTTGCAACATTCAAATGCTTGTAACTTTTACCTAGAGCCTCATAAAACCTTGAAATTTTGTGTCAATAAAGTACTCGTGTCTCTTGTCAATTTAAGCTATCGCTCGTAGCTATGCTACCCTGGAGTCCAAAATAAAACTCTGATAAAACTTCAAATGGCCCTAACTTCTATACGGTGCGTCCTATACCTATCAAAGTTTGCAACATTCAAATGCTTCCAACTTTTGACTGGAGCGTAATAAAATCTTGAAATTTTGTGACAATAAATTATTCGTGCCTCTTGTCCATTTAAGCTATCGCTCGTAGCTATGCTACCCTTGAGTCCCAAAACAAACACTGACAAAACTTCAAATGGCCCTAACTTCCATACGGTGCGTCCTACACATATCAAAGTTTGTAAAATTCTATTGCTTGTAACTTTTTACTGGGGGGGTCATAAAACCTTACAATTTTGTGGCAATCTCTAATAGCTATGCTACCCTTGAGTCTAAAATAAAACACTGATAAAACTTCAAATGGCCCTAATTTCTATACGGAGCGTCCTATACCTATCAAAGTTTGCAACATTCAAATGCTTGTAACTTTCTTCTGGAGCGTCAAAAAACCTTGAAATTTTGTGTCAATAAAGTACGTGTGACTCTTGTCAATTTAAGCTATCGCTCTTAGCTATGCTACCCTTGAGTCCCAAATCGAACACTGATAAACTTCAAATGGCCCTAACTTCTATACTGTGCATCCTATAACTATCAAAGTTTGCAACATTCAAATGTTTGTAACTTTATGATTGTGACCCTTTCAGCCTAATTGTAAAAGAGTGATTATCAAAGTACAACATTCAAATGCTTGTAACTTTTTACTTTAGCGTCATAAAACCTTAAAATTTTGTGACAATGAAGTAGTCGAGCCTCTTATCAATTTAAGCTATCGCTCATAGCTATGGTACCCTTGAGTCCAAAATAAAACACTGATAAAACTTCAAATGGCCCTAACTTCTATACGGTGAGTCCTATACCTATCAAAGTTTGCAACTTTCAATTACTTGCAACTTTTTACTGGAGCGTAATAAAATCTTGAAATTTTGTGACAATAAAGTAATCGTGCCTCTTATCAATTTAAGCTATCTCTCATAGCCACGCTACCCTTGACTCCAAAATCAAACACTGACAAAACTTCAAATGGCCCTAACTTCCATACGGTGCGTCCTACACATATCAAAGTTTGCAAAATTCTATTGCTTGTAACTTTTTACTGGGGGGTCATAAAACCTTAAAATTTTGTGGCAATCTCTAATAGCTATGCTACCCTTGAGTCTAAAATAAAACACTGATAAAACTTCAAATGGCCCTAACTTCTATACGGAGCGTCCTATATCTATCAAAGTTTACAACATTCAAATGCTTATAACTTTCTTCTGGAGCGTCAAAAAACATTGAAATTTTGTGTCAATAAAGTACTTGTGACTCTTGTCAATTTAAGTTATCGCTCGTAGCTATGCTACCCATGAGTCCCAAATCGAACACTGATAAACTTCAAATGGCCCTAACTTCTATACTGTGCATCCTATAACTATCAAAGTTTGCAACATTCAAATGCTTGTATTTTTATGATTGTGACCCTTTCAGCCTAATTGTAAAAGAGTGATTATCAAAGTACAACATTCAAATGCTTGTAACTTTTTACTGGAGCGTCATAAAACCTTAAAATTTTGTGACAATGAAGTAGTCGAGCCTCTTATCAATTTAAGCTATCGCTCATAGCTATGCTACCCTTGAGCCCAAAATAAAACACTGATAAAACTTCAAATGGCCCTAACTTCTATACGGAGCGTCCTATATCTTTCAAAGTTTACAACATTCAAATGCTTATAACTTTCTTCTGGAGCGTCAAAAAACATTGAAATTTTGTGTCAATAAAGTACTTGTGACTCTTGTCAATTTAAGCTATCGCTCGTAGCTATGCTACCCTTGACTCCAAAATCAAACACAGATAAAACTTCAAATGGCCCTAACTTATATACGGTGCGTCCTATACCTATCAAAGTTTGCAACTTTCAAATGATTGCAACTTTTTACTGGAGCGTCATAAAATCTTGAAATTTTGTGACAATAAAGTACTCGTGCCTCTTATCAATTGTAGCTATCTCTCATAGCTACGTTTCCCTTGACTCCAAAATCAAACACTGATAAAACTTCAAACGGCCCTAACTTCTATACGGTGTGTCCTACCCCTATCAAAGTTTGCAACATTCAAATGTTTGTAACTTTTTACTGGAGCGAAATAAAAAAATTGAAATTTTCTGACAATAAATTACTCGTGCCTCTTTTCAATTTAAGCTATCGCTCATAGCTATGCTACCCTTGATTCAAAAATCAAACACTGATAAAACTTCAAATGGCCCTAACTTCTATAGTGTGCGTTCTATACATATCAAAGTTTGCAACTCTCAAATGCTTGTATCTTTTACCTGGAGCGTCATAAAACCTTGAAATTTTGTGACAATGAAGTACTCGAGCCTCTGATCAATTTAAGCTATAGCTCATAGCTATCCTAACCTTGAGTCCAAAATAAAACACTGATAAATCTTCAAATGGCCCTTACTTCTATACGGTGCGTCCAACCCCTATCAAAGTTGGCAACATTCAAATGCTTGTAACTTTTTATTGGAGCTTAAGTACTCGTGCCTCTTGTCAATTTAAGCTATCGCTCATAGCTATGCTGCCCTTGACTCCCAAAACAAACACTGGTAAAACTTCAAATGGCCCTAACTTCTAAACGGTGCGTCCTACACCTATCAAAGTTTGCAACATTCTATTGCTTGTAACTTTTTACTGGAAGGTCATAAAATCTTGAGATTTTGTGACAATAAAGTAATCGTGCCTCTTGTCAATTTAAGCTATCGCTCGTAGCTATGCTACCCTTTAGTCCCAAATCAAACACTGATAAGACTTCAAATGGCCCTAACTTCTATAGTGTGCGTCCTATACCTATCAAAGTTTGCAACATTCAAATGCTTGTAACTTTTTACTGGAGCGTAAGTACACGTGCCTTTTGTCAATTTAAGCTATCGCTCACAGCTATACTGCCCTTGACTCAAAAATCAAACACTGGTAAAACTTCAAATGGCCCTAACTTTTATAGTGTGCGTTCTATACATATCAAAGTTTGCAACATTCAAATGCTTCCAACTTTTGACTGGAGCGTAATAAAATCTTGAAATTTTGTGACAATAAATTATTCGTGCCTCTTGTCCATTTAAGCTATCGCTCGTAGCTATGCTACCCTTGAGTCCCAAAACAAACACTGACAAAACTTCAAATGGCCCTAACTTCCATACGGTGCGTCCTACACATATCAAAGTTTGTAAAATTCTATTGCTTGTAACTTTTTACTGGGGGGGTCATAAAACCTTACAATTTTGTGGCAATCTCTAATAGCTATGCTACCCTTGAGTCTAAAATAAAACACTGATAAAACTTCAAATGGCCCTAATTTCTATACGGAGCGTCCTATACCTATCAAAGTTTGCAACATTCAAATGCTTGTAACTTTCTTCTGGAGCGTCAAAAAACCTTGAAATTTTGTGTCAATAAAGTACGTGTGACTCTTGTCAATTTAAGCTATCGCTCTTAGCTATGCTACCCTTGAGTCCCAAATCGAACACTGATAAACTTCAAATGGCCCTAACTTCTATACTGTGCATCCTATAACTATCAAAGTTTGCAACATTCAAATGTTTGTAACTTTATGATTGTGACCCTTTCAGCCTAATTGTAAAAGAGTGATTATCAAAGTACAACATTCAAATGCTTGTAACTTTTTACTGGAGCGTCATAAAACCTTAAAATTTTGTGACAATGAAGTAGTCGAGCCTCTTATCAATTTAAGCTATCGCTCATAGCTATGCTACCCTTGAGTCCAAAATAAAACACTGATAAAACTTCAAATGGCCCTAACTTCTATACGGTGAGTCCTATACCTATCAAAGTTTGCAACTTTCAATTACTTGCAACTTTTTACTGGAGCGTAATAAAATCTTGAAATTTTGTGACAATAAAGTACTCGTGCCTCTTATCAATTTAAGCTATCTCTCATAGCCACGCTACCCTTGACTCCAAAATCAAACACTGACAAAACTTCAAATGGCCCTAACTTCCATACGGTGCGTCCTACACATATCAAAGTTTGCAAAATTCTATTGCTTGTAACTTTTTACTGGGGGGTCATAAAACCTTAAAATTTTGTGGCAATCTCTAATAGCTATGCTACCCTTGAGTCTAAAATAAAACACTGATAAAACTTCAAATGGCCCTAACTTCTATACGGAGCGTCCTATATCTATCAAAGTTAACAACATTCAAATGCTTATAACTTTCTTCTGGAGCGTCAAAAAACATTGAAATTTTGTGTCAATAAAGTACTTGTGACTCTTGTCAATTTAAGTTATCGCTCGTAGCTATGCTACCCATGAGTCCCAAATCGAACACTGATAAACTTCAAATGGCCCTAACTTCTATACTGTGCATCCTATAACTATCAAAGTTTGCAACATTCAAATGCTTGTATTTTTATGATTGTGACCCTTTCAGCCTAATTGTAAAAGAGTGATTATCAAAGTACAACATTCAAATGCTTGTAACTTTTTACTGGAGCGTCATAAAACCTTAAAATTTTGTGACAATGAAGTAGTCGAGCCTCTTATCAATTTAAGCTATCGCTCATAGCTACGTTACCCTTGACTCCAAAATCAAACACTGATAAAACTTCAAACGGCCCTAACTTCTATACGGCCCTAACTTCTATACGGTGTGTCCTACCCCCATGAAAGTTTGCAACATTCAAATGTTTGTAACTTTTTACTGGAGCGAAATAAAAAAATTGAAATTTTCTGACAATAAATTACTCGTGCCTCTTTTCAATTTAAGCTATCGCTCATAGCTATGCTACCCTTGATTCAAAAATCAAACACTGATAAAACTTCAAATGGCCCTAACTTCTATAGTGTGCGTTCTATACATATCAAAGTTTGCAACACTCAATTGCTTGAATCTTTTACCTGGAGCGTCATAAAACCTTGAAATTTTGTGACAATGAAGTACTCGAGCCTCTGATCAATTTAAGCTATCGCTCATAGCTATGCTTCCCTTGAGTCCCAAATCAAACACTGATAAAACTTCAAATGGCCCTAACTTCTATACGGTGCGTCCAACCCCTATCAAAGTTGGCAACATTCAAATGCTTGTAACTTTTTATTGGAGCTTAAGTACTCGTGCCTCTTGTCAATTTAAGCTATCGCTCATAGCTATGCTGCCCTTGACTCCCAAAACAAACACTGGTAAAACTTTAAATGGCCCTAACTTCTAAACGGTGCGTCCTACACCTATCAAAGTTTGCAACATTCTATTGCTTGTAACTTTTTACTGGAAGGTCATAAAATCTTGAGATTTTGTGACAATAAAGTAATCGTGCCTCTTGTCAATTTAAGCTATCGCTCGTAGCTATGCTACCCTTTAGTCCCAAATAAAACTCTGATAAAACTTCAAATGGCCATAACTTCTATACGGTGCGTCCTATACCTATCAAAGTTTGCAACATTCAAATGCTTCCAACTTTTGACTGGAGCGTAATAAAATCTTGAAATTTTGTGACAATAAATTACTCGTGCCTCTTGTCAATTTAAGCTATTGTTGGGGATCTCGAGTCCTTGCTTGACTGGGGACGTCCTGTCGCAGTTCTTTCGGGCGCGTGGCTGAAAACTTAAGAGCCCTAACGTTGAATTCATACACTTATTGCTTTTCGGTTTCAAAACACAAGAAGAGATTTATTATTACGAAACCTAATACTTATATACTATTTTTTAAACATCTATCTCAGTCTGTGAACTGGCCTTTCTGGTGTTCCAGTTCTGCACCTGCTAATTGGTGTCAGTTGGTCAAGCCAACTGACCCACTTCAAAAGTGGCGACGGTGCACTACGCTGCCCTCGTCGACTCGACTGCGGAACTGTAACACCCTAAAAGCTTACATAATAACGTTGCACAGATCACATTAACTTGAAATACTTAAACCCTAGAAGTATGCCTTATTATAACACCGTTTTAGCACATGCTAATTCAACATAGTGTGGCATCTATTAGGAGTCGGTGCTGTGAGTAAACTACACGTAGGTAGTATGGTTCTAACTCACAACATCCCTCCCCTCTTTCTAAAAGAAGTTAGTGCAACTAACTTCTAATGAAAGTTTACATTTATTTCTGCACTTCAAACAGTCAGTGCATTTTCTTAATTCAATATACAATTTTTCTTCTTTCCTTTTTTTTTAAATTCGCCTTATTTTATACTTCGGGTTCTTTTTATTTCTTTTTTTTTCATATTCTTTTCTTTTTGTTTTTTCTTTTCTTTATGTTTTTTTTTTCCTATTTGTTTTTGAATTTTGTTTTTTGTTTCTTTGTTTCTTTTTCTTTTTTCTTTTCTTTACTTCGACTTTTTTTCAGTTTTTTGTTTTTCTCTTTTGTTCTATTATACTTTCTCCTTTTTATTTTTGGTCTTTCATCGACTCTTTTCTCACTGGCGTACAATACATTTTATTCTCATACTTAAATCTTATCTTCCGCTATGATAATTAAATCTAAAATCTTACGTTATAACCTCCGCTAACTGATGATCCGGTTGTCGGCTGCCGTTGTCGGTATGGTTGTTGTGCTGCGCCGTTGGTGTGGTTCTCGTTGTGGATATCCTTAACTGGCAGAATATAAACGATCACTGCCAGCGTTACGATCGCGGCGATCCCTCCCTTTCCCAACGAGGAGTGCGACCAAAAATGTACTACTCGGAATGGTTTCCGGAAAAAACGACACTCCATTGGTAAGAATGTGCCGCCGTTCAAAGTCTGAGTATACGGTTCGCAGGTGGCTGTCTGGGTGAACGTAGAGTAGACCAAAAATACGTAATCAGCTTTAGCGACGTCTTCAACGGAGATGCAGAAATGATTGCTCTGTATAAGTAAATTGTTCAATTCGCTGAAAAGCCGTTTGCTTTCTTTGAATGTGTGTTCATTGGCAATTTCCTGTCTCGTGCAATAACTACAAGGGAGCCTGGTGTCATTCTGCATGCGCCGACTCATTGACTCGTCAGGGCTTGTGTGTCAATATCCAATTGATTTACAGATCCTTGAGAGTTACACTCCAACTCGTTGGATGCAAATAGCAGGTCATTATCCTCCTCCCCGTTCTTAGCCAAATGCAATACTCTGTATTTATCCAGCTCGGCGTTCTGCCCAATAATAATGCTATAGCAGAAATTATGTTCAATAGCACGTTTGTGGAGGTAATTTTCGTCTGTGCGTATCGCGGAGTCCCGAACTATTTACAAAAATGTTAGATTTTGGAACTCGTTCAGCACTTAATTGACAAATAATTAGATTAAAGCACTGAACCACAACCCACAAGATCAGAGTCAACATGCTGCGCGTTCTTTGCTACCCCGAAATGACATAGCTTGCTCGTTTCGTCTGAGCCTCGCTATTATCGATTCTGCTTCCGTTATATCACACCCTCTCTTACTTCCGTCAGATCCTGCCGTATTTGCTCTTAACTCGCAAAACTCCGTTGTTTTCTCTTGCAAGTCTTCTAGTTTTTTCAGTACTGGCTCCAGGTCAGCATCGCGAAACTCCGATATCACCACCCACTCGTCGTTCGAGAACCAAACATTATCCAGGGATTCCAAAATCAGGTCCGTTTCTGCCAAGGGTTCCACCCGCACTTCCGCGGTTTCGCTGCATTTCGCTGGAATTCTCAAATAGGCTACCAAGAACACAGCTGCCCTACACATATACTGTAGTAATCGCTATAATAACTTAACTAATAAATATTTCTATTTCTCTAAATATTTAAATAATCATTATGGTTATATTATTGCTACATTATCATTATCACTATTTTATATTAACATCCATCATCGACCGACCTTTTATATTCATAAATTGCTAAATCTACAATTGAATGCTATATCATTCAATTCCCCGTCCACTCGTCTTCTCCCCATACATTCTCGGATTTGCTACCGCATCCCAGAGGAAAAGAGGACTGGACTATGTTTCATTATTGCCATATAGTGCATTAGTTCCGCTTTGACTAATTTTCCATGCTCATTTCAATACCTGAGTTATCACTCATTCTAGTTTCGAACCAAATTATTGATCCTCCGACAAAATCAGATTATAAAAAATAATCCCATTTGTATCAAAACTTTGTCCATTGCATGACTATATCTTTCATCGCATACAATTACTTTTTATTTAAATTTACTTCTAGCCAGATATGTATATATCCATTAACGATCGTCTCTTCCTAGATCGTACATGGCTACATACATACATTCAAGGCGCTTTAAATTACCTGGAATTAATTACTAACGTTATTTTCCCCAATTAACTATACATTTTTTCAAATTTCCATACGATAATTTCCTAATCAATAAACAGTAAAAACCTATGTACGAGTATCTGCAAAAATATACATACGCACATACCCATTCCTCCTAATTAGAATACTTACTTCTTTAAATATACATTCGTACATTGATTCTTTATCTTATACACATATATACGTACTCGTATATATACTTACCTTACCGACAGTGTTACTGTTTTCCTTTCATTAACCGCCGTATGTACGTATGTACATATCTGAAGTAAAGTTTTATATTACTTACCCACGACTGTAAGATAATAAAACTTTATTTTTTAATTACGTGCAATATTTATCACCATTTAAAAAAAATATATATTTTTCCCTACTGTGCTTCGTTCGACCATAGTGCATAATAAGCATTTTTATTACGTCAACTTTAATCGCTCGATTTTAAGTGGCACACTTCTACTGGCCTTGACTTTGAAAATCGGAGCTGTGTGTGTTATTTGATACACACACGTACATGTTTACGTTGTTATACTTGTGTTTACACTTGTAAAACACTGCTAACACATGTCTTTAGTTGTGTGGTCTAATGTGGAATAATTTCAACAAATTATTATGTAGCTTTTTATTTTTGCCCTTAATCGTTACGACCGTTGTAACTGGGCTTCGGATCTCTGCTACCATATACGGACCTATCCACACAGGTGGGAATTTATTTCTCCTGGCTTGATTCCTCATGAGTACCTGATCACCCACGTTCAAAACGACTGGGTTTAGTACCTTGTTATAGGCCTCCCTAGCTACTCTTTTAGCACAATCCTGGTTTTCTCTGACCAACTCGTGCGCTCGCTGTAGCTGGTACTTTTGTACTTTATTAGGGTCATCAGCATTGTACACCGGCGCACACTTGCGCTTCAGATTAGCTGGCATATTAAAATCAAACCCGTAGAGCGTCCTGAACCGAGTTTGCTTCGTTGATACATGTACCGTATTATTGTGTACATGCATTGCAGTGGTTAACCATTGATCCCAATTCGAGCCGTCTTCCTTGGCAAAACTGCGCAAGTACTCGGGCAGAGGTCGATGACTACGTTCCAGTGAGCCATTCGCCTGCGGATGATATGGTGTTATATGCAACTTCTTAACTCCCAGCATTTTACATGTTTCCGAGAACAGCTTCGATACAAAATTAGAACCATTGTCGGTTATCAAAACCTTAGGTATGTTGTATCGTGCTATTATTTCATCAAAGAATGCCTTGCCCACCGTACCTGCTTCAGCATCAGGTATAGCCACGCATGCCATATACTTTGAGAAATCATCTTGGAACGTCAAAATGTATTTATTTCCCGAAACTGTCTCAGGTAAAATACCTACAATATCCATGTGAACTTTGTCAAATGGCTGTTTTGGTGTGTCAGTTAACACCATTGGCATCTTTGTCAGCCTTGAACTTTTGTTGGCTTGACATTTTGGACAACTCTTTATATATTTCTTGATGTCCTTGAGCATACCCTTCCATCCGTATACTCGCCTAATTCTGTCATGGGTTTTCCAGAATCCCTGGTGTCCACTTAGAGGTGAATCATGGAAACCCTTTAACACAGCCTGGATATCCTTTGTATCCTCCAGCCATTCCACACTACTGGCTCTTTGTTCATTAGCAACGTCACCCGCATTGCTAACATTTCCTGTTGCATCAATTTTATCCCCTTGAATTCTCTCGGTCTTCTCCTTATCTGACCGTGCTTTGGCCCTCGTTTGCACTACTGATACCTTCTGTGCCTGCGGTACTCTGCTGAGTGCATCCGCATTCAGATTCTTTTTCCCAGGTTTGTAAATGATTTCAAAATCATACTCAGACAATTTATGTCTGAACCTGGCTAGCCTAGACGTTTGGTCTTTCAAATTGGCTATGCCTCTCAACGGCTGGTGATCAGTGTATATCTTGAATGGGCGTCCTAGCAGATATGCCATAAAATTCTTGGTAGCCCATACTATGGCTAGAAATTCCTTTTCTATTGTGGAGTATCTCTTCTCCGTGTCGCTAAGCGCTCTGCTTGCGAATGCTATTGGTCGGTCATTACCGACTTCCCCTTGTGACAATACTGCCCCTAACGCTTCATTGCTAGCATCACTGGTCAACAAAAAAGTTTGTTCAAAGTCGGGGTATGCCAAAATTGGTGGCGAGCTAATTATCTCCTTTAACCTCTCGAATGCTTGCTGACATCTCTCTGTCCATTCGAACTTTGCTTCTTTTCGTAGCAACTTATTAATGGGCAAAGCAATTCCGGCTAGTCCTTCCACGAACTTTCTATAATAGTTCACTAGTCCTAGGAATGCTTGCACTTCTTTTCTGTTTCTTGGAACCGCTAAATTTCTAACGCATTCCACCTTCTGCGGGTCAGGCAGTGCTCCTGCCTCTGAGCAACGATGGCCTAAATAAACCACCTCTCTCCGCAAAAATTGACACTTCTCCGTGTTCAATTTCAAATTGTGTTCTCGTAATTTCTGGAGCACCTTGCGCAAGCGTTGCGAGTGCTGCTGCAAGTTCTTCCCATAAATTACAATATCATCGAGATACACAAAACAATCTAACCCTTGTAAGCCTGTTAGCACATGGTTCATTAGCCGTTGGAAGGTAGCCGGTGCTCCTGTTAATCCAAACGGCATTCTATTAAACTCATAATGGCCTAAACCGGTGCTGAACGCGGTTTTCTGCTTATCTTGGGTATCCACCAGAACTTGGTGGTAGCCACTCGCTAAATCAAGTGTAGAAAAATATCTACTATGCCCCAATTGATCCAGAATTTCCTCTATCCTTGGAATTGGGAACACTTGCTTGATAGTGGCGTCGTTCAATTTTCTAAAATCGACGACCATTCTCCACTTCTTCGGACCCTGCGCACCTCCCTTCTTTGGTACCAAAATTATTGGTGAGTTCCAAGGCGAGATACTCGGTGAAATTATGTTATCTTTTAACATTCCCTGCACTTGCCTATTTACCTCATCTTTGTGAGCCTGTGGCAACCTGTATTGCTTCTGGTTAATCGGTGCTTGATCCACCCTAGTAGGTATTTCATGCTCTACCTCTGGTGTATACGTTAACTGGTCTCCTTCCAGCAAAAATATGTCATGGAATGACATACAAATGGCTTCTATTGATGCCTTCTCTTCTGAATTTACGCTTGGGTCTAACTTTAGTGATTCTAGCACTCTCTCCATTCTTTTCCTTACATCTATCTGCTTAATCTGATTAACCGTTCCATAATTCGGTTCCTTAAAACTATCATAACTAGTGAACTTAGGCCTAAAATCCTTATCCATATAGTAGTCCTCTTCTGACGCATTTAGTACACAAGCGTACACTTTACCCTTGTCAACGTGCGTTATGGTCTCTCCCATATACACACCCTCCGCTAGCTGCTGCTTGTGCAAAACAACAGTCCTGAGTTTCGTGTTTACACGCATAGTAACTACTCTGGTTGACCTTGCGTTCACTACCTCCCTACAATTCTTAACCCTATTCACGGTTCCTTCCTGCCATGACTTCAATGGGAGAGTAAGAATTCTATTCTTATTATCATCATAAAATGATAACTGTTTCTCCAGCGCATCCAGTATGGTGCGGCCCCAGAGATTATCGCGGCCAATTATCCCATCGGCCGGGATACCTTCCCTATCCAATTCAACTACGTGCACTCTAAAACTCATTCCCTTAACTTTACTGTGTCCTATTTTAAGTGATCCCAGTGTTCTGATGCAACCTCCGAACGCTCCATTAAGCGTTCTTACATCTTTTGGGTTAATAACTAGTCCTTTCCGTAAAACACTAGATTTTACGAGGCTAGTATCCGCCCCTGAATCTACCAAAAGCACTAGCTTTCCACTAGCTGCCTCCTTGCAGGGTATCTCGATGAAAGCATCTCCTACCCTGCTCACAACGAAACAACGCCCTTTTGACTCCAAAATGGACGCGTATCTACTTCCTAACTCTTCCAATTTTCTCCCCCAAGCACCACAGTTATCCCTTACAATCCTACACTCTCTCAAAACTACCGCTAATACCTTAACTATACATCCTCGTACCACGTACGCGGCGATTGGCCTATACTCTCTAATCTTATTGAAACTTAATCTAAGTACTAGAACCACTACAGTTACCCAAATCAGTGCGCAATCAAAAATTTTCTCCCGGAGCGACTCTTGCTCATCCGTCACTTGAACCATTGTTCTTACAATTCTTGATACGTGGTATTGGAGAGCCTCTTGCTCCTCCTTTTCCTGGACTGTACTTCCTACATTACCAATCACACGTACCTTCGGCCTAACTGTTACTTCCTTACTTTTGGCTTTCCAGTCTACTGGCCTCGACTGGGCCGCTGGAAGTTTCCATGGTTCCTCTGTTGGAACTGCCTATCCCTGCACTCCGCAGCTCGATGTCCCATCCGTCCACATGAGAAACATTTCAACCCCTGTTGGGTGTTGCCTAACCTTTGTCCACCTCTAGAATTCCAATTTGGTCGCTGCTGACCATTCCCCGTGTTGAAAAGATTTCTTCCGTTGAGTTGCCTCGAGGACTACTGCCCCTGCTGTCCCTTAAGGGTGGATCCGGGCGCCTCGTACCTGGATGCCTTTCATTTTGATCCCATTTAATATCTATTCGGCACTGTCTACTTGCCTCATGACCATATGTTTGGCACTCCATACAATAGGGCGTATTCTTGCGTGTAATGCATTCATCCCTTGAATGGCCTGGCATATGGCAGAATGAACATGTGGGAGCCTTCTGTACAACCCCCCTGTGCGGATTTCTCTGATACGCGGCTCTGCTGTCGGAGATACCGGGATTATATGCTCCTCTGTATACGTTTGGGACGAAATTATTTCCTTCTCTATCCATGACAGCGGCAGTTAAATTGTCCTGTCTATTTTCCAACATATGTACCTCCCCCAATCCGGCCGTACTCCGTTCCACAAGGACTTGCGTTCGAATTGCTTCTTCTACCAATTCCTCCATATTTCCTGTTTTGCTATTCAGCATATGAGTTTTAAGAGCGGAATTGCGGAGCCCCACTACGAAAGTCGTTAACACTGACTTGTCAACTTCGTACAATAACGCGGTATCACCAACGCCATCGTACTTATTTTTGACTACTTCTTGGGCCAACATCCGAAGTGACTCCAAACGCCTGGCAAAGGCGCGAATGTCTTCCCCTGCCAGTTGTTTCCCGATTCTAATCTCCTGGGATATATCTTCCAGAGTTCTCTCCTTAAGATAAGTTTTCTTCAGAAGGCCATAAAGCTCATTCACACTGGCGAATTGTTTTGGCAGCACAAGGTTGTACGCATCTCCAAATAACCTTTGCTTTATGCAGTCGAAGAAATCCTGTAACTCATCAGGGCTTATGCTCCGCTTTGCAAGCTCACAACCTTGAATGAACCTACTGAGCTCTGACCTTAAATCTGCTGAAGCAGTACCAGTAAACACAGGTACTAGCCTGGACACGGTCTTGGAAATATCCTCGATACCCATTTTACGTATTCCTGTATTACTTATTACTGGTAAAATTTGAGAGTTATCCTTTTGGGTGGTTTCCAAATTCACTCCCCTTGGATCTGAAATGTATTTGACTAGCGACGGACTCAAACTTATGAGTCTTCGACCGTTTGCCCGTACAGGCGAAATATCGTCCACTGTATTGGGACTTTGCTGCACCGTTACTGCTTCTGGATCGTTTGGTGGATAACCCCGATTTCTATTATTAATCGGACTTCCTGGAGTAAATGGCTCGACACCGATTTCCGACGCGTCAAATAAAAACTCCGCTTCACCCTCTCCAGTCAAGTGTAATGTAGGCTTTACCACACGACCTATCCCTTCCGGAGTTAAATACTCCGGCCAGCGAACTTCTGGTGGCAGAGCTAATACTGTCTGCGTTTGAATTTGAGAAGTTGAAGCCGATCTCACTCTTGCTGGCTTAGTAATTGCCCCGATTCTTTTGAGCTCCAAGTTTTCCTTCTCCAGATGCGATGCGGCTTCCTCAGTTTCCCGGAGTTGCCTAGAAAGTACTCTAGTTTTATTTTCAAGGAACTCCGTATTTATCTTCAATTCCTCAGTATCTTTGAAGACTTGGAAAAATTTTTCTTCCGTCCGACTCTGAATAGTAGCTAACGCTTGGTCTGCTGCTTCCAGAGTTGACAGGTTTCCACCATCTCTCGCTAATCTCCAGAGTACCTGGGCTTCACTCTTGCTGGTTGCCGCTTCCAATTGTTCAAACAATTTTTCTGCGAACAATTTCACCTCAGTTTGCAGAGACCTAAGCTTGTCTCGAGCCCTGTCCTCCTGCGAACTAGGACTATCCTCCTGTGCCTCCAGCTCTTCTAAATCCAACTTGAATTTAGTCAACCAGTCTCGTGTCAAACCGTTGACGTGTAACGCGTAATCCTTGGTGAAGTATTCCTTGTCACCACAACAGTCCTTAAATTTTAACAACTCCTCGTTGTTGCTGTTGAATACATTCAACAATGCTTCCAACTCCGTTATGCGCTTGCGGTAGTACGCGCTGTTCTTCCTTGCTTTGCTATCTTTCCTACAATTTCTGATCCTCTTCTGAATTGCCTCGCTCTGTAGCCTTTGAGCTTCCAGCAATTTTATCGCTTCTCTTGGCGTTTCCATAGACCGAACAAATTCTTATCTATGACGCCGTAATAAATGGTACAAACAGTTTTCGTGCTCTTTATATTTATAAATTTTATTAATAAACAATTTCCTTTTTTAAAATAAATAAACAAGTTAAGGTAATTAAACTAACAACTTATGTATAACAAAGATATTTTTCTCATAGTCTTTCACGTCACCTGCAGTGTTGTTCCTCCAATTGGCATACCTCTTGCCACAATCTATTGGCTTGCTCCCACGGCATAGGGACCTCCACTGCTTGCTGTTCCTCCAGTATTTTCCTCAAATACGCCAGTCGCTTCCGTTCCCGAGTTTGCTCTCCTCCTCTTTTTCTAGTCCCAAACCGCTTTCCGTCCTTCAGTAACGACGTTATGTCCTTGAGTTGTCGCTCAGTGCTTCCAGTTTCATTTCCAACTTTCGTTTTCTTAAAAGTAAAGAGCGAAATAAAGTAATAGTGAGTGCTTAAATTCTCACTCAACACAATTTTGTTTCCATTTTCCCTAATGTAATACCACGGAAATAAACTATATATCGATATTATACCTATTCTAGTACAAAAATTATACTATTATTAGCATAACAATTATACTTACAATACTAATAACAAACAAAAAATGTTTGTTCGAAAATATTTCTCCTAACTCCGAAGAAGTTTTTGTCTCGCAAAATTCCTTCCCAAAATATTTATACCCAAAGAAATAAATTTTACTGTAGAATGATACGCATTTTCATTACCGCACAATGATATGCTTGCATGCTTCGTATTTTTAGTACGTAAAATTATTTTAACGTCGCTACGCAAATTATAGTTTCCGAACTACTTAAATTCGATGCACAACACGTGTTGTAAACATTTCTCGAAATATCTTTACCTAGTACCCTAAGCTCAAAATGCCAAATATTTAAATCAAATGTTCTATGTTTGTTTTCAAACAACATAAATTTAGAACATCTGAATTTAAACAATATAAAAATAATTTAAATGTATCCAATATAGATGACATGGCTTAATAAACCATATAAATGTCCCTCACGTCAAACAAACTCAAATCCCCTACAAAAAAAATCCTCACAGCTAGGATGCACATACATAGACCGTCCGATCATACTGACGGTTTGTGGTTGCCATACAAAGCTGCGTGCAACAGCGCAAACGCGCCTATAGGTTGCGACTTCTTTGACCAGCGCTACGGCGCCTTCAGGGTCGCAGAAGTATCTACTTATTCTACGCTACTATACACTCTACTCACCATAATTTTTCCTGATGACATCTTTATTCCACAGTGTCCTTCGATGAGGTCCTTCGAATTTGTTGCAGGATGCCTCTCTGCTTCAGGGTTCCTTGCCCTGAGATTACTCCAATAGGTCCTTTAGACCGGCTGCGCCAAAATGTTGGGGATCTCGAGTCCTTGCTTGACTGGGGACGTCCTGTCGCAGTTCTTTCGGGCGCGTGGCTGAAAACTTAAGAGCCCTAACGCTGAATTCAAACACTTATTGCTTTTCGGTTTCAAAACACAAGAAGAGATTTATTATTACGAAACCTAATACTTATATACTATTTTTGAAACATCTATCTCAGTCTGTGAACTGACCTTTCTGGTGTTCCAGTTCTGCACCTGCTAATTGGTGTCAGTTGGTCAAGCCAACTGACCCACTTCAAAAGTGGCGACGGTGCACTACGCTGCCCTCGTCGACTCGACTGCGGAACTGTAACACCCTAAAAGCTTACATAATAACGTTGCACAGATCACATTAACTTCAAATACTTAAACCCTAGAAGTATGCCTTATTATAACACCGTTTTAGCACATGCTAATTCAACATAGTGTGGCATCTATTAGGAGTCGGTGCTGTGAGTAAACTACACGTAGGTAGTATGGTTCTAACTCACAACACTATCGCTCGTAGCTATGCTACCCTTGAGTCCCAAAACAAACACTGACAAAACTTCAAATGGCCCTAACTTCCATACGGTGCGTCCTACACATATCAAAGTTTGTAAAATTCTATTGCTTGTAACTTTTTACTGGGGGGGTCATAAAACCTTACAATGTTGTGGCAATCTCTAATAGCTATGCTACCCTTGAGTCTAAAATTAAACACTGATAAAACTTCAAATGGCCCTAATTTCTATACGGAGCGTCCTATACCTATCAAAGTTTGCAACATTCAAATGCTTGTAACTTTCTTCTGGAGCGTCAAAAAACCTTGAAATTTTGTGTCAATAAAGTACGTGTGACTCTTGTCAATTTAAGATATCGCTCTTAGCTATGCTACCCTTGAGTGCCAAATCGAACACTGATAAACTTCAAATGGCCCTAACTTCTATACTGTGCATCCTATAACTATCAAAGTTTGCAACATTCAAATGTTTGTAACTTTATGATTGTGACCCTTTCAGCCTAATTGTGAAAGAGTGATTATCAAAGTACAACATTCAAATGCTTGTAACTTTTTACTGGAGCGTCATAAAACCTTAAAATTTTGTGACAATGAAGTAGTCGAGCCTCTTATCAATTTAAGCTATCGCTCATAGCTATGCTACCCTTGAGTCCAAAATAAAACGCTGATAAAACTTCAAATGGCCCTTACTTCTATACGGTGAGTCCTATACCTATCAAAGTTTGCAACTTTCAATTACTTGCAACTTTTTACTGGAGCGTAATAAAATCTTGAAATTTTGTGACAATAAATTACTCGTGTCTCTTGTCAATTTAAGCTATCGCTCATAGCTATGCTACCCTTGACTCCAAAATCAAACACAGATAAAACTTCAAATGGCCCTAACTTCTATACGGTGCGTCCTATACCTATCAAAGTTTGCAACTTTCAAATGCTTGCAACTTTTTACTGGAGCGTCATAAAATCTTGAAATTTTGTGACAATAAAGTACTCGTACCTCTTATCAATTTAAGCTATCTCTCATAGCTACGCTACCCTTGACTCCAAAATCAAACACTGATAAAACTTCAAACGGCCCTAACTTCTATACGGCCCTAACTTCTATACGGTGTGTCCTACCCCCATCAAAGTTTGCAACATTCAAATGTTTGTAACTTTTTACTGGAGCTAAATAAAAAAATTGAAATTTTCTGACAATAAATTACTCGTGCCTCTTTTCAATTTAAGCTATCGCTCATAGCTATGCTACCCTTGACTCAAAAATCAAACACTGATAAAACTTCAAATGGCCCTAACTTCTATAGTGTGCGTTCTATACATATCAAAGTTTGCAACACTCAAATGCTTGTATCTTTTACCTGGAGCGTCATAAAACCTTGAAATTTTGTGACAATGAAGTACTCGAGCCTCTGATCAATTTAAGCTATCGCTCATAGCTATCCTAACCTTGAGTCCAAAATAAAACACTGATAAATCTTTAAATGGCCCTAACTTCTATACGGTGCGTCCAACCCCTATCAAAGTTGGCAACATTCAAATGCTTGTAACTTTTTATTGGAGCTTAAGTACTCGTGCCTCTTGTCAATTTAAGCTATCGCTCATAGCTTTGCTGCCCTTGACTCCCAAAACAAACACTGGTAAAACTTCAAATGGCCCTAAATTCTAAACGGTGCGTCCTTACACCTATCAAAGTTTGCAACATTCTATTGCTTGTAACTTTTTACTGGAAGGTCATAAAATCTTGAGATTTTGTGACAATAAACTACTCGTGCCTCTTGTCAATTTAAGCTATCGCTCGTAGCTATGCTACCCTTTAGTCCCAAATCAAACACTGATAAGACTTCAAATGGCCCTAGCTTCTATAGTGTGCGTCCTATACCTATCAAAGTTTGCAACATTCAAATGCTTGTAACTTTTTACTGGAGCGTAAGTACTCGTGCCTTTTGTCAATTTAAGCTATCGCTCACAGCTATACTGCCCTTGACTCAAAAATCAAACACTGATAAAACTTCAAATGGCCCTAACTTTTATAGTGTGCGTTCTATACATATCAAAGTTTGCATCATTCAAATGCTTGTAACTTTTACCTAGAGCCTCATAAAACCTTGAAATTTTGTGTCAATAAAGTACTCGTATCTCTTGTCAATTTAAGCTATCGCTCGTAGCTATGCTACCCTGGAGTCCAAAATAAAACTCTGATAAAACTTCAAATGGCCCTAACTTCTATACGGTGCGTCCTATACCTATCAAAGTTTGCAACATTCAAATGCTTACAACTTTTGACTGGAGCGTAATAAAATCTTGAAATTTTGTGACAATAAATTACTCGTGCCTCTTGTCAATTAAAGCTATCGCTCGTAGCTATGCTACCCTTGAGTCCCAAAACAGACACTGACAAAACTTCAAATGGCCCTAACTTCCATACGGTGCGTCCTACACATATCAAAATTTGCAAAATTCTATTGCTTGTAACTTTTTACTGGGGGGTCATAAAACCTTAAAATTTTGTGGCAATCTCTAATAGCTATGCTACCCTTGAGTCTAAAATAAAACACTGATAAAACTTCAAATGGCCCTAATTTCTATACGGAGCGTCCTATACCTATCAAAGTTTGCAACATTCAAATGATTGTAACTTTCTTCTGGAGCGTCAAAAAACCTTGAAATTTTGTGTCAATAAAGTACTTGTGACTCTTGTCAATTTAAGCTATCGCTCATAGCTTTGCTGCCCTTGACTCCCAAAACAAACACTGGTAAAACTTCAAATGGCCCTAACTTCTAAACGGTGCGTCCTTACACCTATCAAAGTTTGCAACATTCTATTGCTTGTAACTTTTTACTGGAAGGTCATAAAATCTTGAGATTTTGTGACAATAAAGTACTCGTGCCTCTTGTCAATTTAAGCTATCGCTCGTAGCTATGCTACCCTTGAGTCCTAAATCGAACACTGATAAACTTCAAATGGCCCTAACTTCTATACTGTGCATCCTATAACTATCAAAGTTTGCAACATTCAAATGCTTGTAACTTTATGATTGTGACCCTTTCAGCCTAATCGTAAAAGATTGATTATCAAAGTACAACATTCAAATGCTTGTAACTTTTTACTGGAGCGTCATAAAACCTTAAAATTTTGTGACAATGAAGTAGTCGAGCCTCTTATCAATTTAAGCTATCGCTCATAGCTATGCTACCCTTGATTCCAAAATAGAACACTGATAAAACTTCAAATGGCCCTAACTTCTATACGGTGAGTCCTATACCTATCCAAGTTTGCAGCTTTCAATTACTTGCAACTTTTTACGGGAGCGTAATAAAATCTTGAAATTTTGTGACAATAAATTACTCGTGTCTCTTGTCAATTTAAGCTATCGCTCATTGCTATGCTACCCTTGACTCCAAAATCAAACACAGATAAAACTTCAAATGGCCCTAACTTCTATACGGTGCGTCCTATACCTATCAAAGTTTGCAACTTTCAAATGCTTGCAACTTTTTACTGGAGCGTAATAAAATCTTGAAATTTTGTGACAATAAAGTACTCGTGCCTCTTATCAATTTAAGCTATCTCTCATAGCTACGCTACCCTTGACTCCAAAATCAAACACTGATAAAACTTCAAACGGCCCTAACTTCTATACGGCCCTAACTTCTATACGGTGTGTCCTACCCCCATCAAAGTTTGCAACATTCAAATGTTTGTAACTTTTTACTGGAGCGAAATAAAAAAATTGAAATTTTCTGACAATAAATTACTCGAGCCTCTTTTCAATTTAAGCTATCGGTCATAGCTATGCTACCCTTGACTCAAAAATCAAACACTGATAAAACTTCAAATGGCCCTAACTTCTATAGTGTGCGTTCTATACATATCAAAGTTTGCAACACTCAAATGCTTGTATCTTTTACCTGGAGCGTCATAAAACCTTGAAATTTTGTGACAATGAAGTACCCGAGCCTCTGATCAATTTAAGCTATCGCTCATAGCTATCTTAACCTTGAGTCCAAAATAAAACAGTGATAAATCTTCAAATGGCCCTAACTTCTATACGGTGCGTCCAACCCCTATCAAAGTTGGCAACATTCAAATGCTTGTAACTTTTTATTGGAGCTTAAGTACTCGTGCCTCTTGTCAATTTAAGCTATCGCTCATAGCTATGCTGCCCTTGACTCCCAAAACCAACACTGGTAAAACTTCAAATGGCCCTAACTTCTAAACGGTGCGTCCTACACCTATCAAAGTTTGCAACATTCTATTGCTTGTAACTTTTTACTGGAAGGTCATAAAATCTTGAGATTTTGTGACAATAAAGTACTCGTGCCTCTTGTCAATTTAAGCTATCGCTCGTAGCTATGCTACCCTTTAGTCCCAAATCAAACACTGATAAGACTTCAAATGGCCCTAACTTCTAAAGTGTGCGTCCTATACCTATCAAAGTTTGCAACATTCAAATGCTTGTAACTTTTTACTGGAGCGTAAGTACTCGTGCCTTTTGTCAATTTAAGCTATCGCTCACAGCTATACTGCCCTTGACTCAAAAATCAAACACTGATAAAACTTCAAATGGCCCTAACTTTTATAGTGTGCGTTCTATACATATCAAAGTTTGCAACATTCAAATGCTTGTAACTTTTACCTAGAGCCTCATAAAACCTTGAAATTTTGTGTCAATAAAGTACTCGTGTCTCTTGTCAATTTAAGCTATCGCTCGTAGCTATGCTACTCTGGAGTCTAAAATAAAACGCTGATAAAACTTCAAATGGCCCTAACTTCTATACGGTGCGTCCTATACCTATCAAAGTTTGCAACATTCAAATGCTTCCAACTTTTGACTGGAGCGTAATAAAATCTTGAAATTTTGTGACAATAAATTAATCGTGCCTCTTGTCAATTTAAGCTATCGCTCGTAGCTATGCTACCCTTGAGTCCCAAAACAAATACTGACATAACTTCAAATGGCCCTAACTTCTGTACGGTGCGTCCTACACATATCAAAGTTTGCAACATTCTATTGCTTGTAACTTTTTACTGGGGGGTCATAAAACCTTGAAATTTTGTGACAATGGCTCATAGCTATGCAACCCTTGAGTCTAAAATAAAACACTGATAAAACTTCAAATGGCCCTAACTTCTATACGGAGCGTCCTATACCTATCAAAGTTTGCAACATTCAAATGCTTGTAACTTTCTACTGGAGCGTCAAAATACCTTGAAATTTTGTGACAATAAAGTACTTGTGACTCTTGTCAATAGAAGCTATCGCTCGTAGCTGTGCTACCCTTGAGTCCCAAAGCAAACACTGATAAACTGCAAATGGCCCTAACTTCTATACTGTGCATCCTATAACTATCAAAGTTTGCAACATTCAAATGCTTGTAACTTTTTACTGGAGCGTCATAAAACCTTGAAATTTTGTGACAATGAAGTACTCTTGCCTCTTATCAATTTAAGCTATCACTCATAGCTATGCTACCTTTGAGTCTAACATAAAACACTGATAAAACTTCAAATGGACCTAACTTCTATACGGTGCGTCCTATACCTATCAAAGTTTGCAACATTGAAATGCTTGTAACTTTTTACTGGAGCGTAAGTACTCGTGCCTCTTGTCAATTTAAGCTATTGCTCATAGCTATGCTTCCCTTGACTCGAAAATAGAACACTGATGAAACTTCAATTTAAGCTATCGCTCGTTAGCTATGCTACCCTTGAGCCCCAAATCAAACACTGATAAAACTTCAAATGGCCCTAAATTCTATACGGTGCGTCCTATACCTATCAAAGTTTGTAACATTCAAATGCTTGCAGCTTCTTACTGGAGCGTCATAAAATCTTGAAATTTTGTGACAATAAATTACTCGTGCCTCTTGTCAATTTAAGCTAAAGCTCGTAGCTATGCTACCCTTTAGTCCCAAATCAAACACTGATAAAACTTCAAATGGCCCTAAATTCTATATGGTGTGTCCTATACCTATCAAAGTTTGCAACATTGAAATGCTTGTAACTTTTTACTGGAGCGTAAGTACTCGTGCCTCTTGTCAATTTAAGCTATTGCTCATAGCTATGCTACCCTTGACTCCAAAATAAAACACTGATGAAACTTCAATTTAAGCTATCGTTCGTAGCTATGCTACCCTTGAGCCTCAAATCAAACACTGATAAAACTTCAAATGGCCCTAACTTCTATACTGTGCGTCCTATACATATCAAAGTTTGCAATTCTATTGCTTGTAACTTTTTACTGGGAGGTCATAAAACCTTGAAATTTTGTGACAATCGATCATAGCTATGCAACCCTTGAGTCTAAAATAAAACACTGATAAAACTTCAAGTGGCCCTAACTTCTATACGGAGCGTCCTATACCTAGCAAAGTTTGCAACATTCTATTGTTTGTAACTTTTTACTGGCAGGTCATAAAACCTTGAAATTTTGTGACAATGAAGTACTCGAGCCTCTTATCAATTTAAGCTATCGCTCATAGCTATGCTGCCCTTAACTCCCAAAACAAACACTGATAAATGTTCAAATGGCCCTAACTTCTATAGTGTGCGTCATACACCTATCAAAGTTTGCAACATTCTATTGCTTGTAAGTTATTACTGGAAGGTCATAAAATCTTGAGATTTTGTGACACTAAAGTACTCGTGCCTCTTGTGAATTTAAGCTAAAGCTCGTAGCTATGCTACCCTTTAGTCCCAAATCAAACACTGATAAAACTTCAAATGGCCCTAACTTATATACGGTGCCTCCTACACCTATCAAAGTTTGCAACATTCAAATGCTTGTAACTTTTTACTAGAGCCTCATAAAACCTTGAAATTTTGTGACAATAAAGTACTCGTGCCTCTTGTCGTTAAGCTATCGCTCGTAGCTATGCTACCCTGGAGTCCAAAATAAAACTCTGATAAAACTTAGAATGGCCCTAACTTCTATACGGTGCGTCCTATACCTAGCAAAGTTTGCAACAATCAAATGCTTGCAACTTTTGACTGGAGCGTAATAAAATCTGGAAATTTTGTGACAATAAATTACTCGTGCCTCTTGTCAATTTAAGCTATCCCTCGTAGCTATGCTACCCTTGAGTCCCAAAACAAACACTGATAAAACTTTAAATGGCCCTAACTTCTGTACGGTGCGTCCTACACATATCAAAGTTTGCAACATTCTATTGCTTGTAACTTTTTACTGGGGGGTCATAAAACCATGAAATTTTGTGACAATCGCTCATAGCTATGCTACCCTTGATTCTAAAATAAAACACTGATAAAACTTCAAATGGACCTAACTTCTATACGGTGCGTCCAACCCCTATCAAAGTTTGCAACATTCAAATGCTTGTAACTTTTTACTGGAGCATCATAAAACCTTCAAATTTTGTGACAATGAAGTACTCGTGCCTCTTATCAATTTAAGCTATCGCTCATGGCTATGCTAACCTTGAGTCTAGCATAAAACACTGATAAAGCTTCAAATAGACCTAACTTCTATACGGTGCGTCCAACCCCTATCAAAGTTTGCAACATTCAAATGGTTGTAACTTTTTGCTGGAGCGTAAGTACTCGTGCCTCTTCTCAATTTAAGTATCGCTCATAGCTATGCTGCCCTTGACTCCCAAAACAAACACTGATAAAACTTCAAATGGCACTAACTTCTATACGGTGCGTCCTACACCTATCAAAGTTTGCAACATTCAAATGCTTGTAACTTTTTACTGGAGCCTCATAAAACCTTGAAATTTTGTGACAATAAAGTACTCGTGCCTCTTGTCAATTTATGCTATCGCTCGTAGCTACGCTACCCTTTAGTCCCAAATCTAACACTGATAAAACTTCAAATGGCCATAACTTCTATAGTGTGCGCCCTATACCTATCAAAGTTTGCAACATTCAAATGCTTGTAACTTTTTACTGGAGCCTCATAAAACCTTGAAATTTTGTGACAATAAAGTACTCGTGCCTCTTGTCAATTTAACCTATCGCTCGTAGCTATGCTACCCTGGAGTCCAAAATAAAACTCTGATAAAACTTCAAATGGCCCTAACTTCTATACGGTGCGTCCTATACCTATCAAAGTTTGCAACATTCAAATGCTTACAACTTTTGACTGGAGCGTAAGAAAATATTTAAATTTTGTGACAATAAATTACTCGTGCCTCTTTTTAATTTAAGCTATCGCTCATAGCTATGCTACCCTTTTCTCCAAAATCAAACACTGATAAAACTTCAAATGGCCCTATCTTCTATACGGTGTGTCCTACCCCTATCAAAGTTTGCAACATTCAAATGCTTGTATCTTTTTACTAGAGCGAAACAAAACATTGAAATTTTCTGACAATAAAGTACTCGTGCCACTTGTCAATTTAAGCTATCGCTCATAGCTATGCTACCCTTGACTCCAAAATAAAACACTCATGAAACTTCAAATGGCCCTAACTTCTATACGGTACTGTTAAGTTTGGGCAGCGAATGATAACACAAAACTACTCCTGTTCATTGCTTGATACACATTGTCTTTATACATTTAAAATTACTTTTTATACTTATTTCTTACAGCAATAAATCTTAACACTAAGCGAATATGAAGGTAAGAGAAAATACTCACTTACTTGTATGTAATTTGAAATACCAAAGTCGTTGCACTTAAATTGTGTCATTCATTGTTCGAATGAAGATATATCATTTCAAATTCAAGTGTCAATGGCTTTATACAAGTACGACTCATCCATTGGGTATTTTCACTACACCTCCCTTTTTAAAGAGAAAGATCTTATAGAGATCATTGGCCAAGTGATGTCGATAAGAACTTTATTTATACATATATTTTTTAAATATATTTTCACAAATATCTATTTAATATTTGCGTGATTTATTAATTAATGGATTTTATAAAGAATCTGCTTAAAATATTATCCTATAAGATATTAACATTAAATTGAGTTTATTTTAGTAGTTATTAGTGTATAGAGTGCGCAGTGCAGTATTTAATTTAAAGAAGAAAAAAGTAAATATATAATTATTAATTAATTATCATCTTTATTTGTTCACAATTTTAATATTTTCTTTATTAATTTTTTGCTTCTTCCCCTTTATCTTTATAAATACATTGTTTTTGTCATTAATTTCAATTACTTCAATTGGCCCTTTGTAAATTGGTTCTAGTTTGTGTGCTGTGTGATTTTTAATCAAAACTTCTTGACCTATTGTAATGTCAGTATCGTTGCTATTTTGATCATGTATAAATTTTTGTCTTCGTTTTGTCTTGTCAATTAGGTGCTGTGCTCTTGTCAAAGCTGTTTGCAGACGAAATTTTACTTCTTTTGAGTGATTATCAAAATCATTTATGGTATCTATTTTATCGGTCGTTATTCCCGGACTATGATTTGGAACGTTTGCAAAAATTAATTCAAAGGGACAGTATCCATGCACTGTTGAGGGCGTTCTGTTAAAAGCATATGTAAAATACTTGACCCATTCATCCCAATCGTTTTTGGATGCTTGAATGTATGAGCGTATGTATTCATTAAATGTGCGATGCGATCTTTCAACTGTTCCAACTGTTTGATGGTGGTAAGGGGCTGATGTTGTTTTCTCAATTTTCAAAAGTATCATAAGGTCTGAAAGAACTTGATTGTTGTATTCAGTACCCATGTCACTGAGTATTTTGTTCATGGGACCATAAATTAGTATGAAATGTTCTATTAAAGCTTTAGCTAACGTTTTGGCATTTTTATTAGGTATCGGTACTGCCACTAGATATTTTGTTAGGTCACATATTATAGTTACAATATATTGGTTTCCATTTTCCGATATAGGAAGAGGTCCTACGGTATCTATAATGACAGTTTGAAAAGCTCTATGAGGTGTTGGGGTAATAATCATGTCTGGTCTCATGTGTTTTGTAGTTTTATTGGTTTGACATTGAATACAATGTTTTACATATTGGTTCACATCCTTAGTGATATTTTTCCAATAATATAATTGGCGAAGCTTTTTAAGTAGCCTGGTTGCTCCAGGATGCCCACCGAAAAGGGGGTTGTCATGAAATTTATTCAATAAGTACTGTTGTTCTTTTTTGTCTGTTATTATGCATATTTTTGGAGTTAGCGCTATTTGCAATTTGTCCAAGTGTTGATTGGCTTTTTCCTTAAATATTTCAATTGGTACGAGGGTAAATAAATTATCATTTAAATTCACCTGTATTTTGTTTAGATTTCTACTAATTGCTTCCTTTTCAAGGATTGGAAAGGATCGACCTAGATCGATATTTCCATTAGCAATAGTATTTCGTAAATTAATTTTCGGTGCTAGCACTTGCATACCTCGTTTAAAATAAAATGTGGGGATGCTCTTGTCTATATTTAACTTAAGTCTGACCCACTTTTTCACGTAATCGAAGCCAATAGTTTCGAAAGCTTTAGGCTTTTCCTGAATTATTTCAGTTTCTTCTCTAATTTTCCTGTCAGTTGTTTTTTTAGATTGTGCACGTGTAGTTACCAATAAACAATTATCTATTGAAGTAATTGATTAAATATCATTGAAGTCAATTCGAGACAGCGCGTCCGCTCCTGAATTGTCTTTTCCTTTAATATGTTCTACAACAAAATCATATTCTTCTAGATCCAGACGAATTCTCGTTAACCTGTTGGATGGATTTTTTAAGAATATAAATATGTTAACGGCTTATGATCACTACGTACTATAAATTTTACTCCATATACATAGGGTCGAAAATGATTAATTGCCCATTGAATAGCTATTAGTTCCTGTTCTATTGGGGCTTTGTTCGATTCTCCCTTTGTAAAGGCACGTGACGCATATGATATTGGTAATTGCATACCATCTCTTTCCTGTGATAGTATTGCACCGCAAGCAATTTTACTTGCATCTGTTGTTATGTAAAAAGTTTGTTGAAATCTGGGTATTGAAGGATTTGCGGAGACAGTAGTGCTGTCTTAAGGTGCTGGAAGGCTTGTTCACAGTCAGCAGACCATATGAAAGGTTGTTTCTTTCTAGTTAGTTTACTTAAATGGACAGAATAGTATGCGAAACGTGTTATAAAGCGCCTGTAATAATTACAGAAGGCTACAAATCGACGAACCTCATCGCCATTTGTAGGTCTGGGGTAGTTTTTGATTGAATCATATTTGCTACTGTCTGGCAAAATACCCTTGTCAGTACATTTATGACCCAAATATGTTACTTCATGTCTGAAAAATGTGCATATATCTGGATGCAATTTTAAATTACAATCTCGACATCTTTGGAAAACGGTTTCTAAATTCGTGAACATGTGTTTTATTGAACATCCTGTAACAATAACATCATCCATATATATAAATGTGTTTGATTGCGCTAAACCAGTAAACGCTAGGTTCATCATTCTTTGGAATGAATTTGGCGCTACTTTCAAACCATATGATAAACGCTTGAAACGAAATCGAAATGAACCATTTTCTGTTGAGAAAGAAGTAATGTCTCTTGACTTTTCGTTAAGTCCGATTTAATGAAATCCAGAGATTAAATCCAAACAACAGAAAAGTTTTGCTCTTCCTAATTGGTCTAATATATCCTCAATTCTGGGCAACGGAAACTTGTCAGCTATTAGTTTTTTGTTTACCTGTCCATAATCTACCACTAAACACCATCGTTTGTCAGGGTTATTGTGCAATGATTTCTTCGGTACGAGTATAGTAGGGCTATTATAATTGGACATTGAAGGTTCGGCTATTCCATCTTCCTGTAGCTTTGCAATTTGCCTTGCAATTTCATCCTTTTGTGAGTGTGGGGTACGGGAATTTTTAATATAAACTGGATTTTCATCAGAAACTCTTAATTTTTGTGTATAAAAGTTGTTTGTACTTATTTTATCACTTTCTAAAGCGAAAATATCAATATATTTCGAGCATAATTGAGTCAATTCAGATCTAACCATCTCAGGAAAATTTTTCGTTAACTATTCCAATATTGTTTCCCTTCTAATTTTGTCAACATTGGACGTTTTAAGAATTTCATAATCAGACAGTTTTTCATAGGTTATTGAAACTTTATCTAAAAACATATTTTCAGAATTCGTGTTTACAATTCTCACGTATGGAAATTTTTTGGATATTATGCAGCCAGCCAAGTACACTCCATCTTGTAAAGTTTGACTTGGGACTACTAAATCAGAAACTTCGTTGCTAACTGTTATAGCTCTAAAAACTTCAGCCCGAGCTGGAAGTGTCATTGCACCATTGCCAAGACTTTCAAGTAGTGGTATATTTATGGCGTAATTTAAATAGTGTGGTCTTAACGAGAGAAAATTTGAGTTTGCCTCTTGTCCATATTGAATAGTAACATTATATGTTTTTAAAAAGTCTATGCCCAATATACCTTGGAAGGGTATTGGAAACGTATCTGAAATCACATGAAATCTGTGAGGAATAAGAAAGTTTTTCACTTTTAATTAAATTTCAATTGCCCCTAAAGGCTTAATCATTCCTTGGCCGATTCCAGATATTTGGATAATCTTTTGTGTGTTGAACTTTAATGGGCCTAGTGCACCAATTTTAATAAGCGAGACATCCGCTCCGGTATCCACCAGCAATGTACCGAAATTATCATGGCCCGATATTTGGATTTCAATAAAACTACTTATACTAAGATTTAAGTGAAATATTGATTTAATATCCCTATCGTGCCTATCTAATTTCGGTGATGACCCCCCGTATTTTGGGGGGACGTCTCGTTTTCCGAGACATCCTGCGCCAATCTTACGATTCCTTGTTGGTGGTTGGATTGACCTCGATAGTTGTTACCTTGGCCTCCGCGTCGTTGATTGTTATAGCCATTACTGTTATAATTTCTAGGATTATCATTTCGACGCCAGGTTTGGCCGCGTCCGCGATTGTTGTTAAATCCGCGAATCCTATAGTTCTGGTTAGCCGAGCCACGCCGCTTAAAATAGAAGACTGAAGAATTTGAAGTGGAGGCCTCAGTACTAGCTTCTATGAATTTTGAAACGACTTCATTCAGAGATAGGAAGTTTCCTGTCTTAATGATGAGTTTAACTTCATCACTTGAGGCGTTTCGAGAAATGGCTTTGGCTGTATTTTGCTTTATTAATTGTTCAGCAATATTTTGGGGGTAACCTTCCCGTATATAGGCTCCACCTAGTTTCTTCGTAATTTCCTGTATTTCTTCTGCATATGTAGTAGCAAATTTTGAATTTTGTTTTATGTTGATTAGTTTCGAACACAGTAACTCAGACGATTCTCCTTTTACCGACGATTGCAATTTTGTCTTAACAGATTGGATGCTATTTTCATTTGTAATCAGGTTCCTCGCGTGTCCCTTCAATTTTGTTTTTATCACTTCTATTGCAATCCCCTCATGTGATTCCTTAATTCTGTCGATTAGTGTCAATGCATCGAGAAAACTTTGCAATTCATTTACATTACCATCAAATACGGCGACAATTTTTGTTGTTTTATCTATGACATCGTCTTCTGTTCGTGTCATGATGATTGTTCTTATTTCTTGGTCCGTTTCTGTTTGTAAATTTTCCTTATCGCTTTCGTCCAACTCAAAAATTTTCTCATCTACCTCACAAGCTAAAGTTAGTGGTACTTTAATTTTAATATTATGTCTATAAAAAACTTTAAGCAATCTATCCCTAAATGTGTGGAATATTTCGTTTGCTTCTTCTCTGTGAGGTTTAGAATACCTGTCATATTGTCCGTGTAGTGTTGCCCTAATAGCATTAAAGTTTTCTATTAAAATTTTAATATGTTTATCTAATGTTTCGGGTTTTATTGATCTATTTTGAGTTACACATTTATAGGATTGATTAAATTGGGTTTTTAATGTTTCCAAACTAGATATTATTGTTTCCCATTGCATCATTTAAAAAAATAAACACAATAAACTTACGGTCTAATCTCACATCTATATATATACTTGTTTATATTTCATCCATTGTCCATCCACTAGTTCGCAATAGATTATTTTTCATCTCTGGGTTTGTTGTATGCTGCTACCTTCACGTTGATATTAAGTTTGTGTTGTCGTGGTTCAGTTATGTATGTTGCGGTTTATTCAATTATGATGAGGTTAATTTATTTATGCCATGTTTAAGTTTTTTTTTTTAAATTTGTTGTCGCTGAGGTGTGTGGTTACCTCGTTTAAAAGTTTTGCATATTAACTTTATTATGTAAATAATGGCTATTAAAACTGCTGCTATTATTGAAACGATTTCTATATAACTCATTTTATTGTCTTGTTTTGAACTTTGATCGTTAACCACTTGTGCATTGTGGCGTAGCATTTCTACCACTTCTTTTGTATCACTTCCTTCGTTAATTTTACCAACTTCATAACCGGCAATTAATATGGGAATTGACGCAAAAATTCTTGTCCACCACCCCATTTTATTAATGTTTGTATTATCCTTTTACTTTTGAAAAAATGTCTTTGTCACTTTTTTTTTACACTTTTCACTTTATATTTTATTTGGACCTTATTCAAATACTCTTGGTCCTGCCAGGGTCGCCATGTTAAGTTAGGGCAGCGAATGATAACACAAAACTACTCCCGCTCATTGCTTGATACACATTGTCTTTATTCATTTAAAATTACTTTTTATACTTATTTCTTACAGCAATAAATCTTAACACTAAGCGAATATGAAGGTAAGAGAAAATACTCACTTACTTGTATGTAATTTGAAATACCAAAGTCGTTGCACTTAAATTGTGTCATTCATTGTTCGAATGAAGATATATCATTTCAAATTCAAGTGTCAATGTCTTTATACAAGTATGACTCATCCATTGGGTATTTTCACTACAGTACGTCCTACACCTATCAAAGTTTGCAACATTCAAATGCTTGTAACTTTTTACTGGAGCGTCATAAAACCCTGAAAATTTTGTGACAATACACTCCTGCCTCTTGTCAATTTAAGCTATCGCTCATAGCTATGCTTCCCTTGAGTCTAAAATAAAACACAGATAAAACTTCAAATGGCCCTAACTTCTATACGGTGCGTCCTATACCTATCAAAGTTTGCAACATTCAAATGCTTGTAACTTTTTACTGGAGCGTCATAAAACCTTGAAATTTTGTGACAGTAAAGTACTCGTGCCTCTTGTCAATTTAAGCTAAAGCTCGTAGCTATGCTACACTTGAGTCCCAAAGCAAACACTGATAAAACTTCAAATGGCCCTAACTTTTATACTGGGCATCTTATACCTATCAAAGTCTGCAACATTCAAATGCTAGTAACTCTTTACTGGAGCGTCATAAGACCTTGAAATTTCTTGAAAATGATGTACCCGAGCCTCTTATCAAATTAAGCTATCGCTCATAGCTATGCTACCCTTGAGTCCAAAATAAAACACTGATGAAACTTTAATTTAAGCTATCGCTCGTAGCTATGCTCTCCTTGAACCCCAAGTCAAACACTGATAAAACTTAAAATGGCCCTAACTTCTATACTGTGCATCCTATAACTATCAAAGTTTGCAGCATTCTATTCCTTGTAACTTTTTACTGGAACCTCATAAAACCTTGAAATTTTTTGACAATAAAGTACTCGTGCCACTTGTCAATTTAAGCTATCGCTCATAGCTATGCTACCCTTGACTCCAAAATAAAACACTCATGAAACTTCAAATGGCCCTAACTTCTATACGGTACGTCCTACACCTATCAAAGTTTGCAACATTCAAATGCTTGTAACTTTTTACTGGAGCGTCATAAAACCCTGAACATTTTGTGACAATACACTCCTGCCTCTTTTCAATTTAAGCTATCGCTCATAGCTATGCTACTCTAGAGTCTAAAATAAAACACAGATAAAACTTCAAATGGCCCTAACTTCTATACGGTGCGGCCTATACCTATCAAAGTTTGCAACATTTAAATGCTTGTAACTTTTTACTGGAGCGTCATAAAACCTTGAAATTTTGTGACAATAAAGTACTCGTGCCTCTTGTCAATTTAAGCTAAAGCTCGTAGCTATGCTACACTTGAGTCCCAAAGCAAACACTGATAAAACTTCAAATGGCCCTAACTTTTATACTGGGCATCCTATACCTATCAAAGTCTGCAACATTCAAATGCTAGTAACTCTTTACTGGAGTGTCATAAGACCTTGAAATTTCTCGACAATGATGTACTCGAGCCTCTTATCAAATTAAGCTATCGCTCATAGCTATGCTACCCTTGAGTCCAAAATAAAACACTGATGAAACTTCAATTTAAGCTATCGCTCGTAGCTATGCTCTCCTTGAAGCCCAAGTCAAACACTGATAAAACTTCAAATGGCCCTAACTTCTATACTGTGCGTCCTATACCTATCAAGGTTTGAAACATTCAAATGCTTGCACCTACTTACTGGAGCGTCATAAAATCTTGAAATTTTGTGACAATAAATTACTCGTGCCTCTTGTCAATTTAAGCTATCGCTCATAGCTATGCTACCCTTGACTCCAAAATAAAACACTGATGAAACTTCAATTTAAGCTATCGCTCGTAGCTATGCTACCCTTGAGCCCCAAATCAAACACTGATAAAACTTCAAATGGCCTTAACATCTATACTCTGCGTCTTATACATATCAAAGTTTGCAACATTCAAATGCTTGTAACTTTTAGCTGGAGCGTCATAAAACCTTGAAATTTTGTGACAATGAAGTACTCGAGCCTCTTATCAATTTAGGCTATCGCTCATAGCTATCCTAACCTTGAGTCCAAAATAAAACTCTGATAAAACTTCAAATGGCCCTAACTACTGTACGGTGCGTCCCATACCTATCAAAGTATGCAACATTCAAATGCTTGCAACTTTTTACTGGAGCGTCATAAAATCTTGAAATTTTGTGACAATAAAGTACTCGTGCCTCTTGTCAATTTAAGCTATCCCTCGTAGCTATGCTGCCCTTGATTCCCAAAACAAACACTGATAAAACTTCAAATGGCCCTGACTTCTGTACGGTGCGTCCTACACATATCAAAGTTTGCAACATTCTATTGCTTGTAACTTTTTACTAGGGGGTCATAAAACCATGAAATTTTGTGACAATCACTCATAGCTATGCTACCCTTGAGTCTAAAATAAAACACTGATAAAACTTCAAATGGCCCTAACTTCTATACGGTGCATCCTATAATTATCAAAGTTTGCAGCATTCTAATCCTTGTAACTTTTTACTGGAAGGTCATAAAACCTTAAGATTTTGTGACAATAAAGTTCTCGTGCCTCTTGTCAATTTAAGCTCTCGCTCGTAGCTATGCTACCCTTTAGTCCCAAATCAAACACTGATAAAACTTCAAATGTCCCTAACTTCTATTCTATATGTGTGCGTCCTATATCTATCAAAGTTTGCAACATTCAAATGCTTGTAACTTTTTACTGGAGCCTCATAAAACCTTGAAATTTTGTGACAATAAAGTACTCGTGCCTCTTGTCAATTTAAGCTATCGCTCGTAGCTATGCTGCCCTTGACTCCCAAAACAAATACTGATAAAACTTCAAATGGCCCTAACTTCTATACGGTGCGTCCTACACCTATCAAAGTTTGCAACATTCTATTCCTTGTAACTTTTTACTGGAAGGTCATAAAACCTTGAGATTTTGTGACAATAAAGTACTCGTGCCTCTTGTCAATTTAAGCTAAAGCTCGTAGCTATGCTACACTTGAGTTCCAAAGCAAACATTGATAAAACTTCAAATGGCCCTAACTTTTATGCTGGGCATCCTATACCTATCAAAGTCTGCAACATTCAAATGCTTGTAACTTTTTACTGGAGTGTCATAAAACCCTGAACATTTTGTGACAATAAAGCACTCGTGCCTCTTGTCAATTCAAGCTATCGCTCATAGCTATACTACCCTTGAGTCTAAAATAAAACACAGATAAAACTTCAAATGGCCCTGACTTCTGTACGGTGCGTCCTACACATATCAAAGTTTGCAACATTCTATTGCTTGTAACTTTTTACTGGGGGGTCATAAAACCATGAAATTTTGTGACAATCACTCATAGCTATGCTACCCTTGAGTCTAAAATAAAACACTGATAAAACTTCAAATGGCCCTAACTTCTATACGGAGCGTTCTATACCTATCAAAGTTTGCAACATTCAAATGCTTGTAACTTTTTACTGGAGCCACATAAAACCTTGAAATTTTGTGACAATAAAGTACTCGTGCCTCTTGTCAATTTAAGCTATCGCTCATAGCTATGCTGCCCTTGACTCCCAAAAAAAAAACACTGATAAAACTTCAAATGGCCCTAACTTATATACGGTGCCTCCTACACCTATCAAAGTATGCAACTTTCAAATGCTTGTAACTTTTTACTGGAGCGTCATAAATCCCTGAAAATTTTGTGACAATAAAGCACTCGTGCCTCTTGTCAATTTAAGCTAAAGCTTATAGCTATGCTACATTTGAGTCCCAAAGCAAACACTGATAAAACTTCAAATGGCCCTAACTTTTATACTGGGTATCCTATACCTATCAAAGTCTGCAACATTCAAATGCTAGTAATTTTTTACTGGAGCGTCATAAGACCTTGAAATTTCTTAACAATGATGTACTCGAGCCTCTTATCAAATTAAGCTATCGCTCATAGCTATGCTACCCTTGAGGCTAACATAAAACACTGATAAAGCTTCAAATGGACCTAACTTCTATACGGTGCGTCCAACCCCTATCAAAGTTTGCAACATTCAAATGCTTGTAACTTTTTACTGGAGCGTAAGTACTCGTGCCTCTTGTCAATTTAAGCTATCGCTCGTAGCTTTGCTACCCTTTAGTCACAAATCAAACACTGATAAAACTTCAAATGGCCCTAACTTCTATAGTGTGCGTCCTATACCTATCAAAGTTTGCAACATTCAAATGCTTGTAACTTTTTACTGGACCGTCATAAAACCTTGAAATTTTGTTACAATAAAGTACTCGTGCCTCTTGTCAATTTAAGCTATCGCTCGTAGCTATGCTACCCTGGAGTCCAAAATAAAACTCTGATAAAACTTAAAATGGCCCTAACTTCTATACGGTGCGTCCTATACCTATCAAAGTTTGCAACATTCAAATGCTTGCAACTTTTGACTGGAGCGTAATAAAATCTGGAAATTTTGTGGCAATAAATTACTCGTGCCTCTTGTCAATTTACGCTATCCCTCGTAGCTGTGCTACCCTTGAGTCCTAAAACAAACACTGATAAAACTTTAAATGGTCCTAACTTCCGTACGGTGCGTCCTACACATATCAAACTTTGCAACATTCTATTGCTTGTAACTTTTTACTGGGGGGTCATAAAACCATGAAATTTTGTGACAATCGCTCATAGCTATGCTACCCTTGAGTCTAAAATAAAACACAGATAAAACTTCAAAAATGCCCTAACTTCTGTACGGTGCTTCCTATACCTATCAAAGGTTGCAACATTCAAATGCTTGTAACTTTTTACTGGAGCGTCATAAAACCTTGAATTTTTGTGACAATAAAGTACTCGTGCCTCTTGTCAATTTAAGCTAAAGCTCGTAGCTATGCTACACTTGAGTCCCAAAGCAAACACTGATAAAACTTCAAATGGCCCTAACTTTTATACTGGGCATCCTATACCTATCAAAGTCTGCAACATTCAATAGCTAGTAACTCTTTACTGGAGCGTCATAAGACCTTGAAATTTCTTGACAATGATGTACTCGAGCCTCTTATCAAATTAAGCTATCGCTCATAGCTATGCTACCCTTGAGTCCAAAATAAAACACTGATGAAACTTCAATTTAAGCTATCGCTCGTAGCTATGGTACCCTTGAACCCCAAGTCAAATACTGATAAAACTTCAAATGGTCCTAACTTCTATACTGTGCGTCCTATACCTATCAAAGTTTGAAACATTCAAATGCTTGCACCTTCTTACTGGAGCGTCATAAAATCTTGAAATTTTGTGACAATAAATTACTCGTGCCACTTGTCAATGTAAGCTATCGCTCATAGCTATGCAACCCTTGACTCCAAAATAAAACACTGATGAAACTGCAATTTAAGCTATCGCTCGTAGCTATGCTACCTTTGAGCCCCAAATCAGACACTGATAAAACTTCAAATGGCCTTAACATCTATATTGTGCGTCCTATACATATCAAAGTTTGCAACATTCAAATGCTTGTAACTTTTACCTGGAGCGTCATAAAACCTTGAAATTTTGTGACAATGAAGTACTCGTGCCTCTTGTCAATTTAAGCTATCGCTCATAGCTATGCTGCCCTTGACTCCCAAAAAAAAAACACTGATAAAACTTCAAATGGCCCTAACTTATATACGGTGCCTCCTACACCTATCAAAGTATGCAACTTTCAAATGCTTGTAACTTTTTACTGGAGCGTCATAAATCCCTGAAAATTTTGTGACAATAAAGCACTCGTGCCTCTTGTCAATTTAAGCTAAAGCTTATAGCTATGCTACATTTGAGTCCCAAAGCAAACACTGATAAAACTTCAAATGGCCCTAACTTTTATACTGGGTATCCTATACCTATCAAAGTCTGCAACATTCAAATGCTAGTAATTTTTTACTGGAGCGTCATAAGACCTTGAAATTTCTTAACAATGATGTACTCGAGCCTCTTATCAAATTAAGCTATCGCTCATAGCTATGCTACCCTTGAGGCTAACATAAAACACTGATAAAGCTTCAAATGGACCTAACTTCTATACGGTGCGTCCAACCCCTATCAAAGTTTGCAACATTCAAATGCTTGTAACTTTTTACTGGAGCGTAAGTACTCGTGCCTCTTGTCAATTTAAGCTATCGCTCGTAGCTTTGCTACCCTTTAGTCACAAATCAAACACTGATAAAACTTCAAATGGCCCTAACTTCTATAGTGTGCGTCCTATACCTATCAAAGTTTGCAACATTCAAATGCTTGTAACTTTTTACTGGACCGTCATAAAACCTTGAAATTTTGTGACAATAAAGTACTCGTGCCTCTTGTCAATTTAAGCTATCGCTCGTAGCTATGCTACCCTGGAGTCCAAAATAAAACTCTGATAAAACTTAAAATGGCCCTAACTTCTATACGGTGCGTCCTATACCTATCAAAGTTTGCAACATTCAAATGCTTGCAACTTTTGACTGGAGCGTAATAAAATCTGGAAATTTTGTGGCAATAAATTACTCGTGCCTCTTGTCAATTTACGCTATCCCTCGTAGCTGTGCTACCCTTGAGTCCCAAAACAAACACTGATAAAACTTTAAATGGTCCTAACTTCCGTACGGTGCGTCCTACACATATCAAACTTTGCAACATTCTATTGCTTGTAACTTTTTACTGGGGGGTCATAAAACCATGAAATTTTGTGACAATCGCTCATAGCTATGCTACCCTTGAGTCTAAAATAAAACACAGATAAAACTTCAAAAATGCCCTAACTTCTGTACGGTGCTTCCTATACCTATCAAAGGTTGCAACATTCAAATGCTTGTAACTTTTTACTGGAGCGTCATAAAACCTTGAATTTTTGTGACAATAAAGTACTCGTGCCTCTTGTCAATTTAAGCTAAAGCTCGTAGCTATGCTACACTTGAGTCCCAAAGCAAACACTGATAAAACTTCAAATGGCCCTAACTTTTATACTGGGCATCCTATACCTATCAAAGTCTGCAACATTCAATAGCTAGTAACTCTTTACTGGAGCGTCATAAGACCTTGAAATTTCTTGACAATGATGTACTCGAGCCTCTTATCAAATTAAGCTATCGCTCATAGCTATGCTACCCTTGAGTCCAAAATAAAACACTGATGAAACTTCAATTTAAGCTATCGCTCGTAGCTATGGTACCCTTGAACCCCAAGTCAAATACTGATAAAACTTCAAATGGTCCTAACTTCTATACTGTGCGTCCTATACCTATCAAAGTTTGAAACATTCAAATGCTTGCACCTTCTTACTGGAGCGTCATAAAATCTTGAAATTTTGTGACAATAAATTACTCGTGCCACTTGTCAATGTAAGCTATCGCTCATAGCTATGCAACCCTTGACTCCAAAATAAAACACTGATGAAACTGCAATTTAAGCTATCGCTCGTAGCTATGCTACCTTTGAGCCCCAAATCAGACACTGATAAAACTTCAAATGGCCTTAATATCTATATTGTGCGTCCTATACATATCAAAGTTTGCAACATTCAAATGCTTGTAACTTTTACCTGGAGCGTCATAAAACCTTGAAATTTTGTGACAATGAAGTACTCGAGCCTCTTATCAATTTAAGCTATCGCTCATAGCTATCCTAACCTTGAGTCCAAAATAAAACACTGATAAAACTTCAAATGGCCCTAACTTCTATACGGTGCGTCCCATACCTATCAAACTATGCAACATTCAAATGCTTGCAACTTTTTACTGGAGCGTAAAAAATCTGGAAATTTTGCGATAATAAATTACCCGTGCCTCTTGTCAATTTAAGCTATCCCTCGTAGCTATGCTACCCTTGAGTCCCAAAACAAACACTGATAAAACTTCAAATGGCCCTAACTTTTATACTGGGTATCCTATACCTATCAAAGTCTGCAACATTCAAATGCTAGTAATTTTTTACTGGACCGTCATAAAACCTTGAAATTTTGTGACAATAAGATACTCGTGCCTCTTGTCAATTTAAGCTAAAGATTTTAGCTATGCTACATTTGAGTCCCAAAGCAAACACTGATAAAACTTCAAATGGCCCTAACTTTTATACTGGGCATCCTTATACCTATCAAAGTCTGCAACATTCAAATGCTAGTAATTTTTTACTGGAGCGTCATAAGACCTTGAAATTCCTTGACAATGATGTACTCGAGCCTCTTATCAAATTAAGCTATCGCTCATAGCTATGCTACCCTTGAGGCTAACATAAAACACTGATAAAGCTTCAAATGGACCTAACTTCTATACGGTGCGTCCAACCGCTATCAAAGTGTGCAACATTCAAATGCTTGTAACTTTTTATTGGGGCGTAAGTACTCGTGCCTCTTGTCAATTTAATCTATCGCTCATAGCTATGCTGCCCTTGACTCCCAAAACAAACACTGATAAAACTTCAAATGGCCCTAACTTCTATACGGTACACTTAACAAAGTTTGCAACATTCTATTGCTTGTAACTTATTACTGGAAGGTCATAAAATCTTGAGATTTTGTGACAATAAATTAATCGTGCCTCTTGTCAATTTAAGCTATCGCTCGTAGCTATGCTACCCTTGAGTCCCAAAACAAACACTGATAAAACTTGAAATGGTCCTGTACGGTTCTGGTTCTGTACGGTGCGTCCTACACATATCAAAGTTTGCAACATTCTATTGCTTGTAACTTTTTACTGGGGGGTCATAAAACCATGAAATTTTGTGACAATCGCTCATAGCTATGCTACCCTTGAGTCTAAAATAAAACACAGATAAAACTTCAAAAATGCCCTATCTTCTGTACGGTGCTTCCTATACCTATCAAAGGTTGCAACATTCAAATGCTTGTAACTTTTTACTGGAGCGTCATAAAACCTTGAAATTTTGTGACACTAAAGTACTCGTGCCTCTTGTCAATTTAAGCTAAAGCTCGTAGCTATGATACCCTTGAGTCCCAAAGCAAACACTGATAAAACTTCAAATGGCCCTAACTTTTATACTGGGCATCCTATACCTATCAAAGTCTGCAACATTCAATAGCTAGTAACTCTTTACTAGAGCGTCATAAGACCTTGAAATTTCTTGACAATGATGTACTCGAGCCTCTTATCAAATTAAGCTATCGCTCATAGCTATGCTACCCTTGAGTCCAAAATAAAACACTGATGAAACTTCAATTTAAGCTATCGCTCGTAGCTATGGTACCCTTGAACCCCAAGTCAAATACAGATAAAACTTCAAATGGCCCTAACTTCTATACTGTGCGTCCTATACCTATCAAAGTTTGAAACATTCAAATGCTTGCACCTTCTTACTGGAGCGTCATAAAATCTTGAAATTTTGTGACAATAAATTACTCGTGCCACTTGTCAATTTAAGCTATCGCTCATAGCTATGCAACCCTTGACTCCAAAATAAAACACTGATGAAACTGCAATTTAAGCTATCGCTCGTAGCTATGCTACCCTTGAGCCCCAAATCAGACACTGATAAAACTTCAAATGGCCTTAACATCTATATTGTGCGTCCTATACATATCAAAGTTTGCAACATTCAAATGCTTGTAACTTTTACCTGGAGCGTCATAAAACCTTGAAATTTTGTGACAATGAAGTACTCGAGCCTCTTATCAATTTAAGCTATCGCTCATAGCTATCCTAACCTTGAGTCCAAAAGAAAACATTGATAAAACTTCAAATGGCCCTAACTTCTATACGGTGCGTCCCATACCTATCAAACTATGCAACATTCAAATGCTTGCAACTTTTTACTGGAGCGTAAAAAATCTGGAAATTTTGTGATAATAAATTACTCGTGCCTCTTGTCAATTTAAGCTATCCCTCGTAGCTATGCTACCCTTGAGTCCCAAAACAAACACTGATAAAACTTCAAATTGCCCTAACTTACAACATTCAAATGCTTGTAACTTTTTACTTGAGAGTCATAGAATCTTGAAATTTTGTGACAATAAAGTACTAGTGCCTCTTGTCAACTTAAGCTATCGCTCATAGCTATGCTACCCTTTAGTCCCAAATCAAACACTGATAAAACTTCAAATGTCCCTAACTTCTATTCTATATGTGTGCGTCCTATATCTATCAAAGTTTGCAACATTCAAATGCTTGTAACTTTTTACTGGAGCCTCATAAAACCTTGAAATTTTGTGACAATAAAGTACTCGTGCCTCTTGTCAATTTAAGCTATCGCTCGTAGCTATGCTGCCCTTGACTCCCAAAACAAATACTGATAAAACTTCAAATGGCCCTAACTTCTATACGGTGCGTCCTACACCTATCAAAGTTTGCAACATTCTATTCCTTGTAACTTTTTACTGGAAGGTCATAAAACCTTGAGATTTTGTGACAATAAAGTACTCGTGCCTCTTGTCAATTTAAGCTAAAGCTCGTAGCTATGCTACACTTGAGTTCCAAAGCAAACATTGATAAAACTTCAAATGGCCCTAACTTTTATGCTGGGCATCCTATACCTATCAAAGTCTGCAACATTCAAATGCTTGTAACTTTTTACTGGAGTGTCATAAAACCCTGAAAATTTTGTGACAATAAAGCACTCGTGCCTCTTGTCAATTTAAGCTATCGCTCATAGCTATACTACCCTTGTGTCTAAAATAAAACACAGATAAAACTTCAAATGGCCCTGACTTCTGTACGGTGCGTCCTACACATATCAAAGTTTGCAACATTCAAATACTTGTAACTTTTTACTGGAGCCACATAAAACCTTGAAATTTTGTGACAATAAAGTACTCGTGCCTCTTGTCAATTTAAGCTATCGCTCATAGCTATGCTGCCCTTGACTCCAAAAAAAAACACTGATAAAACTTCAAATGGCCCTAACTTATATACGGTGCCTCCTACACCTATCAAAGTATGCAACTTTCAAATGCTTGTAACTTTTTACTGGAGCGTCATAAATCCCTGAAAATTTTGTGACAATAAAGCACTCGTGCCTCTTGTCAATTTAAGCTAAAGCTTATAGCTATGCTACATTTGAGTCCCAAAGCAAACACTGATAAAACTTCAAATGGCCCTAACTTTTATACTGGGTATCCTATACCTATCAAAGTCTGCAACATTCAAATGCTAGTAATTTTTTACTGGAGCGTCATAAGACCTTGAAATTTCTTAACAATGATGTACTCGAGCCTCTTATCAAATTAAGCTATCGCTCATAGCTATGCTACCCTTGAGGCTAACATAAAACACTGATAAAGCTTCAAATGGACCTAACTTCTATACGGTGCGTCCAACCCCTATCAAAGTTTGCAACATTCAAATGCTTGTAACTTTTTACTGGAGCGTAAGTACTCGTGCCTCTTGTCAATTTAAGCTATCGCTCGTAGCTTTGCTACCCTTTAGTCACAAATCAAACACTGATAAAACTTCAAATGGCCCTAACTTCTATAGTGTGCGTCCTATACCTATCAAAGTTTGCAACATTAAAATGCTTGTAACTTTTTACTGGACCGTCATAAAACCTTGAAATTTTGTGACAATAAAGTACTTGTGCCTCTTGTCAATTTAAGCTAAAGCTTGTAGCTATGCTACATTTGAGTCCCAAAGCAAACACTGATAAAACTTCAAATGGCCCTAACTTTTATACTGGGCATCCTTATACCTATCAAAGTCTGGAACATTCAAATGCTAGTAATTTTTTACTGGAGCGTCATAAGACCTTGAAATTTCTTGACAATGATGTACTCGAGCCTCTTATCAAATTAAGCTATCGCTCATAGCTATGCTACCCTTGAGTCTAACATAAAACACTGATAAAGCTTCAAATCGACCTAACTTCTATACGGTGCGTCCAACCCCTATCAAAGTGTGCAACATTCAAATGCTTGTAACTTTTTATTGGAGCGTAAGTACTCGTGCCTCTTGTCAATTTAATCTATCGCTCATAGCTATGCTGCCCTTGACTCCCAAAACAAACACTGATAAAACTTCAAATGGCCCTAACTTCTATACGGTACACTTAACAAAGTTTGCTACATTCTATTCCTTGTAACTTTTTACAGGAAGGTCATAAAACCTTGAGATTTTGTGACAATAAAGTACTCGTGCCTCTTGTCAATTTAAGCTATCGCTCGTAGCTATGCTACCCTTTAGTCCCAAATCAAACACTGATAAAACTTCAAATGGCCCAAACTTCTATAGTGTGCGTCCTATACCTGTCAAAGTTTGCAAGATTCAAATGCTTGTAAATTTTTACTGGAGCCTCATAAAACCTTGAAATTTTGTGACAATAAAGTACTCGTGCCTCTTGTCAATTTAAGCTATCGCTCGTAGCTATGCTACCCTGGAGTCCAAAATAAAACTCTGATAAAACTTCAAATGGCCCTAACTTCTATACGGTGCGTCCTATACCTATCGAAGTTTGCAACATTCGAAAGCTTACAACTTTTGTGACAATAAATTACTCGTGCCTCTTTTCAATTTAAGCTATCGCTCATAGCTATGCTACCCTTGACTCCAAAACAAACACTGATAAAACTTCAAATGGCCCTAACTTCTATAGTGTGCGTCATACACCTATCAAAGTTTGCAACATTCTATTGCTTGTAACTTATTACTGGAAGGTCATAAAATCTTGAGATTTTGTGACAATAAAGTACTCGTGCCTCTTGTCAATTTAAGCTATCGCTCGTAGCTATGCTACCCTGGAGTCCAAAATAAAACTCTGATAAAACTTAGAATGGCCCTAACTTCTATACGGTGCGTCCTATACCTATCAAAGTTTGCAACATTCAAATGCTTGCAACTTTTGACTGGAGCGTAATAAAATCTGGAAATTTTGTGGCAATAAATTACTCGTGCCTCTTGTCAATTTACGCTATCCCTCGTAGCTGTGCTACCCTTGAGTCCCAAAACAAACACTGATAAAACTTTAAATGGTCCTAACTTCTGTACGGTGCGTCCTACACATATCAAGCTTTGCAACATTCTATTGCTTGTAACTTTTTACTGGGGGGTCATAAAACCATGAAATTTTGTGACAATCGCTCATAGCTATGCTACCCTTGAGTCTAAAATAAAACACAGATAAAACTTCAAAAATGCCCTAACTTCTGTACGGTGCTTCCTATACCTATCAAAGGTTGCAACATTCAAATGCTTGTAACTTTTTACTGGAGCGTCATAAAACCTTGAATTTTTGTGACAATAAAGTACTCGTGCCTCTTGTCAATTTAAGCTAAAGCTCGTAGCTATGCTACACTTGAGTCCCAAAGCAAACACTGATAAAACTTCAAATGGCCCTAACTTTTATACTGGGCATCCTATACCTATCAAAGTCTGCAACATTCAATAGCTAGTAACTCTTTACTGGTGCGTCATAAGACCTTGAAATTTCTTGACAATGATGTACTCGAGCCTCTTATCAAATTAAGCTATCGCTCATAGCTATGCTACCCTTGAGTCCAAAATAAAACACTGATGAAACTTCAATTTAAGCTATCGCTCGTAGCTATGGTACCCTTGAACCCCAAGTCAAATACTGATAAAACTTCAAATGGCCCTAACTTCTATACTGTGCGTCCTATACCTATCAAAGTTTGAAACATTCAAATGCTTGCATCTTCTTACTGGAGCGTCATAAAATCTTGAAATTTTGTGACAATAAATTACTCGTGCCACTTGTCAATGTAAGCTATCGCTCATAGCTATGCAACCCTTGACTCCAAAATAAAACACTGATGAAACTGCAATTTAAGCTATCGCTCGTAGCTATGCTACCTTTGAGCCCCAAATCAGACAATGATAAAACTTCAAATGGCCTTAACATCTATATTGTGCGTCCTATACATATCAAAGTTTGCAACATTCAAATGCTTGTAACTTTTACCTGGAGCGTCATAAAACCTTGAAATTTTGTGACAATGAAGTACTCGAGCCTCTTATCAATTTAAGCTATCGCTCATAGCTATCCTAACCTTGAGTCCAAAAGAAAACACTGATAAAACTTCAAATGGCCCTAACTTCTATACGGTGCGTCCCATACCTATCAAACTATGCAACATTCAAATGCTTGCAACTTTTTACTGGAGCGTAAAAAATCTGGAAATTTTGCGATAATAAATTACCCCTGCCTCTTGTCAATTTAAGCTATCCCTCGTAGCTATGCTACCCTTGAGTCCCAAAACAAACACTGATAAAACTTCAAATGGCCCTGACTTCTGTACGGTGCGTCCTACACATATCAAAGTTTGCAACATTCTATTGCTTGTCACTTTTTACTGGGGGGTAATAAAACCATGAAATTTTGTGACAATCGCTCATAGCTATGCTACCCTTGAGTCTAAAATAAAACACTGATAAAACTTCAAATGGCTCTAACTTATATACGGTGCCTCCTACACCTATCAAAGTATGCAACATTCAAATGCTTGTAACTTTCTACTGGAGCGTCATAAATCCCTGAAAATTTTGTGACAATAAAGCACTCGTGCCTCTTTTCAATTTAAGCTAAAGCTTATAGCTATGCTACATTTGAGTCCCAAAGCAAACACTGATAAAACTTCAAATGGCCCTAACTTCTATACGGTACACTTAACAAAGTTTGCTACATTCTATTCCTTGTAACTTTTTACTGGAAGGTCATAAAACCTTGATATTTTGTGACAATAAAGTACTCGTGCCTCTTGTCAATTTAAGCTATCGCTCGTAGCTATGCTACCCTTTAGTCCCAAATCAAACACTGATAAAACTTCAAATGGCCCAAACTTCTATAGTGTGCGTCCTATACCTGTCAAAGTTTGCAAGATTCAAATGCTTGTAAATTTTTACTGGAGCCTCATAAAACCTTGAAATATTGTGACAATAAAGTACTCGTGCCTCTTGTCAATTTAAGCTATCGCTCGTAGCTATGCTACCCTGGAGTCCAAAATAAAACTCTGATAAAACTTCAAATGGCCCTAACTTCTATACGGTGCGTCCCATACCTATCAAACTATGCAACAATCCTATACCTATCGAAGTTTGCAACATTCGAATGCTTACAACTTTTGTGACAATAAATTACTCGTGCCTCTTTTCAATTTAAGCTATCGCTCATAGCTATGCTAGCCTTGACTCCAAAACAAACACTGATAAAACTTCAAATGGCCCTAACTTCTATAGTGTGCGTCATACACCTATCAAAGTTTGCAACATTCTATTGCTTGTAACTTATTACTGGAAGGTCATAAAATCTTGAGATTTTGTGACAATAAAGTACTCGTGCCTCTTGTCAATTTAAGCTATCGCTCGTAGCTATGCTACCCTGGAGTCCAAAATAAAACTCTGATAAAACTTAGAATGGCCCTAACTTCTATACGGTGCGTCCTATACCTATCAAAGTTTGCAACATTCAAATGCTTGCAACTTTTGACTGGAGCGTAATAGAATCTGGAAATTTTGTGACAATAAATTACTCGTGCCTCTTGTCAATTTACGCTATCCCTCGTAGCTGTGCTACCCTTGAGTCCCAAAACAAACACTGATAAAACTTTAAATGGTCCTGTACGGTTCTGGTTCTGTACGGTGCGTCCTACACATATCAAACTTTGCAACATTCTATTGCTTGTAACTTTTTACTGGGGGGTCATAAAACCATGAAATTTTGTGACAATCGCTCATAGCTATGCTACCCTTGAGTCTAAAATAAAACACAGATAAAACTTCAAAAATGCCCTATCTTCTGTACGGTGCTTCCTATACCTATCAAAGGTTGCAACATTCAAATGCTTGTAACTTTTTACTGGAGCGTCATAAAACCTTGAAATTTCTTGACAATGATGTACTCGAGCCTCTTATCAAATTAAGCTATCGCTCATAGCTATGCTACCCTTGAGTCCAAAATAAAACACTGATGAAACTTCAATTTAAGCTATCGCTCGTAGCTATGGTACCCTTGAACCCCAAGTCAAATACAGATAAAACTTCAAATGGCCCTAACTTCTATACTGTGCGTCCTATACCTATCAAAGTTTGAAACATTCAAATGCTTGCACCTTCTTACTGGAGCGTCATAAAATCTTGAAATTTTGTGACAATAAATTACTCGTGCCACTTGTCAATTTAAGCTATCGCTCATAGCTATGCAACCCTTGACTCCAAAATAAAACACTGATGAAACTGCAATTTAAGCTATCGCTCGTAGCTATGCTACCCTTGAGCCCCAAAGCAGACACTGATAAAACTTCAAATGGCCTTAACATCTATATTGTGCGTCCTATACATATCAAAGTTTGCAACATTCAAATGCTTGTAACTTTTACCGGGAGCGTCATAAAACCTTGAAATTTTGTGACAATGAAGTACTCGAGCCTCTTATCAATTTAAGCTATCGCTCATAGCTATCCTAACCTTGAGTCCAAAAGAAAACACTGATAAAACTTCAAATGGCCCTAACTTCTATACGGTGCGTCCCATACCTATCAAACTATGCAACATTCAAATGCTTGCAACTTTTTACTGGAGCGTAAAAAATCTGGAAATTTTGTGATAATAAATTACTCGTGTCTCTTGTCAATTTAAGCTATCCCTCGTAGCTATGCTACCCTTGAGTCCCAAAACAAACACTGATAAAACTTCAAATGGCCCTGACTTCTGTACGGTGCGTCCTACACATATCAAAGTTTGCTTGTCACTTTTTACTGGGGGGTAATAAAACCATGAAATTTTGTGACAATCGCTCATAGCTATGCTACCCTTGAGTCTAAAATAAAACACTGATAAAACTTCAAATGGTCCTAACTTCTATACGGAGCGTTCTATACCTATCAAAGTTTGCAACATTCAAATGCTTGTAACTTTCTACTGGAGCGTCAAAAAACCTTGAAATTTTTGACAATAAAGTACTTGTGACTCTTGTCAATTTAAGCTATCGCTCGTAGCTATGCTACCTGTTAAACTAAAATGAACAGCTGAATTTCAACAACGGTTCTTGTACCGAGTTGATTATAAAGTTGATACCAGGCACGTAAACCTTGGTATCGTTGAAAAATGACCTAATGTCAACAGCGGTGCTTGTACCGAGTGGATGGTGGGTTTGACAACAGGCACATAAACCTTGATGTCGGAGAAGCAGAATCAATCAATGTTAAGCTAAAATGAAAAGACTCACAGTTAACTCTTACTGATTGACTCTCCTTCTCCGACACCAAGTTGTATGTGCCTATTGTCAAACCCACCATCAACTCGGTACAAGTACCGCTGTTGACATTAGGTCCGTTTTCAACGATACCAAGGTTTACGTGCCTGGTATCAACTTTATAATCAACTCGGTACAAGAACCGATGTTGAAATTCAGCTGTTAATTTTAGTTTAACATTTTGGTGACCCCGACGTGATGATTTCTGGTACATTGACGCCACGTTGACTTCGTATTTTCCATATGAGCCCAGTAATTAAAAGTATGACGGACAGGAACAGTGCGGTATAACTGACCGCATGGTGGTAATAGTCTGGTGGTTGAATTGTGTGCAGTGTAATTAGTTTTTCCTTGGCCAGAGCATTGTGTAATTCTGTGAAATTCTTCAGTTGTGTTGTGTAAGTGATCGCGTTGATTTTCTGCAATAGTGGGGTTATTTGTTCACTATTAGATAATTCTGTAATTTTTCCTAGCCTTGTGCGTGATGCTGTTAACGCACTGGACACGGATTCTTGCCCTTGTATTGAGATTGCATTGTGTTTCAGCACACATTCTGGCTGAAGTGTCAGTAGTCCTGAGCCTTTCAGTGTCAACGGGATGATTTCCTTGCCGCAGACTGCAGTGGCTCGTGAAGTTGACGGAATTTCATAAATCCATTGATTTTTTTTCTTCAATGGTAGCCACGTAATGTTATTGGCCACAGGTTTTAGTTTACAATTTGGTTGAGTGTTGTTGTTAAACAAATTGATTTCGCAGGAACACATCTCAGCCTCATAGCTGTACCGGATTGGCACATTTGAACATACGTATTCAATTTGATTGATTCGCTCACATGATGCAAAGTCGTCGGAGCTAATTCGGAGGTATTGATCGTGAGCAGCATTTGTGGCCAGAAAGGTGGTGCATGTATCAATTGCCACCATAGTGTTGTTGATCCAATTTGGTACCGAAATGAGCAGAAAGAGTTCAAATCGGTCATGTTCCACCAACGGTAATGTAATCTTAAACACAACATGGTCCTGAGTGAGTCCTCCCTTGACCTTCATTATCCTATACAGTTGTATTAAGTCCTCTTGATTTGCAGGTAGTTCAAATGATGATGGCAGGTGGAGTTTAATTTTGTCAACTTCGGTGTGCAATTGCTCGGGAGTTAAAAGTAGCGGATTGAATTTACCATGGTGAGTGTCTGTGAGACCATCCAGTATAGCTGACTGTGTACGTTGTAAATCGGTTGCGATTAGAGTTAGTTGAATTGACAGAGCGTTGAATAGTTCCAACAATTTCGATTGTTGCAGCTCTTCGTCTTCTTTCTGCAATTGATTCCACATTTGATTCACTTGTTGGTCAAATTCATCAAATTTTGTCTTAACCGCTATCTGATCCTGCTTTATGATTTTGACGGTGGAATCAATGATGGATGTTTGATTCTTCAGCAGATGTAGCAGATTGGACTCGTTTTTTTTTACGTTTAATATTGTCCTTGACATCTTTTTGGAATACTCTGAATCTAACACGCCAAATAGTGTATGTGCAAGGTTTCCAACGAGATTTACTGCCCCTCTCCTGTTGCGACTGCTTCTTATCAGATTATTATCTACGCGCAATTCTCCTTCAAGTCGATCGAAGCTGTCAGCTAGATGACTACAAGTGTAGTTTTGTTTAATCTTTCGGCAAAGTTGACGTAGGGTGCTGGTACCGTTGAACAGCGTTGATGCTTCTCTCCAATATGGTTTCAGATCGTAGTATATGAGCAAGTTCCATTCCGTAGATGAAATAGCAACTGATCCTATATTTGCGAAGTGAATGCCAAGTTTTGAACCAAAACGATTAACTTGCACTGGAGATCCCAATATTATTGGTAACATCATTATTGTGAGTAGCAATGCCAAACCATTAGTGATTGCTGGTATTATTCTTCTCCTTTTTGGCACTGGTTGCTCTTCTGGATCTACTTCGATGTCGTCATGATCTGCCGAGAATAAGGGTGCCAGTCTTTGAATTGCTCTTTTTAAATATGCCCCTTTGTGTTTTTACGTCGCACACTCTTACTAAGCCATCGCCACCCTTGTACACCTTAACAATTCGCCCTAGAGGCCATTGGAGCACTGGTAAGTTATCTTCTTTAATGATTACCATAGTATTTGGCTCTATGGTGCTAGTTGGACCCTTCCATTTGTGTCGTTGCTGAAGTTGGTGAAGGTACTCGTGTGACCAACGTTTCCAGAACTCGTATTTAAGGTGTGTCACCAATTTCCATCTAGTTTGTAGGGATACCTTGGATTCTGACATGTTCCTATCTATCTGTGAAGTTAACGGTTCGCCTATCAAGAAGTGTCCCGGAGTTAGCGCTGTTAGGTCATCTGCATCTGTTGACATTGGGGTAAGCGGTCGAGAATTCAAAATTCCCTCGATCTCCACGACGATGGTTTCGAGTTCTTCGTAGGTCAGTGATGCCGTCGATACACTTCGTAGTAGCAAATGCTTGGCGGATTTAACAGCTGCTTCCCATAAGCCTCCAAAATGTGGAGCTCTAAGAGGAATAAATTTGGAGTTTATTCCACGGTCGCTGCATGATCTCGTGATATTTTCTCGTGAGGTGTCTGAGAAGATGACATCGTTTAGCTCCTTCAGATTGTTACTCTCGCCGACGAAAATGGTTGCGTTGTCACAATAGATAGTGTCACACCGTCCGCGGCGAGACGTGAAGCGTTTCAGCGCTCCGATAAATGCTTCGGTCGTCAATTCGGTTACAACCTCGTTACAACATCGTTGCCTTGACGCTGATAGCAAACCTTGTGGACCACAATGCAAATTATTCTCATGCATCATGACGAGAATCATTCTGGAGATATGGTCATTGTATGGCAGCAACATGGGATGTTTTGCGTCATAGCTCAAGTTAGATGCTTCTAGCCGTCCTCCAATTCTTAGGATACCTTGGTCATCAATAAACGGTGACAAATTACTGATATCGCTAGTGTTATTGACAGTTGAGTGACGCTCTAAGTTTTTAATGTCATCGTAAAAGGCTCCTCCTTGGGTACCCTTGACAATCAATGTCAATGATGCCTCCATTTCTTCAGCTGTTGGTGCTATTGTAGGGTGGGACACCTTGTTTCTTAATACTTTCACATACCGAATGACATATGCTACAATTCTTTGCAGGCGTCGAAATGAGTTCCTGTGATTGATTTCTTCCCAGAAAGTTGTTGTCTCTTTCGAATTGAGTGTTAGAGCTGCACTCGTCTGCCGCCTGAATTCCAAGGCACATTGTTCTCGCGGAGGTTGAAGTGGCCAAATTGTCATAGATCCGTGCAGGAACTTAGGTCCATATAGCCAAAACAGGTTGTCTACCAATTTAGCTGCTGTCACGCCTCTTGATACCAGATCTGCGGGATTGTCTTGGGACGGCACGTGACGCCATTGTTGTGGATTAGTTGCTTGCTGAATAGCCGAAATTCGGTTTGCCACTAATGTGTGGTAGTGTGCTGATTCTGAATTTATCCATCCCAGCACCGCTGTGGAATCAGACCAAAAATGCGTTGTAACGCTTTTGAAGAATGGGCTTTCATGGAGCTTCTGCATCAATTCCACGGCGACCTTAGCACCGTACAATTCCAGTCTTGGTAATGTTACTTGCTTTGTTGGAGCTACTCGTGATTTCGCGCAGAGGAAGCGAACGATTGGTTTTGGGAATCTTGTGTTCGCATGTATGCTACCGCTCCATAGGCACGTTCTGATGCGTCAGCGAAAATGTGTACTTGGGGGTCCTTGGGTACTGTGCGACCGAAGACGTGGCGTGGCACGCTGATGGTTTCTAACTTCTGCAAGTCCTTTTTGATGCCATGTGTTGTGAAGTGGTGCTGGAAGTTCTGTGTCCCAGTCTATTTTAAGTTTCCATAGTTGTTGAAGGAATACTTTTGCTGTGTTCGTAACTGGCGCGACGAAGCCAAGGGAATCGAAAATACGTGAAATATCTGCTAAGGCTGAACGCTTTGTTATCCTACCGGATTCTACTACACCAACCTTGACCTTAAAGTCATCATTAGAAGGACTCCAAATCAATCCCATTGTTTTGATGTTGTCGTCCAGTGTGTCATCGAATTCCATATTTACTTCACATAAAAATTGAATTTTACGACTTCTGCTCCTAGTTGATATTTGTTGGCTTGATCGTCAGCCAGAGCCTGAAGTGTGCGGATAGCCAAATACGGTGCAGATGTTGTACCGTAGGTGACTGTCGTGAGCTGATAACACTTCATGGGATGTGAGGGATCCTCTCTCCACCAGATAAGTTGGAACTTTTGATCGTCTTTATCTACTCGCACTTGTCGATACATCTTTTCAATGTCAGCTGTAAAGACAAATCGTGGGAGCCGGAAATGCAAAAGAATAGTGAACACATCTTCCTGGATAGTTGGTCCTGTTGCCAGAAGATTGTTTAAAGAGACATTTGTTGATGTTTTGGCTGAAGCATCGAATACGACTCTTAGCTTTGTCGCTGAGCTGTCTGGCTTCAAAACGGCATGATGTGGAAGAAAGTAGTGGGAACTCTTGATGCTAGTTATATCAATCTCTTCCATATGACCAAGCTTCTCGTATTCTCGCATGAAGGCTACATATTGGGCCTTGAATTCCGGAATCTTTATCATTTTTCGTTCAATTGTCATGAACTATTGCAGAGCTAACTTCCGCGATTCTCCCAGTTGGTTTGGAGTGGTTTGGAACGGCAATTTCACTATGAAGCGCCCATTGATATCACGTTGATAATTTTGCAGAAAATGTTCTTCACAGCGACGCTCGGCGGTTGTAAACTTACAGCTCGGTGAATCACATCCTTCAAGTTGCCAGAATTTTTCAAGAGTGTCGTTGAGGGAACCATTCTCCTGACCAGTGTAGACTGCACATGTTGCTGTTTTTGTTGAGTTTGGTCAATTTTTCCACTTATCACCCAACCAAGCGTTGTGTTTTGCATGACTGGGAGCTCAGAGGAAAGTTTGATTTGGCCCATTTCTATGAGGTCGTAATACAGCTCTGCGCCCAAGAGAACATCGATTTTTCCTGGTTGATGAAAGTCCGGATCAGCCAGTTGGACACCCTTAGGAATCGGCCATTTTGTAACGTTTAGCTGCTGAGCTGGTTGAGTTGGAACAATGCTTGGCAGCACAAATGCCTCGAAGTCGGCTGCAAAGTTGCTTGTTCGAGATTCCAGTTTCATGTTAGCGCGGTGCGTAGCTCTTCTTGGGCATTCCCAATACCTTCAATGCACAACGAAGCCTCGATTGGATATATGCCTAGTCTTTGGATATATGCCTAGTCTTGCCAGTTGACTGCTGTTGGAGAGGCATGCATAATTGATGCCGCTGATTCTCGAGCCATATCTTGAAGCTGCACACATTTTGGTGACCCCGACGTTTGCAACCTTCTGAGTATCAGACGGAAAGGATAACTGGTTCAAGTGCCAAGTATCCATCGATCCACTGATCATTGAAACATCCTTCAGTAGGCAGCAAACAGCTACCAACGTAGTATCCACATTCATCAATCAAGTCCTAAGCTAGTAACCTGCAGAAGACTTCAGACATCATATACATCATCAAGCTATCAAGTGTCCTGTAACCAGCAGACGACAACAATCAAGTCAGAATTAGCCGGTAACCAGCAGACGACAACAACGAATCCTGCACATAGCATTCAAAAACACGATACGTCAGCATCATGGGAATGGATGAACTATCATTGAGGCAAGATGAACTTGCACTGGCTCTACAAAAAGCTATAGCCAATTACAAGAAGGCGCCACAAGAGCGCAGAACAATAGATGTCATAACAACAAAAGCCAAGGAGCTGGATGAATTGTGGGTACAGTTTGACAAACTCGACAATACCGTCCGCGACCAACATGGAGAGGAAGTCGACCACCCATATTTCGTGAAGGATTTACACACTGCCATTCGCACGAAATACCGAGAAGCACACGATGAGATGGACAGAGCAGTACAGGCCATCAAACGTCTCCAGGCAGCATCAACCTCAAAGGCTGCACCGGAGGTACTCAAAATAGTACGGTCGCCGCAGCCAGCCACCACACAAAGCGAATCAAGTACCGTGATAGCTGCCCCCAGAAGTCCGTCAAGTCAGCTATGCTCACTAATTGACAAACAAAAGAAGACAATAGACACAGCTAGCACACTACTTAGCCAAGTGCTTAATAGTGTGACACAACAAACGTCGCACTATTATGCAATGCAGGCGAAGACAGTAGAAACGCATTGGAAATCTGCCCAGGACCTGCACCAAAGGATCTGGTTATCTGATGAGCCCAGCTCATACGACGACGAGGGTTTTGCCCAGATTGAGCAAGCAATCACTGCACAGATTGTTAAACTAAAATTAACAGCTGAATTTCAACAACGGTTCTTGTACCGAGTTGATTATAAAGTTGATACCAGGCACGTAAACCTTGGTATCGTTGAAAAAGGACCTAATGTCAACAGCGGTGCTTGTACCGAGTTGATGGAGGGTTTGACAACAGGCACATAAACCTTGGTGTCGGAGAAGGAGAGTCAATCAGTAAGAGTTAACTGTGAGTCTTTTCATTTTAGCTTAACATTGATTGATTCTGCTTCTCCGACATCAAGGTTTATGTGCCTGTTGTCAAACCCACCATCCACTCGGTACAAGCAGCGCTGTTGACATTAGGTCATTTTTCAACGATACCACGGTTTACGTGCCTGGTATCAACTTTATAATCAACTCGGTACAAGAACCGTTGTTGAAATTCAGCTGTTAATTTTAGTTTAACACTACCCTTGAGCCCCAAATCAAACACTGATAAACTTCAAATGGCCCTAACTTCTATACGGTGCGTCCTACACCTATCAAAGTTTGCAACATTCTTTTCCTTGTAACTTTTTACTCGAAGGTCATAAAACCTTGAGATTTTGTGACAATAAAGTAGTCGTGCCTCTTGTCAATTTAAGCTAAAGCTCGTAGCTATGCTACACTTGAGTCCCAAAGCAAACATTGATAAAACTTCAAATGGCCCTAACTTTTATACTGGGCATCCTATACCTATCAAGGTCTGCAACATTCAAATGCTTGTAACTTTTTACTGGAGCGTCATAAATCCCTGAAAGATTTGTGACAATAAAGCACTCGTGCCTCTTGTCAATTTAAGCTATTGCTCATAGCTATGCTACACTTGAGTCTAAAATAAAACACAAATAAAACTTCAAATGGCCCTAACTTTTATACGGTGCGTCCTATACCTAACAGAGTTTGCTACATTCAAATGCTTGTAACTTTTTACTGGAGCCTCATAAAACCTTGAAATTATGTGACAATAAAGTACTCGTGCCTCTTGTCAATTTTAGCTAAAGCTCGTAGCTATGCTACCCTTGAGTCCCAAATCAAACACTGATAAACTACAAATGGCCCTAACTTCTATCCTATAACTATCAAAGTTTGCAGCATTCTATTCCTTGTAACTTTTAACTGGAAGGTCATAAAACCTTGAGATTTTGTGACAATAAAGTAGTCGTGCCTCTTGTCAATTTAAGCCAAAGCTTGTAGCTATGCTACATTTGAGTTCCAAAGCAAACACTGATGAAACTTCAAATGGCCCTAACTTCTATAGTGTGCGTCCTATACCTATCAAAGTTTGCAACATTCAAATGCTTGTAACTTTTTACTGGAGCGTCATAAAACCTTGAAATTATGTGACAATAAAGTACTCGTGCCTCTTGTAAATTTTAGCTAAAGCTCGTAGCTATGCTACCCTTGAGTCCCAAATCAAACACTGATAAACTACAAATGGCCCTAACTTCTATACTGTGCATCCTATAACTATCAAAGTTTGCAGCATTCTATTCCTTGTAGCTTTTTACTGGAAGGTCATAAAACCTTGAGATTTTGTGACAATAAAGTACTCGTACCTCTTGTCAATTTAAGCTATCGCTCGTAGCTTTGCTACCCTTTAGTCCCAAATCAAACACTGAAAAAACTTCAAATGGCCCTAACTTGTATAGTGTGCGTCCTATACCTATCAAAGTTTGCAACATTCAAATGCTTGTAACTTTTTACTGGAGCCTCATAAAACCTTGAAATTTTGTGACAATAAAGTACTCGTGCCTCTTGTCAATTTAAGCTAAAGCTTGTAGCTATGCTACACTTGAGTCCCAAAGCAAACACTGAAAAAGCTTCAAATGGCCCTAACTTTTATACTGGGCATCCTATACCTATCAAAGTCTGCAACATTCAAATGCTAGTAATTTTTTACTGGAGCGCTATAAGACCTTGAAATTTCTTGACTATCACTCATAGCTATGCTACCCTTGAGTCTAACATAAAACACTGATAAAGCTTCAAATGGACCTAACTTCTATACGGTGCGTCCAACCCCTATCAAAGTTTGCAACATTCAAATGCTTGTAACTTTTTACTGGAGCGTAAGTACTCGTGCCTCTTGTCAATTTAATCTATCGCTCATAGCTATGCTGCCCTTGACTCCCAAAACAAACACTGATAAAACTTCAAATGGCCCTAACTTCTATACAGTGCGTCCTACACTTAACAAATTTGCTATATTCTATTCCTTGTAACTTTTTACTGGAAGGTCATAAAACCTTGAGATTTTGTGACAATAAAGTACTCGTGCCTCTTGTCAATTTAAGCTAATGCTCGTAGCTATGCTACACTTGAGTCCCAAAGCAAACACTGATAAAACTTCAAATGGCCCAAACTTCTATAGTTTGCGTCCTATACCTATCAAAGTTTGCAACATTCAAATGTTTGTAAATTTTTACTGGAGCCTCATAAAACCTTGAAATTTTGTGACAATAAAGTACTCGTGCCACTTGTCAATTTAAGCTATCGCTCGTAGCTATGCTACCCTGGAGTCCAAAATAAAACTCTGATAAAACTTCAAATGGTCCTAACTTCTATACGGTGCGTCCTATACCTATCAAAGTTTGCAACATTCAAATGCTTACAACTTTTGACTGGAGCGTAATAACATCTTGAAATTTTGTGACAATAAATTACTCGCGCCTCTTTTCAATTTAAGCTATCGCTCATAGCTATGCTACCCTTGACTCCAAAATAAAACACTCATGAAACTTCAAATGGCCCTAACTTCTATACGGTGTGTCCTACCCCTATCAAAGTTTGCAATATTCAAATGCTTGTATCTTTTTACTAGAGCGAAACAAAACATTGAAATTTTCTGACAATAAAGTACTCGTGCCACTTGTCAATTTAAGCTATCGCTCATAGCTATGCTACCCTTGACTCCAAAATAAAACACTCATGAAACTTCAAATGGCCCTAACTTCTATACGGTACGTCCTACACCTATAAAAGTTTGCAACTTTCAAATGCTTGTAACTTTTTACTGGAGCGTCCTAAATCCCTGAAAATTTTGTGAAAATAAAGCACTCGTGCCTCTTGTCAATTTAAGCTATCGCTCATAGCTATGCTGTCCTTGACTCCTAAAACAAACACTGATAAAACTTCAAATGGCCCTAACTTCTATACGGTACGTCCTACACCTATCAAAGTTTGCAACATTCTATTCCTTGTTACTTTTTACTGGAAGGTCATAAAACCTTGAGATTTTGTGACAATAAAGTACTCGTGCCTCTTGTCAATTTAAGCTAATGCTCGTAGCTATGCTACACTTGAGTCCCACAGCAAACATTGATAAAACTTCAAATGGACCTAACTTTTATACTGGGCATCCTATACCTATCAAAGTCTGCAACATTCAAATTCTTGTAACTTTTTACTGGAGCGTCATAAATCCCTGAAAATTTTGTGACAATAAAGCACTCGTGCCTCTTGTCAATTTAAGCTATCGCTCATAGCTATGCTACCCTTGAGTCTAAAATAAAACACTGATAAAACTTCAAATAGCCCTAACTTCTATACGGTGCGTCCTACACCTATCAAAGTTTGCAACATTCTATTCCTTGTAACTTTTTACTGGAAGGTCATAAAACCTTGAGATTTTGTGACAGTAAAGTACTCGTGCCTCTTGTCAATTTAAGCTATCCCTTGTAGCTTTGCTACCCTTTAGTCCCAAATCAAACACTGATAAAACTTCAAATGGCCCTAACTTCTATAGTGTGCGTCCTATACCTATCAAAGTTTGCAACATTTAAATGCTTGTAACTTTTTACTGGAGCCTCATAAAACCTTGAAATTTTGTGACAATAAAGTACTCGTGCCTCTTGTCAATTTTAGCTAAAGCTCGTAGCTATGCTACCCTTGAGTCTAAAATAAAACACTGATAAAACTTCAAACAGCCCTAACTTCTATACGGTGCGTCCTACACCTATCAAAGTTTGCAACATTCTATTCCTTGTAACTTTTTTCTGGAAGGTCATAAAACCTTGAGATTTTGTGACAATAAAGTACTCGTGCCTCTTGTCAATTTAAGCTATCCCTTGTAGCTTTGCTACCCTTTAGTCCCAAATCAAACACTGATAAAACTTCAAATGGCCCTAACTTCTATAGTGTGCGTCCTATACCTATCAAAGTTTGCAACATTTAAATGCTTGTAACTTTTTACTGGAGCCTCATAAAACCTTGAAATTTTGTGACAATAAAGTACTCGTGCCTCTTGTCAATTTTAGCTAAAGCTCGTGGCTATGCTACACTTGAGTCCCAAAGCAAACATTGATAAAACTTCAAATGGCCCTAACTTTTATACTGGCCATCCTATACCTATCAAAGTCTGCAACATTCAAATGCTTGTAACTTTTTACTGGAGTGTCATAAAACCCTGAAAATTTTGTGACACTAAATCACTTGTGCCTCTTGTCAATTTAAGCTATCGCTCATAGCTATGCTACCCTTGAGTCTAAAATAAAACACAGATAAAACTTGAAATGGCCCTAACGTCTATACGGTGCGTCCTATACCTATCAAAGTTTGCAACATTCAAATGCTTGTAACTTTTTACTGGAGCGACATAAAAACTTGAAATTTTGTGACAATAAAATACGCGTGCCTCTTGACAATATAAGCTAAAGCTCGTAGCTATGATACACTTGAGTCCCAAAGCAAACACTGATAAAACTTCAAATGGCGCTAACTTTTATACTGGGCATCCTATACCTATCAAAGTCTGCAACACTCAAATGCTAGTAATTTTTTACTGGAGCGTCATAAGACCTTGAAATTTCTTGACAATGATGTACTCGAGCCTCTTATCAAATTAAGCTATCGCTCATAGCTATGCTACCCTTGAGTCTAACACAAAACACTGATAAAGCTTCAAATGGACCTAACTTCTATACGGTGCGTCCATCCCCTATCAAAGTTTGCAACATTCAAATGCTTGTAACTTTTTACTGGAGCGTAAGTACTCGTGCCTCTTGTCAATTTAAGCTATCGCTCATAGCTATGCTGCCCTTGACTCCCAAAACAAACACTGATAAAACTTCAAATGGCCCTAACTTCTATACGGTGCGTCCTACACTTAACAAAGTTGGCAAAATTCTATTCCTTGTAACTTTTTACTGGAAGGTCATAAAACCTTGAGATTTTGTGACATAAAAGTACTGGTGCCTCTTGTCAATTTAAGCTATCGCTCGTAGCTATGCTACCCTTTAGTCCCAAATCAAACACTGATAAAACTTCAACTGGCCCAAACTTCTATAGTGTGCGTCCTATACCTATCAAAGTTTGCAACATTCAAATGCTTGTAACTTTTTACTGGAGCCTCATAAAACCTTGAAATTTTGTGAGAATAAAGTACTCGTGCCTCTTGTCAATTTAAGCTATCGCTCGTAGCTATGCTACCCTGGAGTCCAAAATAAAACTCTGATAAAACTTCAAATGGCCCTAACTTCTATACGGTGCGTCCTATACCTATCAAAGTTTGCAACATTCAAATGCTTACAACTTTTGACTGGAGCGTAATACCATCTTGAAATTTTGTGACAATAAATTAATCGTGCCTCTTTTCAATTTAAGCTATCGCTCATAGCTATGCTACCTGTTGCGCAGAAACCTTTATTTATTTTGTGGCCCAAACTAGCGCTCTAAAAAATTAAACCTTTCGTACGCGTCTTTTATTTTCAACTGATTTTTATTATACAAAGTAATTTGTCACCAGACCACCAAATGCAAAACAAAAACGGAAAGCATTTACTTTAAGCAGCGACTGCAAAAGGGAATAACAATAACAAAGCAGTGGCTGAATGAGCTATTGGAAGTAAATTCTTGCAATTGTGCTGCTGTTGTTGTTGTCATTCTTCCTCTCATCGAAGATGAGACCAAGAGCAACAACAACACACATACATACTGGTCAAACGAAAGAACTAATAACCGTATGTATATACGTATGTTGTTATTTCTTAAACAAAATATACAAACACTATTAGGGTGGCCCGGAATAAAGGAAATACAAATTAACATTAAATAATTTAAAATTTATAATAATAAATATGTATGGAGCGATCTTATCCAACATGCTCCCCCCGTTGAAGCTCTTGGTTCAACCATCATTTGATGAGGGTAAGGGAGCCACCTTTTGTATTGGACGACGAAATGAGCCAGATTTTGATTTTAACTCAACCACTCGAACTCGTCCATCAGAGCCGACGATAGTTTTGGTTACTCGAGCCAATAACCATTGTTGCGGGGGAGTGTTGTCCTCATGAATTACGACTAGTTGCCCTTCCGTGATGTTAGGTTGTATGTAGTACCATTTTGAGCGTTGTTGCAGCGATGAAATGTAATCACGGGACCACAAATGCCAAAACTGTTGCTTTAAAAAAGAAATACGTTGCCAACGGTTGAGCGACGTTTGTTTGGTAGCATCAAAGGTTTGATCTGGTAAAGCGACTAGTGATGAGTCAATGAGCAAATGGCCTGGTGTGAGCGCTTTGCCATCATTAGGGTCATCTGACAGAGGGCAAATTGGGCGTGAATTCAAAATTGCTTCGACTTCGATGATAAGGGTCTGCAATTCTTCAAAAGTGAGGTAGGCTTGGGCAACATTTTTTACGAGGAGCGTTTTTACAGATTTCACGGCAGCCTCCCATAGGCCACCGAAGTGTGGAGCACGAGGGGGTATAAAACAAAATTCAAATCCGGTTTGTGATGAATATGTTCGTATTTCGTGAGCTATGGTTTCACTAAAAAACAACTGCTTCAACTCGTGTAGCTTATTGTGAGCTCCAACAAAATTAGTTGCGTTATCGCAATAAAGCTTCTGTGGTATTCCTCTGCGACCAACGAAACGTTTGAGGTACAAAATGAAGTTGTTGGTGGACAAGTCTGACACCAGTTCCAGATGCGTTGCCTTTGAACTAAAACAAACAAAAACGGCAATATAAGTTTTGTATGGAACTTTACCTCGAATACGATAAGACGTTAGAAAAGGGCCACAAAAATCCACGCCGGTAATTATGAACGGACGTTGAGCTCTGAAGCGGTCAGCTGGCAAATTACCCATGATTTGCTCTAGCAATTTCGGTTTATAACGAAAGCAGTGAACGCAGTCACGAACAACTTCTCTAACCACGTCTCTAGCGTTGATTATCCAGACTTTCTGACGCAAGATGCGCAGTAAAACCTTTGGACCTGCATGCAAATGACTTCGATGCAACTGTTCAATATATAATTTCACGAACCGATGGTTTTTGGGCAACAAAACTGGAAACCGTGCGTCGTACGGAATTGGAGCATTTGATAATCGTCCACCAACTCGAATTAAATTGACGAAGCCGCTGCCAACATTGGTTTCATGGAGAAATGGGGATAATTTCTGCAGCGATGGATGAACAATTCTTCCTTTAGCCATTGCATTCAAGTCATCTGCAAAGGAATATCGCTGAATGTGAGCAACGAGTATTTAAAAACAGCTGCCTTTCTGCGTTCTAATGGGCTAATGGATGTGTCTTCTTCAGTAGGTGGCCAATTTGAATTGTGTTCCTGAAGACAAGTTGGACCTCTGAACCAAATTGTATGGGGCAAATCCTGGGCACTGCAACCCCGGGAAACGATATCCGCTGGGTTGCTTTTCGAAGGAACATGTCTCCAAAAAATATCTCTAGTGTTTTCTTGTAGTTCTGAGACTCGATTAGCGACGAAACATTGTAACGTTGATGAATGTAGTTTGAGCCATTGTAGGACTATTTTCGAGTCTGTCCAAAAATAGATTGATGAAACGAATTTTTCAATTTTTGGTTTGATTTTGTGCCATGTTTGGCTTAACAGAACAGCGGTACATAATTCGAGGCGAGGAAGTGATTGGGCCTTGATAGGAGCAACCTTGGATTTGGCGATCAAAAGAGAAGTTTTGTAAACACCATCAAAGCAAACGCGATAGTAAATACAACAACCGTATGCTCGTTGAGAGGCGTCTGCGAAACCATGAATTTCTCCTCGGTGTGCTAGGGTAGTAAGCAACCGAGCAAATCGAGGTACCTCAATTTTGTCCATATTTTCGAGGTCTTCTTGAATTTGTAGCCAAAGTGATTTAAGGGGATTACTGATGATATCATCCCAGTTACAATTTTGGATCCACATTTTCTGGAGTAGAATTTTGGCCCGAACAACAACTGGACTCAAAAGTCCAAGTAAGTCGTAAATTTTTGCAACGACTGACAAAATCGATCTCTTCGTGGGGGCGACAACCTTGGGCAACTGGAATCGAAAACAAAACATATCAATTTTTGGTTTCCAAGACATACCTAATGTTTTGGTGACGTCATCCTCAGCCATTTTAAATTGAATTTCGTCATCTTGCGTGTTGCTGATGTTGACATAGTTGCTGTTCCATTTTGCTAACTCCATACCATGTAGTTCCAGTATTTTCACAAGTTCGTGTTTATTTTTTAGCAACGTTTCCACGGCGTTCGATCCAGTAAGAACGTCATCGACATAGAGGTCATCACGAAGAACTTGCGAGCCAAGCGGATAAGAGCTACCATATTTTTTTGCAATGAAAATTAAACTACGGATTGCTAGAAATGGAGCCGACGATAAGCCATAGGTGACAGTGTTCAGCTGAAACACTTTTAATTCTTCTTCTTTGTTGCTTCTCCACAATATGGGCTGATACTTAACATCACGCTCATCGACGCGAAATTGGCGATACATTTTGGCTATGTCAGCGGTGAGAGCAAATATATTTAAGCGAAACGAAAAGAGCGTTGTGATAAAGTCCTGCTGAATCGTAGGGCCTACCATGAGTATATCATTCAACGAATGATTCGACGAAGTTTGAGCCGACGCATCAAAGACGACTCTTATTTTTGTTGTAGTACTTTGTGGCCGAAGAACACAATGATGTGGAATGAAATAATTCGGGCCACTCAACGACTTAGTGTAGGGCGACATGTGTCCAAGCGATAAATATTCGTCCATAAACTCAACGCACATTGATTTTAGAGTTGCATCACGTTCCAATCGTCTTTCGAGCGACAGAAAACGTCTACGAGCCATTTCAAATGAGTCTCCTAATATTTCGGGCGACTTCTTGAACGGCAAACGAACTTCAATTCTGTTGTTATGATCTATGCGCACGTTTTCCATAAAGTGACGTTCGCATTCTTCTTCTTCCGGTGAATATTTTGCTGGAGAATTAGCGTACTCCTCAACTTCCCAAAACTTGGCCACAATGGAGTCAATGTTTGAAGAACTAGTAGCGAGATTGCAGGTGGGCAATAAAGATCTTGCTCACGCGTTAAAAGTTCCACCAACTATCCAGCCAAAAACTGTATTGGTGAGACACGGCATACCTTCTCCCAAGGAAATTTGGTTATCGAGCAACAAATCGAAAAATATTTCGGTACTGATTAACAGATCAATATGTTGTGGTTTGTAAAACAAAGGATCTGCTAGTTCTAGAGTTTGTGGTATTTTCCAATGATATGTTTGAATGGACTCACCAGGCTGCCGGGCTGATATTGATTTAGTAACTGCAAAAGTAGAGGACCACTGGAATGAACTCACACGAGACTTTACTGTAGCGCAAACCGATGATTTAATGTTTGTGCGTACTTCGCCAATTCCAGAAACTTCTTGATAATACGGCTGAGACTTCAATCGGAATCTTTTTGCAGTTTCCTCCGACATGAAATTAATTTGGGAACACGAATCAAGCAGAGCCCTTACCGGATGAAAGGTGCCACTGGAATCCTTCAAAAGAACAAAAGCAGTGGGGATGAGCGCCCGTTTAAATGAGCGGACTACGAATGAGACTGGGTTGGTTTGATTTCCAAAAGACGTTTGAGGTTGAACTTGTGATGTTGAATTATCAGCTTGCGCAGAAACAGAATATTTGTGCAACAGAGTATGATGCAGAGAGTGGCATACACGACAACGGGATTTCGATAAGCATTTCGACACCATATGACCTTTACGGAGACAATTGATACAGCAATTATTACTTTTTATAAAATTGAATCTTTCGGAAACAGCAATCGATGAAAACGATGAACATGTTGATATATTGTAGTCCGAAGAGCTACAGTATGCGCAATTCGAGTTTGAGTTTACAAAGGTATGAGACGACTTGGAAGTGTTTGACTTTGGGGTTGCACCTTTGGATTTGTCACGTACTTCAACCCTTTTTCCATGACTTTCCAAAAACTGACAGCGATGGCTTAAAACATCATAGCAGGTATTCCACGAAGGCAACGATTTGAACTCTTGTTTTTCATCATAGCTCATTTTAGAATCAGCGTCCAATTTTGATAAAACAATATGAGTCAAAAGTCCATTAAGAACATCCATCTCTGACCCGAGCGGTAGAACCGAACCACGAATTGCTGCAACAGTATCAATGATGTTTCGTAATGAATTACTTGGACATCGGAGTAATATTGAACAACGTAGAAATATGCTCTAGAAATATGAGCACCTTGTTATCGTATCGGCTCTCCAGCCTCTCTCTCGCCTTTGGGTAATTCTCCTCGGTTACCTGGAATGGTTCCACAACCGCTAAAGCTGGACCCGACAAACAATTTAATAAGTAATTAAATTTGTCGACGTCAGTTATCGAAGAATTTTCATGTACCATGTTGTTAAATGTGGTGATGAAACGTTTGTAATCACCATATTTTCCATCGAACTTGGGCAACTTAAGCGAAGGCAAACGAGTATGATGTGGGGTACAAGGACCTGAAGCGTTGAGTAATGTATGATCCAATTGTATAGAGCCACGTCGGTTGTTCAGTAAACCCATTATTTTTGCCTTAGCAACAATAAAAAGTTCTTCCAAATCACTCGTTGCAGCATCGGTAGGGCTAAGTTTTTCGATTTGCCCTTGAATGTGACATAACTGTTTAAAATACGACTCCAAAATTTGAAGCCGACATTCCAAAATGGTGGAGTCAGCCTTGTCGCCATCTTTATCTACCTTTTTTTGAATATTGGTGATGTTTCTCTTCATGTTGCTGCGTTGTTGTTTTAGCATTGCCAACTCTGAGTTGGGAGCAGCAGCCTCTATTACACCATCAGCGTTGTTAGTGGCCATTGTCCGTCACAAATGGAGCGACAGTATATAATCAGTTATATGAAAACTAACGGACAACGATTGTATATGACGCTTTAAAGTTATGTACAACTTTCGAAACAAAATTGAGAAATTTTGAAAGTATTATGAACCACTAACGACGATAAAAGTTTCCGCTTAAAAAATTACCAATTGTAATTTTCTTTTACAAATATTCGGTCGGCTGTAATAAGTTCTAGCCCAAAATCTCCGTGATAACAGCAATTGATAAGCGCATTAAAAGAGCAACAAATTTGAACTTACGACGCACCACACTTGCTCCAATAAAATTTGTCACTATACTCGACAAATTTGTAATAATTAATGTGCAGCACCGACGACAACCCAATAAAATTTGTCCTCCTTATCGTAGCTCGATGAAGAAAAAACACCAAAAAAATAATCACTGCTTGCGGCTCACGGATTAACTGGTAATCTCTGTATCAATTCTTATTACAGACCGTCCTGCCACGGTCGCCAAAATGTTGCGCAGAAACCTTTATTTATTTTGTGGCCCAAACTAGCGCTCTAAAAAATTAAACCTTTCGTACGCGTCTCTTATTTTCAACTGATTTTTATTATACAAAGTAATTTGTCACCAGACCACCAAATGCAAAACAAAAACGGAAAGCATTTACTTTAAGCAGCGACTGCAAAAGGGAATAACAATAACAAAGCAGTGGCTGAATGAGCTATTGGAAGTAAATTCTTGCAATTGTGCTGCTGTTGTTGTTGTCATTCTTCCTCTCATCGAAGATGAGACCAAGAGCAACAACAACACACATACATACTGGTCAAACGAAAGAACTAATAACCGTATGTATATACGTATGTTGTTATTTCTTAAACAAAATATACAAACACTATTAGGGTGGCCCGGAATAAAGGAAATACAAATTAACATTAATTAATTTAAAATTTATAATAATAAATATGTATGGAGCGATCTTATCCAACACTACCCTTGACTCCAAAATCAAGCACTGATAAAACTTCAAATGGCCCTTACTTCTATACGGTGTGTCCTACTCCTATCAGAGTTTGCAATATTCAAATGCTTGCATCTTTTTACTAGAGCGAAACAAAACATTTAAATTTTCTGGCAATAAAGTACTCGTGCCACTTGTCAATTTAAGCTATCGCTCATAGCTATGCTACCCTTGACTCCAAAATAAAACACTCATGAAACTTCAAATGGCCCTAAGTTCTATACGGTACGTCCTACACCTATCAAAGTTTGCAACATTGAAATGCTTCTAACTTTTTACTGGAGCGTCATAAAACCCTGAAAATTTTGTGACAATAAAGCACTCGTGCCTCTTGTCAATTTAAGCTATCGCTCATAGCTATGCTACCCTTTAGTCTCAAATCAAACACTGATAAAACTTCAAATGGCCCTAACTTCTATAGTGTGCGTCCTATACCTATCAAAGTTTGCAACATTCAAATGCTTGTAACTTTTTACTGGAGCCTCATAAAACCTTGAAATTTTGTGACAATAAAGTACTCGTGCCTCTTGTCCATTTAAGCTAAAGCTCATAGCTATGCTACCCTTGAGTCTAAAATAAAACACTGATAAAACTTCAAATGGCCCTAACTTCTATACGGTGCGTCCTACACATATCAAAGTTTGCAACATTCTCTTGCTTGTAGCTTTTTACTGGGGGGTCATAAAACCTTGAAATTTTGTGACAATAAAGTACTCGTGCCTCTTCTCAATTTAAGCTATCGCTCATAGCCTTGCTACCCTTGACTCCAAAATCAAACACTGATAAAACTTCAAATGGCCCTAACTTCTATACGGTGTGTCCTACCCCTATAAAAGTTTGCAATATTCTATTCCTTGTAACTTTTTACTGGAAGGTCATAAAATCTTGAGATTTTGTGACAATAAAGTACTCATGCCTCTTGTCAATTTAAGCTATCGCTCGTAGCTATGCTACCCTGGAGTCCAAAATAAAACTTTGATATAACTTCAAATGGCCCTAGCTTCTATACGGTGTGTCCCACCCCTATCAAAGTTTGCAATATTCAAATGCTTGTATCTTTTTACTAGAGCGAAACAAAACATTGAAACTTTCTGACAATAAAGTACTCGTGCCACTTGTCAATTTAAGCTATCGCTCGTAGCTATGCTACCCTGGAGTCCAAAATAAAACTTTGATATAACTTCAAATGGCCCTAGCTTCTATACGGTGTGTCCTACCCGTATCAAAATTTGCAATATTCAAATGCTTGTATCTTTTTACTAGAGCGAAACAAAACATTGAAACTTTCTGACAATAAAGTACTCGTGCCACTTGTCAATTTAAGCAATCGCTCATAGCTATGCTACCCTTGACTCCAAAATAAAACAGTCATGAAACTTCAAATGGCCCTAACTTCTATACGGTACGTCCTACACCTATCAAAGTTTGCAACATTCAAATGCTTGTAACTTTTTACTGGAGCGTCATAAAACCCTGAAAATTTTGTGACAATAAAGCACTCGTGCCTCTTGCCAATTTAAGCTATCGCTCATAGCTATACTACCCTTGAGTCTTAAATAAAACACAGATAAAACTCCAAATGGCCCTAACTTCTATACGGTGCGTCCTATACCTATCAAAGTTTGCAACATTCAAATGCTTGTAACTTTTTACTGGAGCGTCATAAAACCTTGAAATTTTGTGACAATAAAGTACTCGTGCCTCTTGTCAATTTAAGGTAAAGCTCGTAGCTATGCTACACTTGAGTCCCACAGCAAACACTGATAAAACTTCAAATGGCCCTAACTTCTATAGTGTGCGTCCTATACCTATCAAAGTTTGCAACATTCAAATGCTTGTAACTTTTTACTGGAGCGTCATAAGACCTTGAAATTTCTTGACAATGATGTACTCAAGCCTCTTATCAAATTAAGCTATCGCTCATAGCTATGTTACCCTTGAGTCTAACATAAAACACTGATAAAGCTTCAAATGGACCTAAGTTCTATACGGTGCGTCCAACCCTATCAAAGTTTGCAACATTCAAATGCTTATAACTTTTTACTGGAGCGTAAGTTCTCGTGCCTCTTGTCAATTTAAGCTATCGCTCATAGCTATGCTGCCCTTGACTCCCAAAACAAACACTGATAAAACTTCAAATAACTTCTATACGGTGCGTCCTACACCTATCAAAGTTTGCAACATTCTATTCCTTGTAACTTTTTACTGGAAGGTCATAAAACCTTGAGATTTTTGACAATAAAGTACTCGTGCCTCTTGTAAATTTTAGCTATCGCTCGTAGCTATGCTACCCTCTAGTCCCAAATCAAACACTGATAAAACTTCAAATGGCCCTAACTTCTATAGTGTGCAGCCTATACCTATCAAAGTTTGCAACATTCAAATGCTTGTAACTTTTTACTGGAGCCTCATAAAACTTTGAAATTTTGTTACAATAAAGTACTCGTGCCTCTTGTCAATTTAAGCTAAAGCTCGTAGCTATGCTACACTTGAGTCCCAAAGCAAACATTGATAAAATTCCAAATAGCCCTAACTTTTATACTGGGCATACTATACCTATCAAAGTCTGCAACATTCAAATGCTAGTAACTTTTTACTGGAGCGTCATAAGACCTTGAAATTTCTTGACAATGATGTACTCGAGCCTCTTATCAAATTAAGCTATCGCTCATAGCTATGTTACCCTTGAGTCTAACATAAAACACTGATAAAGTTTCAAATGGACCTAACTTCTATACGGTGCGTCCAACCCCTATCAAAGTTTGCAACATTCAAATCTTATAACTTTTTACTGGAGCGTAAGTACTCGTGCCTCTTGTCAATTTAAGCTATCGCTCATAGCTATGCTACCCTTGACTCCAAAATAAAACACTCATGAAACTTCAAATGGCCCTAACTTCTATACGGTACGTCCTACACCTATCAAAGTTTGCAACATTGAAAAGCTTGTAACTTTTTACTGGAGCGTCATAAAACCCTGAAAATTTTGTGACAATAAAGCACTCGTGCCTCTTGTCAATTTAAGCTATCGCTCATAGCTATGCTACCCTTGAGTCTAAAATAAAACACAGATAAAACTTCAAATGACCCTAACTTCTATACGGTGCGTCCTACACCTTCCAAAGTTTGCAACATTCTATTCCTTGTAACCTTTTACTGGAAGGTCATAAAACCTTGAGATTTTGTGACAATAAAGTACTCGTGCCTCTTGTAAATTTTAGCTATCGCTCGTAGCTATGCTACCCTCTAGTCCCAAATCAAACACTGATAAAACTTCAAATGGCCCTAACTTCTATAGTTTGCGTCCTAAACCTATCAAAGTTTGCAACATTCAAATGCTTGTAACTTTTTACTGGAGCCTCATAAAACCTTGAAATTTTGTTACAATAAAGTACTCGTGCCTCTTGTCAATTTAAGCTAAAGCTCGTAGCTATGCTACACTTGAGTCCCAAAGCAAACATTGATAAAATTCCAAATGGCCCTAACTTTTATACTGGGCATCCTATACCTATCAAAGTCTGCAACATTCAAATGCTAGTAACTTTTTACTGGAGCGTCATAAGACCTTGACATTTCTTGACAAAGATGTACTCGAGCCTCTTATCAAATTAAGCTGTCGCTCATAGCTATGTTACCCTTGAGTCTAACATAAAACACTGATAAATTTTCAAATGGACCTAACTTCTATACGGTGCGTCCAACCCCTATCAAAGTTTGCAACATTCAAATGCTTATAACTTTTTACTGGAGCGTAAGTACTCGTGCCTCTTGTCAATTTAAGCTATCGCTCATAGCTATGCTACCCTTGACTCCAAAATAAAACACTCATGAAACTTCAAACGGCCCTAACTTCTATACGGTACGTCCTACACCTATCAAAGTTTGCAACATTGAAAAGCTTGTAACTTTTTACTGGAGCGTCATAAAACCCTGAAAATTTTGTGACAATAAAGCACTCGTGCCTCTTGTCAATTTAAGCTATCGCTCATAGCTATGCTACCCTTGAGTCTAAAATAAAACACAGATAAAACTTCAAACGGCCCTAACTTCTATACGGTGTGCCCTACCCCTATCAAAGTTTGTAACATTCTATTCCTTGTAACTTTTTACTGGAAGGTCATAAAACCTTGAGATTTTGTGACAATAAAGTACTCTTGCCTCTTTTCAATTTAAGCTATCGCTCGTAGCTATGCTACCCTGGAGTCCAAAATAAAACTTTGATATAACTTCAAATGGCCCTAGCTTCTATACGGTGTGTCCTACCCCTATCAAAGTTTGCTATATTCAAATGCTTGTATCTTTTTACTAGAGCGAAACAAAACATTGAAACTTTCTGACAATAAAGTACTCGTGCCACTTGTCAATTTAAGCTCTCGCTCATAGCTATGCTACCCTTGACTCCAAAATAAAACACTCATGAAACTTCAAATGGCCCTAACTTCTATACGGTGCGTCCTATACCTATCAAAGTTTGCAACATTCAAATGCATGTAACTTTTTACTGGAGCGTCATAAAACCTTGAAATTTTGTGACAATAAAGTACTCGTGCCTCTTGTCAATTTAAGGTAAAGCTCGTAGTTATGCTACACTTGAGTCCCACAGCAAACACTGATAAAACTTCAAATGGCCCTAACTTTTATACTGGGCATCCTATACCTATCAAAGTCTGCAACATTCAAATGCTAGTAACTTTTTACTGGAGCGTCATAAGACCTTGAAATTTCTTGACAATGATGTACTCGAGCCTCTTATCAAATTAAGCTATCGCTCATAGCTATGTTACCCTTGAGTCTAACATAAAACACTGATAAAGCTTCAAATGGACCTAAGTTCTATACGGTGCGTCCAACCCCTATCAAAGTTTGCAACTTTCAAATGCTTATAACTTTTTACTGGAGCGTAAGTACTCGTGCCTCTTGTCAATTTAAGCTATCGCTCATAGCTATGCTGCCCTTGACTCCCAAAACAAACACTGATAAAACTTCAAATGACCCTAACTTCTATACGGTGCGTCCTACACCTATCAAAGTTTGCAACATTCTATTCTTTGTAACTTTTTACTGGAATGTCATAAAACCTTGAGATTTTGTGACAATAAAGTACTCGTGCTTCTTGTAAATTTAAGCTATCGCTCGTAGCTATGCTACCCTCTAGTCCCAAATCAAACACTGATAAAACTTCAAATGGCCCTAACTTCTATAGTGTGCGTCCTATACCTATCAAAGTTTGCAACATTCAAATGCTTGTAACTTTTTACTGGAGCCTCATAAAACCTTGAAATTTTGTGACAATAAAGTACTCGTGGCTCTTGTCAATTTAAGCTAAATCTCGTAGCTATGCTACACTTGAGTCCCAAAGCAAACATTGATAAAATTCTAAATGGCCCTAACTTTTATACTGGGCATCCTATACCTATCAAAGTCTGCAACATTCAAATGCTTGTAACTTTTTACTGGAGCGTCATAAAACCCTGAAAATTTTGTGACAATAAAGAACTCGTGCCTCTTGTCAATTTAAGCTATCGCTCATAGCTATGCTACCCTTGAGTCTAAAATAAAACACTGAAAAAACTTCAAATGGCCCTAACTTCTATACGGTGCGTCCTACACATATCAAAGTTTGCAACATTCTATTGCTTGTAGCTTTTTACTGGAAGGTCATAAAACCTTGAGATTTTGTGACAATAAAGTACTCGTGCCTCTTGTAAATTTTAGCTATCGCTCGTAGCTATGCTACCCTCTAGTCCCAAATCAAACACTGATAAAACTTCAAATGGCCCTAACTTCTATAGTGTGCGTCCTAAACCTATCAAAGTTTGCAACATTCAAATGCTTGTAACTTTTTACTGGAGCCTCATAAAACCTTGAAATTTTGTTACAATAAAGTACTCGTGCCTCTTGTCAATTTAAGCTAAAGCTCGTAGCTATGCTACACTTGAGTCCCAAAGAAAACATTGATAAAATTCCAAATGGCCCTAACTTTTATACTGGGCATCCTATACCTATCAAAGTCTGCAACATTCAAATGCTAGTAACTTTTTACTGGAGCGTCATAAGACCTTGACATTTCTTGACAAAGATGTACTCGAGCCTCTTATCAAATTAAGCTGTCGCTCATAGCTATGTTACCCTTGAGTCTAACATAAAACACTGATAAAGTTTCAAATGGACCTAACTTCTATACGGTGCGTCCAACCCCTATCAAAGTTTGCAACATTCAAATGCTTATAACTTTTTACTGGAGCGTAAGTACTCGTGCCTCTTGTCAATTTAAGCTATCGCTCATAGCTATGCTACCCTTGACTCCAAAATAAAACACTCATGAAACTTCAAACGGCCCTAACTTCTATACGGTACGTCCTACACCTATCAAAGTTTGCAACATTGAAAAGCTTGTAACTTTTTACTGGAGCGTCATAAAACCCTGAAAATTTTGTGACAATAAAGCACTCGTGCCTCTTGTCAATTTAAGCTATCGCTCATAGCTATGCTACCCTTGAGTCTAAAATAAAACACAGATAAAACTTCAAACGGCCCTAACTTATATACGGTGTGCCCTACCTCTATCAAAGTTTGTAACATTCTATTCCTTGTAACTTTTTACTGGAAGGTCATAAAACCTTGAGATTTTGTGACAATAAAGTACTCTTGCCTCTTTTCAATTTAAGCTATCGCTCGTAGCTATGCTACCCTGGAGTCCAAAATAAAACTTTGATATAACTTCAAATGGCCCTAGCTTCTATACGGTGTGTCCTCCCCCTATCAAAGTGTGCAATATTCAAATGCTTGTATCTTTTTACTAGAGCGAAACAAAACATTGAAACTTTCTGACAATAAAGTACTCGTGCCACTTGTCAATTTAAGCTATCGCTCGTAGCTATGCTACCCTGGAGTCCAAAATAAAACTTTGATATAACTTCAAATGGCCCTAGCTTCTATACGGTGTGTCCTACCCCTATCAAAGTTTGCTATATTCAAATGCTTGTATCTTTTTACTAGAGCGAAACAAAACATTGAAACTTTCTGACAATAAAGTACTCGTGCCACTTGTCAATTTAAGCTCTCGCTCATAGCTATGCTACCCTTGACTCCAAAATAAAACACTCATGAAACTTCAAATGGCCCTAACTTCTATACGGTGCGTCCTATACCTATCAAAGTTTGCAACATTCAAATGCATGTAACTTTTTACTGGAGCGTCATAAAACCTTGATATTTTGTGACAATAAAGTACTCGTGCCTCTTGTCAATTTAAGGTAAAGCTCGTAGTTATGCTACACTTGAGTCCCACAGCAAACACTGATAAAACTTCAAATGGCCCTAACTTTTATACTGGGCATCCTATACCTATCAAAGTCTGCAACATTCAAATGCTAGTAACTTTTTACTGGAGCGTCATAAGACCTTGAAATTTCTTGACAATGATGTACTCGAGCCTCTTATCAAATTAAGCTATCGCTCATAGCTATGTTACCCTTGAGTCTAACATAAAACACTGATAAAGCTTCAAATGGACCTAAGTTCTATACGGTGCGTCCAACCCCTATCAAAGTTTGCAACTTTCAAATGCTTATAACTTTTTACTGGAGCGTAAGTACTCGTGCCTCTTGTCAATTTAAGCTATCGCTCATAGCTATGCTGCCCTTGACTCCCAAAACAAACACTGATAAAACTTCAAATGACCCTAACTTCTATACGGTGCGTCCTACACCTATCAAAGTTTGCAACATTCTATTCTTTGTAACTTTTTACTGGAATGTCATAAAACCTTGAGATTTTGTGACAATAAAGTACTCGTGCTTCTTGTAAATTTAAGCTATCGCTCGTAGCTATGCTACCCTCTAGTCCCAAATCAAACACTGATAAAACTTCAAATGGCCCTAACTTCTATAGTGTGCGTCCTATACCTATCAAAGTTTGCAACATTCAAATGCTTGTAACTTTTTACTGGAGCCTCATAAAACCTTGAAATTTTGTGACAATAAAGTACTTGTGGCTCTTGTCAATTTAAGCTAAATCTCGTAGCTATGCTACACTTGAGTCCCAAAGCAAACATTGATAAAATTCTAAATGGCCCTAACTTTTATACTGGGCATCCTATACCTATCAAAGTCTGCAACATTCAAATGCTTGTAACTTTTTACTGGAGCGTCATAAAACCCTGAAAATTTTGTGACAATAAAGAACTCGTGCCTCTTGTCAATTTAAGCTATCGCTCATAGCTATGCTACCCTTGAGTCTAAAATAAAACACTGAAAAAACTTCAAATGGCCCTAACTTCTATACGGTGCGTCCTACACATATCAAAGTTTGCAACATTCTATTGCTTGTAGCTTTTTACTGGAAGGTCATAAAACCTTGAGATTTTGTGACAATAAAGTACTCGTGCCTCTTGTAAATTTTAGCTATCGCTCGTAGCTATGCTACCCTCTAGTCCCAAATCAAACACTGATAAAACTTCAAATGGCCCTAACTTCTATAGTGTGCGTCCTAAACCTATCAAAGTTTGCAACATTCAAATGCTTGTAACTTTTTACTGGAGCCTCATAAAACCTTGAAATTTTGTTACAATAAAGTACTCGTGCCTCTTGTCAATTTAAGCTAAAGCTCGTAGCTATGCTACACTTGAGTCCCAAAGCAAACATTGATAAAATTCCAAATTGTCCTAACTTTTATACTGGGCATCCTATACCTATCAAAGTCTGCAACATTCAAATGCTAGTAACTTTTTACTGGAGCGTCATAAGACCTTGACATTTCTTGACAAAGATGTACTCGAGCCTCTTATCAAATTAAGCTGTCGCTCATAGCTATGTTACCCTTGAGTCTAACATAAAACACTGATAAAGTTTCAAATGGACCTAACTTCTATACGGTGCGTCCAACCCCTATCAAAGTTTGCAACATTCAAATGCTTATAACTTTTTACTGGAGCGTAAGTACTCGTGCCTCTTGTCAATTTAAGCTATCGCTCATAGCTATGCTACCCTTGACTCCAAAATAAAACACTCATGAAACTTCAAACGGCCCTAACTTCTATACGGTACGTCCTACACCTATCAAAGTTTGCAACATTGAAAAGTTTGTAACTTTTTACTGGAGCGTCATAAAACCCTGAAAATTTTGTGACAATAAAGCACTCGTGCCTCTTGTCAATTTAAGCTATCGCTCATAGCTATGCTACCCTTGAGTCTAAAATAAAACACAGATAAAACTTCAAACGGCCCTAACTTATATACGGTGTGCCCTACCTCTATCAAAGTTTGTAACATTCTATTCCTTGTAACTTTTTACTGGAAGGTCATAAAACCTTGAGATTTTGTGACAATAAAGTACTCTTGCCTCTTTTCAATTTAAGCTATCGCTCGTAGCTATGCTACCCTGGAGTCCAAAATAAAACTTTGATATAACTTCAAATGGCCCTAGCTTCTATACGGTGTGTCCTCCCCCTATCAAAGTGTGCAATATTCAAATGCTTGTATCTTTTTACTAGAGCGAAACAAAACATTGAAACTTTCTGACAATAAAGTACTCGTGCCACTTGTCAATTTAAGCTATCGCTCGTAGCTATGCTACCCTGGAGTCCAAAATAAAACTTTGATATAACTTCAAATGGCCCTAGCTTCTATACGGTGTGTCCTACCCCTATCAAAGTTTGCTATATTCAAATGCTTGTATCTTTTTACTAGAGCGAAACAAAACATTGAAACTTTCTGACAATAAAGTACTCGTGCCACTTGTCAATTTAAGCTCTCGCTCATAGCTATGCTACCCTTGACTCCAAAATAAAACACTCATGAAACTTCAAATGGCCCTAACTTCTATACGGTGCGTCCTATACCTATCAAAGTTTGCAACATTCAAATGCATGTAACTTTTTACTGGAGCGTCATAAAATCTTGAAATTTTGTGACAATAAAGTACTCGTGCCTCTTGTCAATTTAAGGTAAAGCTCGTAGTTATGCTACACTTGAGTCCCACAGCAAACACTGATAAAACTTCAAATGGCCCTAACTTCTATAGTGTGCGTCCTATACCTATCAAAGTTTGCAACATTCAAATGCTTGTAACTTTTTACTGGAGCCTCATAAAACCTTGAAATTTTGTGACAATAAAGTACTCGTGGCTCTTGTCAATTTAAGCTAAATCTCGTAGCTATGCTACACTTGAGTCCCAAAGCAAACATTGATAAAATTCTAAATGGCCCTAACTTTTATACTTTGCATCCTATACCTATCAAAGTCTGCAACATTCAAATGCTTGTAACTTTTTACTGGAGCGTCATAAAACCCTGAAAATTTTGTGACAATAAAGAACTCGTGCCTCTTGTCAATTTAAGCTATCGCTCATAGCTATGCTACCCTTGAGTCTAAAAGAAAACACTGAAAAAACTTCAAATGGCCCTAACTTCTATACGGTGCGTCCTACACATATCAAAGTTTGCAACATTCTATTGCTTGTAGCTTTTTACTGGGGGGTCATAAAACCTTGAAATTTGGTGACAATAAAGTACTCGTGCCTCTTCTCAATTTAAGCGATCGCTCATAGCTATGCTACCCTTGACTCCAAAATCAAACACGATAAAACTTGAAATGGCCCTAACTTCTATACGGTGTGTCCTACTCCTATCAAAGTTTGCAACATTCAAATGCTTGTAACTTTTTACTGGAGCGTCAAAAAACCTTGAAATTTTGTGACAATAAAGTACTCGTGCCTCTTGTCAATTTAAGGTAAAGCTACTACACTTGAGTCCCACAGCAAACACCGATAAAACTTCAAATGGCCCTAACTTTTATACTGGGCATCCTATACCTATCAAAGTCTGCAACAGTCAAATGCTAGTAACTTTTTACTGGTCATAAGACCTTGAAATTTCTTGACAATGATGTACTCGAGCCTCTTATCAAATTAAGCTATCGCTCATAGCTATGTTACCCTTGAGTCTAACATAAAACACTGATAAAGCTTGAAATGGACCTAAGTTCTATACGGTGCGTCCAACCCCTATCAAAGTTTGCAACATTCAAATGCTTATAACTTTTTACTGGAGCGTAAGTTCTCGTGCCTCTTGTCAATTTAAGCTATCGCTCATAGCTATGCTGCCCTTGACTCCCAAAACAAACACTGATAAAACTTCAAATGACCCTAACTTCTATACGGTGCGTCCTACACCTATCAAAGTTTGCAACATTCTATTCCTTGTAACTTTTTACTGGAAGGTCACAAACCCTTGAGATTTTGTGACAATAAAGTACTCGTGCCTCTTGTAATTTTAAGCTATCGCTCGTAGCTATGCTACCCTTTAGTCCCAAATTAAACACTGATAAAACTTCAAATGGCCCTAACTTCTATAGTGTGCGTCCTATACCTATCAAAGTTTGCAACATTCAAATGCTTGTAACTTTTTACTGGAGCCTCATAAAACATTGAAATTTTGTGACAATAAAGTACTCGTGCCTCTTGTCAATTTAAGCTAAAGCTCGTAGCTATGCTACACTTGAGTTCAAAAGCAAACATTGATAAAACTTCAAAAGGCCCTAACTTTTATACTGGGCATCCTATACCTATCAAAGTCTGCAACATTCAAATGCTTGTAACTTTTTACTGGAGCGTCATAAAACCCTGAAAATTTTGTGACAATAAAGAACTGGTGCCTCTTGTCAATTTAAGCTATCGCTCATAGCTATGCTATCCTTGAGTCTAAAATAAAACACTGATAAAACTTCAAATGGCCCTAACTTCTATACGGTGCGTCCTACACATATCAAAGTTTGCAACATTCTATTGCTTGTAGCGTTTTACTGGGGGGTCAAAAAACCTTGAAATTGTGTGACAATAAAGTACTCGTGCCTCTTCTCAATTTAAGCTATCGCTCATAGCTATGATATTCTTGACTTCAAAATCAAACACTGATAAAACTTCAAATGGCCCTAACTTCTATACGGTGTGTCCTACCCCTATCAAAGTTTGCAACATTCTATTCCTTTTAACTTTTTACTGGAAGGTCATAAAACCTTGAGATTTTGTGACAATAAAGTACTCGTGCCTCCTGTCAATTTAAGCTATCGCTCGTAGCTATGCTACCCTGGAGTCCAAAATTAAACACTGATAAAACTTCAAATGGCCCTAACTTCTATAGGTTGCGTCCTATACCTATCAAAGTTTGCAACATTCAAATGCTTGTAACTTTTTACTGGAGCCTCATAAAACCTTGAAATTTTGTGACAATAAAGTACTCGTGCCTCTTGTCAATTTAAGCTAATGCTCGTAGCTATGCTACACTTGTGTTCAAAAGCAAACATTGATAAAACTTCAAAAGGCCCTAACTTTTATACTGGGCATCCTATACCTATCAAAGTCTGCAACATTCAAATGCTTGTAACTTTTTACTGGAGCGTCATAAAACCCTGAAAATTTTGTGACAATAAAGAACTGGTGCCGCTTGTCAATTTAAGCTATCGCTCATAGCTATGCTACCCTTGAGTCTAAAATAAAACACTGACAAAACTTCAAATGGCCCTAACTTCTATACGGTGCGTCCTACACATATCAAAGTTTGCAACATTCTATTGCTTGTAGCTTTTTACTGGGGGGTCATAAAACTTTGAAATTTTGTGACAATAAAGTACTCGTGTCACTTATCAATTTAAGCTATCGCTCATAGCTATGCTACCCTTGACTCCAAAATAAAACACTCATGAAACTTCAAATGGCCCTAACTTCTATACGGTGCGTCCAACCCCTATCAAAGTTTGCAACATTCAAATGCTTGTAACTTTTTACTGGAGCTTCATAAAACCTTGAAATTTTGTGACAATAAAGTACTCGTGCCTCTTGTCAATTTAAGCTAAAGCTCGTAGCAATGCTACACTTGAGTCCCAAAGCAAACACTGATAAAACTTCAAATGGCCCTAACTTCTATACGGTGCGTCCTACACTTATCAAAGTTTGCAACATTCTATTCTTTGTAACATTTTACTGGAAGGTCATAAAACCTTGAGATTTTGTGACAATAAAGTTCTCGTGCCTCTTGTCAATTTAAGCTATCGCTCATAGCTATGCTACCCTTGAGTCTAAAATAAAACACTGATAAAACTTCAAATGGCCCTAACTTTTTACTGTAGCGTCATAAAACTTTGAAATTTTGTGACAATAAAGTACTCGTGCTCTTGTCAATTTAAGCTAAAGCTCGTAGCTATGCTACACTTGAGTCCCAAAGCAAACACTGATAAAACTTCAAATGGCCCTAACTTCTATACGGTGCGTCCTACACTTATCAAAGTTTGCAACATTCTATTCTTTGTAAAATTTTACTGAAAGGTCATAAAATCTTGAGATTTTGTGACAATAAAGTACTCGTGCCTCTTGTCAATTTAAGCTATCGCTCATAGCTATGCTACCCTTGAGTCTAAAATTAAACTCAGATAAAACTTCAAATGGCCCTAACTTCTATACGGTACGTCCTATACCTATCAAAGTTTGCAACATTCAAATGCTTGTAACTTTTTACTGGAGCGTCATAAAATCTTGAAATTTTGTGACAATAAATTACTCGTGCCTCTTGTCAATTTAAGCTATCGCTCATAGCTATGCTACCCTTGAGTCTAAAATAAAACACTGATAAAACTTCAAATGGCCCTAACTTCTATACGGTGTGTCCTACACATATCAAAGTTTGCAATATTCTATTGCTTGTAGCATTTTACTGGGGGGTCATAAAAGCTTGAAATTTTGTGACAATAAAGTACTCGGGCCTCTTGTCAATTTAAGGTAAAGCTCGTAGCTATGCTACACTTGAGTCCCACAGCAAACACTGATAAAACTTCAAATGGCCATAACTTTTATACTGGGCATCCTATACCTATCAAAGTCTGCAACATTCAAATGCTTGTAACTTTTTACTGGAGCGTCATAAGACCTTGAAATTTCTTGACAATGATGTACTCGAGCCTCTTATCAAATTAAGCTATCGCTCATAGCTATGTTACCCTTGAGTCTAACATAAAACACTGATAAAGCTTCAAATGGACCTAAGTTCTATACGATGCGTCCAACCCCTATCAAAGTTTGCAACATTCAAATGCTTGTAACTTTTTACTGGAGCGTAAGTACTCGTGCCTTTGTCAGTTTAAGCTATCGCTCGTAATTATGCTACCCTTTAGTCCCAAATCAAACACTGATAAAACTTCAAATGGCCCTAACTTCTATAGTGTGCGTCCTATACCTATCAAAGTTTGCAACATTCAAATGCTTGTAACTTTTAACTGGAGCCTCATAAAACCTTGTAATTTTGTGACAATAAAATACTCGTGCCTCTTGTCGATTTAAGCTAAAGCTCGTAGCAATGCTACACTTGAGTCCCAAAGCAAACATTGTTAAAACTTCAAATGGCCCTAACTTATATACTGGGCATCCTATACCTATCAAAGTCTGCAACATTCAAATGCTTGTAACTTTTTACTGGAGCGTCATGAAACCCTGAAAATTTTGTGACAATAAAGCACTCGTGCCTTTGACAATTTAAGCTATCGCTCATAGCTATGCTACCCTTGAGTCTAAAATAAAACACAGATAAAACTTCAAATGGCCCTAACTTCTATACGGTGCGTCCTATACCTATCAAAGTTTGCAACATTCAAATGCTTGTAACTTTTTACAGGAGCGTCATAAATCCTTGAGATTTTGTGACAATAAAGTACTCGTGCCTCTTGCCAATTTAAGATAAAGCTCGTAGCTATGCTACCCTGGAGTCCAAAATAAAACTCTGATAAAACTTCAAATGGCCCTAACTTTTATACGGTGCGTCCTATACCTAGCAAAGTTTGCAACATTCAAATGCTTACAACTTTTGACTGAAGCGTAATAAAATCTTGAGATTTTGTGACAATAAATTACTCGTGCCTCTTTTCAATTTAAGCTATCGCTCATAGCTATGCTACCCTTGACTCCAAAATCAAACACTGATAAAATTTCAAATGGCCCTAACTTCTATACGGTGTGTCCTACCCCTATCAAAGTTTGCAATATTCAAATGCTAGTATCTTTTTACTAGAGCGAGACAAAACATTGAAATTTTCTGACAATAAAGTACTCGTGCCACTTGTCAATTTAAGCTATCGCTCATAGCTATGCTACCCTTGACTCCAAAATAAAACACTCATGAATCTTCAAATGGCAGTAACATCTATACGGTACGTCCTACACCTATCAAAGTTTGCAACATTCAAATGCTTGTAACTTTTTACTGGAGCGTCATAAAACCCTGAAAATTTTGTGACAATAATGCACTCGTGCCTCTTGTCAATTTAAGCTATCGCTCGTAGCTATGCTACCCTTTAGTCCCAAATCAAACACTGATAAAACTTCAAATGGCCCTAACTTCTATAGTGTGCGTCCTATACCTATCAAAGTTTGCAACATTCAAATGCTTGTAAATTTTTACAGGAGCGTCATAAATCCTTGAAATTTTGTAACAATAAAGTACTCGTGCCTCTTGCCAATTTAAGCTAAAGCTCGTAGCTATGCTACCCTTGAGTCCAAAATAAAACTCTGATAAAACTTCAAATGGCCCTAACTTTTATACGGTGCGTCCTATACCTATCAAAGTTTGCAACATTCAAATGCTTACAACTTTTCACTGAAGCGTAATAAAATCTTGAGATTTTGTGACAATAAATTGCTCGTGCCTCTTTTCAATTTAAGCTATCGCTCATAGCTATGCTACCCTTGAATCCAAAATCAAACACTGATAAAACTTCAAATGGCCCTAACTTCTATACGGTGTGTCCTACCCCTATCAAAGTTTGCAATATTCAAATGCTAGTATCTTTTTACTAGAGCGAAACAAAACATTGAAATTTTCTGACAATAAAGTACTCGTGCCAATTGTCAATTTAAGCTATCGCTCATAGCTATGCTACCCTTGACTCCAAAATAAAACACTCATGAAACTTCAAATGGCAGTAACATCTATACGGTACGTCCTTCACCTATCAAAGTTTGCAACATTCAAATGCTTGTAACTTTTTACTGGAGCGTCATAAAACCCTGAAAATTTTGTGACAATAATGCACTCGTGCCTCTTGTCAATTTAAGCTATCGCTCATAGCTATGCTACCCTTGAGTCTAAAATAAAACACAGATAAAACTTCAAATGGACCTAACCTCTATACGGTGCGTCCAACCCCTATCAAAGTTTGCAACATTCAAATGCTTGTAACTTTTTACTGGAGCGTAAGTACTCGTGCCTTTTGTCAATTTAAGCTATCGCTCATAGCTATGCTGCCCTTGACTCCCAAAACAAACACTGATAAAACTTCAAATGGCCCTAACTTCTATACGGTGCGTCCTACACCTATCAAAGTTTGCAACATTCTATTCCTTGTAACTTTTTACTGGAAGGTCATAAAACCTTGAGATTTTGTGACAATAAAGTACTCGTGCCTCTTGTCAATTTAAGCTATCGCTCGTAGCTATGCTACCCTTTAGTCCCAAATCAAACACTGATAAAACTTCAAATGGCCCTAACTTCTATAGTGTGCGTCCTATACCTATCAAAGTTTGCAACATTCAAATGCTTGTAACTTTTTACTGGAGCGTCATAAAACCTTGAAATTTTGTGATAATAAAGTACTCGTGCCTCTTGTCAATTTAAGCTAAAGCTCGTAGCTATGCTACCCTGGAGTCCAAAATAAAACTCTGATAAAACTTCAAATGGCCCTAACTTCTGTACGGTGCGTCCTACACCTATCAAAGTTTGCAACATTCTATTCCTTGTAACTTTTTACTGGAAGGTCATAAAACCTTGAGATTTTGTGACAATAAAGTACTCGTGCCTCTTGTCAATTTAAGCTATCGCTCGTAGCTATGCTACCCTTTAGTCCCAAATCAAACACTGATAAAACTTCATATGGCCCTAACTTCTATAGTGTGCGTCCTATACCTATCAAAGTTTGCAACATTCAAATGCTTGTAACTTTTTACTGGAGCGTCATAAAACCTTGAAATTTTGCGATAATAAAGTACTCGTGCTTCTTGTCAATTTAAGCTAAAGCTCGTAGCTATGCTACACTTGAGTCCCAAAGCAAACACTGATAAAACTTCAAATGGCCCTAACTTTTATACTGGGCATCCTATACCTAGCAAAGTCTGCAACATTCAAATGCTAGTAACTTTTTACTGGAGCGTCATAAGACCTTGAAATTTCTTGACAATGATGTACTCGAGCCTCTTATCAAATTAAGCTATCGCTCATAGCTATGCTACCCTTGAGTCTAACATAAAACACAGATAAAGTTTCAAATGGACCTAACTTCTATACGGTGTGTCCAACCCCTCTCAAAGTTTGCAACATTCAAATGCTTGTAACTTTTTACTGGAGCGTAAGTACTCGTGCCTCTTGTCAATTTAAGCTATCGCTCGTAGCTATGCTGCCCTTGGCTCCCAAAACAAACACTGATAAAACTTCAAATGGCCCTAACTTCTATACGGTGCGTCCTACACCTATCAAAGTTTGCAACATTCTATTCCTTGTAACTTTTTACTGGAAGGTCATAAAACCTTGAGATTTTGTGACAATAAAGTACTCGTGCCTCTTGTCAATTTAAGCTATCGCTCGTAGCTATGCTACCCTTTAGTCCCAAATCAAACACTGATAAAACTTCAAATGGCCCCAACTTCTATAGTGTGTGTCCTATACCTATCAAAGTTTGCAACATTCAAATGCTTGTAACTTTTTACTGGAGCATCATAAAACCTTGAAATTTTGTGACAATAAAGTACTCGTGCCTCTTGTAAATTTATGCTAAAGCTCGTAGCTATGGTACATTTGAGTCCCAAAGCAAACATTGATAAAACTTCAAATGGCCCTAACTTTTATACTGGGCATCCTATACCTATCAAAGTCTGCAACATTCAAATGCTTGTAACTTTTTACTGGAGCGTCATAAAACCTTGAAAATTTTCCGACAATAAAGCACTCGTGCCTCTTGTCAATTTAAGCTAATGCTCAAAGCAATGCTACCCTTGAGTCTAAAATAAAACACAGATAAAACTTCAAATGGCCGTAACTTCTATACGGTGCGTCCAACCCCTCTCAAAGTTTGCAACATTCAAATGCTTGTAACTTTTTACTGGAGCGTAAGTACTCGTGCCTCTTGTCAATTTAAGCTATCGCTCATAGCTATGCTGCCCTTGACTCCCAAAACAAACACTGATAAAACTTCAAATGGCCCTAACTTTTATACGGTGCGTCCTACACCTATCAAAGTTTGCAACATTCTATTCCTTGTAACTTTTTACTGGAAGGTCATAAAACCTTGAGATTTTGTGACAATAAAGTACTCGTGCCTCTTGTCAATTTAAGCTAATGCTCGTAGCTATGGTACACTTGAGTCCCAAAGCAAACACTGATAAAACTTCAAATGGCCCCAACTTCTATAGTGTGCGTCCTATACCTATCAAAGTTTGCAACATTCAAATGCTTGTAACTTTTTACTGGAGCATCATAAAACCTTGAAATTTTGTGACAATAAAGTACTCGCGCCTCTTGTCAATTTAAGCTAAAGCTCGTAGCTATGGTACACTTGAGTCCCAAAGCAAACATTGATAAAATTTCAAATGGCCCTAACTTCTATACGGTGCGTCCTATACCTATCAAAGTTTGCAACATTCAAATGCTTGTACCTTTTTACTGGAGCGTCATAAAACCTTGAAATTTCTTGACAATGAAATACTCGAGCATCTTATCAATTTAATCTATCGCTCATAGCTATACTAACCTTGAGGCCAAAATAAAACACTGATAAATCTTTAAATGGCCCTAATTTCTATACGGTGCGTCCTATACCTATCAAAGTTTGCAACATTCAAATACTTGTAGCTTTTTACTGGAGCGTCAAAAACCCTTGAAATTTTGTGACAATGAAGTACTCGAGCCTCTTATCAATTTAAGCTATCGCTCATAGCTATGCTACCCTTGAGTCCAAAATTAAACACTGATAAAACTTCCAATGGCCCTAACTTCTATACGGTGCGTCCTATATCTATCAAAGTTTGCAGCATTCAAATGCTTGCAACTTTTTACTGGAGCGTAAAAAAATCTTGAAATTTTGTGACAATAAATAACTCGTGTCTCTTGTCAATTTAAGCTATCGCTCATAGCTATGCTACCCTTGACTCAAAAATAAAACACTGATAAAACTTCAAATGGCCCTAACTTCTATACGGTGCGTCCTATACCTATTAAAGTTTGCAACATTCAAATGCTTGCAACTTTTTACTGGAGCGTAATAAAATCTTGAAATTTTGTGACAAGAAATTACTCGTGCCTGTTGTCAATTTAAGCTATCGCTCGTAGCTATGCTACCCTTGAGTCCCAAATCAAACACTGATAAAACTTCAAATGGCCCTAACTTCTACACTGTGCATCCTATACCTATAAAAGTTTGCAACATTCAAATGCGTGTAACTTTTTCCTGGAGCGTCATAAAACCTTGAAATTTTGTGACAATGAAGTACTCGAGCCTCTTATCAATTTAAGCTATCGCTCATAGCTATCCTAACCTTGAGTCCAAAATAAAACACTGATAAAACTTCAAATGGCCCTAACTTCTATACGGTGCGCCCAATACCTATCAAAGTCTGCAACATTCAAATGCTTGTAACTTTTTACTGGAGCGTAAGTACTCGTGCCTCTTGTCAATTTAAGCTATTGCTCATAGCTATGCTGCCCTTGACTCGAAAATAGAACACTGATGAATTTTCAATTTAACCTATCGCTCGTAGCTATGCTACCCTTGAGCCCCAAATCAAACACTGATAAAACTTCAAATGGCCCTAACTTTTATAGTGTGCGTTCTATACCTATTAAAGTTTGCAACATTCAAATGCTTGTAACTGCACCTGGAGCGTCATAAAACCTTGAAATTTTGTTGCAATGAAGTACTCGAGCCTCTTATCAATTTAAGCTATCGCTCATAGGTATCCTAACCTTGGGGCTAAAATAAAATACTGATAAATCTTCAAATGGCCCTAACTTCTATACGGTGCATCTTATACCTATCAAAGTTTGCAACATTCAAATGCGTGCAACTTTTACCTGGAGCGTATTTAAATCTTGAAATTTTGTGACAATAAAGTACTTGTGACTCTTGTCAATTTTAGCTATCGCTTATAGCTATGCTACCCTTGAGTCCCAAATAAAACACTGATAAACTTCAAATGGCCGTAACTTCTATACTGTGCATCCTATAACTATCAAAGTTTGCAATATTCAAATGCTTGTAACTTTTTACTGGAGCGTCATAAAACCTTGACATTTTGTGACAATGAAGTACTCGTGCCTCTTATCAATTTAAGCTATCGCTCATAGCTATGCTACCCTTGAGTCTAACATAAAACACTGATAGAACTTCAAATGGACCTAACTTCTATACGGTGCGTCCTATACTTCAAAGTATGCAACATTCAAATGCTTGCAACTTTTTACTGGAGCGTCATAAAACCTTGAAATTCTGTGACAATCAAGTACTCGTGCCTCTTGACAATTTAAGCTAAAGCTCGTAGCTATGCTACACTTGAGTCCCGAAGCACACACTGATAAAACTTCAAATGGCCCTAACTTCTATACGGAGCGTCCTATACCTATCAAAGTTTGCAACATTCAAATGCTTGTACCTTTTTACTGGAGCGTCATAAAACCTTGAAATTTCTTGACAATGAAGTACTCGAGCATCTTATCAATTTAATCTATCGCTCATAGCTATACTACCCTTGAATCCAAAATAAAACACTGATAAAACTTCAAATGGCCCTAACTCTATACGGTGTGTCGTACATCTATCAAAGTTTGCAACATTCTATTGCTTGTAACTTTTTACTGGAAGGTCATAAAATCTTGAGATTTTGTGACAATAAAGTTCTCGTGCCTCTTGTCAATTTAAGCTATCGCTCGTAGCTATGCTACCCTTTAGTCCCAAATCAAACACTGATAAAACTTCAAATGGCCCTAACTTCTATAGTGTGCGTCCTATACCTATCAAAGTTTGCAACATTCAAATGCTTGTATCTATTACTGGAGCTTCATAAAACCTTGAAATTTTGTGGCAATAAAGTACTCGTGCCTCTTGTCAATTTAAGCTATCGCTCGTAGCAATGCTACCCTGGAGTCCAAAATAAAACTCTGATAAAAATTCAAATGGCCCTAATTTCTATACGGTGCGTCCTATACCTATCAAAATTTGCAACATTCAAATGCTTGTAACTTTTTACTGTTGGGTCATAAAACCTTGAAATTTTGTGACAATCGCTCATAGCTATGCTACCATTGAGTCTAAAATAAAATACTGATAAAACTTCAAATGGCCCTAACTTCTATACGGAGCGTCCTATACCTATCAAAGTTTGCAACATTCAAATGCTTGTAACTTTCTATTGGAGCGTCAAAAAACCTTGAAATTTTGTGACAATGAAGTATTCGAGCCTCTTATCAATTTAAGCTATCGCTCATAGCTATGCTACCCTTTTGTCCAAAATAATATACTGATAAAACTTCAAATGGCCCTAACTTCTATACGGTGCGCCCAATACCTATCAAAGTTTGCAACATTCAAATGCTTTTAACTTTTTACTGGAGCGGAAGTACTCGTGCCTCTTGTCAATTTAAGCTTTGCTCATAGCTATGCTTCCCTTGACTCGAAAATAGAACACTGATGAAGCTTCAATTTAAGCTATCGCTCGTAGCTATGCCCTTGAGTCCCAAATCAAACACTGATAAAACTTCAAATGGCCCTAACTTCTATACTGTGCGCCCAACACCTATCAAAGTTTGCAACATGCAAATGCGTGTAACTTTTAACTGGAGCGTCATAAAACCCTGAAATTTTGTGACAATGAAGTACTCGAGCCTCTTATCAATTTTAGCTATCGGTCATAGCTATGCTAACCTTGAGTCCAAAATAAAACACTGAAAAAGCTTCAAATGGCCCTAACTTCTATACGGTGCATCCTATTTCTATCAAAGCTTGCAACATTCAAATGCTTGCAACTTTTTACTGGAGCGTCATGAAATCTTGAAATTTTGTGACAATAAATTACTCGTGCCTCTTGTCAATTTAAGCTATCGCTCATAGCTATGCTACCCATGACTCCAAAATAAAACACTGATGAAACTTCAATTTTAGCTATAGCTCGTAGCTATCCTACCCTTGAGTCCAAAATAAAACACTGATAAAACTTCAAATGGCCCTAACTTCTATACTGTGCGTCCTATACATATCAAAGTTTGCAACATTTAAATGCTTGTAACTTTTACCTGGAGCGTAATAAAATCTTGAAATTTTGTGACAATAAATTACTCATGCTTCTTGTCAATTTAAGCTATCGCTCGTAACTATGCTACCCTTGAATCCAAAATAAAACACTGATAAAGCATCAAATGGCCATAACTTCTATACGATGCTTCCTATACGAGGGCGGATTGATGTTGAAGCTACCTAGCTCTAGATGGCAGCATAAACACAAAAAAATTTTGTGAAATTGCGATCTGTCAAAAGTCAGCTGTTAAAATGTCACCCAAATTCATCGATTAGTAAAATATTGGATTGCTGAATTTAAACGCGGCCGAACAAGCACTGCAACAATACCATCAACAGGAAGGCCAAAAGAGGTGGTTACTGAAGAAAATATCAAGAAAATCCTCGATATCGTTATGAATGATCGCCGAGTCAAGTTGCGTGAGATTGTTGAAATGGTAAACATATCATATGAATATGTGTTCAACATTTTCCATGAACATTTGCATATGAAAAAGCTATCGGAAAGATGGGTGCCGCGTTTGCTCAGTGTCGAACAAAAACGAGTTCGACAGACCACTTCACAGCGGTGTTTGGACATGATAAAGCGTAATCCTGTTGATTTTTGGGGTCGATTAATAACTGTTGATGAAACTTGGGTGCACCACTACACACCTGAAACCAAAAATCAATCGAAACAATGGGTGGAAGTTGGTGGAAGTGCTCCGAAGAAGGCGAAGGCAATGAAATCGGCTGGCAAGGTTATGGCCACTGTATATTGGGATGCACACGGAATATTGCTCATCGATTATCTTGAAAAAGGATCCACAATCACAGGAACGTATTATCGTGTATTATTGGATCAATTGATTGATGCAATCAAGGAAAAACGACAACATTTAAAGAAGAAAAAATGCTCTTTCTTCAAACACCGCACCGGTTCACACAGCATTAGATACGATGCTAAAATTACGTGAAAGACACTTCAAATTGGTTAATCACACACCTTATAGTCCAGATTGAGCTCCTAGTGACTTTTTCCTGTTTCCAAATTTGAAAAAATGGCTCGCAGGAAAAAGATTCATCTCAAACGAAGAAGTGATTACCGAAACTAACGCGTCTTTTGATGGTTTCCCGAAATCGTATTATTCAGATGGTATAAAAAAGTTGGAATATCGTCTTAATAGATTTGTCGAAGTAAAAGGAGACTATGTTGAGAAATAAATGGTTTTTGAAAAAAAAAAATGATTTTTTCCTACTTAGGTAGCTTCAATATCAATCCACCCTCGTACCTATCAAAGTTGGCAACATTCAAATGTTTGTAACTTTTTACTGGAGCTCATAGAACCTTGAAAATTTGTGACAATAAATTACTCGTGCCTCTTGTCAATTTAAGCTATCGCTCATAGCTATGCTACCCTTGACTCCAAAATCAAACACTGATAAAACTTCAAATGGCCCTAACTTCTATAGTGTGCGTCCTATACCTATCAAAGTTTGCAACATTCAAATGCTTGTAACTTTTTACTGGTGGGTCATAAAACCTTGAAATTTTGTGACAATGAAGTACTCTTGCCTCTTGTCAATTTAAGCTATCGCTCGTAGCTATGCTACCCTTTAGTCACAAATCAAACAATGATAAAACTTCAAATGGCCCTAACTTCTATACGGTGCGTCCTATACCTATCAAAGTTTGCAACATTCAAATGCTGGTAACTTTTTACTGGAGCGTGATAATATCTTGAAATTTTGTGACAATAAATTACTCGTGCCTCTTGTCAATTTAAGCTATCGCCCATAGCTATACTACCCTTGACTCAAAAATCAAATACTGATAAAACTTCAAATGGCCCTAACGTATATACGGTGCGTCCTACCCCTAATAAAGTTTGCAACATTCAAATGCTTGTAACTTTTTACTGGAGCGAAATAAATCTTTGAAATTTTGTGACAATAAATTACTCGTGCCTCTTGTCAATTTAAGCTATCGCTCATAGCTATGCTACCCTTGACTCCAAAATAAAACACTGATGAAACTTCAAATGGCCCTAACTTCTATACGGTGCGTCCTATACCTATCAAATTTTGCAACATTCAAATGCTTGTAACTTTTTACTGAAGCGTCATAAAACCTTGAAAATTTGTGACAATGAAGTACTCGTGCCTCTTGTCAATTTAAGCTATCGCTCATAGCTATGCTACCCTTGAGTATAAAATAAAACGCTGATAAAACTTCAAATGGCCCTAACTTCTATATGGTGCGTCCTATACCTATCAAAGTTTGCAACATTCAAATGCTGGTAACTTTTTACTGGAGCGAAATAAATCTTTGAAATTTTGTGACAATAAATTACTCGTGCCTCTTGTCAATTTAAGCTATCGCTCATAGCTATGCTACCCTTGACTCCAAAATAAAACACTGATGAAACTTCAAATGGCCCTAACTTCTATACGGTGCGTCCTATACCTATCAAAGTTTGCAACATTCAAATACTTGTAACTTTTTACTGAAGCGTCATAAAACCTTGAAATTTTGTGACAATGAAGTACCCGTGCCTCTTGTCAATTTAAGTTATCGCTCATAGCTATGCTACCCTTGAGTCCCAAAGCAAACACTGATAAAACTTCAAATGGCCCTAACTTCTATACGGTGCGTCCTATATCTATCAAAGTTTGCAACATTCAAATGCTTGTAACTTTTTACTGGAGCGTCATAAAACCTTGAAATATTGTGACAATGAAGTACTCGAGCCTCTTATCAATTTAAGCTATCGCTCATAGCTATGCTACCCTTGAGTCCAAAACAAAACACTGATAAAACTTCAAATGGCACTAACTTCTATACGGTGCGTCCAATACCTATCAAAGTTTGCAACATTCAAATGCTTACAACTTTTACTGGAGCGTCATAAAATCTTGAAATTTTGTGACAATAAATTACTCGTGCCTCTTGTCAATTTAAGCTATCGCTCAAAGCTATGCTAGCCTTGACTCCAAAATAAAACACTGATGAAACTTCAAATTAATTTATCGCTCGTAGCTATGCTACCCTTGAGTCCCAAATTAAACACTGATAAAACTTCAAATGACCCTAACTTCTATATTGTGCGTCCTATACCTATCAAAGTTTGCAACATTCAAATGCTTGTAACTTTTTACTGGAGTGTCATAAAATCTTGAAATTTTGTGACAATAAATTACAAGTGCCTCTTGTCAATTTAAGCTATCCCTCATAGCTATGCTACCCTTGACTCCAAAATAAAACACTGATGAAACTTCAAATGGCCCTAACTTCTATACGGTGCGTCCTATACCTATCAAATTTTGTAACATTCAAATGCTTGTAACTTTTTACTGAAGCGTCATAAAACCTTGAAATTTTGTGACAATAAATTACTCGTGCTTCTTGTCTATTTAAGCTATCGCCCATAGCTATGCTACCCTTGACTCCAAAATAAAACACTGATAAAACTTCAAATGGCCCTAACTTCTATATGGCGCGTCCTATACCTATCAAAGTTTGCAACATTCAAATGCTTGTAACTTTTTACTGGAGCGTCATAAAACCTTGAAATTTTGTGACAATGAAGTACCCGTGCCTCTTGTCAATTTAAGTTATCGCTCATAGCTATGCTACCCTTGAGTCCCAAAGCAAACACTGATAAAACTTCAAATGGCCCTAACTTCTATACGGTGCGTCCTATATCTATCAAAGTTTGCAACATTCAAATGCTTGTAACTTTTTACTGGAGCGTCATAAAACCTTGAAATATTATGACAATGAAGTACTCGAGCCTCTTATCAATTTAAGCTATCGCCCATAGCTATGCTACCCTTGACTCCAAAATAAAACGCTGATAAAACTTCAAATGGCCCTAACTTCTATATGGTGCGTCCTATACCTATCAAAGTTTGCAACATTCAAATACTTGTAACTTTTTACTGAAGCGTCATAAAACCTTGAAATTTTGTGACAATGAAGTACCCGTGCCTCTTGTCAATTTAAGTTATCGCTCATAGCTATGCTACCCTTGAGTCCCAAAGCAAACACTGATAAAACTTCAAATGGCCCTAACTTCTATACGGTGCGTCCTATATCTATCAAAGTTTGCAACATTCAAATGCTTGTAACTTTTTACTGGAGCGTCATAAAACCTTGAAATATTGTGACAATGAAGTACTCGAGCCTCTTATCAATTTAAGCTATCGCTCATAGCTATGCTACCCTTGAGTCCAAAACAAAACACTGATAAAACTTCAAATGGCACTAACTTCTATACGGTGCGTCCAATACCTATCAAAGTTTGCAACATTCAAATGCTTACAACTTTTACTGGAGCGTCATAAAATCTTGAAATTTTGTGACAATAAATTACTCGTGCCTCTTGTCAATTTAAGCTATCGCTCAAAGCTATGCTAGCCTTGACTCCAAAATAAAACACTGATGAAACTTCAAATTAATTTATCGCTCGTAGCTATGCTACCCTTGAGTCCCAAATTAAACACTGATAAAACTTCAAATGACCCTAACTTCTATATTGTGCGTCCTATACCTATCAAAGTTTGCAACATTCAAATGCTTGTAACTTTTTACTGGAGCGTCATAAAATCTTGAAATTTTGTGACAATAAATTACAAGTGCCTCTTGTCAATTTAAGCTATCCCTCATAGCTATGCTACCCTTGACTCCAAAATAAAACACTGATGAAACTTCAAATGACCCTAACTTCTATATTGTGTGTCCTATACCTATCAAAGTTTGCAACATTCAAATGCTTGTAACTTTTTACTGGAGCGTAATAATATCTTGAAATTTTGTGACAATAAATTACTCGTGCCTCTTGTCAATTTAAGCTATCGCCCATAGCTATGCTACCCTTGACTCCAAAACAAAACACTGATGAAACTTCAAATGGCCCTAACTTCTATACGGTGCGTCCTATACCTATCAAATTTTGTAACATTCAAATGCTTGTAACTTTTTACTGAAGCGTCATAAAACCTTGAAATTTTGTGACAATAAATTACTCGTGCTTCTTGTCAATTTAAGCTATCGCCCATAGCTATGCTACCCTTGACTCCAAAATAAAACACTGATAAAACTTCAAATGGCCCTAACTTCTATATGGTGCGTCCTATACCTATCAAAGTTTGCAACATTCAAATGCTTGTAACTTTTTACTGGAGCGTCATAAAACCTTGAAATTTTGTGACAATGAAGTACCCGTGCCTCTTGTCAATTTAAGTTATCGCTCATAGCTATGCTACCCTTGAGTCCCAAAGCAAACACTGATAAAACTTCAAATGGCCCTAACTTCTATACGGTGCGTCCTATATCTATCAAAGTTTGCAACATTCAAATGCTTGTAACTTTTTACTGGAGCGTCATAAAACCTTGAAATATTATGACAATGAAGTACTCGAGCCTCTTATCAATTTAAGCTATCGCCCATAGCTATGCTACCCTTGACTCCAAAATAAAACACTGATGAAACTTCAAATGGCCCTAACTTCTATACGGTGCGTCCTATACCTATCAAATTTTGCAACATTCAAATGCTTGTAACTTTTTACTGAAGCGTCATAAAACCTTGAAATTTTGTGACAATAAATTACTCGTGCCTCTTGTCAATTTAAGCTATCGCCCATAGCTATGCTACCCTTGACTCCAAAATAAAACACTGATGAAACTTCAAATGGCCCTAACTTCTATATGGTGCGTCCTATACCTATCAAAGTTTGCAACATTCAAATGCTTGTAACTTTTTACTGGAGCGTCATAAAACCTTGAAATTTTGTGACAATAAATTACTCGTGCCTCTTATCAATTTAAGCTATCGCCCATAGCTATGCTACCCTTGACTCCAAAATAAAACACTGATGAAACTTCAAATGGCACTAACTTCTATACGGTGCGTCCAATACCTATCAAAGTTTGCAACATTCAAATGCTTACAACTTTTTACTGGAGCCTCATAAAATCTTGAAATTTTGTGACAATAAATTACTCGTGCCTCTTGTCAATTTAAGTTATCGCTCATAGCTATGCTAGCCTTGACTCCAAAATAAAACACAGATGAAACTTCAAATTAAGTTATCGCTCGTAGCTATGCTACCCTTGAGTCCCAAATTAAACACTGATAAAACTTCAAATGACCCTAACTTCTATATTGTGCGTCCTATACCTATCAAAGTTTGCAACATTCAAATCCTTGTAACTTTTTACTGGAGCGTCATAAAATCTTGAAATTTTGTGACAATAAATTACTCGTGCTTCTTGTCAATTTAAGCTATCGCCCATAGCTATGCTACCCTTGACTCCAAAATAAAACACTGATAAAACTTCAAATGGCCCTAACTTCTATATGGTGCGTCCTATACCTATCAAAGTTTGCAACATTCAAATGCTTGTAACTTTTTACTGGAGCGTCATAAAACCTTGAAATTTTGTGACAATGAAGTACCCGTGCCTCTTGTCAATTTAAGTTATCGCTCATAGCTATGCTACCCTTGAGTCCCAAAGCAAACACTGATAAAACTTCAAATGGCCCTAACTTCTATACGGTGCGTCCTATATCTATCAAAGTTTGCAACATTCAAATGCTTGTAACTTTTAACTGGAGCGTCATAAAACCTTGAAATATTATGACAATGAAGTACTCGAGCCTCTTATCAATTTAAGCTATCGCCCATAGCTATGCTACCCTTGACTCCAAAATAAAACACTGATGAAACTTCAAATGGCCCTAACTTCTATACGGTGCGTCCTATACCTATCAAATTTTGCAACATTCAAATGCTTGTAACTTTTTACTGAAGCGTCATAAAACCTTGAAATTTTGTGACAATAAATTACTCGTGCCTCTTGTCAATTTAAGCTATCGCCCATAGCTATGCTACCCTTGACTCCAAAATAAAACACTGATGAAACTTCAAATGGCCCTAACTTCTATATGGTGCGTCCTATACCTATCAAAGTTTGCAACATTCAAATGCTTGTAACTTTTTACTGGAGCGTCATAAAACCTTGAAATTTTGTGACATTAAATTACTCGTGCCTCTTATCAATTTAAGCTATCGCCCATAGCTATGCTACCCTTGACTCCAAAATAAAACACTGATGAAACTTCAAATGGCACTAACTTATATACGGTGCGTCCAATACCTATCAAAGTTTGCATCTTTCAAATGCTTACAACTTTTTACTGGAGCCTCATAAAATCTTGAAATTTTGTGACAATAAATTACTCGTGCCTCTTGTCAATTTAAGCTATCGCTCATAGCTATGCTATCCTTGACTCCAAAATAAAACACTGATGAAACTTCAAAATAAGTTATCGCTCGTAGCTATGCTACCCTTGAGTCCCAAATTAAACACTGATAAAACTTCAAATGACCCTAACTTCTATATTGTGCGACCTATACCTATCAAAGTTTGCAACATTCAAATGCTTGTAACTTTTTACTGGAGCGTCATAAAATCTTGAAATTTTGTGACAATAAATTACTCGTGCCTCTTGTCAATTTAATCTATCGCTCATAGCTATGCTACCGTTGACTCCAAAATAAAACACTGATGTAACTTCAAATGGCCCTAACTTCTATACGGTACGTCCTATACCTATCAAAGTTTACAATATTCAAATGCTTGTAACTTTTTACTGGAGCGTCATAAAACCTTGAAATTTTGTGACAATAAATTACTCGTGCCTCTTGTCAATTTAATCTATCGCTCGTAGCTATGCTACCCTTTAGTCCCAAATCAAAGACTGATAAAATTTCAAATGGCCCTAACTTCTATACTGTGCGTCCTATACCTATCGAAGTTTGCAACATTCAAATGCTTGTAACTTTTTACTGCAGCCTCGTAAAACCTTGAAATTTTGTGACAATAAATTACTCGAGCCTCTTGTCAATTTAAGCTATCGCTCATAGCTATGCTACCCTTGAGTCTAAAATAAAACACTGATAAAACTTCAAATGGCCCTAACTTCTATATGGTGCGTCCTATACCTATCAAAGTTTGCAACATACAAATATTTGTAAATTTTTACTGAAGCGTCATAAAACCTTGAAATTTTGTGACAATGAAGTACTCGAGCCTCTGGTCAATTTAAGCTATCGCTCATAGCTATGCTACCCTTGAGTCCCAAAGCAAACACTGATAAAATTTCAAATGGCCCTAACTTCTATACGGTGCGTCCTATACCTATCAAAGTTTGCAACATTCAAATGCTTGTAACTTTTTACTGGAGCGTCATAAAACCTTGAAATTTTGTGACAATAAATTACTCGTGCCTCTTGTCAATTTAATATATCGCTCGTAGCTATGCTACCCTTTAGTCCCAAATCAAAGTCTGATAAAGCTTCAAATGGCCCTAACTTCTATACTGTGCGTCATATCAAAGTTTGCAACATTCAAATGCTTGTAACTTTTTACTGCAGCCTCGAAAAACCTTGAAATTTTGTGACAATAAACTACTCGTGCCTCATGTCAATTTAAGCTATCGCTCATAGCTATGCTACCCTTGACTCCAACATAAAACACTGATGAAACTTCAAATGGCCCTAACTTCTATACGGTGCGTCCTATACTTATCAAAGTTTGCAACATTCAAATGCTTGTAACTTTTTACCGGAGCGACATAAAACCTTGAAATTTTGTGACAATGAAGTACTCGAGCCTCTTATCAAGTTAAGCTATCGCTCATAGCTATGCTACCCTTGAGTCTAAATAAAACACTGATAAAACTTCAAATGGACCTAACTTCTATATGGTGCGTCCTATACCTATCAAAGTTTGCAACATTCAAATGCTTGTAACTTTTTACTGGAGCGTCATAAAACCTTGAAATTTTGTGACAATAAAGTACTCGTGCCTCTTGTCTATTTAAGCTATCGCCCATAGCTATGCTACCCTTGACTCCAAAACAAAACACTGATGAAACTTCAAATGGCCCTAACTTCTATACGGTGCGTCCTATACCTATCAAATTTTGCAACATTCAAATGCTTGTAACTTTTTACTGAAGCGTCATAAAACCTTGAAATTTTGTGACAATAAATTACTCGTGCTTCTTGTCAATTTAAGCTATCGCCCATAGCTATGCTACCCTTGACTCCAAAATAAAACACTGATAAAACTTCAAATGGCCCTAACTTCTATATGGTGCGTCCTATACCTATCAAAGTTTGCAACATTCAAATGCTTGTAACTTTTTACTGGAGCGTCATAAAACCTTGAAATTTTGTGACAATGAAGTACCCGTGCCTCTTGTCAATTTAAGTTATCGCTCATAGCTATGCTACCCTTGAGTCCCAAAGCAAACACTGATAAAACTTCAAATGGCCCTAACTTCTATACGGTGCGTCCTATATCTATCAAAGTTTGCAACATTCAAATGCTTGTAACTTTTAACTGGAGCGTCATAAAACCTTGAAATATTATGACAATGAAGTACTCGAGCCTCTTATCAATTTAAGCTATCGCCCATAGCTATGCTACCCTTGACTCCAAAATAAAACACTGATGAAACTTCAAATGGCCCTAACTTCTATACGGTGCGTCCTATACCTATCAAATTTTGCAACATTCAAATGCTTGTAACTTTTTACTGAAGCGTCATAAAACCTTGAAATTTTGTGACAATAAATTACTCGTGCCTCTTGTCAATTTAAGCTATCGCCCATAGCTATGCTACCCTTGACTCCAAAATAAAACACTGATGAAACTTCAAATGGCCCTAACTTCTATACGGTGCGTCCTATACATATAAAAGTTTTCAACAATCAAATGCTTGTAACTTTTTACTGGAGCGTCATAAAACCTTGAAATTTTGTGACATTAAATTACTCGAGCCTCTTATCAATTTAAGCTATCGCCCATAGCTATGCTACCCTTGACTCCAAAATAAAACACTGATGAAACTTCAAATGGCACTAACTTATATACGGTGCGTCCAATACCTATCAAAGTTTGCATCTTTCAAATGCTTACAACTTTTTACTGGAGCCTCATAAAATCTTGAAATTTTGTGACAATAAATTACTCGTGCCTCTTGTCAATTTAAGCTATCGCTCATAGCTATGCTATCCTTGACTCCAAAATAAAACACTGATGAAACTTCAAAATAAGTTATCGCTCGTAGCTATGCTACCCTTGAGTCCCAAATTAAACACTGATAAAACTTCAAATGACCCTAACTTCTATATTGTGCGACCTATACCTATCAAAGTTTGCAACATTCAAATGCTTGTAACTTTTTACTGGAGCGTCATAAAATCTTGAAATTTTGTGACAATAAATTACTCGTGCCTCTTGTCAATTTAATCTATCGCTCATAGCTATGCTACCGTTGACTCCAAAATAAAACACTGATGTAACTTCAAATGGCCCTAACTTCTATACGGTACGTCCTATACCTATCAAAGTTTACAATATTCAAATGCTTGTAACTTTTTACTGGAGCGTCATAAAACCTTGAAATTTTGTGACAATAAATTACTCGTGCCTCTTGTCAATTTAATCTATCGCTCGTAGCTATGCTACCCTTTAGTCCCAAATCAAAGACTGATAAAATTTCAAATGGCCCTAACTTCTATACTGTGCGTCCTATACCTATCGAAGTTTGCAACATTCAAATGCTTGTAACTTTTTACTGCAGCCTCGTAAAACCTTGAAATTTTGTGACAATAAATTACTCGAGCCTCTTGTCAATTTAAGCTATCGCTCATAGCTATGCTACCCTTGAGTCTAAAATAAAACACTGATAAAACTTCAAATGGCCCTAACTTCTATATGGTGCGTCCTATACCTATCAAAGTTTGCAACATACAAATATTTGTAAATTTTTACTGAAGCGTCATAAAACCTTGAAATTTTGTGACAATGAAGTACTCGAGCCTCTGGTCAATTTAAGCTATCGCTCATAGCTATGCTACCCTTGAGTCCCAAAGCAAACACTGATAAAATTTCAAATGGCCCTAACTTCTATACGGTGCGTCCTATACCTATCAAAGTTTGCAACATTCAAATGCTTGTAACTTTTTACTGGAGCGTCATAAAACCTTGAAATTTTGTGACAATAAATTACTCGTGCCTCTTGTCAATTTAATATATCGCTCGTAGCTATGCTACCCTTTAGTCCCAAATCAAAGTCTGATAAAGCTTCAAATGGCCCTAACTTCTATACTGTGCGTCATATCAAAGTTTGCAACATTCAAATGCTTGTAACTTTTTACTGCAGCCTCGAAAAACCTTGAAATTTTGTGACAATAAACTACTCGTGCCTCATGTCAATTTAAGCTATCGCTCATAGCTATGCTACCCTTGACTCCAACATAAAACACTGATGAAACTTCAAATGGCCCTAACTTCTATACGGTGCGTCCTATACTTATCAAAGTTTGAAACATTCAAATGCTTGTAACTTTTTACCGGAGCGACATAAAACCTTGAAATTTTGTGACAATGAAGTACTCGAGCCTCTTATCAAGTTAAGCTATCGCTCATAGCTATGCTACCCTTGAGTCTAAATAAAACACTGATAAAACTTCAAATGGACCTAACTTCTATATGGTGCGTCCTATACCTATCAAAGTTGGCAACATTCAAATGCTTGTAACTTTTTACTGGAGCGGAATAAAACCTTGAAATTTTGTGACAATAAAGTACTCGTGCCTCTTGTCTATTTAAGCTATCGCTCATAGCTATGCTCCCCTTGAGTCTAAATAAAACACTGATAAAACTTCAAATGGCCCTAACTTCTATATGGTGCGTCCTATACCTATCAAAGTTTGCAACATTCAAATGCTTGTAACTTTTTACTGGAGCGGAATAAAACCTTGAAATTTTGTGACAATAAAGTACTCGTGCCTCTTGTCAATTAAAGTTATCGCTCATAGCTATGCTACCCTTGAGTCCCAAAGCAATCACTGATAAAATTTCAAATGGCCCTAACTTCTATACGGTGCGTCCTATATCTATCAAAGTTTGCAACATTCAAATGCTTGTAACTTTTTACCGGAGCGACATAAAACCTTGAAATTTTGTGACAATAAAGTACTCGTGCCTCTTGTATATTTAAGCTATCGCTCATAGCTATGCTACCCTTGAGTTCCAAATCAAACACTGATAAAACTTCAAATGGCTCTAACATCTATATGGTGCGTCCTATACCTATCAAAGTTTGCAACATTCAAATGCTTGTAACTTTTTACTGGAGCGGAATAAAACCTTGAAATTTTGTGACAATAAAGTACTCGTGCCTCTTGTCAATTAAAGTTATCGCTCATACCTATGCTACCCTTGAGTCCCAAAGCAAACACTGATAAAATTTCAAATGGCCCTAACTTCTATACGGTGCGTCCTATACCTATCAAAGTTTGCAACATTCAAATGCTTGTAACTTTTAACTGGAGCGTCATAAAACCTTGAAATTTTGTGACAATAAATTACTCGTGCCTCTTGTCAATTTAATCTATCGCTCGTAGCTATGCTACCCTTTAGTCCCAAATCAAAGACTGATAAAACTTCAAATGGCCTTTACTTCTATACTGTGCGTCCTATCAAAGTTTGCAACATTCAAATGCTTGTAACTTTTTACTGCAGCCTCGTAAAACCTTGAAATTTTGTGACAATAAACTACTCGTGCCTCTTGTCAATTTAAGCTATCGCTCATAGCTATGCTACCCTTGAGTCCCAAAGCAAACACTGATAAAACTTCAAATGGCCCTAACTTCAATACGGTGCGTCCTATATCTATCAAAGTTTGCAACATTCAAATGCTTGTAACTTTTTACCGGAGCGACATAAAACCTTGATATTTTGTGACAATAAAGTACTCGTGCCTCTTGTCTATTTAAGCTATCGCTCATAGCTATGCTCCCCTTGAGTCTAAATAAAACACTGATAAAACTTCAAATGGCCCTAACTTCTATATGGTGCGTCCTATACCTATCAAAGTTTGCAACATTCAAATGCTTGTAACTTTTTACTGGAGCGGAATAAAACCTTGAAATTTTGTGACAATAAAGTACTCGTGCCTCTTGTCAATTAAAGTTATCGCTCATAGCTATGCTACCCTTGAGTCCCAAAGCAATCACTGATAAAATTTCAAATGGCCCTAACTTCTATACGGTGCGTCCTATATCTATCAAAGTTTGCAACATTCAAATGCTTGTAACTTTTTACCGGAGCGACATAAAACCTTGATATTTTGTGACAATAAAGTACTCGTGCCTCTTGTCTATTTAAGCTATCGCTCATAGCTATGCTCCCCTTGAGTCTAAATAAAACACTTATAAAACTTCAAATGGCCCTAACTTCTATATGGTGCGTCCTATACCTATCAAAGTTTGCAACATTCAAATGCTAGTAACTTTTTACTGAAGCGTCATAAAACCTTGAAAGTTTGTGACAATGAAGTACTCGTGCCTCTTGTCAATTTAAGCTATCGCTCATAGCTATGCTACCCTTGAGTCCCAAAGCAAACACTGATAAAACTTCAAATGGCTCTAACATCAATACGGTGCGTCCTATATCTATCAAAGTTTGCAACATTCAAATGCTTGTAACTTTTGACTGGAGCGTCATAAAACCTTGAAATTTTGTGACAATAAAGTACTCGTGCCTCTTGTCTATTTAAGCTATCGCTCATAGCTATGCTACCCTTGAGTTCCAAATCAAACACTGATAAAACTTCAAATGGCTCTAACATCTATATGGTGCGTCCTATACCTATCAAAGTTTGCAACATTCAAATGCTTGTAACTTTTTACTGGAGCGGAATAAAACCTTGAAATTTTGTGACAATAAAGTACTCGTGCCTCTTGTCAATTAAAGTTATCGCTCATAGCTATGGTACCCTTGAGTCCCAAATCAAACACTGATAAAACTTCAAATGACCCTAACTTCTATACGGTGGATCCTATACCTATCAAAGTTTGCAACATTCAAATGCTTGTAACTTTTAACTGGAGCGTCATAAAACCTTGAAATTTTGGGACAATGGAGTATTCGAGCCTGTTATCAATTTAAGCTATCGCTCATAGCTATGCTACTCTTTACTCCAAAATAAAACACTGATGAAATTTCAAATGGCCCTAACTTCTATACGGTGCTTCCTATACCTATCATAGTTCGCAACATTCAAATGCTTGTAACTTTTTACTGGAACGTCATAAAACCCTGAACATTTTGTGACAATAAACTACTCGTGCCTCTTGTCAATTTAAGCTATCGCTCATAGCTATGGTACCCTTGACTCCAAAATAAAACACTGATGAAACTTCAAATTAAGTTATCGCTCGTAGCTATGCTACCCTTGAGTCCCAAATCAAATACTGATAAAACTTCAAATGGCCCTAACTTCTATATTGTGCGTCCTATACCTATCAAAGTTTGCAACATTCAAATGCTTGTAACTTTTAACTGGAGCGTCATAAAACCTTGAAATTTTGTGACAATGAAGTATTCGAGCCTCTTATCAATTTAAGCTATCCCTCATAGCTATGCTATTCTTGATTCAAAAATAAAAAACTGATAAAACTTCAAATGGTCCTAACTTCTATACGGTGCGTCCTACACCTATCAAAGTTTGCAACATTCAAATGCTTGTAACTTTTAACTGGAGCGTCATAAAACCTTGAAATTTTGTGACAATGAAGTATTCGAGCCTCTTATCAATTTAAGCTATCCCTCATAGCTATGCTATTCTTGATTCAAAAATAAAACACTGATAAAACTTCAAATGGCCCTATCTTCTATACGGTGCGTCCTACACCTATCAAAGTTTGCAACATTCTATTGCTTGTAACTTTCTACTGGAGGGTCATAAAATCTTGAAATTTTATGACAATAAAATACTCGTGCCACTTGTCAATTTAAGCTATCGCTCATAGATATGCTACCCTTGAGTCAAAATAAAACACTGATAAAACTTCAAATGGCCCTAACTTCTATACGGAGCGTCCTATACCTATCAAAGTTTGCAACATTCAAATGCTTGTAACTTTTTATTGGAGCGTCAAAAAACCTTGAAATTTTGTGACAATAAAGTAGTCGTGCCTCTTGTCAATTTAAGCTATCGCGCGCACCTATGCTACCCTTGTGTCCCAATTTAAACACTGATAAGCTTCAAATGGCCCTAACTTCTATAATGTGTATCATATACCTATCAAAGTTTGCAACATTCAAATGTTTGTAACTTTTTACTGGAGCGTCATAAAACCTTGAAATTTTGTGCCAATGAAGTACTCGAGCCTCTTATCAATTTAAGTTATCGCTCATAGCTATGCTACCTTTGAGTCCAAAATAAAACACTGATAAAACTTCAAATGGCCTTAACTTCTATGCGGTGCGTCCTATACCTATCAAAGTATCCAACTTTTAAATTCTTGCAACTTTTTACTTGAGCGTAATAAAATCTTGAAATTTTGTGACAATAAATTACTCGTGACTCTTGTCAATTTAAGCTCTCGCTCGTAGCTATGCTACCCTTGAGTTCCAAATCAAACACTGATAAAACTTCAAATGACCCTAACTTCTATACGGTGGATCCTATACCTATCAAAGTTTGCTTGTAAATTTTAACTGGAGCGTCATAAAACCTTGAAATTTTGTGACAATGAAGTATTCGAGAGTGTTATCAATTTAAGCTATCGCTCATAGCTATGCTACCCTTGACTCCAAAATAAAACACTGATGAAATTTGAAATGGCCTTAACTTCTATACGGTGCGTCCTATACCAATCAATGTTTGCAACATTCAAATGTTTGTAACTTTTTACTGGAGCCTTATAAAACCCTGAAAATTTTGTGACAATAAAGTACTTGTTCCTCTTGTCAATTTAAGCTATCGCTCATAGCTATGCTACCCTTGAGTCCAAAATAAAATACTGATAAAGCTTCAAATGGCCCTAACTTCTATACGGTGCGTCCTATACCTATCAAAGTTTGCTACATTCAAATGCTTGCAACTTTTTACTGGAGCGTCATAAAATCTTGAAATTTTGTGACAATGAAGTACTCGAGACTCTTATCAATTTAAGTTATCGCTCATAGCTATGCTACCTTTGAGTCCAAAATAAAACACTGATAAAACTTTAAATGGCCCTAACTTCTATGCGGTGTGTCCTATACCTATCAAAGTATCCAACATTTGAATGCTTGCAACTTTTTACTTGAGCGTAATAAAATCTTGAAATTTTGTGACAATAAATTACTCGTGCCTCTTGTCAATTTAAGCTATCGCTCATAGCTATGCTACCCTTGACTCCAAAATCAAACACTGATATAACTTCAAATGGCCCCAGCTTCTATAGTGTGCGTCCTATACCTATCAAAGTTTGCAACATTCAAATGCTTATAAATTTTTACTGGAGCGTCATAAAACCTTGAAATTTTGTGACAATAAATTAATCGTGCCTTTGTCAATTTAAGCTATCGCTCATAGCTATGCTACCCTTGAGTCCCAAATCAAACACTGATAAAACTTCAAATTACCCTAACTTCTATACGGTGGATCCCATACCTATCAAAGTTTGCTTGTAACTTTTAACTGGAGCGTCATAAAATCTTGAAATTTTGTGACAATAAATTACTCATGACTCTTGTCAATTTAAGCTATCGCTCGTAGCTATGCTACCCTTGAGTCCCAAATCCAACACTGATAAAACTTCAAATGGCCCTAACTTCTATACGGTGCGTTCTATATCTATCAAAGTTTGCAACATTCAAATGCTTGTAACTTTTTACTGGAGCGTCATAAAACCTTGAAATTTTGTGACAATGAAGTACTCGAGCCTCTTATCAATTTAAGCTATCGCTCATAGCTATGCTACCCTTGAGTCCAAAATAAAACACTGATAAAACTTCAAATGGCACTAACTTCTATACGGTGCGTCCTATACCTATCAAAGTTCGCAACATTCAAATGCTTACAACTTTTTGCTGGAGCGTCATAAAATCTTGAAATTTTGTGCCAATAAATTACTCGTGCCTCTTGTCAATTTAAGCTATCACTCATAGCTATGCTACTCTTGACTCCAAAATAAAACACTGATGAAACTTGAAATGGCCCTAACTTCTGTACGGTGCGTCCTATACCTATCAAAGTTTGCAACATTCAAATGCTTGTAACTTTTTACTGGAGCGTCATAAAACCTTGAAATTTTGTGACAATAAATTACTCGTGCCTCTTGTCAATTTTATCTATCGCTCGTAGCTATGCTACCCTTTAGTCCCAAATCAAATACTGATAAAACTTCAAATGGCCCCAACTTCTATACTGTGCGTCCTATACCTATCAATGTTTGCAACATTCAAATGCTTGTAACTTTTTACTGGAGCGTCATAAAACCTTGAAATTTTGTGACAATAAAGTACTCGTGCCTCTTGTCAATTTAAGCTATCGGTCATACCTATCCTACCCTTGAGTCCCAAATCAAACACTGATAAAACTTCAAATGCCCTAACTTCTATACGGTGTATACCTATCAAAGCTTCAACATTCAAACGCGTGTAACTTTTTACTGGACCGTCTTAAAATCTTGAAATTTTGTGACAATAAAGTACTCGTTCCTCTTGTCTATTTAAGCTATCGCTCATAGCTATGCTACCCTTGAGTTCCAAATCAAACACTGATAAAACTTCAAATGGCTCTAACTTCTATATGGTGCGACCTATACATATCAAAGTTTGCAACATTCAAATGCTTGTAACTTTTTACTGGAGCGGAATAAAACCTTGAAATTTTGTGACAATGGAGTATTCGAGCCTGTTATCAATTTAAGCTATCGCTCATAGCTATGCTACCCTTTACTCCAAAATAAAACACTGATGAAACTTCAAATGGCCCTAACTTCTGTACGGTGTGTCCTATACCTATCAAAGTTTGCAACATTAAAATGCTTGTAACTTTTTACTGGAGCGTCATAAAACCTTGAAATTTTGTGACAATAAATTACTCGTGCCTCTTGTCAATTTTATCTATCGCTCGTAGCTATGCTACCCTTTAGTCCCAAATCAAAGACTGATAAAACTTCAAATGGCCCCAACTTCTATACTGTGCGTCCTATACCTATCAATGTTTGCAACATTCAAATGCTTGTAACTTTTTACTGGAGCGTCATAAAACCTTGAAATTTTGTGACAATAAAGTAATCGTGCCTCTTGTCAATTTAAACTATCGCTCATAGCTATGCTACCCTTGAGTCCCAAATCAAACACTGATAAAACTTCAAATGCCCTAACTTCTATACGGTGGATCCTATACCTATCAAAGTTTGCAACATTCAAACGCGTGTAACTTTTTACTGGACCGTCATAAAATCTTGAAGTTTTGTGACAATAAAGTACTCGTGCCTCTTGTCTATTTAAGCTATCGCTCATAGCTATAGTACCCTTGACTCCAAAATAAAACACTGACGAAACTTAAAATTAAGTTATCGCTCATGGCTATGCTACCCTTGAGTCCCAAATCAAACATTGATAAAACTTCAAATGGCCCTAACTTCTATATGGTGCGTCCTATACCTATCAAAGTTTGCAACATTCGAATGCTTGTAACTTTTAACTGGAGCGTCATAAAACCTTGAAATTTTGTGACAATGAAGTACTCGAGCCTCTTATCAATTTAAGCTATCCCTCATAGCTATGCTATTCTTGATTCAAAAATAAAACACTGATAAAACTTCAAATGGCCCTAACTTCTATAAGGTGCGTCCAACCCCTATCAAAGTTTGCAACATTCAAATCCTTGTAACTTTTTACTGGAGCGTAACTACTCGTGCCTCTTGTCAATTTAAGCTATCGCTCATAGCAATGCTGCCCTTGAGTCCCAAAACAAACACTGATAAAAGTTCAAATGGCCCTAACTTCTATACGGTGCGTCCTAAACCTATCAAAGTTTGCAACATTCTATTGCTTGTAACTTTTCACTGGAGGGTCATAAAATCTTGAAATTTTGTGACAAGAAAATACTCGTGCCTCTTGTCAATTTAAGCTATCGCTCATAGCTATGCTACCTTTGAGTCCCAAATCAAACACTGATAAAACTTCAAATGGCCCTAACTTCTATACGGTGCGTCCTATATCTATCAAAGTTTGCAACATTCAAATGCTTGTAACTTTTTACTGGAGCGTCATAAAACCTTGAAATTTTGTGCCAATGAAGTACTCGAGCCTCTTATCACTTTAAGCTATCGCTCATAGCTATGCTACCCTTGAGTCCAAAATAAAACTCTGATAAAACTTCAAATGGCACTAACTTCTATACGGTGCGTCCTATACCTATCAAAGTTTGCAACATTCAAATGCTTACAACTTTTTACTGGAGCGTTATAAAATCTTGAAATTTTGTGACAATAAATTACTCGTGCCTCTTGTCAATTTAAGCTATCGCTCATAGCTATGCTACCCTTGTCTCCAAAATAAAACACTGATGAAACTTCAAATGGCCCTAACATCTGTACGGTGCGTCCTATACCTATCAAAGTTTGCAACATTCAAATGCTTTTGCTCTTGTCAATTTAAGCTATCGGTCATAGCTATCCTACCCTTGAGTCCCAAACACTGATAAAACTTCAAATGCCCTAACTTCTATACGGTGGATCCTATACCTATCAAAGTTTGCAACATTGAAACGCGTGTAACTTTTTACTGGACCGTCATAAAATCTTGAAATTTTGTGACAATAAAATACTCGTGCCTCTTGTCTATTTAAGCTATCGCTCATAGCTATGCTACCCTTGAGTTCCAAATCAAACATGAATAAAACTTCAAATGGCTCTAACTTCTATATGGTGCGTCCTATACCTATCAAAGTTTGCAACATTCAAATGCTTGTAACTTTTTACTGGAGCGGAATAAAACCTCGAAATTTTGTGACAATGGAGTATTCGAGCCTGTTATCAATTTAAGCTATCGCTCATAGCTGTGCTACCCTTTACTCCAAAATAAAACACTGATGAAACTTCAAATGGCCCTAACTTCTATACGGTGCATCCTATACGTATCATAGTTTGCAACATTCAAATGCTTGTAACTTTTTACTGGAGCGTCATAAAACCCTGAAAATTTTGTGACAATAAACTATTCGTGCCTCTTGTCAATTTAAGCTATCGCTCATAGCTATGGTACCCTTGACTCCAAAATAAAACACTGATGAAACTTAAAATTAAGTTATCGCTCGTAGCTATGCTACCCTTGAGTCCCAAATCAAACACTGATAAAACTTCACATGGCCCTAACTTCTATATTGTGCGTCCTATACCTATCGAAGTTTGCAACATTCGAATGCTTGTAACTTTTAACTGGAGCGTCATAAAATCTTGAAATTTTGTGACAATGAAGTACTCGAGCCTCTTATCAATTTAAGATATCCCTCATAGCTATGCTATTCTTGATTCAAAAATAAAACACTGATAAAACTTCAAATGGCCCTAACTTTTATACGGTGCGTCCAACCCCTATCAAAGTTTGCAACATTCAAATGCTTGTAACTTTTTACTGGAGCGTAACTACTCGTGCCTCTTGTCAATTTAAGCTATTGCTCATAGCAATGCTGCCCTTGAGTCCCAAAACAAACACTGATAAAAGTTCAAATGGCCCTAACTTCTATACGGTGCGTCCTATATCTATCAAAGTTTGCAACATTCAAATGCTTGTAACTTTTTACTGGAGCGTCATAAAACCTTGAAATTTTGTGCCAATGAAGTACTCGAGCCTCTTATCAATTTAAGCTATCGCTCATAGCTATGCTACCCTTGAGTCCAAAATAAAACTCTGATAAAACTTCAAATGGCACTAACTTCTATACGGTGCGTCCTATACCTATCAAAGTTTGCAACATTCAAATGCTTACAACTTTTTACTGGAGCGTCATAAAATCTTGAAATTTTGTGACAATAAATTACTCGTGCCTCTTGTCAATTTAAGCTATCGCTCATAGCTATGCTACCCTTGTCTCCAAAATAAAACACTGATGAAACTTCAAATGGCCCTAACATCTGTATGGTGCGTCCTATACCTATCAAAGTTTGCAACATTCAAATGCTTGTAACTTTTTACTGGAGCGTAACTACTCGTGCCTCTTGTCAATTTAAGCTATTGCTCATAGCAATGCTGCCCTTGAGTCCCAAAACAAACACTGATAAAAGTTCAAATGGCCCTAACTTCTATACGGTGCGTCCTAAACCTATCAAAGTTTGCAACATTCTATTGCTTGTAACTTTTTACTGGAGGGTCATAAAATCTTGAAATTTTGTGACAAGAAAATATTCGTGCCTCTTGTCAATTTAAGCTATCGCTCATAGCTATGCTACCCTTGAGTCTAAAATAAAACACTGATAAAACTTCAAATGGCCCTAACTTCTATACGGAGCGTCCTATACCTATCAAAGTTTGCAACATTCAAATGCTAGCAACTTTTTACTGGAGCGTAATAATATCTTGAAAATTTTTGTGACAATAAATTACTCGTGCCTCTTGTCAATTTAAGCTATCGCCCATAGCTATGCTACCCTTGACTCCAAAATCAAACACTAATAAAATTTCAAATGGTCCTAACTTCTATACGGTGCGTCCTACCCCTATCAAAGTTTGCAACATTCAAATGCTTGTAACTTTTTACTGGAGCGAAATAAAACATTGAAATTTTGTGACAATAAATCACTCGTGCAATTTAAGCTATCGCTCATAGCTATGCTACCCTTGAGTCCAAAATAAAACACTGATAAAACTTCAAATGGCACTAACTTCCATACGGTACGTCCTATACCTATCAAAGTTTGCAACATTCAAATGCTTAAAACTTTTTACTGGAGCGTCATAAAATCTTGAAATTTTGTGACAATAAATTACTCGTGCCTCTTGCCAATTTAAGCTATCGCTCATAGCTATGCTACCCTTGACTCCAAAATAAAAACTGGTGAAACTTCAAATGGCCCTAACTACTATACGATGCGTTCTATACCTATCAAAGTTTGCAACATTCAAATGCTGGTAACTTTTTACTGAAGCGTCATAAAACCTTGAAATTTTGTGACAATAAAGTACTCGTGCCTCTTGTCAATTTAAGCTATCGCTCGTAGCCTTGCTACCCTTGAGTCCCAAATCAAACACTGATAAAACTTCAAATGGCCCTAACTGCTATACTGTGCATCCTATACCTAGCAATGTTTGCAACATTCAAATGCTTGTAACTTTTAACTGGAGCGTCATAAAACCTTGAAATTTTGTGACAATAAAGTACTCGTGCCTCTTGTCAATTTAAGCTATCTCTCATAGCTATGCTACCCTTGAGTTCCAAATCAAACACTGATAAAACTTCAAATGGCTCTAACTCCTATATGGTGCGTCCTATACCTATCAAAGTTTGCAACATTCAAATGCTTGTAACTTTTTACTGGAGCGGAATAAAACCTTGAAATTTTGTGACAATAAAGTACTCGTGCCTCATGTCAATTAAAGTTATCGCTCATAGCTATGGTTTCCTAGAGTCCCAAATCAAACACTGATAAAACCTCAAATGACCCTAACTTCTATACGGTGGATCCTATACCTATCAAAGTTTGCAACATTCAAATGCTTGTAACTTTTAACTGGAGCGTCATAAAACCTTGAAATTTTGTGACAATAAAGTACTCGTGCCTCTTGTCAATTTAAGCTATCGCTCATAGCTATGATACCCTTGAGTCCAAAATAAAACACTGATAAAGCTTCTATACGGTGCGTCCTATACCTATCAAAGTTTGCAACATTCAAATGCTTGTACCTTTTTACTGGAGCGTCAAAAAACCTTGAAATTTTATGACAATAAAGTACTCGTGCCTCTTGTCATCGCTCGTACCTATGCTACCCTTGTGTCCCAAATCAAACACTGATAAACTTCAAATGGCCCTAACTTCTATACTGTGTATCCTATACCTATCAAAGTTGGCAACATTCAAATGTTTGTAACTTTTTACTGAAGCGTCATAAAACCTTGAAATTTTGTGCCAATGAAGTACTCGAGCCTCTTATCAATTTAAGCTATCGCTCATAGCTATGCTACCCTTGAGTCTAAAATAACACACTGATAAAACTTCAAATGGCCCTAACTTCTATACGGTGCGTCTTATACCTATCAAAGTTTGCAACATTCAAATGCTTGCAACTTTTTACTGGAGCGTTATAAAACCTTGAAATTTTGTGACAATGAAGTACTCGAGGCTCTTGTCAATTAAAGTTATCGTTCATGGCTATGCTACCCTTGAGTCCCAAATCAAACACTGATAAAACTTCAAATAACCCTAACTTATATACGGTGGATCCTATACCTATCAAAGTTTGCTTGTAACTTTTAACTGGAGCGTCATAAAACCTTGAAATTTTGTGACAATGAAGTATTCGAGCCTCTTACCAATTTAAGCTTTCGCTCATAGCTATGCTACCCTTGACTCCAAAAATACAAAACACTGATGAAACCTAAAATGGCCTTAACTTCTATACGGTGCATCCTATACCTATCAAAGTTTGCAACATTCAAATGCTTGTAACTTTTTACTGGAGCGTCATAAAACCCTGAAAATTTTGTGACAATAAATTACTCGTTCCCCTTGTCAATTTAAGCTATCGCTCATATCTATGCTACCCTTGAGTCCAAAATAAAATACTGATAAAGCTTCAAGTGGCCCTATCTTCTATACGGTGCGTCCTATACCTATCAAAGTTTGCAACATTCAAATACTTGCAACTTTTTACTTGAGCGTAATAAAATCTTGAAATTTTGTGACAATAAATTACTCGTGCCTCTTGTCAATATAAGCTATCGCTCATAGCTATGCTACCCTTGACTTCAAAATCAGACACTGATATAAATTCAAATGGCCCCAACTTCTATGGTGTGCGTCCTATACCTATAAAAGTTTGCAACATTCCAATGCTTATAATTTTTTACTGGAGCGTCATAAAACCTTGAAATTTTGTGACAATAGATTAATCGTGCCTCTTGTCAATTTAAGCTATCGCTCGTATCTATACTACCCTATAGTCCCAAATCAAACACTGATAAAACTTCAAATGGCCCTAACTTCTATACGGTGCGTCTTATACCTATCAAAGTTTGCAAGATTCAAATACTTGCAAATTTTTACTTGAGCGTAATAAAATCTTGAAATTTTGTGACAATAAATTACTCGTGCCTCTTGTCAATATAAGCTATCGCTCATAGCTATGCTACCCTTGACTCCAAAATCAAACACTGATATAACTTCAAATGGCCCCAACTTCTATAGTGTGCGTCCTATACCTATCAAAGTTTGCAACATTCAAATGCTTATAATTTTTTACTGGAGCGTCATAAAACCTTGAAATTTTGTGACAATAAATTAATCATGCCTCTTGTCAATTTAAGCTATCGCTCGTAGCTATACTACCCTTTAGTCCCGAATCAAACACTGATAAAACTTCAAATGGCCCTAACTTCTATACGGTGCGTCCTATACCTATCAAAGTTTGCAACATTCAAATGCTTGTAACTTTTTACTGGAGCGTCATAAAACCTTGAAATTTTGTGCCAATGAAGTACTCGAGACTCTCATCAATTTAAGCTATCGCTCATAGCTATGCTACTTTTGAGTCCAAAATAAAACACTGATAAATCTTCAAATGGCCCTAACTTCTATGCAGTGCGTCCTATACCTATCAAAGTATGCAACATTCAAATGCTTGCAACTTTTTACTGGAGCGTAATAAAATCTTGAAATTTCGTGACAATAAATTAATCGTGCCTCTTGTCAATTTAAGCTATCGCTCGTAGCTATGCTACCCTTGAGTCCCAAATCAAACACTGATAAAACTTCAAATGACCCTAACTTCTATACGGTGGATCCTATACCTATCAAAGTTTGCTTGTAACTTTTAACTGGAGCGTCATAAAACCTTGAAATTTTGTGACAATGAAGTATTCGAGCCTGTTATCAATTTAAGCTATCGCTCATAGCTATGCTACCCTTGACTCCAAAAATACAAAACACTGATGAAACCTCAAATGGCCTTAACTTCTATACTGTGCGTCCTATACCTATCAAAGTTTGCAACATTCAAATTCTTGTAACTTTTTACTGGAGCGTCATAAAACCCTGAAAATTTTGTGACAATAAAGTACTCGTTCCTATTGTCAATTTAAGCTATCGCTCATAGCAATGCTGCCCTTGAGTCCCAAAACAAATACTGATAAAACTTAAAATGGCCCTAACTTCTATACTGTGCATCCTATACCTATCAAAGTTTGCAATATTCAAATGCTTTTAACTTTTTACTGGAGCCTCATAAAACCTTGAAATTTTGTAACAATGAAGTACTCGAGCCTCTTATCAATTTAAGCTATCGCTCATAGCTATGGTACCCTTGACTCCAAAATAAAACACTGATGAAACTTCAAATTAAGTTATCGCTCGTAGCTATGCTACCCTTGAGTCCCAAATCAAACACTGATAAAACTTCAAATGGCCCTAACTTCTATATTGTGCGTCCTATACCTATCAAAGTTTGCAACATTAAAATGCTTGTAACTTTTAACTGAAGCGTCACAGATCCTTGAAATTTTGTGACAATGAAGTACTCGAGCCTCTTATCAATTTAAGCTATCCCTCATAGCTATGTTATTCTTGATTCAAAAATAAAACACTGATAAAACTTCAAATGGCCCTAACTTCTATACGGTGAGTCCAACCCCTATCAAAGTTTGCAACATTCAAATGCTTGTAACTTTTTACTGGAGGGTCATAAAATCTTGAAATTTTATGACAATAAAATACTCGTGCTTCTTATCAATTTAAGCTATCGCTCATAGCTATGCTACCCTTGAGTCTAAAATAAAACACTGATAAAACTTCAAATGGCCCTAACTTCTATACGGAGCGTCCTATACATATCAAAGTTTGCAACATTCAAATGCTTATAACTTTTTACTGGAGCAAATAAAACCATGAAATTTTGTGCCAATGAAGTACTCGAGCCTCTCATCAATTTAAGCTATCGCTCATAGCTATGCTACTTTTGAGTCCAAAAGAAAACACTGATAAAACTCCAAATGGCCCTAACTTCTATGCAGTGCGTCCTATACCTATCAAAGTATGCAACATTCAAATGCTTGCAACTTTTTACTGGAGCGTAATAAAATCTTGAAATTTCGTGACAATAAATTAATCGTGCCTCTTGTCAATTTAAGCTATCGCTCGTAGCTATGCTACCCTTGAGTCCCAAATCAAACACTGATAAAACTTCAAATGGCCCTAACTTCTATACGGTGCGTCCAACCCCTATCAAAGTTTGCAACATTTAAATGCTTGTAACTTTTTACTGGAGCGTAAGTACTCGTGCCTCTTGTCAATTTAAGCTATCGCTCATAGCAATGCGCTCATAGCAAACACTGATAAAACTTCAAATGGCCCTAGCTTCTATACGGTGCGTTGTACATCTGTCGAAGTTTGCAACATTCTATTGCTTGTAACATTCTACTGGAGGGTCATAAAATCTTGAAATTATATGACAATAAAATACTCGTGCCTCCTATCAATTTAAGCTATCGCTCGTAGCTATGCTACCCTTGAGTCCCAAATCAAACACTAATATAACTTCAAATGGCCCCAACTTCTATAGTGTGCGTCCTATACCTATCAAAGTATGCAACATTCAAATGCTTGCAACTTTTTACTTGAGCGTAATAAAATCTTGAAATTTTTTGACAAGAAATTACTCGTGCCTCTTGTCAATTTAAGCTATCGCTTGTAGCTATGCTACCCTTGAGTCCCAAATCAAACACTGATAAAACTTCAAATGGCCTTAACTTCGATACTGTGCATCCTATACCTATCAAAGTTGGCATATTCAAATAATTGTAACTTTTTACTGGAGCGTCATAAAACCTTGAAATTTTGTGACAATGAAGTACTCGAGGCTCTTGTCAATTAAAGTTATCGCTCATAGCTATGCTACCCTTGAGTCGTAAACCAAACACTGATAAAACTTCAAATGACCATAACTTCTATGCAGTGCGTCCTATACCTATCAAAGTTTGCAACATTCAAATGCTTGTAACTTTTTACTGGAGCGTAAGTACTCGTGCCTCTTGTCAATTTAAGCTATCGCTCATAGCAATGCTGCCCTTGAGCCCCAAAACAAACACTAAAAAACTTCAAATGGCCCTAACTTCTATACTGTGCATTCTGTACCTATCAAAGTTTGCAACATTCAAATGCTTGCAGCTTTTTACTGGAGCGTAATAAAATCTTGAAATTTTGTGACAATAAGTTACTCGTGCCTCTTGTCAATTTAAGCTATCGCTCATAGCTATGCTACTTTTGAGTCCAAAAGAAAACACTGATAAAACTTCAAATGGCCCTAACTTCTATACTGTGCATCCTATACCTATCAAAGTTTGCAATATTCAAATGCTTTTAACTTTTAACTGAAGCGTCACAGATCCTTGAAATTTTGTGACAATGAAGTACTCGAGCCTCTTATCAATTTAAGCTATCCCTCATAGCTATGTTATTCTTGATTCAAAAATAAAACACTGATAAAACTTCAAATGGCCCTAACTTCTATACGGTGAGTCCAACCCCTATCAAAGTTTGCAACATTCAAATGCTTGTAACTTTTTACTGGAGGGTCATAAAATCTTGAAATTTTATGACAATAAAATATTCGTGCTTCTTATCAATTTAAGCTATCGCTCATAGCTATGCTACCCTTGAGTCTAAAATAAAACACTGATAAAACTTTAAATGGCCCTAACTTCTATACGGAGCGTCCTATACCTATCAAAGTTTGCAACATTCAAATGCTTATAACTTTTTACTGGAGCGTCATAAAACCATGAAATTTTGTGCCAATGAAGTACTCGAGCCTCTCATCAATTTAAGCTATCGCTCATAGCTATGCTACTTTTGAGTCCAAAATAAAACACTGATAAAACTCCAAATGGCCCTAACTTCTATGCAGTGCGTCCTATACCTATCAAAGTATGCAACATTCAAATGCTTGCAACTTTTTACTGGAGCGTAATAAAATCTTGAAATTTCGTGACAATAAATTAATCGTGCCTCTTGTCAATTTAAGCTATCGCTCGTAGCTATGATACCCTTGAGTCCCAAATCTAACACTGATAAAACTTCAAATGGCCCTAACTTCGATACTGTGCATCCTATACCTATCAAAGTTTGCATATTCAAATAATTTTAACTTTTTACTGGAGCGTCATAAAACCTTGAAATTTTGTGACAATGAAGTACTCGAGGCTCTTGTCAATTAAAGTTATCGCTCATAGCTATGCTACCCTTGAGTCCCAAATCAAACACTGATAAAACTTCAAATGACCCTAACGTCTATACGGTGGATCCTATACCTATCAAAGTTTGCTTGTAACTTTTAACTGGAGCGTCATAAAACCTTGAAATTTTGTGACAATGAAGTATTCGAGCCTGTTATCAATTTAAGCTATCGCTCATAGCTATGCTACCCTTGACTCCAAAAATACAAAACACTGATGAAACCTCAAATGGCCTTAACTTCTATACGGTGCGTCCTATACCTATCAAAGTTTGCAACATTAAAATTCTTGTAACTTTTTACTGGAGCGTCATAAAACCCTGAAAATTTTGTGACAATAAAGTACTCGTTCCTATTGTCAATTTAAGCTATCGCTCATAGCAATGCTGCCCTTGAGTCCCAAAACAATTACTGATACAACTTAAAATGGCCCTAACTTCTATACTGTGCATCCTATACCTATCAAAGTTTGCAATATTCAAATGCTTTTAACTTTTTACTGGAGCCTCATAAAACCTTGAAATTTTGTAAAAATTAAGTACTCGAGCCTCTTATCAATTTAAGCTATCGCTCATAGCTATGCTACCCTTGAGTCCCAAATCAAACACTGATAAAACTTCAAATGGCCCTAACTTCTATATTGTGCGTCCTATACCTATCAAAGTTTGCAACATTCAAATGCTTGTAACTTTTAACTGAAGCGTCACAAAACCTTGAAATTTTGTGACAATGAAGTACTCGAGCCTCTTATCAATTTAAGCTATCCCTCATAGCTATGTTAATCTTGATTCAAAAATAAAACACTGATAAAACTTCAAATGGCCCTAACTTCTATACGGTGAGTCCAACCCCTATCAAAGTTTGCAACATTCAAATGCTTGTAACGTTTTACTGGAGCGTAAGTACTCGTGCCTCTTGTCAATTTAAGCTATCGCTCATAGCAATGCTGCCCTTGAGCCCCAAAACAAACACTAAAAAACTTCAAATGGCCCTATCTTCTATACTGTGCATTCTGTACCTATCAAAGTTTGCAACATTCAAATTCTTGTAACTTTTTATTGGAGCGTCATAAAACCTTGAAAAATTGTGCCAATGAAGTACTCGAGCCTCTCATCAATTTAAGCTATCGCTCATAGCTATGCTACTTTTGAGTCCAAAATAAAACACTGATAAAACTCCAAATGGCCCTAACTTCTATGCAGTGCGTCCTATACCTATCAAAGTATGCAACATTCAAATGCTTGCAACTTTTTACTGGAGCGTAATAAAATCTTGAAATTTCGTGACAATAAATTAATCGTGCCTCTTGTCAATTTAAGCTATCGCTCGTAGCTTTGCTACCCTTGAGTCCCAAATCAAACACTGATAAAACTTCAAATGGCCCTAACTTCGATACTGTGCATCCTATACCTATCAAAGTTTGCATATTCAAATAATTGTAACTTTTTACTGGAGCATCATAAAACCTTGAAATTTTGTGACAATGAAGTACTCGAGGCTCTTGTCAATTAAAGTTATCGCTCATAGCTATGCTACCCTTGAGTCCCAAATCAAACACTGATAAAACTTTAAATGACCCTAACTTCTATACGGTGGATCCAATACCTATCAAAGTTTGCATATTCAAATAATTGTAACTTTTTACTGGAGCGTCATAAAATCTTGAAATTTTATGACAATAAAATACTCGTGCTTCTTATCAATTTAAGCTATCGCTCATAGCTATGCTACCCTTGAGTCTAAAATAAAACACTGATAAAACTTCAAATGGCCCTAACTTCTATACGGAGCGTCCTATACCTATCAAAGTTTGCAACATTCAAATGCTTGTAACTTTTTACTGGAGCGTCATAAAACCATGAAATTTTGTGCCAATGAAGTACTCGAGCCTCTCATCAATTTAAGCTATCGCTCATAGCTATGCTACTTTTGAGTCCAAAATAAAACACTGATAAAACTCCAAATGGCCCTAACTTCTATGCAGTGCGTCCTATGCCTATCAAAGTTTGCAACATTCAAATGCTTGTAACTTTTTACTGGAGCGTAAGTACTCGTGCCTCTTGTCAATTTAAGCTATCGCTCATAGCAATGCTGCCCTTGAGCCCCAAAACAAACACTAAAAAACTTCAAATGGCCCTATCTTCTATCCTGTGCATTCTGTACCTATCAAAGTTTGCAACATTCAAATTCTTGTAACTTTTTATTGGAGCGTCATAAAACCTTGAAATTTTGTGGCAATGAAGTACTCGGGCCTGTTATCAATTTAAGCTATCGCTCCTAGCTATGCTACCCTTGAGTCCAAAATAAAACACTGATAAAACTTCAAATGGCCCTAACTTCTATACGGTGCGTCCTATACCTATCAAAGTTTGCAACATTCAAATGCTTGCAAACTTTTTACTGGAGCGTAATAAAATCTTGAAATTTTGTGACAATAAGTTACTCGTGCCTCTTGTCAATTTAAGCTATCGCTCGTAGCTATGCTACCCTTGAGTCCAAAATAACACACTGATAAAACTTCAAATGGCCCTAACTTCTATATGGTGCATCCTATTCCTATCAAAGTTTGCAACATTCAAATGCTTGCAACTTTTTACTTGAGCGTAATAAAATCTTGAAATTTTGTGACAAGAAATTACTCGTGCCTCTTGTCAATTTAAGCTGTCGCTCATAGCTATGCTACCCTTGACTCCAAAATCAAACACTAATATAACTTCAAATGGCCCCAACTTCTATAGTGTGCGTCCTATGCCTATCAAAGTTTGCAACATTCAAATGCTTGTAACTTTTTACTGGAGCGTCATAAAACCCTGAAAATTTTGTGACAATAAAGTACTCGTTCCTCTTGTCAATTTAAGCTATCGCTCATAGCAATGCGCTCATAGCAAACACTGATAAAACTTCAAATGGCCCTAACTTCTATACGGTGCGTCCTACATCTGTCGAAGTTTGCAACATTCTATTGCTTGTAACTTTCTACTGGAGGGTCATAAAATCTTGAAATTTTATGACAATAAAATACTCGTGCCTCCTATCAATTTAAGCTATCGCTCGTAGCTATGCTACCCTTGAGTCCCAAATCAAACACTAATATAACTTCAAATGGCCCCAACTTCTATAGTGTGCGTCCTATACCTATCAAAGTATGCAACATTCAAATGCTTGCAACTTTTTACTGGAGCGTAATAAAATCTTGAAATTTCGTGACAATAAATTAATCGTGCCTCTTGTCAATTTAAGCTATCGCTCGTAGCTATGCTACCCTTGAGTCCCAAATCAAACACTGATAAAACTTCAAATGGCCTTAACTTCGATACTGTGCATCATATACCTCTCAAAGTTGGCATATTCAAATAATTGTAACTTTTTACTGGAGCGTCATAAAACCTTGAAATTTTGTGACAATGAAGTACTCGAGGCTCTTGTCAATTAAAGTTATCGCATAAAACACTGATAAAACTTCATTTGGCCCTAACTTCTATACGGAGCGTCCTATACCTATCAAAGTTTGCAACATTCAAATGCTTGTAACTTTTTACTGGAGCGTCAAAAAACCTTGAAATTTTGTGACAAAAAAGTACTCGTGCCTCTTGTCATCGCTCGTACCTATGCTAACCTTGTGTCCCAAATCAAACACTGATAAACTTCAAATGGCCCTAACTTCTATGCGGTGCGTCCTATATCTATCAAAGTATCCAACATTCAAATGCTTGCAACTTTTTACTGGAGCGTCATAAAATCTTGAAATTTTGTGACAATAAATTACTCGTGCCTCTTGTCAATTTAAGCTATCGCTCATAGCTATGCTACCCTTGACTCCAAAATCAAACACTGATATAACTTCAAATGGCCCCAACTTCTATAGTGTGCGTCCTATACCTATCAAAGTTTGCAACATTCATGTGCTTATAATTTTTTACTGGAGCGTCATAAAACCTTGAAATTTTGTGACAATAGATTAATCGTGCCTCTTGTCAATTTAAGCTATCGCTCGTAGCTACACTACCCTTTAGTCCCAAATCAGACACTGATAAAACTTCAAACGGCCCTAACTTCTTTAGTTTGCGTCCTATACGTATCAAAGTTTGCAACATTCAAATGCTTGTAACTTTTTACTGGAGCGTCATAAAACCCTGAAAATTTTGTGACAATAAAGTACTCGTTCCTCTTGTCAATTTAAGCTATCGCTCATAGCTATGCTACCTTTGAGTCCAAAATAACACACTGAAAAAACTTCAAATGGCCCTAACTTCTATACGGTGCGTCCAACCCCTATCAAAGTTTGCAACATTTAAATGCTTGTAACTTTTTACTGGAGCGTAAGTACTCGTGCCTCTTGTCAATTTAAGCTATCGCTCATAGCAATGCGCTCATAGCAAACACTGATAAAACTTGAAATGGCCCTAACTTCTATACGGTGCGTCCTAAATCTGTCGAAGTTTGCAACATTCTATTGCTTGTAACTTTCTACTGGAGGGTCATAAAATCTTGAAATTTTATGACAATAAAATACTCGTGCCTCCTATCAATTTAAGCTATCGCTCGTAGCTATGCTACCCTTGAGTCCCAAATCAAACACTAATATAACTTCAAATGGCCCCAACTTCTATAGTGTGCGTCCTATACCTATCAAAGTATGCAACATTCAAATGCTTGCAACTTTTTACTGTAGCGTAATAAAATCTTGAAATTTCGTGACAATAAATTAATCGTGCCTCTTGTCAATTTAAGCTATCGCTGGTAGCTATGCTACCCTTGAGTCCCCAATCAAACACTGATAAAACTTCAAATGGCCTTAACTTCGATACTGTGCATCCTATACTTATCAAAGTTGGCATATTCAAATAATTGTAACTTTTTACTGGAGCGTCATAAATCCTTGAAATTTTGTGACAATGAAGTACTCGAGGCTCTTGTCAATTAAAGTTATCGCTCACAGCTATGCTACCCTTGAGTCGTAAACCAAACACTGATAAAACTTCAAATGACCATAACTTCTATGCAGTGCGTCCTATACCTATCAAAGTTTGCAACATTCAAATGCTTGTAACTTTTTACTGGAGCGTAAGTACTCGTGCCTCTTGTCAATTTAAGCTATCGCTCATAGCAATGCTGCCCTTGAGCCCCAAAACAAGCACTAAAAAACTTCAAATGGCCCTAACTTCTATACTGTGCATTCTGTACCTATCAAAGTTTGCAACATTCAAATTCTTGTAACTTTTTATTGGAGCGTCATAAAACCTTGAAATTTTGTGGCAATGAAGTACTCGAGCCTCTTATCAATTGAAGCTATCGCTCCTAGCTATGCTACCCTTGAGTCCAAAATAAAACAATGATAAAACTTCAAATGGCCCTAACTTCTATACGGTGCGTCCTATAGCTATCAAAGTTTGCAACATTCAAATGCATGCAGCTTTTTACTGGAGCGTAATAAAATCTTGAAATTTTGTGACAATAAGTTACTCGTGCCTCTTGTCAATTTAACCTATCGCTCGTAGCTATGCTACCCTTGAGTCCAAAATAACACACTGAAAAAACTTCAAATGGCCCTAACTTCTATTCGGTGCGTCCTACATCTATCGAAGTTTGCAACATTCTATTGCTTGTAACTTTCTACTGGAGGGTCATAAAAACTTGAAATTTTATGACAATAAAATACTCGTGCCTCCTGTCAATTTAAGCTATCGCTCATAGCTATGCTACCCTTGAGTCTAAAATAAAACACTGATAAAACTTCATTTGGCCCTAACTTCTATACGGAGCGTCCTATACCTCTCAAAGTTTGCAACATTCAAATGCTTGTAACTTTTTACTGGAGCGTCAAAAAACCTTGAAATTTTGTGACAAAAAAGTACTCGTGCCTCTTGTCATCGCTCGTACCTATGCTACCCTTGTGTCCCAAATCAAACACTGATAAACTTCAAATGGCCCTAACTTCTATGCGGTGCGTCCTATATCTATCAAAGTATCCAACATTCAAATGCTTGCAACTTTTTACTGGAGCGTCATAAAATCTTGAAATTTTGTGACAATAAATTACTCGTGCCTCTTGTCAATTTAAGCTATCGCTCATAGCTATGCTACCCTTGACTCCAAAATCAAACACTGATATAACTTCAAATGGCCCCAACTTCTATAGTGTGCGTCCTATACCTATCAAAGTTTGCAACATTCATGTGCTTATAATTTTTTACTGGAGCGTCATAAAACCTTGAAATTTTGTGACAATAGATTAATCGTGCCTCTTGTCAATTTAAGCTATCGCTCGTAGCTATGCTACCCTTGAGTCCCAAATCAAACACTGATAAAACTTCAAATGGCCCTAACTTCTATATTGTGCATCCTATACCTATCAAAGTTTGCAACATTCAAATACTTGTAACTTTTTACTGGAGCGTCATAAAACCTTGAAATTTTGTGACAATGAAGTACTCGAGGCTCTTGTCAATTAAAGTTATCGCTCATAGCTATGCTACCCTTGAGTTCCCAATCAAACACTGATAAAACTTCAAATGGCCTTAACTTCGATACTGTGCATCCTATACCTATCAAAGTTGGCATATTCAAATAATTGTAACTTTTTACTGGAGCGTCATAAAACCTTGAAATTTTGTGACAATGAAGTACTCGAGGCTCTTATCAATTGAAGCTATCGCTCCTAGCTATGCTACCCTTGAGTCCAAAATAAAACAATGATAAAACTTCAAATGGCCCTAACTTCTGTACGGTGCGTCCTATAGCTATCAAAGTTTGCAACATTCAAATGCTTGCAGCTTTTTACTGGAGCGTAATAAAATCTTGAAATTTTGTGACAATAAGTTACTCGTGCCTCTTGTCAATTTAAGCTATCGCTCATAGCTATGCTACCCTTGACTCCAAAATCAAACACTGATATAACTTCAAATGGCCCCAACTTCTATAGTGTGCGTCCTATACCTATCAAAGTTTGCAACATTCATGTGCTTATAATTTTTTACTGGAGCGTCATAAAACCTTGAAATTTTGTGACAATAGATTAATCGTGCCTCTTGTCAATTTAAGCTATCGCTCGTACCTATACTACCCTTTAGTCCCAAATCAAACACTGATAAAACTTCAAACGGCCCTAACTTCTTTAGTTTGCGTCCTATACGTATCAAAGTTTGCAACATTCAAATGCTTGTAACTTTTACTGGAGCGTCATAAAACCCTGAAAATTTTGTGACAATAAAGTACTCGTTCGTCTTGTCAATTTAAGCTATCGCTCATAGCTATGCTAGCCTTGAGTCCAAAATAACACTCTGATAAAACTTCAAATGGCCCTAACTTCTATACGGTGCGTCCAACCCCTATCAAAGTTTGCAACATTTAAATGCTTGTAACTTTTTACTGGAGCGTAAGTACTCGTGCCTCTTGTCAATTTAAGCTATCGCTCATAGCAATGCGCTCATAGCAAACACTGATAAAACTTCAAATGGCCCTAACTTCTATACGGTGCGTCCTACATCTGTCGAAGTTTGCAACATTCTATTGCTTGTAACTTTCTACTGGAGGGTTATAAAATCTTGAAATTTTATGACAATAAAATACTCGTGCCTCCTATCAATTTAAGCTATCGCTCGTAGCTATGCTACCCTTGAGTCCCAAATCAAACACTAATATAACTTCAAATGGCCCCAACTTCTATAGTGTGCGTCCTATACCTATCAAAGTATGCAACATTCAAATGCTTGCAACTTTTTACTGGAGCGTAATAAAATCTTGAAATTTCGTGACAATAAATTAATCGTGCCTCTTGTCAATTTAAGCTATCGCTCGTAGCTATGCTACCCTTGAGTCCCCAATCAAACACTGATAAAACTTCAAATGGCCTTAACTTCGATACTGTGCATCCTATACCTATCAAAGTTGGCATATTCAAATAATTGTAACTTTTTACTGGAGCGTCATAAAACCTTGAAATTTTGTGACAATGAAGTACTCGAGGCTCTTGTCAATTAAAGTTATCGCTCATAGCTATGCTACCCTTGAGTCGTAAACCAAACACTGATAAAACTTCAAATGACCATAACTTCTATGCAGTGCGTCCTATACCTATCAAAGTTTGCAACATTCAAATGCTTATATTTTTTACTGGAGCGTAAGTACTCGTGCCTCTTGTCAATTTAAGCTATCGCTCATAGCAATGCTGCCCTTGAGCCCCAAAACAAACACTAAAAAACTTCAAATGGCCCTAACTTCTATACTGTGCATTCTGTACCTATCAAAGTTTGCAACATTCAAATTCTTGTAACTTTTTATTGGAGCGTCATAAAACCTTGAAATTTTGTGGCAATGAAGTACTCGAGCCTCTTATCAATTGAAGCTATCGCTCCTAGCTATGCTACCCTTGAGTCCAAAATATAACAATGATAAAACTTCAAATGGCCCTAACTTCTATACGGTGCGTCCTATACCTATCAAAGTTTGCAACATTCAAATGCTTGCAGCTTTTTACTGGAGCGTAATAAAATCTTGAAATTTTGTGACAATAAGTTACTCGTGCCTCTTGTCAATTTAAGCTATCGCTCGTAGCTATGCTACCCTTGAGTCCAAAATAACACACTGATAAAACTTCAAATGGTCCTAACTTCTATATGGTGCATCCTATACCTATCAAAGTTTGCAACATTCAAATGCTTGCAACTTTTTACTTGAGCGTAATAAAATCTTGAAATTTTGTGACAAGAAATTACTCGTGCCTCTTGTCAATTTAAGCTATCGCTCGTAGCTATACTACCCTTTAGTCCCAAATCAAACACTGATAAAACTTCAAACGGCCCTAACTTCTTTAGTTTGCGTCCTATACGTATCAAAGTTTGCAACATTCAAATGCTTGTAACTTTTTACTGGAGCGTCATAAAACCCTGAAAATTTTGTGACAATAAAGTACTCGTTCCTCTTGTCAATTTAAGCTATCGCTCATAGCTATGCTACCCTTGAGTCCAAAATAACACACTGATAAAACTTCAAATGGCCCTAACTTCTATACGGTGCGTCCAACCAGTATCAAAGTTTGCAACATTTAAATGCTTGTAACTTTTTACTGGAGCGTAAGTACTCGTGCCTCTTGTCAATTTAAACTATCGCTCATAGCTATGCGCTCATAGCAAACAATGATAAAACTTCAAATGGCCATAACTTCTATACAGTGCGTCCTACATCTATCGAAGTTTGCAACATTCTATTGCTTGTAACTTTCTACTGGAGGGTCATAAAAACTTGAAATTTTATGACAATAAAATACTCGTGCCTCCTGTCAATTTAAGCTATCGCTCATAGCTATGCTACCCTTGAGTCTAAAATAAAACACTGATTAAACTTCATTTGGCCCTAACTTCTATACGGAGCGTCCTATACCTATCAAAGTTTGCAACATTCAAATGCTTGTAACTTTTTACTGGAGCGTCAAAAAACCTTGAAATTTTGTGACAAAAAAGTACTCGTGCCTCTTGTCATCGCTCGTACCTATGCTACCCTTGTGTCCAAAATCAAACACTGATATAACTTCAAATGGCCCCAACTTCTATAGTGTGCGTCCTATACCTATCAAAGTTTGCAACATTCATGTGCTTATAATTTTTTACTGGAGCGTCATAAAACCTTGAAATTTTGTGACAATAGATTAATCGTGCCTCTTGTCAATTTAAGCTATCGCTCGTACCTATACTACCCTTTAGTCCCAAATCAAAAACTGATAAAACTTCAAACGGCCCTAACTTCTTTAGTTTGCGTCCTATACCTATCAAAGTTTGCAACATTCAAATGCTTGTAACTTTTTACTGGAGCGTCATAAAACCCTGAAAATTTAGTGACAATAAAGTACTCGTTCCTCTTGTCAATTTAAGGTATCGCTCATAGCTATGCTACCCTTGGGTCCAAAATAACACACTGATAAAACTTCAAATTGCCCTAACTTCTATACTGTGCATCCTATAAATATCAAAGTTTGCAACATTCAAATGCTTGCAACTTTTTACTTAAGCGTAATAAAATCTTGAAATTTTGTGACAATAAATTACTCGTGACTCTTGTCAATTTAAGCTATCGCTCGTAGCTATGCTACCCTTGAGTCCCAAATCAAACACTGATAAAACTTCAAATGGCCCTAACTTCTATATTGTGCATCCTATACCTATCAAAGTTTGCAACATTCAAATACTTGTAACTTTTTACTGGAGCGTCACAAAACCTTGAAATTTTGTGACAATGAAGTACTCGAGGCTCTTGTCAATTAAAGTTATCGCTCATAGCTATGCTACCCTTGAGTCCCAAATCAAACACTGATAAAACTTCAAATGACCCTAACTTATATACGGTGGATCCTATACCTATCAAAGTTTGCTTGTAACTTTTAACTGGAGCGTCATAAGACCTTGAAATTTTGTGACAATGAAGTATTCGAGCCTGTTACCAATTTAAGATATCGCTCATAGCCATGCTACCCTTGACTCCAAAAATACAAAACACTGATGAAACCTCAAATGGCCTTAACTTCTATACGGTGCGTCCTATACCTATCAAAGTTTGCAACATTCAAATGCTTGTAACTTTTTACTGGAGCGTCATAAAACCCTGAAAATTTTGTGACAATAAAGTACTCGTTCCTCTTGTCAATTTAAGGTATCGCTCATAGCTATGCTACCCTTGAGTCCAAAATAACACACTGATAAAACTTCAAATTGCCCTAACTTCTATACGGTGCGTCCTATACCTATCAAAGTTTGCAACATTCAAATACTTGTAACTTTTTACTGGAGCGTCATAAAACCTTGAAATTTTGCGACAATGAAGTACTCGAGGCTCTTGTCAATTAAAGTTATCGCTCATAGCTATGCTACCTTTGAGTCCCAAATCAAACACTGATAAAACTTCAAATGACCCTAACTTCTATACGGTGGATCCTATACCTATCAAAGTTTGCTTGTAACTTTTAACTGGAGCGTCATAAAACCTTGAAATTTTGTGACAATAAATTAATCGTGCATCTTGTCAATTTAAGCTATCGCTCGTAGCTATACTACCCTTTAGTCCCAAATCAAACACTGATAAAACTTCAAATGGCCCTAACTTCTATACGATGCGTCCTATACCTATCAAAGTTTGCAAAATTCAAATGCTTGTAACTTTTTACTGGAGCGTCATAAAACCCTGAAAATTTTGTGACAATAAATTACTCGTGACAATTGTCAATTTAAGCTATCGCTCGTAGCTATGCTACCCTTGCGTCCCAAATCAAACACTGATAAAACTTCAAATGGCCCTAACTTCTATACTGTGCATCCTATACCTATCAAAGTTTGCAACATTCAAATACTTGTAACTTTTTACTGGAGCGTCATAAAACCTTGAAATTTTGCGACAATGAAGTACTCGTTCCTATTGTCAATTTAAGCTATCGCTCATAGCAATGCTGCCCTTGAGTCCCAAAACAAATACTGATAAAACTTAAAATGGCCCTAACTTCTATACTGTGCATCCTACACCTATCAAAGTTTGCACCATTCAAATGCTTTTAACTTTTTACTGGAGCGTCATAAAACCCTGAAAATTTTGTGACAAGGAAGTGCTCGAGCCTCTTATCAATTTAAGCTATCCCTCATAGCTATGTTATTCTTGATTCAAAGATAAAACACTGATAAAACTTCAAATGGCCCTAACTTCTATACGGTGCGTCCAACCCCTATCAAAGTTTGCAACATTCAAATGCTTGTAACTTTTTACTGGAGGGTCATAAAATCTTGAAATTTTATGACAATAAAATACTCGTGCTTCTTATCAATTTAAGCTAAGCTACCCTTGAGTCTAAAATAAAACACTGATAAAACTTCAAATGGCCCTAACTTCTATACGGAGCGTCCTATACCTATCAAAGTTTGCAACATTCAAATGCTTGTAACTTTTTACTGGAGCGTCATAAAACCTTGAAATTTTGTGCCAATGAAGTCCTCGAGCCTCTCATCAATTTACGCTATCGCTCATAGCTATGCTACCTTTGAGTCCAAAATAAAACACTGATAAAACTTCAAATGACCCTAACTTCTATGCAGTGTGTCCTATACCTATCAAAGTATGCAACATTCAAATGCTTGCAACTTTTTACTGGAGCGTAATAAAATCTTGAAATTTCCTGACAATAAATTAATCGTGCCTCTTTTCAATTTAAGCTATCGCTCGTAGCTATGCTACCCTTGAGTCCCAAATCAAACACTGATAAAACTTCAAATGGCCCTAACTTCGATACTGTGCATCCTATACCTATCAAAGTTTGCATATTCAAATAATTGTAACTTTTTACTGGAGCGTCATAAAACCTTGAAATTTTGTGACAATGAAGTACTCGAGGCTCTTGTCAATTAAAGTTATCGCTCATAGCTATGCTACCCTTGAGTCCCAAATCAAACACTGATAAAACTTCAAATGACCCTAACTTCTATATGGTGGATCCTATACCTATCAAAGTTTGCTTGTAACTTTTAACTGGAGCGTCATAAAACCTTGAAATTTTGTGACAATGAAGTATTCGAGCCGGTTATCAATTTAAGCTATCGCTCATAGCTATGCTACCCTTGACTCCAAAAATACAAAACACTGATGAAAGGTCAAATGGCCTTAACTTCTATACGGTGCGTCCTATACCTATCAAAGTTTGCAACATTCAAATGCTTGTAACTTTTTACTGGAGCCTTATAAAACCCTGAAAATTTTGTGACAATAAAGTACTCGTTCCTATTGTCAATTTAAGCTATCGCTCATAGCAATGCTGCCCTTGAGTCCCAAAACAAATACTGATAAAACTTAAAATGGCCCTAACTTCTATACTGTGCATCCTACACCTATCAAAGTTTGCACCATTCAAATGCTTTTAACTTTTTACTGGAGCGTCATAAAACCCTGAAAATTTTGTGACAATAAAGTACTCGTTCCTCTTGTCAATTTAACCTATCGCTCATAGCTATGCTACCCTTGAGTCCAAAATAACACACTGATAAAACTTCAAATGGCCCTAACTTCTATACGGTGCGTCCAACCAGTATCAACGTTTGCAACATTTAAATGCTTGTAACTTTTTACTGGAGCGTAAGTACTCGTGCCTCTTGTCAATTTAAACTATCGCTCATAGCAATGCGCTCATAGCAAACAATGATAAAACTTCAAATGGCCATAACTTCTATACAGTGCGTCCTACATCTATCGAAGTTTGCAACATTCTATTGCTTGTAACTTTCTACTGGAGGGTCATAAAAACTTGAAATTTTATGACAATAAAATACTCGTGCCTCCTGTCAATTTAAGCTATCGCTCATAGCTATGCTACCCTTGAGTCTAAAATAAAACACTGATAAAACTTCAAATGGCCCTAACTTCTATACGGTGCGTCCAACCCCTATCAAAGTTTGCAACATTCAAATGCTTGTAACGTGCATCTTGTCAATTTAAGCTATCGCTCGTAGCTATACTACCCTTTAGTCCCAAATCAAACACTGATGAAACTTCACATGGCCTTAACTTCTATACGGTGTGTCCTATACCTATCAAAGTTTGCAACATTCAAATGCTTGTAGCTTTTTACTGGAGCGTCATAAAACCCTGAAAATTTTGTGACAATAAAGTACTCGTTCCTATTGTCAATTTAAGCTATCGCTCATAGCAATGCTGCCCTTGAGTCCCAAAACAAATACTGATAAAATTTAAAATGGCCCTAACTTCTATACTGTGCATCCTATACCTATCAAAGTTTGCAACATTCAAATGCTTGTAACTTTTAACTGGAGCGTCACAAAACCTTGAAATTTTGTGACAAGGAAGTGCTCGAGCCTCTTATCAATTTAAGCTATCCCTCATAGCTATGTTATTCTTGATTCAAAGATAAAACACTGATAAAACTTCAAATGGCCCTAACTTCTATACGGTGCGTCCAACCCCTATCAAAGTTTGCAACATTCAAATGCTTGTAACTGTTTACTGGAGGGTCATAAAATCTTGAAATTTTATGACAATAAAATACTCGTGCTTCTTATCAATTTAAGCTATGCTACCCTTGAGTCTAAAATAAAACACTGATAAAACTTCAAATGGCCCTAACTTCTATACTGTGCATCCTATACCTATCAAAGTTTGCAACATTCAAATGCTTTTAACTTTTTACTGGAGCCTCATAAAACCTTGAAATTTTTTAACAATGAAGTACTCGAGCCTCTTATCAATTTAAGCTATCGCTCATAGCTATGGTACCCTTGACTCCAAAATAAGACACTGATGAAACTTCAAATTAAGTTATCGCTCGTAGCTATGCTACCCTTGAGTCCCAAATCAAACACTGATAAAACTTCAAATGGCCCTAACTTCTATACGATGCGTCCTATACCTATCAAAGTTTGCTTGTAACTTTTAACTGGAGCGTCATAAAACCTTGAAATTTTGTGACAATAAATTAATCGTGCATCTTGTCAATTTAAGCTATCGCTCGTAGCTATACTACCTTTTAGTCCCAAATCAAACACTGATAAAACTTCAAATGGCCCTAACTTCTATACGATGCGTCCTATACCTATCAAAGTTTCAATTCAAATGCTTGTAACTTTTTACTGGAGCGTCATAAAACCCTGAAAATTTTGTGACAATAAATTACTCGTGACAATTGTCAATTTAAGCTATCGCTCGTAGCTATGCTACCCTTGCGTCCCAAATCAAACACTGATAAAACTTCAAATGGCCCTAACTTCTATACTGTGCATCCTATACCTATCAAAGTTTGCAACATTCAAATACTTGTAACTTTTTACTGGAGCGTCATAAAACCTTGAAATTTTGCGACAATGAAGTACTCGAGGCTCTTGTCAATTAAAGTTATCGCTCATAGCTATGCTACCTTTGAGTCCCAAATCAAACACTGATAAAACTTCAAATGACCCTAACTTCTATACGGTGGATCGTATACCTATCAAAGTTTGCTTGTAACTTTTAACTGGAGCGTCATAAAACCTTGAAATTTTGTGACAATGAAGTATTCAAGCCTGTTATCAATTTAAGCAATCGCTCATAGCTATGCTCCCCTTGACTCCAAAAATACAAAACACTGATGAAACTTCACATGGCCTTAACTTCTATACGGTGTGTCCTATACCTATCAAAGTTTGCAACATTCAAATGCTTGTAGCTTTTTACTGGAGCGTCATAAAACCCTGAAAATTTTGTGACAATAAAGTACTCGTTCCTATTGTCAATTTAAGCTATCGCTCATAGCAATGCTGCCCTTGAGTCCCAAAACAAATACTGATAAAATTTAAAATGGCCCTAACTTCTATACTGTGCATCCTATACCTATCAAAGTTTGCAATATTCAAATGCTTGTAACTTTTAACTGGAGCGTCACAAAACCTTGAAATTTTGTGACAAGGAAGTGCTCGAGCCTCTTATCAATTTAAGCTATCCCTCATAGCTATGTTATTCTTGATTCAAAGATAAAACACTGATAAAACTTCAAATGGCCCTAACTTCTATACGGTGCGTCCAACCCCTATCAAAGTTTGCAACATTCAAATGCTTGTAACTTTTTACTGGAGGGTCATAAAATCTTGAAATTTTATGACAATAAAATACTCGTGCTTCTTATCAATTTAAGCTATGCTACCCTTGAGTCTAAAATAAAACACTGATAAAACTTCAAATGGCCCTAACTTCTATACTGTGCATCCTATACCTATCAAAGTTTGCAACATTCAAATGCTTTTAACTTTTTACTGGAGCCTCATAAAACCTTGAAATTTTTTAACAATGAAGTACTCGAGCCTCTTATCAATTTAAGCTATCGCTCATAGCTATGGTACCCTTGACTCCAAAATAAGACACTGATGAAACTTCAAATTAAGTTATCGCTCGTAGCTATGCTACCCTTGAGTCCCAAATCAAACACTGATAAAACTTCAAATGGCCCTAACTTCTATACGATGCGTCCTATACCTATCAAAGTTTGCTTGTAACTTTTAACTGGAGCGTCATAAAACCTTGAAATTTTGTGACAATAAATTAATCGTGCATCTTGTCAATTTAAGCTATCGCTCGTAGCTATACTACCCTTTAGTCCCAAATCAAACACTGATAAAACTTCAAATGGCCCTAACTTCTATACGATGCGTCCTATACCTATCAAAGTTTCAATTCAAATGCTTGTAACTTTTTACTGGAGCGTCATAAAACCCTGAAAATTTTGTGACAATAAATTACTCGTGACAATTGTCAATTTAAGCTATCGCTCGTAGCTATGCTACCCTTGCGTCCCAAATCAAACACTGATAAAACTTCAAATGGCCCTAACTTCTATACTGTGCATCCTATACCTATCAAAGTTTGCAACATTCAAATACTTGTAACTTTTTACTGGAGCGTCATAAAACCTTGAAATTTTGCGACAATGAAGTACTCGAGGCTCTTGTCAATTAAAGTTATCGCTCATAGCTATGCTACCTTTGAGTCCCAAATCAAACACTGATAAAACTTCAAATGACCCTAACTTCTATACGGTGGATCGTATACCTATCAAAGTTTGCTTGTAACTTTTAACTGGAGCGTCATAAAACCTTGAAATTTTGTGACAATGAAGTATTCAAGCCTGTTATCAATTTAAGCAATCGCTCATAGCTATGCTCCCCTTGACTCCAAAAATACAAAACACTGATGAAACTTCACATGGCCTTAACTTCTATACGGTGTGTCCTATACCTATCAAAGTTTGCAACATTCAAATGCTTGTAGCTTTTTACTGGAGCGTCATAAAACCCTGAAAATTTTGTGACAATAAAGTACTCGTTCCTATTGTCAATTTAAGCTATCGCTCATAGCAATGCTGCCCTTGAGTCCCAAAACAAATACTGATAAAATTTAAAATGGCCCTAACTTCTATACTGTGCATCCTATACCTATCAAAGTTTGCAACATTCAAATGCTTGTAACTTTTAACTGGAGCGTCACAAAACCTTGAAATTTTGTGACAAGGAAGTGCTCGAGCCTCTTATCAATTTAAGCTATCCCTCATAGCTATGTTATTATTGATTCAAAGATAAAACACTGATAAAACTTCAAATGGCCCTAACTTCTATACGGTGCGTCCAACCCCTATCAAAGTTTGCAACATTCAAATGCTTGTAACTTTTTACTGGAGGGTCATAAAATCTTGAAATTTTATGACAATAAAATACTCGTGCTTCTTATCAATTTAAGCTATGCTACCCTTGAGTCTAAAATAAAACACTGATAAAACTTCAAATGGCCCTAACTTCTATACTGTGCATCCTATACCTATCAAAGTTTGCAACATTCAAATGCTTTTAACTTTTTACTGGAGCCTCATAAAACCTTGGAATTTTTTAACAATGAAGTACTCGAGCCTCTTATCAATTTAAGCTATCGCTCATAGCTATGGTACCCTTGACTCCAAAATAAGACACTGATGAAACTTCAAATTAAGTTATCGCTCGTAGCTATGCTACCCTTGAGTCCCAAATCAAACACTGATAAAACTTCTAAATGCCCTAACTTCTATACGATGCGTCCTATACCTATCAAAGTTTGCTTGTAACTTTTAACTGGAGCGTCATAAAACCTTGAAATTTTGTGACAATAAATTAATCGTGCATCTTGTCAATTTAAGCTATCGCTCGTAGCTATACTACCCTTTAGTCCCAAATCAAACACTGATAAAACATCAAATGGCCCTAACTTCTATACGATGCGTCCTATACCTATCAAAGTTTGCAAAATTCAAATGCTTGTAACTTTTTACTGGAGCGTCATAAAACCCTGAAAATTTTGTGACAATAAATTACTCGTGACAATTGTCAATTTAAGCTATCGCTCGTAGCTATGCTACCCTTGCGTCCCAAATCAAACACTGATAAAACTTCAAATGGCCCTAACTTCTATACTGTGCATCCTATACCTATCAAAGTTTGCAACATTCAAATACTTGTAACTTTTTACTGGAGCGTCATAAAACCTTGAAATTTTGCGACAATGAAGTACTCGAGGCTCTTGTCAATTAAAGTTATCGCTCATAGCTATGCTACCTTTGAGTCCCAAATCAAACACTGATAAAACTTTAAATGACCCTAACTTCTATACGGTGGATCGTATACCTATCAAAGTTTGCTTGTAACTTTTAACTGGAGCGTCATAAAACCTTGAAATTTTGTGACAATGAAGTATTCAAGCCTGTTATCAATTTAAGCAATCGCTCATAGCTATGCTCCCCTTGACTCCAAAAATACAAAACACTGATGAAACTTCACATGGCCTTAACTTCTATACGGTGTGTCCTATACCTATCAAAGTTTGCAACATTCAAATGCTTGTAGCTTTTTACTGGAGCGTCATAAAACCCTGAAAATTTTGTGACAATAAAGTACTCGTTCCTATTGTCAATTTAAGCTATCGCTCATAGCAATGCTGCCCTTGAGTCCCAAAACAAATACTGATAAAATTTAAAATGGCCCTAACTTCTATACTGTGCATCCTATACCTATCAAAGTTTGCAACATTCAAATGCTTGTAACTTTTAACTGGAGCGTCACAAAACCTTGAAATTTTGTGACAAGGAAGTGCTCGAGCCTCTTATCAATTTAAGCTATCCCTCATAGCTATGTTATTCTTGATTCAAAGATAAAACACTGATAAAACTTCAAATGGCCCTAACTTCTATACGGTGCGTCCAACCTCTATCAAAGTTTGCAACATTCAAATGCTTGTAACTTTTTACTGGAGTGTCATAAAATCTTGAAATTTTATGACAATAAAATACTCGTGCTTCTTATCAATTTAAGCTATGCTACCCTTGAGTCCCAAATCAAACACTGATAAAACTTCAAATGGCCCTAACTTCTATACGATGCGTCCTATACCTATCAAAGTTTGCTTGTAACTTTTAACTGGAGCGTCATAAAACCTTGAAATTTTGTGACAATAAATTAATCGTGCATCTTGTCAATTTAAGCTATCGCTCGTAGCTATACTACCCTTTAGTCCCAAATCAAACACTGATAAAACTTCAAATGGCCCTAACTTCTATACGATGCGTCCTATACCTATCAAAGTTTGCAAAATTCAAATGCTTGTAACTTTTTACTGGAGCGTCATAAAACCCTGAAAATTTTGTGACAATAAATTACTCGTGACAATTGTCAATTTAAGCTATCGCTCGTAGCTATGCTACCCTTGCGTCCCAAATCAAACACTGATAAAACTTCAAATGGCCCTAACTTCTATACTGTGCATCCTATACCTATCAAAGTTTGCAACATTCAAATACTTGTAACTTTTTACTGGAGCGTCATAAAACCTTGAAATTTTGCGACAATGAAGTACTCGAGGCTCTTGTCAATTAAAGTTATCGCTCATAGCTATGCTACCTTTGAGTCCCAAATCAAACACTGATAAAACTTCAAATGACCCTAACTTCTATACGGTGGATCGTATACCTATCAAAGTTTGCTTGTAACTTTTAACTGGAGCGTCATAAAACCTTGAAATTTTGTGACAATGAAGTATTCAAGCCTGTTATCAATTTAAGCAATCGATCATAGCTATGCTCCCCTTGACTCCAAAAATACAAAACACTGATGAAACTTCACATAGCCTTAACTTCTATACGGTGTGTCCTATACCTATCAAAGTTTGCAACATTCAAATGCTTGTAGCTTTTTACTGGAGCGTCATAAAACCCTGAAAATTTTGTGACAATAATGTACTCGTTCCTATTGTCAATTTAAGCTATCGCTCATAGCAATGCTGCCCTTGAGTCCCAAAACAAATACTGATAAAATTTAAAATGGCCCTAACTTCTATGCTGTGCATCCTATACCTATCAAAGTTTGCAACATTCAAATGCTCGTAACTTTTAACTGGAGCGTCACAAAACCTTGAAATTTTGTGACAAGGAAGTGCTCGAGCCTCTTATCAATTTAAGCTATCCCTCATAGCTATGTTATTCTTGATTCAAAGATAAAACACTGATAAAACTTCAAATGGCCCTAACTTCTATACGGTGGGTCCAACCCCTATCAAAGTTTGCAACATTCAAATGCTTGTAACTTTTTACTGGAGGGTCATAAAATCTTGAAATTTTATGACAATAAAATACTCGTGCTTCTTATCAATTTAAGCTATGCTACCCTTGAGTCTAAAATAAAACACTGATAAAACTTCAAATGGCCCTAACTTCTATACTGTGCATCCTATACCTATCAAAGTTTGCAACATTCAAATGCTTGTAACTTTTTACTGGAGGGTCATAAAATCTTGAAATTTTATGACAATAAAATACTCGTGCTTCTTATCAATTTAAGCTATGCTACCCTTGAGTCTAAAATAAAACACTGATAAAACTTCAAATGGCCCTAACTTCTATACTGTGCATCCTATACCTATCAAAGTTTGCAACATTCAAATGCTTTTAACTTTTTACTGGAGCCTCATAAAACCTTGAAATTTTTTAACAATGAAGTACTCGAGCCTCTTATCAATTTAAGCTATCGCTCATAGCTATGGTACTCCAAAATAAGACTACTTGACTCCAAAATAAGACACTGATGAAACTTCAAATTAAGTTATCGCTCGTAGCTATGCTACCCTTGAGTCCCAAATCAAACACTGATAAAACTTCAAATGACCCTAACTTCTATACGGTGGATCGTATACCTATCAAAGTTTGCTTGTAACTTTTAACTGGAGCGTCATAAAACCTTGAAATTTTGTGACAATGAAGTATTCAAGCCTGTTATCAATTTAAGCAATCGCTCATACCTATGCTCCCCTTGACTCCAAAAATACAAAACACTGATGAAACTTCACATGGCCTTAACTTCTATACGGTGTGTCCTATACCTATCAAAGTTTGCAACATTCAAATGCTTGTAGCTTTTTACTGGAGCGTCATAAAACCCTGAAAATTTTGTGACAATAAAGTACTCGTTCCTATTGTCAATTTAAGCTATCGCTCATAGCAATGCTGCCCTTGAGTCCCAAAACAAATACTGATAAAATTTAAAATGGCCCTAACTTCTATACTGTGCATCCTATACCTATCAAAGTTTGCAACATTCAAATGCTTGTAACTTTTAACTGGAGCGTCACAAAAACTTGAAATTTTGTGACAAGGAAGTGCTCGAGCCTCTTATCAATTTAAGCTATCCCTCATAGCTATGTTATTCTTGATTCAAAGATAAAACACTGGTAAAACTTCAAATGGCCCTAACTTCTATACGGTGCGTCCAACCCCTATCAAAGTTTGCAACATTCAAATGCTTGTAACTTTTTACTGGAGGGTCATAAAATCTTGAAATTTTATGACAATAAAATACTCGTGCTTCTTATCAATTTAAGCTATGCTACCCTTGAGTCTAAAATAAAACACTGATAAAACTTCAAATGGCCCTAACTTCTATACTGTGCATCCTATACCTATCAAAGTTTGCAACATTCAAATGCTTTTAACTTTTTACTGGAGCCTCATAAAACCTTGAAATTTTTTAACAATGAAGTACTCGAGCCTCTTATCAATTTAAGCTATCGCTCATAGCTATGGTACCCTTGACCTCAAAATAAGACACTGATGAAACTTCAAATTAAATTATCGCTCGTAGCTATGCTACCCTTGAGTCCCAAATCAAACACTGATAAAACTTCAAATGACCCTAACTTCTATACGGTGGATCGTATACCTATCAAAGTTTGCTTGTAACTTTTAACTGGAGCGTCATAAAACCTTGAAATTTTGTGACAATGAAGTATTCAAGCCTGTTATCAATTTAAGCAATCGCTCATAGCTATGCTCCCCTTGACTCCAAAAATACAAAACACTGATGAAACTTCACATGGCCCTAACTTCTATACGATGCGTCCTATACCTATCAAAGTTTGCAAAATTCAAATGCTTGTAACTTTTTACTGGAGCGTCATAAAACCCTGAAAATTTTGTGACAATAAATTACTCGTGACAATTGTCAATTTAAGCTATCGCTCGTAGCTATGCTACCCTTGCGTCCCAAATCAAACACTGATAAAACTTCAAATGGCCCTAACTTCTATACTGTGCATCCTATACCTATCAAAATTTGCAACATTCAAATACTTGTAACTTTTTACTGGAGCGTCATAAAACCTTGAAATTTTGCGACAATGAAGTACTCGAGGCTCTTGTCAATTAAAGTTATCGCTCATAGCTATGCTACCTTTGAGTCCCAAATCAAACACTGATAAAACTTCAAATGACCCTAACTTCTATACGGTGGATCGTATACCTATCAAAGTTTGCTTGTAACTTTTAACTGGAGCGTCATAAAACCTTGAAATTTTGTGACAATGAAGTATTCAAGCTTGTTATCAATTTAAGCAATCGCTCATAGCTATGCTCCCCTTGACTCCAAAAATACAAAACACTGATGAAACTTCACATGGCCTTAACTTCTATAAGGTGTCTCCTATACCTATCAAAGTTTGCAACATTCAAATGCTTGTAGCTTTTTACTGGAGCGTCATAAAACCCTGAAAATTTAGTGACAATAAAGTACTCGTTCCTATTGTCAATTTAAGCTATCGCTCATAGCAATGCTGCCCTTGAGTCCCAAAACAAATACTGATAAAATTTAAAATGGCCCTAACTTCTATACTGTGCATCCTATACCTATCAAAGTTTGCAACATTCAAATGCTTGTAACTTTTAACTGGAGCGTCACAAAACCTTGAAATTTTGTGACAAGGAAGTGCTCGAGCCTCTTATCAATTTAAGCTATCCCTCATAGCTATGTTATTCTTGATTCAAAGATAAAACACTGATAAAACTTCAAATGGCCCTAACTTCTATACGGTGCGTCCAACCCCTATCAAAGTTTGCAACATTCAAATGCTTGTAACTTTTTACTGGAGGGTCATAAAATCTTGAAATTTTATGACAATAAAATACTCGTGCTTCTTATCAATTTAAGCTATGCTACCTTTGAGTCTAAAATAAAACACTGATAAAACTTCAAATGGCCCTAACTTCTATACTGTGCATCCTATACCTATCAAAGTTTGCAACATTCAAATGCTTTTAACTTTTTACTGGAGCCTCATAAAACCTTGAAATTTTTTAACAATGAACTACTCGAGCCTCTTATCAATTTAAGCTATCGCTCATAGCTATGGTACCCTTGACTCCAAAATAAGACACTGATGAAACTTCAAATTAAGTTATCGCTCGTAGCTATGCTACCCTTGAGTCCCAAATCAAACACTGATAAAACTTCAAATGACCCTAACTTCTATACGGTGGATCGTATACCTATCAAAGTTTGCTTGTAACTTTTAACTGGAGCGTCATAAAACCTTGAAATTTTGTGACAATGAAGTATTCAAGCCTGTTATCAATTTAAGCAATCGCTCATAGCTATGCTCCCCTTGACTCCAAAAATACAAAACACTGATGAAACTTCACATGGCCTTAACTTCTATACGGTGTGTCCTATACCTATCAAAGTTTGCAACATTCAAATGCTTGTAGCTTTTTACTGGAGCGTCATAAAACCCTGAAAATTTTGTGACAATAAAGTACTCGTTCCTATTGTCAATTTAAGCTATCGCTCATAGCAATGCTGCCCTTGAGTCCCAAAACAAATACTGATAAAATTTAAAATGGCCCTAACTTCTATACTGTGCATCCTATACCTATCAAAGTTTGCAACATTCAAATACTTGTAACTTTTTACTGGAGCGTCATAAAACCTTGAAATTTTGCGACAATGAAGTACTCGAGGCTCTTGTCAATTAAAGTTATCGCTCATAGCTATGCTACCTTTGAGTCCCAAATCAAACACTGATAAAACTTCAAATGACCCTAACTTCTATACGGTGGATCGTATACCTATCAAAGTTTGCTTGTAACTTTTAACTGGAGCGTCATAAAACCTTGAAATTTTGTGACAATAAATTAATCGTGCATCTTGTCAATTTAAGCTATCGCTCGTAGCTATACTACCCTTTAGTCCCAAATCAAACACTGATAAAACTTCAAATGGCCCTAACTTCTATACGATGCGTCCTATACCTATCAAAGTTTGCAAAATTCAAATGCTTGTAACTTTTTACTGGAGCGTCATAAAACCCTGAAAATTTTGTGACAATAAATTACTCGTGACAATTGTCAATTTAAGCTATCGCTCGTAGCTATGCTACCCTTGCGTCCCAAATCAAACACTGATAAAACTTCAAATGGCCCTAACTTCTATACTGTGCATCCTATACCTATCAAAGTTTGCAACATTCAAATACTTGTAACTTTTTACTGGAGCGTCATAAAACCTTGAAATTTTGCGACAATGAAGTACTCGAGGCTCTTGTCAATTAAAGTTATCGCTCATAGCTATGCTACCTTTGAGTCCCAAATCAAACACTGATAAAACTTCAAATGACCCTAACTTCTATACGGTGGATCGTATACCTATCAAAGTTTGCTTGTAACTTTTAACTGGAGCGTCATAAAACCTTGAAATTTTGTGACAATGAAGTATTCAAGCCTGTTATCAATTTAAGCAATCGATCATAGCTATGCTCCCCTTGACTCCAAAAATACAAAACACTGATGAAACTTCACATGGCCTTAACTTCTATACGGTGTGTCCTATACCTATCAAAGTTTGCAACATTCAAATGCTTGTAGCTTTTTACTGGAGCGTCATAAAACCCTGAAAATTTTGTGACAATAAAGTACTCGTTCCTATTGTCAATTTAAGCTATCGCTCATAGCAATGCTGCCCTTGAGTCCCAAAACAAATACTGATAAAATTTAAAATGGCCCTAACTTCTATACTGTGCATCCTATACCTATCAAAGTTTGCAACATTCAAATGCTCGTAACTTTTAACTGGAGCGTCACAAAACCTTGAAATTTTGTGACAAGGAAGTGCTCGAGCCTCTTATCAATTTAAGCTATCCCTCATAGCTATGTTATTCTTGATTCAAAGATAAAACACTGATAAAACTTCAAATGGCCCTAACTTCTATACGGTGGGTCCAACCCCTATCAAAGTTTGCAACATTCAAATGCTTGTAACTTTTTACTGGAGGGTCATAAAATCTTGAAATTTTATGACAATAAAATACTCGTGCTTCTTATCAATTTAAGCTATGCTACCCTTGAGTCTAAAATAAAACACTGATAAAACTTCAAATGGCCCTAACTTCTATACTGTGCATCCTATACCTATCAAAGTTTGCAACATTCAAATGCTTTTAACTTTTTACTGGAGCCTCATAAAACCTTGAAATTTTTTAACAATGAAGTACTCGAGCCTCTTATCAATTTAAGCTATCGCTCATAGCTATGGTACCCTTGACTCCAAAATAAGACACTGATGAAACTTCAAATTAAGTTATCGCTCGTAGCTATGCTACCCTTGAGTCCCAAATCAAACACTGATAAAACTTCAAATGACCCTAACTTCTATACGGTGGATCGTATACCTATCAAAGTTTGCTTGTAACTTTTAACTGGAGCGTCATAAAACCTTGAAATTTTGTGACAATGAAGTATTCAAGCCTGTTATCAATTTAAGCAATCGCTCATACCTATGCTCCCCTTGACTCCAAAAATACAAAACACTGATGAAACTTCACATGGCCTTAACTTCTATACGGTGTGTCCTATACCTATCAAAGTTTGCAACATTCAAATGCTTGTAGCTTTTTACTGGAGCGTCATAAAACCCTGAAAATTTTGTGACAATAAAGTACTCGTTCCTATTGTCAATTTAAGCTATCGCTCATAGCAATGCTGCCCTTGAGTCCCAAAACAAATACTGATAAAATTTAAAATGGCCCTAACTTCTATACTGTGCATCCTATACCTATCAAAGTTTGCAACATTCAAATGCTTGTAACTTTTAACTGGAGCGTCACAAAAACTTGAAATTTTGTGACAAGGAAGTGCTCGAGCCTCTTATCAATTTAAGCTATCCCTCATAGCTATGTTATTCTTGATTCAAAGATAAAACACTGGTAAAACTTCAAATGGCCCTAACTTCTATACGGTGCGTCCAACCCCTATCAAAGTTTGCAACATTCAAATGCTTGTAACTTTTTACTGGAGGGTCATAAAATCTTGAAATTTTATGACAATAAAATACTCGTGCTTCTTATCAATTTAAGCTATGCTACCCTTGAGTCTAAAATAAAACACTGATAAAACTTCAAATGGCCCTAACTTCTATACTGTGCATCCTATACCTATCAAAGTTTGCAACATTCAAATGCTTTTAACTTTTTACTGGAGCCTCATAAAACCTTGAAATTTTTTAACAATGAAGTACTCGAGCCTCTTATCAATTTAAGCTATCGCTCATAGCTATGGTACCCTTGACCTCAAAATAAGACACTGATGAAACTTCAAATTAAGTTATCGCTCGTAGCTATGCTACCCTTGAGTCCCAAATCAAACACTGAAAAAATTTAAAATGGCCCTAACTTCTATACTGTGCATCCTATACCTATCAAAATTTGCAACATTCAAATACTTGTAACTTTTTACTGGAGCGTCATAAAACCTTGAAATTTTGCGACAATGAAGTACTCGAGGCTCTTGTCAATTAAAGTTATCGCTCATAGCTATGCTACCTTTGAGTCCCAAATCAAACACTGATAAAACTTCAAATGACCCTAACTTCTATACGGTGGATCGTATACCTATCAAAGTTTGCTTGTAACTTTTAACTGGAGCGTCATAAAACCTTGAAATTTTGTGACAATGAAGTATTCAAGCCTGTTATCAATTTAAGCAATCGCTCATAGCTATGCTCCCCTTGACTCCAAAAATACAAAACACTGATGAAACTTCACATGGCCTTAACTTCTATAAGGTGTCTCCTATACCTATCAAAGTTTGCAACATTCAAATGCTTGTAGCTTTTTACTGGAGCGTCATAAAACCCTGAAAATTTAGTGACAATAAAGTACTCGTCCCTATTGTCAATTTAAGCTATCGCTCATAGCAATGCTGCCCTTGAGTCCCAAAACAAATACTGATAAAATTTAAAATGGCCCTAACTTCTATACTGTGCATCCTATACCTATCAAAGTTTGCAACATTCAAATGCTTGTAACTTTTAACTGGAGCGTCACAAAACCTTGAAATTTTGTGACAAGGAAGTGCTCGAGCCTCTTATCAATTTAAGCTATCCCTCATAGCTATGTTATTCTTGATTCAAAGATAAAACACTGATAAAACTTCAAATGGCCCTAACTTCTATACGGTGCGTCCAACCCCTATCAAAGTTTGCAACATTCAAATGCTTGTAACTTTTTACTGGAGGGTCATAAAATCTTGAAATTTTATGACAATAAAATACTCGTGCTTCTTATCAATTTAAGCTATGCTACCTTTGAGTCTAAAATAAAACACTGATAAAACTTCAAATGGCCCTAACTTCTATACTGTGCATCCTATACCTATCAAAGTTTGCAACATTCAAATGCTTTTAACTTTTTACTGGAGCCTCATAAAACCTTGAAATTTTTTAACAATGAAGTACTCGAGCCTCTTATCAATTTAAGCTATCGCTCATAGCTATGGTACCCTTGACTCCAAAATAAGACACTGATGAAACTTCAAATTAAGTTATCGCTCGTAGCTATGCTACCATTGAGTCCCAAATCAAACACTGATAAAACTTCAAATGACCCTAACTTCTATACGGTGGATCGTATACCTATCAAAGTTTGCTTGTAACTTTTAACTGGAGCGTCATAAAACCTTGAAATTTTGTGACAATGAAGTATTCAAGCCTGTTATCAATTTAAGCAATCGCTCATAGCTATGCTCCCCTTGACTCCAAAAATACAAAACACTGATGAAACTTCACATGGCCTTAACTTCTATACGGTGTGTCCTATACCTATCAAAGTTTGCAACATTCAAATGCTTGTAGCTTTTTACTGGAGCGTCATAAAGCCCTGAAAATTTTGTGACAATAAAGTACTCGTTCCTATTGTCAATTTAAGCTATCGCTCATAGCAATGCTGCCCTTGAGTCCCAAAACAAATACTGATAAAATTTAAAATGGCCCTAACTTCTATACTGTGCATCCTATACCTATCAAAGTTTGCAACATTCAAATACTTGTAACTTTTTACTGGAGCGTCATAAAACCTTGAAATTTTGCGACAATGAAGTACTCGAGGCTCTTGTCAATTAAAGTTATCGCTCATAGCTATGCTACCTTTGAGTCCCAAATCAAACACTGATAAAACTTCAAATGACCCTAACTTCTATACGGTGGATCGTATACCTATCAAAGTTTGCTTGTAACTTTTAACTGGAGCGTCATAAAACCTTGAAATTTTGTGACAATGAAGTATTCAAGCCTGTTATCAATTTAAGCAATCGCTCATACCTATGCTCCCCTTGACTCCAAAAATACAAAACACTGATGAAACTTCACATGGCCTTAACTTCTATACGGTGTGTCCTATACCTATCAAAGTTTGCAACATTCAAATGCTTGTAGCTTTTTACTGGAGCGTCATAAAACCCTGAAAATTTTGTGACAATAAAGTACTCGTTCCTATTGTCAATTTAAGCTATCGCTCATAGCAATGCTGCCCTTGAGTCCCAAAACAAATACTGATAAAATTTAAAATGGCCCTAACTTCTATACTGTGCATCCTATACCTATCAAAGTTTGCAACATTCAAATGCTTGTAACTTTTAACTGGAGCGTCACAAAAACTTGAAATTTTGTGACAAGGAAGTGCTCGAGCCTCTTATCAATTTAAGCTATCCCTCATAGCTATGTTATTCTTGATTCAAAGATAAAACACTGGTAAAACTTCAAATGGCCCTAACTTCTATACGGTGCGTCCAACCCCTATCAAAGTTTGCAACATTCAAATGCTTGTAACTTTTTACTGGAGGGTCATAAAATCTTGAAATTTTATGACAATAAAATACTCGTGCTTCTTATCAATTTAAGCTATGCTACCCTTGAGTCTAAAATAAAACACTGATAAAACTTCAAATGGCCCTAACTTCTATACTGTGCATCCTATACCTATCAAAGTTTGCAACATTCAAATGCTTTTAACTTTTTACTGGAGCCTCATAAAACCTTGAAATTTTTTAACAATGAAGTACTCGAGCCTCTTATCAATTTAAGCTATCGCTCATAGCTATGGTACCCTTGACCTCAAAATAAGACACTGATGAAACTTCAAATTAAGTTATCGCTCGTAGCTATGCTACCCTTGAGTCCCAAATCAAACACTGAAAAAATTTAAAATGGCCCTAACTTCTATACTGTGCATCCTATACCTATCAAAATTTGCAACATTCAAATACTTGTAACTTTTTACTGGAGCGTCATAAAACCTTGAAATTTTGCGACAATGAAGTACTCGAGGCTCTTGTCAATTAAAGTTATCGCTCATAGCTATGCTACCTTTGAGTCCCAAATCAAACACTGATAAAACTTCAAATGACCCAAACTTCTATACGGTGGATCGTATACCTATCAAAGTTTGCTTGTAACTTTTAACTGGAGCGTCATAAAACCTTGAAATTTTGTGACAATGAAGTATTCAAGCCTGTTATCAATTTAAGCAATCGCTCATAGCTATGCTCCCCTTGACTCCAAAAATACAAAACACTGATGAAACTTCACATGGCCTTAACTTCTATAAGGTGTCTCCTATACCTATCAAAGTTTGCAACATTCAAATGCTTGTAGCTTTTTACTGGAGCGTCATAAAACCCTGAAAATTTAGTGACAATAAAGTACTCGTCCCTATTGTCAATTTAAGCTATCGCTCATAGCAATGCTGCCCTTGAGTCCCAAAACAAATACTGATAAAATTTAAAATGGCCCTAACTTCTATACTGTGCATCCTATACCTATCAAAGTTTGCAACATTCAAATGCTTGTAACTTTTAACTGGAGCGTCACAAAACCTTGAAATTTTGTGACAAGCAAGTGCTCGAGCCTCTTATCAATTTAAGCTATCCCTCATAGCTATGTTATTCTTGATTCAAAGATAAAACACTGATAAAACTTCAAATGGCCCTAACTTCTATACGGTGCGTCCAACCCCTATCAAAGTTTGCAACATTCAAATGCTTGTAACTTTTTACTGGAGGGTCATAAAATCTTGAAATTTTATGACAATAAAATACTCGTGCTTCTTATCAATTTAAGCTATGCTACCTTTGAGTCTAAAATAAAACACTGATAAAACTTCAAATGGCCCTAACTTCTATACTGTGCATCCTATACCTATCAAAGTTTGCAACATTCAAATGCTTTTAACTTTTTACTGGAGCCTCATAAAACCTTGAAATTTTTTAACAATGAAGTACTCGAGCCTCTTATCAATTTAAGCTATCGCTCATAGCTATGGTACCCTTGACTCCAAAATAAGACACTGATGAAACTTCAAATTAAGTTATCGCTCGTAGCTATGCTACCATTGAGTCCCAAATCAAACACTGATAAAACTTCAAATGACCCTAACTTCTATACGGTGGATCGTATACCTATCAAAGTTTGCTTGTAACTTTTAACTGGACCGTCATAAAACCTTGAAATTTTGTGACAATGAAGTATTCAAGCCTGTTATCAATTTAAGCAATCGCTCATAGCTATGCTCCCCTTGACTCCAAAAATACAAAACACTGATGAAACTTCACATGGCCTTAACTTCTATACGGTGTGTCCTATACCTATCAAAGTTTGCAACATTCAAATGCTTGTAGCTTTTTACTGGAGCGTCATAAAGCCCTGAAAATTTTGTGACAATAAAGTACTCGTTCCTATTGTCAATTTAAGCTATCGCTCATAGCAATGCTGCCCTTGAGTCCCAAAACAAATACTGATAAAATTTAAAATGGCCCTAACTTCTATACTGTGCATCCTATACCTATCAAAGTTTGCAACATTCAAATACTTGTAACTTTTTACTGGAGCGTCATAAAACCTTGAAATTTTGCGACAATGAAGTACTCGAGGCTCTTGTCAATTAAAGTTATCGCTCATAGCTATGCTACCTTTGAGTCCCAAATCAAACACTGATAAAACTTCAAATGACCCTAACTTCTATACGGTGGATCGTATACCTATCAAAGTTTGCTTGTAACTTTTAACTGGAGCGTCATAAAACCTTGAAATTTTGTGACAATGAAGTATTCAAGCCTGTTATCAATTTAAGCAATCGCTCATAGCTATGCTCCCCTTGACTCCAAAAATACAAAACACTGATGAAACTTCACATGGCCTTAACTTCTATACGGTGTGTCCTATACCTATCAAAGTTTGCAACATTCAAATGCTTGTAGCTTTTTACTGGAGCGTCATAAAACCCTGAAAATTTTGTGACAATAAAGTACTCGTTCCTATTGTCAATTTAAGCTATCGCTCATAGCAATGCTGCCGTTGAGTCCCAAAACAAATACTGATAAAATTTAAAATGGCCCTAACTTCTATACTGTGCATCCTATACCTATCAAAGTTTGCAACATTCAAATGCTTGTAACTTTTAACTGGAGCGTCACAAAACCTTGAAATTTTGTGACAAGGAAGTGCTCGAGCCTCTTATCAATTTAAGCTATCCCTCATAGCTATGTTATTCTTGATTCAAAGATAAAACACTGATAAAACTTCAAATGGCCCTAACTTCTATACGGTGCGTCCAACCCCTATCAAAGTTTGCAACATTCAAATGCTTGTAACTTTTTACTGGAGGGTCATAAAATCTTGAAATTTTATGACAATAAAATACTCGTGCTTCTTATCAATTTAAGCTATGCTACCCTTGAGTCTAAAATAAAACACTGATAAAACTTCAAATGGCCCTAACTTCTATACTGTGCATCCTATACCTATCAAAGTTTGCAACATTCAAATGCTTTTAACTTTTTACTGGAGCCTCATAAAACCTTGAAATTTTTTAACAATGAAGTACTCGAGCCTCTTATCAATTTAAGCTATCGCTCATAGCTATGGTACCCTTGACTCCAAAATAAGACACTGATGAAACTTCAAATTAAGTTATCGCTCGTAGCTGTGCTACCCTTGAGTCCCAAATCAAACACTGATAAAACTTCAAATGACCCTAACTTCTATACGGTGGATCGTATACCTATCAAAGTTTGCTTGTAACTTTTAACTGGAGCGTCATAAAACCTTGAAATTTTGTGACAATGAAGTATTCAAGCCTGTTATCAATTTAAGCAATCGCTCATAGCTATGCTCCCCTTGACTCCAAAAATACAAAACACTGATGAAACTTCACATGGCCTTAACTTCTATACGGTGTGTCCTATACCTATCAAAGTTTGCAACATTCAAATGCTTGTAGCTTTTTACTGGAGCGTCATAAAACCCTGAAAATTTTGTGACAATAAAGTACTCGTTCCTATTGTCAATTTAAGCTATCGCTCATAGCAATGCTGCCCTTGAGTCCCAAAACAAATACTGATAAAATTTAAAATGGCCCTAACTTCTATACTGTGCATCCTATACCTATCAAAGTTTGCAACATTCAAATGATTGTAACTTTTAACTGGAGCGTCACAAAACCTTGAAATTTTGTGACAAGGAAGTGCTCGAGCCTCTTATCAATTTAAGCTATCCCTCATAGCTATGTTATTCTTGATTCAAAGATAAAACACTGATAAAACTTCAAACGGCCCTAACTTCTATACGGTGCGTCCAACCCCTATCAAAGTTTGCAACATTCAAATGCTTGTAACTTTTTACTGGAGGGTCATAAAATCTTGAAATTTTACGACAATAAAATACTCGTGCTTCTTATCAATTTAAGCTATGCTACCCTTGAGTCTAAAATAAAACACTGATAAAACTTCAAATGGCCCTAACTTCTATACTGTGCATCCTATACCTATCAAAGTTTGCAACATTCAAATGCTTTTAACTTTTTACTGGAGCCTCATAAAACCTTGAAATTTTTTAACAATGAAGTACTCGAGCCTCTTATCAATTTAAGCTATCGCTCATAGCTATGGTACCCTTGACTCCAAAATAAGACACTGATGAAACTTCAAATTAAGTTATCGCTCGTAGCTATGCTACCCTTGAGTCCCAAATCAAACACTGATAAAACTTCAAATGACCCTAACTTCTATACGGTGGATGGTATACCTATCAAAGTTTGCTTGTAACTTTTAACTGGAGCGTCATAAAACCTTGAAATTTTGTGACAATGAAGTATTCAAGCCTGTTATCAATTTAAGCAATCGCTCATAGCTATGCTCCCCTTGACTCCAAAAATACAAAACACTGATGAAACTTCACATGGCTTTAACTTCTATACGGTGTGTCCTATACCTATCAAAGTTTGCAACATTCAAATGCTTGTAGCTTTTTACTGGTGCGTCATAAAACCCTGAAAATTTTGTGACAATAAAGTACTCGTTCCTATTGTCAATTTAAGCTATCGCTCATAGCAATGCTGCCCTTGAGTCCCAAAACAAATACTGATAAAATTTAAAATGGCCCTAACTTCTATACTGTGCATCCTATACCTATCAAAGTTTGCAACATTCAAATGCTTGTAACTTTTAACTGGAGCGTCACAAAACCTTGAAATTTTGTGACAAGGAAGTGCTCGAGCCTCTTATCAATTTAAGGTATCCCTCATAGCAATGTTATTCTTGATTCAAAGATAAAACACTGATAAAACTTCAAATGGCCCTAACTTCTATACGGTGCGTCCAACCCCTATCAAAGTTTGCAACATTCAAATGCTTGTAACTTTTTACTGGAGGGTCATAAAATCTTGAAATTTTATGACAATAAAATACTCGTGCTTCTTATCAATTTAAGCTATGCTACCCTTGAGTCTAAAATAAAACACTGATAAAACTTCAAATGGCCCTAACTTCTATACTGTGCATCCTATACCTATCAAAGTTTGCAACATTCAAATGCTTTTAACTTTTTACTGGAGCCTCATAAAACCTTGAAATTTTTTAACAATGAACTACTCGAGCCTCTTATCAATTTAAGCTATCGCTCATAGCTATGGTACCCTTGACTCCAAAATAAGACACTGATGAAACTTCAAATTAAGTTATCGCTCGTAGCTATGCTACCCTTGAGTCCCAAATCAAACACTGATAAAACTTCAAATGACCCTAACTTCTATACGGTGGATCGTATACCTATCAAAGTTTGCTTGTAACTTTTAACTGGAGCGTCATAAAACCTTGAAATTTTGTGACAATGAAGTATTCAAGCCTGTTATCAATTTAAGCAATCGCTCATAGCTATGCTCCCCTTGACTCCAAAAATACAAAACACTGATGAAACTTTACATGGCCTTAACTTCTATACGGTGTGTCCTATACCTATCAAAGTTTGCAACATTCAAATGCTTGTAGCTTTTTACTGGAGCGTCATAAAACCCTGAAAATTTTGTGACAATAAAGTACTCGTTCCTATTGTCAATTTAAGCTATCGCTCATAGCAATGCTGCCCTTGAGTCCCAAAACAAATACTGATAAAATTTAAAATGGCCCTAACTTCTATACTGTGCATCCTATACCTATCAAAGTTTGCAACATTCAAATGCTTGTAACTTTTAACTGGAGCGTCACAAAACCTTGAAATTTTGTGACAAGGAAGTGCTCGAGCCTCTTATCAATTTAAGCTATCCCTCATAGCTATGTTATTCTTGATTCAAAGATAAAACACTGATAAAACTTCAAATGGCCCTAACTTCTATACGGTGCGTCCAACCCCTATCAAAGTTTGCAACATTCAAATGCTTGTAACTTTTTACTGGAGGGTCATAAAATCTTGAAATTTTATGACAATAAAATACTCGTGCTTCTTATCAATTTAAGCTATGCTACCCTTGAGTCTAAAATAAAACACTGATAAAACTTCAAATGGCCCTAACTTCTATACTGTGCATCCTATACCTATCAAAGTTTGCAACATTCAAATGCTTTTAACTTTTTACTGGAGCCTCATAAAACCTTGAAATTTTTTAACAATGAAGTACTCGAGCCTCTTATCAATTTAAGCTATCGCTCATAGCTATGGTACCCTTGACTCCAAAATAAGACACTGATGAAACTTCAAATTAAGTTATCGCTCGTAGCTATGCTACCCTTGAGTCCCAAATCAAACACTGATAAAACTTCAAATGACCCTAACTTCTATACGGTGGATCGTATACCTATCAAAGTTTGCTTGTAACTTTTAACTGGAGCGTCATAAAACCTTGAAATTTTGTGACAATGAAGTATTCAAGCCTGTTATCAATTTAAGCAATCGCTCATAGCTATGCTCCCCTTGACTCCAAAAGTCCAAAACACTGATGAAACTTCACATGGCCTTAACTTCTATACGGTGTGTCCTATACCTATCAAAGTTTGCAACATACAAATGCTTGTAGCTTTTTACTGGTGCGTCATAAAACCCTGAAAATTTTGTGACAATAAAGTACTCGTTCCTATTGTCAATTTAAGCTATCGCTCATAGCAATGCTGCCCTTGAGTCCCAAAACAAATACTGATAAAATTTAAAATGGCCCTAACTTCTATACTGTGCATCCTATACCTATCAAAGTTTGCAACATTCAAATGCTTGTAACTTTTAACTGGAGCGTCACAAAACCTTGAAATTTTGTGACAAGGAAGTGCTCGAGCCTCTTATCAATTTAAGGTATCCCTCATAGCTATGTTATTCTTGATTCAAAGATAAAACACTGATAAAACTTCAAATGGCCCTAACTTCTATACGGTGCGTCCAACCCCTATCAAAGTTTGCAACATTCAAATGCTTGTAACTTTTTACTGGAGGGTCATAAAATCTTGAAATTTTATGACAATAAAATACTCGTGCTTCTTATCAATTTAAGCTATGCTACCCTTGAGTCTAAAATAAAACACTGATAAAACTTCAAATGGCCCTAACTTCTATACTGTGCATCCTATACCTATCAAAGTTTGCAACATTCAAATGCTTTTAAATTTTTACTGGAGCCTCATAAAACCTTGAAATTTTTTAACAATGAACTACTCGAGCCTCTTATCAATTTAAGCTATCGCTCATAGCTATGGTACCCTTGACTCCAAAATAAGACACTGATGAAACTTCAAATTAAGTTATCGCTCGTAGCTATGCTACCCTTGAGTCCCAAATCAAACACTGATAAAACTTCAAATGACCCTAACTTCTATACGGTGGATCGTATAGCTATCAAAGTTTGCTTGTAACTTTTAACTGGAGCGTCATAAAACCTTGAAATTTTGTGACAATGAAGTATTCAAGCCTGTTATCAATTTAAGCAATCGCTCATAGCTATGCTCCCCTTGACTCCAAAAATACAAAACACTGATGAAACTTTACATGGCCTTAACTTCTATACGGTGTGTCCTATACCTATCAAAGTTTGCAACATTCAAATGCTTGTAGCTTTTTACTGGAGCGTCATAAAACCCTGAAAATTTTGTGACAATAAAGTACTCGTTCCTATTGTCAATTTAAGCTATCGCTCATAGCAATGCTGCCCTTGAGTCCCAAAACAAATACTGATAAAATTTAAAATGGCCCTAACTTCTATATTGTGCATCCTATACCTATCAAAGTTTGCAACATTCAAATGCTTGTAACTTTTAACTGGAGCGTCACAAAACCTTGAAATTTTGTGACAAGGAAGTGCTCGAGCCTCTTATCAATTTAAGCTATCCCTCATAGCTATGTTATTCTTGATTCAAAGATAAAACACTGATAAAACTTCAAATGGCCCTAACTTCTATACGGTGCGTCCAACCCCTATCAAAGTTTGCAACATTCAAATGCTTGTAACTTTTTACTGGAGGGTCATAAAATCTTGAAATTTTATGACAATAAAATACTCGTGCTTCTTATCAATTTAAGCTATGCTACCCTTGAGTCTAAAATAAAACACTGATAAAACTTCAAATGGCCCTAACTTCTATACTGTGCATCCTATACCTATCAAAGTTTGCAACATTCAAATGCTTTTAACTTTTTACTGGAGCCTCATAAAACCTTGAAATTTTTTAACAATGAAGTACTCGAGGCTCTTGTCAATTAAAGTTATCGCTCATAGCTATGCTACCTTTGAGTCCCAAATCAAACACTGATAAAACTTCAAATGACCCTAACTTCTATACGGTGGATCGTATACCTATCAAAGTTTGCTTGTAACTTTTAACTGGAGCGTCATAAAACCTTGAAATTTTGTGACAATGAAGTATTCAAGCCTGTTATCAATTTAAGCAATCGCTCATAGCTATGCTCCCCTTGACTCCAAAAATACAAAACACTGATGAAACTTCACATGGCCTTAACTTCTATACGGTGTGTCCTATACCTATCAAAGTTTGCAACATTCAAATGCTTGTAGCTTTTTACTGGAGCGTCATAAAACCCTGAAAATTTTGTGACAATAAAGTACTCGTTCCTATTGTCAATTTAAGCTATCGCTCATAGCAATGCTGCCCTTTAGTCCCAAAACAAATACTGATAAAATTTAAAATGGCCCTAACTTCTATACTGTGCATCCTATACCTATCAAAGTTTGCAACATTCAAATGCTTGTAACTTTTAACTGGAGCGTCACAAAACCTTGAAATTTTGTGACAAGGAAGTGCTCGAGCCTCTTATCAATTTAAGCTATCCCTCATAGCTATGTTATTCTTGATTCAAAGATAAAACACTGATAAAACTTCAAATGGCCCTAACTTCTATACGGTGCGTCCAACCCCTATCAAAGTTTGCAACATTCAAATGCTTGTAACTTTTTACTGGAGGGTCATAAAATCTTGAAATTTTATGACAATAAAATACTCGTGCTTCTTATCAATTTAAGCTATGCTACCCTTGAGTCTAAAATAAAACACTGATAAAACTTCAAATGGCCCTAACTTCTATACTGTGCATCCTATACCTATCAAAGTTTGCAACATTCAAATGCTTTTAACTTTTTACTGGAGATTAATAAAACCTTGAAATTTTTTAACAATGAAGTACTCGAGCCTCTTATCAATTTAAGCTATCGCTCATAGCTATGGTACCCTTGACTCCAAAATAAGACACTGATGAAACTTCAAATTAAGTTATCGCTCGTAGCTATGCTACCCTTGAGTCCCAAATCAAACACTGATAAAACTTCAAATGACCCTAACTTCTATACGGTGGATCGTATACCTATCAAAGTTTGCTTGTAACTTTTAACTGGAGCGTCAAAAATCCTTGAAATTTTGTGACAATGAAGTATTCAAGCCTGTTATCAATTTAAGCAATCGCTCATAGCTATGCTCCCCTTGACTCCAAAAATACAAAACACTGATGAAACTTCACATGGCCTTAACTTCTATACGGTGTGTCCTATACCTATCAAAGTTTGCAACATTCAAATGCTTGTAGCTTTTTACTGGAGCGTCATAAAACCCTGAAAATTTTGTGACAATAAAGTACTCGTTCCTATTGTCAATTTAAGCTATCGCTCATAGCAATGCTGCCCTTGAGTCCCAAAACAAATACTGATAAAATTTAAAATGGCCCTAACTTCTATACTGTGCATCCTATACCTATCAAAGTTTGCAACATTCAAATGCTTGTAACTTTTAACTGGAGCGTCACAAAACCTTGAAATTTTGTGACAAGGAAGTGCTCGAGCCTCTTATCAATTTAAGCTATCCCTCATAGCTATGTTATTCTTGATTCAAAGATAAAACACTGATAAAACTTCAAATGGCCCTAACTTCTATACGGTGCGTCCAACCCCTATCAAAGTTTGCAACATTCAAATGCTTGTAACTTTTTACTGGAGGGTCATAAAATCTTGAAATTTTATGACAATAAAATACTCGTGCTTCTTATCAATTTAAGCTATGCTACCCTTGAGTCTAAAATAAAACACTGATAAAACTTCAAATGGCCCTAACTTCTATACTGTGCATCCTATACCTATCAAAGTTTGCAACATTCAAATGCTTTTAACTTTTTACTGGAGCCTCATAAAACCTTGAAATTTTTTAACAATGAAGTACTCGAGCCTCTTATCAATTTAAGCTATCGCTCATAGCTATGGTACCCTTGACTCCAAAATAAGACACTGATGAAACTTCAAATTAAGTTATCGCTCGTAGCTATGCTACCCTTGAGTCCCAAATCAAACACAGATAAAACTTCAAATGACCCTAACTTCTATACGGTGGATCGTATACCTATCAAAGTTTGCTTGTAACTTTTAACTGGAGCGTCATAAAACCTTGAAATTTTGTGACAATGAAGTATTCAAGCCTGTTATCAATTTAAGCAATCGCTCATAGCTATGCTCCCCTTGACTCCAAAAATACAAAACACTGATGAAACTTCACATGGCCTTAACTTCTATACGGTGTGTCCTATACCTATCAAAGTTTGCAACATTCAAATGCTTGTAGCTTTTTACTGGAGCGTCATAAAACCTTGAAATTTTGCGACAATGAAGTACTCGAGGCTCTTGTCAATTAAAGTTATCGCTCATAGCTATGCTACCTTTGAGTCCCAAATCAAACACTGATAAAACTTCAAATGACCCTAACTTCTATACGGTGGATCGTATACCTATCAAAGTTTGCTTGTAACTTTTAACTGGAGCGTCATAAAACCTTGAAATTTTGTGACAATGAAGTATTCAAGCCTGTTATCAATTTAAGCAATCGCTCATAGCTATGCTCCCCTTGACTCCAAAAAAAAAAAAAAACACTGATGAAACTTCACATGGCCTTAACTTCTATACGGTGTGTCCTATACCTATCAAAGTTTGCAACATTCAAATGCTTGTAGCTTTTTACTGGAGCGTCATAAAACCCTGAAAATTTTGTGACAATAAAGTACTCGTTCCTATTGTCAATTTAAGCTATCGCTCATAGCAATGCTGCCCTTGAGTCCCAAAACAAATACTGATAAAATTTAAAATGGCCCTAACTTCTATACTGTGCATCCTATACCTATCAAAGTTTGCAACATTCAAATGCTTGTAACTTTTAACTGGAGCGTCACAAAACCTTGAAATTTTGTGACAAGGAAGTGCTCGAGCCTCTTATCAATTTAAGCTATCCCTCATAGCTATGTTATTCTTGATTCAAAGATAAAACAGTGATAAAACTTCAAATGGCCCTAACTTCTATACGGTGCGTCCAACCCCTATCAAAGTTTGCAACATTCAAATGCTTGTAACTTTTTACTGGAGGGTCATAAAATCTTGAAATTTTATGACAATAAAATACTCGTGCTTCTTATCAATTTAAGCTATGCTACCCTTGAGTCTAAAATAAAACACTGATAAAACTTCAAATGGCCCTAACTTCTATACTGTGCATCCTATACCTATCAAAGTTTGCAACATTCAAATGCTTTTAACTTTTTACTGGAGCCTCATAAAACCTTGAAATTTTTTAACAATGAAGTACTCGAGCCTCTTATCAATTTAAGCTATCGCTCATAGCTATGGTACCCTTGACTCCAAAATAAGACACTGATGAAACTTCAAATTAAGTTATCGCTCGTAGCTATGCTACCCTTGAATCCCAAATCAAACACTGATAAAACTTCAAATGACCCTAACTTCTATACGGTGGATCGTATACCTATCAAAGTTTGCTTGTAACTTTTAACTGGAGCGTCATAAAACCTTGAAATTTTGTGACAATGAAGTATTCAAGCCTGTTATCAATTTAAGCAATCGCTCATAGCTATGCTCCCCTTGACTCCAAAAATACAAAACACTGATGAAACTTCACATGGCCTTAACTTCTATACGGTGTGTCCTATACCTATCAAAGTTTGCAACATTCAAATGCTTGTAGCTTTTTACTGGAGCGTCATAAAACCCTGAAAATTTTGTGACAATAAAGTACTCGTTCCTATTGTCAATTTAAGCTATCGCTCATAGCAATGCTGCCCTTGAGTCCCAAAACAAATACTGATAAAATTTAAAATGGCCCTAACTTCTATACTGTGCATCCTATACCTATCAAAGTTTGCAACATTCAAATACTTGTAACTTTTTACTGGAGCGTCATAAAACCTTGAAATTTTGCGACAATGAAGTACTCGAGGCTCTTGTCAATTAAAGTTATCGCTCATAGCTATGCTACCTTTGAGTCCCAAATCAAACACTGATAAAACTTCAAATGACCCTAACTTCTATACGGTGGATCGTATACCTATCAAAGTTTGCTTGTAACTTTTAACTGGAGCGTCATAAAACCTTGAAATTTTGTGACAATGAAGTATTCAAGCCTGTTATCAATTTAAGCAATCGCTCATAGCTATGCTCCCCTTGACTCCAAAAAAAAAAAAAACACTGATGAAACTTCACATGGCCTTAACTTCTATACCGTGTGTCCTATACCTATCAAAGTTTGCAACATTCAAATGCTTGTAGCTTTTTACTGGAGCGTCATAAAACCCTGAAAATTTTGTGACAATAAAGTACTCGTTCCTATTGTCAATTTAAGCCATCGCTCATAGCAATGCTGCCCTTGAGTCCCAAAACAAATACTGATAAAATTTAAAATGGCCCTAACTTCTATACTGTGCATCCTATACCTATCAAAGTTTGCAACATTCAAATGCTTGTAACTTTTAACTGGAGCGTCACAAAACCTTGAAATTTTGTGACAAGGAAGTGCTCGAGCCTCTTATCAATTTAAGCTATCCCTCATAGCTATGTTATTCTTGATTCAAAGATAAAACACTGATAAAACTTCAAATGGCCCTAACTTCTATACGGTGCGTCCAACCCCTATCAAAGTTTGCAACATTCAAATGCTTGTAACTTTTTACTGGAGGGTCATAAAATCTTGAAATTTTATGACAATAAAATACTCGTGCTTCTTATCAATTTAAGCTATGCTACCCTTGAGTCTAAAATAAAACACTGATAAAACTTCAAATGGCCCTAACTTCTATACTGTGCATCCTATACCTATCAAAGTTTGCAACATTCAAATGCTTTTAACTTTTTACTGGAGCCTCATAAAACCTTGAAATTTTTTAACAATGAAGTACTCGAGCCTCTTATCAATTTAAGCTATCGCTCATAGCTATGGTACCCTTGACTCCAAAATAAGACACTGATGAAACTTCAAATTAAGTTATCGCTCGTAGCTATGCTACCCTTGAGTCCCAAATCAAACACTGATAAAACTTCAAATGACCCTAACTTCTATATGGTGGATCCTATACCTATCAAAGTTTGCTTGTAACTTTTAACTGGAGCGTCATAAAACCTTGAAATTTTGTGACAATGAAGTATTCGAGCCGGTTATCAATTTAAGCTATCGCTCATAGCTATGCTACCCTTGACTCCAAAAATACAAAACACTGATGAAAGGTCAAATGGCCTTAACTTCTATACGGTGCGTCCTATACCTATCAAAGTTTGCAACATTCAAATGCTTGTAACTTTTTACTGGAGCCTTATAAAACCCTGAAAATTTTGTGACATAAAGTACTCGTTCCTATTGTCAATTTAAGCTATCGCTCATAGCAATGCTGCCCTTGAGTCCCAAAACAAATACTGATAAAACTTAAAATGGCCCTAACTTCTATACTGTGCATCCTACACCTATCAAAGTTTGCACCATTCAAATGCTTTTAACTTTTTACTGGAGCCTCATAAAACCTTGAAATTTTGTAACAATGAAGTACTCGAGCCTCTTATAAATTTAAGCTATCGCTCATAGCTATGGTACCTTTGAGTCCAAAATAAAACACTGATAAAACTTCAAATGGACCTAACTTCTATGCAGTGCGTCCTATACCTATCAAAGTATGCAACATTCAAATGTTTGTAACTTTTTACTGGAGCGTCATAAAACCTTGAAATTTTGTGCCTGAAGTACTCGAGACTCTCATCAACTTGAGCTATAGTCCAAAATAAAACACTGATCAAACTTCAAATGGCCCTAACTTCTATGCAGTGCGTCCTATACCTATCAAAGTATGCAACATTCATATGCTTGCAACTTTTTACTGGAGCGTTATAAAATCTTGAAATTTCGTGACAATAAATTAATCGTGCCTCTTGTCAATTTAAGCTATCGCTCGTAGCTATGCTACCCTTGAGTCCCAAATCAAACACTGATAAAACTTCAAATGGCCCTAACTTCGATACTGTGCATCCTATACCTATCAAAGTTTGCATATTCAAATAATTGTAAGTTTTTACTGGAGCGTCATAAAACCTTGAAATTTTGTGACAATGAAGTACTCGAGGCTCTTGTCAATTAAAGTCATAGCTATGCTACCCTTGAGTCCCAAATCAAACACTGATAAAACTTCAAATGACACTAACTTCTATGCAGTGCGTCCTATACCTATCAAAGTTTGCAACATTCAAATGCTTGTAACTTTTTACTGGAGCTTCATAAAACCCTGAAAATTTTGTGACAATAAAGTACTCGTTCCTCTTGTCAATTTAAGCTATCGCTCATAGCTATGCTACCCTTGAGTCCAAAATAACACACTGATAAAGCTTCAAATGGCCCTAACTTCTATACGGTGCGTACTATATCTATCAAAGTTTGCAACATTCAAATGCTTGCAACTTTTTACTGGAGCGTAATAAAATCTTGAAATTTTGTGACAATAAAATACTCGTGACTCTTGCCAATTTAAGCTATCGCTCGTAGCTATGCTACCCTTGAGTCCCAAATCAAACACTGATAAAACTTCAAATGGCCCTAACTTCTATACTGTGCATCCTATACCTATCAAAGTTTGCAACATTCAAATACTTGTAACTTTTTACTGGAGCGTCATAAAACCTTGAAATTTTGTGACAATGAAGTATTCGAGCCTGTTATCAATTTAAGCTATCGCTCATAGATATGCTACCCTTGAGTCCAAAATAAAATACTGATAAAGCTTCAAATGGCCCTAACTTCTATAAGGTGCGTCCTATACCTATCAAAGTTTGCAACATTCAAATACTTGCAACTTTTTACTGGAGCCTCATAAAACCTTGAAATTTTTTAACAATGAAGTACTCGAGCCTCTTATCAATTTAAGCTATCGCTCATAGCTATGGTACCCTCGACTCCAAAATAAGACACTGATGAAACTTCAAATAAGTTATCGCGCGTAGATATGCTGCCCTTGAGTCCCAAATCAAACACTGATAAAACTTCAAATGGCCCTAACTTCTATATTGTGCGTCCTATACCTATCAAAGTTTGCAACATTCAAATGCTTGTAACTTTTAACTGGAGCGTCACAAAACCTTGAAATTTTGTGACAAGGAAGTACTCGAGCCTCTTATCAATTTAAGCTATCCCTCATAGCTATGTTATTCTTGATTCAAAACTAAAACACTGATAAAACTTCAAATGGCCCTAACTTCTATACGGTGCGTCCAACCCCTATCAAAGTTTGCAACATTCAAATGCTTGTAACTTTTTACTGGAGGGTCATAAAATCTTGAAATTTTATGACAATAAAATACTCGTGCTTCTTATCAATTTAAGCTATGCTACCCTTGAGTATAAAATAAAACACTGATAAAACTTCAAATGACCCTAACTTCTATACGGAGCGTCCTATACCTAACAAAGTTTGCAACATTCAAATGCTTGTAACTTTTGACTGGAGCGTCATAAAACCTTGAAATTTTGTGCCAATGAAGTCCTCGAGCCTCTCATCAATTTACGCTATCGCTCATAGCTATGCTACCTTTGAGTCCAAAATAAAACACTGATAAAACTTCAAATGACCCTAACTTCTATGCAGTGCGTCCTATACCTATCAAAGTATCCCACATTCAAATGTTTGTAACTTTTTTCTGGAGCGTAATAAAACCTTGAAATTTTGTGCCAATGAAGTACTCGAGACTCTCAGCAATATAAGCTGTCGCTCATAGCTATGCTACTTTTGAGTCCAAAATAAAACACTGATAAAACTTCAAATGGCCCTAACTTCTATGCAGTGTGTCCTATACCTATCAAAGTATGCAACATTCAAATGCTTGCAACTTTTTACTGGAGCGTAATAAAACCTTGAAATTTCCTGACAATAAATTAATCGTGCCTCTTGTCAATTTAAGCTATCGCTCGTAGCTATGCTACCCTTGAGTCCCAAATCAAACACTGATAAAACTTCAAATGGCCCTAACTTCGATACTGTGCATCCTATACCTATCAAAGTTTGCATATTCAAATAATTGTAACTTTTTACTGGAGCGTCATAAAACCTTGAAATTTTGTGACAATGAAATACTCGAGGCTCTTGTCAATTAAAGTTATCGCTCATAGCTATGCTACCCTTGGGTCCCAAATCAAACACTGATAAAACTTCAAAGGACCCTAACTTCTATATGGTGGATCCTATACCTATCAAAGTTTGCTTGTAACTTTTAACTGGAGCGTCATAAAACCTTGAAATTTTGTGACAATGAAGTATTCGAGCCGGTTATCAATTTAAGCTATCGCTCATAGCTATGCTACCCTTGACTCCAAAAATACAAAACACTGATGAAAGGTCAAATGGCCTTAACTTCTATACGGTGCGTCCTATACCTATCAAAGTTTGCAACATTCAAATGCTTGTAACTTTTTACTGGAGCGTCATAAAACCCTGAAAATTTTGTGACAATAAAGTACTCGTTCCTATTGTCAATTTAAGCTATCGCTCATAGCAATGCTGCCCTTGAGTCCCAAAACAAATACTGATAAAACTTAAAATGGCCCTAACTTCTATACTGTGCATCCTATACCTATCAAAGTTTGCACCATTCAAATGCTTTTAACTTTTCACTGGAGCCTCATAAAAGCTTGAAATTTTGTAACAATGAAGTACTCGAGCCTCTTATCAATTTAAGCTATCGCTCATAGCTATGGTACCTTTGAGTCCAAAATAAAACACTGATAAAACTTCAAATGGACCTAACTTCTATGCAGTGCGTCCTATACCTATCAAAGTATGCAACATTCAAATGTTTGTAACTTTTTACTGGAGCGTCATAAAACCTTGAAATTTTTTGCCTGAAGTACTCGAGACTCTCATCAACTTAAGCTATCGCTCATAGCTATGCTACTTTTGAGTCCAAAATAAAACACTGATCAAACTTCAAATGGCCCTAACTTCTATGCAGTGCGTCCTATACCTATCAAAGTATGCAACATTCATATGCTTGCAACTTTTTACTGGAGCGTTATAAAATCTTGAAATTTCGTGACAGTAAATTAATCGTGCCTCTTGTCAATTTAAGCTATCGCTCGTAGCTATGCTACCCTTGAGTCCCAAATCAAATACCGATAAAACTTCAAATGGCCCTAACTTCGATACTGTGCATCCCATACCTATCAAAGTTTGCATATTCAAACAATTGTAACTTTTTACTGGAGCGTCATAAAACCTTGAAATTTTGTGACAATGAAGTACTCGAGGCTCTTGTCAATTAAAGTTATCGCTCATAGCTATGCTACCCTTGGGTCCCAAATCAAACAATGATAAAACTTCAAATGACCCTAACTTCTATATGGTGGATCCTATACCTATCAAAGTTTGCTTGTAACTTTTAACTGGAGCGTCATAAAACCTTGAAATTTTGTGACAATGAAGTATTCGAGCCGGTTATCAATTTAAGCTATCGCTCATAGCTATGCTACCCTTGACTCCAAAAATACAAAACACTGATGAAAGGTCAAATGGCCTTAACTTCTATACGGTGCGTCCTATACCTATCAAAGTTTGCAACATTCAAATGCTTGTAACTTTTTACTGGAGCGTCATAAAACCCTGAAAATTTTGTGACAATAAAGTACTCGTTCCTATTGTCAATTTAAGCTATCGCTCATAGCAATGCTGCCCTTGAGTCCCAAAACAAATACTGATAAAACTTAAAATGGCCCTAACTTCTATACTGTGCATCCTATACCTATCAAAGTTTGCACCATTCAAATGCTTTTAACTTTTCACTGGAGCCTCATAAAACCTTGAAATTTTGTAACAATGAAGTACTCGAGCCTCTTATCAATTTAAGCTATCGCTCATAGCTATGGTACCTTTGAGTCCAAAATAAAACACTGATAAAACTTCAAATGGACCTAACTTCTATGCAGTGCGTCCTATACCTATCAAAGTATGCAACATTCAAATGTTTGTAACTTTTTACTGGAGCGTCATAAAACCTTGAAATTTTTTGCCTGAAGTACTCGAGACTCTCATCAACTTAAGCTATCGCTCATAGCTATGCTACTTTTGAGTCCAAAATAAAACACTGATCAAACTTCAAATGGCCCTAACTTCTATGCAGTGCGTCCTATACCTATCAAAGTATGCAACATTCATATGCTTGCAACTTTTTACTGGAGCGTTATAAAATCTTGAAATTTCGTGACAATAAATTAATCGTGCCTCTTGTCAATTTAAGCTATCGCTCGTAGCTATGCTACCCTTGAGTCCCAAATCAAACACCGATAAAACTTCAAATGGCCCTAACTTCGATACTGTGCATCCTATACCTATCAAAGTTTGCATATTCAAACAATTGTAACTTTTTACTGGAGCGTCATAAAACCTTGAAATTTTGTGACAATGAAGTACTCGAGGCTCTTGTCAATTAAAGTCATAGCTATGCTACCCTTGAGTCCCAAATCAAACACTGATAAAACTTCAAATGACACTAACTTCTATGCAGTGCGTCCTATACCTATCAAAGTTTGCAACATTCAAATGCTTGTAACTTTTTACTGGAGCTTCATAAAACCCTGAACATTGTTTTACAATAAAGTACTCGTTCCTCTTGTCAATTTAAGCTATCGCTCATAGCTATGCTACCCTTGAGTCCAAAATAACACACTGATAAAGCTTCAAATGGCCCTAACTTCTATACGGTGCGTCCTATATCTATCAAAGTTTGCAACATTCAAATGCTTGCAACTTTTTACTGGAGCGTAATAAAATCTTGAAATTTTGTGACAATAAATTACTCGTGACTCTTGCCAATTTAAGCTATCGCTCGTAGCTATGCTACCCTTGAGTCCCAAATCAAACACTGATAAAACTTCAAATGGCCCTAACTTCTATACTGTGCATCCTAACCTATCAAAGTTTGCAACATTCAAATACTTGTAACTTTTTACTGGAGCGTCATAAAACCTTGAAATTTTGTGACAATGAAGTATTCGAGCCTGTTATCAATTTAAGCTATCGCTCATAGCTATGCTACCCTTGAGTCCAAAACAAAATACTGATAAAGCTTCAAATGGCCCTAACTTCTATAAGGTGCGTCCTATACCTATCAAAGTTTGCATATTCAAACAATTGTAACTTTTTACTGGAGCGTCATAAAACCTTGAAATTTTGTGACAATGAAGTACTAGAGGCTCTTGTCAATTAAAGTCATAGCTATGCTACCCTTGAGTCCCAAATCAAACACTGATAAAACTTCAAATGACACTAACTTCTATGCAGTGCGTCCTATACCTATCAAAGTTTGCAACATTCAAATGCTTGTAACTTTTTACTGGAGCTTCATAAAACCCTGAACATTTTTTTACAATAAAGTACTCGTTCCTCTTGTCAATTTAAGCTATCGCTCATAGCTATGCTACCCTTGAGTCCAAAATAACACACTGATAAAGCTTCAAATGGCCCTAACTTCTATACGGTGCGTCCTATATCTATCAAAGTTTGCAACATTCAAATGCTTGCAACTTTTTACTGGAGCGTAATAAAATCTTGAAATTTTGTGACAATAAATTACTCGTGACTCTTGCCAATTTAAGCTATCGCTCGTAGCTATGCTACCCTTGAGTCCCAAATCAAACACTGATAAAACTTCAAATGGCCCTAACTTCTATACTGTGCATCCTAACCTATCAAAGTTTGCAACATTCAAATACTTGTAACTTTTTACTGGAGCGTCATAAAACCTTGAAATTTTGTGACAATGAAGTATTCGAGCCTGTTATCAATTTAAGCTATCGCTCATAGCTATGCTACCCTTGAGTCCAAAACAAAATACTGATAAAGCTTCAAATGGCCCTAACTTCTATAAGGTGCGTCCTATACCTATCAAAGTTTGCAACATTCAAATACTTGCAACTTTTTACTTGAGCGTAATAAAATCTTGAAATTTTGTTACAATAAATTACTCGTGCCTTATGTCAATATAAGCTATCGCTCATAGCTATGCTACCCTTGACTCCAAAATAAAATACCGATAAAGCTTCAAATGGCCCTAACTTCTATACGGTGCGTCCTATACCTATCAAAGTTTGCTACATTCAAATGCTTGCAACTTTTTACTGGAGCGTCATAAAATCTGGAAATTTTGTGACAATGAAGTACTCGAGCCTCTTATCAATTTAAGCTATCGCTCATAGCTATGCTACCTTTGAGTCCAAAATAAAACACTGCTAAAACTTCAAATGGCCCTAACTTCTAAGCGGTGCGTCCTATACCTATCAAAGTATCCAACATTCAAATGCTTGTAACTTTTTACTTGAGCGTCATAAAATCTTGAAATTTTGTGACAATAAATTACTCGTGCCTCTTGTCAATTTAAGCTATCGCTCATAGCTATGCTACCCTTGACTCCAAAATCAAACACTGATATAATTTCAAATGGCCCCAACTTCTATAGTGTGCGTCCTATACCTATCAAAGTTTGCAACATTTAAAAGCTTATAATTTTTTACTGGAGCGTCATAAAACCTTGAAATTTTGTGACAATAAATTAATCGTGCCTCTTGTCAATTTAAGCTATCGCTCGTAGCTACACTACCCTTTAGTCCCAAATCAAACAATGATAAAACTTCAAACGGCCCTAACTTCTTTAGTTTGCGTCTTATATCTATCAAAGTTTGCAACATTCAAATGCTTGTAACTTTTTACTGGAGCGTCATAAAATCCTGAAAATTTTGTGACAATAAAGTACTCGTTCCTCTTGTCAATTTAAGCTATCGCTCATAGCTATTCTACCCTTGAGTCCAAAATAAAACACTGATAAAGCTTCAAATGGCCCTAACTTCTATACGGTGCGTCCTATACCTATCAAAGTTTGCTACATTCAAATGCTTGCAACTTTTTAATGGAGCGTCATAAAATCTTGAAATTTTGTGACAATAAATTACCCGTGACTCTTGTCAATTTAAGCTATCGCTCGTAACTATGCTATCCTTGAGTCCCAAATCAAACACTGATAAAACTTCAAATGGCCCTAACTTCTATACTGTGCATCCTATACCTATCAAAGTTTGCAACATTCAAATACTTGTAACTTTTTACTGGAGCGTCATAAAACCCTGAAAATTTTGTGACAATAAAGTACTCGTTCCCCTTGTCAATTTAAGCTATCGCTCATAGCTATTCTACCCTTGAGTCCAAAATAAAACACTGATAAAGCTTCAAATGGCCCTAACTTCTATACGGTGCGTCCTATACCTATCAAAGTTTGCTACATTCAAATGCTCGCAACTTTTTACTGGAGCGTCATAAAATCTTGAAATTTTGTGACAATGGAGTACTCGAGCCTCTTATCAATTTAAGCTATCGCTCATAGCTATGCTACCCTTGATTAAAAAATAAGACACTAATAAAACTTCAAATGGCCCTAACTTCTATACGGTGCGTCCAACCCCTATCAAAGTTTGTAACATTCAAATGCTTGTAACTTTTTGCTGGAGCATAAGTACTCGTGCCTCTTGTCAATTTTAGCTATCGCTCATAGCAATGCTGCCCTTGAGTCCCAAAACAAACACTGAAAAAACTTGAAATGGCCCTAACTTCTATACGGTGCGTCATATACCTATCAAAGTTTGCAACATTCAAATGGTTGCAACTTTTTACAGGAGCGTAATAAAATCTTGAAATTTTGTGACAATAAATTACTCGTGACTCTTGTCAATTTAAGCTATCGCTCGTAGCTATGCTATCCTTGAGTCCCAAATCAAACACTGATAAAACTTCAAATGGCCCTAACTTCTGTACTGTGCATCCTATACCTATCAAAGTTTGCAACATTCAAATACTTGTAACTTTTTACTGGACCGTCATAAAACCCTGAAAATTTTTTTACAATAAAGTACTCGTTCCTCTTGTCAATTTAAGCTATCGCTCATAGCTATGATACCCTTGAGTCCAAAATAAAATACCAATAAAGCTTCAAATGGCCCTAACTTCTATACGGTGCGTCCTATACCTATCAAAGTTTGCTACATTCAAATGCTTGCAACTTTTTACTGGAGCGTCATAAAATCTTGAAATTTTGTGACAATGAAGTACTCGAGCCTCTTATCAATTTAAGCTATCGCTCATAGCTTTGCTACTTTTGAGTCCAAAATAAAACACTGCTAAAACTTCAAATGGCCCTAACTTCTATGCGGTGCGTCCTATACCTATCAAAGTTTGTAACATTCAAATGCTTGTAACTTTTTACTGGAGCGTAAGTACTCGTGCCTCTTGTCAATTTTAGCTATCGCTCATAGCTATGCTACCCTTGAGTCCAAAATAAAATACCGATAAAGCTGCAAATGGCCCTAACTTCTATACGGTGCGTCCTATACCTATCAAAGTTTGCTACATTCAAATTCTTGCAACTTTTTACTGGAGCGTCATAAAATCTTGAAATTTTGTGACAATGAAGTACTCGAGCCTCTTATCAATTTAAGCTATCGCTCATAGCTATGCTACCCTTGAGTCCAAAATAAAATACTGATAAAGCTTCAAATGGCCCTAACTTCTATACGGTGCGTCCTATACCTATCAAAGTTTGCAACATTCAAATACTTGCAACTTTTTACTTGAGCGTAATAAAATCTTGAAATTTTGTGACAATAAATTACTCGTGCCTCTTGTCAATATAAGCTATCGCTCATAGCTATGCTACCCTTGACTCCAAAATTAAACACTGATATAACTTCAAATGGCCCTAACTTCTATAGTGTGCGTCCTATACCTATCAAAGTTTGCAACATTCAAATGCTTATAATTTTTTACTGGAGCCTCATAAAACCTTGAAATTTTGTGACAATAAATTAATCGTGCCTCTTGTCAATTTAAGCTATCGCTCGTAGCTATACTACCCTTTAGTCCCAAATCAAACACTGATAAAACTTCAAATGGCCCTAACTTCTATGCGGTGCGTCCTATACCTATCAAAGTTTGCAACATTCAAATACTTGTAACTTTTTACTGGAGCGTCATAGAACCTTGAAATTTTGTGACAATGAAGTACTCGAGGCTCTTGTCAATTAAAGTTATCGCTCATAGCTATACTACCCTTGAGTCCCAAATCAAACACTGATAAAACTTAAAATGACCCTAACTTCTATACGGTGGATCCTATACCTATCAAAGTTTGTTTGTAACTTAACAAAAATAAAACACTGATACAACTTCAAATGGCCCTAACTTCTATACGGTGCGTCCATCCCCTATCAAAGTTTGCAACATTCAAATGCTTGTAACTTTTTACTGGAGGGTCATAAAACCTTGAAATTTTGTGCCAATGAAGTACTCGAGACTCTCATCAATTTAAGATATCGCTCATAGCTATGCTACTTTTGAGTCCAAAATAAAACACTGATAAAACTTCAAATGGCCCTAACTTCTATGCAGTGCGTCCTATACCTATCAAAGAATGCAACATTCAAATGCTTGCAACTTTTTACTGGAGCGTAATAAAATCTTGAAATTTCGTGACAATAAATTAATCGTGCCTCTTGTCAATTTAAGCTATCGTTCGTAGCTTTGCTACCCTTGAGTCCCACATCAAACACTGATAAAACTTCAAATGGCCCTAACTTCGATACTGTGCATCCTATACCTATCAAAGTTTGCATATTCAAATAATTGTAACTTTTTACTCGAGCGTCATAAAACCTTGAAATTTTGTGACAATGAAGTACTCGAGGCTCTTGTCAATTAAAGTTATCGCTCATAGCTATGCTACCCTTGAATCCCAAATCAAACACTGATAAAACTTCAAATGACCCTAACTTCTATACGGTGGATCCTATACCTATCAAAGTTTGCTTGTAACTTTTAACTGCAGCGTCATAAAACCTTGAAATTTTGTGACAATGAAGTATTCGAGCCTGTTATAAATTTAAGCTATCGCTCATAGCTATGCTACCCTTGACTCCAAAATAAAACACTGATAAAACTTCAAATGGCCCTAACTTCTATACGGTGCGTCCTATACCTATCAAAGTTTGCAACATTCAAATGCTTGTAACTTTTTACTGGAGCGTAAGTACTCGTGCCTCTTGACAATTTAAGATATCGCTCATAGCAATGCTGCTCTTGAGTCCCAAAACAAACACTGATAAAACTTCAAATGACCCTAACTTCTATACGGTGGATCCTATACCTATCAAAGTTTGCTTGTAACTTTTAACTGGAGCGTCATAAAACCTTGAAATTTTGTGACAATGAAGTATTCGAGCCTGTTATCAATTTAAGCTATCGCTCATAGCTATGCTACCCTTGACTCCAAAATAAAACACTGATAAAACTTCAAATGGCCCTAACTTCTATACTGTGCATCCTGTACCTATCAAAGTTTGCAACATTCAAATACTTGTAACTTTTTATTGGAGCGTCATAAAACCTTGAAATTTTGTGGCAATGAAGTACTCGAGCCTCTTATCAATTTAAGCTATCGCTTCTAGCTATGCTACCCTTGAGTCCAAAATAAAACACTGATAAAACTTCAAATGGCCCTAACTTCTATACGGTGCGTACTATACCTATCAAAGTTTGCAACATTCAAATGCTTGCAACTTTTTACTGGAGCGTAATAAAATCTTGAAATTTTGTGACAATAAGTTACTCGTGCCTCTTGTCAATTTAAGCTATCGCTCGTAGCTATGCTACCCTTGAGTCCAAAATAACACACTGATAAAACTTCAAATGGCCCTAACTTCTATACGGTGCATCCTATACCTATCAAAGTTTGCAACATTCAAATGCTGGCAATAAATTACTCGTGCCTCTTGTCAATATAAGCTATCGCTCATAGCTATGCTACCCTTGACTCCAAAATTAAACACTGATATAACTTCAAATGGCCCCAACTTCTATAGTGTGCGTCCTATACCTATCAAAGTTTGCAACATTCAAATGCTTATAATTTTTTACTGGAGCGTCATAAAACCTTGAAATTTTGTGACAATAAATTAATCGTGCCTCTTGTCAATTTAAGCTATCGCTCGTAGCTATACTACCCTTTAGTCCCAAATCAAACACTGATAAAACTTCAAATGGCCCTAACTTCTATACGGTGCGTCCTATACCTATCAAAGTTTGCAACATTCAAATACTTGCAACTTTTTACTTGAGCGTAATAAAATCTTGAAAGTTTGTGACAATAAATTTCTCGTGCCTCTTGTCAATATAAGCTATCGCTCATAGCTATGCTACCCTTGACTCCAAAATTAAACACTGATATAACTTCAAATGGCCCCAACTTCTATAGTGTGCGTCCTATACCTATCAAAGTTTGCAACATTCAAATACTTATAATTTTTTACTGGAGCGTCATAAAACCTTGAAATTTTGTGACAATAAATTAATCGTGCCTCTTGTCAATTTAAGCTATCGCTCGTAGCTATACTACCCTTTAGTCCCAAATCAAACACTGATAAAACTTCAAATGGCCCTAACTTCTATACGGTGCGTCCTATACCTATCAAAGTTTGCAACATTCAAATACTTGTAACTTTTTACTGGAGCGTCATAAAACCTTGAAATTTTGTGCCAATGAAGTACTCGAGACTCTCATCAATTTAAGATATCGCTCATAGCTATGCTACTTTTGAGTCCAAAATAAAACACTGATAAAACTTCAAATGGCCCTAACTTCTATGCAGTGCGTCCTATACCTATCAAAGTATGCAACATTCAAATGCTTGCAACTTTTTACTGGAGCGTAAAAAAATCTTGAAATTTCGTGACAATAAATTAATCGTGCCTCTTGTCAATTTAAGCTATAGCTCGTAGCTATCCTACCCTTGAGTCCCACATCAAACACTGATAAAACTTCAAATGGCCCTAACTTCTATACTGTGCATCCTATACCTATCAAAGTTTGCATATTCAAATAATTGTAACTTTTTACTCGAGGGTCATAAAACCTTGAAATTTTGTGACAATGAAGTACTCGAGGCTCTTGTCAATTAAAATTATCGCTCATAGCTATGCTACCCTTGAATCCCAAATCAAACACTGATAAAACTTCAAATGACCCTAACTTCTATACGGTGGATCCTATACCTATCAAAGTTTGCTTGTAACTTTTAACTGGAGCGTCATAAAACCTTGAAATTTTGTGGCAATGAAGTACTCGAGCCTCTTATCAATTTAAGCTATCGCTCCTAGCTATGCTACCCTTGAGTCCAAAATAAAACACGGATAAAACTTCAAATGGCCCTAACTTCTATACGGTGCGTCCTATACCTATCAAAGTTTGCAACATTCAAATGCTTGCAACTTTTTCCTGCAGCGTAATAAAATCTTGAAATTTTGTGACAATAAGTTACTCGTGCCTCTTGTCAATTTAAGCTATCGCTCGTAGCTATGCTACCCTTGAGTCCAAAATAACACACTGATAAAACTTCAAATGGCCCTAACTTCTATACGGTGCTTCCTATACCTATCAAAGTTTGCAACATTCAAATGCTTGCAACTTTTTACTTGAGCGTAATAAAATCTTGAAATTTTGTGACAAGAAATTACTCGTGCCTCTTGTCAATTTAAGCTATCGCTCATAGCTATGCTACCCTTGACTCCAAAATCAAACACTGATATAACTTCAAATGGCCCCAACTTCTATAGTGTGCGTCCTATGCCTATCCAAGTTTGCAACATTCAAATGCTTATAATTTTTTACTGGAGCGTCATAAAACCTTGAAATTTTGTGACAATAAATTAATCGTGCCTCTTGTCAATTTAAGCTATCGCTCGTAGCTATACTACCCTTTAGTCCCAAATCAAACACTGATAAAACTTCAAACGGCCCTAACTTCTTTAGTTTGCGTCCTATACCTATCAAAGTTTGCAACATTCAAATGCTTGTAACTTTTTACTGGAGCGTCACAAAACCCTGAAAATTTTGTGACAATAAAGTACTCGTTCCTCTTGTCAATTTAAGCTATCGCTCATAGCTATGCTACCCTTGAGTCCCAAAACAAACACTGAAAAAACTTCAAATGGCCCTAACTTCTATACCTATCAATGTTTGCAACATTCAAATGGTTGCAACTTTTTACTGGAGCGTCATAAAATCTTGAAATTTTGTGACAATGAAGTACTCGTGACTCTTGTCAATTTAAGCTATCGCTCGTAGCTATGCTACCCTTGAGTCCCAAATCAAACACTGATAAAACTTCAAATGGCCCTAACTTCTATATTGTGCATCCTATACCTATCAAAGTTTGCAACATTCAAATACTTGTAACTTTTTACTGGAGCGTCATAAAACCTTGAAATTTTGTGACAATGAAGTATTCGAGGCTCTTGGCAAATGAAGTTATCGCTCATAGCTATGCTACCCTTGAGTCCCAAATCAAACACTGATAAAACTTCAAATAACCCTAACTTATATACGGTGGATCCTATACCTATCAAAGTTTGCTTGTAACTTTTAACTGGAGCGTCATAAAACCTTGAAATTTTGTGACAATGAAGTATTCGAGCCTGTTATCAATTTAAGCTATCGCTCATAGCTATGCTACCCTTAACTCCAAAAATACAAAACACTGATGAAACCTCAAATGGCCTTAACTTCTTTACGGTGCGTCCTATACCTATCAAAGTTTCCAACACTCAAATGCTTGTAACTTTTTACTGGAGCGTCATAAAACCCTGAAAATTTTGTGACAATAAATTACTCGTTCCCCTTGTCAATTTAAGCTATCGCTCATAGCTATGCTACCCTTGAGTCCAAAATAAAATACTGATAAAGCTTCAAATGGCCCTAACTTCTATACGGTGCGTCCTATACCTATCAAAGTTTGCAACATTCAAATACTTGCAACTTTTTACTTGAGCGTAATAAAATCTTGAAATTTTGTGACAATAAATTACTCGTGCCTCTTGTCAATATAAGCTATCGCTCATAGCTATGCTACCCTTGACTCCAAAATCAAACACTGATATAACTTCAAATGGCCCCAACTTCTATAGTGTGCGTCCTATACCTATCAAAGTTTGCAACATTCAAATGCTTATATATTTTTACTGGAGCGTCATAAAACCTTGAAATTTTGTGACAATAAATTACTCGTGACTCTTGTCAATTTAAGCTATCGCTCGTAGCTATACTACCCTTTAGTCCCAAATCAAACACTGATAAAATTTCAAATGGCCCTAACTTCTATACTGTGCATCCTATACCTATCAAACTTTGCAACATTCAAATACTTGTAACTTTTTACTGGAGCGTCATAAAACCCTGAAAATTTTGTGACAATAAAGTACTCGTTCCTCTTGTCAATTTAAGCTATCGCTCATAGCTATTCTACCCTTGAGTCCAAAATAAAACACTGATAAAGCTTCAAATGGCCCTAACTTCTATACGGTGCGTCCTATACCTATCAAAGTTTGCTACATTCAAATGCTTGCAACTTTTTACTGGAGCGTCATAAAATCTTGAAATTTTGTGACAATGAAGTACTCGTGACTCTTGTCAATTTAAGCTATCGCTCGTAGCTATGCTACCCTTGAGTCCCAAATCAAACACTGATAAAACTTCAAATGGCCCTAACTTCTATATTGTGCATCCTATACCTATCAAAGTTTGCAACATTCAAATACTTGTAACTTTTTACTGGAGCGTCATAAAACCTTGAAATTTTGTGACAATGAAGTACTCGAGGCTCTTGTCAATTAAAGTTATCGCTCACAGCTATGCTACCCTTGAGTCCCAAATGAAACACTGATAAAACTTCAAATAACCCTAACTTATATACGGTGGATCCTATACCTATCAAAGTTTGCTTGTAACTTTTAACTGGAGCGTCATAAAACCTTGAAATTTTGTGACAATGAAGTATTCGAGCCTGTTATCAATTTAAGCTATCGCTCATAGCTATGCTATCCTTAACTCCAAAAATACAAAACACTGATGAAACCTCAAATGGCCTTAACTTCTATACGGTGCGTCCTATACCCATCAAAGTTTCCAACATTCAAATGCTTGTAACTTTTTACTGGAGCGTCATAAAACCCTGAAAATTTTGTGACAATAAATTACTCGTTCCCCTTGTCAATCTAAGCTATCGCTCATAGCTATGCTACCCTTGAGTCCAAAATAAAATACTGATAAAGCTTCAAATGGCCCTAACTTCTATACGGTGCATCCTATACCTATCAAAGTTTGCAACATTCAAATACTTGCAACTTTTTACTTGAGCGTAATAAAATCTTGAAATTTTGTGACAATAAATTACTCGTGCCTCTTGTCAATATAAGCTATCGCTCATAGCTATGCTACCCTTGACTCCAAAATCAAACACTGATATAACTTCAAATGGCCCCAACTTCTATAGTGTGCGTCCTATACCTATCAAAGTTTGCAACATTCAAATGCTTCTAATTTTTTACTGGAGCGTCATAAAACCTTGAAATTTTGTGACAATAAATTAATCGTGCCTCTTGTCAATTTAAGCTATCGCTCGTAGCTATACTACCCTTTAGTCCCAAATCAAACACTGATAAAACTTCAAATGGCCCTAACTTCTATACGGTGCGTCCTATACCTATCAAAGTTTGCAGCATTTAAATACTTGCAACTTTTTACTTGAGCGTAATAAAATCTTGAAATTTTGTGACAATAAATTACTCGTGCCTCTTGTCAATATAAGCTATCGCTCATAGCTATGCTACCCTTGACTCCAAAATCAAACACTGATATAACTTCAAATGGCCCCAACTTCTATAGTGTGCGTCCTATACCTATCAAAGTTTGCAACATTCAAATGCTTATAATTTTTTACTGGAGCGTCATAAAACCTTGAAATTTTGTGACAATAAATTAATCGTGCCTCTTGTCAATTTAAGCTATCGCTCGTAGCTATACTACCCTTTAGTCCCAAATCAAACACTGATAAAATTTCAAATGGCCCTAACTTCTATACTGTGCATCCTATACCTATCAAAGTTTGCAACATTCAAATACTTGTAACTTTTTACTGGAGCGTCATTAAACCCTGAAAGCTTTGTGACAAAAATAAGTACTCGTTCCTCTTGTCAATTTAAGCTATCGCTCATAGCTATTCTACCCTTAAGTCCAAAATAAAACACTGATAAAGCTTCAATTGGCCCTAACTTCTATACGGTACGTCCTATACCTATCAAAGTTTGCTACATTCAAATGCTTGCAACTTTTTACTGGAGCGTCATAAAATCTTGAAATTTTGTGACATTGAAGTACTCGTGACTCTTGTCAATTTAAGCTATCGCTCGTAGCAATGCTACCCTTGAGTCCCAAATCAAACACTGACAAAACTTCAAATGGCCCTAACTTCTATATTGTGCATCCTATACCTATCAAAGTTTGCAACATTCAAATACTTGTAACTTTTTACTGGAGCGTCATAAAACCTTGAAATTTTGTGACAATGAAGTACTCGAGGCTCTTGTCGATTAAAGTTATCGCTGATAGCTATGCTACCCTTGAGTCCCAAATCAAACACTGATAAAACTTCAAATGACCCTAACTTATATACGGTGGATCCTATACCTATCAAAGTTTGCTTGTAACTTTTAACTGGAGCGTCATAAAACCTTGAAATTTTGTGACAATGAAGTATTCGAGCCTATTATCAATTTAAGCTATCGCTCATAGCTATGCTACCCTTGACTCCAAAAATACAAAACACTAATGAAACCTCAAATGGCCTTAACTTATATACGGTGCGTCCTATACCTATCAAAGGTTGCAACATTCAACTGCTTGTAACTTTTTACTGGAGCGTCATAAAACCTTGAAATTTTGTGACAATAAATTAATCGTGCCTCTTGTCAATTTAAGGTATCGCTCGTAGCTATACTGCCCTTTAGTCCCAAATCAAACACTGATAAAACTTCAAATGGCCCTAACTTCTATACGGTGCGTCCTATACCTATCAAAGTTTGCGGCATTCAAATACTTGCAACTTTTTACTTGAGCGTAATAAAATCTTGAAATTTTGTGACAATAAATTACTCGTGCCTCTTGTCAATATAAGCTATCGCTCATAGCTATGCTACCCTTGACTCCAAAATCAAACACTGATATAACTTCAAATGGCCCCGACTTCTATAGTGTGCGTCCTATACCTATCAAAGTTTGCAACATTCAAATGCTTATATATTTTTACTGGAGCGTCATAAAACCTTGAAATTTTGTGACAATAAATTACTCGTGACTCTTGTCAATTTAAGCTATCGCTCGTAGCTATACTACCCTTTAGTCCCAAATCAAACACTGATAAAATTTCAAATGGCCCTAACTTCTATACTGTGCATCCTATACCTATCAAACTTTGCAACATTCAAATACTTGTAACTTTTTACTGGAGCGTCATAAAACCCTGAAAATTTTGTGACAATAAAGTACTCGTTCCTCTTGTCAATTTAAGCTATCGCTCATAGCTATTCTACCCTTGAGTCCAAAATAAAACACTGATAAAGCTTCAAATGGCCCTAACTTCTATACGTTGCGTCCTATACCTATCAAAGTTTGCTACATTCAAATGCTTGCAACTTTTTACTGGAGCGTCATAAAATCTTGAAATTTTGTGACAATAAAGTACTCGTGACTCTTGTCAATTTAAGCTATCGCTCGTAGCTATGCTACCCTTGAGTCCCAAATCAAACACTGATAAAACTTCAAATGGCCTTAACTTCTATATTGTGCATCCTATACCTATCAAAGTTTGCAACATTCAAATACTTGTAACTTTTTACTGGAGCGTCATAAAACCTTGAAATTTTGTGACAATGAAGTACTCGAGGCTCTTCTTAAAGTTATCGCTCATAGCTATGCTACCCTTGAGTCCCAAATCAAACACTGATAAAACTTCAAATAACCCTAACTTATATACGGTGGATCCTATACCTATCAAAGTTTGCTTGTAACTTTTAACTGGAGCGTCATAAAACCTTGAAATTTTGTGACAATGAAGTATTCGAGCCTGTTATCAATTTAAGCTATCGCTCATAGCTATGCTATCCTTAACTCCAAAAATACAAAACACTGATGAAACCTCAAATGGCCTTAACTTCTATACGGTGCGTCCTATACCCATCAAAGTTTCCAACATTCAAATGCTTGTAACTTTTTACTGGAGCGTCATAAAACCCTGAAAATTTTGTGACAATAAATTACTCGTTCCCCTTGTCAATCTAAGCTATCGCTCATAGCTATGCTACCCTTGAGTCCAAAATAAAATACTGATAAAGCTTCAAATGGCCCTAACTTCTATACGGTGCGTCCTATACCTATCAAAGTTTGCAACATTCAAATACTTGCAACTTTTTACTTGAGCGTAATAAAATCTTGAAATTTTGTGACAATAAATTACTCGTGCCTCTTGTCAATATAAGCTATCGCTCATAGCTATGCTACCCTTGACTCCAAAATCAAACACTGATATAACTTCAAATGGCCCCAACTTCTATAGTGTGCGTCCTATACCTATCAAAGTTTGCAACATTCAAATGCTTCTAATTTTTTACTGGAGCGTCATAAAACCTTGAAATTTTGTGACAATAAATTAATCGTGCCTCTTGTCAATTTAAGCTATCGCTCGTAGCTATACTACCCTTTAGTCCCAAATCAAACACTGATAAAACTTCAAATGGCCCTAACTTCTATACGGTGCGTCCTATACCTATCAAAGTTTGCAGCATTCAAATACTTGCAACTTTTTACTTGAGCGTAATAAAATCTTGAAATTTTGTGACAATAAATTACTCGTGCCTCTTGTCAATATAAGCTATCGCTCATAGCTATGCTACCCTTGACTCAAAAATCAAACACTGATATAACTTCAAATGGCCCCAACTTCTATAGTGTGCGTCCTATACCTATCAAAGTTTGCAACATTCAAATGCTTATAATTTTTTACTGGAGCGTCATAAAACCTTGAAATTTTGTGACAATAAATTAATCGTGCCTCTTGTCAATTTAAGCTATCGCTCGTAGCTATACTACCCTTTAGTCCCAAATCAAACACTGATAAAATTTCAAATGGCCCTAACTTCTATACTGTGCATCCTATACCTATCAAAGTTTGCAACATTCAAATACTTGTAACTTTTTACTGGAGCGTCATTAAACCCTGAAAGCTTTGTGACAATAAAGTACTCGTTCCTCTTGTCAATTTAAGCTATCGCTCATAGCTATTCTACCCTTAAGTCCAAAATAAAACACTGATAAAGCTTCAATTGGCCCTAACTTCTATACGGTACGTCCTATACCTATCAAAGTTTGCTACATGCAAATGCTTGCAACTTTTTACTGGAGCGTCATAAAATCTTGAAATTTTGTGACATTGAAGTACTCGTGACTCTTGTCAATTTAAGCTATCGCTCGTAGCAATGCTACCCTTGAGTCCCAAATCAAACACTGACAAAACTTCAAATGGCCCTAACTTCTATATTGTGCATCCTATACCTATCAAAGTTTGCAACATTCAAATACTTGTAACTTTTTACTGGAGCGTCATAAAACCTTGAAATTTTGTGACAATGAAGTACTCGAGGCTCTTGTCGATTAAAGTTATCGCTGATAGCTATGCTACCCTTGAGTCCCAAATCAAACACTGATAAAACTTCAAATGACCCTAACTTATATACGGTGGATCCTATACCTATCAAAGTTTGCTTGTAACTTTTAACTGGAGCGTCATAAAACCTTGAAATTTTGTGACAATGAAGTATTCGAGGCTCTTGTCAATTAAAGTTATTGCTCGTAGCGATGCTACCCTTGAGTCCCAAATCAAACACTGATAAAACTTCAAATGGCTTAACTTCTATATAAAACCCTGAAAGTTTTGTGACAATAAAGTACTCGTTCCTCTCGTCAATTTAAGCTATCGCTCATAGCTATTCTACCCTTAAGTCCAAAATAAAACACTGATAAAGCTTCAAATGGCCCTAACTTCTATACGGTACGTCCTATACCTATCAAAGTTTGCTACATTTAAATGCTTGCAACTTTTTACTGGAGCGTCATAAAATCTTGAAATTTTGTGACAATGAAGTACTCGTGACTCTTGTCAATTTAAGCTATCGCTCGTAGCGATGCTACCCTTGAGTCCCAAATCAAACACTGATAAAACTTCAAATGACCCTAACTTTTATACGGTGGATCCTATACCTCTCAAAGTTTGCTTGTAACTTTTAACTGGAGCGTCATAAAACCTTGAAATTTTGTGACAATGAAGTATTCGAGCCTATTATCAATTTAAGCTATCGCTCATAGCTATGCTACCCTTGACTCCAAAAATACAAAACACTAATGAAACCTCAAATGGCCTTAACTTATATACGGTGCGTCCTATACCTATCAAAGGTTGCAACATTCAACTGCTTGTAACTTTTTACTGGAGCGTCGTAAAACCTTGAACATTTTGTGACAATAAATTACTCGTTCCCCTTGTCAATTTAAGCTATCGCTCATAGCTATGCTACCCTTGAGTCCAAAATAAAATACTGATAAAGCTTCAAATGGCCCTAACTTCTATACGGTGCGTCCTATACCTATCAAAGTTTGCAACATTCAAATACTTGCAACTTTTTACTTGAGCGTAATAAAATCTTGAAATTTTGTGACAATAAATTACTCGTGCCTCTTGTCAATATAAGCTATCGCTCATAGCTATGCTCCCCTTGACTCCAAAATCAAACACTGATATAACTTCAAATGGCCCCAACTTCTATAGTGTGCGTCCTATACCTATCAAAGTTTGCAACATTCAAATGCTTCTAATTTTTTACTGGAGCGTCATAAAACCTTGAAATTTTGTGACAATAAATTAATCGTGCCTCTTGTCAATTTAAGCTATCGCTCGTAGTTATACTACCCTTTAGTCCCAAATCAAACACTGATAAAACTTCAAATGGCCCTAACTTCTATACGGTGCGTCCTATACCTATCAAAGTTTGAAACATTCAAATACTTGTAACTTTTTACTGGAGCGTCATAAAACCTTGAAATTTTGTGACAATGAAGTACTCGAGGCTCTTGTCAATTAAAGTTATTGCTCATAGCTATGCTACCCTTGAGTCCCAAATCAAACACTGATAAAACTTCAAATGACCCTAACTTCTATACGGTGGATCCTATACCTATCAAAGTTTGCTTGTAACTTTTAACTGGAGCGTCATAAAACCTTGAAATTTTGTGACAATGAAGTATTCGAGCCTGTTATCAATTTAAGCTATCGCTCATAGCTATGCTACCCTTGACTCCAAAAATACAAAACACTGATGAAACCTCAAATGGCCTTAACTTCTATACGGTGCGTCCTATACCTATCAAAGTTTGCAACATTCAAATGCTTGTAACTTTTTACTGGAGCGTCATAAAACCCTGAAAATTTTGTAACAATAAAGTACTCGTTCCTATTGTCAATTTAAGCTATCGCTCATAGCAATGCTGCCCTTGAGTCCCAAAACAAATACTGATAAAACTGAAAATGGCCCTAACTTCTATACTGTGCATCCTATACCTATCAAAGTTTGCAACATTCAAATGCTTTTAACTTTTTACTGGAGCCTCATAAAACCTTGAAATTTTGTAACAATGAAGTACTCGAGCCTCTTATCAATTTAAGCTATCGCTCATAGCTATGGTACCCTTGACTCCAAAATAAAACACTGATGAAACTTCAAATTAAGTTATCGCTCGTAGCTATGCTACCCTTGAGTCCCTAATAAAACACTGATAAAACTTCAAATGGCCCTAACTTCTATACGGTGCGTCCTATACCTATCAAAGTTTGCAACATTCAAATGCTTGTAACTTTTAACTGGAGCGTCATAAAACCTTGAAATTTTGTGACAATGAAGTTCTCGAGCCTCTTATCAATTTAATCTATCCCTCATAGCTATGTTATTCTTGATTCAAAAATAAAACACTGATAAAACTTCAAATGGCCCTAACTTCTATACGGTGCGTCCAACCCCTATCAAAATTTGCAACATTCAAATGCTTGTAACTTTTTACTGGAGGGTCATAAAATCTTGAAATTTTATGACAATAAAATACTCGTGCTTCTTATCAATTTAAGCTATCGCTCATAGCTATGCTACCCTTGAGTCTAAAATAAAACACTGATAAAACTTCAAATGGCCCTAACTTCTATACCGAGCGTCCTATACCTATCAAAGTTTGCAACATTCAAATGCTTGTAACTTTTTACTGGAGCGTCATAAACCCTTGAAATTTTGTGCCAATGAAGTACTCGAGCCTCTCATCAATTTAAGCTATCGCTCATAGCTATGCTACCTTTGAGTCCAAAATAAAACACTGATAAAACTTCAAATGGCCCTAACTTCTATGCAGTGCGTCCTATACCTATCAAAGTATGCAACATTCAAATGTTTGTAACTTTTTACTGGAGCGTCATAAAACCTTGAAATTTTGTGCCAATGAAGTACTCGAGACTCTCATCAATTTAAGCTATCGCTCATAGCATGCTACTTTTGAGTCCAAAATAAAACACTGATAAAACTTCAAATGAGCCTAACTTATATACGGTGGATCCTATACCTATCAAAGTTTGCTTGTAACTTTTAACTGGAGCGTCATAAAACCTTGAAATTTTGTGACAATGAAGTATTCGAGCCTGTTATCAATTTAAGCTATCGCTCATAGCTATGCTACCCTTGACTTCAAAAATACAAAACACTGATGAAACCTCAAATGGCCTTAACTTCTATACGGTGCGTCCTATACCTATCAAAGTTTTCAACATTCAAACGCTTGTAACTTTTAACTGGAGCGTCATAAAACCCTGAAATTTTGTGACAATAAATTACTCGTGCCTCTTGTCAATATAAGCTATCCCTCATAGCTATGCTACCCTTGAGATCCAAAATCAAACACTGATATAACTTCAAATGGCTCCAACTTCTATAGTGTGCGTCCTATACCTATCAAAGTTTGCAACATTCAAATGCTTGCAACTTTTTACTGGAGCGTAATAAAATCTTGAAATTTTGTGACAATAAGTTACTCGTGCCTCTTGTCAATTTAAGCTATCGCTCGTAGCTATGCTACCCTTGAGTCCAAAATAAAACACTGATAAAACTTCAAATGGCCCTAACTTCTATGCAGTGCGTCCTATACCTATCAAAGTATGCAACATTCAAATGTTTGTAACTTTTTACTGGAGCGTCATAAAACCTTGAAATTTTGTGCCAATGAAGTACTCGAGACTCTCATCAATTTAAGCTATCGCTCATAGCTATGCTACTTTTGAGTCCAAAATAAAACACTGATAAAACTTCAAATGGCCCTAACTTCTATACTGTGCATCCTGTACCTATCAAAACTTTGAAACATTCAAATGCTTGTAACTTTTTACTGGAGCCTCATAACCCCTTGAAATTTTGTGACAATGAAATTCTCGAGCCTCTTAGCAATTTAAGCTATCGCTTCTAGCTATGCTACCCTTGAGTCCAAAATAAAACACTGATGAAACTTCAAATGGCCGTAACTGCTATACGGTGCGTCCTATACCTATCAAAGTTTTCAACATTCAAACGCTTGTAACTTTTAACTGGAGCGTCATAAAACCTTGAAATTTTGTGACAATGAAGTACTCGAGGCTCTTATCAATTTAAGCTATCGCTCGTAGCTATGCTACCCTTGAGTCCCAAATCAAACACTGATAAAATTTCACATGGCCCTAACTTATATACGGTGGATCCTATACCTATCAAAGTTTGCTTGTAACTTTTAACTGGAGCGTCATAAAACCTTGAAATTTTGTGACAATGAAGTATTCGAGGCTCTTGTCAATTAAAGTTATTGCTCGTAGCGATGCTACCCTTGAGTCCCAAATCAAACACTGATAAAACTTCAAATGGCTTAACTTCTATATAAAACCCTGAAAGTTTTGTGACAATAAAGTACTCGTTCCTCTCGTCAATTTAAGCTATCGCTCATAGCTATTCTACCCTTAAGTCCAAAATAAAACACTGATAAAGCTTCAAATGGCCCTAACTTCTATACGGTGCGTCCTATACCTATCAAAGTTTGAAACATTCAAATACTTGTAACTTTTTACTGGAGCGTCATAAAACCTTGAAATTTTGTGACAATGAAGTACTCGAGGCTCTTGTCAATTAAAGTTATTGCTCATAGCTATGCTACCCTTGAGTCCCAAATCAAACACTGATAAAACTTCAAATGACCCTAACTTCTATACGGTGGATCCTATACCTATCAAAGTTTGCTTGTAACTTTTAACTGGAGCGTCATAAAACCTTGAAATTTTGTGACAATGAAGTATTCGAGCCTGTTATCAATTTAAGCTATCGCTCATAGCTATGCTACCCTTGACTCCAAAAATACAAAACACTGATGAAACCTCAAATGGCCTTAACTTCTATACGGTGCGTCCTATACCTATCAAAGTTTGCAACATTCAAATGCTTGTAACTTTTTACTGGAGCGTCATAAAACCCTGAAAATTTTGTGACAATAAATTACTCGTTCCCCTTGTCAATCTAAGCTATCGCTCATAGCTATGCTACCCTTGAGTCCAAAATAAAATACTGATAAAGCTTCAAATGGCCCTAACTTCTATACGGTGCGTCCTATACCTATCAAAGTTTGCAACATTCAAATACTTGCAACTTTTTACTTGAGCGTAATAAAATCTTGAAATTTTGTGACAATAAATTACTCGTGCCTCTTGTCAATATAAGCTATCGCTCATAGCTATGCTACCCTTGACTCCAAAATCAAACACTGATATAACTTCAAATGGCCCCAACTTCTATAGTGTGCGTCCTATACCTATCAAAGTTTGCAACATTCAAATGCTTCTAATTTTTTACTGGAGCGTCATAAAACCTTGAAATTTTGTGACAATAAATTAATCGTGCCTCTTGTCAATTTAAGCTATCGCTCGTAGTTATACTACCCTTTAGTCCCAAATCAAACACTGATAAAACTTCAAATGGCCCTAACTTCTATACGGTGCGTCCTATACCTATCAAAGTTTGAAACATTCAAATACTTGTAACTTTTTACTGGAGCGTCATAAAACCTTGAAATTTTGTGACAATGAAGTACTCGAGGCTCTTGTCAATTAAAGTTATTGCTCATAGCTATGCTACCCTTGAGTCCCAAATCAAACACTGATAAAACTTCAAATGACCCTAACTTCTATACGGTGGATCCTATACCTATCAAAGTTTGCTTGTAACTTTTAACTGGAGCGTCATAAAACCTTGAAATTTTGTGACAATGAAGTATTCGAGCCTGTTATCAATTTAAGCTATCGCTCATAGCTATGCTACCCTTGACTCCAAAAATACAAAACACTGATGAAACCTCAAATGGCCTTAACTTCTATACGGTGCGTCCTATACCTATCAAAGTTTGCAACATTCAAATGCTTGTAACTTTTTACTGGAGCGTCATAAAACCCTGAAAATTTTGTAACAATAAAGTACTCGTTCCTATTGTCAATTTAAGCTATCGCTCATAGCAATGCTGCCCTTGAGTCCCAAAACAAATACTGATAAAACTGAAAATGGCCCTAACTTCTATACTGTGCATCCTATACCTATCAAAGTTTGCAACATTCAAATGCTTTTAACTTTTTACTGGAGCCTCATAAAACCTTGAAATTTTGTAACAATGAAGTACTCGAGCCTCTTATCAATTTAAGCTATCGCTCATAGCTATGGTACCCTTGACTCCAAAATAAAACACTGATGAAACTTCAAATTAAGTTATCGCTCGTAGCTATGCTACCCTTGAGTCCCTAATAAAACACTGATAAAACTTCAAATGGCCCTAACTTCTATACGGTGCGTCCTATACCTATCAAAGTTTGCAACATTCAAATGCTTGTAACTTTTAACTGGAGCGTCACAAAACCTTGAAATTTTGTGACAATGAAGTTCTCGAGCCTCTTATCAATTTAATCTATCCCTCATAGCTATGTTATTCTTGATTCAAAAATAAAACACTGATAAAACTTCAAATGGCCCTAACTTCTATACGGTGCGTCCAACCCCTATCAAAATTTGCAACATTCAAATGCTTGTAACTTTTTACTGGAGGGTCATAAAATCTTGAAATTTTATGACAATAAAATACTCGTGCTTCTTATCAATTTAAGCTATCGCTCATAGCTATGCTACCCTTGAGTCTAAAATAAAACACTGATAAAACTTCAAATGGCCCTAACTTCTATACCGAGCGTCCTATACCTATCAAAGTTTGCAACATTCAAATGCTTGTAACTTTTTACTGGAGCGTCATAAACCCTTGAAATTTTGTGCCAATGAAGTACTCGAGCCTCTCATCAATTTAAGCTATCGCTCATAGCTATGCTACCTTTGAGTCCAAAATAAAACACTGATAAAACTTCAAATGGCCCTAACTTCTATGCAGTGCGTCCTATACCTATCAAAGTATGCAACATTCAAATGTTTGTAACTTTTTACTGGAGCGTCATAAAACCTTGAAATTTTGTGCCAATGAAGTACTCGAGACTCTCATCAATTTAAGCTATCGCTCATAGCATGCTACTTTTGAGTCCAAAATAAAACACTGATAAAACTTCAAATGAGCCTAACTTATATACGGTGGATCCTATACCTATCAAAGTTTGCTTGTAACTTTTAACTGGAGCGTCATAAAACCTTGAAATTTTGTGACAATGAAGTATTCGAGCCTGTTATCAATTTAAGCTATCGCTCATAGCTATGCTACCCTTGACTTCAAAAATACAAAACACTGATGAAACCTCAAATGGCCTTAACTTCTATACGGTGCGTCCTATACCTATCAAAGTTTTCAACATTCAAACGCTTGTAACTTTTAACTGGAGCGTCATAAAACCCTGAAATTTTGTGACAATAAATTACTCGTGCCTCTTGTCAATATAAGCTATCCCTCATAGCTATGCTACCCTTGAGATCCAAAATCAAACACTGATATAACTTCAAATGGCTCCAACTTCTATAGTGTGCGTCCTATACCTATCAAAGTTTGCAACATTCAAATGCTTGCAACTTTTTACTGGAGCGTAATAAAATCTTGAAATTTTGTGACAATAAGTTACTCGTGCCTCTTGTCAATTTAAGCTATCGCTCGTAGCTATGCTACCCTTGAGTCCAAAATAAAACACTGATAAAACTTCAAATGGCCCTAACTTCTATGCAGTGCGTCCTATACCTATCAAAGTATGCAACATTCAAATGTTTGTAACTTTTTACTGGAGCGTCATAAAACCTTGAAATTTTGTGCCAATGAAGTACTCGAGACTCTCATCAATTTAAGCTATCGCTCATAGCTATGCTACTTTTGAGTCCAAAATAAAACACTGATAAAACTTCAAATGGCCCTAACTTCTATACTGTGCATCCTGTACCTATCAAAACTTTGAAACATTCAAATGCTTGTAACTTTTTACTGGAGCCTCATAACCCCTTGAAATTTTGTGACAATGAAATTCTCGAGCCTCTTAGCAATTTAAGCTATCGCTTCTAGCTATGCTACCCTTGAGTCCAAAATAAAACACTGATGAAACTTCAAATGGCCGTAACTGCTATACGGTGCGTCCTATACCTATCAAAGTTTTCAACATTCAAACGCTTGTAACTTTTAACTGGAGCGTCATAAAACCTTGAAATTTTGTGACAATGAAGTACTCGAGGCTCTTATCAATTTAAGCTATCGCTCGTAGCTATGCTACCCTTGAGTCCCAAATCAAACACTGATAAAATTTCACATGGCCCTAACTTATATACGGTGGATCCTATACCTATCAAAGTTTGCTTGTAACTTTTAACTGGAGCGTCATAAAACCTTGAAATTTTGTGACAATGAAGTATTCGAGGCTCTTGTCAATTAAAGTTATTGCTCGTAGCGATGCTACCCTTGAGTCCCAAATCAAACACTGATAAAACTTCAAATGGCTTAACTTCTATATAAAACCCTGAAAGTTTTGTGACAATAAAGTACTCGTTCCTCTCGTCAATTTAAGCTATCGCTCATAGCTATTCTACCCTTAAGTCCAAAATAAAACACTGATAAAGCTTCAAATGGCCCTAACTTCTATACGGTGCGTCCTATACCTATCAAAGTTTGAAACATTCAAATACTTGTAACTTTTTACTGGAGCGTCATAAAACCTTGAAATTTTGTGACAATGAAGTACTCGAGGCTCTTGTCAATTAAAGTTATTGCTCATAGCTATGCTACCCTTGAGTCCCAAATCAAACACTGATAAAACTTCAAATGACCCTAACTTCTATACGGTGGATCCTATACCTATCAAAGTTTGCTTGTAACTTTTAACTGGAGCGTCATAAAACCTTGAAATTTTGTGACAATGAAGTATTCGAGCCTGTTATCAATTTAAGCTATCGCTCATAGCTATGCTACCCTTGACTCCAAAAATACAAAACACTGATGAAACCTCAAATGGCCTTAACTTCTATACGGTGCGTCCTATACCTATCAAAGTTTGCAACATTCAAATGCTTGTAACTTTTTACTGGAGCGTCATAAAACCCTGAAAATTTTGTGACAATAAATTACTCGTTCCCCTTGTCAATCTAAGCTATCGCTCATAGCTATGCTACCCTTGAGTCCAAAATAAAATACTGATAAAGCTTCAAATGGCCCTAACTTCTATACGGTGCGTCCTATACCTATCAAAGTTTGCAACATTCAAATACTTGCAACTTTTTACTTGAGCGTAATAAAATCTTGAAATTTTGTGACAATAAATTACTCGTGCCTCTTGTCAATATAAGCTATCGCTCATAGCTATGCTACCCTTGACTCCAAAATCAAACACTGATATAACTTCAAATGGCCCCAACTTCTATAGTGTGCGTCCTATACCTATCAAAGTTTGCAACATTCAAATGCTTCTAATTTTTTACTGGAGCGTCATAAAACCTTGAAATTTTGTGACAATAAATTAATCGTGCCTCTTGTCAATTTAAGCTATCGCTCGTAGCTATACTACCCTTTAGTCCCAAATCAAACACTGATAAAATTTCAAATGGCCCTAACTTCTATACTGTGCATCCTATACCTATCAAAGTTTGCAACATTCAAATACTTGTAACTTTTTACTGGAGCGTCATTAAACCCTGAAAGCTTTGTGACAATAAAGTACTCGTTCCTCTTGTCAATTTAAGCTATCGCTCATAGCTATTCTACCCTTAAGTCCAAAATAAAACACTGATAAAGCTTCAATTGGCCCTAACTTCTATACGGTACGTCCTATACCTATCAAAGTTTGCTACATGCAAATGCTTGCAACTTTTTACTGGAGCGTCATAAAATCTTGAAATTTTGTGACATTGAAGTACTCGTGACTCTTGTCAATTTAAGCTATCGCTCGTAGCAATGCTACCCTTGAGTCCCAAATCAAACACTGACAAAACTTCAAATGGCCCTAACTTCTATATTGTGCATCCTATACCTATCAAAGTTTGCAACATTCAAATACTTGTAACTTTTTACTGGAGCGTCATAAAACCTTGAAATTTTGTGACAATGAAGTACTCGAGGCTCTTGTCGATTAAAGTTATCGCTGATAGCTATGCTACCCTTGAGTCCCAAATCAAACACTGATAAAACTTCAAATGACCCTAACTTATATACGGTGGATCCTATACCTATCAAAGTTTGCTTGTAACTTTTAACTGGAGCGTCATAAAACCTTGAAATTTTGTGACAATGAAGTATTCGAGGCTCTTGTCAATTAAAGTTATTGCTCGTAGCGATGCTACCCTTGAGTCCCAAATCAAACACTGATAAAACTTCAAATGGCTTAACTTCTATATAAAACCCTGAAAGTTTTGTGACAATAAAGTACTCGTTCCTCTCGTCAATTTAAGCTATCGCTCATAGCTATTCTACCCTTAAGTCCAAAATAAAACACTGATAAAGCTTCAAATGGCCCTAACTTCTATACGGTGCGTCCTATACCTATCAAAGTTTGCTACATTTAAATGCTTGCAACTTTTTACTGGAGCGTCATAAAATCTTGAAATTTTGTGACAATGAAGTACTCGTGACTCTTGTCAATTTAAGCTATCGCTCGTAGCGATGCTACCCTTGAGTCCCAAATCAAACACTGATAAAACTTCAAATGACCCTAACTTTTATACGGTGGATCCTATACCTCTCAAAGTTTGCTTGTAACTTTTAACTGGAGCGTCATAAAACCTTGAAATTTTGTGACAATGAAGTATTCGAGCCTATTATCAATTTAAGCTATCGCTCATAGCTATGCTACCCTTGACTCCAAAAATACAAAACACTAATGAAACCTCAAATGGCCTTAACTTATATACGGTGCGTCCTATACCTATCAAAGGTTGCAACATTCAACTGCTTGTAACTTTTTACTGGAGCGTCGTAAAACCTTGAACATTTTGTGACAATAAATTACTCGTTCCCCTTGTCAATTTAAGCTATCGCTCATAGCTATGCTACCCTTGAGTCCAAAATAAAATACTGATAAAGCTTCAAATGGCCCTAACTTCTATACGGTGCGTCCTATACCTATCAAAGTTTGCAACATTCAAATACTTGCAACTTTTTACTTGAGCGTAATAAAATCTTGAAATTTTGTGACAATAAATTACTCGTGCCTCTTGTCAATATAAGCTATCGCTCATAGCTATGCTCCCCTTGACTCCAAAATCAAACACTGATATAACTTCAAATGGCCCCAACTTCTATAGTGTGCGTCCTATACCTATCAAAGTTTGCAACATTCAAATGCTTCTAATTTTTTACTGGAGCGTCATAAAACCTTGAAATTTTGTGACAATAAATTAATCGTGCCTCTTGTCAATTTAAGCTATCGCTCGTAGTTATACTACCCTTTAGTCCCAAATCAAACACTGATAAAACTTCAAATGGCCCTAACTTCTATACGGTGCGTCCTATACCTATCAAAGTTTGAAACATTCAAATACTTGTAACTTTTTACTGGAGCGTCATAAAACCTTGAAATTTTGTGACAATGAAGTACTCGAGGCTCTTGTCAATTAAAGTTATTGCTCATAGCTATGCTACCCTTGAGTCCCAAATCAAACACTGATAAAACTTCAAATGACCCTAACTTCTATACGGTGGATCCTATACCTATCAAAGTTTGCTTGTAACTTTTAACTGGAGCGTCATAAAACCTTGAAATTTTGTGACAATGAAGTATTCGAGCCTGTTATCAATTTAAGCTATCGCTCATAGCTATGCTACCCTTGACTCCAAAAATACAAAACACTGATGAAACCTCAAATGGCCTTAACTTCTATACGGTGCGTCCTATACCTATCAAAGTTTGCAACATTCAAATGCTTGTAACTTTTTACTGGAGCGTCATAAAACCCTGAAAATTTTGTGACAATAAATTACTCGTTCCCCTTGTCAATCTAAGCTATCGCTCAAAGCTATGCTACCCTTGAGTCCAAAATAAAATACTGATAAAGCTTCAAATGGCCCTAACTTCTATACGGTGCGTCTTATACCTATCAAAGTTTGCAACATTCAAATACTTGCAACTTTTTACTTGAGCGTAATAAAATCTTGAAATTTTGTGACAATAAATTACTCGTGCCTCTTGTCAATATAAGCTATCGCTCATAGCTATGCTACCCTTGACTCCAAAATCAAACACTGATATAACTTCAAATGGCCCCAACTTCTATAGTGTGCGTCCTATACCTATCAAAGTTTGCAACATTCAAATGCTTCTAATTTTTTACTGGAGCGTCATAAAACCTTGAAATTTTGTGACAATAAATTAATCGTGCCTCTTGTCAATTTAAGCTATCGCTCGTAGCTATACTACCCTTTAGTCCCAAATCAAACACTGATAAAACTTCAAATGGCCCTAACTTCTATACGGTGCGTCCTATACCTATCAAAGTTTGCAGCATTCAAATACTTGCAACTTTTTACTTGAGCGTAATAAAATCTTGAAATTTTGTGACAATAAATTACTCGTGCCTCTTGTCAATATAAGCTATCGCTCATAGCTATGCTACCCTTGACTCAAAAATCAAACACTGATATAACTTCAAATGGCCCCAACTTCTATAGTGTGCGTCCTATACCTATCAAAGTTTGCAACATTCAAATGCTTATAATTTTTTACTGGAGCGTCATAAAACCTTGAAATTTTGTGACAATAAATTAATCGTGCCTCTTGTCAATTTAAGCTATCGCTCGTAGCTATACTACCCTTTAGTCCCAAATCAAACACTGATAAAATTTCAAATGGCCCTAACTTCTATACTGTGCATCCTATACCTATCAAAGTTTGCAACATTCAAATACTTGTAACTTTTTACTGGAGCGTCATTAAACCCTGAAAGCTTTGTGACAATAAAGTACTCGTTCCTCTTGTCAATTTAAGCTATCGCTCATAGCTATTCTACCCTTAAGTCCAAAATAAAACACTGATAAAGCTTCAATTGGCCCTAACTTCTATACGGTACGTCCTATACCTATCAAAGTTTGCTACATGCAAATGCTTGCAACTTTTTACTGGAGCGTCATAAAATCTTGAAATTTTGTGACATTGAAGTACTCGTGACTCTTGTCAATTTAAGCTATCGCTCGTAGCAATGCTACCCTTGAGTCCCAAATCAAACACTGACAAAACTTCAAATGGCCCTAACTTCTATATTGTGCATCCTATACCTATCAAAGTTTGCAACATTCAAATACTTGTAACTTTTTACTGGAGCGTCATAAAACCTTGAAATTTTGTGACAATGAAGTACTCGAGGCTCTTGTCGATTAAAGTTATCGCTGATAGCTATGCTACCCTTGAGTCCCAAATCAAACACTGATAAAACTTCAAATGACCCTAACTTATATACGGTGGATCCTATACCTATCAAAGTTTGCTTGTAACTTTTAACTGGAGCGTCATAAAACCTTGAAATTTTGTGACAATGAAGTATTCGAGGCTCTTGTCAATTAAAGTTATTGCTCGTAGCGATGCTACCCTTGAGTCCCAAATCAAACACTGATAAAACTTCAAATGGCTTAACTTCTATATAAAACCCTGAAAGTTTTGTGACAATAAAGTACTCGTTCCTCTCGTCAATTTAAGCTATCGCTCATAGCTATTCTACCCTTAAGTCCAAAATAAAACACTGATAAAGCTTCAAATGGCCCTAACTTCTATACGGTACGTCCTATACCTATCAAAGTTTGCTACATTTAAATGCTTGCAACTTTTTACTGGAGCGTCATAAAATCTTGAAATTTTGTGAGAATGAAGTACTCGTGACTCTTGTCAATTTAAGCTATCGCTCGTAGCGATGCTACCCTTGAGTCCCAAATCAAACACTGATAAAACTTCAAATGACCCTAACTTTTATACGGTGGATCCTATACCTCTCAAAGTTTGCTTGTAACTTTTAACTGGAGCGTCATAAAACCTTGAAATTTTGTGACAATGAAGTATTCGAGCCTATTATCAATTTAAGCTATCGCTCATAGCTATGCTACCCTTGACTCCAAAAATACAAAACACTAATGAAACCTCAAATGGCCTTAACTTATATACGGTGCGTCCTATACCTATCAAAGGTTGCAACATTCAACTGCTTGTAACTTTTTACTGGAGCGTCGTAAAACCTTGAACATTTTGTGACAATAAATTACTCGTTCCCCTTGTCAATTTAAGCTATCGCTCATAGCTATGCTACCCTTGAGTCCAAAATAAAATACTGATAAAGCTTCAAATGGCCCTAACTTCTATACGGTGCGTCCTATACCTATCAAAGTTTGCAACATTCAAATACTTGCAACTTTTTACTTGAGCGTAATAAAATCTTGAAATTTTGTGACAATAAATTACTCGTGCCTCTTGTCAATATAAGCTATCGCTCATAGCTATGCTCCCCTTGACTCCAAAATCAAACACTGATATAACTTCAAATGGCCCCAACTTCTATAGTGTGCGTCCTATACCTATCAAAGTTTGCAACATTCAAATGCTTCTAATTTTTTACTGGAGCGTCATAAAACCTTGAAATTTTGTGACAATAAATTAATCGTGCCTCTTGTCAATTTAAGCTATCGCTCGTAGTTATACTACCCTTTAGTCCCAAATCAAACACTGATAAAACTTCAAATGGCCCTAACTTCTATACGGTGCGTCCTATACCTATCAAAGTTTGAAACATTCAAATACTTGTAACTTTTTACTGGAGCGTCATAAAACCTTGAAATTTTGTGACAATGAAGTACTCGAGGCTCTTGTCAATTAAAGTTATTGCTCATAGCTATGCTACCCTTGAGTCCCAAATCAAACACTGATAAAACTTCAAATGACCCTAACTTCTATACGGTGGATCCTATACCTATCAAAGTTTGCTTGTAACTTTTAACTGGAGCGTCATAAAACCTTGAAATTTTGTGACAATGAAGTATTCGAGCCTGTTATCAATTTAAGCTATCGCTCATAGCTATGCTACCCTTGACTCCAAAAATACAAAACACTGATGAAACCTCAAATGGCCTTAACTTCTATACGGTGCGTCCTATACCTATCAAAGTTTGCAACATTCAAATGCTTGTAACTTTTTACTGGAGCGTCATAAAACCCTGAAAATTTTGTGACAATAAATTACTCGTTCCCCTTGTCAATCTAAGCTATCGCTCATAGCTATGCTACCCTTGAGTCCAAAATAAAATACTGATAAAGCTTCAAATGGCCCTAACTTCTATACGGTGCGTCCTATACCTATCAAAGTTTGCAACATTCAAATACTTGCAACTTTTTACTTGAGCGTAATAAAATCTTGAAATTTTGTGACAATAAATTACTCGTGCCTCTTGTCAATATAAGCTATCGCTCATAGCTATGCTACCCTTGACTCCAAAATCAAACACTGATATAACTTCAAATGGCCCCAACTTCTATAGTGTGCGTCCTATACCTATCAAAGTTTGCAACATTCAAATGCTTCTAATTTTTTACTGGAGCGTCATAAAACCTTGAAATTTTGTGACAATAAATTAATCGTGCCTCTTGTCAATTTAAGCTATCGCTCGTAGCTATACTACCCTTTAGTCCCAAATCAAACACTGATAAAACTTCAAATGGCCCTAACTTCTATACGGTGCGTCCTATACCTATCAAAGTTTGCAGCATTCAAATACTTGCAACTTTTTACTTGAGCGTAATAAAATCTTGAAATTTTGTGACAATAAATTACTCGTGCCTCTTGTCAATATAAGCTATCGCTCATAGCTATGCTACCCTTGACTCAAAAATCAAACACTGATATAACTTCAAATGGCCCCAACTTCTATAGTGTGCGTCCTATACCTATCAAAGTTTGCAACATTCAAATGCTTATAATTTTTTACTGGAGCGTCATAAAACCTTGAAATTTTGTGACAATAAATTAATCGTGCCTCTTGTCAATTTAAGCTATCGCTCGTAGCTATACTACCCTTTAGTCCCAAATCAAACACTGATAAAATTTCAAATGGCCCTAACTTCTATACTGTGCATCCTATACCTATCAAAGTTTGCAACATTCAAATACTTGTAACTTTTTACTGGAGCGTCATTAAACCCTGAAAGCTTTGTGACAATAAAGTACTCGTTCCTCTTGTCAATTTAAGCTATCGCTCATAGCTATTCTACCCTTAAGTCCAAAATAAAACACTGATAAAGCTTCAATTGGCCCTAACTTCTATACGGTACGTCCTATACCTATCAAAGTTTGCTACATGCAAATGCTTGCAACTTTTTACTGGAGCGTCATAAAATCTTGAAATTTTGTGACATTGAAGTACTCGTGACTCTTGTCAATTTAAGCTATCGCTCGTAGCAATGCTACCCTTGAGTCCCAAATCAAACACTGATAAAACTTCAAATGGCCCTAACTTCTATATTGTGCATCCTATACCTATCAAAGTTTGCAACATTCAAATACTTGTAACTTTTTACTGGAGCGTCATAAAACCTTGAAATTTTGTGACAATGAAGTACTCGAGGCTCTTGTCGATTAAAGTTATCGCTGATAGCTATGCTACCCTTGAGTCCCAAATCAAACACTGATAAAACTTCAAATGACCCTAACTTATATACGGTGGATCCTATACCTATCAAAGTTTGCTTGTAACTTTTAACTGGAGCGTCATAAAACCTTGAAATTTTGTGACAATGAAGTATTCGAGGCTCTTGTCAATTAAAGTTATTGCTCGTAGCGATGCTACCCTTGAGTCCCAAATCAAACACTGATAAAACTTCAAATGGCTTAACTTCTATATAAAACCCTGAAAGTTTTGTGACAATAAAGTACTCGTTCCTCTCGTCAATTTAAGCTATCGCTCATAGCTATTCTACCCTTAAGTCCAAAATAAAACACTGATAAAGCTTCAAATGGCCCTAACTTCTATACGGTACGTCCTATACCTATCAAAGTTTGCTACATTTAAATGCTTGCAACTTTTTACTGGAGCGTCATAAAATCTTGAAATTTTGTGACAATGAAGTACTCGTGACTCTTGTCAATTTAAGCTATCGCTCGTAGCGATGCTACCCTTGAGTCCCAAATCAAACACTGATAAAACTTCAAATGACCCTAACTTTTATACGGTGGATCCTATACCTCTCAAAGTTTGCTTGTAACTTTTAACTGGAGCGTCATAAAACCTTGAAATTTTGTGACAATGAAGTATTCGAGCCTATTATCAATTTAAGCTATCGCTCATAGCTATGCTACCCTTGACTCCAAAAATACAAAACACTAATGAAACCTCAAATGGCCTTAACTTATATACGGTGCGTCCTATACCTATCAAAGGTTGCAACATTCAACTGCTTGTAACTTTTTACTGGAGCGTCGTAAAACCTTGAACATTTTGTGACAATAAATTACTCGTTCCCCTTGTCAATTTAAGCTATCGCTCATAGCTATGCTACCCTTGAGTCCAAAATAAAATACTGATAAAGCTTCAAATGGCCCTAACTTCTATACGGTGCGTCCTATACCTATCAAAGTTTGCAACATTCAAATACTTGCAACTTTTTACTTGAGCGTAATAAAATCTTGAAATTTTGTGACAATAAATTACTCGTGCCTCTTGTCAATATAAGCTATCGCTCATAGCTATGCTCCCCTTGACTCCAAAATCAAACACTGATATAACTTCAAATGGCCCCAACTTCTATAGTGTGCGTCCTATACCTATCAAAGTTTGCAACATTCAAATGCTTCTAATTTTTTACTGGAGCGTCATAAAACCTTGAAATTTTGTGACAATAAATTAATCGTGCCTCTTGTCAATTTAAGCTATCGCTCGTAGTTATACTACCCTTTAGTCCCAAATCAAACACTGATAAAACTTCAAATGGCCCTAACTTCTATACGGTGCGTCCTATACCTATCAAAGTTTGAAACATTCAAATACTTGTAACTTTTTACTGGAGCGTCATAAAACCTTGAAATTTTGTGACAATGAAGTACTCGAGGCTCTTGTCAATTAAAGTTATTGCTCATAGCTATGCTACCCTTGAGTCCCAAATCAAACACTGATAAAACTTCAAATGACCCTAACTTCTATACGGTGGATCCTATACCTATCAAAGTTTGCTTGTAACTTTTAACTGGAGCGTCATAAAACCTTGAAATTTTGTGACAATGAAGTATTCGAGCCTGTTATCAATTTAAGCTATCGCTCATAGCTATGCTACCCTTGACTCCAAAAATACAAAACACTGATGAAACCTCAAATGGCCTTAACTTCTATACGGTGCGTCCTATACCTATCAAAGTTTGCAACATTCAAATGCTTGTAACTTTTTACTGGAGCGTCATAAAACCCTGAAAATTTTGTAACAATAAAGTACTCGTTCCTATTGTCAATTTAAGCTATCGCTCATAGCAATGCTGCCCTTGAGTCCCAAAACAAATACTGATAAAACTGAAAATGGCCCTAACTTCTATACTGTGCATCCTATACCTATCAAAGTTTGCAACATTCAAATGCTTTTAACTTTTTACTGGAGCCTCATAAAACCTTGAAATTTTGTAACAATGAAGTACTCGAGCCTCTTATCAATTTAAGCTATCGCTCATAGCTATGGTACCCTTGACTCCAAAATAAAACACTGATGAAACTTCAAATTAAGTTATCGCTCGTAGCTATGCTACCCTTGAGTCCCTAATAAAACACTGATAAAACTTCAAATGGCCCTAACTTCTATACGGTGCGTCCTATACCTATCAAAGTTTGCAACATTCAAATGCTTGTAACTTTTAACTGGAGCGTCACAAAACCTTGAAATTTTGTGACAATGAAGTTCTCGAGCCTCTTATCAATTTAATCTATCCCTCATAGCTATGTTATTCTTGATTCAAAAATAAAACACTGATAAAACTTCAAATGGCCCTAACTTCTATACGGTGCGTCCAACCCCTATCAAAATTTGCAACATTCAAATGCTTGTAACTTTTTACTGGAGGGTCATAAAATCTTGAAATTTTATGACAATAAAATACTCGTGCTTCTTATCAATTTAAGCTATCGCTCATAGCTATGCTACCCTTGAGTCTAAAATAAAACACTGATAAAACTTCAAATGGCCCTAACTTCTATACCGAGCGTCCTATACCTATCAAAGTTTGCAACATTCAAATGCTTGTAACTTTTTACTGGAGCGTCATAAACCCTTGAAATTTTGTGCCAATGAAGTACTCGAGCCTCTCATCAATTTAAGCTATCGCTCATAGCTATGCTACCTTTGAGTCCAAAATAAAACACTGATAAAACTTCAAATGGCCCTAACTTCTATGCAGTGCGTCCTATACCTATCAAAGTATGCAACATTCAAATGTTTGTAACTTTTTACTGGAGCGTCATAAAACCTTGAAATTTTGTGCCAATGAAGTACTCGAGACTCTCATCAATTTAAGCTATCGCTCATAGCATGCTACTTTTGAGTCCAAAATAAAACACTGATAAAACTTCAAATGAGCCTAACTTATATACGGTGGATCCTATACCTATCAAAGTTTGCTTGTAACTTTTAACTGGAGCGTCATAAAACCTTGAAATTTTGTGACAATGAAGTATTCGAGCCTGTTATCAATTTAAGCTATCGCTCATAGCTATGCTACCCTTGACTTCAAAAATACAAAACACTGATGAAACCTCAAATGGCCTTAACTTCTATACGGTGCGTCCTATACCTATCAAAGTTTTCAACATTCAAACGCTTGTAACTTTTAACTGGAGCGTCATAAAACCCTGAAATTTTGTGACAATAAATTACTCGTGCCTCTTGTCAATATAAGCTATCCCTCATAGCTATGCTACCCTTGAGATCCAAAATCAAACACTGATATAACTTCAAATGGCTCCAACTTCTATAGTGTGCGTCCTATACCTATCAAAGTTTGCAACATTCAAATGCTTGCAACTTTTTACTGGAGCGTAATAAAATCTTGAAATTTTGTGACAATAAGTTACTCGTGCCTCTTGTCAATTTAAGCTATCGCTCGTAGCTATGCTACCCTTGAGTCCAAAATAAAACACTGATAAAACTTCAAATGGCCCTAACTTCTATGCAGTGCGTCCTATACCTATCAAAGTATGCAACATTCAAATGTTTGTAACTTTTTACTGGAGCGTCATAAAACCTTGAAATTTTGTGCCAATGAAGTACTCGAGACTCTCATCAATTTAAGCTATCGCTCATAGCTATGCTACTTTTGAGTCCAAAATAAAACACTGATAAAACTTCAAATGGCCCTAACTTCTATACTGTGCATCCTGTACCTATCAAAACTTTGAAACATTCAAATGCTTGTAACTTTTTACTGGAGCCTCATAACCCCTTGAAATTTTGTGACAATGAAATTCTCGAGCCTCTTAGCAATTTAAGCTATCGCTTCTAGCTATGCTACCCTTGAGTCCAAAATAAAACACTGATGAAACTTCAAATGGCCGTAACTGCTATACGGTGCGTCCTATACCTATCAAAGTTTTCAACATTCAAACGCTTGTAACTTTTAACTGGAGCGTCATAAAACCTTGAAATTTTGTGACAATGAAGTACTCGAGGCTCTTATCAATTTAAGCTATCGCTCGTAGCTATGCTACCCTTGAGTCCCAAATCAAACACTGATAAAATTTCACATGGCCCTAACTTATATACGGTGGATCCTATACCTATCAAAGTTTGCTTGTAACTTTTAACTGGAGCGTCATAAAACCTTGAAATTTTGTGACAATGAAGTATTCGAGGCTCTTGTCAATTAAAGTTATTGCTCGTAGCGATGCTACCCTTGAGTCCCAAATCAAACACTGATAAAACTTCAAATGGCTTAACTTCTATATAAAACCCTGAAAGTTTTGTGACAATAAAGTACTCGTTCCTCTCGTCAATTTAAGCTATCGCTCATAGCTATTCTACCCTTAAGTCCAAAATAAAACACTGATAAAGCTTCAAATGGCCCTAACTTCTATACGGTACGTCCTATACCTATCAAAGTTTGCTACATTTAAATGCTTGCAACTTTTTACTGGAGCGTCATAAAATCTTGAAATTTTGTGACAATGAAGTACTCGTGACTCTTGTCAATTTAAGCTATCGCTCGTAGCGATGCTACCCTTGAGTCCCAAATCAAACACTGATAAAACTTCAAATGACCCTAACTTTTATACGGTGGATCCTATACCTCTCAAAGTTTGCTTGTAACTTTTAACTGGAGCGTCATAAAACCTTGAAATTTTGTGACAATGAAGTATTCGAGCCTATTATCAATTTAAGCTATCGCTCATAGCTATGCTACCCTTGACTCCAAAAATACAAAACACTAATGAAACCTCAAATGGCCTTAACTTATATACGGTGCGTCCTATACCTATCAAAGGTTGCAACATTCAACTGCTTGTAACTTTTTACTGGAGCGTCGTAAAACCTTGAACATTTTGTGACAATAAATTACTCGTTCCCCTTGTCAATTTAAGCTATCGCTCATAGCTATGCTACCCTTGAGTCCAAAATAAAATACTGATAAAGCTTCAAATGGCCCTAACTTCTATACGGTGCGTCCTATACCTATCAAAGTTTGCAACATTCAAATACTTGCAACTTTTTACTTGAGCGTAATAAAATCTTGAAATTTTGTGACAATAAATTACTCGTGCCTCTTGTCAATATAAGCTATCGCTCATAGCTATGCTCCCCTTGACTCCAAAATCAAACACTGATATAACTTCAAATGGCCCCAACTTCTATAGTGTGCGTCCTATACCTATCAAAGTTTGCAACATTCAAATGCTTCTAATTTTTTACTGGAGCGTCATAAAACCTTGAAATTTTGTGACAATAAATTAATCGTGCCTCTTGTCAATTTAAGCTATCGCTCGTAGTTATACTACCCTTTAGTCCCAAATCAAACACTGATAAAACTTCAAATGGCCCTAACTTCTATACGGTGCGTCCTATACCTATCAAAGTTTGAAACATTCAAATACTTGTAACTTTTTACTGGAGCGTCATAAAACCTTGAAATTTTGTGACAATGAAGTACTCGAGGCTCTTGTCAATTAAAGTTATTGCTCATAGCTATGCTACCCTTGAGTCCCAAATCAAACACTGATAAAACTTCAAATGACCCTAACTTCTATACGGTGGATCCTATACCTATCAAAGTTTGCTTGTAACTTTTAACTGGAGCGTCATAAAACCTTGAAATTTTGTGACAATGAAGTATTCGAGCCTGTTATCAATTTAAGCTAATAGCTATGCTACCCTTGACTCCAAAAATACAAAACACTGATGAAACCTCAAATGGCCTTAACTTCTATACGGTGCGTCCTATACCTATCAAAGTTTGCAACATTCAAATGCTTGTAACTTTTTACTGGAGCGTCATAAAACCCTGAAAATTTTGTAACAATAAAGTACTCGTTCCTATTGTCAATTTAAGCTATCGCTCATAGCAATGCTGCCCTTGAGTCCCAAAACAAATACTGATAAAACTGAAAATGGCCCTAACTTCTATACTGTGCATCCTATACCTATCAAAGTTTGCAACATTCAAATGCTTTTAACTTTTTACTGGAGCCTCATAAAACCTTGAAATTTTGTAACAATGAAGTACTCGAGCCTCTTATCAATTTAAGCTATCGCTCATAGCTATGGTACCCTTGACTCCAAAATAAAACACTGATGAAACTTCAAATTAAGTTATCGCTCGTAGCTATGCTACCCTTGAGTCCCTAATAAAACACTGATAAAACTTCAAATGGCCCTAACTTCTATACGGTGCGTCCTATACCTATCAAAGTTTGCAACATTCAAATGCTTGTAACTTTTAACTGGAGCGTCACAAAACCTTGAAATTTTGTGACAATGAAGTTCTCGAGCCTCTTATCAATTTAATCTATCCCTCATAGCTATGTTATTCTTGATTCAAAAATAAAACACTGATAAAACTTCAAATGGCCCTAACTTCTATACGGTGCGTCCAACACCTATCAAAATTTGCAACATTCAAATGCTTGTAACTTTTTACTGGAGGGTCATAAAATCTTGAAATTTTATGACAATAAAATACTCGTGCTTCTTATCAATTTAAGCTATCGCTCATAGCTATGCTACCCTTGAGTCTAAAATAAAACACTGATAAAACTTCAAATGGCCCTAACTTCTATACCGAGCGTCCTATACCTATCAAAGTTTGCAACATTCAAATGCTTGTAACTTTTTACTGGAGCGTCATAAACCCTTGAAATTTTGTGCCAATGAAGTACTCGAGCCTCTCATCAATTTAAGCTATCGCTCATAGCTATGCTACCTTTGAGTCCAAAATAAAACACTGATAAAACTTCAAATGGCCCTAACTTCTATGCAGTGCGTCCTATACCTATCAAAGTATGCAACATTCAAATGTTTGTAACTTTTTACTGGAGCGTCATAAAACCTTGAAATTTTGTGCCAATGAAGTACTCGAGACTCTCATCAATTTAAGCTATCGCTCATAGCATGCTACTTTTGAGTCCAAAATAAAACACTGATAAAACTTCAAATGAGCCTAACTTATATACGGTGGATCCTATACCTATCAAAGTTTGCTTGTAACTTTTAACTGGAGCGTCATAAAACCTTGAAATTTTGTGACAATGAAGTATTCGAGCCTGTTATCAATTTAAGCTATCGCTCATAGCTATGCTACCCTTGACTTCAAAAATACAAAACACTGATGAAACCTCAAATGGCCTTAACTTCTATACGGTGCGTCCTATACATATCAAAGTTTGCAACATTCAAATGCTTGTAACTTTTTACTGGAGCGTCATAAAACCCTGAAATTTTGTGACAATAAATTACTCGTGCCTCTTGTCAATATAAGCTATCCCTCATAGCTATGCTACCCTTGAGATCCAAAATCAAACACTGATATAACTTCAAATGGCTCCAACTTCTATAGTGTGCGTCCTATACCTATCAAAGTTTGCAACATTCAAATGCTTGCAACTTTTTACTGGAGCGTAATAAAATCTTGAAATTTTGTGACAATAAGTTACTCGTGCCTCTTGTCAATTTAAGCTATCGCTCGTAGCTATGCTACCCTTGAGTCCAAAATAAAACACTGATAAAACTTCAAATGGCCCTAACTTCTATGCAGTGCGTCCTATACCTATCAAAGTATGCAACATTCAAATGTTTGTAACTTTTTACTGGAGCGTCATAAAACCTTGAAATTTTGTGCCAATGAAGTACTCGAGACTCTCATCAATTTAAGCTATCGCTCATAGCTATGCTACTTTTGAGTCCAAAATAAAACACTGATAAAACTTCAAATGGCCCTAACTTCTATGCAGTGCGTCCTATATTTATCAAAGTATGCAACATTCAAATGCTTGCAACTTTTTACTGGAGCGTAATAAAATCTTGAAATTTCGTGACAATAAATTAATCGTGCCTCTTGTCAATTTAAGCTATCGCTCGTAGCTATGCTACCCTTGAGTCCCAAATCAAACAATGATAAAACTTCAAATGGCCCTAACTTCGATACTGTGCATCCTATACCTATCAAAGTTTGCATATTCAAATAATTGCAACTTTTTACTGGAGCGTCATAAAACCTTGAAATTTTGTGCCAATGAAGTACTCGAGACTCTCATCAATTTAAGCTATCGCTCATAGCATGCTACTTTTGAGTCCAAAATAAAACACTGATAAAACTTCAAATGAGCCTAACTTATATACGGTGGATCCTATACCTATCAAAGTTTGCTTGTAACTTTTAACTGGAGCGTCATAAAACCTTGAAATTTTGTGACAATGAAGTATTCGAGCCTGTTATCAATTTAAGCTATCGCTCATAGCTATGCTACCCTTGACTCCAAAAATACAAAACACTGATGAAACCTCAAATGGCCTTAACTTCTATACGGTGCGTCCTATACATATCAAAGTTTGCAACATTCAAATGCTTGTAACTTTTTACTGGAGCGTCATAAAACCCTGAAATTTTGTGACAATAAATTACTCGTGCCTCTTGTCAATATAAGCTATCCCTCATAGCTATGCTACCCTTGAGATCCAAAATCAAACACTGATATAACTTCAAATGGCTCCAACTTCTATAGTGTGCGTCCTATACCTATCAAAGTTTGCAACATTCAAATGCTTGCAACTTTTTACTGGAGCGTAATAAAATCTTGAAATTTTGTGACAATAAGTTACTCGTGCCTCTTGTCAATTTAAGCTATCGCTCGTAGCTATGCTACCCTTGAGTCCAAAATAAAACACTGATAAAACTTCAAATGGCCCTAACTTCTATGCAGTGCGTCCTATACCTATCAAAGTATGCAACATTCAAATGTTTGTAACTTTTTACTGGAGCGTCATAAAACCTTGAAATTTTGTGCCAATGAAGTACTCGAGACTCTCATCAATTTAAGCTATCGCTCATAGCTATGCTACTTTTGAGTCCAAAATAAAACACTGATAAAACTTCAAATGGCCCTAACTTCTATGCAGTGCGTCCTATATTTATCAAAGTATGCAACATTCAAATGCTTGCAACTTTTTACTGGAGCGTAATAAAATCTTGAAATTTCGTGACAATAAATTAATCGTGCCTCTTGTCAATTTAAGCTATCGCTCGTAGCTATGCTACCCTTGAGTCCCAAATCAAACAATAATAAAACTTCAAATGGCCCTAACTTCGATACTGTGCATCCTATACCTATCAAAGTTTGCATATTCAAATAATTGTAACTTTTTACTGGAGCGTCATAAAACCTTGAAATTTTGTGACAATGAAGTATTCGAGCCTGTTGTCAATTTAAGCTATCGCTCATAGCTATGCTACCCTTGACTCCAAAATAAAACACTGATAAAACTTCAAATGACCCTAACTTATATACGGTGGATCCTATACCTATCAAAGTTTGCTTGTAACTTTTAACTGGAGCGTCATAAAACCTTGAAATTTTGTGACAATGAAGTATTCGAGCCTGTTATCAATTTAAGCTATCGCTCATAGCTATGCTAACCTTGACTCCAAAAATACAAAACACTGATGAAACCTCAAATGGCCTTAACTTCTATACGGTGCGTCCTATACATATCAAAGTTTGCAACATTCAAATGCTTGTAACTTTTTACTGGAGCGTCATAAAATCCTGAAATTTTGTGACAATAAATTACTCGTGCCTCTTGTCAATATAAGCTATCCCTCATAGCTATGCTACCCTTGAGATCCAAAATCAAACACTGATATAACTTCATATGGCTCCAACTTCTATAGTGTGCGTCCTATACCTATCAAAGTTTGCAACATTCAAATGCTTATAATTTTTTACTGGAGCGTCATAAAACCTTGAAATTTTGTGACAATAAATTAATCGTGCCTCTTGTCAATTTAAGCTATCGCTCGTAGCTATACTACCCTTTAGTCCCAAATCAAACACTGATAAAACTTCAAACGGCCCTAACTTCTATACGGTGCGTCCTATACCTATCAAAGTTTGCAACATTCAAATACTTGCAACCTTTTACTTGAGCGTAATAAAATCTTGAAATTTTGTGACAATAAATTACTCGTGCCTCTTGTCAATATAAGCTATCGCTTATAGTTATGCTACCCTTGACTCCAAAATTAAACACTGATATAACTTCAAATGGCCCCAACTTCTATAGTGTGCGTCCTATACCTATCAAGGTTTGCAACATTCAAATGCTTATAATTTTTTACTGGAGCGTCATAAAACCTTGAAATTTTGTGACAATAAATTAATCGTGCCTCTTCTCAATTTAAGCGATCGCTCGTAGCTATACTACCCTTTAGTCCCAAATCAAACACTGATAAAACTTCAAATGGCCCTAACTTCTATACGGTGCGTCCTATACCTATCAAAGTTTGCAACATTCAAATACTTGTAACTTTTTACTGGAGCGTCATAAAACCTTGAAATTTTGTGACAATGAAGTACTCGAGCCTCTTGTCAATTAAAGTTATCGCTCATAGCTATGCTACCCTTGAGTCTAAAATAAAACACTGATAAAACTTCAAATGGCCCTAACTTCTATACGGAGCGTCCTATACCTATCAAAGTTTGCAACATTCAAATGCTTGTAACTTTTTACTGGAGCGTCATAAAACCTTGAAATTTTGTGCCAATGAAGTACTCGAGCCTCTCATCAATTTAAGCTATCGCTCATAGCTATGCTACCTTTGAGTCCAAAATAAAACACTGATAAAACTTCAAATGGCCCTAACTTCTATGCAGTGCGCCCTATACCTATCAAAGTATGCAACATTCAAATGTTTGTAACTTTTTACTGGAGCGTCATAAAACTTTGAAATTTTGTGCCAATGAAGTACTCGAGACTCTCATCAATTTAAGCTATCGCTCATAGCTATGCGACTTTTGAGTCCAAAGTAAAACACTGATAAAACTTCAAATGGCCCTAACTTCTATACGGTGCTTCCTATACCTATCAAAGTATGCAACATTCAAATGCTTGCAACTTTTTACTGGAGCGTAATAAAATCTTGAAATTTCGTGACAATAACTTAATCGTGCCTCTTGTCAATTTAAGCTATCGCTCGTAGCTATGCTACCCTTGAGTCCCAAATCAAACACTGATAAAACTTCAAATGGCCCTAACTTCGATACTGTGCATCCTATACCTATCAAAGTTTGCATATTCAAATAATTGTAACTTTTTACTGGAGCGTCATAAAACCTTGAAATTTTGTGACAATGAAGTACTCGAGGCTCTTGTCAATTTAAGTTTTCGCTCATAGCTATGCTACCCTTGAATCCCAAATCAAACACTGATAAAACTTCAAATGACCCTAACTTCTATACGGTGTATCCTATACCTATCAAAGTTTGCTTGTAACTTTTAACTGGAGCGTCATAAAACCTTGAAATTTGTGACAATGAAGTATTCGAGCCTGTTATCAATTTAAGCTATCGCTCATAGCTATGCTACCCTTGACTCCAAAATAAAACACTGATAAAACTTCAAATGGCCCTAACTTCTATACGGTGCGTCCTATACCTATCAAAGTTTGCAACATTCAAATGCTTGTAACTTTTTACTGGAGCGTAAGTACTCGTGCCTCTTGTCAATTTAAGCTATCGCTCGTAGCTATACTACCCTTTAGTCCCAAATCAAACACTGATAAAACTTCAAACGGCCCTAACTTCTATACGGTGCGTCCTATACCTATCAAAGTTTGCAACATTCAAATACTTGCAACCTTTTACTTGAGCGTAATAAAATCTTGAAATTTTGTGACAATAAATTACTCGTGCCTCTTGTCAATATAAGTTATCGCTTATAGTTATTCTACCCTTGACTCCAAAATTAAACACTGATATAACTTCAAATGGCCCCAACTTCTATAGTGTGCGTCCTATACCTATCAAGGTTTGCAACATTCAAATGCTTATAATTTTTTACTGGAGCGTCATAAAACCTTGAAATTTTGTGACAATAAATTAATCGTGCCTCTTCTCAATTTAAGCGATCGCTCGTAGCTATACTACCCTTTAGTCCCAAATCAAACACTGATAAAACTTCAAATGGCCCTAACTTCTATACGGTGCGTCCTATACCTATCAAAGTTTGCAACATTCAAATACTTGTAACTTGTTACTGGAGCGTCATAAAACCTTGAAATTTTGTGACAATGAAGTACTCGAGGCTCTTGTCAATTAAAGTTATCGCTCATAGCTATGCTACCCTTGAGTCTAAAATAAAACACTGATAAAACTTCAAATGGCCCTAACTTCTATACGGAGCGTCCTATACCTATCAAAGTTTGCAACATTCAAATGCTTGTAACTTTTTACTGGAGCGTCATAAAACCTTGAAATTTTGTGCCAATGAAGTACTCGAGCCTCTCATCAATTTAAGCTATCGCTCATAGCTATGCTACCTTTGAGTCCAAAATAAAACACTGATAAAACTTCAAATGGCCCTAACTTCTATGCAGTGCGTCCTATACCTATCAAAGTATGGAACATTCAAATGTTTGTAACTTTTTACTGGAGCGTCATAAAACTTTGAAATTTTGTGCCAATGAAGTACTCGAGACTCTCATCAATTTAAGCTATCGCTCATAGCTATGCGACTTTTGAGTCCAAAGTAAAACACTGATAAAACTTTAAATGGCCCTAACTTCTATGCAGTGCGTCCTATACCTATCAAAGTATGCAACATTCAAATGCTTGCAACTTTTTACTGGAGCGTAATAAAATCTTGAAATTTCGTGACAATAACTTAATCGTGCCTCTTGTCAATTTAAGCTATCGCTCGTAGCTATGCTACCCTTGAGTCCCAAATCAAACACTGATAAAACTTCAAATGGCCCTAACTTCGACACTGTGCATCCTATACCTATCAAAGTTTGCATATTCAAATAATTGTAACTTTTTACTGGAGCGTCATAAAACCTTGAAATTTTGTGACAATGAAGTACTCGAGGCTCTTGTCAATTTAAGTTTTCGCTCATAGCTATGCTACCCTTGAATCCCAAATCAAACACTGATAAAACTTCAAATGACCCTAACTTCTATACGGTGGATCCTATACCTATCAAAGTTTGCTTGTAACTTTTAACTGGAGCGTCATAAAACCTTGAAATTTGTGACAATGAAGTATTCGAGCCTGTCATCAATTTAAGCTATCGCTCATAGCTATGCTACCCTTGACTCCAAAATAAAACACTGATAAAACTTCAAATGGCCCTAACTTCTATACGGTGCGTCCTATACCTATCAAAGTTTGCAACATTCAAATGCTTGTAACTTTTTACTGGAGCGTAAGTACTCGTGCCTCTTGTCAATTTAAGCTATCGCTCATAGCAATGCTGCTCTTGAGTCCCAACACAAACACTGAAAAAACTTCAAATGGCCCTAACTTCTATACTGTGCATCCTGTACCTATCAAAGTTTGCAACATTCAAATACTTCTAACTTTTTATTGGAGCGTCATAAAACCTTGAAAATTTGTGGCAATGAAGTACTCGAGCCTCTTATCAATTTAAGCTATCGCTCCTAGCTATGCTACCCTTGAGATCCAAAATCAAACACTGATATAACTTCAAATGGCTCCAACTTCTATAGTGTGCGTCCTATACCTATCAAAGTTTGCAACATTCAAATGCTTATAATTTTTTACTGGAGCGTCATAAAACCTTGAAATTTTGTGACAAGAAATTAATCGTGCCTCTTGTCAATTTAAGCTATCGCTTGTAGCTATACTACCCCTTAGTCCCAAATCAAAGACTGATAAAACTTCAAATGGCCCTAACTTCTATACGGTGCGTCCTATACCTATCAAAGTTTGCAACATTCAAATACTTGCAACTTTTTACTTGAGCGTAATAAAATCTTGAAATTTTGTGACAATAAATTACTCGTGCCTCTTGTCAATTTAAGCTATCGCTCATAGCTATGCTACCCTTGACTCCAAAATCAAACACTGATAAAACTTCAAATGGCCCTAAGTTCTATACGGTGCGTCCTATGCCTATCAAAGTTTGCAACATTCAAATGCTTATAATTTTTTACTGGAGCGTCATAAAACCTTGAAATTTTGTGACAATTAAATAATCGTGCCTCTTGTCAATTTAAGCTATCGCTCGTAGCTATACTACCCTTTAGTCCCAAATCAAACACTGATAAAACTTCAAACGACCCTAACTTCTTTAGTTTGCGTCCTATACCTATCAAAGTTTGCGACATTCAAATGCTTGTAACTTTTTACTGGAGGGTCATAAAACCCTGAAAATTTAGTGACAATAAAGTACTCGTTCCTCTTGTCAATTTAAGCTATCGCTCATAGCTATGCTACCCTTGAGTCCAAAATAACACACTGATAAAACTTCAAATGGCCCTAACTTCTATATTGTGCATCCTATACCTATCAAAGTTTGCAACATTCAAATGCTTATAATTTTTTACTGGAGCGTCATAAAACCTTGAAATTTTGTGACAATGAAATACTCGAGGCTCTTGTCAATTAAACTTGTCGCTCATAGCTATGCTAGCCTTGAGTCCCAAATCAAACACTGACAAAACTTCAAATGACCCTAACTTATATACGGTGGATCCTATACCTATCAAAGTTTGCTTGTAACTTTTAACTGGAGCGTCATAAAACCTTGAAATTTTGTGACAATGAAGTATTCGAGCCTGTTATCAATTTAAGCTATCGCTCATAGCTATGCTACCCTTGATTCCAAAAATACAAAACACTGATGAAACCTCAAATGGCCTTAACTTCTATACGGTGCGTCCTATACATATCAAAGTTTGCAACATTCAAATGCTTGTAACTTTTTACTGGAGCGTCATAAAACCCTGAAATTTTGTGACAATAAATTACTCATGCCTCTTGTCAATATAAGCTATCCCTCATAGCTATGCTACCCTTGACTCCAAAATAAAACACTGATATAACTTCAAATGGCTCCAACTTCTATAGTGTGCGTCCTATACCTATCAAAGTTTGCAACATTCAAATGCTTGTAACTTTTTACTGGAGCGTAAGTACTCGTGCCTCTTGTCAATTTAAGCTATCGCTCATAGCAATGCTGCTCTTGAGTCCCAACACAAACACTGAAAAAACTTCAAATGGCCCTAACTTCTATACTGTGCATCCTGTACCTATCAAAGTTTGCAACATTCAAATACTTCTAACTTTTTATTGGAGCGTCATAAAACCTTGAAAATTTGTGGCAATGAAGTACTCGAGCCTCTTATCAATTTAAGCTATCGCTCCTAGCTATGCTACCCTTGAGATCCAAAATCAAACACTGATATAACTTCAAATGGCTCCAACTTCTATAGTGTGCGTCCTATACCTATCAAAGTTTGCAACATTCAAATGCTTATAATTTTTTACTGGAGCGTCATAAAACCTTGAAATTTTGTGACAAGAAATTAATCGTGCCTCTTGTCAATTTAAGCTATCGCTTGTAGCTATACTACCCCTTAGTCCCAAATCAAAGACTGATAAAACTTCAAATGGCCCTAACTTCTATACGGTGCGTCCTATACCTATCAAAGTTTGCAACATTCAAATACTTGCAACTTTTTACTTGAGCGTAATAAAATCTTGAAATTTTGTGACAATAAATTACTCGTGCCTCTTGTCAATTTAAGCTATCGCTCATAGCTATGCTACCCTTGACTCCAAAATCAAACACTGATAAAACTTCAAATGGCCCTAAGTTCTATACGGTGCGTCCTATGCCTATCAAAGTTTGCAACATTCAAATGCTTATAATTTTTTACTGGAGCGTCATAAAACCTTGAAATTTTGTGACAATTAAATAATCGTGCCTCTTGTCAATTTAAGCTATCGCTCGTAGCTATACTACCCTTTAGTCCCAAATCAAACACTGATAAAACTTCAAACGACCCTAACTTCTTTAGTTTGCGTCCTATACCTATCAAAGTTTGCGACATTCAAATGCTTGTAACTTTTTACTGGAGGGTCATAAAACCCTGAAAATTTAGTGACAATAAAGTACTCGTTCCTCTTGTCAATTTAAGCTATCGCTCATAGCTATGCTACCCTTGAGTCCAAAATAACACACTGATAAAACTTCAAATGGCCCTAACTTCTATATTGTGCATCCTATACCTATCAAAGTTTGCAACATTCAAATGCTTATAATTTTTTACTGGAGCGTCATAAAACCTTGAAATTTTGTGACAATGAAATACTCGAGGCTCTTGTCAATTAAACTTGTCGCTCATAGCTATGCTACCCTTGAGTCCCAAATCAAACACTGACAAAACTTCAAATGACCCTAACTTATATACGGTGGATCCTATACCTATCAAAGTTTGCTTGTAACTTTTAACTGGAGCGTCATAAAACCTTGAAATTTTGTGACAATGAAGTATTCGAGCCTGTTATCAATTTAAGCTATCGCTCATAGCTATGCTACCCTTGATTCCAAAAATACAAAACACTGATGAAACCTCAAATGGCCTTAACTTCTATACGGTGCGTCCTATACATATCAAAGTTTGCAACATTCAAATGCTTGTAACTTTTTACTGGAGCGTCATAAAACCCTGAAATTTTGTGACAATAAATTACTCATGCCTCTTGTCAATATAAGCTATCCCTCATAGCTATGCTACCCTTGAGATCCAAAATCAAACACTGATATAACTTCAAATGGCTCCAACTTCTATAGTGTGCGTCCTATACCTATCAAAGTTTGCAACATTCAAATGCTTATAATTTTTTACTGGAGCGTCATAAAACCTTGAAATTTTGTGACAATAAATTAATCGTGCCTCTTGTCAATTTAAGCTATCGCTCGTAGCTATACTACCCCTTAGTCCCAAATCAAACACTGATAAAACTTCAAATGGCCCTAACTTCTATACGGTGCGTCCTATACCTATCAAAGTTTGCAACATTCAAATACTTGCAACTTTTTACTTGAGCGTAATAAAATCTTGAAATTTTGTGACAATAATATACTCGTGCCTCTTGTCAATATAAGCTATCGCTCATAGCTATGCTACCCTTGACTCCAAAATTAAACACTGATATAACTTCAAATGGCCCCAACTTCTATAGTGTGCGTCCTATACCTATCAAAGTTTGCAACATTCAAATGCTTATAATTTTTTACTGGAGCGTCATAAAACCTTGAAATTTTGTGACAATAAATTAATCGTGCCTCTTGTCAATTTAAGCTATCGCTCGTAGCTATACAACCCTTTAGTCCCAAATCAAACACTGATAAAACTTCAAACGGCCCTAACTTCTATACGGTGCGTCCTATACCTATCAAAGTTTGCAACATTCAAATACTTGCAACTTTTTACTTGAGCGTAATAAAATCTTGAAATTTTGTGACAATAAATTACTCGTGCCTCTTGTCAATATAAGCTATCGCTTATAGTTATGCTGCCCTTGACTCCAAAATTAAACACCGATATAACTTCAAATGGCCCCAACTTCTATAGTGTGCGTCCTATACCTATCAAGGTTTGCAACATTCAAATGCTTATAATTTTTTACTGGAGCGTCATAAAACCTTGAAATTTTGTGACAATAAATTAATCGTGCCTCTTCTCAATTTAAGCGATCGCTCGTAGCTATACTACCCTTTAGTCCCAAATCAAACACTGATAAAACTTCAAATGGCCCTAACTTCTATACGGTGCGTCCTATACCTATCAAAGTTTGCAACATTCAAATACTTGTAACTTTTTACTGGAGCGTCATAAAACCTTGAAATTTTGTGACAATGAAGTACTCGAGGCTCTTGTCAATTAAAGTTATCGCTCATAGCTATGCTACCCTTGAGTCCCAAATCAAACACTGATAAAACTTCAAATGACCCTAACTTCTATACGGTGGATCCTATACCTATCAAAGTTTGCTTGTAACTTAAACAAAATAAAACACTGATAAAACTTCAAATGGCCCTAACTTCTATACGGTGCGTCCAACCCCTATCAAAGTTGGCAACATTCAAATGCCTGTAACTTTTTACTGGAGGGTCATAAAATCTTGAAATTTTATGACAATAAAATACTCGTGCTTCTTATCAATTTAAGCTATCGCTCATAGCTATGCTTCCCTTGAGTCTAAAATAAAACACTGATAAAACTTCAAATGGCCCTAACTTCTATACGGAGCGTCCTATACCTATCAAAGTTGGCAACATTCAAATGCTTGTAACTTTTTACTGGAGCGTCATAAAACCTTGAAATTTTGTGCCAATGAAGTACTCGAGACTCTCATCAATTTAAGCTATCGCTCATAGCTATGCGACTTTTGAGTCCAAAATAAAACACTGATAAAACTTCAAATGGCCCTAACTTCTATGCAGTGCGTCCTATACCTATCAAAGTATGCAACATTCAAATGTTTGTAACTTTTTACTGGAGCGTCATAAAACCTTGAAATTTTGTGCCAATGAAGTACTCGAGACTCTCATCAATTTAAGCTATCGCTCATAGCTATGCGACTTTTGAGTCCAAAATAAAACACTGATAAAACTTCAAATGGCCCTAACTTCTATGCAGTGCGTCCTATACCTATCAAAGTATGCAACATTCAAATGCTTGCAACTTTTTACTGGAGCGTAATAAAATCTTGAAATTTCGTGACAATAAATTAATCGTGCCTCTTGTCAATTTAAGCTTTCGCTCGTAGCTATGCTACCCTTGAGTGCCAAATCAAACACTGATAAAACTTCAAATGGCCCTAACTTCGATACTGTGCATCCTGTATCTATCAAAGTTTGCATATTCAAATAATTGTAACTTTTTACTAGAGCGTCATAAAACCTTGAAATTTTGTGACAATGAAGTACTCGAGGCTCTTGTCAATTTAAGTTTTCGCTCATAGCTATGCTACCCTTGAATCCCAAATCAAACACTGATAAAACTTCAAATGACCCAAACTTCTATACGGTGGATCCTATACCTATCAAAGTTTGCTTGTAACTTTTAACTGTAGCGTCATAAAACCTTGAAATTTGTGACAATGAAGTATTCGAGCCTGTTATCAATTTAAGCTATCGCTCATAGCTATGCTACCCTTGACTCCAAAATAAAACACTGATAGAACTTCAAATGGCCCTAACTTCTATACGGTGCGTCCTATACCTATCAAAGTTTGCAACATTCAAATGCTTGTAACTTTTTACTGAGCGTAAGTACTCGTGCCTCTTGTCAATTTAAACTATCGCTCATAGCAATGCTGCTCTTGAGTCCCAACACAAACACTGAAAAAACTTCAAATGGCCCTAACTTCTATACTGTGCATCCTGTACCTATCAAAGTTTGCAACATTCAAATACTTGTAACTTTTTATTGGAGCGTCATAAAACCTTGAAATTTTGTGGCAATGAACTACTCGAGCCTCTTATCAATTTAAGCTATCGCTCCTAGCTATGCTACCCTTGAGTCCAAAATAAAACACTGATAAAACTTCAAATGGCCCTAACTTCTATACGGTGCGTCCTATACCTATCAAAGTTTGCAACATTCAAATGCTTGCAACTTTTTACTGAAGCGTAATAAAATCTTGAAATTTTGTGACAATAAGTTACTCGTGCCTCTTGTCAATTTAAGCTATCGCTCATAGCTATGCTACCCTTGAGTCCAAAATAACACACTGATAAAACTTCAAAAGGCCCTAACTTCTATATTGTGCATCCTATACCTATCAAAGTTAGCAACATTCAAATGCTTATAATTTTTTACTGGAGCGTCATAAAACCTTGAAATTTTGTGACAATGAAGTACTCGAGGCTCTTGTCAATTTAAGTTTTCGCTCATAGCTATGCTACCCTTGAATCCCAAATCAAACACTGATAAAACTTCAAATGACCCTAACTTCTATACGGTGGATCCTATACCTATCAAAGTTTGCTTGTAACTTTTAACTGGAGCGTCATAAAACCTTGAAATTTGTGACAATGAAGTATTCGAGCCTGTTATCAATTTAAGCTATCGCTCATAGCTATGCTACCCTTGACTCCAAAATAATACACTGATAGAACTTCAAATGGCCCTAACTTCTATACGGTGCGTCCTATACCTATCAAAGTTTGCAACATTCAAATGCTTGCAACTTTTTACTGAAGCGTAATAAAATCTTGAAATTTTGTGACAATAAGTTACTCGTGCCTCTTGTCAATTTAAGCTATCGCTCATAGCTATGCTACCCTTGAGTCCAAAATAACACACTGATAAAACTTCAAATGGCCCTAACTTCTATATTGTGCATCCTATACCTATCAAAGTTTGCAACATTCAAATGCTTATAATTTTTTACTGGAGCGTCATAAAACCTTGAAATTTTGTGAAAATGAAGTACTCGAGGCTCTTGTCAATTTAAGTTTTCGCTCATAGCTATGCTACCCTTGAATCCCAAATCAAACACTGATAAAACTTCAAATGACCCTAACTTCTATACGGTGGATCCTATACCTATCAAAGTTTGCTTGTAACTTTTTACTGAAGCGTAATAAAATCTTGAAATTTTGTGACAATAAGTTACTCGTGCCTCTTGTCAATTTAAGCTATCGCTCGTAGCTATGCTACCCTTGAGTCCAAAATAGCACACTGATAAAACTTCAAGTGGCCCTAACTTCTATACGGTGCATCCTATACCTATCAAAATTTGCAACATTCAAATGCTTGCAACTTTTTACTTGAGCGTAATAAAATCTTGAAATTTTGTGACAAGAAATTACTCGTGCCTCTTGTCAATTTAAGCTATCGCTCATAGCTATGCTACCATTGACTCCAAAATCAAACACTGATATAACTTCAAATGGCCACAACTTCTATAGTGTGCGTCCTATGCCTATCAAAGTTTGCAACATTCAAATGCTTATAATTTTTTACTGGAGCGTCATAAAACCTTGAAATTTTGTGACAATAAAATAATCGTGCCTCTTGTCAATTTAAGCTATCGCTCGTAGCTATACTACCCTTTAGTCCCAAATCAAACACTGATAAAACTTCAAACGGCCCTAACTTCTTTAGTTTGCGTCCTATACCTATCAAAGTTTGCAACATTCAAATGCTTGTAACTTTTTACTGGAGGGTCATAAAACCCTGAAAATTTTGTGACAATAAAGTACTCGTTCCTCTTGTCAATTTAAGCTATCGCTCATAGCTATGCTACCCTTGAGTCCAAAATAACACACTGATAAAACTTCAAATGGCCCTAACTTCTATATGGTGCGTCCTATACCTATCAAAGTTTGCAACATTCAAATGCTTGCAACTTTTTACTGGAGCGTAACAAAATCTTGAAATTTTGTGACAATAAAGTACTCGTTCCTCTTGTCAATTTAAGCTATCGCTCATAGCTATGCTACCCTTGAGTCCAAAATAAAACACTGATAAAACTTCAAATGGCCCTAACTTCTATACGGTGCGTCCTATACCTATCAAAGTTTGCAACATTCAAATGCTTGCAACTTTTTACTGAAGCGTAATAAAATCTTGAAATTTTGTGACAATAAGTTACTCGTGCCTCTTGTCAATTTAAGCTATCGCTCATAGCTATGCTACCCTTGAGTCCAAAATAACACACTGATAAAACTTCAAATGGCCCTAACTTCTATATTGTGCATCCTATACCTATCAAAGTTTGCAACATTCAAATGCTTATAATTTTTTACTGGAGCGTCATAAAACCTTGAAATTTTGTGACAATGAAGTACTCGAGGCTCTTGTCAATTTAAGTTTTCGCTCATAGCTATGCTACCCTTGAATCCCAAATCAAACACTGATAAAACTTCAAATGACCCTAACTTCTATACGGTGGATCCTATACCTATCAAAGTTTGCTTGTAACTTTTAACTGGAGCGTCATAAAACCTTGAAATTTGTGACAATGAAGTATTCGAGCCTGTTATCAATTTAAGCTATCGCTCATAGCTATGCTACCCTTGACTCCAAAATAAAACACTGATAGAACTTCAAATGGCCCTAACTTCTATACGGTGCGTCCTATACCTATCAAAGTTTGCAACATTCAAATGCTTGTAACTTTTTACTGAGCGTAAGTACTCGTGCCTCTTGTCAATTTAAGCTATCGCTCATAGCAATGCTGCTCTTGAGTCCCAACACAAACACTGAAAAAACTTCAAATGGCCCTAACTTCTATACTGTGCATCCTGTACCTATCAAAGTTTGCAACATTCAAATACTTGTAACTTTTTATTGGAGCGTCATAAAACCTTGAAATTTTGTGGCAATGAAGTACTCGAGCCTCTTATCAATTTAAGCTATCGCTCCTAGCTATGCTACCCTTGAGTCCAAAATAAAACACTGATAAAACTTCAAATGGCCCTAACTTCTATACGGTGCGTCCTATACCTATCAAAGTTTGCAACATTCAAATGCTTGCAACTTTTTACTGAAGCGTAATAAAATCTTGAAATTTTGTGACAATAAGTTACTCGTGCCTCTTGTCAATTTAAGCTATCGCTCGTAGCTATGCTACCCTTGAGTCCAAAATAGCACACTGATAAAACTTCAAGTGGCCCTAACTTCTATACGGTGCATCCTATACCTATCAAAATTTGCAACATTCAAATGCTTGCAACTTTTTACTTGAGCGTAATAAAATCTTGAAATTTTGTGACAAGAAATTACTCGTGCCTCTTGTCAATTTAAGCTATCGCTCATAGCTATGCTACCATTGACTCCAAAATCAAACACTGATATAACTTCAAATGGCCACAACTTCTATAGTGTGCGTCCTATGCTTATCAAAGTTTGCAACATTCAAATGCTTATAATTTTTTACTGGAGCGAAAACCTTGAAATTTTGTGACAATAAAATAATCGTGCCTCTTGTCAATTTAAGCTATCGCTCGTAGCTATACTACCCTTTAGTCCCAAATCAAACACTGATAAAACTTCAAACGGCCCTAACTTCTTTAGTTTGCGTCCTATACCTATCAAAGTTTGCAACATTCAAATGCTTGTAACTTTTTACTGGAGGGTCATAAAACCCTGAAAATTTTGTGACAATAAAGTACTCGTTCCTCTTGTCAATTTAAGCTATCGCTCATAGCTATGCTACCCTTGAGTCCAAAATAACACACTGATAAAACTTCAAATGGCCCTAACTTCTATATGGTGCGTCCTATACCTATCAAAGTTTGCAACATTCAAATGCTTGCAACTTTTTACTGGAGCGTAACAAAATCTTGAAATTTTGTGCCAATAAATTACTCGTGACTCTTGTCAATTTAAGCTATCGCTCGTAGCTATGCTACCCTTGAGTCCCAAAACAAACACTGAAAAAACTTCAAATGGCCTTAACTTCTATACGGTGCGTCCTATACCTATCAAAGTTTGCAACATTCAAATGCTTATAATTTTTTACTGGAGCGTCATAAAACCTTGAAATTTTGTGACAATAAATTAATCGTGCCTCTTGTCAATTTAAGTTATCGCTCATAGCTATGCTACCCTTGAATCCCAAATCAAACACTGATAAAACTTCAAATGACCCTAACTTCTATACGGTGGATCCTATACCTATCAAAGTTTGCTTGTAACTTTTAACTGGAGCATCATATTTGTGACAATGAAGTATTCGAGCCTGTTATCAATTTAAGCTATCGCTCATAGCTAAGCTACCCTTGACTCCAAAATAAAACACTGATAAAACTTCAAATGGCCCTAACTTCTATACGGTGCGTCCTATACCTATCAAAGTTTGCAACATTCAAATGCTTGTAACTTTTTACTGGAGCGTAAGTACTCGTGCCTCTTGTCAATTTAAGCTATCGCTCATAGCAATGCTGCTCTTGAGTCCCAACACAAACACTGAAAAAACTTAAATGGCCCTAACTTCTATACTGTGCATCCTGTACCTATCAAAGTTTGCAACATTCAAATACTTGTAACTTTTTATTGGAGCGTCATAAAACCTTGAAATTTTGTGGCAATGAAGTACTCGAGCCTCTTATCAATTTAAGCTATCGCTCCTAGCTATGCTACCCTTGAGTCCAAAATAAAACACTGATAAAACTTCAAATGGCCCTAACTTCTATACGGTGCGTCCTATTCCTATCAAAGTTTGCAACATTCAAATTCTTGTAACTTTTTACTGGAGGGTCATAAAATCTTGAAATTTTATGACAATAAAATACTAGTGCTTCTTATCAATTTACGCTATCGCTCATAGCTATGCTACCATTGAGTCCAAAATAGCACACTGATAAAACTTCAAGTGGCCCTAACTTCTATACGGTGCATCCTATACCTATCAAAGTTTGCAACATTCAAATGCTTGCAACTTTTTACTTGAGCGTAATAATATCTTGAAATTTTGTGACAAGAAATTACTCGTGCCTCTTGTCAATTTAAGCTATCGCTCATAGCTATGCTACCCTTGACTCCAAAATCAAACACTGATATAACTTCAAATGGCCCCAACTTCTATAGTGTGCGTCCTATGCCTATCAAAGTTTGCAACATTCAAATGCTTATAATTTTTTACTGGAGCGTCATAAAACCTTGAAATTTTGTGACAATAAAATAATCGTGCCTCTTGTCAATTTAAGCTATCGCTCATAGCTATACTACCCTTTAGTCCCAAATCAAACACTGATTAAACTTCAAACGGCCCTAACTTCTTTAGTTTGCGTCCTGTACCTATCAAAGTTTGCAACATTCAAATGCTTGTAACTTTTTACTGGAGGGTCATAAAACCCTGAAAATTTTGTGACAATAAAGTACTCGATCCTGTTGTCAATTTAAGCTATCGCTCATAGCTATGCTACCCTTGAGTCCAAAATAACACACTGATAAAACTTCAAATGGCCCTAACTTCTATACGGTGCGTCCTATACCTATCAAAGTTTGCAACATTCAAATGGTTGCAACTTTTTACTGGAGCGTAATAAAATCTTGAAATTTTGTGACAATAAATTACTCGTGACTCTTGTCAATTTAAGCTATCACTCGTAGCTATGCTATCCTTGAGTCCCAAATCAAACACTGATAAAACTTCAAATGGCCCTAACTTCTATGCTGTGCATCCTATACCTATCAAAGTTTGCAACATTCAAACGCTTATAATTTTTTACTGGAGCGTCATAAAACCTTGAAATTTTGTGACAATAAATTAATCGTGCCTCTTGTCAATTTAAGCTATCGCTCGTTGCTATACTACCCTTTAGTCCCAAATCAAACACTGATAAAACTTCAAATGGCCCTAACTTCTATACGGTGCATCCTATACCTATCAAAGTTTGCAACATTCAAATGGTTGCAACTTTTTACTGGAGCGTAATAAAATCTTGAAATTTTGTAGCAATAAATTACTCGTGACTCTTGTCAATTTAAGCTATCGCTCGTAGCTATGCTATCCTTGAGTCCCAAATCAAACACTGATAAAACTTCAAATGGTCCTAACTTCTATACTGTGCATCCTATACCTATCAAAGTTTGCAACATTCAAATACTTGTAACTTTTTACTGGAGCGTCATAAAACCCTGAAAATTTTGTGACAATAAAGTACTCGTTCCTCTTGTCAATTTAAGCTATCGCTCATAGTTATTCTACCCTTGAGTCCAAAATAAAACACTGATAAAGCTTCAAATGGCCCTAACTTCTATACGGTGCGTCCTATACCTATCAAAGTTTGCTACATTCAAATGCTTGCAACTTTTTACTTGAGCGTAATAAAATCTTGAAATTTTGTGACAATAAATTACTCGTGCCTCTTGTCAGTATAAGCTATCGCTCATAGCTATGCTACCCTTGACTCCAAAATCAAACACTGATATAACTTCAAATGGCCCCAACTTCTATGGTGTGCGTCCTATACCTATCAAAGTTTGCAACATTCTAATGCTTCTAATTTTTTACTGGAGCGTCATAAAACCTTGAAATTTTGTGACAATAAATTAATCGTGCCTCTTGTCAATTTAAGCTATCGCTCGAAGCTATACTACCCTTTAGTCCCAAATCAAACACTGATAAAACTTCAAATGGCCCTAACTTCTATACGGAGCGTCCTATACCTATCAAAGTTTGCAACATTCAAATTCTTGCAACTTTTTACTTGAGCGTAATAAAATCTTGAAATTTTGTGGCAATAAATTACTCGTGCCTCTTGCCAATATAAGCTATCGCTCATAGCTATGCTACCCTTGACTCCAAAATCAAACACTGATATAACTTCAAATTGCCCCAACTTCTATAGTGTGCGTCCTATACCTTTCAAAGTTTGCAACATTCAAATGCTTATAATTTTTTACTGGAGCGTCATAAAATCTTGAAATTTTGTGACAATAAATTAATCGTGCCTCTTGTCAATTTAAGCTATCGCTCGTAGCTATACTACCCTTTAGTCCCAAATCAAACACTGATAAAACTTCAAATGGCCCTAACTTTTATACTGTGCATCCTATACCTATCAAAGTTTGCAACATTCAAATACTCGTAACTTTTTACTGGAGCGTCATAAAACCCTGAAAGTTTTGTGACAATAAAGTACTCGTTCCTCTTGTCAATTGAAGCTATCGCTCATAGCTATTCTACCCTTAAGTCCAAAATAAAACACTGATAAAGCTTCAAATGGCCCTAACTTCTATACGGTGCGTCCTATACCTATCAAAGTTTGCTACATTCAAATGCTTGCAACTTTTTACTGGAGCGTCATAAAATCTTGAAATTTTGTGACAATGAAGTACTCGTGACTCTTGTCAATTTAAGCTATCGCTCGTAGCGATGCTACCCTTGAGTCCCAAATCAAACACTGATAAAACTTGAAATGGCCCTAACTTCTATATTGTGCATCCTATACCTATCAAAGTTTGCAACATTCAAATACTTGTAACTTTTTACTGGAGCGTCATAAAACCTTGAAATTTTGTGACAATGAAGTACTCGAGGCTCTTGTCAATTAACGTTATCGCTCATAGCTATGCTACCCTTGAGTCCCAAATCAAACACTGATAAAACTTCAAATGACCTTAACTTCTATACGGTGCGTCCTATACCTATCAAAGGTTGCAACATTCAAATGCTTGTAACTTTTTACTGGAGCGTCATAAAACCCAAAAAATTTTGTGACAATAAATTACTCGTTCCCCTTGTCAATTTAAGCTATCGCTCATAGCTATGCTAGCCTTGAGTCCAAAATAAAATACTGATAAAGCTTCAAATGGCCCTAACTTCTATACGGTGCGTCCTATACCTATCAAAGTTTGCAACATTCAAATACTTGCAACTTTTTACTTGAGCGTAATAAAATCTTGCAATTTTGTGACAATAAATTACTCGTGCCTCTTGTCAATATAAGCTATAGCTCATAGCTATGCTACCCTTGACTCCAAAATCAAACACTGATATAACTTCAAATGGCCCCAACTTCTATAGTGTGCGTCCTATACCTATCAAAGTTTACAACATTCAAATGTTTATAATTTTTTACCGGAGCGTCATAAAACCTTGAAATTTTGTGACAATAAATTAATCGTGCCTCTTGTCAATTTAAGCTATCGCTCGTAGCTATACTACCCCTTAGTCCCAAATCAGACACTGATGAAACCTCAAATGGCCTTACCTTCTATACGGTGCGTCCTATACCTATCAAAGTTTGCTACATTCAAATGCTTGCAACTTTTTACTTGAGCGTAATAAAATCTTGAAATTTTGTGACAATAAATTACTCGTGCCTCTTGTCAGTATAAGCTATCGCTCATAGCTATGCTACCCTTGACTCTAAAATCAAACACTGATATAACTTCAAATGGCCCCAACTTCTATAGTGTGCGTCCTAGACCTATCAAAGTTTGCAACATTCAAATGCTTCTAATTTTTTACTGGAGCGTCATAGAACCTTGAAATTTTGTGACAATAAATTAATCGTGCCTCTTGTCAATTTAAGCTATCGCTTGAAGCTATACTACCCTTTAGTCCCAAATCAAACACTGATAAAACTTCAAATATCCCTAACTTCTATACTGTGCATCCTATACCTATCAAAGTTTGCAACATTCAAATACTCGTAACTTTTTACTGGAGCGTCATAAAACCCTGAAAGTTTTGTGACAATAAAGTACTCGTTCCTCTTGTCAATTGAAGCTATCGCTCATAGCTATTCTACCCTTAAGTCCAAAATAAAACACTGATAAAGCTTCAAATGGCCCTAACTTCTATACGGTGCGTCCTATACCTATCAAAGTTTGCAACATTCAAATACTTGTAACTTTTTACTGGAGCGTCATAAAACCTTGAAATTTTGTGACAATGAAGTACTCGAGGCTCTTGTCAATTAAAGTTATCGCTCATAGCTATGCTAGCCTTGAGTCCCAAATCAAACACTGATAAAACTTCAAATGACCCTAACTTATATACGGTGGATCCTATACCTCTCAAAGTTTGCTTGTAACTTTTAACTGGAGCGTCATAAAACCTTGAAATTTTGTGACAATGAAGTATTCGACCCTGTTATCAATTTAAGCTATCGCTCATAGCTATGCTACCCTTGACTCCAAAAATACAAAACACTGATGAAACCTCAAATGGCCTTAACTTCTATACGGTGCGTCCTATACCTATCAAAGGGTGCAACATTCAACTGCTTGTAACTTTTTACTGGAGCGTCATAAAACCCTGAAAATTTTGTGACAATAAGTTACTCGTTCCCCTTGTCAATTTAAGCTATCGCTCATAGCTATGCTAGCCTTGAGTCCAAAATAAAATACTGATAAAGCTTCAAATGGCCCTAACTTCTATACGGTGCGTCCTGTACCTATCAAAGTTTGCAACATTCAAATACTTGCAACTTTTTACTTGAGCGTAATAAAATCTTGAAATTTTGTGACAATAAATTACTCGTGCCTCTTGTCAATATAAGCTATAGCTCATAGCTATGCTACCCTTGACTCCAAAATCAAACACTGATATAACTCCAAATGGCCCCAACTTCTATAGTGTGCGTCCTATACCTATCCAAGTTTACAACATTCAAATGTTTATAATTTTTTACTGGAGCGTCATAAAACCTTGAAATTTTGTGACAATAAATTAATCGTGCCTCTTGTCAATTTAAGCTATCGCTCGTAGCTAACTACCCTTTAGTCCCAAATCAGACACTGATAAAACTTCAAATGGCCCTAACTTCTATACGGTGCGTCCTATACCTATCAAAGTTTGCAACATTCAAATACTTGCAATTTTTTACTTGAGCGTAATAAAATCTTGAAATTTTGTGACAATAAATTACTCGTGTTTCTTGTCAATATAAGCTATCGCTCATAGCTATGCTACCCTTGACTCCAAAATCAAACACTGATATAACTTCAAATGGCCCCAACTTCTATAGTGTGCGTCCTATACCTATCAAAGTTTGCAACATTCAAATGCTTATAATTTTTTACTGGAGCGTCATAAAACCTTGAAATTTTGTGACAATAAATTAATCGTGCCTCTTGTCAATTTAAGCTATCGCTCGTAGCTATACTACCCTTTAGTCCCAAATCAAACACTGATAAAACTTCAAATGGCCCTAAATTCTATACGGTGCGTCCTATACCTATCAAAGTTTGCAACATTCAAATACTTGTAACTTTTTACTGGAGCGTCATAAAACCTTGAAATTTTGTGCCAATGAAGTACTCGAGGCTCTTGTCAATTTAAGCTATCGCTCGTAGCTATGCTACCCTTGAGTCCCAAATCAAACACTGATAAAACTTCAAATGACCCTAACTTCTATACGGTGGATCCCATACCTATCAAAGTTTGCTTGTAACTTTTAACTGGAGCGTCATAAAACCTTGAAATTTTGTGACAATGAAGTATTCGAGCCTGTTATCAATATAAGCCATCGCTCATAGCTATGCTACCCTTGACTCCAAAAATACAAAACACTGATGAAACCTCAAATGGCCTTAACTTATATACGGTGCGTCCTATACCTATCAAAGTTTGCAACATTCAAACGCTGGTAACTTTTAACTGGAGCGTCATAAAACCTTGAAATTTTGTGACAATGAAGTACTCGAGCCTCTTATCAATTTAAGCTATCGCTCATAGCTATTCTACCCTTGAGTCCAAAATAAAACACTGATAAAGCTTCAAATGGCCCTAACTTCTATACGGTGCGTCCTACACCTATCAAAGTTTGCTACATTCAAATGCTTGCAACTTTTTACTTGAGCGTAATAAAATCTTGAAATTGCTGACAATAAATTACTCGTGCCTCTTGTCAGTATAAGCTATCGCTCATAGCTATGCTACCCTTGACTCCAAAATCAAACACTGATATAACTTCAAATGGCCCCAACTTCTATAGTGTGCGTCCTATACCTATCAAAGTTTGCAACATTCAAATGCTTCTAATTTTTTACTGGAGCGTCATAAAACCTTCAAATTTTGTGACAATAAATTAATCGTGCCTCTTGTCAATTTAAGCTATCGCTCATAGCTATTCTACCCTTAAGTCCAAAATAAAACACTGATAAAGCTTCAAATGGCCCTAACTTCTATACGGTGCGTCCTATACCTATCAAAGTTTGCTACATTCAAATGCTTGCAACTTTTTACTGGAGCGTCATAAAATCTTGAAATTTTGTGACAATTAAGTACTCGTGACTCTTGTCAATTTAAGCTATCGCTCGTAGCGATGCTACCCTTGAGTCCCAAATCAAACACTGATAAAACTTGAAATGGCCCTAACTTCTATATTGTGCATCCTATACCTATCAAAGTTTGCAACATTCAAATACTTGTAACTTTTTACTGGAGCGTCATAAAACCTTGAAATTTTGTGAAAATGAAGTACTCGAGGCTCTTGTCAATTAAAGTTATCGCTCATAGCTATGCTACCCTTGAGTCCCAAATCAAACACTGATAAAACTTCAAATGGCCCTAACTTCTATACGGTGCGTCCTATACCTATCAAAGTTTGCAACATTCAAATACTTGCAATTTTTTACTTGAGCGTAATAAAATCTTGAAATTTTGTGACAATAAATTACTCGTGCCTCTTGTCAATATAAGCTATCGCTCATAGCTATGCTGCCCTTTAGTCCCAAAACAAATACTGATAAAACTGAAAATAGCCCTAACTTCTATACTGTGCATCCTATACCTATGAAAGTTTGCAACATTCAAATGCTTTTAACTTTTTACTGGAGCCTCATAAAACCTTGAAATTTTGTAACAATGAAGTACTCGAGCCTCTTATCAATTTAAGCTATCGCTCATAGCTATGGTACCCTTGACTCCAAAATAAAACACTGATGAAACTTCAAATTAAGTTATCGCTCGTAGCTATGCTACCCTTGAGTCCCAAATAAAACACTGATAAAACTTCAAATGGCCCTAACTTCTATATTGTGCGTCCTATACCTATCAAAGTTTGCAACATTCAAATGCTTGTAACTTTTAACTGGAGCGTCACAAAACCTTGAAATTTTGTGACAATGAAGTACTCGAGCCTCTTATCAATTTAAGCTATCCCTCATAGCTATGTTATTCTTGATTCAAAAATAAAACACTGGGTCATAAAATCTTGAAATTTTATGACAATATCGTGCTTCTTATCAATTTAAGCTATCGCTCATAGCTACGCTACCCTTGAGTCTAAAATAAAACACCGATAAAACTTCAAATGGCCCTAACTTCTATACGGAGCGTCCTATACCTATCAAAGTTTGCAACATTCAAATGCTTGTAACTTTTTACTGGAGCGTCATAAAACCTTGAAATTTTGTGCCAATGAAGTACTCGAGCCTCTCATCAATTTAAGCTATCGCTCATAGCTATGCTACCTTTGAGACCAAAATAAGACACTGATAAAACTTCAAATGGCCTCACTTCTATGCAGTGCGTCCTATACCTATCAAAGTATGCAACATTCAAATGTTTGAAACTTTTTACTGGAGCGTCATAAAACCTGGAAATTTTGTGCCAATGAAGTACTCGAGACTCTCATCAATTTAAGCTATCGCTCATAGCTATGCTACTTTTGAGTCCAAAATAACACAATGATAAAACTTCAAATGGCCCTAACTTCTATACGGTGCATCCTATACCTATCAAAGTTTGCAACATTCAAATGCTTGCAACTTTTTACTTGAGCGTAATAAAATCTTGAAATTTTGTGACAATAAATTACTCGTGCCTCTTGTCAATTTAAGCTATCGCTCATAGCTATGCTACCCTTGACTCCAAAATCAAACACTGATATAACTTCAAATGGCCCCAACTTCTATAGTGTGCGTCCGATGCCTATCAAAGTTTGCAACATTCAAATGCTTATAATTTTTTACTGGAGCGTCATAAAACCTTGAAATTTTGTGACAATAAATTACTCGTGCCTCTTGTCAATTTAAGCTATCGCTCATAGCTATGCTACCCTTGACTCCAAAATAAAACACTGATAAAGCTTCAAATGGCCTTAACTTCTATACGGTGCGTCCTATACCTATCAAAGTTTGCTACATTCAAATGCTTGCAACTTTTTACTGGAGCGTCATAAAATCTTGAAATTTTGTGACAATGAAGTACTCGAGCCTCTTATCAATTTAAGCTATCGCTCATAGCTATGCTACCCTTGATTAAAAAATAAGACACTAATAAAACTTCAAATGGCCCTAACTTCTATACGGTGCGTCCAACCCCTATCAAAGTTTGTAACATTCAAATGCTTGTAACTTTTTACTGGCGCGTAAGTACTCGTGCCTCTTGCCAATTTTAGCTATCGCTCAGAGCAATGCTGCCCTTGAGTCCCAAAACAAACACTGAAAAAACTTCAAATGGCCCTAACTTCTATACTGTGCATCATGTACCTATCAAAGTTTGCAACATTCAAATGCTTGTAACTTTTTACTGGAGCCTCATAAAACCTTGAAATTTTGTGCCAATGAAGTACTCGAGCCTCTCATCAATTTAAGTTATCGCTCATAGCTATGCTACCTATGAGTCCAAAATAAAACACTGATAAAACTTCAAATGGCCCTAACTTCTATGCAGTGCGTCCTATACCTATCAAAGTATGCAACATTCAAATACTTGTAACTTTTTACTGGAGCGTCATAAAACCTTGAAATTTTGTGCCAATGAAGTACTCGAGACTCTCATCAATTTAAGCTATCGCTCATAGGTATGCTACTTTTGAGTCCAAAATAAAACACTAATAAAACTTCAAATGGCCCTAACTTCTATGCAGTGCGTCCTATACCTATCAAAGTATGCAACATTCAAATGCTTGGAACTTTTTACTTGAGCGTAATAAAATCTTGAAATTTTGTGACAAGAAATTACTCGTGCCTCTTGTCAATTTAAGCTATCGCTCATAGCTATGCTACCCTTGACTCCAAAATAAAACACTGATAAAGCTTCAAATGGCCCTAACTTCTATACGGTGCGTCCTATACTTATCAAACTTTGCTACATTCAAATGCTTGCAACTTTTTACTGGAGCGTCATAAAATCTTGAAATTTTGTGACAATGAAGTACTCGAGCCTCTTATCAATTTAAGCTATCCCTCATAGCTATGTTATTCTTGATTCAAAAATAAAACACTGATAAAACTTCAAATGGCCCTAACTTCTATACGGTGCGTCCAACCCCTATCAAAGTTTGCACATTCAAATGCTTGTAACTTTTTACTGGAGGGTCATAAAATCTTGAAATTTTATGACAATAAAATACTCGTGCTTCTTATCAATTTAAGCTATCGCTCATAGCTACGCTACCCTTGAGTCTAAAATAAAACACTGATAAAACTTCAAATGGCCCTAACTTCTATACGGAGCGTCCTATACCTATCAAAGTTTGCAACATTCAAATGCTTGTAACTTTTTACTTGAGCGTCATAAAACCTTGAAATTTTGTGCCAATGAAGTACTCGAGCCTCTCATCAATTTAAGCTATCGCTCATAGCTATGCTACCTTTGAGACCAAAATAAGACACTGATAAAACTTCAAATGGCCTCACTTCTATGCAGTGCGTCCTATACCTATCAAAGTATGCAACATTCAAATGTTTGAAACTTTTTACTGGAGCGTCATAAAACCTGGAAATTTTGTGCCAATGAAGTACTCGAGACTCTCATCAATTTAAGCTATCGCTCATAGCTATGCTACTTTTGAGTCCAAAATAACACACTGATAAAACTTCAAATGGCCCTAACTTCTATACGGTGCATCCTATACCTATCAAAGTTTGCAACATTCAAATGCTTATAATTTTTTACTGGAGCGTCATAAAACCTTGAAATTTTGTGACAATAAATTACTCGTGCCTCTTGTCAATTTAAGCTATCGCTCATAGCTATGCTACCCTTGACTCCAAAATCAAACACTGATATAACTTCAAATGGCCCCAACTTCTATAGTATGCGTCCTATGCCTATCAAAGTTTGCAACATTCAAATGCTTGTAACTTTTTACTGGAGCGTCATAAAACCCTGAAAATTTTGTGACAATAAAGTAGTCGTTCCTCTTGTCAATTTAAGCTATCGCTCATAGCTATGCTACTCTTGAGTCCAAAATAACACACTGATAAAACTTCAAATGGCCCTAACTTATATACGGTGCGTCCTATACCTATCAAAGTTTGCAACATTCAAATGCTTGGAACTTTTTACTTGAGCGTAATAAAATCTTGAAATTTTGTGACAAGAAATTACTCGTGCCTCTTGTTAATTTAAGCTATCGCTCATAGCTATGCTACCCTTGACTCCAAAATAAAACACTGATAAAGCTTCAAATGGCCCTAACTTCTATACGGTGCGTCCTATACTTATCAAACTTTGCTACATTCAAATGCTTGCAACTTTTTACTGGAGCGTCATAAAATCTTGAAATTTTGTGGCAATGAAGTACTCGAGCCTCTTATCAATTTAAGCTATCGCTCATAGCTATGCTACCCTTGATTAAAAAATAAGACACTAATAAAATTTCAAATGGCTCTAACTTCTATACGGTGCGTCCAACCCCTATCAAAGTTTGTAACATTCAAATGCTTGTAACTTTTTACTGGAGCGTAAGTACTCGTGCCTCTTGTCAATTTTAGCTATCGCTCAGAGCAATGCTGCCCTTGAGTCCCAAAACAAACACTAAAAAAACTTCAAATGGCCCTAACTTCTATACTGTGCATCCTGTACCTATCAAAAGTTTGCAACATTCAAATGCTTGTCACTTTTTACTGGAGCCTCATAAAACCTTGAAATTTTGTGACAATGAAGTACTCGAGCCTCTTATCAATTTAAGCTATCGCTCCTAGCTATGCTACCCTTGAGTCCAAAATAAAACACTGATAAAACTTCAAATGGCCCTAACTTCTATACGGTGCATCCTATACCTATCAAAGTTTGCTACATTCAAATACTTGAAACTTTTTACTGGAGCGTCATAAAACCTTGAAATTTTGTGGCAATGAAGTACTCGAGCCTCTTATCACTTTAAGCTATCGCTCCTAGCTATGCTACCCTTGAGTCCAAAATAAAACACTGATAAAACTTCAAATGGCCCTAACTTCTATACGGTGCGTCCTATACCTATCAAAGTTTGCAACATTCAAATGCTTGCAACTTTTTACTGGAGCGTAATAAAATCTAGAAATTTTGTGAGAATAAGTTACTCGGGCCTCTTGTCAATTTAAGCTATCGCTCATAGCTATGCTACCGTTGACTCCAAAATAAAACACTGATAAAGCTTCAAATGGCCCTAACTTCTATACGGTGCGTCCTATACCTATCAAAGTTTGCTACATTCAAATGCTTGCAACTTTTTACTGGAGCGTCATAAAATCTTGAAATTTTGTGACAATGAAGTACTCGAGCCTCTTATCAATTTAAGCTATCGCTCATAGCTATGCTACCCTTGATTAAAAAATAAGACACTAATAAAACTTCAAATGGCCCTAACTTCTATACGGTGCGTCCAACCCCTATCAAAGTTTGTAACATTCAAATGCTTGTAACTTTTTACTGGCGCGTAAGTACTCGTGCCTCTTGCCAATTTTAGCTATCGCTCAGACCAATGCTGCCCTTGAGTCCCAAAACAAACACTGAAAAAACTTCAAATGGCCCTAACTTCTATACTGTGCATCATGTACCTATCAAAGTTTGCAACATTCAAATGCTTGTAACTTTTTACTGGAGCCTCATAAAACCTTGAAATTTTGTGCCAATGAAGTACTCGAGCCTCTCATCAATTTAAGTTATCGCTCATAGCTATGCTACCTATGAGTCCAAAATAAAACACTGATAAAACTTCAAATGGCCCTAACTTCTATGCAGTGCGTCCTATACCTATCAAAGTATGCAACATTCAAATATTTGTAACTTTTTACTGGAGCGTCATAAAACCTTGAAATTTTGTGCCAATGAAGTACTCGAGACTCTCATCAATTTAAGCTATCGCTCATAGCTATGCTACTTTTGAGCCCAAAATAAAACACTGATAAAACTTCAAATGGCCCTAACTTCTATGCAGTGCGTCCTATACCTATCAAAGTATGCAACATTCAAATGCTTGGAACTTTTTACTTGAGCGTAATAAAATCTTGAAATTTTGTGACAAGAAATTACTCGTGCATCTTGTCAATTTAAGCTATCGCTCATAGCTATGCTACCCTTGACTCGAAAATAAAACACTGATAAAGCTTCAAATGGCCCTAACTTCTATACGGTGCGTCCTATACCTATCAAAGTTTGCTACATTCAAATGCTTGCAACTTTTTACTGGAGCGTAATAAAATCTTGAAATTTTGTGAGAATAAGTTACTCGGGCCTCTTGTCAATTTAAACTATCGCTCATAGCTATGCTACCCTTGACTCCAAAATAAAACACTGATAAAGCTTCAAATGGCCCTAACTTCTATAAAGTGCGTCCTATACCTATCAAAGTTTGCTACATTCAAATGCTTGCAACTTTTTACTGGAGCGTCATAAAATCTTGAAATTTTGTGACAATGAAGTACTCGAGCCTCTTATCAATTTAAGCTATCGCTCATAGCTATGCTACCCTTGATTAAAAAATAAGACACTAATAAAACTTCAAATGGCCCTAACTTCTATACGGTGCGTCCAACCCCTATCAAAGTTTGTAACATTCAAATGCTTGTAACTTTTTACTGGCGCGTAAGTACTCGTGCCTCTTGCCAATTTTAGATATCGCTCAGAGCAATGCTGCCCTTGAGTCCCAAAACAAACACTGAAAAAACTTCAAATGGCCCTAACTTCTATACTGTGCATCATGTACCTATCAAAGTTTGCAACATTCAAATGCTTGTAACTTTTTACTGGAGCCTCATAAAACCTTGAAATTTTGTGCCAATGAAGTACTCGAGCTTCTCATCAATTTAAGTTATCGCTCATAGCTATGCTACCTATGAGTCCAAAATAAAACACTGATAAAACTTCAAATGGCCCTAACTTCTATGCAGTGCGTCCTATACCTATCAAAGTATGCAACATTCAAATACTTGTAACTTTTTACTGGAGCGTCATAAAACCTTGAAATTTTGTGCCTATGAAGTACTCGAGACTCTCATCAATTTAAGCTATCGCTCATAGGTATGCTACTTTTGAGTCCAAAATAAAACACTGATAAAACTTCAAATGGCCCTAACTTCTATGCAGTGCGTCCTATACCTATCAAAGTATGCAACATTCAAATGCTTGGAACTTTTTACTTGAGCGTAATAAAATCTTGAAATTTTGTGACAAGAAATTACGCGTGCCTCTTGTCAATTTAAGCTATCGCTCATAGCTATGCTACCCTTGACTCCAAAATAAAACACTGATAAAGCTTCAAATGGCCCTAACTTCTATACGGTGCGTCCTATACCTATCAAAGTTTGCTACATTCAAATGCTTGCAACTTTTTACTGGAGCGTCATAAAATCTTGAAATTTTGTGACAATGAAGTACTCGAGCCTCTTATCAATTTAAGCTATCGCTCATAGCTATGCTACCCTTGATTAAAAAATAAGACACTAATAAAACTTCAAATGGCCCTAACTTCTATACGGTGCGTCCAACCCCTATCAAAGTTTGTAACATTCAAATGCTTGTAACTTTTTACTGGCGCGTAAGTACTCGTGCCTCTTATCAATTTTAGCTATCGCTCATAGCTATGCTACCCTTGATTAAAAAATAAGACACTAATAAAACTTCAAATGGCCCTAACTTCTATACGGTGCGTCCAACCCCTATCAAAGTTTGTAACATTCAAATGCTTGTAACATTTTACTTTCGCGTAAGTACTCGAGCCTCTTATCAATTTAAGCTATCGCTCATAGCTATGCTACCCTTGATTAAAAAATAAAACACTGATAAAACTTCAAATGGCCCTAACTTCTATGCAGTGCGTCCTATACCTATCAAAGTATGCAACATTCAAATACTTGTAACTTTTTACTGGAGCGTCATAAAACCTTGAAATTTTGTGCCAATGAAGTACTCGAGACTCTCATCAATTGAAGCTATCGCTCATAGCTATGCTACTTTTGAGTCCAAACTAAAACACTGATAAAGCTTCAAATGGCCCTAATTTCTATACGGTGCGTCCTCTACCTATCAAAAGTTTGCAACATTCAAATGCTTGTAACTTTTTACTGGAGCCTCATAAAACCTTGAAATTTTGTGACAACGAAGTACTCGAGCCTCTTATCAATTTAAGCTATCGCTCCTAGCTATGCTACCCTTCAGTCCAAAATAAAACACTGATAAAACTTCAAATGGCCCTAACTTCTATACTGTGCATCCTATACCTATCAAAGTTTGCAACATTCATATACTTGACACTTTTTACTGGAGCGTCATAAAACCTTGAAATTTTGTGGCAATGAAGTACTCGAGCCTCTTATCACTTTAAGCTATCGCTCCTAGCTATGCTACCCTTGAGTCCAAATTAAAACACTGATAAAACTTCAAACGGCCCTAACTGCTATACGGTGCGTCCTATACCTATCAAAGTTTGCAACATTCAAATGCTTGCAACTTTTTACTGGAGCGTAATAAAATCTTGAAATTTGGTGACAATAAATTACTCGTGACTGTTGTCAATTTAAGCTATCGCTCGTAGCTATGCTACCCTTGAGTCCCAAATCAAACACTGATAAATCTTCAAATAGCCCTAACTTCTATACTGTGCATCCTATACCTATCAAACTTTGCAACATTCAAATACTTGTAGCTTTTTACTGGAGCGTCATAAAACCCTGAAAATTTTGTGGCAATAAAGTACTCGTTCCTCTTGTCAATTTAAGCTATCGCTCATAGCTATTCTACCCTTGAGTCCAAAATAAAACACTGATAAAGCTTCAAATGGCCCTAACTTCTATACGGTGCGTCCAACCCCTATCAAAGTTTGCTACATTCAAATGCTTGCAACTTTTTACTGGAGCGTCATAAAATCTTGAAATTTTGTGACAATGAAGTATTCGAGCCTCTTATCAATTTAAGTTATCGCTCATAGCTATGCTACCCTTGATTAAAAAATAAGACACTAATAAAACTTCAAATGGCCCTAGCTTCTATACGGTGGGTCCACCCCTATCAAAGTTTGTAACATTCAAATGCTTGTAACTTTTTACTGGAGCGTAAGTACTCGTGCCTCTTGCCAATTTTAGCTATCGCTCATAGCAATGCTGCCCTTGAGACCAAAAACAAATACTGAAAAAACTTCAAATGGCCCTAACTTCTATACTGTGCATCCTGTACCTATCAAAGTTTGCAACATTCAAATGCTTGTAACTTTTTACTGGAGCCTCATAAAACCTTGAAATTTTTTGACAATGAAGTACTTGAGCCTCTTATCAATTTAAGCTATCGCTCCTAGCTATGCTACCCTTGAGTCCAAAATAAAACACTGACAAAACTTCAAATGGCCCTAACTTCTAAGCAGTGCGTCTTATACCTATCAAAGTATGCAACATTCAAATGTTTGTAACTTTTTACTGGAGCGTCATAAAACCTTGAAATTTTGTGCCAATGAAGTACTCGAAACTCTCATCAATTTAAGCTATCGCTCATAGCTATGCTACTTTTGAGTCCAAAATAAAACACTGATAAAACTTCAAATGGCCCTAACTTCTATGCAGTGCGTCATATACCTATCAAAGTATGCAACATTCAAATGCTTGCAACTTTTTACTGGAGCGTAATAAAATCTTGAAATTTCGTGACAATAAATTAATCGTGCGTCTTGTCAATTTAAGCTATCGCTCGTAGCTATGCTACCCTTGAGTCCCAAATCAAACAATGATAAAACTTCAAATGGCCCTAACTTCGATACTGTGCATCCTGTACCTATCAAAGTTTGCAACATTCAAATACTTGTAACTTTTTACTGGAGCGTCATAAAACCTTGAAATTTTGTGACAATGAAGTACTCGAGGCTCTTGTCAATTAAAGTTATCGCTCATAGCTATGCTACCCTTGAGTCCCAAATCAGACACTGATAAAACTTCAAATGACCCTAACTTCTATACGGTGGATCCGATACCTATCAAAGTTTGCTTGTAATTTTTAACTGGAGCGTCATAAAACCTTGAAATTTTGTGACAATGAAGTATTCGAGCCTGTTGTCAATTTAAGCTATCGCTCATAGCTATGCTACCCTTGACTCCAAAATAAAACACTGATAAAACTTCAAATGGCCCTAACTTCTATACGGTGCGTCCTATAAATATCAAAGTTTGCAACATTCAAATGCTTGTAACTTTTTACTGGACCGTAAGTACTCGTGCCTCTTGTCAATTTAAGCTATCGCTCATAGCAATGCTGCCCTTGAGTCCCAAAACAAACACTGAAAAAACTTCAAATGGCCCTAACTTCTATACTGTGCATCCTGTACCTATCAAAGTTTGCAACATTCAAATACTTGTAACTTTTTATTGGAGCGTCATAAAACCTTGAAATTTTGTGGCAATGAAGTACTCGAGCCTCTTATCAATTTAAGCTATCGCTCCTAGCTATGCTACCCTTGAGTCCAAAATAAAACACTGATAAAACTTCAAATGGCCCTAACTGCTATACGGTGCGTCCTATACCTATCAAAGTTTGCAACATTCAAATGCTGGCAACTTTTTACTGGAGCGTAATAAAATCTTGAAATTTTGTGACAATAAGTTACTCGTGCCTCTTCTCAATTTAAGCTATCGCTCGTAGCTATGCTACCCTTGAGTCCAAAATAACACACTGACAAAACTTCAAATGGCCCTAACTTCTATACGGTGCATCTTATACCTATCAAAGTTTGCAACATTCAAATGCTTATAATTTTTTACTGCAGCGTCATAAAACCTTGAAATTTTGTGACAATAAATTAATCGTGCCTCTTGTCAATTTAAGCTATCGCTCGTAGTTATACTACCCTTTAGTCCCAAATCAAACACTGATAAAACTTCAAACGGCCCTAACTTCTATACGGTGCATCCTATACCTATCAAAGTTTGCAACATTCAAATGCTTGCAACTTTTTACTGGAGCGTAATAAAATCTTGAAATTTTGTGACAATAAATTACTCGTGACTCTTGTCAATTTAAGTTATCGCTCGTAGCTATGCTATCCTTGAGTCTCAAATCAAACACTGATAAAACTTCAAATGGCCCTAAATTCTATACTGTGCATCCTATACCTATCAAAGTTTGCAACATTCAAATGCTTGTAACTTTCTACTGGAGCGTCATAAAACCCTGAAAATTTTGTGACAATAAAGTACTCATTCCCCTTGTCAATTTAAGCTATCGCTCATAGCTATGCTACCCTTGAGTCCAAAATAACACACTGATAAAACTTCAAATGGCCCTAACTTCTATACGGTGCGTCCTATACCTATCAAAGTTTGCAACATTCAAATGCTTGCAACTTTTTACTGGAGCGTCATAAAATCTTGAAATTTTGTGACATTGAAATACTCGAGCCTCTTATCAATTTAAGTTATCGCTCATAGCTATGCTACCCTTGATTAAAAAATAAGACACTAATAAAACTTCAAATGGCAATAACTTCTATACGGTGGGTCCAACCCCTATCAAAGTTTGTAACATTCAAATGCTTGTAACTTTTTACTGGAGCGTAAGTACTCGTGCCTCTTGCCAATTTTAGCTATCGCTCATAGCAATGCTGCCCTTGAGACCCAAAACAAACACTGAAAAAACTTCAAATGGCCCTAACTACTATACTGTGCATCCTGTACCTATCAAAGTTTGCAACATTCAAATGCTTGTAACTTTTTACTGGAGCCTCATAAAACCTTGAAATTTTTTGACAATGAAGTACTTGAGCCTCTTATCAATTTAAGCTATCGCTCCTAGCTATGCTACCCTTGAGTCCAAAATAAAACACTGATAAAACTTCAAATGGCCCTAACTTCTATACTGTGCATCCAACCCCCATCAAAGTTTGCAACATTCAAATTCTTGTAACTTTTTACTGGAGGGTCATAAAATCTTGAAATTTTATGACAATAAAATACTAGTGCTTCTTATCAATTTACGCTATCGCTCATAGCTATGCTACCCTTGAGTCCAAAATAAAACACTGATAAAACTTCAAATGGCCCTAACTACTATACGGAGCGTCCTATACCTATCAAAGTTTGCAACATTCAAATGCTTGTAACTTTTTACTGGAGCGTCATAAAACCTTGAAATTTTTTGACAATGAAGTACTTGAGCCTCTTATCAATTTAAGCTATCGCTCCTAGCTATGCTACCCTTGAGTCCCAACACAAACACTGAAAAAACTTCAAATGGCCCTAACTTCTATACTGTGCATCATGTACCTATCAAAGTTTGCAACATTCAAATGCTTGTAAGTTTTTACTGGAGCCTCATAAAACCTTTAAATTTTGTGCCAATGAAGTACTCGAGCCTCTCATCAATTTAAGTTATCGCTCATAGCTATGCTACCTATGAGTCCAAAATAAAACACTGATAAAACTTCAAATGGCCCTAACTTCTATGCAGTGCGTCTTATACCTATCAAAGTATGCAACATTCAAATGTTTGTAACTTTTTACTGGAGCGTCATAAAACCTTGAAATTTTGTGCCAATGAAGTACTCGAAACTCTCATCAATTTAAGCTATCGCTCATAGCTATGCTACTTTTGAGTCCAAAATAAAACACTGATAAAACTTCAAATGGCCCTAACTTCTATGCAGTGCGTCATATACCTATCAAAGTATGCAACATTCAAATGCTTGCAAATTTTTACTGGAGCGTAATAAAATCTTGAAATTTCGTGACAATAAATTAATCGTGCCTCTTGTCAATTTAAGCTATCGCTCGTAGCTATGCTACCCTTGAGTCCCAAATCATACAATGACAAAACTTCAAATGGCCCTAACTTCGATACTGTGCATCCTATACCTATCAAAGTTTGCATATTCAAATAATTGTAACTTTTTACTGGAGCGTCATAAAACCTTGAAATTTTGTGGCAATGAAGTACTCGAGCCTCTTATCAATTTAAGCTGTCGCTCCTAGCTATGCTACCCTTGAGTCCAAAATAAAACACTGATAAAACTTCAAATGGCCCTAACTTCTATACGGTGTGTCCTATACCTATCAAAGTTTGCAACATTCAAATGCTTGCAACTTTTTAATTCAGCGTAATAAAATCTTGAAATTTTGTGACAATAAATTACTCGTGCCTCTTGTCAATTTAAGCTATCGCTCATAGCTATGCTAACCTTGACTCCAAAATCAAACACCGATATAACTTCAAATGGCCCTAACTTCTATAGTGTGCGTCCTATGCCTATCAAAGTTTGCAACATTCAAATGCTTATATTTTTTTAATGGAGCGTCATAAAACCTTGAAATTTTGTGACAATAAATTAATCGTGCCTCTTGTCAATTTAAGCTATCGCTCGTAGCTATACTACCCTTTAGTCCCAAATCAAACACTGATAAAACTTCAAACGGCCCTAACTTCTTTAGTTTGCGTCCTATACCTAGGCTACCCTTGAGTCCAAAATAACACACTGATAAAACTTCAAATGGCCCTAACTTCTATACGGTGCGTCCTATACCTATCAAAGTTTGCAACATTCAAATGCTTGCAACTTTTTACTGGAGCGTAATAAAATCTTGAAATTTGGTGACAATAAATTACTCGTGACTGTTGTCAATTTAAGTTATCGCTCGTAGCTATGCTACCCTTGAGTCCCAAATCAAACACTGATAAAACTTCAAATGGCCCTAACTTCTATACTGTGCATCCTATACCTATCAAAGTTTGCAACATTCAAATACTTGTAACTTTTTACTGGAGCGTCATAAAACCCTGAAAATTTGGGACAATAAAGTACTCGTTCCTCTTGTCAATTTAAGCTATCGCTCATAGCTATTCTATCCTTGAGTCCAAAATAAAACACTGCTAAAGCTTCAAATGGCCCTAACTTCTATACGGTGCGTCCTATACCTATCAAAGTTTGCTACATTCAAATGCTTGCAACTTTTTACTGGAGCGTCATAAAATCTTGAAATTTTGTGACAATGAAGTACTCGAGCCTCTTATCAATTTAAGCTATCGCTCATAGCTATGCTACCCTTGATTAAAAAATAAGACACTAATAAAACTTCATATGGCCCTAACTTCTATACGGTGGCTCCAACCCCTATCAAAGTTTGTAACATTCAAATGCTTGTAACTTTTTACTGGAGCGTAAGTACTCGTGCCTCTTGTCAATTTTAGCTATCGCTCATAGCAATGCTGCCCTTGAGTCCCAAAACAAACACTGAAAAAACTTCAAATGGCCCTAACTTCTATACGGTGCGTCCTATACCTATCAAAAGTTTGCAACATTCAAATACTTGTAACTTTTTACTGGAGCGTCATAAAACCTTGAAATTTTGTGGCAATGAAGTACTCGAGCCTCTTATCAATTTAAGCTATCGCTCCTAGCTATGCTACCCTTGAGTCCAAAATAAAACACTGATAAAACTTCAAATGGCCCTAACTTCTATACGGTGCGTCCTATACCTATCAAAGTTTGCAACATTCAAATGCTTGCAACTTTTTACTGGAACGTAATAAAATCTGGAAATTTTGTGACAATAAGTTGCTCGTGCCTCTTGTCAATTTAAGCTATCGCTCGTAGCTATTCTATCCTTGAGTCCAAAATAAAATACTGATAAAACTTCAAATGGCCCTAACTTCTATACGGTGCGTCCAACCCCTATCAAAGTTTGCAACATTCAAATGCTTGTAACTTTTTACTGGAGGGTCATAAAATCTTGAAATTTTATGACAATAAAATATTCGTGCTTCTTATCAATTTAAGCTATCGCTCATAGCTATGCTACCCTTGAGTCTAAAATAAAACACTGATAAAACTTCAAACGGCCCTAACTTCTTTAGTTTGCGTCCTATACCAATCAAAGTTTGCAACATTCAAATGCTTGTAACTTTTTAATAATAAATAATAATAAAATCTTGAAATTTGGTGACAATAAATTACTCGTGACTGTTGTCAATTTAAGCTATCGCTCGTAGCTATGCTACCCTTGAGTCCCAAATCAAACGCTGATAAAACTTCAAATGGCCCTAACTTCTATACTGTGCATACTATACTTATCAAAGTTTGCAACATTCAAATACTTATTGGAGCATCATAAAACCTTGTAATTTTGTGGCAATGAAGTACTCGAGCCTCTTATCAATTTAAGCTATCGCTCCTAGCTATGCTACCCTTGAGTCCAAAATAAAACACTGATAAAACTTCAAATGGCCCTAACTTCTATGCAGTGCGTCCTATACCTATCAAAGTATGCAACATTCAAATGTGTGTAACTTTTTACTGGAGCGTCATAAAACCTTGAAATTTTGTGTCAATGAAGTACTCGAGACTCTCACAATTTAAGCTATCGCTCATAGCTATGCTACTTTTGAGTCCAAAATAAAATACTGATAAAACTTCAAATGGCCCTAACTTCTATACGGTGCGTCCAACCCCTATCAAAGTTTGCAACATTCAAATGCTTGTAACTTTTTACTGGAGGGTCATAAAATCTTGAAATTTTACGACAATAAAATACTCGTGCTTCTTATCAATTTAAGCTATCGCTCATAGCTATGCTACCCTTGAGTCTTAAATAAAACACTGATAAAACTTCAAACGGCCCTAACTTCTTTAGTTTGCGTCCTATACCTATCAAAGTTTGCAACATTCAATTGCTTGTAACTTTTTAATAATAAATAATAATAAAATCTTGAAATTTGGTGACAATAAATTACTCGTGACTGTTGTCAATTTAAGCTATCGCTCGTAGCTATGCTACCCTTGAGTCCCAAATCAAACGCTGATAAAACTTCAAATGGCCCTAACTTCTGTGCTGTGCATCCTATACCTATCAAAGTTTGCAACATTCAAATACTTATTGGAGCGTCATAAAACCTTGTAATTTTGTGGCAATGAAGTACTCGAGCCTCTTATCAATTTAAGCTATTGCTCCTAGCCATGCTACCCTTGAGTCCAAAATAAAACACTGATAAAACTTCAAATGGCCCTAACTTCTATGCAGTGCGTCCTATACCTATCAAAGTATGCAACATTCAAATGTGTGTAACTTTTTACTGGAGCGTCATAAAACCTTGAAATTTTGTGCCAATGAAGTACTCGAGACTCTCACAATTTAAGCTATCGCTCATAGCTATGCTACCCTTGAGTCCAAAATAACACACTGATAAAACTTCAAATGGCCCTAACTTCTATACGGTGCGTCCTATACCTATCTAAGTTTGCAACATTCAAATGCTTGCAACTTTTTACTGGAGCGTAATAAAATCTTGAAATTTTGTGACAATAAATTACTCGTGACTCTTGTTAATTGAAGTTATCGCTCGTAGCTATGCTATCCTTGAGTCCAAAATAAAACACTGATAAAACTTCAAATGGCCCTAACTTCTATACTGTGCATCCTATACCTATCAAAGTTTGCAACATTCAAATACTTGTAACTTTTTACTGGAGCGTCATAAAACCTTGAAATTTTGTGGCAATGAAGTACTCGAGCCTCTTATCAATTTAAGCTATCGCTCCTAGCTATGCTACCCTTGAGTCCAAAATAAAACACTGATAAAACTTCAAATGGCCCTAACTTCTATGCAGTGCGTCCTATACCTATCAAAGTATGCAACATTCAAATGTTTGTAACTTTTTACTGGAGCGTCATAAAACCTTGAAATTTTTTGACAATGAAGTACTTGAGCCTCTTATCAATTTAAGCTATCGCTCCTAGCTATGCTACCCTTGAGTCCCAACACAAACACTCAAAAAAACTTCAAATGGCCCTAACTTCTATACTGTGCATCATGTACCTATCAAAGTTTGCAACATTCAAATGCTTGTAAGTTTTTACTGGAGCCTCATAAAACCTTTAAATTTTGTGCCAATGAAGTACTCGAGCCTCTCATCAATTTAAGTTATCGCTCATAGCTATGCTACCTATGAGTCCAAAATAAAACACTGATAAAACTTCAAATGGCCCTAACTTCTATGCAGTGCGTCTTATACCTATCAAAGTATGCAACATTCAAATGTTTGTAACTTTTTACTGGAGCGTCATAAAACCTTGAAATTTTGTGCCAATGAAGTACTCGAAACTCTCATCAATTTAAGCTATCGCTCATAGCTATGCTACTTTTGAGTCCAAAATAAAACACTGATAAAACTTCAAATGGCCCTAACTTCTATGCAGTGCGTCATATACCTATCAAAGTATGCAACATTCAAATGCTTGCAAATTTTTACTGGAGCGTAATAAAATCTTGAAATTTCGTGACAATAAATTAATCGTGCCTCTTGTCAATTTAAGCTATCGCTCGTAGCTATGCTACCCTTGAGTCCCAAATCATACAATGACAAAACTTCAAATGGCCCTAACTTCGATACTGTGCATCCTATACCTATCAAAGTTTGCATATTCAAATAATTGTAACTTTTTACTGGAGCGTCATAAAACCTTGAAATTTTGTGGCAATGAAGTACTCGAGCCTCTTATCAATTTAAGCTGTCGCTCCTAGCTATGCTACCCTTGAGTCCAAAATAAAACACTGATAAAACTTCAAATGGCCCTAACTTCTATACGGTGTGTCCTATACCTATCAAAGTTTGCAACATTCAAATGCTTGCAACTTTTTAATTCAGCGTAATAAAATCTTGAAATTTTGTGACAATAAATTACTCGTGCCTCTTGTCAATTTAAGCTATCGCTCATAGCTATGCTAACCTTGACTCCAAAATCAAACACCGATATAACTTCAAATGGCCCTAACTTCTATAGTGTGCGTCCTATGCCTATCAAAGTTTGCAACATTCAAATGCTTATATTTTTTTAATGGAGCGTCATAAAACCTTGAAATTTTGTGACAATAAATTAATCGTGCCTCTTGTCAATTTAAGCTATCGCTCGTAGCTATACTACCCTTTAGTCCCAAATCAAACACTGATAAAACTTCAAACGGCCCTAACTTCTTTAGTTTGCGTCCTATACCTAGGCTACCCTTGAGTCCAAAATAACACACTGATAAAACTTCAAATGGCCCTAACTTCTATACGGTGCGTCCTATACCTATCAAAGTTTGCAACATTCAAATGCTTGCAACTTTTTACTGGAGCGTAATAAAATCTTGAAATTTGGTGACAATAAATTTCTCGTGAATGTTGTCAATTTAAGTTATCGCTCGTAGCTATGCTACCCTTGAGTCCCAAATCAAACACTGTTAAAACTTCAAATGGCCCTAACTTCTATACTGTGCATCCTATACCTATCAAAGTTTGCAACATTCAAATACTTGTAACTTTTTACTGGAGCGTCATAAAACCCTGAAAATTTGGGACAATAAAGTACTCGTTCCTCTTGTCAATTTAAGCTATCGCTCATAGCTATTCTATCCTTGAGTCCAAAATAAAACACTGCTAAAGCTTCAAATGGCCCTAACTTCTATACGGTGCGTCCTATACCTATCAAAGTTTGCTACATTGAAATGCTTGCAACTTTTTACTGGAGCGTCATAAAATCTTGAAATTTTGTGACAATGAAGTACTCGAGCCTCTTATCAATTTAAGCTATCGCTCATAGCTATGCTACCCTTGATTAAAAAATAAGACACTAATAAAACTTCATATGGCCCTAACTTCTATACGGTGGCTCCAACCCCTATCAAAGTTTGTAACATTCAAATGCTTGTAACTTTTTACTGGAGCGTAAGTACTCGTGCCTCTTGTCAATTTTAGCTATCGCTCATAGCAATGCTGCCCTTGAGACCCAAAACAAACACTGAAAAAACTTCAAATGGCCCTAACTTCTATACGGTGCGTCCTATACCTATCAAAAGTTTGCAACATTCAAATACTTGTAACTTTTTACTGGAGCGTCATAAAACCTTGAAATTTTGTGGCAATGAAGTACTCGAGCCTCTTATCAATTTAAGCTATCGCTCCTAGCTATGCTACCCTTGAGTCCAAAATAAAAGACTGATAAAACTTCAAATGGCCCTAACTTCTATACGGTGCGTCCTATACCTATCAAAGTTTGCAACATTCAAATGCTTGCAACTTTTTACTGGAACGTAATAAAATCTGGAAATTTTGTGACAATAAGTTGCTCGTGCCTCTTGTCAATTTAAGCTATCGCTCGTAGCTATTCTACCCTTGAGTCCAAAATAAAATACTGATAAAACTTCAAATGGCCCTAACTTCTATACGGTGCGTCCAACCCCTATCAAAGTTTGCAACATTCAAATGCTTGTAACTTTTTACTGGAGGGTCATAAAATCTTGAAATTTTATGACAATAAAATACTCGTGCTTCTTATCAATTTAAGCTATCGCTCATAGCTATGCTACCCTTGAGTCTAAAATAAAACACTGATAAAACTTCAAACGGCCCTAACTTCTTTAGTTTGCGTCCTATACCAATCAAAGTTTGCAACATTCAAATGCTTGTAACTTTTTAATAATAAATAATAATAAAATCTTGAAATTTGGTAACAATAAATTACTCGTGACTGTTGTCAATTTAAGCTATCGCTCGTAGCTATGCTACCCTTGAGTCCCAAATCAAACGCTGATAAAACTTCAAATGGCCCTAACTTCTATACTGTGCATCCTATACCTATCAAAGTTTGCAACATTCAAATACTTATTGGAGCATCATAAAACTTTGTAATTTTGTGGCAATGAAGTACTCGAGCCTCTTATCAATTTAAGCTATCGCTCCTAGCTATGCTACCCTTGAGTCCAAAATAAAACACTGATAAAACTTCAAATGGCCCTAACTTCTATGCAGTGCGTCCTATACCTATCAAAGTATGCAACATTCAAATGTGTGTAACTTTTTACTGGAGCGTCATAAAACCTTGAAATTTTGTGCCAATGAAGTACTCGAGACTCTCACAATTTAAGCTATCGCTCATAGCTATGCTACTTTTGAGTCCAAAATAAAATACTGATAAAACTTCAAATGGCCCTAACTTCTATACGGTGCGTCCAACCCCTATCAAAGTTTGCAACATTCAAATGCTTGTAACTTTTTACTGGAGGGTCATAAAATCTTGAAATTTTACGACAATAAAATACTCGTGCTTCTTATCAATTTAAGCTATCGCTCATAGCTATGCTACCCTTGAGTCTTAAATAAAACACTGATAAAACTTCAAACGGCCCTAACTTCTTTAGTTTGCGTCCTATACCTATCAAAGTTTGCAACATTCAATTGCTTGTAACTTTTTAATAATAAATAATAATAAAATCTTGAAATTTGGTGACAATAAATTACTCGTGACTGTTGTCAATTTAAGCTATCGCTCGTAGCTATGCTACCCTTGAGTCCCAAATCAAACGCTGATAAAACTTCAAATGGCCCTAACTTCTATGCTGTGCATCCTATACCTATCAAAGTTTGCAACATTCAAATACTTATTGGAGCGTAATAAAATCTTGAAATTTTGTGACAATAAATTACTCGTGACTCTTGTTAATTTAAGTTATCGCTCGTAGCTATGCTATCCTTGAGTCCAAAATAAAACACTGATAAAACTTCAAATGGCCCTAACTTCTATACTGTGCATCCTATACCTATCAAAGTTTGCAACATTCAAATACTTGTAACTTTTTACTGGAGCGTCATAAAACCTTGAAATTTTGTGGCAATGAAGTACTCGAGCCTCTTATCAATTTAAGCTATCGCTCCTAGCTATGCTACCCTTGAGTCCAAAATAAAACACTGATAAAACTTCAAATGGCCCTAACTTTTATACGGTGCGTCCTATACCTATCAAAGTTTGCAACATTCAAATGCTTGCAACTTTTTACTGGAACGTAATAAAATCTGGAAATTTTGTGACAATAAGTTACTCGTGATTCTAGTCAATTTAAGCTATCGCTCGTAGCTATTCTACCCTTGAGTCCAAAATAACACACTGATAAAACTTCAAATGGCCCTAACTTCTATACGGTGCGTCCTATACCTATCAAAGTTTGCTACATTCAAATGCTTGCAACTTTTTACTGGAGCGTCATAAAATCTTGAAATTTTGTGACAATGAAGTACTCGAGCCTCTTATCAATTTAAGCTATCGCTCATAGCTATGCTACCCTTGATTAAAAAACAAGACACTAATAAAACTTCAAATGGCCCTAATTCAATACGGTGGGTACAACCCCTATCAAAGTTTGTAACATTCAAATGCTTGTAAGTTTTTACTGGAGCGTAAGTACTCGTGCCTCTTGTCAATTTTAGCTATCGCTCATAGCAATGCTGCCCTTGAGTCCCAAAACGAACACTGACAAAACTTCAAATGGCCCTAACTTCTATACTGTGCATCCTGTACCTATCAAAAGTTTGCAACATTCAAATGCTTGTAACTTTTTACTGGAGCGTCATTAAACCTTGAAATTTTGTGGCAATGAAGTACTCGAGCCTCTTATCAATTTAAGCTATCGCTCCTAGCTATGCTACCCTTGAGTCCAAAATAAAACACTGATAAAACTTCAAATGGCCCTAACTTCTATACTGTGCATCCTATACCTATCAAAGTTTGCAACATTCAAATACTTGTAACTTTTTACTGGAGCGTCATAAAACCTTGAAATTTTGTGGCAATGAAGTACTCGAGCCTCTTATCAATTTAAGCTATCGCTCCTAGCTATGCTACCCTTGAGTCCAAAATAAAACACTGATAAAACTTCAAATGGCCCTAACTTCTATGCAGTGCGTCCTATACCTATCAAAGTATGCAACATTCAAATGTTTGTAACTTTTTACTGGAGCGTCATAAAACCTTGAAATGTTGTGCCAATGAAGTACTCGAGACTCTCATCAATTTAAGCTATCGCTCATAGCTATGCTACTTTTGAGTCCAAAATAAAACACTGATAAAACTTCAAATGGCCCTAACTTCTATACGGTGCGTCCAACCCCTATCAAAGTTTGCAACATTCAAATGCTTGTAACTTTTTACTGGAGGGTCATAAAATCTTGAAATTTTACGACAATAAAATACTCGTGCTTCTTATCAATTTAAGCTATCGCTCATAGCTATGCTACCCTTGAGTCTTAAATAAAACACTGATAAAACTTCAAACGGCCCTAACTTCTTTAGTTTGCGTCCTATACCTATCAAAGTTTGCAACATTCAATTGCTTGTAACTTTTTAATAATAAATAATAATAAAATCTTGAAATTTGGTGACAATAAATTACTCGTGACTGTTGTCAATTTAAGCTATCGCTCGTAGCTATGCTACCCTTGAGTCCCAAATCAAACGCTGATAAAACTTCAAATGGGCCTAACTTCTATACTGTGCATCCTATACCTATCAAAGTTTGCAACATTCAAATACTTATTGGAGCGTCATAAAACCTTGTAATTTTGTGGCAATGAAGTACTCGAGCCTCTTATCAATTTAAGCTATCGCTCCTAGCTATGCTACCCTTGAATCCAAAATAAAACACTGATAAAACTTCAAATGGCCCTAACTTCTATGCAGTGCGTCCTATACCTATCAAAGTATGCAACATTCAAATGTGTGTAACTTTTTACTGGAGCGTCATAAAACCTTGAAATTTTGTGCCAATGAAGTACTCGAGACTCTCACAATTTAAGCTATCGCTCATAGCTATGCTACCCTTGAGTCCAAAATAACACACTGATAAAACTTCAAATGGTCCTAACTTCTATACGGTGCGTCCTATACCTATCTAAGTTTGCAACATTCAAATGCTTGCAACTTTTTACTGGAGCGTAATAAAATCTTGAAATTTTGTGACAATAAAATACTCGTGCTTCTTATCAATTTAAGCTATCGCTCATAGCTATGCTACCCTTGAGTCTTAAATAAAACACTGATAAAACTTCAAACGGCCCTAACTTCTTTAGTTTGCGTCCTATACCTATCAAAGTTTGCAACATTCAATTGCTTGTAACTTTTTAATAATAAATAATAATAAAATCTTGAAATTTGGTGACAATAAATTACTCGTGACTGTTGTCAACTTAAGCTATCGCTCGTAGCTATGCTACCCTTGAGTCCCAAATCAAACGCTGATAAAATTTCAAATGGCCCTAACTTCTATACTGTGCATCCTATACCTATCAAAGTTTGCAACATTCAAATACTTATTGGAGCGTCATAAAACCTTGTAATTTTGTGGCAATGAAGTACTCGAGCCTCTTATCAATTTAAGCTATCGCTCCTAGCTATGCTACCCTTGAGTCCAAAATAAAACACTGATAAAACTTCAAATGGCCCTAACTTCTATGCAGTGCGTCCTATACCTATCAAAGTATGCAACATTCAAATGTGTGTAACTTTTTACTGGAGCGTCATAAAACCTTGAAATTTTGTGCCAATGAAGTACTCGAGACTCTCACAATTTAAGCTATCGCTCATAGCTATGCTACCCTTGAGTCCAAAATAACACACTGATAAAACTTCAAATGGCCCTAACTTCTATACGGTGCGTCCTATACCTATCTAAGTTTGCAACATTCAAATGCTTGCAACTTTTTACTGCAGCGTAATAAAATCTTGAAATTTTGTGACAATAAATTACTCGTGACTCTTGTTAATTTAAGCTATCGCTCGTAGCTATGCTATCCTTGAGTCCCAAATCAGACACTGATAAAACTTCAAATGGCCCTAACTTCTATACTGTGCATCTTATACCTATCAAAGTTTGCAACATTCAAATACTTGTAACTTTTTACTGGAGCCTCATAAAACCTTGAAATTTTGTGACATCGAAGTACTCGAGCATCTTATCAATTTAAGCTATCGCTCCTAGCTATGCTGCCCTTGAGTCCAAAATAAAACACTGATAAAACTTCAAATGGCCCTAACTTCTATACTGTGCATCCTATACCTATCAAAGTTTACAACATTCAAATACTTGTAACTTTTTACTGGAGCGTCATAAAACCTTGAAATTTTGTGGCAATGAAGTACTCGAGCCTCTTATCAATTTAAGCTGTCGCTCCTAGCTATGCTACCCTTGAGTCCAAAATAAAACACTGATAAAACTTCAAATGGCCCTAACTTCTATACGGTGCGTCCAACCCCTATCAAAGTTTGCAACATTCAAATGCTTGTAACTTTTTACTGGAGGGTCATAAAATCTTGAAATTTTACGACAATAAAATACTCGTGCTTCTTATCAATTTAAGCTATCGCTCATAGCTATGCTACCCTTGAGTCTTAAATAAAACACTGATAAAACTTCAAACGGCCCTAACTTCTTTAGTTTGCGTCCTATACCTATCAAAGTTTGCAACATTCAATTGCTTGTAACTTTTTAATAATAAATAATAATAAAATCTTGAAATTTGGTGACAATAAATTACTCGTGACTGTTGTCAATTTAAGCTATCGCTCGTAGCTATGCTACCCTTGAGTCCCAAATCAAACGCTGATAAAACTTCAAATGGCCCTAACTTCTATACTGTGCATCCTATACCTATCAAAGTTTGCAACATTCAAATACTTATTGGAGCGTCATAAAACCTTGTAATTTTGTGGCAATGAAGTACTCGAGCCTCTTATCAATTTAAGCTATCGCTCCTAGCTATGCTACCCTTGAGTCCAAAATAAAACACTGATAAAACTTCAAATGGCCCTAACTTCTATGCAGTGCGTCCTATACCTATCAAAGTATGCAACATTCAAATGTGTGTAACTTTTTACTGGAGCGTCATAAAACCTTGAAATTTTGTGCCAATGAAGTACTCGAGACTCTCACAATTTAAGCTATCGCTCATAGCTATGCTACCCTTGAGTCCAAAATAACACACTGATAAAACTTCAAATGGTCCTAAATTCTATACGGTGCGTCCTATACCTATCTAAGTTTGCAACATTCAAATGCTTGCAACTTTTTACTGGAGCGTAATAAAATCTTGAAATTTTGTGACAATAAAATACTCGTGCTTCTTATCAATTTAAGCTATCGCTCATAGCTATGCTACCCTTGAGTCTTAAATAAAACACTGATAAAACTTCAAACGGCCCTAACTTCTTTAGTTTGCGTCCTATACCTATCAAAGTTTGCAACATTCAGTTGCTTGTAACTTTTTAATAATAAATAATAATAAAATCTTGAAATTTGGTGACAATAAATTACTCGTGACTGTTGTCAACTTAAGCTATCGCTCGTAGCTATGCTACCCTTGAGTCCCAAATCAAACGCTGATAAAATTTCAAATGGCCCTAACTTCTATACTGTGCATCCTATACCTATCAAAGTTTGCAACACTCAAATACTTATTGGAGCGTCATAAAACCTTGTAATTTTGTGGCAATGAAGTACTCGAGCCTCTTATCAATTTAAGCTATCGCTCCTAGCTATGCTACCCTTGAGTCCAAAATAAAACACTGATAAAACTTCAAATGGCCCTAACTTCTATGCAGTGCGTCCTATACCTATCAAAGTATGCAACATTCAAATGTGTGTAACTTTTTACTGGAGCGTCATAAAACCTTGAAATTTTGTGCCAATGAAGTACTCGAGACTCTCACAATTTAAGCTATCGCTCATAGCTATGCTACCCTTGAGTCCAAAATAACACACTGATAAAACTTCAAATGGCCCTAACTTCTATACGGTGCGTCCTATACCTATCTAAGTTTGCAACATTCAAATGCTTGCAACTTTTTACTGGAGCGTAATAAAATCTTGAAATTTTGTGACAATAAATTACTCGTGACTCTTGTTAATTTAAGCTATCGCTCGTAGCTATGCTATCCTTGAGTCCCAAATCAGACACTGATAAAACTTCAAATGGCCCTAACTTCTATACTGTGCATCTTATACCTATCAAAGTTTGCAACATTCAAATACTTGTAACTTTTTACTGGAGCCTCATAAAACCTTGAAATTTTGTGACATCGAAGTACTCGAGCATCTTATCAATTTAAGCTATCGCTCCTAGCTATGCTGCCCTTGAGTCCAAAATAAAACACTGATAAAACTTCAAATGGCCCTAACTTCTATACTGTGCATCCTATACCTATCAAAGTTTGCAACATTCAAATACTTGTAACTTTTTACTGGAGCGTCATAAAACCTTGAAATTTTGTGGCAATGAAGTACTCGAGCCTCTTATCAATTTAAGCTGTCGCTCCTAGCTATGCTACAATTGAGTCCAAAATAAAACACTGATAAAACTTCAAATGGCCCTAACTTCTATACGGTGTGTCCTATACCTATCAAAGTTTGCAACATTCAAATGCTTGCAACTTTTTAATTCAGCGTAATAAAATCTTGAAATTTTGTGACAATAAATTACTCGTGCCTCTTGTCAATTTAAGCTATCGCTCATAGCTATGCTAACCTTGACTCCAAAATCAAACACCGATATAACTTCAAATGGCCCCAACTTCTGTAGTGTGCGTCCTATGCCTATCAAAGTTTGCAACATTCAAATGCTTATATTTTTTTAATGGAGCGTCATAAAACCTTGAAATTTTGTGACAATAAATTAATTGTGCCTCTTGTCAATTTAAGCTATCGCTCGTAGCTATACTACCCTTTAGTCCCAAATCGAACACTGATAAAACTTCAATCGGCCCTAACTTCTTTAGTTTGCGTCCTATACCTAGGCTACCCTTGAGTCCAAAATAACACACTGATAAAACTTCAAATGGCCCTAACTTCTATACGGTGCGTCCTATACCTATCAAAGTTTGCAACATTCAAATGCTTGCAACTTTTTACTGGAGCGTAATAAAATCTTGAAATTTGGTGACAATAAATTACTCGTGACTGTTGTCAATTTAAGCTATCGCTCGTAGCTATGCTACCCTTGAGTCCCAAATCAAACGCTGATAAAACTTCAAATGGCCCTAACTTCTATACTGTGCATCCTATACCTATCAAAGTTTGCAACATTCAAATACTTATTGGAGCGTCATAAAACCTTGTAATTTTGTGGCAATGAAGTACTCGAGCCTCTTATCAATTTAAGCTATCGCTCCTAGCTATGCTACCCTTGAGTCCAAAATAAAACACTGATAAAACTTCAAATGGCCCTAACTTCTATGCAGTGCGTCCTATACCTATCAAAGTATGCAACATTCAAATGTGTGTAACTTTTTACTGGAGCGTCATAAAACCTTGAAATTTTGTGCCAATGAAGTACTCGAGACTCTCACAATTTAAGCTATCGCTCATAGCTATGCTACTTTTGAGTCCAAAATAAAATACTGATAAAACTTCAAATGGCCCTAACTTCTATACGGTGCGTCCAACCCCTATCAAAGTTTGCAACATTCAAATGCTTGTAACTTTTTACTGGAGGGTCATAAAATCTTGAAATTTTACGACAATAAAATACTCGTGCTTCTTATCAATTTAAGCTATCGCTCATAGCTATGCTACCCTTGAGTCTAAAATAAAACACTGATAAAACTTCAAACGGCCCTAACTTCTTTAGTTTGCGTCCTATACCTATCAAAGTTTGCAACATTCAATTGCTTGTAACTTTTTAATAATAAATAATAATAAAATCTTGAAATTTGGTGACAATAAATTACTCGTGACTGTTGTCAATTTAAGCTATCGCTCGTAGCTATGCTACCCTTGAGTCCCAAATCAAACACTGATAAAACTTCAAATGGCCCTAACTTCTATACTGTGCATCCTATACCTATCAAAGTTTGCAACATTCAAATACTTATTGGAGCGTCATAAAACCTTGTAATTTTGTGGCAATGAAGTACTCGAGCCTCTTATCAATTTAAGCTATCGCTCCTAGCTATGCTACCCTTGAGTCCAAAATAAAACACTGATAAAACTTCAAATGGCCCTAACTTCTATACTGTGCATCCTATACCTATCAAAGTTTGCAACATTCAAATCCTTGTAACTTTTTACTGGAGCGTCATAAAACCCTGAAAATTTTGTGACAATAAAGTACTCGTTCCTCTTGTCAATTTAAGCTATCGCTCATAGCTATGCTACCCTTGAGTCCAAAATAACACACTGATAAAACTTCAAATGGCCCTAACTTCTATACGGTGCGTCCTATACCTATCTAAGTTTGCAACATTCAAATGCTTGCAACTTTTTACTGGAGCGTAATAAAATCTTGAAATTTTGTGACAATAAATTACTCGTGACTCTTGTTAATTTAAGCTATCGCTCGTAGCTATGCTATCCTTGAGTCCCAAATCAGACACTGATAAAACTTCAAATGGCCCTAACTTCTATACTGTGCATCTTATACCTATCAAAGTTTGCAACATTCAAATACTTGTAACTTTTTACTGGAGCGTCCTAAAACCTTGAAATTTTGTGACAATGAAGTCCTCGAGGCTCTTGTCAATTAAAGTTATCGCTCATAGCTATGCTACCCTTGAGTCCCAAATCAAACACTGATAAAACTTCAAATGACCCTAACTTCTATACGGTGGATCCTATACCAATCAAAGTTTGTAACATACAAATGCTTGTAACTTTTTACTGGAGCCTCATAAAACCTTGAAATTTTGTGACATCGAAGTACTCGAGCATCTTATCAATTTAAGCTATCGCTCCTAGCTATGCTGCCCTTGAGTCCAAAATAAAACACTGATAAAACTTCAAATGGCCCTAACTTCTATACTGTGCATCCTATACCTATCAAAGTTTGCAACATTCAAATACTTGTAACTTTTTACTGGAGCGTCATAAAACCTTGAAATTTTGTGGCAATGAAGTACTCGAGCCTCTTATCAATTTAAGCTGTCGCTCCTAGCTATGCTACCCTTGAGTCCAAAATAAAACACTGATAAAACTTCAAATGGCCTTACTTCTATACGGTGTGTCCTATACCTATCAAAGTTTACAACATTCAAATGCTTGCAACTTTGTAATTCAGCGTAATAAAATCTTGAAATTTTGTGACAATAAATTTCTCGTGCCTCTTGTCAATTTAAGCTATCGCTCATAGCTATGCTAACCTTGACTCCAAAATCAAACACCGATATAACTTCAAATGGCCCCAACTTCTATAGTGTGCGTCCTATGCCTATCAAAGTTTGCAACATTCAAATGCTTATATTTTTTTAATGGAGCGTCATAAAACCTTGAAATTTTGTGACAATAAATTAATCGTGCCTCTTGTCAATTTAAGCTATCGCTCGTAGCTATACTACCCTTTAGTCCCAAATCAAACACTGATAAAACTTCAAACGGCCCTAACTTCTTTAGTTTGCGTCCTATACCTAGGCTACCCTTGAGTCCAAAATAACACACTGATAAAACTTCAAATGGCCCTAACTTCTATACGGTGCGTCCTATACCTATCAAAGTTTGCAACATTCAAATGCTTGCAACTTTTTACTGGAGCGTAATAAAATGTTGAAATTTGGTGACATTAAATTACTCGTGACTGTTGTCAATTTAAGCTATCGCTCGTAGCTATGCTACCCTTGAGTCCCAAATCAAACACTGATAAAACTTCAAATGGCCCTAACTTCTATACTGTGCATCCTATACCTATCAAAGTTTGCAACATTCAAATACTTGTAACTTTTTACTGGAGCGTCATAAAACCCTGAAAATTTTGTGACAATAAAGTACTCGTTCCTTTTGTCAATTTAAGCTATCGCTCATAGCTATGCTACCCTTGATTAAAAAATAAGACACTAATAAAACTTCATATGGCCCTAACTTCTATACGGTGGCTCCAACCCCTATCAAAGTTTGTAACATTCAAATGCTTGTAACTTTTTACTGGAGCGTAAGTACTCGTGCCTCTTGTCAATTTTAGCTATCGCTCATAGCAATGCTGCCCTTGAGTCCCAAAACAAACACTGAAAAAACTTCAAATGGCCCTAAATTCTATACTGTGCATCCTGTACCTATCAAAAGTTTGCAACATTCAAATGCTTGTAACTTTTTACTGGAGCCTCATAAAACCTTGAAATTTTTTGACAATGAAGTACTTGAGCCTATTATCAATTTAAGCTATCGCTCCTAGCTATGCTACCCTTGAGTCCAAAATAAAACACTGATAAAACTTCAAATGGCCCTAACCTCTATACTGTGCATCCTATACCTATCAAAGTTTGCAACATTCAAATACTTGTAACTTTTTACTGGAGCGTCATAAAACCTTGAAATTTTGTGGCAATGAAGTACTCGAGCCTCTTATCAATTTAAGCTATCGCTCCTAGCTATGCTACCCTTGAGTCCAAAATAAAACACTGATAAAACTTCAAATGGCCCTAACTTCTATACGGTGCGTCCTATACCTATCAAAGTTTGCTACATTCAAATGCTTGCAACTTTTTACTGGAGCGTCATAAAATCTTGAAATTTTGTGACAATGAAGTACTCGAGCCTCTTATCAATTTAAGCTATCGCTCATAGCTATGCTACCCTTGATTAAAAAACAAGACACTAATAAACCTTCAAATGGCCCCAACTTCTATACGGTGGGTACAACCCCTATCAAAGTTTGTAACATTCAAATGCTTGTAACTTTTTACTGGAGCGTCAGTACTCGTGCCTCTTGTCAATTTTAGCTATCGCTCATAGCAATGCTGCCCTTGAGTCCCAAAACGAACACTGAAAAAACTTCAAATGGCCCTAACTTCTATACTGTGCATCCTGTACCTATCAAAAGTTTGCAACATTCAAATGCTTGTAACTTTTTACTGGAGCCTCATAAAACCTTGAAATTTTTTGACAATGAAGTACTTGAGCCTCTTATCAATTTAAGCTATCGCTCCTAGCTATGCTACCCTTGAGTCCAAAATAAAACACTGATAAAACTTCAAATGGCCCTAGCTTCTATACTGTGCATCTTATACCTATCAAAGTTTGCAACATTCAAATACTTATAACTTTTTACTGCAGCGTCCTAAAACCTTGAAATTTTGTGACAATGAAGTCCTCGAGGCTCTTGTCATTTAAAGTTATCGCTCATAGCTATGCTACCCTTGAGTCCCAAATCAAACACTGATAAAACTTCAAATGGCCCTAACTTCTATACGGTGGATCCTATACCAATCAAAGTTTGCAACATATAAATGCTTGTAACTTTTTACTGGAGCCTCATAAAACCTTGAAATTTTGTGACATCGAAGTACTCGAGCATCTTATCAATTTAAGCTATCGCTCCTAGCTATGCTGCCCTTGAGTCCAAAATAAAACACCGATATAACTTCAAATGGCCCCAACTTCTATAGTGTGCGTCCTATGCCTATCAAAGTTTGCAACATTCAAATGCTTATATTTTTTTAATGGAGCGTCATAAAACCTTGAAATTTTGTGACAATAAATTAATCGTGCCTCTTGTCAATTTAAGCTATCGCTCGTAGCTATACTACCCTTTAGTCCCAAATCAAACACTGATAAAACTTCAAACGACCCTAACTTCTTTAGTTTGCGTCCTATACCTAGGCTACCCTTGACCCAAAATAACACACTGATAAAACTTCAAACGGCCTTAACTTCTATACGGTGCGTCCTATACCTATCAAAGTTTGCAACATTCAAATGCTTGCAACTTTTTAGTGGAGCGTAATAAAATGTTGAAATTTGGTGACAATAAATTACTCGTGACTGTTGTCAATTTAAGCTATCGCTCGTAGCTATGCTACCCTTGAGTCCCAAATCAAACACTGATAAAACTTCAAATGGCCCTAACTTCTATACTGTGCATCCTATACCTATCAAAGTTTGCAACATTCAAATACTTGTAACTTTTTACTGGAGCGTCATAAAACCCTGAAAATTTTGTGACAATAAAGTACTCGTTCCTTTTGTCAATTTAAGCTATCGCTCATAGCTATTCTACCCTTGAGTCCAAAATAAAACACTGATAAAGCTTCAAATGGCCCTAACTTCTACACGGTGCGTCCTATACCTATCAAAGTTTGCTACATTCAAATGCTTGCAACTTTTTACTGGAGCGTCATAAAATCTTGAAATTTTGTGACAATGAAGTACTCGAGCCTCTTATCAATTTAAGCTATCGCTCATAGCTATGCTACCCTTGATTAAAAAATAAGACACTAATAAAACTTCATATGGCCCTAACTTCTATACGGTGGCTCCAACCCCTATCAAAGTTTGTAACATTCAAATGCTTGTAACTTTTTACTGGAGCGTAAGTACTCGTGCCTCTTGTCAATTTTAGCTATCGCTCATAGCAATGCTGCCCTTGAGTCCCAAAACAAACACTGAAAAAACTTCAAATGGCCCTAAATTCTATACTGTGCATCCTGTACCTATCAAAAGTTTGCAACATTCAAATGCTTGTAACTTTTTACTGGAGCCTCATAAAACCTTGAAATTTTTTGACAATGAAGTACTTGAGCCTCTTATCAATTTAAGCTATCGCTCCTAGCTATGCTACCCTTGAGTCCAAAATAAAACACTGATAAAACTTCAAATGGCCCTAACTTCTATACTGTGCATCCTATACCTATCAAAGTTTGCAACATTCAAATACTTGTAACTTTTTACTGGAGCGTCATAAAACCTTGAAATTTTGTGGCAATGAAGTACTCGAGCCTCTTATCAATTTAAGCTATCGCTCCTAGCTATGCTACCCTTGAGTCCGAAATAAAACACTGATAAAACTTCAAATGGCCCTAACTTCTATACGGTGCGTCCTATACCTATCAAAGTTTGCAACATTCAAATGCTTGCAACTTTTTACTGGAACGTAATAAAATCTGGAAATTTTGTGACAATAAGTTACTCGTGCCTCTTGTCAATTTAAGCTATCGCTCGTAGCTATTCTACCCTTGAGTCCAAAAAAACACACACTGATAAAACTTCAAATGGCCCTAACTTCTATACTGTGCATCCTGTACCTATCAAAAGTTTGCAACATTCAAATGCTTGTAACTTTTTACTGGAGCCTCATAAAACCTTGAAATTTTTTGACAATGAAGTACTTGAGCCTCTTATCAATTTAAGCTATCGCTCATAGCTATGCTACTTTTGAGTCCAAAATAAAACACTGATAAAACTTCAAATGGCCCTAACTTCTATAGGGTGCGTCCAACCCCTATCAAAGTTTGCAACATTCAAATGCTTGTAACTTTTTACTGGAGGGTCATAAAATCTTGAAATTTTATGACAATAAAATACTCGTGCTTCTTATCAATTTAAGCTATCGCTCATAGCTATGCTACCCTTGAGTCTAAAATAAAACACTGATAAAACTTCAAACGGCCGTAACTTCTTTAGTTTGCGTCCTATACCAATCAAAGTTTGCAACATTCAAATGCTTGTAACTTTTTAATAATAAATAATAATAAAATCTTGAAATTTGGTGACAATAAATTACTCGTGACTGTTGTCAATTTAAGCTATCGCTCGTAGCTATGCTACCCTTGAGTCCCAAATCAAACGCTGATAAAACTTCAAATGGCCATAACTTCTATACTGTGCATCCTATACCTATCAAAGTTTGCAACATTCAAATACTTATTGGAGCGTCATAAAACCTTGTAATTTTGTGGCAATGAAGTACTCGAGCCTCTTATCAATTTAAGCTATCGCTCCTAGCTATGCTACCCTTGAGTCCAAAATAAAACACTGATAAAACTTCAAATGGCCCTAACTTCTATACTGTGCATCCTATACCTATCAAAGTTTGCAACATTCAAATATTTGTAGCTTTTTACTGGAGCGTCATAAAACCTTGAAATTTTGTGACAATGTAGTACTCGAGCCTCTTATCAATTTAAGCTATCGCTCATAGCTATGCTACCCTTGATTAAAAAACAAGACACTAATAAAAGTTCAAATGGCCCTAACTTCTATACGGTGGGTACAACCCCTATCAAAGTTTGTAACATTCAAATGCTTGTAACTTTTTACTGGAGCGTAAGTACTCGTGCCTCTTGTCAATTTTAGCTATCGCTCATAGCAATGCTGCCCTTGAGTCCCAAAACAAACACTGAAAAAACTTCAAATGGCCCTAACTTCTATACTGTGCATCCTGTACCTATCAAAAGTTTGCAACATTCAAATGCTTGTAACTTTTTACTGGAGCCTCATAAAACCTTGAAATTTTTTGACAATGAAGTACTTGAGCCTCTTATCAATTTAAGCTATCGCTCCTAGCTATGCTACCCTTGAGTCCAAAATAAAACACTGATAAAACTTCAAATGGCCCTAACTTCTATACTGTGCATCCTATACCTATCAAAGTTTGCAACATTCAAATACTTGTAACTTTTTACTGGAGCGTCATAAAACCTTGAAATTTTGTGGCAATGAAGTACTCGAGCCTCTTATCAATTTAAGCTATCGCTCCTAGCTATGCTACCCTTGAGTCCAAAATAAAACACTGATAAAACTTCAAATGGCCCTAACTTCTATGCAGTGCGTCCTATACCTATCAAAGTATGCAACATTCAAATGTTTGTAACTTTTTACTGGAGCGTCATAAAACCTTGAAATGTTGTGTGAATGAAGTACTCGAGACTCTCATCAATTTAAGCTATCGCTCATAGCTATGCTACTTTTGAGTCCAAAATAAAACACTGATAAAACTTCAAATGGCCCTAACTTCTATACGGTGCGTCCAACCCCTATCATAGTTTGCAACATTCAAATGCTTGTAACTTTTTACTGGAGGGTCATAAAATCTTGAAATTTTATGACAATAAAATACTCGTGCTTCTTATCAATTTAAGCTATCGCTCATAGCTATGCTACCCTTGAGTCTAAAATAAAACACTGATAAAACTTCAAACGGCCCTAACTTCTTTAGTTTGCGTCCTATACCAATCAAAGTTTGCAACATTCAAATGCTTGTAACTTTTTAATAATAAATAATAATAAAATCTTGAAATTTGGTGACAATAAATTACTCGTGACTGTTGTCAATTTAAGCTATCGCTTGTAGCTATGCTACCCTTGAGTCCCACATCAAACGCTGTTAAAACTGCAAATGGCCCTAACTTCTATGCTGTGCATCCTATACCTATCAAAGTTTGCAACATTCAAATACTTATTGGAGCGTCATAAAACCTTGTAATTTTGTGGCAATGAAGTACTCGAGCCTCTTATCAATTTAAGCTATCGCTCCTAGCTATGCTACCCTTGAGTCCAAAATAAAACACTGATAAAACTTCAAATGGCCCCAACTTCTATAGTGTGCGTCCTATGCCTATCAAACTTTGCAGCATTCAAATGCTTTTATTTTTTTACTTCAGCGTAATAAAATCTTGAAATTTTGTGACAATAAATTACTCGTGCCTCTTGTCAATTTAAGCTATCGCTCATAGCTATGCTACCCTTGACTCCAAAATCAAACACTGATATAACTTCAAATGGCCCCAACTTCTATAGTGTGCGTCCTATGCCTATCAAACTTTGCACCATTCAAATGCTTATATTTTTTTAATGGAGCGTCATAAAACCTTGAAATTTTGTGACAATAAATTAATCGTGCCTCTTGTCAATTTAAGCTATCGCTCGTAGCTATACTACCCTTTAGTCCCAAATCAAACACTGATAAAGCTTCAAACGGCCCTAACTTCTTCAGTTTGCGTCCTATACCTATGCTACCCTTGAGTCCAAAATAAAACACTGATAAAACTTCAAATGGCCCTAACTTCTATACGGTGCGTCCTATACCTATCAAAGTTTGCAACATTCAAATGCTTGCAACTTTTTACTGCAACATAATAAAATCTGGAAATTTTGTGACAATAAGTTTATCGTGCCTCTTGTCACTTTTAGCTATCGCTCGTAGCTATTCTACTCTTGAGTCCAAAATAACACACTGATAAAACTTCAAATGGCCCTAACTTCTATACGGTGCGTCCTATACCTATCAAGTTTGCTACATTCGAATGCTTGCAACTTTTTACTGGAGCGTCATAAAATCTTGAAATTTTGTGACAATGAAGTACTCGAGCCTCTTATCAATTTAAGCTATCGCTCATAGCTATGCTACCCTTGAGTCTAAAATAAAACACTGATAAAACTTCAAACGGCCCTAACTTCTTTAGTTTGAGTCCTATACCTATCAAAGTTTGCAACATTCAAATGCTTGTAACTTTTTACTGGAGGGTCATAAAATCTTGAAATTTTACGACAATAAAATACTCGTGCTTCTTATCAATTTAAGCTATCGCTCATAGCTATGCTACCCTTGATTCTAAAATAAAACACTGATAAAACTTCAAACGGCCCTAACTTCTTTAGTTTGAGTCCTATACCTATCAAAGTTTGCAACATTCAAATGCTTGTAACTTTTTAATAATAAATAATAATAAAATCATGAAATTTGGTGACAATAAATTACTCGTGACTGTTGTCAATTTAAGCTATCGCTCGTAGCTATGCTACCCTTGAGTCCCAAATCAAACACTGATAAAACTTCAAATGGCCCTAACTTCTATACTGTGCATCCTATACCTATCAACGTTTGCAACATTCAAATACTTATTGGAGCGTCATAAAACCTTGTAATTTTGTGGCAATGAAGTACTCGAGCCTCTTATCAATTTAAGCTATCGCTCCTAGCTATGCTACCCTTGAGTCCAAAATAAAACACTGATAAAACTTCAAATGGCCCTAACTTCTATACTGTGCATCCTATACCTATCAAAGTTTGCAACATTCAAATACTTGTAACTTTTTACTGGAGCGTCATAAAACCCTGAAAATTTTGTGACAATAAAGTACTCGTTCCTCTTGTCAATTTAAGCTATCGCTCATAGCTATGCTACCCTTGAGTCCAAAATAACACACTGATAAAACTTCAAATGGCCCTAACTTCTATACGGTGCGTCCTATACCTATCTAAGTTTGCAACATTCAAATGCTTGCAACTTTTTACTGGAGCGTAATAAAATCTTCAAATTTTGTGACATTAAATTACTCGTGACTCTTGTTAATTTAAGCTATCGCTCGTAGCTATGCTATCCTTGAGTCCCAAATCAGACACTGATAAAACTTCAAAAGGCCCTAACTTCTATACTGTGCATCTTATACCTATCTAAGTTTGCAACATTCAAATACTTGTAACTTTTTACTGGAGCGTCCTAAAACCTTGAAATTTTGTGACAATGAAGTCCTCGAGGCTCTTGTCAATTAAAGTTATCGCTCATAGGTATGCTACCCTTGAGTCCCAAATCAAACACTGATAAAACTTCAAATGACCCTAACTTCTATACGGTGGATCCTATACCAATCAAAGTTTGCTTGTAACTTTTAACTGGAGCGTCAAAAAACCTTGAAATTTTGTGACAATGAAGTATTCGAGCCTGTTATCAATTTAAGCTATCGCTCATAGCTATGCTACCCTTGACTCCAAAATAAAACACTGATAAAACTTCAAATGGCCTTAGCTTCTATACGGTGCGTCCTATACCTATCAAAGTTTGCAACATTCAAATGCTTGTAACTTTTTACTGGAGCAAATCAAACACTGATAAAACTTCAAATGGCCCTAACTTCTATACTGTGCATCCTATACCTATCAAAGTTTGCAACATTCAAATACTTATTGGAGCGTCATAAAACCTTGTAATTTTGTGGCAATGAAGTACTCGAGCCTCTTATCAATTTAAGCTATCGCTCCTAGCTATGCTACCCTTGAGTCCAAAATAAAACACTGATAAAACTTCAAATGGCCCTAACTTCTATACTGTGCATCCTATACCTATCAAAGTTTGCAACATTCAAATACTTGTAACTTTTTACTGGAGCGTCGTAAAACCCTGAAAATTTTGTGACAATAAAGTACTCGTTCCTCTTGTCAATTTAAGCTATCGCTCATAGCTATGCTACCCTTGAGTCCAAAATAACACACTGATAAAACTTCAAATGGCCCTAACTTCTATACGGTGCGTCCTATACCTATCTAAGTTTGAAACATTCAAATGCTTGCAACTTTTTACTGGAGCGTAATAAAATCTTGAAATTTTGTGACAATAAATTACTCGTGACTCTAGTTAATTTAAACCATCGCTCGTAGCTATGCTATCCTTGAGTCCCAAATCAGACACTGATAGAACTTCAAATGGCCCTAACTTCTATACTGTGCGTCCTATACCTATCAAAGTTTGCAACATTCAAATACTTATTGGAGCGTCATAAAACCTTGTAATTTTGTGGCAATGAAGTACTCGAGCCTCTTATCAATTTAAGCTATCGCTCCTAGCTATGCTACCCTTGACTCCAAAATAAAACACTGATGAAACTTCAAATGGCCCTAACTTCTATGCAGTGCGTCCTATACCTATCAAAGTATGCAACATTCAAATGCTTGCAACTTTTTACTGGAGCGTAATAAAATCTTCAAATTTTGTGACAATAAATTACTCGTGCCTCTTGTCAATTTAAGCTATCGCTCATAGCTATGCTACCCTTGACTCCAAAATCAAACACTGATATAACTTCAAATGGCCCCAACTTCTATAGTGTGCGTCCTATGCCTATCAAACTTTGCACCATTCAAATGCTTATATTTTTTTAATGGAGCGTCATAAAACCTTGAAATTTTGTGACAATAAATTAATCGTGCCTCTTGTCAATTTAAGCTATCGCTCGTAGCTATACTACCCTTTAGTCCCAAATCAAACACTGATAAAACTTCAAACGGCCCTAACTTCTTTAGTTTGCGTCCTATACCCATGCTACCCTTGAGTCCAAAATAAAACACTGATAAAACTTCAAATGGCCCTAACTTCTATACGGTGCGTCCTATACCTATCAAAGTTTTCAACATTCAAATACTTATTGGAGCGTCATAAAACCTTGTAATTTTGTGGCAATGAAGTACTCGAGCCTCTTATCAATTTAAGCTATCGCTCCTAGCTATGCTACCCTTGAGTCCAAAATAAAACACTGATAAAACTTCAAATGGCCCTAACTTCTATACTGTGCATCCTATACCTATCAAAGTTTGCAACATTCAAATACTTGTAACTTTTTACTGGAGCGTCATAAAACCCTGAAAATTTTGTGACAATAAAGTACTCGTTCCTCTTATCAATTTAAGCTATCGCTCATAGCTATGCTACCCTTGAGTCCAAAATAACACACTGATAAAACTTCAAATGGCCCAAACTTCTATACGGTGCGTCCTATACCTATCTAAGTTTGCAACATTCAAATGCTTGCAACTTTTTACTGGAGCGTAATAAAATCTTGAAATTTTGTGACAATAAATTACTCGTGACTCTTGTTAATTTAAGCTATCGCTCGTAGCTATGCTATCCTTGAGTCCCAAATCAGACACTGATAAAACTTCAAATGGCCCTAACTTCTATACTGTGCATATTATACCTATCAAAGTTTGCAACATTCAAATACTTGTAACTTTTTACTGGAGCGTCCTAAAACCTTGAAATTTTGTGACAATGAAGTACTCGAGGCTCTTGTCAATTAAAGTTATCGCTCATAGCTATGCTACCCTTGAGTCCCAAATCAAACACTGATAAAACTTCAAATGACCCTAACTTCTATACGGTGGATCCTATACCAATCAAAGTTTGCTTGTAACTTTTAACTGGAGCGTCAAAAAACCTTGAAATTTTGTGACAATGAAGTATTCGAGCCTGTTATCAATTTAAGCTATCGCTCATAGCTATGCTACCCTTGACTCCAAAATAAAACACTGATGAAACTTCAAATGGCCTTAACTTCTATACGGTGCGTCCTATACCTATCAAAGTTTGCAACATTCAAATGCTTGTAACTTTTTACTGGAGCGTCATAAAACCCTGAAAATTTTGTGACAATAAAGTACTCGTTCCTCTTGTCAATTTAAGCTATCGCTCATAGCTATGCTACCCTTGATTCAAAATAAAACACTGATAAAACTTCAAATGGCCCTAACTTCTACACGGTGCGTCCAGCCCCTATCAAAGTTTGCAACATTCAAATGCTTGTAACTTTTTACTGGAGCGTAAGCACTCGTGCCTCTTGTCAATTTAAGCTATCGCTCATAGCATTGCTGCCCTTGAGTCCCAAAACAAAAGCTGATAAAACTTCAAATGGCCCTAACTTCTATACTGTGCATCCTATACCTATCAAAGTTTGCAACATTCAAATACTTATTGGAGCGTCATAAAACCTTGTAATTTTGTGGCAATGAAGTACTCGAGCCTCTTATCAATTTAAGCTATCGCTCCTAGCTATGCTACCCTTGAGTCCAAAATAAAACACTGATAAAACTTCAAATGGCCCTAACTTCTATACTGTGCATCCTATACTTATCAAAGTTTGCAACATTCAAATACTTGTAACTTTTTACTGGAGCGTCATAAAACCCTGAAAATTTTGTGACAATAAAGTACTTGTTCCTCTTGTCAATTTAAGCTATCGCTCATAGCTATGCTACCCTTGAGTCCAAAATAACACACTGATAAAACTTCAAATGGCCCTAACTTCTATACGGTGCGTCCTATACCTATCTAAGTTTGCAACATTCAAATGCTTGCAACTTTTTACTGGAGCGTAATAAAATCTTGAAATTTTGTGACAATAAATTACTCGTGACTCTTGTTAATTTAAGCTATCGCTCGTAGCTATGCTATCCTTGAGTCCCAAATCAGACACTGATAAAACTTCAAATGGCCCTAACTTCTATACTGTGCATCTTATACCTATCAAAGTTTGCAACATTCAAATACTTGTAAATTTTTACTGGAGCGTCCTAAAACCTTGAAATTTTGCGACAATGAAGTACTCGAGGCTCTTGTCAATTAAAGTTATCGCTCATAGCTATGCTACCCTTGAGTCCCAAATCAAACACTGATAAAACTTCAAGTGACCCTAACTTCTATACTGTGCATCCTATACCTATCAAAGTTTGCAACATTCAAATACTTATTGGAGCGTCATAAAACCTTGTAATTTTGTGGCAATGAAATATTCGAGCCTGTTATCAATTTAAGCTATCGCTCATAGCTATGCTACCCTTGACTCCAAAATAAAACACTGATGAAACTTCAAATGGCCTTAACTTCTATACGGTGCGTCCTATACCTATCAAAGTTTGCAACATTCAAATGCTTGTAACTTTTTACTGGAGCGTCATAAAACCCTGAAAATTTTGTGACAATAAAGTACTCGTTCCTCTTGTCAATTTAAGCTATCGCTCATAGCTATGCTACCCTTGATTCAAAATAAAACACTGATAAAACTTCAAATGGCCCTAACTTCTGCACGGTGCGTCCAGCCCCTATCAAAGTTTGCAACATTCAAATGCTTGTAACTTTTTACTGGAGCGTAAGCACTCGTGCCTCTTGTCAATTTAAGCTATCGCTCATAGCATTGCTGCCCTTGAGTCCCAAAACAAAAGCTGATAAAACTTCAAAGGGCCCTAACTTCTATACTGTGCATCCTATACCTATCAAAGTTTGCAACATTCAAATACTTATTGGAGTGTCATAAAACCTTGTAATTTTGTGGCAATGAAGTACTCGAGCCTCTTATCAATTTAAGCTATCGCTCCTAGCTATGCTACCCTTGAGTCCAAAATAAAACACTGATAAAACTTCAAATGGCCCTAACTTCTATACTGTGCATCCTATACTTATCAAAGTTTGCAACATTCAAATACTTGTAACTTTTTACTGGAGCGTCATAAAACCCTGAAAATTTTGTGACAATAAAGTACTCGTTCCTCTTGTCAATTTAAGCTATCGCTCATAGCTATGCTACCCTTGAGTCCAAAATAACACACTGATAAAACTTTAAATGGCCCTAACTTCTATACGGTGCGTCCTATACCTATCTAAGTTTGCAACATTCAAATGCTTGCAACTTTCTACTGGAGCGTAATAAAATCTTGAAATTTTGTGACAATAAATTACTCGTGACTCTTGTTAATTTAAGCTATCGCTCGTAGCTATGCTATCCTTGAGTCCCAAATCAGACACTGATAAAACTTCAAATGGCCCTAACTTCTATACTGTGCATCTTATACCTATCAAAGTTTGCAACATTCAAATACTTATTGGAGCGTCATAAAACCTTGTAATTTTGTGGCAATGAAATATTCGAGCCTGTTATCAATTTAAGCTATCGCTCATAGCTATGCTACCCTTGACTCCAAAATAAAACACTGATGAAACTTCAAATGGCCTTAACTTCTATACGGTGCGTCCTATACCTATCAAAGTTTGCAACATTCAAATGCTTGTAACTTTTTACTGGAGCGTCATAAAACCCTGAAAATTTTGTGACAATAAAGTACTCGTTCCTCTTGTCAATTTAAGCTATCGCTCATAGCTATGCTACCCTTGAATCCCAAATCAAACACTGATAAAACTTCAAATGGCCCTAACTTCTATACTGTGCATCCTATACCTATCAATGTTTGCAACATTTAAATACTTATTGGAGCGTCATAAAACCTTGTAATTTTGTGGCAATGAAGTACTCGAGCCTCTTATCAATTTAAGCTATCGCTCCTAGCTATGCTACCCTTGAATCCCAAATAAAACACTGATAAAACTTCAAATGGCCCTAACTTCTATGCAGTGCGTCCTATACCTATCAAAGTATGCAACATTCAAATGCTTGCAACTTTTTACTGGAGCGTAATAAAATCTTGAAATTTTGTGACAATAAATTACTCGTGCCTCTTGTCAATTTAAGCTATCGCTCATAGCTATGCTACCCTTGACTCCAAAATCAAACACTGATATAACTTCAAATGGCCCTAACTTCTATACGGTGCGTCCTATACCTATCTAAGTTTGCAACATTCAAATACTTGCAACTTTTTACTGGAGCGTAATAAAATCTTGAAATTTTGTGACAATAAATTACTCGTGACTCTTGCTAATTTAAGCTATCGCTCGTAGCTATGCTATCCTTGAGTCCCAAATTAGACACTGATAAAACTTCAAATGGCCCTAACTTCTATACTGTGCATCTTATACCTATCAAAGTTTGCAACATTCAAACACTTGTAACTTTTTACTGGAGCGTCCTAAAACCTTGAAATTTTGTGACAATGAAGTACTCGAGGCTCTTGTCAATTAAAGTTATCGTTCATAGCTATGCTACCCTTGAGTCCCAAATCAAACACTGATAAATCTTCAAATGACCCTAACTTCTATACGGTGGATCCTATACCAATCAAAGTTTGCTTGTAACTTTTAACTGGAGCGTCAAAAAACCTTGAAATTTTGTGACAATGAAGTATTCGAGCCTGTTATCAATTTAAGCTATCGCTCATAGGTATGCTACCCTTGACTTCAAATTAAAACACTGATGAAACTTCAAATGGCCTTAACTTCTATGCAGTGCGTCCTATACCTATCAAAGTATGCAACATTTAAATGCTTGCAACTTTTTAATGGAGCGTAATAAAATCTTGAAATTTTGTGACAATAAATTACTCGTCCCTCTTGTCAATTTAAGCTATCGCTCATAGCTATGCTACCCTTGACTCCAAAATCAAACACTGATATAACTTCAAATGGCCCCAACTTCTATAGTGTGCGTCCTATGCCTATCAAACTTTGCACCATTCAAATGCTTATATTTTTTTAATGGAGCGTCATAAAACCTTGAAATTTTGTGACAATAAATTGATCGTGCCTCTTGTCAATTTAAGCTATCGCTCGTAGCTATACTACCGTTTAGTCCCAAATCAAACACTGATAAAACTTCAAAAGGCCCTAACTTCTTTAGTTTGCGTCCTATACCTATGCTACCCTTGAGTCCAAAATAAAACACTGATAAAACTTCAAATGGCCCTAACTTCTATACGGTGCGTCCTATACCTATCAAAGTTTGCAACATTCAAATGCTTGCAACTTTTTACTGGAACGTAATAAAATCTTGAAATTTTGTGACAATAAGTTACTCGTGCCTCTTGTCAATTTAAGCTATCGCTCGTAGCTATTCTACCCTTGAGTCCAAAATAACACACTGATAAAACTTCAAATGGCCCTAACTTCTACACGGTGCGTCCTATACCTATCAAAGTTTGCTACATTCGAATGCTTGCAACTTTTTACTGGAGCGTCATAAAATCTTGAAATTTTGTGACAATGAAGTACTCGAGCCTCTTATCAATTTAAGCTATCGCTCATAGCTATGCTACCCTTGAGTCCAAAATAAAACACTGATAAAACTTCAAATGGCCCTAACTTCTATACTGTGCATCCTATACCTATCAAAGTTTGCAACATTCAAATACTTATTGGAGCGTCAAAAAACCTTGAAATTTTGTGTCAATGAAGTATTCGGGCCTGTTATCAATTTAAGCTATCGCTCATAGCTATGCTACCCTTGAATCCAAAATAAAACACAGATGAAACTTCAAATGGCCCTAACTTCTATGCAGTGCGTCCTATACCTATCAAAGTATGCAACATTCAAATCCTTGCAACTTTTTACTGGAGCGTAATAAAATCTTGAAATTTTGTGACAATAAATTACTCGTGCCTCTTGTCAATTTAAGCTATCGCTCATAGCTATGCTACCCTTGCCCCCAAAATCAAACACTGATATAACTTCAAATGGCCCTAACTTCTATACGGTGCGTCCTATACCTATCTAAGTTTGCAACATTCAAATGCTTGCAACTTTTTACTGGAGCGTAATAAAATCTTGAAATTTTGGACAATAAATTACTCGTGACTCTTGTTAATTTAAGCTATCGCTCGTACCTATGCTATCCTTGAGTCCCAAATCAGACACTAATAAAACTTCAAATGGCCCTAACTTCTATACTGTGCATCTTATACCTATCAAAGTTTGCAACATTCAAACACTTGTAACTTTTTACTGGAGCGTCCTAAAACCTTGAAATTTTGTGACAATGTAGTACTCGAGGCTCTTGTCAATTAAAGTTATCGTTCATAGCTATGCTACCCTTGAGTCCCAAATCAAACACTGATAAATCTTCAAATGACCCTAACTTCTATACGGTGGATCCTATACCAATCAAAGTTTGCTTTTAACTTTTAACTGGAGCGTCAAAAAACCTTGAAATTTTGTGACAATGAAGTATTCGAGCCTGTTATCAATTTAAGCTATCGCTCATAGGTATGCTACCCTTGACTCCAAATCAAACACTGATAAAACTTCAAATGGCCCTAACTTCTATACTGTGCATCCTATACCTATCAAAGTTTGCAACATTCAAATACTTATTGGAGCGTCATAAAACCTTGTAATTTTGTGGCAATGAAGTACTCGAGCCTCTTATCAATTTAAGCTATCGCTCATTGCAATGCTGCCCTTGACTCCAAAATAAAACACTGATGAAACTTCAAATGGCCTTAACTTCTATACGGTGCGTCCAACCCCTATCAAAATTTGTAACATTCAAATGCTTGTAACTTTTTACTGGAGCGTAAGTACTCGTGCATCTTGTCAATTTAAGCTATCGCTCATTGCAATGCTGCCCTTGAGTCCCAAAATAAAAACACTGAACAAACTTCAAATGGACCTAACTTCTATACTGTGCATCCTGTACCTATCAAAAGTTTGCAACATTCAAATGCTTGTAACTTTTTACTGGAGCCTCATAAAACTTTGAAATTTTGTGACAATGAAGTACTCGAGCCTCTTATCAACTTAAGCTATCGCTCCTAGCTATGCTACCCTTGAGTCCAAAATAAAACACTGATAAAACTTCAAATGGCCCTAACTTCTATACTGTGCATCCTATACCTATCACAGTTTGCAACATTCAAATACTTGTAACTTTTTACTGGAGCGTCATAAAACCTTGAAATTTTGTGGCAATGAAGTACTCGAGTCTCTTATCAATTTAAGCTATCGCTCCAAGCTATGCTACTGTTGAGTCCAAAATAAAACACTGATAAAACTTCAAACGGCCCTAACTTCTTTAGTTTGCGTCCTATACCTATGCTACCCTTGAGTCCAAAATAACACACTGATACAACTTCAAATGGCCCTAACTTCTATACGGTGCGTCCTATACCTATCAAAGTTTGCAACATTCAAATGCTTGCAACTTTTTACTGGAGCGTAATAAAATCTTGAAATTTGGTGACAATAGATTACTCGTGACTCTTGTCAATTTAAGCTATCGCTCGTAGCTATGCTACCCTTGAGTCCCAAATCAAACACTGATAAAACTTCAAATGGCCCTAACTTCTATACTGTGCATCCTATACCTATCAAAGTTTGCAACATTCAAATACTTGTAACTTTTTACTGGAGCGTCATAGAACCTTGAAATTTTGTGACAATGAAGTACTCGAGGCTCTTGTCAATTAAAGTTATCGCTCATAGCTATGCTACCCTTGAGTCCCAAATCAAACACTGATAAAACTTCAAATGACCCTAACTTCTATACGGTGGATCCTATACCTATCAAAGTTTGCTTGTAACTTTTAACTGGAGCGTCATAACACCTTGAAATTTTGTGACAATGAAGTATTCGAGCCTGTTATCAATTTAAGCTATCGCTCATAGCTATGCTACCCTTGACTCCAAAATAAAACACTGATGAAACTTCAAATGGCCTTAACTTCTATACGGTGCGTCCTATACCTATCAAAGTTTGCAACATTCAAATGCTTGCAACTTTTTACTGGAGCGTAATAAAATCTTGAAATTTTGTGACAATAAATTACTCGTGACTCTTGTCAATTTAAGCTATCGCTCGTAGCTATGCTATCCTTGAGTCCCAAATCAAACACTGGTAAAACTTGAAATGGCCCTAACTTCTATACTGTGCATCCTATACCTATCAAAGTTTGAAACATTCAAATACTTGTAACTTTTTACTGGAGCGTCATAAAACCTTCAAATTTTGTGACAATGAAGTACTCGAGGCTCTTGTCAATTAAAGTTATCGATCATAGCTATGCTACCCTTGAGTCCCAAATCCAACACTGATAAAACTTCAAATGACCCTAACTTCTATACGGAGGATCCTATACCTTTGAAAGTTTGCTTGTAACTTTTAACTGGAGCGTCATAGAACCTTGAAATTATGTGACAATGAAGTATTCGAGCCTGTTATCAATTTCAGCTATCGCTCATAGCTATGCTACCCTTGACTCCAAAATAAAACACTGATGAAACTTCAAATGGCCTTAACTTCTATACGGTGCGTCCTATACCTATCAATGTTTGCAACATTCAAATGCTTGTAACTTTTTACTGGAGCGTCATAAAACCCTGAAAACCCTGCGTCCTATACCTATCTAAGTTTGCAACATTCAAATGCTTGCAACTTTTTACTGGAGCGTAATAAAATCTTGAAATTTTGGACAATAAATTACTCGTGACTCTTGTTAATTTAAGCTATCGCTCGTACCTATGCTATCCTTGAGTCCCAAATCAGACACTAATAAAACTTCAAATGGCCCTAACTTCTATACTGTGCATCTTATACCTATCAAAGTTTGCAACATTCAAACACTTGTAACTTTTTACTGGAGCGTCCTAAAACCTTGAAATTTTGTGACAATGTAGTTCTCGAGGCTCTTGTCAATTAAAGTTATCGTTCATAGCTATGCTACCCTTGAGTCCCAAATCAAACACTGATAAATCTTCAAATGACCCTAACTTCTATACGGTGGATCCTATACCAATCAAAGTTTGCTTTTAACTTTTAACTGGAGCGTCAAAAAACCTTGAAATTTTGTGACAATGAAGTATTCGAGCCTGTTATCAATTTAAGCTATCGCTCATAGGTATGCTACCCTTGACTCCAAATCAAACACTGATAAAACTTCAAATGGCCCTAACTTCTATACTGTGCATTCTATACCTATCAAAGTTTGCAACATTCAAATACTTATTGGAGCGTCATAAAACCTTGTAATTTTGTGGCAATGAAGTACTCGAGCCTCTTATCAATTTAAGCTATCGCTCATTGCAATGCTGCCCTTGACTCCAAAATAAAACACTGATGAAACTTCAAATGGCCTTAACTTCTATACGGTGCGTCCAACCCCTATCAAAATTTGTAACATTCAAATGCTTGTAACTTTTTACTGGAGCGTAAGTACTCGTGCATCTTGTCAATTTAAGCTATCGCTCATTGCAATGCTGCCCTTGAGTCCCAAAATAAAAACACTGAACAAACTTCAAATGGACCTAACTTCTATACTGTGCATCCTGTACCTATCAAAAGTTTGCAACATTCAAATGCTTGTAACTTTTTACTGGAGCCTCATAAAACTTTGAAATTTTGTGACAATGAAGTACTCGAGCCTCTTATCAACTTAAGCTATCGCTCCTAGCTATGCTACCCTTGAGTCCAAAATAAAACACTGATAAAACTTCAAATGGCCCTAACTTCTATACTGTGCATCCTATACCTATCACAGTTTGCAACATTCAAATACTTGTAACTTTTTACTGGAGCGTCATAAAACCTTGAAATTTTGTGGCAATGAAGTACTCGAGTCTCTTATCAATTTAAGCTATCGCTCCAAGCTATGCTACTGTTGAGTCCAAAATAAAACACTGATAAAACTTCAAACGGCCCTAACTTCTTTAGTTTGCGTCCTATACCTATGCTACCCTTGAGTCCAAAATAACACACTGATACAACTTCAAATGGCCCTAACTTCTATACGGTGCGTCCTATACCTATCAAAGTTTGCAACATTCAAATGCTTGCAACTTTTTACTGGAGCGTAATAAAATCTTGAAATTTGGTGACAATAGATTACTCGTGACTCTTGTCAATTTAAGCTATCGCTCGTAGCTATGCTACCCTTGAGTCCCAAATCAAACACTGATAAAACTTCAAATGGCCCTAACTTCTATACTGTGCATCCTATACCTATCAAAGTTTGCAACATTCAAATACTTGTAACTTTTTACTGGAGCGTCATAGAACCTTGAAATTTTGTGACAATGAAGTACTCGAGGCTCTTGTCAATTAAAGTTATCGCTCATAGCTATGCTACCCTTGAGTCCCAAATCAAACACTGATAAAACTTCAAATGACCCTAACTTCTATACGGTGGATCCTATACCTATCAAAGTTTGCTTATAACTTTTAACTGGAGCGTCATAACACCTTGAATTTTTGTGACAATGAAGTATTCGAGCCTGTTATCAATTTAAGCTATCGCTCATAGCTATGCTACCCTTGACTCCAAAATAAAACACTGATGAAACTTCAAATGGCCTTAACTTCTATACGGTGCGTCCTATACCTATCAAAGTTTGCAACATTCAAATGCTTGCAACTTTTTACTGGAGCGTAATAAAATCTTGAAATTTTGTGACAATAAATTACTCGTGACTCTTGTCAATTTAAGCTATCGCTCGTAGCTATGCTATCCTTGAGTCCCAAATCAAACACTGATAAAACTTGAAATGGCCCTAACTTCTATACTGTGCATCCTATACCTATCAAAGTTTGAAACATTCAAATACTTGTAACTTTTTACTGGAGCGTCATAAAACCTTCAAATTTTGTGACAATGAAGTACTCGAGGCTCTTGTCAATTAAAGTTATCGCTCATAGCTATGCTACCCTTGAGTCCCAAATCCAACACTGATAAAACTTCAAATGACCCTAACTTCTATACGGTGGATCCTATACCTTTCAAAGTTTGCTTGTAACTTTTAACTGGAGCGTCATAGAACCTTGAAATTATGTGACAATAAAGTACTCGTTCCTCTTGTCAATTTAAGCTATCGATCATAGCTATGCTACCTTTGAGTCCAAAATAAAACACTGATAAAACTTCAAATGGCCCTAACTTCTATGCGGTGCCTCCTATACCTATCAAAGTATCCAACATTCAAATGCTTGCAACTTTTTACTTGAGCGTAATAAAATCTTGAAATTTTGTGACAATAAATTACTCGTGCCTCTTGTCAATTTAAGCTATCGCTCATAACTATGCTACCCTTGATTCAAAAATAAAACACTGATAAAACTTCAAATGGCCCTAACTTCTACACCGTGCGTCCAACCCCTATCAAAGTTTGCAACATTCAAATGCTTGTAACTTTGTACTGGAGCATAAGTACTCGTGCCTCTTGTCAATTTAAGCTATCGCTCATAGCAATGCTGCCCTTGAGTCCCAAAACAAAAACTGATAAAACTTCAAATGGCCCTAACTTCTATACTGTGCATCCTATAACTATCAAAGTTTGCAACATTCAAATGCTTGTAACATTTTACTGGAGCCTCATAAAACATTGAAATTTGTGACAATGAAGTACTCGAGCCTCTTATCAATTTAAGCTATCGCTTCTAGCTATGCTACGCTTGAGTCCAAAATAAAACACTGATAAAGCTTCAAATGGCGCTAACTTCTATACTGTGCATCTTATACCTATCAAAGTTTGCAACATTCAAATGCTTGTAACTTTTTACTGGAGCGTAATAAAACCTTGAAATTTTGTGACAATGAAGTACTCGAGCCTCTTATCAATTTAAGCTATCGCTCCTAGCTATGCTACCCTTGAGTCCAAAATAAAACACTGATAAAACTTCAAACGGCCCTAACTTCTTTAGTTTGCGTCCTATACCTATGCTACCCTTGAGTCCAAAAGAACACACTGATGAAACTTCAAATGGCACTAACTTCTATGCAGTGCGTCCTATACCTATCAAAGTATGCAACATTCAAATGCTTGCAACTTTTTACTGGAGCGTAATAAAATCTTGAAATTTTGTGACAATAAATTACTCGTGCCTCTTGTCAATTTAAGCTATCGCTCATAGCTATGCTACCCTTGACTCCAAAATCAAACACTGATATAACTTCAAATGGCCCCAACTTCTATAGTGTGCGTCCTATGGCTATCAAACTTTGCACCATTCAAATGCTTATATTTTTTTAATGGAGCGTCATAAAACCTTGAAATTTTGTGACAATAAATTAATCGTGCCTCTTGTCAATTTAAGCTATCGCTCGTAGCTATACTACCCTTTAGTCCCAAATCAAACACTGATAAAACTTCAAATGGCCCTAACTTCTTTAGTTTGCGTCCTATACCTATGCTACCCTTGAGTCCAAAATAAAACACTGATAAAACTTCAAATGGCCCTAACTTCTATACGGTGCGTCCTATACCTATCAAAGTTTGCAACATTCAAATGCTTGGAACTTTTTACTGGAACGTGATAAAATCTTGAAATTTTGTGACAATAAGTTACTCGTGCCTCTTGTCAATTTAAGCTATCGCTCGTAGCTATTCTACCCTTGAGTCCAAAATAACACACTGATAAAACTTCAAATGGCCCTAACTTCTATACGGTGCGTCCTATACCTATCAAAGTTTGCTACATTCGAATGCTTGCAACTTTTTACTGGAGCGTCATAAAATCTTGAAATTTTGTGACAATGAAGTACTCGAGCCTCTTATCAATTTAAGCTATCGCTCATAGCTATGCTACCCTTGAGTCCAAAATAAAACACTGATAAAACTTCAAATGGCCCTAACTTCTATACTGTGCATCCTATACCTATCAAAGTTTGCAACATTCAAATACTTATTGGAGCGTCATAAAACCTTGTAATTTTGTGGCAATGAAGTACTCGAGCTTCTTATCAATTTAAGCTATCGCTCCTAGCTATGCTACCCTTGAGTGCAAAATAAAACACTGATAAAACTTCAAATGGCCCTAACTTCTATACTGTGCATCCTATACCTATCAAAGTTTGCAACATTCAAATACTTGTAACTTTTTACTGGAGCGTCATAGAACCTTGAAATTTTGTGACAATGAAGTACTCGAGGCTCTTGTCAATTAAAGTTATCGCTCATAGCTATGCTACCCTTGAGTCCCAAATCAAACACTGATAAAACTTCAAATGACCCTAACTTCTATACGGTGGATCCTATACCTATCAAAGTTTGCTTGTAACTTTTAACTGGAGCGTCATAACACCTTGAAATTTTGTGACAATGAAGTATTCGAGCCTGTTATCAATTTAAGCTATCGCTCATAGCTATGCTACCCTTGACTCCAAAATAAAACACTGATGAAACTTCAAATGGCCTTAACTTCTATACGGTGCGTCCTATACCTATCAAAGTTTGCAACATTCAAATGCTTGCAACTTTTTACTGGAGCGTAATAAAATCTTGAAATTTTGTGACAATAAATTACTCGTGACTCTTGTCAATTTAAGCTATCGCTCGTAGCTATGCTATCCTTGAGTCCCAAATCAAACAGTGATAAAACTTGAAATGGCCCTAACTTCTATACTGTGCATCCTATACCTATCAAAATTTGAAACATTCAAATACTTGTAACTTTTTACTGGAGCGTCATAAAACCTTGAAATTTTGTGACAATGAAGTACTCGAGGCTCTTGTCAATTAAAGTTATCGCTCATAGCTATGCTACCCTTGAGTCCCAAATCAAACACTGATAAAACTTCAAATGACCCTAACTTCTATACGGTGGATCCTATACCAATCAAAGTTTGCTTGTAACTTTTAACTGGAGCGTCAAAAAACCTTGAAATTTTGTGACAATGAAGTATTCGAGCATGTTATCAATTTAAGCTATCGCTCATAGCTATGCTATCCTTGACTCCAAAATAAAACACTGACGAAACTTCAAATGGCCTTAACTTCTATACGGTGCGTCCTATACCTATCAAAGTTTGCAACATTCAAATGCTTGTAACTTTTTACTGGAGCGTCATAAAACCCTGAAAATTTTGTGACAATAAAGTACTCGTTCCTCTTGTCAATTTAAGCTATCGCTCATAGCTATGCTACCCTTGAGTCCCAAATCAAACACTGATAAAACTTCAAATGGCCCTAACTTCTATACTGTGCATCCTATACCTATCAAAGTTTGCAACATTCAAATACTTATTGGAGCGTCATAAAACCTTGTAATTTTGTGGCAATGAAGTACTCGAGCCTCTTATCAATTTAAGCTATCGCTCATTGCAATGCTGCCCTTGACTCCAAAATAAAACACTGATGAAACTTCAAATGGCCTTAACTTCTATACGGTGCGTCCAACCCCTATCAAAATTTGTAACATTCAAATGCTTGTAACTTTTTACTGGAGCGTAAGTACTCGTGCATCTTGTCAATTTAAGCTATCGCTCATTGCAATGCTGCCCTTGAGTCCCAAAATAAAAACACTGAACAAACTTCAAATGGACCTAACTTCTATACTGTGCATCCTGTACCTATCAAAAGTTTGCAACATTCAAATGCTTGTAACTTTTTACTGGAGCCTCATAAAACTTTGAAATTTTGTGACAATGAAGTACTCGAGCCTCTTATCAACTTAAGCTATCGCTCCTAGCTATGCTACCCTTGAGTCCAAAATAAAACACTGATAAAACTTCAAATGGCCCTAACTTCTATACTGTGCATCCTATACCTATCACAGTTTGCAACATTCAAATACTTGTAACTTTTTACTGGAGCGTCATAAAACCTTGAAATTTTGTGGCAATGAAGTACTCGAGTCTCTTATCAATTTAAGCTATCGCTCCAAGCTATGCTACTGTTGAGTCCAAAATAAAACACTGATAAAACTTCAAACGGCCCTAATTTCTTTAGTTTGCGTCCTATACCTATGCTACCCTTGAGTCCAAAATAACACACTGATACAACTTCAAATGGCCCTAACTTCTATACGGTGCGTCCTATACCTATCAAAGTTTGCAACATTCAAATGCTTGCAACTTTTTACTGGAGCGTAATAAAATCTTGAAATTTGGTGACAATAAATTACTCGTGACTCTTGTCAATTTAAGCTATCGCTCGTAGCTATGCTACCCTTGAGTCCCAAATCAAACACTTATAAAACTTCAAATGGCCCTAACTTCTATACTGTGCATCCTATACCTATCAAAGTTTGCAACTTTCAAATACTTGTAACTTTTTACTGGAGCGTCATAGAACCTTGAAATTTTGTGACAATGAAGTACTCGAGGCTCTTGTCAATTAAAGTTATCGCTCATAGCTATGCTACCCTTGAGTCCCAAATCAAACACTGATAAAACTTCAAATGACCCTAACTTCTATACGGTGGATCCTATACCTATCAAAGTTTGCTTGTAACTTTTAACTGGAGCGTCATAACACCTTGAAATTTTGTGACAATGAAGTATTCGAGCCTGTTATCAATTTAAGCTATCGCTCATAGCTATGCTACCCTTGACTCCAAAATAAAACACTGATGAAACTTCAAATGGCCTTAACTTCTATACGGTGCGTCCTATACCTATCAAAGTTTGAAACATTCAAATACTTGTAACTTTTTACTGGAGCGTCATAAAACCTTGAAATTTTGTGACAATGAAGTACTCGAGGCTCTTGTCAATTAAAGTTATCGCTCATAGCTATGCTACCCTTGAGTCCCAAATCCAACACTGATAAAACTTCAAATGACCCTAACTTCTATACGGTGGATCCTATACCTTTCAAAGTTTGCTTGTAACTTTTAACTGGAGCGTCATAGAACCTTGAAATTATGTGACAATGAAGTATTCGAGCCTGTTATCAATTTAAGCTATCGCTCATAGCTATGCTACCCTTGACTCCAAAATAAAACACTGATGAAACTTCAAATGGCCTCAACTTCTATACGGTGCGTCCTATACCTATCAATGTTTGCAACATTCAAATGCTTGTAACTTTTTACTGGAGCGTCATAAAACCCTGAAATTTTGTGACAATAAATTACTCGTGCCTCTTGTCAATTTAAGCTAGCGCTCATAGCTATGCTACCCTTGATTCAAAAATAAAACACTGATAAAACTTCAAATGGCCCTAACTTCTACACCGTGCGTCCAACCCCTATCAAAGTTTGCAACATTCAAATGCTTGTAACTTTTTACTGGAGCATAAGTACTCGTGCCTCTTGTCAATTTAAGCTATCGCTCATAGCAATGCTGCCCTTGAGTCCCAAAACAAAAACTGATAAAACTTCAAAGGGCCCTAACTTCTATACTGTGCATCCTATAACTATCAAAGTTTGCAACATTCAAATGCTTGTAACATTTTACTGGAGCCTCATAAAACCTTGAAATTTTGTGACAATGAAGTACTCGAGCCTCTTATCAATTTAAGCTATCACTCGTAGCTATGCTACCCTTGAGTCCAAAATAAAACACTGATAAAACTTCAAACGGCCCTAACTTCTTTAGTTTGCGTCCTATACCTATGCTACCCTTGAGTACAAAAGAACACACTGATAAAACTTCGAATGGCCCTAACTTCTATACATACCTATCAAAGTTTACAACATTCAAATGCTTGCAACTTTTTACTGGAGCGTCATAAAATCTTGATATTTTGTGACAATGAAGTACTCGAGCCTCTTGTCAATTTAAGCTATCACTCGTAGCTATGCTACCCTTGAGTCCCAAATCAAACAATGATAAAACTTCAATTGGCCCTAACTTCTATACTGTGCATCCTATACCTATCAAAGTTTGCAACATTCAAATACTTGTAATTTTTTACTGGAGCATCATAAAACCTTGAAATTTTGTGACAATGAAGTACTCGAGGCTCTTGTCAATTAAAGTTATCGCTCATAGCTATGCTACCCTTGAGTCCCAAATCAAACACTGATAAAACTTCAAATGACCCTAACTTCTATACGGTGGATCATATACCTATCAAAGTTTGCTTGTAACTTTTAACTGGAGCGCCATAAAACCTTGAAATTTTGTGACAATAAAGTATTCGAGCCTGTTATCAATTTAAGCTATCGCTCATAGCTATGCTACCTTTGAGTCCAAAATAAAACACTGATAAACCTTCAAATGGCCCTAGCTTCTATGCGGTGCGTCCTATACCTATCAAACTATCCAACATTCAAATGCTTGCAACTTTTTACTTGAGCGTAATAAAATCTTGAAATTTTGTGACAATAAATTACTCGTGCCTCTTGTCAATTTAAGCTATCGCTCATAGCTATGCTACCCTTGACTCCAAAATCAAACACTGATATAACTTCAAATGGCCCCAACTTCCATAGTGTGCGTCCTATACCTATCAAAGTTTGCAACATTCAAATGCTTATAATTTTTTAATGGAGCGTCATAAAACCTTGAAATTTTGTGACAATAAATTAATCGTTCCTCTTGTCAATTAAAGCTATCGCTCATAGCTATGCTACCCTTGAGTCCAAAATAACACGCTGATAAAACTTCAAATGGACCTAACTTATATCCGGTGCGTCCTATACCTATCAAAGTTTGCAACATTCAAATGCTTGCAACTTTTTACTGGAGCGTAATAAAATCTTGAAATTTTGTGACAATAAATTACTCGTGGCTCTTGTCAATTTAAGCTATCGCTCGTAGCTATGCTATCCTTGAGTCCCAAATCAAACACTGATAAAACTTCAAATGGCGCTAACTTCTATACTGTGCATCCGATACCTATCAAAATTTGCAACATTCAAATACTTGTAACTTTTTACTGGATTGTCCTAAAACCTTGAAATTCTGTGACAATGAAGTACTCGAAGCTCTTGCCAATTAAAGTTATCGCTCATAGCTATGCTACCCTTGAGTCCCAAATCAAACACTGATAAAGCTTCAAATGACCCTAACTTCTATAGGGTGGATCCTATACCTATCAAAGTTTGCTTGTAACTTTTAACTGGAGCGTCATAGAACCTTGAAATTTTGTGACAATGAAGTATTCGAGCCTGTTATCAACTTAAGCTATCGCTCATAGCTATGCTACCCTTGACTCCAAAATAAAACACTGATGAAACTTCAAATGGCCTTAACTTCTATACGGTGCGTCCTATACCTATCAAAGTTTGCAACATTCAAATGCTTGCAACTTTTTACTGGAGCGTAATAAAATCTTGAAATTTTGTGACAATAAAGTACTCGATCCTCTTGTCAATTTAAGCTATCGCTCATATCTATGCTACCCTTGAGTCCAAAATAAAATACTGATAAAGCTTAAAATGGCCCTAACTTCTATACGGTGCGTCCTATACCTATCAAAGTTTGCTACATTCAAATGCTTGCAACTATTTACTGGAGCGTCATAAAATCTTGAAATTTTGTGACAATGAAGTACTCGAGCCTCTTATCAATTTAAGCTATCGCTCATAGCTATGCTACCCTTGATTCAAAAATAAAACACTGATAAAACTTCAAATGGCCGTAACTTCTACACGGTGCGTCCAACCCCTATCAAAGTTTGCAACATTCAAATGCTTGTTACTTTTTACTGGAGCGTAAGTACTCGTGCCTCTTGTCAATTTAAGCTATCGCTCGTAGCAATGCTGCCCTTGAGTCCCAAAACAAAAACTGATAAAACTTCAAATGGCCCTAACTTCTATACTGTGCATCCTATACCTATCAAAGTTTGCAACATTCAAATGCTTGTAACTTTTTACTGGAGCCTCATAAAACCTTGAAATTTTGTGACAATGAAGTACTCGAGCCTCTTATCAATTTAAGCTATCGCTCCTAGCTATGCTACGCTTTAGTCCAAAATAAAACACAGAAAAACTTCAAATGGCGCTAACTTCTTTACTGTGCATCATATACTTATCAAAGTTTGCAACATTCAAATGCTTGTAACTTTTTACTGGAGCGTAATAAAACCTTGAAATTTTGTGACAATGAAGTACTCTCGCCTCTTATCAATTTAAGCTATCGCTCCTAGCTATGCTACCCTTGAGTCCAAAATAAAACACTGATAAAACTTCAAACGGCCCTAACTTCTTTAGTTTGCGTCCTATACCTATGCTACCCTTGAGTCCAAAATAACACACTATTAAAACTTCAAATGGCCCTAACTTCTATACGGTGCGTCCTATACCTATCAAAGTTTGCAACATTCAAATGCTTGTAACTTTTTACTGGAGCGTCGTAAAACCCTAAAAATTTTGTGACAATAATTTACTCGTTCCTCTTGTCAATTTAAGCTATCGCTCATAGCTATGCTACCCTTGAGTCCAAAATAAAATACCGATAAAGCTTCAAATGGCCCTGACTTCTATACGGTGCGTCCTATACCTATCAAAGTTTGCTACATTCAAATGCTTGCAACTTTTTACTGGAGTGTCATAAAATCTTGAAATTTTGTGACAATAAATTACTCGTGGCTCTTGTCAATTTAAGCTATCGCTCGTAGCTATGCTACCTTTGAGTCCAAAATAAAACACTGATAAAACTTCAAATGGCCCTAACTTCTATACTGTGCATTCTATTCCTATCAAAGTATGCAACATTCAAATACTTGTAACTTTTTACTGGAGCGTCATAAAACCTTGAAATTTTGTGACAATGAAGTACTCGAGGCTCTTGTCAATGAAAGTTATCGCTCATAGCTATGCTACCCTTGAGTCACAAATCAAACACTAATAAAACTTCAAATGACCCTAACATCTTTAGTTTGCGTCCTATATCTATCAAAGTTTGCAACATTCAAATGCTTGTAACTTTTTACTGGAGCGTCATAAAACCCTGAAAATTTTGTGACAATAAAGAACTCGTTCCTCTTGTCAATTTAAGCTATCGCTCATAGCTATGCTACCCTTGAGTTCAAAATAAAATACAGATAAAGCTTAAAATGGCCCTAACTTCTATACGGTGCGTCCTATACCTATCAAAGTTTGCTACATTCAAATGCTTGCAACTTTTTACTGGAGCGTCATAAAATCTTGAAATTTTCTGACAATGAAGTACTCGAGCCTCTTATCAATTTAAGCTATCGGTCATAGCTATGCTACCCTTGATTCAAAAATAAAACACTGATAAAATTTCAAATGGCCCTAACTTCTACACGGTGCGTCCAACCCCTATCAAAGTTTGCAACATTCAAATGCTTGTAACTTTTTACTGGAGCGTAAGTACTCGTGCCTCTTGTCAATTTAAGCTATCGCTCATAGCAATGCTGCCCTTGAGTCCCAAAACAAAAACTGATAAAACTTCAAATGGCCCTAACTTCTATACTGTGCATCCTCTACCTATCAAAGTTTGCAACATTCAAATGTTTGTAACTTTTTACTGGAGCCTCATAAAACCTTGAAATTTTGTGACAATGAAGTATTCGAGCCTCTTATCAATTTAAGCTATCGCTCCTAGCTATGCTACGCTTGAGTCCAAAATAAAACACTGATAAAACTTCAAATTGCGCTAACTTCTATACTGTGCATCTTATACCTATTAAAGTTTGCAACATTCAAATGCTTGTAACTTTTTACTGGAGCGTAATAAAACCTTGTAATTTTGTGACAATGAAGTACTCGAGCCTCTTATCAATTTAAGCTATCGCTCCTAGCTATGCTATCCTTGAGTCCAAAATAAAACACTGATAAAAATTCAAATGGCCCTAACTTCTATACAGTGCGTCCTATACCTATCAAAGTTTGCAACATTGAAATGTTTGTAACTTTTTACTGGAGCCTCATAAAACCTTGAAATTTTGTGACAATGAAGTATTCGAGCCTCTTATCAATTTAAGCTATCGCTCCTAGCTATGCTACGCTTGAGTCCAAAATAAAACACTGATAAAACTTCAAATGGCGCTAACTTCTATACTGTGCATCTTATACCTATCAAAGTTTGCAACATTTAAATGCTTGTAACTTTTTACTGGAGTGTAATAAAACCTTGAAATTTTGTGACAATGAAGTACTCGAGCCTCTTATCAATTTCAGCTATCGCTCCTAGCTATGCTACGCTTGAGTCCAAAATAAAACACTGATAAAACTTCAAATGGCGCTAACTTCTATACTGTGCATCTTATACCTATTAAAGTTTGCAACATTCAAATGCTTGTAACTTTTTACTGGAGCGTCATAAAATCTTGAAATTTTGTGACAATGAAGTACTCGAGCCTCTTATCATTTTAAGCTATCGCTCATAGCTATGCTACCTTTGAGTCCAAAATAAAACACTGATAAAACTTCAAATGGCCCTAACTTCTATGCGGTGCGTCCTATACCTATCAAAGTATCCAACATTCAAATGCTTGCAACTTTTTACTTGAGCGTAATAAAATCTTGAAATTTTGTGACAATAAATTACTCGTGCCTCTTGTCAATTTAAGCTATCGCTCATACCTATGCTACCCTTGACTCCAAAATCAAACACTGATATAACTTCAAATGGCCCAAACTTCTACAGTGTGCGTCCTATACCTATCAAAGTTTGCAACATTCAAATGCTTATAATTTTTTACTGGAGCGTCATAAAACCTTGAAATTTTGTGACAATAAATTAATCGTGCCTCTTGTCTATTTAAGCTATCGCTCGGAGCTATACTACCCTTTAGTCCCAAATCAAACACTGATAAAACTTCAAACGTCCCTAACTTCTTTAGTTTGCGTCCTATACCTATCAAAGTTTGCAACATTCAAATGCTTGTAACTTTTTACTGGAGTGTAATAAAATCTTGAAATTTTGTGACAATAAATTACTAGTGACTCTTGTCAATTTAAGCTATCGCTCGTAGCTATGCTACCCTTGAGTCCCAAATCAAACACTGATAAAACTTCAAATGTCCCTAACTTCTATACTGTGCATCCTATTCCTAGCAAAGTTTGCAACATTCAAATACTTGTAACTTTTTACTGGAGCGTCATAAAACCTTGAAATTTTGTGACAATGAAGTACTCGAGGCTCTTGTCAATTAAAGTTATCGCTCATAGCTATGCTACCCTTGAGTCCCAAATAAAACACTGATAAAACTTCAAATGACCCTAATTTCTATACGGTGGATCCTCTACCTATCAAAGTTTGCTTGTAACTTTTAACTGGAGCGCCATAAAACCTTGAAATTTTGTGACAATGAACTATTCGAGCCTGTTATCAATTTAAGCTATCGCTCATAGCTATGCTACCATTGAGACCAAAATAAAATACTGATAAAGCTTCAAAAGACCCTAACTTCTATACGGTGCGGCCTATACCTATCAAAGTTTGCTACATTCAAATGCTTGCAACTTTTTACTGGAGCGTCATAAAATCTTGAAATTTTGTGACAATGAAGTACTCGAGCCCCTTATCAATTTAAGCTATCGCTCATAGCTAAGCTACCATTGATTCAAAAATAAAACACTTATAAAACTTCAAATGGCCCTAACTTCTACACTGTGCGTCCAACCCCTATCAAAGTTTTCAACATACAAAAGCTTGTAACTTTTTACTCGAGCGTAAGTACTCGTGCCTCTAGTCAATTTAAGCTATCGCTCATAGCAATGCTGCCCTTGAGTCCCAAAACAAAAACTGATAAAACTTCAAATGGCCCTAACTTCTATACTGTGAATCCTATACCTATCAAAGTTTGCAACATTCAAATGCTTGTAACTTTTTACTGGAGCCTCATAAAACCTTGAAATTTTGTGACAATAATGTACTCGAGCCTCTTATCAATTTAAGCTATCGCTCCTAGCTATGCTACCCTTTAGTCCAAAATAAAACTGATAAAACTTCAAATGGCCCTAACTTCTATACTGTGCATCTTATACCTATCAAAGATTGCAACATTCAAATGCTTGTAACTTTTTACTGGAGCGTCATAAAACCTTGAAATTTTGTGACAATGAAGTACTCGAGCTTCTTATCAATTTAAGCTATCGCTTTAAGTCCAAAATAAAACACTGATAAAACTGCAAATGGCCCTAACTTCTATGCGGTGCGTCCTATACCAATCAAAGTATCCAACATTCAAATGCTTGCAATTTTTTACTTGAGCGTAATAAAACACTGAAAATTTTGTGACAATAAAGTACTCGTTCCTCTTGTCAATTTAAGCTATCGCTCATAGCTATGCTACCCTTGAGTCCAAAATAACACACTGATAAAACTTCAAATGGCCCTAACTTCTATACGGTGCGTCCTATACCTATCAAAGTTTGCAACATTCAAATGCTTGCAACTTTTAACTGGAGCGTAATAAAATCTTGAAATTTTGTGACAATAAATTACTAGTGACTCTTGTCAATTTAAGCTATCGCTCGTAGCTATGCTACCCTTGAGTCCCAAATAAAACACTGTTAAACTTCAAATGGCCCTAACTTCTATACTGTGCATCCTATACCTATCAAAGTTTGCAACATTCAAATACTTGTAACTTTTTACTGGAGCGTAATAAAACCTTGAAATTTTGTGACAATGAAGTACTCGAGGCTCTTGTCAATTAAAGTTATCGCTCATAGCTATGCTACCCTTGACTCCCAAATCAAACACTGATAAAATTTCAAATGACCCTAACTTCTATACGGTGGATCCTATACCTATCAAAGTTGTCTTGTAACTTTTAACTGGAGCATCATAAAACCTTGAAATTTTGTGACAATGAAGTATTCGAGCCTGTTATCAGTTTAAGCTATCGCTCATAGCTATGCTACCCTTGACTCCAAAATAAAACACTGATGAAACTTCAAATGGCCTTAACTTCTATACGGTGCGTCCTATACCTATCAAAGTTTACAACATTCAAATGCTTGTAACTTTTTACTGGAGCGTCATAAGACCCTGAAAATTTTGTGACAATAAAGTGCTCTTTCCTCTTGTCAATTTAAGCTATCGCTCATAGCTATGCTGCCCTTGAGTCCAAAATAAAATACTGATAAAGCTTTAAATGGCCCTAACTTCTATACGGTGCGTTCTATACCTATCAAAGTTTGCAACATTCAAATGCTTGCAACTTTTTACTGGAGCGTAATAAAACCTTGATATTTTGTAACAATAAGTTACTCGTGCCTCTTGTCAATTTAAGCTATCGCTCATAGCTATGCTACCCTTGAGTCCAAAATAACACACTGATAAAACTTCATATGCGCCTAACTTCTATACGGTGCGTCCTATACCTATCAAAGTTTGATACATTCAAATGCTTCCAACTTTTTACTGGAGCGTCATAAAATCTTGAAATTTTGTGACAATGAAGTACTCGAGCCTCTTATCATTTTAAGGTATTGCTCATAGCTATGCTACCTTTGAGTCCAAAATAAAACACTGATAAAACTTCAAATGGCCCTAACTTCTATGCGGTGCGTCCTATACCTATCAAAGTATCCAACATTCAAATGCTTGCAACTTTTTAATTGAGTGTAATAAAATCTTGAAATTTTGTGACAATAAATTAATCGTGCCTCTTGTCTATTTAAGCTATCGCTCGTAGCTATACTACCCTTTAGTCCCAAATCAAACACTGATAAAACTTCAAACGTCCCTAACTTCTTTAGTTTGCGTCCTATACCTATCATAGTTTGCAACATTCAAATGCTTCTAACTTTTTACTGGAGCGTCACAAAACCCTGAAAATTTTGTGACAATAAAGTACTCGTTCCGCTTGTCAATTTAAGCTATCGCTCATAGCTATGCTACCCTTGAGTCCAAAAATAACACACTGATAAAACTTCAAATGGCCGTAACTTCTATACGGTGCGTCCTATACCTATCAAAGTTTGCAACATTCAAATGCTTGTAACTTTTTGCTGGAGTGTAATAAAATCTTGAAATTTTGTGACAATAAATTACTCGTGACTCTTGTCAATTTAAGCTATCGCTCGTAGCTATGATATCCTTGAGTCTCAAATCAAACACTGATAAAACTTCAAATGGCCCTAACTTCTATACTGTGCATCCTATACCTAGCAAAGTTTGCAACATTCAAATACTTGTAACTTTTTACTGGAGCGTCATAAAACCTTGAAATTTTGTGACAATGAAGTATTCGAGCCTCTTATCAATTTAAGCTATCGCTCCTAGCTATGCTACGCTTGAGTCCAAAATAAAACACTGATAAAACTTCAAATGGCGCTAACTTCTATACTGTGCATCTTATACCTATCAAAGTTTGCAACATTCAAATGCTTGTAACTTTTTACTGGAGTGTAATAAAACCTTGAAATTTTGTGACAATAAATTACTAGTGACTCTTGTCAATTTAAGCTATCGCTCGTAGCTATGCTACTCTTGAGTCCCAAATAAAACACTGTTAAACTTCAAATGGCCCTAACTTCTATACTGTGCATCCTATACCTATCAAAGTTTGCAACATTCAAATACTTGTAACTTTTTACTGGAGCGTCATAAAACCTTGAAATTTTGTGACAATGAAGTACTCGAGGCTCTTGTCAATTAAAGTTATCGCTCATAGCTATGCTACCCTTGAGTCCCAAATCAAACACTGATAAAATTTCAAATGACCCTAACTTCCATACGGTGGATCCTATACCTATCAAAGTTGGCTTGTAACTTTTAACTGGAGCATCATAAAACCTTGAAATTTTGTGACAATGAAGTATTCGAGCCTGTTATCAGTTTAAGCTATCGCTCATAGCTATGCTACCCTTGACTCCAAAAGGAAACACTGATGAAACTTCAAATGGCCTTAACTTCTATACGGTGCGTCCTATACCTATCACAGTTTGCAACATTCAAATGCTTGTAACTTTTTACTGGAGCCTCATAAAACCTTGAAATTTTGTGACAATGAAGTATTCGAGCCTCTTATCAATTTAAGCTATCGCTCCTAGCTATGCTACGCTTGAGTCCAAAATAAAACACTGATAAAACTTCAAATGGCGCTAACTTCTATACTGTGCATCTTATACCTATCAAAGTTTGCAACATTCAAATGCTTGTAACTTTTTACTGGAGTGTAATAAAACCTTGAAGTTTTGTGACAATGAAGTACTCGAACCTCTTATCAATTTAAGCTATCGCTCCTAGCTATGCTACCCTTGAGTCCAAAATAAAACACGGATAAAACTTCAAATGGCCCTAACTTCTATACGGTGCGTCCTATACCTATCAAAGTTTGCAACATTCAAATGCTTGCAACTTTTTACTGGAGCGTAATAAAACCTTGATATTTTGTAACAATAAGTTACTCGTGCCTCTTGTCAATTTAAGCTATCGCTCATAGCTATGCTACCCTTGAGTCCAAAATAACACACTGATAAAACTTCATATGCCCCTAACTTCTATATGGTGCGTCCTATACCTATCAAAGTTTGCTACATTCAAATGCTTGCAACTTTTTACTGGAGCGTCATAAAATCTTGAAATTTTGTGACAATGAAGTACTCGAGCCTCTTATCAATTTAAGCTATCGCTCATAGCTATGCTACCCTTGATTCAAAAATAAAACACTTATAAAACTTCAAATGGCCCTAACTTCTACACGGTGCGTCCAACCCCTATCAAAGTTTGCAACATTCAAAAGCTTGTAACTTTTTACTCGAGCGTAAGTACTCGTGCCTCTAGTCAATTTAAGCTATCGCTCATAGCAATGCTGCCCTTGAGTCCCAAAACAAAAACTGATAAAACTTCAAATGGCCCTAACTTCTATACTGTGAATCCTATACCTATCAAAGTTTGCAACATTCGAATGCTTGTAACTTGTTACTGGATCCTCATAAAACCTTGAAATTTTGTGACAATGAAGTACTCGAACCTCTTATCATTTTAAGCTATCGCTCATAGCTATGCTACCTTTGAGTCCAAAATAAAACACTGATAAAACTTCAAATGGCCCTAACTTCTATGCGGTGCGTCCTATACCTATCAAAGTATCCAACATTCAAATGCTTGCAACTTTTTACTTGAGCGTAATAAAATCTTGAAATTTTGTGACAATAAATTACTCGTGCCTCTTGTCAATTTAAGCTATCGCTCATACCTATGCTACCCTTGACTACAAAATCAAACACTGATATAACTTCAAATGGCCCCAACTTCTACAGTGTGCGTCCTATACCTATCAAAGTTTGCAACATTCAAATGCTTATAATTTTTTACTGGAGCGTCATAAAACCTTGAAATTTTGTGACAATAAATTAATCGTGCCTCTTGTCTATTTAAGCTATCGCTCGTAGCTATACTACCCTTTAGTCCCAAATCAAACACTGATAAGACTTCAAACGTCCCTAACTTCTATACTGTGCATCCTATACCTAGAAAAGTTTGCAACATTCAAATACTTGTAACTTTTTACTGGAGCGTCACAAAACCCTGAAAATTTTGTGACAATAAAGTACTCGTTCCGCTTGGCAATTTAAGCTATCGCTCGTAGTTATGCTACCCTTGAGTCCAAAATAACACACTGATAAAACTTCAAATGGCCCTAACTTCTATACGGTGCGTTCTATACCTATCAAAGTTTGCAAGATTCAAATGCTTGTAACTTTTTACTGGAGTGTAATAAAATCTTGAAATTTTGTGACAATAAATTACTCGTGCCTCTTGTCAATTTAAGCTATCGCTCATACCTATGCTACCCTTGACTCCAAAATCAAACACTGATATAACTTCAAATGGTCCCAACTTCTACAGTGTGCGTCCTATACCTATCAAAGTTTGCAACATTCAAATGCTTATAATTTTTTACTGGAGCGTCATAAAACCTTGAAATTTTGTCACAATAAATTAGTCGTGCCTCTTGTCTATTTAAGCTATCGCTCCTAGCTATACTACCCTTTAGTCCCAAATCAAACACTGATAAGACTTCAAACGTCCCTAACTTCTATACTGTGCATCCTATACCTAGAAAAGTTTGCAACATTCAAATACTTGTAACTTTTTACTGGAGCGTCACAAAACCCTGAAAATTTTGTGACAATAAAGTACTCGTTCCGCTTGGCAATTTAAGCTATCGCTCGTAGTTATGCTACCCTTGAGTCCAAAATAACACACTGATAAAACTTCAAATGGCCCTAACTTCTATACGGTGCGTTCTATACCTATCAAAGTTTGCAAGATTCAAATGCTTGTAACTTTTTACTGGAGTGTAATAAAATCTTGAAATTTTGTGACAATAAATTACTCGTGCCTCTTGTCAATTTAAGCTATCGCTCATACCTATGCTACCCTTGACTCCAAAATCAAACACTGATATAACTTCAAATGGTCCCAACTTCTACAGTGTGCGTCCTATACCTATCAAAGTTTGCAACATTCAAATGCTTATAATTTTTTACTGGAGCGTCATAAAACCTTGAAATTTTGTCACAATAAATTAGTCGTGCCTCTTGTCTATTTAAGCTATCGCTCCTAGCTATACTACCCTTTAGTCCCAAATCAAACACTGATAAGACTTCAAACGTCCCTAACTTCTATACTGTGCATCCTATACCTAGAAAAGTTTGCAACATTCAAATACTTGTAACTTTTTACTGGAGCTTCACAAAACCCTGAAAATTTTGTGACAATAAAGTACTCGTTCCGCTTGTCAATTTAAGCTATCGCTCATAGCTATGCTACCCTTGAGTCCAAAATAACACACTGATAAAACTTCAAATGGCCCTAACTTCTATACGGTGCGTCCTATACCTATCAAAGTTTGCAACATTCAAATGCTTGTAACTTTTTACTGGAGTGTAATAAAATCTTGAAATTTTGTGACAATAAATTACTCGTGACTCTTGTCAATTTAAGCTATCGCTCGTAGCTCTGATATCCTTGAGTCCCAAATCAAACACTGATAAAACTTCAAATGGCCCTAACTTCTATACTGTGCATCCTATACCTAGAAAAGTTTGCAACATTCAAATACTTGTAACTTTTTACTGGAGCGTCATAAAACCTTGAAATTTTGTGACAATGAAGTACTCGAGGCTCTTGTCAATTAAAGTTATCGCTCATAGCTATGCTACCCTTGAGTCCCAAATCAAACACTGATAAAACTTCAAATGACCTTAATTTCTATACGGTGGATCCTATACCTATCAAAGTTTGCTTGTAACTTTTAACTGGAGCGCCATAAAACCTCGAAATTTTGTGACAATGAAGTATTCGAGCCTGATATCAATTTAAGCTATCGCTCATAGCTATGCTACCCTTGAGACCAAAATAAAATACTGATAAAGCTTCAAATGGCCCTAACTTCTATACGGTGCGGCCTATACCTATCAAAGTTTGCTACATTCAAATGCTTGTAACTTTTTACTGGAGCCTCATAAATCCTTGAAATTTTGTGACAATGATGTACTCGAACCTCTTATCAATTTAAGCTATCACTCCTAGCTATGCTACCCTTTCGTCCAAAATAAAACACTGATAAAACTTCAAATGGCCCTAACTTCTATACTGTGCATCTTATACCTATCAAAGATTGCAACATTCAAATGCTTGTAACTTTTTACTTAAGCGTCATAAAACCTTGAAATTTTGTGACAATGAAGTACTCGAGCTTCTTATCAATTTAAGCTATCGCTTTGAGTCCAAAATAAAACACTGATAAAACTTCAAATGGCCCTAACTTCTATACTGTGCATCCTATACCTAGAAAAGTTTGCAACATTCAAATACTTGTAACTTTTTACTGGAGCGTCACAAAACCCTGAAAATTTTGTGACAATAAAGTACTCGTTCCTCTTGTCAATTTAAGCTATGGCCCTAACTTCTATACGGTGCGTCCTATACCTATCAAAGTTTGCAACATTCAAATGCTTGCAACTTTTAACTGGAGCGTAATAAAATCTTGAAATTTTGTGACAATAAATTACTAGTGACTCTTGTCAATTTAAGCTATCGCTCGTAGCTATCCTACCCTTAAGTCCCAAATCAAACACTGATAAAACTTCAAATGACCCTAACTTCTATACGGTGGATCCTATACCTATCAAAGTTGGCTTGTAACTTTTAACTGGAGCATCATAAAACCTTGAAATTTTGTGACAATGAAGTATTCGAGCCTGTTATCAGTTTAAGCTATCGCTCATAGCTATGCTACCATTGACTCCAAAATAAAACACTGACGAAACTTCAAATGGCCTTAACTTCTATACGGTGCGTCCTATACCTATCCAAGTTTACAACATTCAAATGCTTGTAACTTTTTACTGGAGCGCCATAAGACCCTGAAAATTTTGTGACAATAAAGTGCTCGTTCCTCTTGTCAATTTAAGCTATCGCTCATAGCTATGCTGCCCTTGAGTCCAAAATAAAATACTGATAAAGCTTCAAACGGCCCTAACTTCTATACGGTTCGTCCTATACCTATCAAAGTTTGCAACATTCAAATGTTTGCAACTTTTTACTGGAGCGTAATAAAATCTTGAAATTTTGTGACAATAAATTACTCGTGACTCTTGTCAATTTAAGCTTTCGCTCGTAGCTATGCTACCCTTGAGTCCCAAATCAAACACTGATAAACTTCAAATGGCCCTAACTTCTATACTGTGCATCCTATACCTATCAAAGTTTGCAACATTCAAATACTTGTAACTTTTTACTGGAGCGTCATAAAACCTTGAAATTTTGTGACAATGAAGTACTCGAGGCTCTTGTCAATTAAAGTTATCGCTCATAGCTATGCTACCCTTGAGTCCCAAATCAAACACTGATAAAACTTCAAATGACCCTAACTTCTATACGGTGGATAATATACCTATCAAAGTTGGCTTGTAACTTTTAACTGGAGCGTCATAAAACCTTGAAATTTTGTGACAATGAAGTATTCGAGCCTGTTATCAATTTAAGCTATCGCTCAAAGCTATGCTACCCTTGAGTCCAAAATAAAAAAACACTGAAAAAACTTCAAATGGCCCTAACTTCTATGCGGTGTGTCCTATACCTATCAAAGTATCCAACATTCAAATGCTTGCAACTTTTTACTGGAGCGTCATAAAACCTTGAAATTTTGTGACAATGAAGTACTCGTGCCTCTTGTCAACTTAAGATATCGCTCATAGCTATGCTACCCTTGACTCCAAAATCAAACACTGATAAAACTTCAAATGGCCCTAACTATTATACGGTGGATCCTATACCTATCAAAGTTTGCTTGTAACTTTTAACTGGAGCGCCATAAAACCTTGAAATTTTGTGACAATGAAGTATTCGAGCCTGTTATCAATTTAAGCTATCGCTCATAGCTATGCTACCCTTGAGACCAAAATAAAATACTGATAAAGCTTCAAATGGCCCTAACTTCTATACGGTGCGGCCTATACCTATCAAAGTTTGCTACATTCAAATGCTTGCAACTTTTTACTGGAGCGTCATAAAATCTTGAAATTTTGTGACAATGAAGTACTCGAGCCTCTTATCAATTTAAGCTATCGCTCATAGCTATGCTACCCTTGATTCAAAAATAAAACACTTATAAAACTTCAAATGGCCCTAACTTCTACACGGTGCGTCCAACCCCTATCAAAGTTTGCAACATTCAAAAGCTTGTAACTTTTTACTGGAGCGTAAGTACTCGTGCCTCTTGTCAATTTAAGCTATCGCTCATAGCAATGCTGCCCTTGAGTCCCAAAACAAACACTGATAAAACTTCAAATGGCCCTAACTTCTATACTGTATATTCCTATCAAAGTTTGCAACATTCAAATGCTTGTAACTTTTTACTGGAGCCTCATAAAACCTTGAAATTTTGTGACAATGAAGTACTCGAGCCTCTTATCCATTTAAGCTGTCGCTCCTAGCTATGCTACCCTTGAGTCCAAAATAAAAAACTGAGAAAACATCAAATGGCCCTAACTTCTATACTGTGCATCCTATACCTATCAAAGTTTGCAACTTTAAAATGCTTGTAACTTTTTACTGGAGCGTCATAAAACCTTGAAATTTTGTGACAATGAAGTACTCGAGCCTCTTATCAATGTAAGCTATCGCTCCTAGCTATGCTACCCTTGAGTACAAAATAAAACACTGATAAAACTTCAAATGGCCTTAACTTCTATACGGTGCATCCTATACCTATCAAAGTTTGCAACATTCAAATGCTTGAAACTTTTTACTGGAGCGTAATAAAATCTTGAAATTTTGTGACAATAAATAACTCGTGCCTCTTGTCAATTTAAGCTATCGCTCGTAGCTATGCTACCCTTGAGTTCCAAATCAAACATTTAAAACTTCAAATGGCTCTAACTTCTATATGGTGCGTCCTATACCTATCAAAGTTTGCAACATTCAAATGCTTGAAACTTTTTACTAGAGCGGAATAAAACCTTGAAATTTTGTGACAATAAAGTACTCGTGCCTCTTGTCAATTAAAGTTATCGCACATAGCTATGGTACCCTTGACCCCAAATCAAACACTGATAAAACTTCAAATGACCCTAACTTCTATACGGTGGATCCTATACCTATCAAAGTTTGCAACATTCAAATGCTTGTAACTTTTAACTGGAGCGTCATAAAACCTTGAAATTTTGTGACAATAAAGTACTCGTGCCTCTTGTCAATTTAAGCTATCGCTCATAGCTATGCTACCCTTGAGTCCAAAATAAAACACTGATAAAGCTTCTATACGGTGCGTCCTTTACCTATCAAAGTTTGCAACATTCAAATGCTTGTAACTTTTAATTGGAGTGTCATAAAATCTTGAAATTTTGTGACAATAAACTACTCGTGCCTTTTGTCAATTTAAGCTATCGCTCATAGCTATGGTACCCTTGACTCCAAAATAAAACTCTGATGAAACTTTAAATTAAGTTATCGCTCGTAGCTATGCTACCCTTGAATGGCCCTAACTTCTATGCAGTGCGTCCTATACCTATCAAAGTATGCAACATCTTTGTAACTTCTTACTGGAGCGTCATAGAACCTTGAAATTTTGTGCCAATGAAGTACTCGAGCCTCTTAACAATTTAAGCTATAGCTCGTAGCTATGGTACCCTTGAGTCCAAAACAACACACTGATAAAACTTCAAATGGCCCTAACTTCTGTACGGTGCGTCCTACACCTATCAAAGTTTCCAACATTCTATTGCTTGTAACTTTCTACTGGAGGGTCATAAAATCTTGAAATTTTATGACAATAAAATACTCGTGCCTCATGTCAATTTAAGCTATCGCTCGTAGCTATGCTACCCTTGAGTCCCAAATCAAACACTGATAAAACTTCAAATGACCCTAACTTCTATACGGTGGATCCTATACCTATCAAAGTTTGCTTATAACTTTTAACTGGAGCGTCATAAAACCTTGAAATTTTGTGACAATGAAGTACTCGAGCCTCTTATCAATTTAAGCTGTCGCTCATAGCGATGCTACCCTTGATTAAAAAATAAGACACTGATAAAACTTCAAATGGCCTTAACTTCTATACGGTGCGTCCTATACCTATCAAAATTTACAACATTCAAATGTTTGTAACTTTTTACTGGAGCGTCATAAAACCCTGAAAATTTTGTGACAATAAAATACTCGTTCCTCTTGTCAATTTAAGCTATCGCTCATAGCTATTCTACCCATGAGTCCAAAATAAAACACTGATAAAGCTTCAAATGGCCCAAACATATATACGGTGCGTCCTATACCCATCAAAGTTTGCTACATTCAAATGCTTGCAACTTTTTACTGGAGCGTCATAAAACCTGGAAATTTTGTGACAATGAAGTACTCGAGGCTCTTATCAATTTAAGCTATCGCTCCTAGCTATGCTACCCTTGAGTCCCAAATCAAACACTGATAAAACTTCAAATGGCCCTAACTTCTATACTGTGCATCCTATACTTTTCAAAGTTTGCAACATTCAAATGCTTGGAACTTTTTACTGGAGCGTAAAAAAGTCTTGGAATTTTGTGACAATAAATAACTCGTGCCTCTTGTCAATTTAAGCTATCGCTCATAGCTATGCTACCCTTGACTACAAAATAAAACACTGATGAAACTTCAAATGGTCCAAACTTCTATACGGTGCGTCCTATACCTATTAAAGTTTGCAACATTCAAATGCTTGCAACTTTTTACTGGAGTGTCATAAAACCTGGAAATTTTGTGACAATGAAGTACTCGAGCCTCTTATCAATTTAAGCTATCGCTCCTAGCTATGCTACCATTGAGTCCAAAATAAAACACTAATAAAACTTCAAATGGCCCTAACTTCTATACTGTGCATCCTATACCTATCAAAGTTTGCAACATTCAAATGCTTGTAACTTTTTACTGGAGCGTCATAAAACCTTGAAATTTTGTGACAATGAAGTACTCGAGGCTCTTATCAATTTAAGCTATCGCTCGTAGCTATGCTACCCTTGAGTCCCAAATCAAACACTGATAAAACTTCAAATGGCCCTAACTTCTATACTGTGCATCCTATACCTGTCAAAGTTTGCAAACATTCAAATGCTTGCAACTTTTTACTGGAGCGTCATAAAATCTTGAAATTTTGTGACAATGAAGTACTCGAGCCTCTTATCAATTTAAGCTATCGCTCCTAGCTATGCTACCCTTGAGTCCAAAATAAAACACTGATGAAACTTCAAATGGCCGTAACTGCTATACGGTGCGTCCTATACCTATCAAAGTTTGCAACATTCAAACGCTTCTAACTTTTAACTGGAGTGTCATAAAATCTTGAAATTTTGTGACAATGAAGTACTCGAGCCTCTTATCAATTCAAGATGTCGCTCGTAGCTATTCTACCCTTGAGTCCAAAATAAAACACTGATAAAACTTCAAATGGCCCTTACTTCTATACGGTGCGTCCTATACCTATTAAACTTTGCAACATTCAAATGCTTGCAACTTTTTACTGGAGCGTAATTATATCTTGAAATTTTGTGGCAATTAATTATTCGTGCCTCTTGTCAATTTAGGCTATCGCTCATAGATATGCTACCCTTGAGTCCCAAATCAAACACTGATAAAACTTCAAATGGCCCCAACTTCTATACTGTGCATCCTATACCTATCAAAGTTTGCAACATTCAAATACTTGTAACTTTTTACTGGAGCGTCATAAAACATTGAAATTTTTGTGACAGTGAAGTACTCGGGCCTCTTATCAATTTAAGCTATCGCTCATAGCTATGCTACCCTTGAGTCCAAAACAAACACAGATAAAACCTAAAATGGCCCTAACTTCTATACCGTGCGTCCAACCCCTTTCAAAGTTAGCAGCAGTCAAATGCTTGTAACTTTTTACTGGAGCGTAAGTACTCGTGCCTCTTGTCAATTTAAGCTATCGCTCATAGATATGCTGCCCTTGAGCCGCAAAACAAACACTGATAAAACTTCAAATGACCCTAACTTCTATACGGTGCGTCCTACACCTATCAAAGTTTGCAACATTCTATTGCTTGTAACTTTTTACGGGAAGGACATAAAGCCTTGAAATTTTGTGACAATAAAGTACTCGTGCCTCTTGTCAATTTAAGCTATCGCTCGTAGCTATGCTACCCTTGAGTCCAAAAGAACACACTGATAAAACTTCAAATGGCCCTAACTTCTATACTGTGCATCCTATACCTATCAAAGTTTGCAACATTCAAATACTTGTAACTTTTTACTGGAGCGTCATAAAACCTTGAAATTTTGTGCCAATGAAGTACTCGAGCCTCTTATCAATTTAAGCTATCGCTCATAGCTATGCTACCTTTGAGTCCAAAATAAAACACTGATAAAAGTTCAAATGGCCCTAACTTCTATGCAGTGCGTCCTATACCTATCAAAGTATGCAGCATTCAAATGCTTGCAACTTTTTACTTGAGCGTAATAAAATCTTGAAATTTTGTGACAATAAATTACTCGTGCCTCTTGTCAAGTTAAGCTATAGCTCGTAGCTATGGTACCCTTGAGTCCAAAATAACACACTGACAAAACTTCAAATGGCCCTAACTTCTATACGGTGTGTCCTACACTATCAAAGTTTGCAACATTCTATTGCTTGTAACTTTCTACTGGAGGGTCATAAAATCTTGAAATTTTATTATAATAAAATACTCGTGCCTCTTGTCAATTTAAGCTATCGCTCGTAGCTATGCTACCCTTGAGTCCCAAATTAAACACTGATAAAACTTCATATGGCCCTAACTTCTATACTGTGCATCCTATACCTATCAAAGTTTGCAACATTCAAATACTTGTAACTTTTTACTGGAGCGTCATAAAACCTTGAAATTTTGTGCCAATGAAGTACTCGAGGCTCTTGTCAATTAAAGTTAACGCTCATAGCTATGCTACCCTTGAGTCCCAAATCAAACACTGATAAAACTTTAAATGACCCTAACTTCTATACGGTGGATCCTATACCTATCAAAGTTTGCTTATAACTTTTAACTGGAGCGTCATAAAACCTTGAAATTTTCGGACAATGAAGTATTCGAGCCTGTTATCAATTTAAGCTATCGCTAATAGCTATGCTATCCTTGATTCAAAAATAAAGCACTGATAAAACTTCAAATGGCCCTAACTTCTACACGGTGCGTCCAACCCCTATCAAAGTTTGCAACATTCAAATGCTTGTAACTTTTTACTGGAGCGTAAGTACTCGCGCCTCTTGTCAATTTAAGCTATCGCTCGTAGCTATGCTACCCTTGAGTCCCAAATCAAACACTGATAAACTTCAAATGGCCCTAACTTCTATACTGTGTATCCTATACCTATCAAAGTTTGCAACATTCAAATGTTTGTAAGTTTTTACTGGAGCGTCATAGAACCTTGAAATTTTGTGCCAATGAAGTACTCGAGCCTCTTATCAATTTAAGCTACCGCTCATAGCTATGCTACCTTTGAGTCCAAAATAAAACGCTGATAAAACTTCAAATGGCCCCAACTTCTATGCAGTGCGTCCTATACCTATCAAAGTATGCAACATTCAAATGCTTGCAACTTTTTACTTGAGCGTAATAAAATCTTGAAATTTTGTGACAATAAATTACTCGTGCCTCTTGTCAATTTAAGCTATAGCTCGTAGCTATGGTACCCTTGAGTCCAAAATAACACACTGACAAAACTTCAAATGGCCCTAACTTCTATACGGTGTGTCCTACACTATCAAAGTTTGCAACATTCTATTGCTTGTAACTTTCTACTGGAGGGTCATAAAATCTTGAAATTTTATGATAATAAAATACTCGTGCCTCTTGTCAATTTAAGCTATCGCTCGTAGCTATGCTACCCTTGAGTCCCAAATTAGACACTGATAAAACTTCAAATGGCCCTAACTTCTATACTGTGCATCCTATACCTATCAAAGTTTGCAACATTCAAATACTTGTAACTTTTTACTGGAGCGTCATAAAACCTTGAAATTTTGTGCCAATGAAGTACTCGAGGCTCTTGTCAATTAAAGTTACCGCTCATAGCTATGCTACCCTTGTATCCCAAATCAAACACTGATAAAACTTTAAATGACCCTAACTTCTATACGGTGGATCCTATACCTATCAAAGTTTGCTTATAACTTTTAACTGGAGCGTCATAAAACCTTAAAATTTTCTGACAATGAAGTATTCGAGCCTGTTATCAATTTAAGCTATCGCTTATAGCTATGCTACCCTTGAGTCCAAAATAACACACTGACAAAACTTCAAATGGCCCTAACTTCTATACGGTGTGTCCTACACTATCAAAGTTTGCAACATTCAAATGCTTGTAACTTTTTACTGGAGCGTCATAAAACCCTGAAAATTTTGTGACAATAAAGTACTCGTTACTTTTGTCAATTTAAGCTATCGCTCATAACTATTCTACCCTGGAGTCCAAAATAAAACACTGATAAAGCTTCAAATGGCCCAAACTTCTATACGGTGCGTCCTATACCTATCAAAGTTTGCTACATTCAAATGCTTGCAACTTTTTACTGGAGCGTCATAAAACCTGGAAATTTTGTGACAATGAAGTAATCGAGCCTCTTATCAATTTAAGCTATCGCTCCTAGCTATGCTACCCTTGACTACAAAATAAAACACTGATAAAACTTCAAATGGCCCTTACTTCTATACTGTGCATCCTATACCTATCAAAGTTTGCAACATTCAAATGCTTGTAACTTTTTACTGGAGCGTCATAAAACCTTGAAATTTTGTGACAATGAAGTACTCGAGCCTCTTATCAATTTAAGCTATCGCTCATAGCTATGCTACGCTTGATTCAAAAATAAGACACTGATAAAACTTCAAATGGCCTTAACTTCTATACGGTGCGTCCTATACCTATCACAATTTGCAACATTCAAATGTTTGTAACTTTTTACTGGAGCGTCATAAAACCCTGAAAATTTTGTGACAATAAAGTACTCGTTCCTCTTGTCAATTTAAGCTATCGCTCATAGCTATTCGACCCTTGAGTCCAAAATAAAACACTGATGAAACTTCAAATGGCCTTAACTTCTATACGGTGCGTCCTATACCTATCAAAATTTGCAACATTCAAATGCTTGTAACTTTTTACTGGAGCGTCATAAAACCCTGAAAATTTTGTGACAACAAAGTACTCGTTACTTTTGTCAATTTAAGCTATCGCTCATAGCTATGCTACCCTGGAGTCCAAAATAAAACACTAATAAAGCTTCAAATGGCCCAAACTTCTATACGGTGCTTCCTTTACCTATCAAAATTTGCAACATTCAAATGCTTGTAACTTTTTACTGGAGCGTCATAAAACCTTGAAATTTTGTGACAATGAAGTACTCGAGCCTCTTATCAATTTAAGCTATCGCTCATAGCTATGCTACCCTTGATTCAAAAATAAGACACTGATAAAACTTCAAATGGCCTTAACTTCTATACGGTGCGTCCTATACCCATCAAAGTTTGCAACAATCAAATGCTTGGAACTTTTTACTGGAGCGTCATAAAATCTTGAAATTTTGTGACGATAAAGAACTCGAGGCTCTTATCAATTTAAGCTATAGCTCGTAGCTATGCTACCCTTGAGTCCCAAATCAAACACTGATAAAACTTCAAATGGCCCTAACTTCTATACTGTGCATCCTATACCTATCAAAGTTGCAACATTCAAATGCTTGCTACTTTTTACTGGAGGGTCATAAAATCTTGAAATTTTGTGACAATGAAGTACTCGAGCCTCTTATCAATTTAAGGTATCGCTCATAGCTATGCTACCCTTGATTAAAAAATAAGACACTGATAAAACTTCAAATGGCCCTAACTTCTATATGGTGCATACAACCTCTATCAAAGTTTGCAAAATTCAAATGCTTGTAACTTTTTACTGGAGCGTAAGTACTCGTGCCTCTTGTCAATTTAAGCTATCACTCATAGCAATGCTGCTCTTGAGTCCCAAAACAAACACTGATAAAACTTCAAATGGCCCTAAATTCTATACTGTGCATCCTGTACCTATCAAAAGTTTGAAACATTCAAATGTTTGTAATTTTTTACTGGAGCCTCATAACCCCTTGAAATTTTGTGACAATGAAGCACTCGAGCCTCTTATCAATTTAAGCTATCGCTCCTAGCTATGCTACCCTTGAGTCCCAAATTAAACACTGATAAAACTTCAAATGGCCCTAACTTCTATAAGGTGCGTCCTATACCTATCAAAGTTTGCAACATTCAAATGCTTGCAACTTTTTACTGGAGCGTAATAAAATCTTGAAATTTTGTGACAATAAGTTACTCGTGCCTCTTGTCAATTTAAGCTATCGCTCGTAGCTATGCTTCCCTTGAGTCCAAAATAAAACACTGTTAAAGCTTCTATACGGTGAGTCCTTTACCTATCAAAGTTTGCAACATTCAAATGCTTGCACCTTTTTACTGGAGCGTCATAAAATCTTGAAATTTTGTGACAATACACTACTCGTGCCTTTTGTCAATTTAAGCTATCGCTCATAGCTATGGTACCCTTGGCTCCAAAATAAAACACTGATGAAACTTCAAATTAAGTTATCGCTCGTAGCTATGCTACCCTTGAGTCTCAAATCAAACACTGCTTAACTTCAAATGGCCCTAACTTCTATACTGTGTATCCTATACCTATCACAGTTTGCAATATTCAAATGTTTGCAACTTTTTACTGGAGCGTCATAGAACCTTGAAATTTTGTGCCAATGAAGTACTCGAGCCTCTTATCAATTTAAGCTACCGCTCATAGCTATGCTACCTTTGAGTCCAAAATAAAACGCTGATAAAACTTCAAATTGCCCCAACTTCTATGCAGTGCGTCCTATACCTATCAAAGTATGCAACATTCAAATGCTTGCAACTTTTTACTTGAGCGTAATAAAATCTTGAAATTTTGTGACAATAAATTACTCGTGCCTCTTGTCAATTCAAGCTATAGCTCGTAGCTATGGTACCCTTGAGTCCAAAATAACACACTGACAAAACTTCAAATGGCCCTAACTTCTATACGGTGTGTCCTACACTATCAAAGTTTGCAACATTCTATTGCTTGTAACTTTCTACTGGAGGGTCATAAAATCTTGAAATTTTATAATAATAAAATACTCGTGCCTCTTGTCAATTTAAGATATCGCTCGTAGCTATGCTACCCTTGAGTCCCAAATTAAACACTGAAAAAACTTCAAATGGCCCTAACTTCTGTACTGTGCATCCTATACCTATCAAAGTTTGCAACATTCAAATACTTGTAACTTTTTACTGGAGCGTCATAAAACCTTGAAATTTTGTGCCAATGAAGTACTCGAGGCTCTTGTCAATTAAAGTTATCGCTCATAGATATGCTACCTTTGAGTCCCAAATCAAACACTGATAAAACTTTAAATGACCCTAACTTCTATACGGTGGATCCTATACCTATCAAAGTTTGCTTATAACTTTTAACTGGAGCGTCATAAAACCTTAAAATTTTCTGACAATGAAGTATTCGAGCCTGTTATCAATTTAAGCTATCGCTTATAGCTATGCTACCCTTGAGCCCAAAATAACACACTGACAAAACTTCAAATGGCCCTAACTTCTATACGGTGTGTCCTACACTATCAAAGTTTGCAACATTCAAATGCTTGTAACTTTTTACTGGAGCGTCATAAAACCCTGAAAATTTTGTGTCAAAGTACTCGTTACTTTTGTCAATTTAAGCTATCGCTCATAGCTATTCTACCCTGGAGTCCAAAATAAAACACTGATAAAGCTTCAAATGGCCCAAACTTCTATACGGTGCGTCCTATACCTATCAAAGTTTGCTACATTCAAATGCTTGCAACTTTTTACTGGAGCGTCATAAAACCTGGAAATTTTGTGACAATGAAGTACTCGAGCCTCTTATCAATTTAAGCTATCGCTCCTAGCTATGCTACCCTTGAGTCCAAAATAAAACACTGATAAAACTTCAAATGGCCCTAACTTCTATACTGTGCATCCTATACCTATCAAAGTTTGCAACATTCAAATGCTTGTAACTTTTTACTGGAGCGTCATAAAACCTTGAAATTTTGTGACAATGAAGTACTCGAGCCTCTTATCAATTTAAGCTATCGCTCATAGCTATGCTACGCTTGATTCAAAAATAAGACACTGATAAAACTTCAAATGGCCTTAACTTCTATACGGTGCGTCCTATACCTATCACAATTTGCAACATTCAAATGTTTGTAACTTTTTACTGGAGCGTCATAAAACCCTGAAAATTTTGTGACAATAAAGTACTCGTTCCTCTTGTCAATTTAAGCTATCGCTCATAGCTATTCGACCCTTGAGTCCAAAATAAAACACTGATGAAACTTCAAATGGCCTTAACTTCTATACGGTGCGTCCTATACCTATCAAAATTTGCAACATTCAAATGCTTGTAACTTTTTACTGGAGCGTCATAAAACCCTGAAAATTTTGTGACAACAAAGTACTCGTTACTTTTGTCAATTTAAGCTATCGCTCATAGCTATGCTACCCTGGAGTCCAAAATAAAACACTAATAAAGCTTCAAATGGCCCAAACTTCTATACGGTGCTTCCTTTACCTATCAAAATTTGCAACATTCAAATGCTTGTAACTTTTTACTGGAGCGTCATAAAACCTTGAAATTTTGTGACAATGAAGTACTCGAGCCTCTTATCAATTTAAGCTATCGCTCATAGCTATGCTACCCTTGATTCAAAAATAAGACACTGATAAAACTTCAAATGGCCTTAACTTCTATACGGTGCGTCCTATACCCATCAAAGTTTGCAACAATCAAATGCTTGGAACTTTTTACTGGAGCGTCATAAAATCTTGAAATTTTGTGACAATGAAGTACTCGAGGCTCTTATCAATTTAAGCTATAGCTCGTAGCTATGCTACCCTTGAGTCCCAAATCAAACACTGATAAAACTTCAAATGGCCCTAACTTCTATACTGTGCATCCTATACCTATCAAAGTTGCAACATTCAAATGCTTGCTACTTTTTACTGGAGGGTCATAAAATCTTGAAATTTTGTGACAATGAAGTACTCGAGCCTCTTATCAATTTAAGGTATCGCTCATAGCTATGCTACCCTTGATTAAAAAATAAGACACTGATAAAACTTCAAATGGCCCTAACTTCTATATGGTGCATACAACCTCTATCAAAGTTTGCAAAATTCAAATGCTTGTAACTTTTTACTGGAGCGTAAGTACTCGTGCCTCTTGTCAATTTAAGCTATCACTCATAGCAATGCTGCTCTTGAGTCCCAAAACAAACACTGATAAAACTTCAAATGGCCCTAAATTCTATACTGTGCATCCTGTACCTATCAAAAGTTTGAAACATTCAAATGTTTGTAATTTTTTACTGGAGCCTCATAACCCCTTGAAATTTTGTGACAATGAAGCACTCGAGCCTCTTATCAATTTAAGCTATCGCTCCTAGCTATGCTACCCTTGAGTCCCAAATTAAACACTGATAAAACTTCAAATGGCCCTAACTTCTATAAGGTGCGTCCTATACCTATCAAAGTTTGCAACATTCAAATGCTTGCAACTTTTTACTGGAGCGTAATAAAATCTTGAAATTTTGTGACAATAAGTTACTCGTGCCTCTTGTCAATTTAAGCTATCGCTCGTAGCTATGCTTCCCTTGAGTCCAAAATAAAACACTGTTAAAGCTTCTATACGGTGAGTCCTTTACCTATCAAAGTTTGCAACATTCAAATGCTTGCACCTTTTTACTGGAGCGTCATAAAATCTTGAAATTTTGTGACAATACACTACTCGTGCCTTTTGTCAATTTAAGCTATCGCTCATAGCTATGGTACCCTTGGCTCCAAAATAAAACACTGATGAAACTTCAAATTAAGTTATCGCTCGTAGCTATGCTACCCTTGAGTCTCAAATCAAACACTGCTTAACTTCAAATGGCCCTAACTTCTATACTGTGTATCCTATACCTATCACAGTTTGCAATATTCAAATGTTTGCAACTTTTTACTGGAGCGTCATAGAACCTTGAAATTTTGTGCCAATGAAGTACTCGAGCCTCTTATCAATTTAAGCTACTGCTCATAGCTATGCTACCTTTGAGTCCAAAATAAAACGCTGATAAAACTTCAAATTGCCCCAACTTCTATGCAGTGCGTCCTATACCTATCAAAGTATGCAACATTCAAATGCTTGCAACTTTTTACTTGAGCGTAATAAAATCTTGAAATTTTGTGACAATAAATTACTCGTGCCTCTTGTCAATTCAAGCTATAGCTCGTAGCTATGGTACCCTTGAGTCCAAAATAACACACTGACAAAACTTCAAATGGCCCTAACTTCTATACGGTGTGTCCTACACTATCAAAGTTTGCAACATTCTATTGCTTGTAACTTTCTACTGGAGGGTCATAAAATCTTGAAATTTTATAATAATAAAATACTCGTGCCTCTTGTCAATTTAAGATATCGCTCGTAGCTATGCTACCCTTGAGTCCCAAATTAAACACTGAAAAAACTTCAAATGGCCCTAACTTCTGTACTGTGCATCCTATACCTATCAAAGTTTGCAACATTCAAATACTTGTAACTTTTTACTGGAGCGTCATAAAACCTTGAAATTTTGTGCCAATGAAGTACTCGAGGCTCTTGTCAATTAAAGTTATCGCTCATAGATATGCTACCTTTGAGTCCCAAATCAAACACTGATAAAACTTTAAATGACCCTAACTTCTATACGGTGGATCCTATACCTATCAAAGTTTGCTTATAACTTTTAACTGGAGCGTCATAAAACCTTAAAATTTTCTGACAATGAAGTATTCGAGCCTGTTATCAATTTAAGCTATCGCTTATAGCTATGCTACCCTTGAGCCCAAAATAACACACTGACAAAACTTCAAATGGCCCTAACTTCTATACGGTGTGTCCTACACTATCAAAGTTTGCAACATTCAAATGCTTGTAACTTTTTACTGGAGCGTCATAAAACCCTGAAAATTTTGTGTCAAAGTACTCGTTACTTTTGTCAATTTAAGCTATCGCTCATAGCTATTCTACCCTGGAGTCCAAAATAAAACACTGATAAAGCTTCAAATGGCCCAAACTTCTATACGGTGCGTCCTATACCTATCAAAGTTTGCTACATTCAAATGCTTGCAACTTTTTACTGGAGCGTCATAAAACCTGGAAATTTTGTGACAATGAAGTACTCGAGCCTCTTATCAATTTAAGCTATCGCTCCTAGCTATGCTACCCTTGAGTCCAAAATAAAACACTGATAAAACTTCAAATGGCCCTAACTTCTATACTGTGCATCCTATACCTATCAAAGTTTGCAACATTCAAATGCTTGTAACTTTTTACTGGAGCCTCATAAAACCTTGAAATTTTGTGACAATGAAGTACTCGAGCCTCTTATCAATTTAAGCTATCGCTCATAGCTATACTACCCTTCATTCAAAAATAAGACACTGATAAAACTTCAAATGGCCTTAACTTCTATACGGTGCGTCCTATACCTATCACAATTTGCAACATTCAAATGTTTGTAACTTTTTACTGGAGCGTCATAAAACCCTGAAAATTTTGTGACAATAAAGTACTCGTTCCTCTTGTCAATTTAAGCTATCGCTCATAGCTATTCTACCCTTGAGTCCAAAATAAAACACTGATGAAACTTCAAATGGCCTTAACTTCTATACGGTGCGTCCTATACCTATCAAAATTTGCAACATTCAAATGCTTGTAACTTTTTACTGGAGCGTCATAAAACCCTGAAAATTTTGTGACAATAAAGTACTCGTTACTTTTGTCAATTTAAGCTATCGCTCATAGCTATTCTACCCTGGAGTCCAAAATAAAACACTCATAAAGCTTCAAATGGCCCTAACTTCTATACGGTGCGTCCTATACCTATCAAAATTTGCAACATTCAAATGCTTGTAACTTTTTACTGCAGCGTCATAAAACCTTGAAATTTTGTGACTCGAGCCTCTAATCAATTTAAGCTATCGCTCATAGCTATGCTACCCTTGATTCAAAAATAAGACACTGATAAAACTTCAAATGGCCTTAACTTCTATACGGTGCGTCCTATACCTATCAAAGTTTGCAACAATCAAATGCTTGGAACTTTTTACTGGAGCGTCATAAAACCTTGAAATTTTGTGACAATGAAGTACTCGAGGCTCTTATCAATTTAAGCTATAGCTCGTAGCTATGCTACCCTTGAGTCCCAAATCAAACACTGATAAAACTTCAAATGGCCCTAACTTCTATACTGTGCATCCTATACCTATCAAAGTTGCAACATTCAAATGCTTGCAACTTTTTACTGGAGGGTCATAAAATCTTCAAATTTTGTGACAATGAAGTACTCGAGCCTCTTATCAATTTAAGGTATCGCTCATAGCTATGCTACCCTTGATTAAAAAATAAGACACTGATAAAACTTCAAATGGCCCTAACTTCTATATGGTGCATACAACCCCTATCAAAGTTTGCAAAATTCAAATGCTTGTAACTTTTTACTGGAGCGTAAGTACTCGTGCCTCTTGTCAATTTAAGCTATCGCTCATAGCAATGCTGCTCTTGAGTCCCAAAACAAACACTGATAAAACTTCAAATGGCCCTAAATTCTATACTGTGCATCCTGTACCTATCAAAAGTTTGAAACATTCAAATGTTTGTAATTTTTTACTGGAGCCTCATAACCCCTTGAAATTTTGTGACAATGAAGCAATCGAGCCTCTTATCAATTTAAGCTATCGCTCCTAGCTATGCTACCCTTGAGTCCAAAATAAAACACTGATAAAACTTCAAATGGCCCTAACTTCTATACTGTGCATCCTATACCTATCAAAGTTTGCAACATTCAAATGCTTGTAACTTTTTACTGGAGCGTCATAAAACCTTGAAATTTTGTGACAATAAATAACTCGTGCCTCTTGTCAATTTAAGCTATCGCTCGTAGCTATGCTACCCTTGAGTCCCAAATCAAACACTGATAAAACTTCAAATGGCCCTAACTTCTATACTATGCATCCTATACTTATCAAAGTTTGCAACATTCAACTGCTTGTAACTTTTTACTGGAGCGTCATAAAACCTTGAAATTCTGTGACAATGAAGTACTCGAGCCTCTTATCAATTTAAGCTATCACCTCCTAGCTATGCTACCCTTGAGTCCAAAATAAAACACTGATAAAACTTCAAATGGCCCTAACTTCTATACGGTGCGTCCTATACCTATCAAAAATTGCAACATTCAAATGCTTGGAACTTTTTACTGGAGCGTAGAAAAATCTTGGAATTTTGTGACAATAAATTACTCGTGCCTCTTGTCAATTTAAGCTATCGCTCATAGCTATGCTACCCTTGACTACAAAATAAAACACTGATAAAACTTCAAATGGCCCAAACTTCTATACGGTGCGTCCTATACCTATTAAAGTTTGCAACATTCAAATGCTTGCAACTTTTTACTGGAGAGTAATAAAATCTTGAAATTTTGTGACAACAAATTACTCGTGCCTCTTGTCAATTTAAGCTATCGCTCGTAGCTATGCTACTCTTGAGTCCCAAATCAAACACTGATAAAACTTCAAATGGGCCTAACTTCTACACTGTGCATCCTATACCTTTCAAAGTTTGCAACATTCAAATGCTTGTAACTTTTTACTGGCGCGTCATAAAACCTTGAAATTTTGTGACAATGAAATACTCGAGCCTCTTATCAATTTAAGCTATCGCTTCTAGCTATGCTACCCTTGAGTCCAAAATAAAACACTGATGAAACTTCAAATGGCCGTAACTGCTATACGGTGCGTCCTATACCTATCAAAGTTTGCAACATTCAAACGCTTGTAACCTTTAACTGGAGCGTCATAAAACCTTGAAATTTTGTGACAATGAAGTACTCGAGCCTCTTATCAATTTAAGCTATCGCTCGTAGCTATTCTACCCTTGATAAAACTTTAAATGGCCCCAACTTCTATGCAGTGCGTCCTATACCTATCAAAGTATGCAACATTCAAATGCTTGCAACTTTTTACTTGAGCGTAAAAAAATCTTGAAATTTTGTGACAATAAATTACTCGTGCCTCTTGTCAATTTAAGCTATAGCTCGTAGCTATGGTACTCTTGAGTCCAAAATAACACACTGACAAAACTTCAAATGGCCCTAACTTCTATACGGTGTGTCCTACACTATCAAAGTTTGCAACATTCTATTGCTTGTAACTTTCTACTGGAGGGTCATAAAATCTTGAAATTTTATGATAATAAAATACTCGTGCCTCTTGTCAATTTAAGCTATCGCTCGTAGCTATGCTACCCTTGAGTCCCAAATTAAACACTGATAAAACTTCAAATGGCCCTAACTTCTATACTGTGCATCCTATACCTATCAAAGTTTGCAACATTCAAATACTTGTAACTTTTTACTGGAGCGTCATAAAACCTTGAAATTTTATGCCAATGAAGTACTCGAGGCTCTTGTCAATTAAAGTTATCGCTCATAGCTATGCTACCCTTAAGTCCCAAATCAAACACTGATAAAACTTTAAATGACCCTAACTTCTATACGGTGGATCCTATACCTATCAAAGTTTGCTTATAACTTTTAACTGGAGCGTCATAAAAACTTAAAATTTTCTGACAATGAAGTATTCGAGCCTGTTATCAATTTAAGCTATCGCTTATAGCTATACTACCCTTGAGTCCAAAATAACACACTGACAAAACTTCAAATGGCCCTAACTTCTATACGGTGTGTCCTACACTATCAAAGTTTGCAACATTCAAATGCTTGTAACTTTTTACTGGAGCGTCATAAAACCCTGAAAATTTTGTGACAATAAAGTACTCGTTACTTTTGTCAATTTAAGCTATCGCTCATAGCTATTCTACCCTGGAGTCCAAAATAAAACACTGATAAAGCTTCAAATGGCCCTAACTTCTATACGGTGCGTCCTATACCTATCAAAGTTTGCTACATTCAAATGCTTGCAACTTTTTACTGGAGCGTCATAAAACCTGGAAATTTTGTGACAATGAAGTACTCGAGCCTCTTATCAATTTAAGCTATCGCTCCTAGCTATGCTACCCTTGAGTCCAAAATAAAACACTGATAAAACTTCAAATGGCCCTAACTTCTATACTGTGCATCCTATACCTATCAAAGTTTGCAACATTCAAATGCTTGTAACTTTTTACTGGAGCGTCATAAAACCTTGAAATTTTGTGACAATGAAGTACTCGAGCCTCTTATCAATTTAAGCTATCGCTCATAGCTATGCTACCCTTGATTCAAAAATAAGACACTGATAAAACTGCAAATGGCCTTAACTTCTATACGGTGCATCCTATACCTATCACAATTTGCAACATTCAAATGTTTGTAACTTTTTACTGGAGCGTCATAAAACCCTGAAAATTTTGTGACAATAAAGTACTCGTTCCTCTTGTCAATTTAAGCTATCGCTCATAGCTATTCTACCCTTGAGTCCACAATAAAACACTGATGAAACTTCAAATGGCCTTAACTTCTATACGGTGCGTCCTATACCTATCAAAATTTGCAACATTCAAATGCTTGTAACTTTTTACTGGAGCGTCATAAAACCCTGAAAATTTTGTGACAATAAAGTACTCGTTACTTTTGTCAATTTAAGCTATCGCTCATAGCTATTCTACCCTGGAGTCCAAAATAAAACACTCATAAAGCTTCAAATGGCCCAAACTTCTATACGGTGCGTCCTATACCTATCAAAATTTGCAACATTCAAATGCTTGTAACTTTTTACTGGAGCGTCATAAAACCTTGAAATTTTGTGACAATGAAGTACTCGAGCCTCTTATCAATTTAAGCTATCGCTCATAGCTATGCTACCCTTGATTCAAAAATAAGACACTGATAAAACTTCAAATGGCCTTAACTTCTATACGGTGCGTCCTATACCTATCAAAGTTTGCAACAATCAAATGCTTGGAACTTTTTACTGGAGCGTCATAAAACCTTGAAATTTTGTGACAATGAAGTACTCGAGGCTCTTATCAATTTAAGCTATAGCTCGTAGCTATGCTACCCTTGAGTCCCAAATCAAACACTAATAAAACTTCAAATGGCCCTAACTTCTATACTGTGCATCCTGTACCTATCAAAAGTTTGGAACATTCAAATGTTTGTAATTTTTAACTGGAGCCTCATAACCCCTTGAAATTTTGTGACAATGAAGCACTCGAGCCTCTTATCAATTTAAGCTATCGCTCCTAGCTATGCTGCTCTTGAGTCCCAAAACAAACACTGATAAAACTTCAAATGGCCCTAAATTCTATACTGTGCATCCTGTACCTATCAAAAGTTTGGAACATTCAAATGTTTGTAATTTTTTACTGGAGCCTCATAACCCCTTGAAATTTTGTGACAATGAAGCACTCGAGCCTCTTATCAATTTAAGCTATCGCTCCTAGCTATGCTACCCTTGAGTCCAAAATAAAACACTGATAAAACTTCAAATGGCCCTAACTTCTATACTGTGCATCCTATACCTATCAAAGTTTGCAACATTCAAATGCTTGTAACTTTTTACTGGAGCGTCATAAAACCTTGAAATTTTGTGACAATAAATAACTCGTGCTTCTTGTCAATTTAAGCTATCGCTCGTAGCTATGCTACCCTTGAGTCCCAAATCAAACACTGATAAAACTTCAAATGGCCCTAACTTCTATACTATGCTATACTTATCAAAGTTTGCAACATTCAAATGCTTGTAACTTTTTACTGGAGCGTCATAAAACCTTGAAATTCTGTGACAATGAAGTACTCGAGCCTCTTATCAATTTAAGCTATCACCTCCTAGCTATGCTACCCTTGAGTCCAAAATAAAACACTGATAAAACTTCAAATGGCCCTAACTTCTATACGGTGCGTCCTATACCTATCAAAAATTGCAACATTCAAATGCTTGGAACTTTTTACTGGAGCGTAGAAAAATCTTGGAATTTTGTGACAATAAATTACTCGTGCCTCTTGTCAATTTAAGCTATCGCTCATAGCTATGCTACCCTTGACTACAAAATAAAACACTGATAAAACTTCAAATTGCCCAAACTTCTATACGGTGCGTCCTATACCTATTAAAGTTTGCAACATTCAAATGCTTGCAACTTTTTACTGGAGAGTAATAAAATCTTGAAATTTTGTGACAACAAATTACTCGTGCCTCTTGTCAATTTAAGCTTTCGCTCGTAGCTATGCTACCCCTGAGTCCCAAATCAAACACTGATAAAACTTCAAATGGCCCTAACTTCTACACTGTTCATCCTATACCTATCAAAGTTTGCAACATTCAAATGCTTGTAACTTTTTACTGGAGCGTCATAAAACCTTGAAATTTTGTGACAATGAAATACTCGAGCCTCTTATCAATTTAAGCTATCGCTTCTAGCTATGCTACCCTTGAGTCCAAAATAAAACGCTGATGAAACTTCAAATGGCCGTAACTGCTATACGGTGCGTCCTATACCTATCAAAGTTTGCAACATTCAAACGCTTGTAACTTTTAACTGGAGCGTCATAAAACCTTGAAATTTTGTGACAATGAAGTACTCGAGCCTCTTATCAATTTAATCTATCGCTCGTAGCTATTCTACCCTTGAGTGCAAAATAAAACACTGATAAAATTCAAATGGCCCTTCCTTCTATACGGTGCGTCCTATACCTATTAAACTTTGCAGCATTCAAATGCTTGCAACTTTTTACTGGAGCGTCATAAAACCTTGAAATTTTGTGACAATGAAGTACTCGAGCCTCTTATCAATTTAAGCTATCGCTCATAGCTATGCTACCCTTGATTCAAAAATAAGACACTGATAAAACTTCAAATGGCCTTAACTTCTATACGGTGCGTCCTATACCTATCAAAGTTTGCAACAATCAAATGCTTGGAACTTTTTACTGGAACGTCATAAAACCTTGAAATTTTGTGACAATGAAGTACTCGAGGCTCTTATCAATTTAAGCTATAGCTCGTAGCTATGCTACCCTTGAGTCCCAAATCAAACACTAATAAAACTTCAAATGGCCCTAACTTCTATACTGTGCATCCTGTACCTATCAAAAGTTTGGAACATTCAAATGCTTGCAACTTTTTACTGGTGCGTAATTAAATCTTGAAATTTTGTGACAATAAATTACCCGTGCCTCTTGTCAATTTAGGCTATCGCTCATAGATATGCTCCCCTTGAGTCCCAAATCAAACACTGATAAAACATCAAATGGCCCTTACTTCTATACTGTGCATCCTATACTTATCAAAGTTTGCAACATTCAAATGCTTGTAACTTTTTACTGGAGCGTCATAAAACCTTGAAATTCTGTGACAATGAAGTACTCGAGCCTCTTATCAATTTAAGCTATCACCTCCTAGCTATGCTACCCTTGAGGCAAAAATAAAACACTGATAAAACTTCAAATGGCCCTAACTTCTATACGGTGCGTCCTATACCTATCAAAAATTGCAACATTCAAATGCTTGGAACTTTTTACTGGAGCGTAGAAAAATCTTGGAATTTTGTGACAATAAATTACTCGTGCCTCTTGTCAATTTAAGCTATCGCTCATAGCTATGCTACCCTTGACTACAAAACAAGACACTGATAAAAATTCAAACGGCCCAAACTTCTATACGGTGCGTCCTATACCTATTAAAGTTTGCAACATTCAAATGCTTGTAACTTTTTACTGGAGCGTAAGTACTCGTGCCTCTTGTCAATTTAAGCTATCGCTCATAGCAATGCTGCCCTTGAGTCCCAAAATAAACACTGATAAAACTTCAAATGGCCCTAACTTCTATACTGTGCATCCTGTACCTATCAAAACTTTGAAACATTCAAATGCTTGTAACTTTTTACTGGAGCCTCATAACCCCTTGAAATTTTGTGACAATGAAATACTCGAGCCTCTTATCAATTTAAGCTATCGCTTCTAGCTATGCTACCCTTGAGTCCAAAATAAAACACTGATGAAACTTCAAATGGCCGTAACTGCTATACGGTGCGTCCTATACCTATCAAAGTTTTCAACATTCAAACGCTTGTAACTTTTAACTGGAGCGTAATAAAATCTTGAAACTTTGTGACAATAAAGTACTCGTGCCTCTTGTCAATTTAAGCTATCGCTCGTAGCTATGCTACCCTTGAGTCCCAAATCAAACACTGATAAAACTTCAAATGGCCCTAACTTCTATACTGTGCATCCTAAACCTATCAAAGTTTGCAACATTCAAATGCTTGCAACTTTTTACTGGAGCGTCATAAAACCTTGAAATTCTGTGACAATGAAGTACTCGAGCCTCTTATCAATTTAAGCTATCACCTCCTAGCTATGCTACCCTTGAGTCCAAAATAAAACACTGATAAAACTTCAAATGGCCCTAACTTCTATACGGTGCGTCCTACACCTATCAAAAATTGCAACATTCAAATGCTTGGAACTTTTTACTGGAGCGTAGAAAAATCTTGGAATTTTGTGACAATAAATTACTCGTGCCTCTTGTCAATTTAAGCTATCGCTCATAGCTATGCTACCCTTGACTACAAAATAAAACACTGATAAAAATTCAAACGGCCCAAACTTCTATACGGTGCGTCCTATACCTATTAAAGTTTGCAACATTCAAATGCTTGTAACTTTTTACTGGAGCGTAAGTACTCGTGCCTCTTGTCAATTTAAGCTATCGCTCATAGCAATGCTGCCCTTGAGTCCCAAAATAAACACTGATAAAACTTCAAATGGCCCTAACTTCTATACTGTGCATCCTGTACCTATCAAAACTTTGAAACATTCAAATGCTTGTAACTTTTTACTGGAGCCTCATAACCCCTTGAAATTTTGTGACAATGAAATACTCGAGCCTCTTATCAATTTAATCTATCGCTTCTAGCTATGCTACCCTTGAGTCCAAAATAAAACACTGATGAAACTTCAAATGGCCGTAACTGCTATACGGTGCGTCCTATATCTATCAAAGTTTTCAACATTCAAACGCTTGTAACTTTTAACTGGAGCGTAATAAAATCTTGAAACATTGTGACAATAAAGTACTCGTGCCTCTTGTCAATTTAAGCTATCGCTCGTAGCTATGCTACCCTTGAGTCCCAAATCAAACACTGATAAAACTTCAAATGGCCCTAACTTCTATACTGTGCATCCTATACCTATCAAAGTTTGCAACATTCAAATGCTTGCAACTTTTTACTGGAGCGTCATAAAATCTTGAAATTTTGTGACAATGAAGTACTCGAGCCTCTTATCAATTTAAGCTATCGCTCATAGCTATGCTACCCTTGATTCAAAAATAAAACACTGATAAAACTTCAAATGGCCCTAGCTTCTATATGGTGCATGCAACCCCTATCAAAGTTTGCAACATTCAAATGCTTGTAACTTTTTACTGGAGCGAAAGTAATCGTGCCTCTTGTCAATTTAAGCAATCGCTCATAGCAATACTGCCCTTGAGTCCCAAAGCAAACACTGATAAAACTTCAAATGGCCCCAACGTCTATACTGTGCATCCTGTACCTAAAAAAAGTTTGAAACATTCAAATGCTTGTAACTTTTTACTGGAGCCTCATAACCCCTTGAAATTTTCTGACAATGAAGCACTCGAGCCTCTTATCAATTTAAGCTATCGCTCCTAGCTATGCTACCCTTGAGTCCAAAATAAAACACTGATAAAACTTCAAATGGCCCTAACTTCTATACTGTGCATCCTATACCTATCAAAGTTTGCAACATTCAAATGCTTGTAAATTTTTACTGGAGCGTCATAAAACCTTGAAATTTTGTGACAGTAAATAACTCGTGCCTCTTGTCAATTTAAGCTATCGCTCGTAGCTATGCTACCCTTGAGTCCCAAATCAAACACTGATAAAACTTCAAATGGCCCTAACTTCTATACTATGCATCCTATACTTATCAAAGTTTGCAACATTCAAATTCTTGTAACTTTTTACTGGAGCGTCATAAAACCTTGAAATTCTGTGACAATGAAGTACTCGAGCCTCTTATCAATTTAAGCTATCACCTCCTAGCTATGCTACCCTTGAGTCCAAAATAAAACACTGATAAAACTTCAAATGGCCCTAACTTCTATACGGTGCGTCCTATACCTATCAAAAATTGCAACATTCAAATGCTTGGAACTTTTTACTGGAGCGTAGAAAAATCTTGGAATTTTGTGACAATAAATTACTCGTGCCTCTTGTCAATTTAAGCTATCGCTCATAGCTATGCTACCCTTGACTACAAAATAAAACACTGATAAAAATTCAAACGGCCCAAACTTCTATACGGTGCGTCCTATACCTATTAAAGTTTGCAACATTCAAATGCTTGTAACTTTTTACTGGAGCGTAAGTACTCGTGCCTCTTGTCAATTTAAGCTATCGCTCATAGCAATGCTGCCCTTGAGTCCCAAAATAAACACTGATAAAACTTCAAATGGCCCTAACTTCTATACTGTGCATCCTGTACCTATCAAAACTTTGAAACATTCAAATGCTTGTAACTTTTTACTGGAGCCTCATAACCCCTTGAAATTTTGTGACAATGAAATTCTCGAGCCTCTTAGCAATTTAAGCTATCGCTTCTAGCTATGCTACCCTTGAGTCCAAAATAAAACACTGATGAAACTTCAAATGGCCGTAACTGCTATACGGTGCGTCCTATACCTATCAAAGTTTTCAACATTCAAACGCTTGTAACTTTTAACTGGAGCGTCATAAAACCTTGAAATTTTGTGACAATGAAGTACTCGAGGCTCTTATCAATTTAAGCTATCGCTCGTAGCTATGCTACCCTTGAGTCCCAAATCAAACACTGATAAAATTTCACATGGCCCTAACTTGTATACTGTGCATCCTATACCTATCAAAGTTTGCAACATTCAAATGCTTGCAACTTTTTACTGGAGCGTCATAAAACCTTGAAATTTTGTGACAATGAAATACTCGAGCCTCTTATCAATTTAAGCTATCGCTTCTAGCTATGCTACCCTTTAGTCCAAAATAAAACACTGATGAAACTTCAAATGGCCGTAACTGCTATACGGTGCGTCCTATACCTATCAAAGTTTGCAACATTCAAACGCTTGTAACTTTTAACTGGAGCGTCATAAAACCTTGAAATTTTGTGTCAATGAAGTACTCGAGGCTCTTATCAATTTAAGCTATCGCTCGTAGCTATGCTACCCTTGAGTCCCAAATCAAACACTGATAAAACTTCAAATGGCCCTAACTTATATACTGTGCATCCTATACCTATCAAAGTTTGCAACATTCAAATGCTTGCAACTTTTTACTGGAGCGTCATAAAATCTTGAAATTTTGTGACAATGAAGTACTCGAGCCTCTTATCAATTTAAGCTATCGCTCATAGCTATGCTACCCTTGCTTCAAAAATAAGACACTGATAAAACTTCAAATGGCCCTAGCTTCTATATGGTGCATACAACCCCTATCAAAGTTTGCAACATTCAAATGCTATTAACTTTTTACTATAGCGTAAGTACTCGTGCCTCTTGTCAATTTAACCTATCGCTCATAGCAATGCTGCCCTTGAGTCCCAAATCAAACACTGATAAAACTTCAAATGACCCTAACTTCTATACTGTGCATCTTGTACCTATCAAAAGTTTGAAACATTCAAATGCTTGTAACTTTTTACTGGAGCCTCATAACCACTTGAAATTTTGTGACAATGAAGCACTCGAGCTTCTTATCAATTTAAGCTATCGCTCCTAGCTATGCTACCCTTGAGTCCAAAATAAAACACTGATAAAACTTCAAATGGCCCTAACTTCTATACTGTGCATCCTATACCTATCAAAGTTTGCAGCATTCAAATGCTTGTAACTTTTTACTGGAGCGTCATAAAACCTTGAAATTTTGTGACAATAAATAACTCGTGCCTCTTGTCAATTTAAGCTATCGCTCGTAGCTATGCTACCCTTGAGTCCCAAATCAAACACTGATAAAACTTCAAATGGCCCTAACTTCTATACTATGCATCCTATACTTATCAAAGTTTGCAACATTCAAATGCTTGTAACTTTTTACTGGAGCGTCATAAAACCTTGAAATTCTGTGACAATGAAGTACTCGAGCCTCTTATCAATTTTAGCTATCACCTCCTAGCTATGCTACCCTTGAGTCCAAAAAAAAACACTGATAAAACTTCAAATGGCCCTAACTTCTATACGGTGCGTCCTATACCTATCAAAAATTGCAACATTCAAATGCTTGGAACTTTTTACTGGAGCGTAGAAAAATCTTGGAATTTTGTGACAATAAATTACTCGTGCCTCTTGTCAATTTAAGCTATCGCTCATAGCTATGCTACCCTTGACTACAAAATAAAACACTGATAAAAATTCAAACGGCCCAAACTTCTATACGGTGCGTCCTATACCTATTAAAGTTTGCAACATTCAAATGCTTGAAACTTTTTACTGGAGCGTAAGTACTCGTGCCTCTTGTCAATTTAAGCTATCGCTCATAGCAATGCTGCCCTTGAGTCCCAAAATAAACACTGATAAAACTTCAAATGGCCCTAACTTCTATACTGTGCATCCTGTACCTATCAAAACTTTGAAACATTCAAATGCTTGTAACTTTTTACTGGAGCCTCATAACCCCTTGAAATTTTGTGACAATGAAATACTCGAGCCTCTTATCAATTTAATCTATCGCTTCTAGCTATGCTACCCTTGAGTCCAAAATAAAACACTGATGAAACTTCAAATGGCCGTAACTGCTATACGGTGCGTCCTATACCTATCAAAGTTTTCAACATTCAAACGCTTGTAACTTTTAACTGGAGCGTAATAAAATCTTGAAACTTTGTGACAATAAAGTACTCGTGCCTCTTGTCAATTTAAGCTATCGCTCGTAGCTATGCTACCCTTGAGTCCCAAATCAAACACTGATAAAACTTCAAATGGCCCTAACTTCTATACTGTGCATCCTATACCTATCAAAGTTTGCAACATTCAAATGCTTGCAACTTTTTACTGGAGCGTCATAAAATCTTGAAATTTTGTGACAATGAAGTACTCGAGCCTCTTATCAATTTAAGCTATCGCTCATAGCTATGCTACCCTTGATTCAAAAATAAAACACTGATAAAACTTCAAATGGCCCTAGCTTCTATATGGTGCATGCAACCCCTATCAAAGTTTGCAACATTCAAATGCTTGTAACTTTTTACTGGAGCGAAAGTAATCGTGCCTCTTGTCAATTTAAGCAATCGCTCATAGCAATACTGCCCTTGAGTCCCAAAGCAAACACTGATAAAACTTCAAATGGCCCCAACGTCTATACTGTGCATCCTGTACCTAAAAAAAGTTTGAAACATTCAAATGCTTGTAACTTTTTACTGGAGCCTCATAACCCCTTGAAATTTTCTGACAATGAAGCACTCGAGCCTCTTATCAATTTAAGCTATCGCTCCTAGCTATGCTACCCTTGAGTCCAAAATAAAACACTGATAAAACTTCAAATGGCCCTAACTTCTATACTGTGCATCCTATACCTATCAAAGTTTGCAACATTCAAATGCTTGTAAATTTTTACTGGAGCGTCATAAAACCTTGAAATTTTGTGACAGTAAATAACTCGTGCCTCTTGTCAATTTAAGCTATCGCTCGTAGCTATGCTACCCTTGAGTCCCAAATCACACACTGATAAAACTTCAAATGGCCCTAACTTCTATACTATGCATCCTATACTTATCAAAGTTTGCAACATTCAAATTCTTGTAACTTTTTACTGGAGCGTCATAAAACCTTGAAATTCTGTGACAATGAAGTACTCGAGCCTCTTATCAATTTAAGCTATCACCTCCTAGCTATGCTACCCTTGAGTCCAAAATAAAACACTGATAAAACTTCAAATGGCCCTAACTTCTATACGGTGCGTCCTATACCTATCAAAAATTGCAACATTCAAATGCTTGGAACTTTTTACTGGAGCGTAGAAAAATCTTGGAATTTTGTGACAATAAATTACTCGTGCCTCTTGTCAATTTAAGCTATCGCTCATAGCTATGCTACCCTTGACTACAAAATAAAACACTGATAAAAATTCAAACGGCCCAAACTTCTATACGGTGCGTCCTATACCTATTAAAGTTTGCAACATTCAAATGCTTGTAACTTTTTACTGGAGCGTAAGTACTCGTGCCTCTTGTCAATTTAAGCTATCGCTCATAGCAATGCTGCCCTTGAGTCCCAAAATAAACACTGATAAAACTTCAAATGGCCCTAACTTCTATACTGTGCATCCTGTACCTATCAAAACTTTGAAACATTCAAATGCTTGTAACTTTTTACTGGAGCCTCATAACCCCTTGAAATTTTGTGACAATGAAATACTCGAGCCTCTTATCAATTTAAGCTATCGCTTCTAGCTATGCTACCCTTGAGTCCAAAATAAAACACTGATGAAACTTCAAATGGCCGTAACTGCTATACGGTGCGTCCTATACCTATCAAAGTTTTCAACATTCAAACGCTTGTAACTTTTAACTGGAGCGTCATAAAACCTTGAAATTTTGTGACAATGAAGTACTCGAGGCTCTTATCAATTTAAGCTATCGCTCGTAGCTATGCTACCCTTGAGTCCCAAATCAAACACTGATAAAATTTCACATGGCCCTAACTTGTATACTGTGCATCCTATACCTATCAAAGTTTGCAACATTCAAATGCTTGCAACTTTTTACTGGAGCGTCATAAAACCTTGAAATTTTGTGACAATGAAATACTCGAGCCTCTTATCAATTTAAGCTATCGCTTCTAGCTATGCTACCCTTTAGTCCAAAATAAAACACTGATGAAACTTCAAATGGCCGTAACTGCTATACGGTGCGTCCTATACCTATCAAAGTTTGCAACATTCAAACGCTTGTAACTTTTAACTGGAGCGTCATAAAACCTTGAAATTTTGTGTCAATGAAGTACTCGAGGCTCTTATCAATTTAAGCTATCGCTCGTAGCTATGCTACCCTTGAGTCCCAAATCAAACACTGATAAAACTTCAAATGGCCCTAACTTATATACTGTGCATCCTATACCTATCAAAGTTTGCAACATTCAAATGCTTGCAACTTTTTACTGGAGCGTCATAAAATCTTGAAATTTTGTGACAATGAAGTACTCGAGCCTCTTATCAATTTAAGCTATCGCTCATAGCTATGCTACCCTTGCTTCCAAAATAAGACACTGATAAAACTTCAAATGGCCCTAGCTTCTATATGGTGCATACAACCCCTATCAAAGTTTGCAACATTCAAATGCTATTAACTTTTTACTGGAGCGTAAGTACTCGTGCCTCTTGTCAATTTAAGCTATCGCTCATAGCAATGCTGCCCTTGAGTCCCAAATCAAACACTGATAAAACTTCAAATGACCCTAACTTCTATACTGTGCATCTTGTACCTATCAAAAGTTTGAAACATTCAAATGCTTGTAACTTTTTACTGGAGCCTCATAACCACTTGAAATTTTGTGACAATGAAGCACTCGAGCTTCTTATCAATTTAAGCTATCGCTCCTAGCTATGCTACCCTTGAGTCCAAAATAAAACACTGATAAAACTTCAAATGGCCCTAACTTCTATACTATGCATCCTATACTTATCAAAGTTTGCAACATTCAAATGCTTGTAACTTTTTACTGGAGCGTCATAAAACCTTGAAATTCTGTGACAATGAAGTACTCGAGCCTCTTATCAATTTTAGCTATCAGCTCCTAGCTATGCTACCCTTGAGTCCAAAATAAAACACTGATAAAACTTCAAATGGCCCTAACTTCTATACGGTGCGTCCTATACCTATCAAAAATTGCAACATTCAAATGCTTGGAACTTTTTACTGGAGCGTAGAAAAATCTTGGAATTTTGTGACAATAAATTACTCGTGCCTCTTGTCAATTTAAGCTATCGCTCATAGCTATGCTACCCTTGACTACAAAATAAAACACTGATAAAACTTCAAATGGCCTAAACTTCTATACGGTGCGTCCTATACCTATTAAAGTTTGCAACATTCAAATGCTTGCAACTTTTTACTGGAGCGTAATAAAATCTTGAAATTTTGTGACAACAAATTACTCGTGCCTCTTGTCAATTTAAGCTATCGGTCGTAGCTATGCTACCCTTGAGTCCCAAATCAAACACTGATAAAACTTCAAATGGCCCTAACTTCTACACTGTGGATCCTATACCTATCAAAGTTTGCAACATTCAAATGCTTGGAACTTTTTACTGGAGCGTAGAAAAATCTTGGAATTTTGTGACAATAAATTACTCGTGCCTCTTGTCAATTTAAGCTATCGCTCATAGCTATGCTACCCTTGACTACAAAATAAAACACTGATAAAACTTCAAATGGCCCAAACTTCTATACGGTGCGTCCTATACCTATTAAAGTTTGCAACATTCAAATGCTTGTAACTTTTAACTGGAGCGTCATAAAACCTTGCAATTTTGTGACAATGAAGTACTCGAGCCTCTTATCAATTTAAGCTATCGCTCGTAGCTATTCTACCCTTGAGTGCAAAATAAACCACTGATAAAACTTCAAATGGCCCTTACTTCTATACGGTGCGTCCTATACCTATTAAACTTTGCAGCATTCAAATGCTTGCAACTTTTTACTGGTGCGTAATTAAATCTTGAAATTTTGTGACAATAAATTACTCGTGCCTCTTGTCAATTTAGGCTATCGCTCATAGATATGCTACCCTTGAGTCCCAAATCAAACACTGATAAAACTTCAAATGGCCCTTACTTCTATACTGTGCATCCTATACCTATCAAAGTTTGCAACATTCAAATACTTGTAACTTTTTACTGGCGCGTCATAGAACCTTGAAATTTTTGTGACAATGAAGTACTCGGGCCTCTTATCAATTTAAGCTATCGCTCGTAGCTATGCTACCCTTGACTCCAAAATAAAACATTGATAAAACTTCAAATGGCCCTAACTTCTATACTGTGCATCCTATACCTATCAAAGTTTGCAACATTCAAATGCTTGTAACTTTTTACTGGAGCGTCTTAAAACCTGGAAATTTAGTGACAATAAATTACTCGTGCCTCTTGTCAATTTAAGCTATCGCTCGTAGCTATGCTACTCTTGACTCCAAAATAAAACACTGATAAAACTTCAAATGGCCCTAACTTCTATACTGTGCATCCTATACCTATCAAAGTTTGCAACATTCAAATGCTTGTAACTTTTTACTGGAGCCTCATAAAACCTTGAAATTTTGTGACAATGAAGTACTCGAGCCTCTTATCAATTTAAGCTATCACCTCCTAGCTATGCTACCCTTGAGTCCAAAACAAAACACTGATAAAACTTCAAATGGCCCTAACTTCTATACGGTGCGTCCTATACCTATCAAAATTTGCAACATTCAAATGCTTGGAACTTTTTACTGGAGCGTAGACAAATCTTGGAATTTTGTGACAATAAATTACTCGTGCCTCTTGTCAATTTAAGCTATCGCTCATAGCTATGCTACCCTTGACTACAAAATAAAACACTGGTGCGTAATTAAATCTTGAAATTTTGTGACAATAAATTACTCGTGCCTCTTGTCAATTTAGGCTATCGCTCATAGATATGCTACCCTTGAGTCCCAAATCAAACACTGATAAAACTTCAAATGGCCCTTACTTCTATACTGTGCATCCTATACCTATCAAAGTTTGCAACATTCAAATACTTGTAACTTTTTACTGGAGCGTCATAAAACCTTGAAATTTTTGTGACAATGTAGTACTCGGGCCTCTTATCAATTTAAGCTATCGCTCGTAGCTATGCTACCCTTGACTCCAAAATAAAACATTGATAAAACTTTAAATGGCAATAACTTCTATAGTGTGCGTCCTATATCTATCAAAGTTTGCAACATTCAAATGCTTGTAACTTTTTACTGGAGCGTCATAAAACCTGGAAATTTAGTGACAATAAATTACTCGTGCCTCTTGTCAATTTAAGCTATCGCTCGTAGCTATGCTACCCTTGACTCCAAAATAAAACACTGATAAAACTTCAAATGGCCCTAACTTCTATACTGTGCATCCTATACCTATCAAAGTTTGCAACATTCAAATGCTTGTAACTTTTTACTGGAGCCTCATAAAACCTTGAAATTTTGTGACAATGAAGTACTCGAGCCTCTTATCAATTTAAGTTGTCGCTCCTAGCTATGCTACCCTTGAGTCCCAAATCAAACACTGATGAAACTTCAAATGGCCTTAACTTCTATACGGTGCGTCCTATACCTATCAAAATTTGCAACATTCAAATGCTTCTAACTTTTTACTGGAGCGTCATAAAACCCTGAAAATTTTGTGACAATAAAGTACTCGTTACTTTTGTCAATTTAAGCTATCGCTCATAGCTATGCTACCCTTGACTCCAAAATAAAACACTGATAAAACTTCAAATGGCCCTAACTTCTATACTATGCATCCTATACTTATCAAAGTTTGCAACATTCAAATGCTTGTAACTTTTTACTGGAGCCTCATAACCACTTGAAATTTTGTGACAATGAAGCACTCGAGCTTCTTATCAATTTAAGCTATCGCTCCTAGCTATGCTACCCTTGAGTCCAAAATAAAACACTGATAAAACTTCAAATGGCCCTAACTTCTATACTATGCATCCTATACTTATCAAAGTTTGCAACATTCAAATGCTTGTAACTTTTTACTGGAGCGTCATAAAACCTTGAAATTCTGTGACAATGAAGTACTCGAGCCTCTTATCAATTTTAGCTATCAGCTCCTAGCTATGCTACCCTTGAGTCCAAAATAAAACACTGATAAAACTTCAAATGGCCCTAACTTCTATACGGTGCGTCCTATACCTATCAAAAATTGCAACATTCAAATGCTTGGAACTTTTTACTGGAGCGTAGAAAAATCTTGGAATTTTGTGACAATAAATTACTCGTGCCTCTTGTCAATTTAAGCTATCGCTCATAGCTATGCTACCCTTGACTATAAAATAAAACACTGATAAAACTTCAAATGGCCTAAACTTCTATACGGTGCGTCCTATACCTATTAAAGTTTGCAACATTCAAATGCTTGCAACTTTTTACTGGAGCGTAATAAAATCTTGAAATTTTGTGACAACAAATTACTCGTGCCTCTTGTCAATTTAAGCTATCGGTCGTAGCTATGCTACCCTTGAGTCCCAAATCAAACACTGATAAAACTTCAAATGGCCCTAACTTCTACACTGTGGATCCTATACCTATCAAAGTTTGCAACATTCAAATGCTTGGAACTTTTTACTGGAGCGTAGAAAAATCTTGGAATTTTGTGACAATAAATTACTCGTGCCTCTTGTCAATTTAAGCTATCGCTCATAGCTATGCTACCCTTGACTACAAAATAAAACACTGATAAAACTTCAAATGGCCCAAACTTCTATACGGTGCGTCCTATACCTATTAAAGTTTGCAACATTCAAATGCTTGTAACTTTTAACTGGAGCGTCATAAAACCTTGCAATTTTGTGACAATGAAGTACTCGAGCCTCTTATCAATTTAAGCTATCGCTCGTAGCTATTCTACCCTTGAGTGCAAAATAAACCACTGATAAAACTTCAAATGGCCCTTACTTCTATACGGTGCGTCCTATACCTATTAAACTTTGCAGCATTCAAATGCTTGCAACTTTTTACTGGTGCGTAATTAAATCTTGAAATTTTGTGACAATAAATTACTCGTGCCTCTTGTCAATTTAGGCTATCGCTCATAGATATGCTACCCTTGAGTCCCAAATCAAACACTGATAAAACTTCAAATGGCCCTTACTTCTATACTGTGCATCCTATACCTATCAAAGTTTGCAACATTCAAATACTTGTAACTTTTTACTGGCGCGTCATAGAACCTTGAAATTTTTGTGACAATGAAGTACTCGGGCCTCTTATCAATTTAAGCTATCGCTCGTAGCTATGCTACCCTTGACTCCAAAATAAAACATTGATAAAACTTCAAATGGCCCTAACTTCTATACTGTGCATCCTATACCTATCAAAGTTTGCAACATTCAAATGCTTGTAACTTTTTACTGGAGCGTCTTAAAACCTGGAAATTTAGTGACAATAAATTACTCGTGCCTCTTGTCAATTTAAGCTATCGCTCGTAGCTATGCTACTCTTGACTCCAAAATAAAACACTGATAAAACTTCAAATGGCCCTAACTTCTATACTGTGCATCCTATACCTATCAAAGTTTGCAACATTCAAATGCTTGTAACTTTTTACTGGAGCCTCATAAAACCTTGAAATTTTGTGACAATGAAGTACTCGAGCCTCTTATCAATTTAAGCTATCACCTCCTAGCTATGCTACCCTTGAGTCCAAAACAAAACACTGATAAAACTTCAAATGGCCCTAACTTCTATACGGTGCGTCCTATACCTATCAAAATTTCCAACATTCAAATGCTTGGAACTTTTTACTGGAGCGTAGACAAATCTTGGAATTTTGTGACAATAAATTACTCGTGCCTCTTGTCAATTTAAGCTATCGCTCATAGCTATGCTACCCTTGACTACAAAATAAAACACTGGTGCGTAATTAAATCTTGAAATTTTGTGACAATAAATTACTCGTGCCTCTTGTCAATTTAGGCTATCGCTCATAGATATGCTACCCTTGAGTCCCAAATCAAACACTGATAAAACTTCAAATGGCCCTTACTTCTATACTGTGCATCCTATACCTATCAAAGTTTGCAACATTCAAATACTTGTAACTTTTTACTGGAGCGTCATAAAACCTTGAAATTTTTGTGACAATGTAGTACTCGGGCCTCTTATCAATTTAAGCTATCGCTCGTAGCTATGCTACCCTTGACTCCAAAATAAAACATTGATAAAACTTTAAATGGCAATAACTTCTATAGTGTGCGTCCTATATCTATCAAAGTTTGCAACATTCAAATGCTTGTAACTTTTTACTGGAGCGTCATAAAACCTGGAAATTTAGTGACAATAAATTACTCGTGCCTCTTGTCAATTTAAGCTATCGCTCGTAGCTATGCTACCCTTGACTCCAAAATAAAACACTGATAAAACTTCAAATGGCCCTAACTTCTATACTGTGCATCCTATACCTATCAAAGTTTGCAACATTCAAATGCTTGTAACTTTTTACTGGAGCCTCATAAAACCTTGAAATTTTGTGACAATGAAGTACTCGAGCCTCTTATCAATTTAAGTTGTCGCTCCTAGCTATGCTACCCTTGAGTCCCAAATCAAACACTGATGAAACTTCAAATGGCCTTAACTTCTATACGGTGCGTCCTATACCTATCAAAATTTGCAACATTCAAATGCTTCTAACTTTTTACTGGAGCGTCATAAAACCCTGAAAATTTTGTGACAATAAAGTACTCGTTACTTTTGTCAATTTAAGCTATCGCTCATAGCTATTCTACCCTGGAGTCCAAAATAAAACACTGATAAAGCTTCAAATGGCCCAAACTTCTATACGGTGCGTCCTATACCTATCAAAGTTTGCTACATTCAAATGCTTGCAACTTTTTACTGGAGCGTCATAAAACCTGGAAATTTTGTGACAATGAAGTACTGGAGCCTATTATCAATTTAAGCTATCGCTCCTAGCTATGCTACCCTTGAGTCCATAATAAAACACTGATAAAACTTCAAATGGCCCATACTTCTATACGGTGCGTCCTATACCTATTAAAGTTTGCAACATTCAAATGCTTGCAACCTTTTACTGGAGCGTAATAAAATCTTGAAATTTTGTGACAATAAAGTACTCGTGCCTCTTGTCAATTTAAGCTATCGCTCGTAGCTATGCTACCCTTGAGTTCCAAATCAAACACTGATAAAACTTCAAATGGCCCTAGCTTCTACACTGTGCATCCTATACCTATCAAAGTTTGGAACATTCAAATGCTTGTAACTTTTTACTGGAGCGTCATAAAACCTTGGAATTTTGTGACAATGAAGTACTCGAGCCTCTTATCAATTTAAGCTATCGCTCCTAGCTATGCTACCCTTGAGTCCAAAATGAAACACTGATGAAACTTCAAATGGCCGTAACTGCTATACGGTGCGTCCTATACCTATCAAAGTTTGCAACATTCAAACGCTTGCAACTTTTAACTGGAGCGTCATAAAACCTTGAAATTTTGTGACAATGAAGTACTCGAGGCTCTTATCAATTTAAGCTATCGCTCGTAGCTATGCTACCATTGAGTCCCAAATCAAACACTGATAAAACTTCAAATGGCCCTAACTTCTATACTGTGCATCCTATACCTATCAAAGTTTGCAACCTTCAAAAGCTTGCAACTTTTAACTGGAGCGTCATAAAATCTTGAAATTTTGTGACAATGAAGTACTCGAGCCTCTTATCAATTTAAGCTATCGCTTATAGCTATGCTACCCTTGATTCAAAAATAAGACACTGATAAAACTTCAAATGGCCCTAACTTCTATATGGTGCAAACAACCCCTATCAAAGTTTGCAACATTCAAATGCTTGTAACTTTTTACTGGAGCGTAAGTACTCGTGCCTCTTGTCAATTTAAGCTATCGCTCATAGCAATGCTGCCCTTGAGTCCCAAAACAAACACTGATAAAACTTCAAATGGCCCTAACTTCTATACTGTGCATCCTGTACCTATCAAAAGTTTGAAACATTCAAATGCTTGTAACTTTTTACTGGAGCGTCATAAAACCTTGAAATTTTGTGACAATAAATAACTCGTGCCTCTTGTCAATTTATGCTATCGCTCGTAGCTATGCTACCCTTGAGTCCCAAATCAAACACTGATAAAACTTCAAATGGCCCTAACTTCTATACTGTGCATCCTATACCTATCAAAAATTGCAACATTCAAATGCTTGGAACTTTTTACTGGAGCGTAGAAAAATCTTGGAATTTTGTGACAATAAATTACTCGTGCCTCTTGTCAATTTAAGCTATCGCTCATAGCTATGCTACCCTTGACTACAAAATAAAACACTGAAAAAACTTCAAATGGACCAAACTTCTATACGGTGCGTCCTACACCTATTAAAGTTTGCAACATTCAAATGCTTGCAACTTTTTACTGGAGCGTAATAAAATCTTGAAATTTTGTGACAAGAAATTACTCGTGACTCTTGGCAATTTAAGCTATCGCTCGTAGCTATGCTACCCTTGAGTACCAAATCAAACACCGATAAAACTTCAAATGGCCCTAACTTCTACACTGTGCATCCTATACCTATCAAAGTTTGCAACATTCAAATGCTTGTAACTTTTTACTGGAGCGTCATAAAACCTTGAAATTTTGTGACAATGAAATACTCGAGCCTCTTATCAATTTAAGCTATCGCTCCTAGCTATGCTACCCTTGAGTCCAAAATAAAACACTGTTGAAACTTCAAATGGCCGTAACTGCTATACGGTGCGTCCTATACCTATCAAAGTTTGCAACATTCAAACGCTTGTAACTTTTAACTGGAGCGTCATAAAACCTTGAAATTTTGTGACAATGAAGTACTCGAGCCTCTTATCAATTTAAGCTATCGCTCGTAGCTATTCTACCTTTGAGTGCAAAATAAAACACTGATAAAACTTCAAATGGCCCTTACTTCTATACGGTGCGTCCTATACCTATTAAACTTTGCAGCATTCAAATGCTTGCAACTTTTTACTGGTGCGTAATTAAATCGTGAAATTTTGTGACAATAAATTACTCGTGCCTCTTGTCAATTTAAGCTATCGCTCATAGATATGCTACCCTTGAGTCCCAAATCAAAAACTGATAAAACTTCAAATGGCCCTTACTTCTATACTGTGCATCCTATACCTATCAAAGTTTGCAACATTCAAATACTTGTAACTTTTTACTGGAGCGTCATAAAACCTTGAAATTTTGTGACAATGAAATACTCGAGCCTCTTATCAATTTAAGCTATCGCTCCTAGCTATGCTACCCTTGAGTCCAAAATAAAACACTGTTGAAACTTCAAATGGCCGTAACTGCTATACGGTGCGTCCTATACCTATCAAAGTTTGCAACATTCAAACGCTTGTAACTTTTAACTGGAGCGTCATAAAACCTTGAAATTTTGTGACAATGAAGTACTCGAGCCTCTTATCAATTTAAGCTATCGCTCCTAGCTATGCTACCCTTGAGTCCAAAATAAAACACTGTTGAAACTTCAAATGGCCGTAACTGCTATACGGTGCGTCCTATACCTATCAAAGTTTGCAACATTCAAACGCTTGTAACTTTTAACTGGAGCGTCATAAAACCTTGAAATTTTGTGACAATGAAGTACTCGAGCCTCTTATCAATTTAAGCTATCGCTCGTAGCTATTCTACCTTTGAGTGCAAAATAAAACACTGATAAAACTTCAAATGGCCCTTACTTCTATACGGTGCGTCCTATACCTATTAAACTTTGCAGCATTCAAATGCTTGCAACTTTTTACTGGTGCGTAATTAAATCGTGAAATTTTGTGACAATGAAGTACTCGGGCCTCTTATCTATTTAAGCTATCGCTCATAGCTATGCTACCCTTGAGTCCAATATAAAACACTGATAAAACTTAAAATGGCCCTAACTTCTATACGGTGCGTCCTACACCTATCAAAGTTTGCAACATTCTATTGCTTGTAACTTTTTATGGGAGGGTCATAAAACCTTGAAAATTTGTGACAATAAAGTACTTGTGCCTCTTGTCAATTTAAGCTATCACTCATAGCTATGCTACCCTTGAATCTAAAATAAAACACTGATAAAACTAAAAATGTGCCTAACTTCTATACGGAGCGTCCTATACCTATCAAAGTTTGCAACATTCAAATACTTGTAGCTTTTTACTGGAGCGTCTAAAACCCTTGAAATTTTGTGACAATGAAGTACTCGAGCCTCTTATCAATTTAAGCTATCGCTCATAGCTAAGCTACCCTTGACTCCAATATGAAACATTGATAAAACTTTAAATGGCCCTAACTTCTATAGTGTGCGTCCTATATCTATCAAAGTTTGCAACATTCAAATGCTTGTAACTTTTTACTGGAGCGCCATAAGATCTTGAAATTTTGTGACAATAAATTACTCGTGTCTCTTGTCAATTTAAGCTATCGCTCATAGCTATGCTACCCTTGACTCCAAAATAAAACACTGATGAAACTTCAAATGGCCCTAACTTCTATACGGTGCGTCCTATACCTATCAAAGTTTGCAACATTCAAATGCTTGTAACTTTTAACTGGGGCGCTATAAAACCTTGAAATTTTGTGACAATAAATTACTCGTGCCTCTTGTCAATTTAAGCTATCGCTCGAAGCTATGCTACCCTAGAGTCCCAAATCAAACACTAATAAAACTTCAAATGGCCCTAACTTCTATACTGTGCATCCTATACCTATCAAAGTTTGCAACATTCAAATGCTTGTAACTTTTTACTGGAGCGTCATAAAACCTTGAAATTCTGTGACAATGAAGTACTCGAGCCTCTTATCAATTTAAGCTATCACCTCCTAGCTATGCTACCCTTGAGTCCAAAATAAAACACTGATAAAACTTCAAATGGACCTAACTTCTATACGGTGCGTCCTATATGGAGCGTCATAAAACCTTGAAATTTTGTGACAATGAAGTACTCGAGACTCTTATCAGTTTAAGCTATCGCTCGTAGCTATTCTACCCTTGAGTCCAAAATAAAACACTGATAAAACTTCAACTGGCCCTTACTTCTATACAGTGCGTCCTATACCTATTGAACTTTGCAACATTCAAATGCTTGCAACTTTTTACTGGCGAGTAATAAAATCTTGAAATTTTGTGACAAGAAATTACTCGTGCCTCTTGTCAATTTAAGCTATCGCTCATAGCTATGCTACCCTTGACTAGAAAATAAAACACTGATAAAACTTAAAATGGCCCAAACTTCAATACGGTGCGTCCTATACCTATTAAAGTTTGCAACATTCAAATGCTTGCAACTTTTTACTGGAGCGTAATAAAATCTTGAAATTTTGTGACAAGAAATTACTCGTGCCTCTTGTCAATTTAACCTATCGTTCATAGCTATGCTACCCTTGACTCCAAAATAAAACACTGATGAAACTTCAAATGGCCCTAACTTCTATACGGTGCGTCCTATACCTATCAAAGTTTGCAACATTCAAATGCTTGTAACTTTTTACTGGGGTGTTATAAAACCTTGAAATTTTGTGACAATAAATTACTCGTGCCTCTTGTCAATTTAAGCTATCGCTCGAAGCTATGCTACCCTTGAGTCCCAAATCAAACACTGATAAAACTTCAAATGGCCCTAACTTCTATACTGTGCGTCCTATCAAAGTTTGGAACATTAAAATGCTTGTGACTTTTTACTGGAGCCTCATAAAAACTTGAAATTTTGTGACTATAATGTACTCGTGCCTCTTGTCAATTTAAGCTATCGCTCCTAGCTATGCCACCCTTGAGTCCAAAATAAAACACTGATGAAACTTCAAATGGCCGTAACTGCTATATAATTATCAAAGTTTGCAACATTCAAACGCTTGTAGCTTTTAACTGGAGCGTCATAAAACCTTGAAATTTTGTGACAATGAAGTAATCGAGCCTCTTATCAATTTAAGCTATCGCTCGTAGCTATGCTACCCTTGAGTCCCAAATCAAACACTGATAAAACTTCAAATTACCCTAACTTCTATACTATGCATCCTATACTTATCAAAGTTTGCAACATTCAAATGCTTGTAACTTTTTACTGGAGCGTCATAAAACCCTTGAAATTTTGTGACAATGAAGTACTCGCTCATAGCTAAGCTACCCTTGACTCCAATATCAAACACTGATAAATCTTCAAATGGCCCTAACTTCTATAATGTGCGTCATATATCTATCAAAGTTTGCAACATTCAACTACTTTTAACTTTTTACTGGAGAGTCATAAAACCTGGAAATTTTGTGACAATAAATTACTCGTGCCTCTTGTGAATTTAAGCTATCACTCGTAGCTATGCTACCCTTGAGGCCCAAATCAAACACTGGTAAAAGTTCAAATGGCCCTTACTTCTATGCTGTGGATCCTCTAAATATCAAAGTTTGCAACATTCAAATGCTTGTAACTTTTTACTGGAGCGTCATAAAACCTTGATATTTTGTGACAATGAAATACTCGAGCCTCATATCAATTTAAGCTGTCGCTCCTAGCTATGCTACCCTTGAGTCCAAAATAAAACACTGATAAAACTTCAAATGGCCCTAACTTCTATATGGTGAGTCCTATAACTATCAAAGTTTGCAACATTCAAATGCTTGCAACTTTTTACTGGAGCGTCATAAGATCTTGAAATTTTGTGACAATAAATTATTCGTGCCTCTTGTCAATTTAAGCTATCGCTCATAGCTATGCTACCCTTGACTCCAAAATAAAACACTGATGAAACTTCAAATGGCCCTAACTTCTATACGGTGCGTCCTATACCTATCAAAGTTTGCAATATTCAAATGCTTGTAACTTTTTACTGGGGCGTTATAAAATCTTGAAATTTTGTGACAATAAATTACTCGTGCCTCTTGTCAATTTAAGCTATCGCTCATAGCTATGCTACCCTTGACTCCAAAATAGAACACTGATGAAACTTCAAATGGCCCTAACTTCCTATACCTATCAAAGTTTGCAACATTCAAATGCTTGTGACTTTTTACTGGAGCCTCATAAAACCTTGAAATTTTGTGACTATAATGTACTCGTGCCTCTTGTCAATTTAAACTATCGCTCGTAGCTATGCTACCCTTGAGTCCCAAATCAAACACTGCTAAAACTTCAAATGGCCCTAAATTCTATACTGGGCGTCCTATACCTATCAAAGTTTGCAACATTCAAATGCTTGTAACTTTTTACTGGAGCGTCATAAAACCTTGAAATTCTGTGACAATGAAGTACTCGAGCATCTTATCAATTTAACCTATCACCTCCTAGCAATGCTACCCTTGAGTCCAAAATAAATCACTGATAAAACTTCAAATGGCCCTAACTTCTACACTGTGCATCCTATACCTATCAAAGTTTGAAACATTCAAATGCTTGTAACTTTTTACTGAAGCGTCATAAAACCTTGAAATTTTGTGACAATGAATTACTCGAGTCTCTTATCAATTTAAGCTATCGCTCCTAGCTATGCTACCCTTGAGTCCAAAATAAAACAGTGATGAAACTTCAAATGGCCGTAACTGCTATACCTTGCGTCCTATAATTATCAAAGTTTGCAACATTCAAACGCTTGTAACTTTTAACTGGAGTGTCATAAAACCTTGAAATTTTGTGACAATGAAATACTCGAGCCTCATATCAATTTAAGCTGTCGCTCCTAGCTATGCTACCCTTGAGTCCAAAATAAAACACTGATAAAACTTCAAATGGCCCTAACTTCTATATGGTGAGTCCTATACCTATCAAAGTTTGCAACATTCAAATGCTTGTGACTTTTTACTGGAGCGTCATAAAACCTTGAAATTCTGTGACAATAAATTACTCGTGCCTCTTCTCAATTTAAGCTAGCGCTCATAGCTATGCTACCCTTGACTCCGAAATAAAACACTGATAAAACTTCAAATGGCCCTAACTTCTACACTTTGCATCCTATACCTATCAAAGTTTGCAACATTCAAATGCTTGTAACTTTTTACTGGAGCGTCATAAAACCTTGAAATTTTGTGACAATGAATTACTCGAGTCTCTTATCAATTTAAGCTATCGCTCCTAGCTATGCTACCCTTGAGTCCAAAATAAAACAGTGATGAAACTTCAAATGGCCGTAACTGCTATACCTTGCGTCCTATAATTATCAAAGTTTGCAACATTCAAACGCTTGTAACTTTTAACTGGAGTGTCATAAAACCTTGAAATTTTGTGACAATGAAGTACTCGAGACTCTTATCAATTTAAGCTATCGCTCGTAGCTATTCTACCCTTGAGTCCAAAATAAAACACAGATAAATCTTCAAATGGCCCTTACTTCTATACGGTGCGTCCTATACCTATTAAACTTTGCAACATTCAAATGCTTGTAACTTTTTACTGGAGCGTAAGTACTCGTGCCTCTTGTCAATATAAGCTATCGCTCATAGATATGCTGCCCTTGAGCCCCAAAACAAACACTGATAAAACTTCAAATAGCACTAACTTCTATATGGTGCATCCTACACCTATCAAAGTTTGCAACATTCTATTGCTTGTAACTTTTTACGGGAGGGTCATAAAACCTTGAAATTTTGTGACAATAAAGTACTCGTGCCTCTTGTCAATTTAAGCTAGCACTCATAGCTATGCTACCCTTGAATCTAAAATAAAACACTGATAAAACTTAAAATGGCCCTAATTTCTATACGGTGCGTCCTATACCAATCAAAGTTTGCAACATTCAAATACTTTTAGCTTTTTACTGGAGCGTCAAAAACCCTTGAAATTTTGTGACAATGAAGTACTCGAGCCTCTTATCAATTTAAGCTATCGCTCATAGCTAAGCTACCCTTGACTCCAAAATCAAACATTGATAAAACTTTAAATGGCCCTAACTTCTATAGTGTGCGTCCTCTATCTATCAAAGTTTGCAACATTCAAATGCTTGTAACTTTTTACTGGAGCGTCATAAAAACTGGAAAATTTGTGACAATAAATTACTCGTGCCTCTTGTGAATTTAAGTTATCGCTCGTAGCTATGCTACCCTTGAGGCCCAAATCAAACACTGATAAAACTTCAAATGGCCCTAACTTCTCTGCTGTGGATCCTCTACTTATCAAAGTTTGCAACATTCAAATGCTTGTAATTTTTACTGGAGCGTCATAAAACCTTGATATTTTGTGACAATGAAGTACTTGAGACTCTTATCAGTTTAAGCTATCGCTCGTAGCTATTCTACCCTTGAGTCCAAAATAAAACACTGATAAAACTTCAAATGGCCCAAACTTCTATACGGTGCGTCCTATACCTATTAAAGTTTGCAACATTCAAATGCTTGCAACTTTTTACTGGAGCGTAATAAAATCTTGAAATTTTGTGACAAGAAATTACTCGTGCCTCTTGTCAATTTAACCTATCGCTCATAGCTATGCTACCCTTGACTCCAAAATAAAACACTGATGAAACTTCAAATGGCCCTTACTTCTATACAGTGCGTCCTATACCTATTAAAATTTGCAACATTCAAATGCTTGTAACTTTTTACTGGGGCGTTATAAAACCTTGAAATTTTGTGACAATAAATTACTTGTGCCTCTTGTCAATTTAAGCTATCGCTCGAAGCTATGCTACCCTAGAGTCCCAAATCAAACACTAATTAAACTTCAAATGGCAATAACTTCTATACTGTGCGTCCTATCAAAGTTTGGAACATTCAAATGCTTGTGACTTTTTACTGGAGCCTCATAAAACTTTGAAATTTTGTGACTATAATGTACTCGTGCCTCTTGTCAATTTAAGCTATCGCTCCTAGCTATGCCACCCTTGAGTCCAAAATAAAACACTGATGAAACTTCAAATGGCCGTAACTGCTATTCAGTGCGTCCTATAATTATCAAAGTTTGCAACATTCAAACGCTTGTAACTTTTAACTGGAGCGTCATAAAACCTTGAAATTTTGTGACAATGAAGTACTCGAGACTCTTATCAATTTAAGCCATCGCTCGTAGATATTCTACCCTTGAGTCCAAAATAAAACACAGATAAAACTTCAAATGGCCCTTACTTCTATACGGTGCGTCCTATACCTATTAAACTTTGCAACATTCAAATGCTTGTAATTTTTTACTGGAGCGTAAGTAGTCGTGCCTCTTGTCAATTTAAGCTATCGCTCATAGATATGCTGCCCTTGAGCCCCAAAAGAAACACTGATAAAGCTTCAAATGGCACTAACTTCTATACGGTGCGTCCTACACCTATCAAAGTTTGCAACATTCTATTGCTTGTACCTTTTTACGGGAGGGTCATAAAACCTTGAAATTTTGTGACAATAAATAACTCGTGCCTCTTGTCAATTTAAGCTATCGCTCGTAGCTATGCTACCCTTGAGTCCCAAATCAAACACTGATAAAACTTCAAATGGCCCTAACTTCTATACTATGCATCCTATACTTATCAAAGTTTGCAACATTCAAATGCTTGTAACTTTTTACTGGAGCGTCATAAAACCCTTGAAATTTTGTGACAATGAAGTACTCGAGCCTCTTATCAATTTAAGCTATCGCTCATAGCTAAGCTACCCTTGACTCCAATATCAAACATTGATAAATCTTCAAATGGCCCTAACTTCTATAGTGTGCGTCCTATATCTATCAAAGTTTGCAACATTCAAATGCTTGTAACTTTTTACTGGAGAGTCATAAAACCTGGAAATTTTGTGACAATAAATTACTCGTGCCGCTTGTCAATTTAAGCTATCGCTCGTAGCTATGCTACCCTTGAGGCCCAAATCAAACACTGATAAAACTTCAAATGGCCCTTACTTCTATACGGTGCGTCCTATACCTATCAAAGTTTGCAACATTCAAATGCTTGTAACTTTTTTCGGGGGCGTTATAAAATCTTGAAATTTTGTGACAATGAAGTACTGGAGCCTATTATCAATTTAAGCTATCGCTCCTAGCTATGCTACCCTTGAGTCCATAATAAAACACTGATAAAACTTCAAATGGCCCATACTTCTATACGGTGCGTCCTATACCTATTAAAGTTTGCAACATTCAAATGCTTGCAACCTTTTACTGGAGCGTAATAAAATCTTGAAATTTTGTGACAATAAAGTACTCGTGCCTCTTGTCAATTTAAGCTATCGCTCGTAGCTATGCTACCCTTGAGTTCCAAATCAAACACTGATAAAACTTCAAATGGCCCTAGCTTCTACACTGTGCATCCTATACCTATCAAAGTTTGGAACATTCAAATGCTTGTAACTTTTTACTGGAGCGTCATAAAACCTTGGAATTTTGTGACAATGAAGTACTCGAGCCTCTTATCAATTTAAGCTATCGCTCCTAGCTATGCTACCCTTGAGTCCAAAATGAAACACTGATGAAACTTCAAATGGCCGTAACTGCTATACGGTGCGTCCTATACCTATCAAAGTTTGCAACATTCAAACGCTTGCAACTTTTAACTGGAGCGTCATAAAACCTTGAAATTTTGTGACAATGAAGTACTCGAGGCTCTTATCAATTTAAGCTATCGCTCGTAGCTATGCTACCATTGAGTCCCAAATCAAACACTGATAAAACTTCAAATGGCCCTAACTTCTATACTGTGCATCCTATACCTATCAAAGTTTGCAACCTTCAAAAGCTTGCAACTTTTAACTGGAGCGTCATAAAATCTTGAAATTTTGTGACAATGAAGTACTCGAGCCTCTTATCAATTTAAGCTATCGCTTATAGCTATGCTACCCTTGATTCAAAAATAAGACACTGATAAAACTTCAAATGGCCCTAACTTCTATATGGTGCAAACAACCCCTATCAAAGTTTGCAACATTCAAATGCTTGTAACTTTTTACTGGAGCGTAAGTACTCGTGCCTCTTGTCAATTTAAGCTATCGCTCATAGCAATGCTGCCCTTGAGTCCCAAAACAAACACTGATAAAACTTCAAATGGCCCTAACTTCTATACTGTGCATCCTGTACCTATCAAAAGTTTGAAACATTCAAATGCTTGTAACTTTTTACTGGAGCGTCATAAAACCTTGAAATTTTGTGACAATAAATAACTCGTGCCTCTTGTCAATTTATGCTATCGCTCGTAGCTATGCTACCCTTGAGTCCCAAATCAAACACTGATAAAACTTCAAATGGCCCTAACTTCTATACTGTGCATCCTATACCTATCAAAAATTGCAACATTCAAATGCTTGGAACTTTTTACTGGAGCGTAGAAAAATCTTGGAATTTTGTGACAATAAATTACTCGTGCCTCTTGTCAATTTAAGCTATCGCTCATAGCTATGCTACCCTTGACTACAAAATAAAACACTGAAAAAACTTCAAATGGACCAAACTTCTATACGGTGCGTCCTACACCTATTAAAGTTTGCAACATTCAAATGCTTGCAACTTTTTACTGGAGCGTAATAAAATCTTGAAATTTTGTGACAAGAAATTACTCGTGACTCTTGGCAATTTAAGCTATCGCTCGTAGCTATGCTACCCTTGAGTACCAAATCAAACACCGATAAAACTTCAAATGGCCCTAACTTCTACACTGTGCATCCTATACCTATCAAAGTTTGCAACATTCAAATGCTTGTAACTTTTTACTGGAGCGTCATAAAACCTTGAAATTTTGTGACAATGAAATACTCGAGCCTCTTATCAATTTAAGCTATCGCTCCTAGCTATGCTACCCTTGAGTCCAAAATAAAACACTGTTGAAACTTCAAATGGCCGTAACTGCTATACGGTGCGTCCTATACCTATCAAAGTTTGCAACATTCAAACGCTTGTAACTTTTAACTGGAGCGTCATAAAACCTTGAAATTTTGTGACAATGAAGTACTCGAGCCTCTTATCAATTTAAGCTATCGCTCGTAGCTATTCTACCCTTGAGTGCAAAATAAAACACTGATAAAACTTCAAATGGCCCTTACTTCTATACGGTGCGTCCTATACCTATTAAACTTTGCAGCATTCAAATGCTTGCAACTTTTTACTGGTGCGTAATTAAATCGTGAAATTTTGTGACAATAAATTACTCGTGCCTCTTGTCAATTTAAGCTATCGCTCATAGATATGCTACCCTTGAGTCCCAAATCAAAAACTGATAAAACTTCAAATGGCCCTTACTTCTATACTGTGCATCCTATACCTATCAAAGTTTGCAACATTCAAATACTTGTAACTTTTTACTGGAGCGTCATAAAACCTTGAAATTTTTGTGACAATGAAGTACTCGGGCCTCTTATCTATTTAAGCTATCGCTCATAGCTATGCTACCCTTGAGTCCAATATAAAACACTGATAAAACTTAAAATGGCCCTAACTTCTATACGGTGCGTCCTACACCTATCAAAGTTTGCAACATTCTATTGCTTGTAACTTTTTATGGGAGGGTCATAAAACCTTGAAAATTTGTGACAATAAAGTACTTGTGCCTCTTGTCAATTTAAGCTATCACTCATAGCTATGCTACCCTTGAATCTAAAATAAAACACTGATAAAACTAAAAATGTGCCTAACTTCTATACGGAGCGTCCTATACCTATCAAAGTTTGCAACATTCAAATACTTGTAGCTTTTTACTGGAGCGTCTAAAACCCTTGAAATTTTGTGACAATGAAGTACTCGAGCCTCTTATCAATTTAAGCTATCGCTCATAGCTAAGCTACCCTTGACTCCAATATGAAACATTGATAAAACTTTAAATGGCCCTAACTTCTATAGTGTGCGTCCTATATCTATCAAAGTTTGCAACATTCAAATGCTTGTAACTTTTTACTGGAGCGCCATAAGATCTTGAAATTTTGTGACAATAAATTACTCGTGTCTCTTGTCAATTTAAGCTATCGCTCATAGCTATGCTACCCTTGACTCCAAAATAAAACACTGATGAAACTTCAAATGGCCCTAACTTCTATACGGTGCGTCCTATACCTATCAAAGTTTGCAACATTCAAATGCTTGTAACTTTTAACTGGGGCGCTATAAAACCTTGAAATTTTGTGACAATAAATTACTCGTGCCTCTTGTCAATTTAAGCTATCGCTCGAAGCTATGCTACCCTAGAGTCCCAAATCAAACACTAATAAAACTTCAAATGGCCCTAACTTCTATACTGTGCATCCTATACCTATCAAAGTTTGCAACATTCAAATGCTTGTAACTTTTTACTGGAGCGTCATAAAACCTTGAAATTCTGTGACAATGAAGTACTCGAGCCTCTTATCAATTTAAGCTATCACCTCCTAGCTATGCTACCCTTGAGTCCAAAATAAAACACTGATAAAACTTCAAATGGACCTAACTTCTATACGGTGCGTCCTATATGGAGCGTCATAAAACCTTGAAATTTTGTGACAATGAAGTACTCGAGACTCTTATCAGTTTAAGCTATCGCTCGTAGCTATTCTACCCTTGAGTCCAAAATAAAACACTGATAAAACTTCAACTGGCCCTTACTTCTATACAGTGCGTCCTATACCTATTGAACTTTGCAACATTCAAATGCTTGCAACTTTTTACTGGCGAGTAATAAAATCTTGAAATTTTGTGACAAGAAATTACTCGTGCCTCTTGTCAATTTAAGCTATCGCTCATAGCTATGCTACCCTTGACTAGAAAATAAAACACTGATAAAACTTAAAATGGCCCAAACTTCAATACGGTGCGTCCTATACCTATTAAAGTTTGCAACATTCAAATGCTTGCAACTTTTTACTGGAGCGTAATAAAATCTTGAAATTTTGTGACAAGAAATTACTCGTGCCTCTTGTCAATTTAACCTATCGTTCATAGCTATGCTACCCTTGACTCCAAAATAAAACACTGATGAAACTTCAAATGGCCCTAACTTCTATACGGTGCGTCCTATACCTATCAAAGTTTGCAACATTCAAATGCTTGTAACTTTTTACTGGGGTGTTATAAAACCTTGAAATTTTGTGACAATAAATTACTCGTGCCTCTTGTCAATTTAAGCTATCGCTCGAAGCTATGCTACCCTTGAGTCCCAAATCAAACACTGATAAAACTTCAAATGGCCCTAACTTCTATACTGTGCGTCCTATCAAAGTTTGGAACATTAAAATGCTTGTGACTTTTTACTGGAGCCTCATAAAAACTTGAAATTTTGTGACTATAATGTACTCGTGCCTCTTGTCAATTTAAGCTATCGCTCCTAGCTATGCCACCCTTGAGTCCAAAATAAAACACTGATGAAACTTCAAATGGCCGTAACTGCTATATAATTATCAAAGTTTGCAACATTCAAACGCTTGTAGCTTTTAACTGGAGCGTCATAAAACCTTGAAATTTTGTGACAATGAAGTAATCGAGCCTCTTATCAATTTAAGCTATCGCTCGTAGCTATGCTACCCTTGAGTCCCAAATCAAACACTGATAAAACTTCAAATTACCCTAACTTCTATACTATGCATCCTATACTTATCAAAGTTTGCAACATTCAAATGCTTGTAACTTTTTACTGGAGCGTCATAAAACCCTTGAAATTTTGTGGCAATGAAGTACTCGCTCATAGCTAAGCTACCCTTGACTCCAATATCAAACACTGATAAATCTTCAAATGGCCCTAACTTCTATAATGTGCGTCATATATCTATCAAAGTTTGCAACATTCAACTACTTTTAACTTTTTACTGGAGAGTCATAAAACCTGGAAATTTTGTGACAATAAATTACTCGTGCCTCTTGTGAATTTAAGCTATCACTCGTAGCTATGCTACCCTTGAGGCCCAAATCAAACACTGGTAAAAGTTCAAATGGCCCTTACTTCTATGCTGTGGATCCTCTAAATATCAAAGTTTGCAACATTCAAATGCTTGTAACTTTTTACTGGAGCGTCATAAAACCTTGATATTTTGTGACAATGAAATACTCGAGCCTCATATCAATTTAAGCTGTCGCTCCTAGCTATGCTACCCTTGAGTCCAAAATAAAACACTGATAAAACTTCAAATGGCCCTAACTTCTATATGGTGAGTCCTATAACTATCAAAGTTTGCAACATTCAAATGCTTGCAACTTTTTACTGGAGCGTCATAAGATCTTGAAATTTTGTGACAATAAATTATTCGTGCCTCTTGTCAATTTAAGCTATCGCTCATAGCTATGCTACCCTTGACTCCAAAATAAAACACTGATGAAACTTCAAATGGCCCTAACTTCTATACGGTGCGTCCTATACCTATCAAAGTTTGCAATATTCAAATGCTTGTAACTTTTTACTGGGGCGTTATAAAATCTTGAAATTTTGTGACAATAAATTACTCGTGCCTCTTGTCAATTTAAGCTATCGCTCATAGCTATGCTACCCTTGACTCCAAAATAGAACACTGATGAAACTTCAAATGGCCCTAACTTCCTATACCTATCAAAGTTTGCAACATTCAAATGCTTGTGACTTTTTACTGGAGCCTCATAAAACCTTGAAATTTTGTGACTATAATGTACTCGTGCCTCTTGTCAATTTAAACTATCGCTCGTAGCTATGCTACCCTTGAGTCCCAAATCAAACACTGCTAAAACTTCAAATGGCCCTAAATTCTATACTGGGCGTCCTATACCTATCAAAGTTTGCAACATTCAAATGCTTGTAACTTTTTACTGGAGCGTCATAAAACCTTGAAATTCTGTGACAATGAAGTACTCGAGCATCTTATCAATTTAACCTATCACCTCCTAGCAATGCTACCCTTGAGTCCAAAATAAATCACTGATAAAACTTCAAATGGCCCTAACTTCTACACTGTGCATCCTATACCTATCAAAGTTTGAAACATTCAAATGCTTGTAACTTTTTACTGAAGCGTCATAAAACCTTGAAATTTTGTGACAATGAATTACTCGAGTCTCTTATCAATTTAAGCTATCGCTCCTAGCTATGCTACCCTTGAGTCCAAAATAAAACAGTGATGAAACTTCAAATGGCCGTAACTGCTATACCTTGCGTCCTATAATTATCAAAGTTTGCAACATTCAAACGCTTGTAACTTTTAACTGGAGTGTCATAAAACCTTGAAATTTTGTGACAATGAAATACTCGAGCCTCATATCAATTTAAGCTGTCGCTCCTAGCTATGCTACCCTTGAGTCCAAAATAAAACACTGATAAAACTTCAAATGGCCCTAACTTCTATATGGTGAGTCCTATACCTATCAAAGTTTGCAACATTCAAATGCTTGTGACTTTTTACTGGAGCGTCATAAAACCTTGAAATTCTGTGACAATAAATTACTCGTGCCTCTTCTCAATTTAAGTTAGCGCTCATAGCTATGCTACCCTTGACTCCGAAATAAAACACTGATAAAACTTCAAATGGCCCTAACTTCTACACTTTGCATCCTATACCTATCAAAGTTTGCAACATTCAAATGCTTGTAACTTTTTACTGGAGCGTCATAAAACCTTGAAATTTTGTGACAATGAATTACTCGAGTCTCTTATCAATTTAAGCTATCGCTCCTAGCTATGCTACCCTTGAGTCCAAAATAAAACAGTGATGAAACTTCAAATGGCCGTAACTGCTATACCTTGCGTCCTATAATTATCAAAGTTTGCAACATTCAAACGCTTGTAACTTTTAACTGGAGTGTCATAAAACCTTGAAATTTTGTGACAATGAAGTACTCGAGACTCTTATCAATTTAAGCTATCGCTCGTAGCTATTCTACCCTTGAGTCCAAAATAAAACACAGATAAATCTTCAAATGGCCCTTACTTCTATACGGTGCGTCCTATACCTATTAAACTTTGCAACATTCAAATGCTTGTAACTTTTTACTGGAGCGTAAGTACTCGTGCCTCTTGTCAATATAAGCTATCGCTCATAGATATGCTGCCCTTGAGCCCCAAAACAAACACTGATAAAACTTCAAATAGCACTAACTTCTATATGGTGCATCCTACACCTATCAAAGTTTGCAACATTCTATTGCTTGTAACTTTTTACGGGAGGGTCATAAAACCTTGAAATTTTGTGACAATAAAGTACTCGTGCCTCTTGTCAATTTAAGCTAGCACTCATAGCTATGCTACCCTTGAATCTAAAATAAAACACTGATAAAACTTAAAATGGCCCTAATTTCTATACGGTGCGTCCTATACCAATCAAAGTTTGCAACATTCAAATACTTTTAGCTTTTTACTGGAGCGTCAAAAACCCTTGAAATTTTGTGACAATGAAGTACTCGAGCCTCTTATCAATTTAAGCTATCGCTCATAGCTAAGCTACCCTTGACTCCAAAATCAAACATTGATAAAACTTTAAATGGCCCTAACTTCTATAGTGTGCGTCCTCTATCTATCAAAGTTTGCAACATTCAAATGCTTGTAACTTTTTACTGGAGCGTCATAAAAACTGGAAAATTTGTGACAATAAATTACTCGTGCCTCTTGTGAATTTAAGTTATCGCTCGTAGCTATGCTACCCTTGAGGCCCAAATCAAACACTGATAAAACTTCAAATGGCCCTAACTTCTCTGCTGTGGATCCTCTACTTATCAAAGTTTGCAACATTCAAATGCTTGTAATTTTTACTGGAGCGTCATAAAACCTTGATATTTTGTGACAATGAAGTACTTGAGACTCTTATCAGTTTAAGCTATCGCTCGTAGCTATTCTACCCTTGAGTCCAAAATAAAACACTGATAAAACTTCAAATGGCCCAAACTTCTATACGGTGCGTCCTATACCTATTAAAGTTTGCAACATTCAAATGCTTGCAACTTTTTACTGGAGCGTAATAAAATCTTGAAATTTTGTGACAAGAAATTACTCGTGCCTCTTGTCAATTTAACCTATCGCTCATAGCTATGCTACCCTTGACTCCAAAATAAAACACTGATGAAACTTCAAATGGCCCTTACTTCTATACAGTGCGTCCTATACCTATTAAAATTTGCAACATTCAAATGCTTGTAACTTTTTACTGGGGCGTTATAAAACCTTGAAATTTTGTGACAATAAATTACTTGTGCCTCTTGTCAATTTAAGCTATCGCTCGAAGCTATGCTACCCTAGAGTCCCAAATCAAACACTAATTAAACTTCAAATGGCAATAACTTCTATACTGTGCGTCCTATCAAAGTTTGGAACATTCAAATGCTTGTGACTTTTTACTGGAGCCTCATAAAACTTTGAAATTTTGTGACTATAATGTACTCGTGCCTCTTGTCAATTTAAGCTATCGCTCCTAGCTATGCCACCCTTGAGTCCAAAATAAAACACTGATGAAACTTCAAATGGCCGTAACTGCTATTCAGTGCGTCCTATAATTATCAAAGTTTGCAACATTCAAACGCTTGTAACTTTTAACTGGAGCGTCATAAAACCTTGAAATTTTGTGACAATGAAGTACTCGAGACTCTTATCAATTTAAGCTATCGCTCGTAGATATTCTACCCTTGAGTCCAAAATAAAACACAGATAAAACTTCAAATGGCCCTTACTTCTATACGGTGCGTCCTATACCTATTAAACTTTGCAACATTCAAATGCTTGTAATTTTTTACTGGAGCGTAAGTAGTCGTGCCTCTTGTCAATTTAAGCTATCGCTCATAGATATGCTGCCCTTGAGCCCCAAAAGAAACACTGATAAAGCTTCAAATGGCACTAACTTCTATACGGTGCGTCCTACACCTATCAAAGTTTGCAACATTCTATTGCTTGTACCTTTTTACGGGAGGGTCATAAAACCTTGAAATTTTGTGACAATAAATAACTCGTGCCTCTTGTCAATTTAAGCTATCGCTCGTAGCTATGCTACCCTTGAGTCCCAAATCAAACACTGATAAAACTTCAAATGGCCCTAACTTCTATACTATGCATCCTATACTTATCAAAGTTTGCAACATTCAAATGCTTGTAACTTTTTACTGGAGCGTCATAAAACCCTTGAAATTTTGTGACAATGAAGTACTCGAGCCTCTTATCAATTTAAGCTATCGCTCATAGCTAAGCTACCCTTGACTCCAATATCAAACATTGATAAATCTTCAAATGGCCCTAACTTCTATAGTGTGCGTCCTATATCTATCAAAGTTTGCAACATTCAAATGCTTGTAACTTTTTACTGGAGAGTCATAAAACCTGGAAATTTTGTGACAATAAATTACTCGTGCCGCTTGTCAATTTAAGCTATCGCTCGTAGCTATGCTACCCTTGAGGCCCAAATCAAACACTGATAAAACTTCAAATGGCCCTTACTTCTATACGGTGCGTCCTATACCTATCAAAGTTTGCAACATTCAAATGCTTGTAACTTTTTTCGGGGGCGTTATAAAATCTTGAAATTTTGTGACAATAAATTACTCGTGCCTCTTGTCAATTTAAGCTATCGCTCATAGCTATGCTACCCTTGACTCCAAAATAGAACACTGATGAAACTTCAAATGGCCCTAACTTCTATACGGTGCGTCCTATACCTATCAAAGTTTGCAACATTCAAATGCTTGTGACTTTTTACTGGAGCCTCTTAAAACCTTGAAATTTTGTGACTATAATGTACTCGTGCCTCTTGTCAATTTAAACTATCGCTCGTAGCTATGCTACCCTTGAGTCCCAAATCAAACACTGCTAAAACTTCAAATGGCCCTAACTTCTATACTGTGCGTCCTATACCTATCAAAGTTTGCAACATTCAAATGCTTGTAACTTTTTACTGGAGCGTCATAACACCTTGAAATTCTGTGACAATGAAGTACTCGAGCCTCTTATCAATTTAAGCTATCACCTCCTAGCTATGCTACCCTTGAGTCCAAAATAAATCACTGATAAAACTTCAAATGGCCCTAACTTCTATACGGTTCGTCCTATACTTATCAAAGTTTGCAGCATTCAAATGCTTGCAACTTTTTACTGGAGCGTAAAAAAATCTTCTGATGAAACTTCAAATGGCCGTAACTGCTATACGGTGCGTCCTATAATTATCAAAGTTTGCAACATTCAAACGCTTGTAACTTTTAACTGGAGCGTCATAAAACCTTGAAATTTTGTGACAATGAAGTACTCGAGACTCTTATCAATTTAAGCTATCGCTCGTAGCTATTCTACCCTTGAGTCCAAAATAAAACACAGATAAATCTTCAAATGGCCCTTACTTCTATACGGTGCGTCCTATACCTATTAAACTTTGCAACATTCAAATGCTTGTAACTTTTTACTGGAACGTAAGTACTCGTGCCTCTTGTCAATTTAAGCTATCGCTCATAGATATGCTGCCCTTGAGCCCCAAAACAAACACTGATAAAACTTCAAATGGCACTAACTTCTATACGGTGCGTCCTACACCTATCAAAGTTTGCAACATTCTATTGCTTGTAACTTTTTACGGGAGGGTCACAAAACCTTGAAATTTTGTGACAATAAAGTACTCGTGTCTCTTGTCAATTTAAGCTTTCACTCATAGCTATGCTACCCTTGAATCTAAAATAAAACACTGATAAAACTTAAAATGGCCCTAATTTCTGTATGGAGCGTCCTATACCAATCAAAGTTTGCAACATTCAAATACTTTTAGCTTTTTACTGGAGCGTCAAAAGCGTTTGTGACAATGAAGTACTCGAGCCTCTTATCAATTTAAGCTATCGCTCATAGCTAAGCTACCCTTGACTCCAAAATCAAACATTGATAAAACTTTAAATGGCCCTAACTTCTATAGTGTGCGTCCTCTATCTATCAAAGTTTGCAACATTCAAATGCTTGTACCTTTTTACTGGAGCGTCATAAAACCTTGATATTTTGTGACAATGAAATACTCGAGCCTCTTATCAATTTAAGCTGTCGCTCCTAGCTATGCTACCCTTGAGTCCAAAATAAAATATTGATAAAACTTCAAATGGCCCTAACTTCTATATAGTGCGTCCTATACCTATCAAAGTTTGCAAGATTCAAATGCTTGCAACTTTTTACTGGAGCGTCATAAGATCTTGAAATTTTGTGACAATAAATTACTCGTGCCTCTTGTCAATTTAAGCTATCGCTCATAGCTATGCTACCCTTGACTCCAAAATAAAACACTGATGAAACTTCAAATGGCCCTAACTTCTATACGGTGCGTCCTATACCTATCAAAGTTTGCAACATTCAAATGCTTGTAACTTTTTACTGGGGCCTTATAAAACCTTGAAATTTTGTGACAATAAATTACTCGTGCCTCTTGTCAATTTAAGCTATCGCTCGTAGCTATGCTACCCTTGAGTCCCAAATCAAACACTGATAAAACTTCAAATGGCCCTAACTTCTACACTGTGCATCCTAAACCTATCAAAGTTTGCAACATTCAAATGCTTGTAACTTTTTACTGGAGCGTCATAAAACCTTGAAATTTTGTGACAATGAAGTAATCGGGCCTCTTATCAATTTAAGCTATCGCTCCTAGCTATGCTACCCTTGAGTCCAAAATAAAACACTGATAAAACTTCAAATGGCCCAAACTTCTATACGGTGCGTCCTATATCTATTAAAGTTTGCAACATTCAAATGCTTGCAACTTTTTACTGGAGCGTAATAAAATCTTGAAATTTTGTGACAAGAAATTACTCGTGCCTCATGTCAATTTAACCTATCGCTCGTAGCTATGCTACCCTTGAGTCCCAAATCAAACACTGATAAAACTTCAAATGGCCCTAACTTCTACACGGTGCATCCTATACCTATCAAAGTTTGCAACATTCAAATGCTTGTAACTTTTTACTGGAGCGTCATAAAACCTTGAAATTTTGTGACAATGAATTACTCGAGCCTCTTATCAATTTAAGCTATCGCTCCTAGCTATGCTACCCTTGAGTCCAAAATAAAACACTGATGAAACTTCAAATGGCCGTAACTGCTATACGGTGCGTCCTATACCTATTAAACTTTGCAACATTCAAATGCTTGTAACTTTTTACTGGAGCGTCATAAAACCTTGAAATTTTGTGACAATGAATTACTCGAGCCTCTTATCAATTTAAGCTATCGCTCCTAGCTATGCTACCCTTGACTCCAATATCAAACATTGATAAAACTTCAAATGGCCCTAACTTCTATAGTGTGCGTCCTATATCTATCAAAGTTTGCAACATTCAAATGCTTGTAACTTTTTACTGGAGCGTCATAAAACCTGGAAATTTTGTGACAGTAAATTACTCGTGCCTCTTGTCAATTTAAGCTATCGCTCGTAGCTATGCTACCCTTGAGGCCCAACCCAAACACTGATAAAACTTCAAATGGCCCTAACTTCTATGCTGTGGATCTTCTACCTATCAAAGTTTGCAACATTCAAATGCATGTAACTTTTTACTGGAGCGTCATAAAACCTTGAAATTCTGTGACAATGAAGTACTCGAGCCTCTTATCAATTTAAGCTATCACCTCCTAGCTATGCTACCCTTGAGTCCAAAATAAATCACTGATAAAACTTCAAATGGCCCTAACTTCTATACGGTGCGTCCTATACCTATCAAAGTTTGCAGCTTTCAAATGCTTGCAACTTTTTACTGGAGCGTAAAAAAATCTTGAAATTTTGTGACAATAAATTACTCGTGCCTGTTGTCAATTTAAGCTATCGCTCGTAGCTATGCTACCCTTGAGTCCCAAATCAAACAATGATAAAACTTCAAATGGCCCTAACTTCTACACTGTGCATCCTATACCTATCAAAGTTTGCAACATTCAAATGCTTGTAACTTTTTACTGGAGCGTCATAAAACCTTGAAATTTTGTGACAATGAATTACTCGAGCCTCTTATCAATTTAAGCTATCGCCCCTAGCTATTCTACCCTTGAGTCCAAAATAAAACACTGATAAAACTTCAAATGGCCCTTATTTCTATACAGTGCGTCCTATACCTATTAAACTTTGCAACATTCAAATGCTTGCAACTTTTTACTGGAGCGTAATAAAATCTTGAAATTTTGTGACAGTGAACTAATCGAGCCTCTTATCAATTTAAGCTATCGCTCCTAGCTATGCTACCCTTGAGTCCAAAATAAAACACTGATAAAACTTCAAATGGCCCAAACTTCTATACGGTGCGTGCGATACCTATTAAAGTTTGCAACATTCAAATGCTTGCAACTTTTTACTGGAGCGTAATAAAATCTTGAAATTTTGTGACAAGAAATTACTCGTGCCTCTTGTCAATTTAAGCTATCGCTCATAGCTATGCTACCCTTGACTACAAAATAAAACACTGATAAAACTTCAAATGGCCCAAACTTCTATACGGTGCGTTCTATACCTATTAAAGTTTGCAACATTCAAATGCTTGCAACTTTTTACTGGAGCGTAATAAAATCTTGAAATTTTGTGACAAGAAATTACTCGTGCCTCTTGTCAATTTAACCTATCGCTCGTAGCTATGCTACCCTTGAGTCCCAAATCAAACACTGAAAAAACTTCAAATGGCCCTAACTTCTACACTGTGCATCCTATACCTATCAAAGTTTGCAACATTCAAATGCTTGTAACTTTTTACTGGAGCGTCATAAAACCTTGAAATTTTGTGACAATGAATTATTCGAGCCTCTTATCAATTTAAGCTATCGCTCCTAGCTATGCTACCCTTGAGTCCAAAATAAAACACTGATGAAACTTCAAATGGCCGTAACTGCTATACGGTGCGTCCTATAATTATCAAAGTTTGCAACACTCAAACTCTTGTAACTTCTAACTGGAGCGTCATAAAACCTTGAAATTTTGTGACAATGAAGTACTCGAGACTCTTATCAATTTAATCTATCGCTCGTAGCTATGCTACCCTTGAGTCTAACATAAAACACTGATAGAACTTCAAATGGCCCTTACTTCTATACGGTGCGTCCTATACCTATTAAACTTTGCAACATTCAAATGCTTGTAACTTTTTACTGGAGCGTCATAAAACCTTGAAATTTTGTGACAATGAATTACTCGAGCCTCTTATCAATTTAAGCTATCGCTCCTAGCTATGCTACCCATGAGTCCAAAATAAAACACTGATGAAACTTCAAATGGCCGTAACTGCTATACGGTGCGTCCTATACCTATTAAAGTTTGCAACATTCAAATGCTTGCAACTTTTTACTGGAGCGTAATAAAATTTTGAAATTTTGTGACAATGAAGTACTCGAGCCTCTTATCAATTTAAGCTATCGTTCCTAGCTATGCTAGCCTTGAGCCCCAAAACAAACACTGATAAAACTTCAAATGGCACTAATGGTCTATACGGTGCGTCCTACACCTATCAAAGTTTGCAACATTCTATTGCTTGTAACTTTTTACGGGAGGGTCATAAAACCTTGAAATTTTGTGACAATAAAGTACTCGTGCCTCTTGTCAATTTAAGCTATCACTCATAGCTATGCTACCCTTGAATCTAAAATAAAACACTGATAAAACTTAAAATGGCCCTAACTTCTATACGGAGCGTCCTATACCTATCAAAGTTTGCAACATTCAAATGCTTATAACTTTTTACTGGAGCATCATAAAACCTTGAAATTTTGTGACAATGAAGTATTCGAGCCTCTTATCAATTTAAGCTATCGCTCCTAGCTATGCTACCCTTGAGTCCAAAATAAAACACTGATAAAACTTCAAATGGCCCTAACTTCTATAAGGTGCATCCTATACCTATCAAAGTTTGCAATATTCAAATGCTTGCAACTTTTTACTGGAGCGTAATAAAATCTTGAAATTTTGTGACAATAAATAACTCGTGCCTCTTGTCAATTTAAGCTATCGCTCGTAGCTATGCTACCCTTGAGTCCCAAATCAAACACTGATAAAACTTCAAATGGCCCTAACTTCTGTACTATGCATCCTATACTTATCAAAGTTTGCAACATTCAAATGCTTGTAACTTTTTACTGGAGCGTCATAAAACCCTTGAAATTTTGTGACAATGAAGTACTCGAGCCTCTTATCAATTTAAGCCATCGCTCATAGCTAAGCTACCCTTGACTCCAATATCAAACATTGATAAAACTTCAAATGGCCCTAACTTCTATAGTGTGCGTCCTATATCTATCAAAGTTTGCAACATTCAAATGCTTGTAACTTTTTACTGGAGCGTCATAAAACCTGGAAATTTTGTGACAATAAATTACTCGTGCCTCTTGTCTATTTAAGCTATCGCTCGTAGCTATGCTACCCTTGAGGCCCATAGCTAAGCTACCCTTGACTCCAAAATCAAACATTTTTAAAACTTTAAATGGCCCTAACTTCTATAGTGTGGGTCCTATATCCATCAAAGTTCGCAACATTCAAATGCTTGTAACTTTTTACTGGAGCGTCACAAAACCTGGAAATTTTGTGACAATAAATTACTCGTGCCTCCTGTCAATTTAAGCTATCGCTCGTAGCTATGCTACCCTTGAGGCCCAAATCAAACACTGATAAAACTTCAAATGGCCCTAACTTCTCTGAGGTGGATCCTATACTTATCAAAGTTTGCAACATTCAAATGCTTGTAACTTTTTACTGGGGCGTCATAAAACCTTGATATTTTGTGACAATGAAATACTCGAGCCTCTTATCAATTTAAGCTGTCGCTCCTAGCTATGCTACCCTTGAGTCCAAAATAAAACATTGATAAAACTTCAAATGGCCCTAACTTCTATATAGTGCGTCCTATACCTATCAAAGTTTGCAACATTCAAATGCTTGCAACTTTTTACTGGAGCGTCATAAGATCTTGAAATTTTGTGACAATAAATTACTCGTGCCACTTGTCAATTTAAGCTATCGCTCATAGCTATGCTACCCTTGACTCGAAAATAAAACAGAGACGAAACTTCAAATGGCCCTAACTTCTATACGGTGCTATACCTATCAAAGTTTGCAACATTCAAATGCTTGTAACTTTTTACTGGAGCGTCACAAAACCTGGAAATTTTGTGACAATAAATTACTCGTGCCTCCTGTCAATTTAAGCTATCGCTCGTAGCTATGCTACCCTTGAGGCCCAAATCAAACACTGATAAAACTTCAAATGGCCCTAACTTCTATACGGTGCATCCTATACCTATTAAACTTTGCAACATTCAAATGCTTGCAACTTTTTACTGGAGCGTCATAAAACCTGGAAATTTTGTGACAATAAATTACTCGTGCCTCTTGTCAATTTAAGCTATCGCTCGTAGCTATGCTACCCTTGAGGCCCATAGCTAAGCTACCCTTGACTCCAAAATCAAACATTTTTAAAACTTTAAATGGCCCTAACTTCTATAGTGTGGGTCCTATATCCATCAAAGTTTGCAACATTCAAATGCTTGTAACTTTTTACTGGAGCGTCATAAAACCTGGAAATTTTGTGACAATAAATTACTCGTGCCTCCTGTCAATTTAAGCTATCGCTCGTAGCTATGCTACCCTTGAGGCCCAAATCAAACACTGATAAAACTTCAAATGGCCCTAACTTCTCTGCTGTGGATCCTCTACTTATCAAAGTTTGCAACATTCAAATCCTTGTAACTTTTTACTGGGGCGTCATAAAACCTTGATATTTTGTGACAATGAAATACTCGAGCCTCTTATCAATTTAAGCTGTCGCTCCTAGCTATGCTACCCTTGAGTCCAAAATAAAACATTGATAAAACTTCAAATGGCCCTAACTTCTATATGGTGCATCCTATAGTTTGCAACATTCAAATGCTTGCAACTTTTTACTGGAGCGTCATAGAACCATGAAATTTTGTGACAATAAAGTACTTGTGCCTCATGTCAATTTAAGCTATCACTCGTAGCTATGCTACCCTTGAGTCCCAAATCAAACACTGATAATTCTTCAAATGGCCCTAACTTCTATACTGTGCATCCTATACCTATAAAAATTTGCAACATTCAAATACTTGTAACTTTTTACTGGAGCGTCATAAAACTTTGAAAATTTGTGACAATGAAGTACTCGAGCCTCTTATCAATTTAAGCTATCGCTCCTAGCTATGCTAGCCTTGAGTCCAAAATAAAACACTGATAAAACTTCAAATGGCCCTAACTTCTATACGGTGCATCCTATACCTATTAAACTTTGCAACATTCAAATGCTTGCAACTTTTTACTGGAGCGTCATAGACCCATGAAATTTTGTGACAATAAAGTACTTGTGCCTCTTGTCAATTTAAGCTATCACTCGTAGCTATGCTACCCTTGAGTCCCAAAACAAACACTGATAAATCTTCAAATGGCCCTAACTTCTATACTGTGCATCCTATACCTATCAAAGTTTGCACCTTTCAAATGCTTGCAACTTTTTACTGTAGCGTAAGTACTCGTGCCGCTTGTCAATTTAAGCTATCGCTCATAGCTATGCTACCCTTGACTCCAAAATCAAACACTGATAAAACTTCAAATGGCCCTAACTTCTATAGTGTACGTCCTATATCTATCAAAGTTCGCAACATTCAAATGCTTGTAACTTTTTACTGGAGCGTCATAAAACCTGGAAATTTTGTGACAATGAAGTACTCGAGCCTCTTATCAATTTAAGCTATCGCTCATAGCTAAGCTACCCTTGACTCCAAAATCAAACACTGATAAAACTTCAAATGGCCCTAACTTCTATAGTGTACGTCCTATATCTATCAAAGTTCGCAACATTCAAATGCTTGTAACTTTTTACTGGAGCGTCATAAAACCTGGAAATTTTGTGACAATAAATTTCTCGTGCCTCTTGTCAATTTAAGCTATCGCTCGTAGCTATGCTACCCTTGAGGCCCAAATCAAACACTGTTAAAACTTCAAATGACGCTAACTTCTATACTGTGGATCCTATACCTATCAAAGTTTGCAACATTCAAATGCTTGTAACTTTTTACTGGAGCGTCATAAAGCCTTAATATTTTGTGACAATGAAATACTCGAGCATCTTATCAATTTAAGCTATCGCTCCTAGCTATGCTACCCTTGTGTCCAAAATAAAACACTGATGAAACTTCAAATGGCCCTAATTTCTATACGGTAAGTCCTATACCTATCAAAGTTTGCAACATTCAAATGTTTGCAACTTTTTACTGGAGCGTAATAAAATCTTGAAATTTAGTGACAATAAATTACTCGTGCCTCTTGTCAATTTAAGCTATCGCTCGTAGCTATGCTACCCTTGAGTCCCAAATCAGTCGCTGATAAAACTCCAAATGGCCCTAACTTCTATAGTGTAGGTCCTATATCTATCAAAGTTTGCAACATTCAAATGCTTGGAACTTTTTACTGGAGCGTACTAAAATCTTGAAATTTTGTGACAATAAATTATTCGTGCCTCTTGTCAATTTAAGCTATCGCTCGTAGCTATGCTACCCTTGAGGCCCATAGCTAAGCTACCCTTGACTCCAAAATCAAACATTTTTAAAACTTTAAATGGCCCTAACTTCTATAGTGTGGGTCCTATATCCATCAAAGTTTGCAACATTCAAATGCTTGTAACTTTTTACTGGAGCGTCATAAAACCTGGAAATTTTGTGACAATAAATTACTCGTGCCTCCTGTCAATTTAAGCTATCGCTCGTAGCTATGCTACCCTTGAGGCCCAAATCAAACACTGATAAAACTTCAAATGGCCCTAACTTCTCTGCTGTGGATCCTCTACTTATCAAAGTTTGCAACATTCAAATCCTTGTAACTTTTTACTGGGGCGTCATAAAACCTTGATATTTTGTGACAATGAAATACTCGAGCCTCTTATCAATTTAAGCTGTCGCTCCTAGCTATGCTACCCTTGAGTCCAAAATAAAACATTGATAAAACTTCAAATGGCCCTAACTTCTATATGGTGCATCCTATAGTTTGCAACATTCAAATGCTTGCAACTTTTTACTGGAGCGTCATAGAACCATGAAATTTTGTGACAATAAAGTACTTGTGCCTCATGTCAATTTAAGCTATCACTCGTAGCTATGCTACCCTTGAGTCCCAAATCAAACACTGATAATTCTTCAAATGGCCCTAACTTCTATACTGTGCATCCTATACCTATAAAAATTTGCAACATTCAAATACTTGTAACTTTTTACTGGAGCGTCATAAAACCTTGAAATTTTGTGACAATGAAGTACTCGAGCCTCTTATCAATTTAAGCTATCGCTCCTAGCTATGCTAGCCTTGAGTCCAAAATAAAACACTGATAAAACTTCAAATGGCCCTAACTTCTATACGGTGCATCCTATACCTATTAAACTTTGCAACATTCAAATGCTTGCAACTTTTTACTGGAGCGTCATAGACCCATGAAATTTTGTGACAATAAAGTACTTGTGCCTCTTGTCAATTTAAGCTATCACTCGTAGCTATGCTACCCTTGAGTCCCAAAACAAACACTGATAAATCTTCAAATGGCCCTAACTTCTATACTGTGCATCCTATACCTATCAAAGTTTGCACCTTTCAAATGCTTGCAACTTTTTACTGTAGCGTAAGTACTCGTGCCGCTTGTCAATTTAAGCTATCGCTCATAGCTATGCTACCCTTGACTCCAAAATCAAACACTGATAAAACTTCAAATGGCCCTAACTTCTATAGTGTACGTCCTATATCTATCAAAGTTCGCAACATTCAAATGCTTGTAACTTTTTACTGGAGCGTCATAAAACCTGGAAATTTTGTGACAATGAAGTACTCGAGCCTCTTATCAATTTAAGCTATCGCTCATAGCTAAGCTACCCTTGACTCCAAAATCAAACACTGATAAAACTTCAAATGGCCCTAACTTCTATAGTGTACGTCCTATATCTATCAAAGTTCGCAACATTCAAATGCTTGTAACTTTTTACTGGAGCGTCATAAAACCTGGAAATTTTGTGACAATAAATTTCTCGTGCCTCTTGTCAATTTAAGCTATCGCTCGTAGCTATGCTACCCTTGAGGCCCAAATCAAACACTGTTAAAACTTCAAATGACCCTAACTTCTATACTGTGGATCCTATACCTATCAAAGTTTGCAACATTCAAATGCTTGTAACTTTTTACTGGAGCGTCATAAAGCCTTAATATTTTGTGACAATGAAATACTCGAGCATCTTATCAATTTAAGCTATCGCTCCTAGCTATGCTACCCTTGAGTCCAAAATAAAACACTGATGAAACTTCAAATGGCCCTAATTTCTATACGGTAAGTCCTATACCTATCAAAGTTTGCAACATTCAAATGTTTGCAACTTTTTACTGGAGCGTAATAAAATCTTGAAATTTAGTGACAATAAATTACTCGTGCCTCTTGTCAATTTAAGCTATCGCTCGTAGCTATGCTACCCTTGAGTCCCAAATCAGTCGCTGATAAAACTCCAAATGGCCCTAACTTCTATAGTGTACGTCCTATACTTATCAAACTTTGCAACATTCAAATGCTTGTAACTTTTTACTGGAGCGTCATAGAACCTTGAAATTCTGTGACAATGAAGTACTCGAGCCTCTTATCAATTTAAGCTATCACCTCCTAGCTATGCTACCCATGAGTCCAAAATAAAACACTGATAAAACTTCAAATGGCCCTAACTTCTATACGGTGCGTCCTGTACCTATCAAAGTTTGCAACATTCAAGTGCTTGGAACTTTTTACTGGAGCGTAAACAAATCTTGAAATTTTGTGACAATAAATTACTCGTGCCTCTTGTCAATTTAAGCTATCGCTCGTAGCTATGCTGCCCTTGAGTCCCAAATCAAACACTGATAAAACTTCAAATGGCCCTAACTTCTACACTGTGCATCCTATACCTATCAAAGTTTGCAACATTCAAATGCTTGTAACTTTTTACTGGAGCGTCATAAAACCTTGAAATTTTGTGACAATGAAGTACTCGAGCCTCTTCTCAATTTAAGCTATCGCTCCTAGCTATGCTAGCCTTGAGTCCAAAATAAAACACTGATAAAACTTCAAATGGCCCTAACTTTTATACGGTGCATCCTATACCTATTAAACTTTGCAACATTCAAATGCTTGCAACTTTTTACTGGAGCGTCATAGAACCATGAAATTTTGTGACAATAAAGTACTTGTGCCTCTTGTCAATTTAAGCTATCACTCGTAGCTATGCTACCCTTGAGTCCCAAATCAAACACTGATAAATCTTCAAATGGCCCTAACTTCTATACTGTGCATCCTATACCTATCAAAGTTTGCAACATTCAAATACTTGTAACTTTTTACTGGAGCGTCATAAAACCTTGAAATTTTGTGACAATGAAGTACTCGAGCCTCTTATCAATTTAAGCTATCGCTCATAGCTATGCTACCCTTGAGTCCAAAATAAAACACTGATAAAACGTAAAATGGCCCAAACTTCTATACGGTGCGTCCAACCCCTATCAAAGTTTGCACCATTCAAATGCTTGCAACTTTTTACTGGAGCGTAAGTACTCGTGCCTCTTGTCAATTTAAGCTATCGCTCATAGCTTTGCTACCCTTGCGTCTAAAATAAAACACTGATAAAACTTCAAATGGCCCTAACGTTTGTACGAAGCGTCCTATACCTATCAAAGTTTGCAACATTCAAATACTTGTAGCTTTTTCCTGGAGCGTCAGAAATCCTTGAAATTTTGTGACAATGAAGTACTCGAGCCTCTTATCAATTTAAGCTATCGCTCATAGCTAAGCTACCCTTGACTCCAAAATCAAACACTGATAAAACTTCAAATGGCCCTAACTTCTATAGTGTACGTCCTATATGTATCAAAGTTTGCAACATTGAAATGCTTGTAACTTTTTACTGGAGCGTCAAAAAACCTGGAAATTTTGTGACAATAACTTACTCGTGCCTCTTGTCAAATTAAGCTATCGCTCGTAGCTATGCTACCCTTGAGGCCCAAATCAAACACTGTTAAAACTTCAAATGACCCTGACTTCTATACTGTGGATCCTATACCTATCAAATTTTGCAACATTCAAATGCTTGTAACTTTTTACTGGAGCGTCATAAAACCTTGATATTTTGTGACAATGAAATACTCGAGCCTTTTATCAATTTAAGCTATCACTCCTAGCTATGCTACCCTTGAGTCCAAAATAAAACACTGATGAAACTTCAAATGGCCCTAATTTCTATACGGTAAGTCCTATACCTCTCAAAGTTTGCAACATTCAAATGCTTGCACCTTTTTACTGGAGCGTAATAAAATCTTGAAATTTTGTGACAATAAATTACTCGTGCCTCTTGTCAATTTAAGCTATCGCTCGTAGCTATGCTACCCTTGAGTCCCAAATCAATAACTGATAAAACTTCAAATGGCCCTAACTTCTATAGTGTACGTCCTATATCTATCAAAGTTTGCAACACTCAAATGCTTGCAACTTTTTACTGGAGCGTAATAAAATCTTGAAATTTTGTGACAATAAATTACTCGTGCCTCTTGTCAATTTAAGCTATCGCTCGTAGCTATGCTACCCTTGAGTCCCAAATCAATCACTGATAAAACTTCAAATGGCCCTAACTTCTATAGTGTACGTCCTATATCTATCAAAGTTTGCAACATTCAAATGCTTGCAACTTTTTACTGGAGCGTCATAGAACCATGAAATTTTGTGACAATAAAGAACTTGTGCCTCTTGTCAATTTAAGCTATCACTCGTAGCTATGCTACCCTTGAGTCCCAAATCAAACACTGATAAATCTTCAAATGGCCCTAACTTCTATACTGTGCATCCTATACCTATCAAAGTTTGCAACATTCAAATACTTGTAACTTTTTACTGGAGCGTCATAAAACCTTGAAATTTTGTGACAATGAAGTACTCGAGCCTCTTATCAATTTAAGCTATCGCTCATAGCTATGCTACCCTTGAGTCCAAAATAAAACACTGATAAAACGTAAAATGGCCCTAACGTCTGTACGGAGCGTCCTATACCTATCAAAGTTTGCAACATTCAAATACTTGTAGCTTTTTCCTGGAGCGTCAGAAATCCTTGAAATTTTGTGACAATGAAGTACTCGAGCCTCTTATCAATTTAAGCTATCGCTCATAGCTAAGCTACCCTTGACTCCAAAATCAAACACTGATAAAACTTCAAATGGCCCTAACTTCTATAGTGTACGTCCTATATGTATCAAAGTTTGCAACATTCAAATGCTTGTAACTTTTTACTGGAGCGTCATAAAACCTGGAAATTTTGTGACAATAAATTACTCGTGCCTCTTGTCAATTTAAGCTATCGCTCGTAGCTATGCTACCCTTGAGGCCCAAATCAAACACTGTTAAAACTTCAAATGACCCTAACTTCTATACTGTGGATCCTATACCTATCAAAGTTTGCAACATTCAAATGCTTGTAGCTTTTTACTGGAGCGTCATAAATCCTTGATATTTTGTGACAATGAAATACTCGAGCATCTTATCAATTTAAGCCAGCGCTCCTAGCTATGCTACCCTTGAGTCCAAAATAAAACACTGATGCAACTTCAAATGGCCCTAATTTCTATACGGTAAGTCCTATACCTATCAAAGTTTGCAACATTCAAATGCTTGCAACTTTTGACTGGAGCGTAATAAAATCTTGAAATTTTGTGACAATAAATTACTCGTGCCTCTTGTCAATTTAAGCTATCGCTCGTAGCTATGTTACCCTTGAGTCCCAAATCAATCACTGATAAAACTCCAAATGGCCCTAACTTCTATAGTGTACGTCCTATATCTATCAAAGTTTGCAATATTCAAATGCTTGCAACTTTTTACTGGAGCGTAATAAAATCTTGAAATTTTGTGACAATAAATTATTCGTGTCTCTTGTCAATTTAAGCTATGGCTCGTAGCTATGCTACCCTTGAGTCCAAAATAACACACTGATAAAACTTCAAATGGCCCTAACTTCTATACGGTGCATCCTATACCTATCAAAGTTTGCAACATTCAAATGCTTGCAACTTTTTACTGGAGCGTAATAAAATCTTGAAATTTTGTGACAATAAATTACTCGTGCCTCTTGTCAATTTAAGCTATCGCTCGTAGCTATGCTACCCTTGAGTCCCAAATCAAACACTGTTACAACTTCAAATGGCCCTAACTTCAATACTGTGCATCATATACTTATCAAAGTTTGCAATATTCAAATGCTTGTAACTTTTTACTGGAGCGTCATAGAACCTTGAAATTCTGTGACAATGAAGTACTCGAGCCTCTTATCAATTTAAGCTATCACCTCCTGGCTATGCTACCCTTGAGACCAAAATAAAACACTGATAAAACTTCAAATGGCCCTAACTTCTATACGGTGCGTCCTATACCTATCAAAGTTTGCAACATTCAAATGCTTGGAACTTTTTACTGGAGCGTAAAAAAATCTTGAACTTTTGTGACAATAAATTACTCGTGCCTCTTGTCAATTTAAGCTATCGCTCATAGCTATGCTACCCTTGAGTCCAAAATAAAACACTGATACAACTTAAAATGGCCCCAACTTCTATACGGTGCGTCCTATACCTATTAAAGTTTGCAACATTCAAATGCTTGCAACTTTTTACTTAAGCGTAATAAAATCTTGAAATTTTGTGACAAGAAATTACTCGTCCCTCTTGTCAATTTAAGCTATCACCAATCCAAAATAAAACACTGATAAAACTTAAAATGGCCCAAACTTCTATACGGTGCGTCCAACCCCTATCAAAGTTTGCTCCATTCAAATGCTTGTAACTTTTACTGGAGCGTAAGTACTCGTGCCTCTTGTCAATTTAAGCTATCGCTCATAGCTATGCTGCCCTTGAGTCCCAAAACAAACACTGATAAAACTTCAAATGGCTCTAACTTCTATACGGTGCGTCCTACACCTATCAAAGTTTGCAACATTCTATTGCTTGCAACTTTTTACTGGACGGTCATAAAACCTTGAAATTTTGTGACAATAAATTACTCGTGCCTCTTGTCAACTTAAGCTATCGTTATAGCTATGCTACCCTTGAGTATAAAATAAAACACTGATAAAACTTCAAATGGCCCTAACTTCTGTACGGAGCGTCCTATACCTATCAAAGTTTGCAACATTCAAATATTTGTCGCTTTTTACTGGAGCGTCAGAAACCCTTGAAATTTTGTGACAATGAAGTACTCGTGCCTCTTGTCAATTTAAGCTATCGCTCATAGCTATGCTGCCCTTGAGGCCCAAATCAAACACTGTTAAAACTTCAAATGACCCTGACTTCTATACTGTGGATCCTATACCTATCAAATTTTGCAACATTCAAATGCTTGTAACTTTTTACTGGAGCCTTGATATTTTGTGACAATGAAATACTCGAGCCTTTTATCAATTTAAGCTATCACTCCTAGCTATGCTACCCTTGAGTCCAAAATAAAACACTGATGAAACTTCAAATGGCCCTAATTTCTATACGGTAAGTCCTATACCTCTCAAAGTTTGCAACATTCATATGCTTGCAACTTTTTACTGGAGCGTAATAAAATCTTGAAATTTTGTGACAATAAATTACTCGTGCCTCTTGTCAATTTAAGCTATCGCTCGTAGCTATGCTACCCTTGAGTCCCAAATCAATCACTGATAAAACTTCAAATGGCCCTAACTTCTATAGTGTACGTCCTATATCTATCAAAGTTTGCAACATTCAAATGCTTGGAACTTTTTACTGGAGCGTACTAAAATCTTGAAATTTTGTGACAATAAATTATTCGTGCCTCTTGTCAATTTAAGCTATCGCTCGTAGCTATGCTACCCTTGAGGCCCATAGCTAAGCTACCCTTGACTCCAAAATCAAACATTTTTAAAACTTTAAATGGCCCTAACTTCTATAGTGTGGGTCCTATATCCATCAAAGTTTGCAACATTCAAATGCTTGTAACTTTTTACTGGAGCGTCATAAAACCTGGAAATTTTGTGACAATAAATTACTCGTGCCTCCTGTCAATTTAAGCTATCGCTCGTAGCTATGCTACCCTTGAGGCCCAAATCAAACACTGATAAAACTTCAAATGGCCCTAACTTCTCTGCTGTGGATCCTCTACTTATCAAAGTTTGCAACATTCAAATCCTTGTAACTTTTTACTGGGGCGTCATAAAACCTTGATATTTTGTGACAATGAAATACTCGAGCCTCTTATCAATTTAAGCTGTCGCTCCTAGCTATGCTACCCTTGAGTCCAAAATAAAACATTGATAAAACTTCAAATGGCCCTAACTTCTATATGGTGCATCCTATAGTTTGCAACATTCAAATGCTTGCAACTTTTTACTGGAGCGTCATAGAACCATGAAATTTTGTGACAATAAAGTACTTGTGCCTCATGTCAATTTAAGCTATCACTCGTAGCTATGCTACCCTTGAGTCCCAAATCAAACACTGATAATTCTTCAAATGGCCCTAACTTCTATACTGTGCATCCTATACCTATAAAAATTTGCAACATTCAAATACTTGTAACTTTTTACTGGAGCGTCATAAAACCTTGAAATTTTGTGACAATGAAGTACTCGAGCCTCTTATCAATTTAAGCTATCGCTCCTAGCTATGCTAGCCTTGAGTCCAAAATAAAACACTGATAAAACTTCAAATGGCCCTAACTTCTATACGGTGCATCCTATACCTATTAAACTTTGCAACATTCAAATGCTTGCAACTTTTTACTGGAGCGTCATAGACCCATGAAATTTTGTGACAATATAGTACTTGTGCCTCTTGTCAATTTAAGCTATCACTCGTAGCTATGCTACCCTTGAGTCCCAAAACAAACACTGATAAATCTTCAAATGGCCCTAACTTCTATACTGTGCATCCTATACCTATCAAAGTTTGCACCTTTCAAATGCTTGCAACTTTTTACTGTAGCGTAAGTACTCGTGCCGCTTGTCAATTTAAGCTATCGCTCATAGCTATGCTACCCTTGACTCCAAAATCAAACACTGATAAAACTTCAAATGGCCCTAACTTCTATAGTGTACGTCCTATATCTATCAAAGTTCGCAACATTCAAATGCTTGTAACTTTTTACTGGAGCGTCATAAAACCTGGAAATTTTGTGACAATGAAGTACTCGAGCCTCTTATCAATTTAAGCTATCGCTCATAGCTAAGCTACCCTTGACTCCAAAATCAAACACTGATAAAACTTCAAATGGCCCTAACTTCTATAGTGTACGTCCTATATCTATCAAAGTTCGCAACATTCAAATGCTTGTAACTTTTTACTGGAGCGTCATAAAACCTGGAAATTTTGTGACAATAAATTTCTCGTGCCTCTTGTCAATTTAAGCTATCGCTCGTAGCTATGCTACCCTTGAGGCCCAAATCAAACACTGTTAAAACTTCAAATGACCCTAACTTCTATACTGTGGATCCTATACCTATCAAAGTTTGCAACATTCAAATGCTTGTAACTTTTTACTGGAGCGTCATAAAGCCTTAATATTTTGTGACAATGAAATACTCGAGCATCTTATCAATTTAAGCTATCGCTCCTAGCTATGCTACCCTTGAGTCCAAAATAAAACACTGATGAAACTTCAAATGGCCCTAATTTCTATACGGTAAGTCCTATACCTATCAAAGTTTGCAACATTCAAATGTTTGCAACTTTTTACTGGAGCGTAATAAAATCTTGAAATTTAGTGACAATAAATTACTCGTGCCTCTTGTCAATTTAAGCTATCGCTCGTAGCTATGCTACCCTTGAGTCCCAAATCAGTCGCTGATAAAACTCCAAATGGCCCTAACTTCTATAGTGTACGTCCTATATCTATCAAAGTTTGCAACATTCAAATGCTTGGAACTTTTTACTGGAGCGTACTAAAATCTTGAAATTTTGTGACAATAAATTATTCGTGCCTCTTGTCAATTTAAGCTATCGCTCGTAGCTATGCTACCCTTGAGTCCCAACTCAAACACTGTTACAACTTCAAATGGCCCTAACTTCAATACTGTGCATCCTATACTTATCAAACTTTGCAACATTCAAATGCTTGTAACTTTTTACTGGAGCGTCATAGAACCTTGAAATTCTGTGACAATGAAGTACTCGAGCCTCTTATCAATTTAAGCTATCACCTCCTAGCTATGCTACCCATGAGTCCAAAATAAAACACTGATAAAACTTCAAATGGCCCTAACTTCTATACGGTGCGTCCTGTACCTATCAAAGTTTGCAACATTCAAGTGCTTGGAACTTTTTACTGGAGCGTAAACAAATCTTGAAATTTTGTGACAATAAATTACTCGTGCCTCTTGTCAATTTAAGCTATCGCTCGTAGCTATGCTGCCCTTGAGTCCCAAATCAAACACTGATAAAACTTCAAATGGCCCTAACTTCTACACTGTGCATCCTATACCTATCAAAGTTTGCAACATTCAAATGCTTGTAACTTTTTACTGGAGCGTCATAAAACCTTGAAATTTTGTGACAATGAAGTACTCGAGCCTCTTCTCAATTTAAGCTATCGCTCCTAGCTATGCTAGCCTTGAGTCCAAAATAAAACACTGATAAAACTTCAAATGGCCCTAACTTTTATACGGTGCATCCTATACCTATTAAACTTTGCAACATTCAAATGCTTGCAACTTTTTACTGGAGCGTCATAGAACCATGAAATTTTGTGACAATAAAGTACTTGTGCCTCTTGTCAATTTAAGCTATCACTCGTAGCTATGCTACCCTTGAGTCCCAAATCAAACACTGATAAATCTTCAAATGGCCCTAACTTCTATACTGTGCATCCTATACCTATCAAAGTTTGCAACATTCAAATACTTGTAACTTTTTACTGGAGCGTCATAAAACCTTGAAATTTTGTGACAATGAAGTACTCGAGCCTCTTATCAATTTAAGCTATCGCTCATAGCTATGCTACCCTTGAGTCCAAAATAAAACACTGATAAAACGTAAAATGGCCCAAACTTCTATACGGTGCGTCCAACCCCTATCAAAGTTTGCACCATTCAAATGCTTGCAACTTTTTACTGGAGCGTAAGTACTCGTGCCTCTTGTCAATTTAAGCTATCGCTCATAGCTTTGCTACCCTTGCGTCTAAAATAAAACACTAATAAAACTTCAAATGGCCCTAACGTTTGTACGAAGCGTCCTATACCTATCAAAGTTTGCAACATTCAAATACTTGTAGCTTTTTCCTGGAGCGTCAGAAATCCTTGAAATTTTGTGACAATGAAGTACTCGAGCCTCTTATCAATTTAAGCTATCGCTCATAGCTAAGCTACCCTTGACTCCAAAATCAAACACTGATAAAACTTCAAATGGCCCTAACTTCTATAGTGTACGTCCTATATGTATCAAAGTTTGCAACATTGAAATGCTTGTAACTTTTTACTGGAGCGTCAAAAAACCTGGAAATTTTGTGACAATAAATTACTCGTGCCTCTTGTCAAATTAAGCTATCGCTCGTAGCTATGCTACCCTTGAGGCCCAAATCAAACACTGTTAAAACTTCAAATGACCCTGACTTCTATACTGTGGATCCTATACCTATCAAATTTTGCAACATTCAAATGCTTGTAACTTTTTACTGGAGCGTCATAAAACCTTGATATTTTGTGACAATGAAATACTCGAGCCTTTTATCAATTTAAGCTATCACTCCTAGCTATGCTACCCTTGAGTCCAAAATAAAACACTGATGAAACTTCAAATGGCCCTAATTTCTATACGGTAAGTCCTATACCTCTCAAAGTTTGCAACATTCAAATGCTTGCACCTTTTTACTGGAGCGTAATAAAATCTTGAAATTTTGTGACAATAAATTACTCGTGCCTCTTGTCAATTTAAGCTATCGCTCGTAGCTATGCTACCCTTGAGTCCCAAATCAATAACTGATAAAACTTCAAATGGCCCTAACTTCTATAGTGTACGTCCTATATCTATCAAAGTTTGCAACACTCAAATGCTTGCAACTTTTTACTGGAGCGTAATAAAATCTTGAAATTTTGTGACAATAAATTACTCGTGCCTCTTGTCAATTTAAGCTATCGCTCGTAGCTATGCTACCCTTGAGTCCCAAATCAATCACTGATAAAACTTCAAATGGCCCTAACTTCTATAGTGTACGTCCTATATCTATCAAAGTTTGCAACATTCAAATGCTTGCAACTTTTTACTGGAGCGTCATAGAACCATGAAATTTTGTGACAATAAAGAACTTGTGCCTCTTGTCAATTTAAGCTATCACTCGTAGCTATGCTACCCTTGAGTCCCAAATCAAACACTGATAAATCTTCAAATGGCCCTAACTTCTATACTGTGCATCCTATACCTATCAAAGTTTGCAACATTCAAATACTTGTAACTTTTTACTGGAGCGTCATAAAACCTTGAAATTTTGTGACAATGAAGTACTCGAGCCTCTTATCAATTTAAGCTATCGCTCATAGCTATGCTACCCTTGAGTCCAAAATAAAACACTGATAAAACGTAAAATGGCCCTAACGTCTGTACGGAGCGTCCTATACCTATCAAAGTTTGCAACATTCAAATACTTGTAGCTTTTTCCTGGAGCGTCAGAAATCCTTGAAATTTTGTGACAATGAAGTACTCGAGCCTCTTATCAATTTAAGCTATCGCTCATAGCTAAGCTACCCTTGACTCCAAAATCAAACACTGATAAAACTTCAAATGGCCCTAACTTCTATAGTGTACGTCCTATATGTATCAAAGTTTGCAACATTCAAATGCTTGTAACTTTTTACTGGAGCGTCATAAAACCTGGAAATTTTGTGACAATAAATTACTCGTGCCTCTTGTCAATTTAAGCTATCGCTCGTATCTATGCTACCCTTGAGGCCCAAATCAAAGACTGTTAAAACTTCAAATGACCCTAACTTCTATACTGTGGATCCTATACCTATCAAAGTTTGCAACATTCAAATGCTTGTAGCTTTTTACTGGAGCGTCATAAATCCTTGATATTTTGTGACAATGAAATACTCGAGCATCTTATCAATTTAAGCCAGCGCTCCTAGCTATGCTACCCTTGAGTCCAAAATAAAACACTGATGCAACTTCAAATGGCCCTAATTTCTATACGGTAAGTCCTATACCTATCAAAGTTTGCAACATTCAAATGCTTGCAACTTTTGACTGGAGCGTAATAAAATCTTGAAATTTTGTGACAATAAATTACTCGTGCCTCTTGTCAATTTAAGCTATCGCTCGTAGCTATGTTACCCTTGAGTCCCAAATCAATCACTGATAAAACTCCAAATGGCCCTAACTTCTATAGTGTACGTCCTATATCTATCAAAGTTTGCAATATTCAAATGCTTGCAACTTTTTACTGGAGCGTAATAAAATCTTGAAATTTTGTGACAATAAATTATTCGTGTCTCTTGTCAATTTAAGCTATGGCTCGTAGCTATGCTACCCTTGAGTCCAAAATAACACACTGATAAAACTTCAAATGGCCCTAACTTCTATACGGTGCATCCTATACCTATCAAAGTTTGCAACATTCAAATGCTTGCAACTTTTTACTGGAGCGTAATAAAATCTTGAAATTTTGTGACAATAAATTACTCGTGCCTCTTGTCAATTTAAGCTATCGCTCGTAGCTATGCTACCCTTGAGTCCCAAATCAAACACTGTTACAACTTCAAATGGCCCTAACTTCAATACTGTGCATCATATACTTATCAAAGTTTGCAATATTCAAATGCTTGTAACTTTTTACTGGAGCGTCATAGAACCTTGAAATTCTGTGACAATGAAGTACTCGAGCCTCTTATCAATTTAAGCTATCACCTCCTGGCTATGCTACCCTTGAGTCCAAAATAAAACACTGATACAACTTAAAATGGCCCCAACTTCTATACGGTGCGTCCTATACCTATTAAAGTTTGCAACATTCAAATGCTTGCAACTTTTTACTTAAGCGTAATAAAATCTTGAAATTTTGTGACAAGAAATTACTCGTCCCTCTTGTCAATTTAAGCTATCACCAATCCAAAATAAAACACTGATAAAACTTAAAATGGCCCAAACTTCTATACGGTGCGTCCAACCCCTATCAAAGTTTGCTCCATTCAAATGCTTGTAACTTTTACTGGAGCGTAAGTACTCGTGCCTCTTGTCAATTTAAGCTATCGCTCATAGCTATGCTGCCCTTGAGTCCCAAAACAAACACTGATAAAACTTCAAATGGCTCTAACTTCTATACGGTGCGTCCTACACCTATCAAAGTTTGCAACATTCTATTACTTGCAACTTTTTACTGGACGGTCATAAAACCTTGAAATTTTGTGACAATAAATTACTCGTGCCTCTTGTCAACTTAAGCTATCGTTATAGCTATGCTACCCTTGAGTATAAAATAAAACACTGATAAAACTTCAAATGGCCCTAACTTCTGTACGGAGCGTCCTATACCTATCAAAGTTTGCAACATTCAAATATTTGTCGCTTTTTACTGGAGCGTCAGAAACCCTTGAAATTTTGTGACAATGAAGTACTCGTGCCTCTTGTCAATTTAAGCTATCGCTCATAGCTATGCTGCCCTTGAGGCCCAAATCAAACACTGTTAAAACTTCAAATGACCCTGACTTCTATACTGTGGATCCTATACCTATCAAATTTTGCAACATTCAAATGCTTGTAACTTTTTACTGGAGCCTTGATATTTTGTGACAATGAAATACTCGAGCCTTTTATCAATTTAAGCTATCACTCCTAGCTATGCTACCCTTGAGTCCAAAATAACACACTGATGAAACTTCAAATGGCCCTAATTTCTATACGGTAAGTCCTATACCTCTCAAAGTTTGCAACATTCATATGCTTGCAACTTTTTACTGGAGCGTAATAAAATCTTGAAATTTTGTGACAATAAATTACTCGTGCCTCTTGTCAATTTAAGCTATCGCTCGTAGCTATGCTACCCTTGAGTCCCAAATCAATCACTGATAAAACTTCAAATGGCCCTAACTTCTATAGTGTACGTCCTATATCTATCAAAGTTTGCAACATTCAAATGCTTGCAACTTTTTACTGGAGCGTAATAAAATCTTGAAATTTTGTGACAATAAATTACTCGTGCCTCTTGTCAATTTAAGCTATCGCTCGTAGCTATGCTACCCTTGAGTCCCAAATCAAACACTGATAAAACTTCAAATGGCCCTAACTTCTATACTGTGCATCCTATACCTATCAAAGTTTGCAGCATTCAAATACTTGTAACTTTTTACTGGAGCGTCATAAAACCTTGAAATTTTGTGACAATGAAGTACTCGAGCCTCTTATCAATTTAAGTTATCACCTCCTAGCTATGCTACCCTTGAGTCCAAAATAAAACACTGATAAAACTTCAAATGGCCCTAACGTCTATACTCTGCCTCCTATACCCATCAAAGTTTGCAACATTCAAATACTTGTAACTTTTTACTCAAGCGTCATAAAACCTGGAAATTTTGTGACAATAAATTACTCGTGCCTCTTGTCAACTTAAGCTATCGCTCATAGCTATGCTACCCTTGAGTCCAAAATAAAACACTGATAAAACTTCAAACGGCCCTAACTTCTATACGGTGGGTCCAACCCCTATCAAAGTTTGCACCATTCAAATGCTTGTAACTTTTTACTGGAGCGTAAGTACTCGTGCCTCTTGTCAATTTAAGCTATCGCTCATAGCTATGCTGCCCTTGAGTCCCAAAACAAACACTGATAAAACTTCAAATGGCTCTAACTTCTATACGGTGTGTTGTGCTCAGAATGAATAATTTATTTTTTTAAAGATTTTTAACATATTAATAACGTATTTTAAATATTAACTATTTGTTGCCGATCCGCACTTGCCGCAACTCCAGAACAGACTGAATACGGCGCAAAGAGAGCAGCTGCCGCTGCTTCGTAGCCCCGCGCCAAAATATACCAACAGTTAAAGATGGCTTCCGCACAAATACGATATGCACCTGCCTCGACTGTTCTGTCGCTCTCCACCGCACAACACGTGCTTTCGCACCGTACCGAACGATGGAACGCAGAGATAGGCCGACAACATGGCGCCCCAGGTACCAGGCGGAAGCCACCTGAACGTTAGGATTCGGAGTGAACATGCCGCCCATCTTGCATTATTGCAAGAGAAGAACATATCCACGCCGGATCCCGTTCATACCCTTCATCAATGGAGGGTGGTTTGGTGCCCGAGGGCGCAGCTTCAGGAAACATGCGCACCCCTCAATGCGGTGGCCCATCTGCTAACACATAGTGCAGATGATCTGCGGAGTAGGGCGTAGCTGCACCGGTCTCTTCGTAATACCCAGAAAGGGCGGAACAGCGCGGGATGGTTCCCGCCTGGACTCCTCCTGACCTTGGTTTGGCGCTTCCGGAACCACGCAGCCAGGTGGCGCGCCGGTGGCAGAGAGGTGAAGCTCGATGGAAGGTCGAATTTAGTTGACCTGGCCCGACGAGGTGCTGTTATGTCCGGTGGCACCGCCATGGAGAGTGGAGGTGGCAGCACGGCCACACTCGAACAACTGGCAGACAAAAAGCAGCACCCGTCAGAAATCGAGTAGCGGGTCTTGTGCACCGAGTGGGCCTAGATCTGAGAAAATATCAAAAATTTAATTAGTACAAGAAGGGAATAGATCTAAAAGAAAACATAAAAACTATAAATTGAAAAAGTACAAGGTACGTTATACCCCTCCGCTGGTAGGAGGCGGATCTTCTCCCGGTAGGATCACCATCTTCGTGATAGGTCGGGTTAGCATTCCACGTGCGGTTCGCACATCCACAACACACACTTTTCCATCAGGACCAGGGTGCGTATCGGTGACCCTGCCCAGCCGCCATTCTTGAGGCACTAGGTTGTCTTCCCGCACAACCACTAACTCACCCACCTTGACATTCACTTGAGCCGTCCGCCACTTACTCCGCCGTTGACACTCGAGAAGATATTCGTTTTTCCACCTGACGCTGAATTGATGGGCCAGCGCCTTCAGTTTTTGCCATCAGTTCAAAATTGAGAGAAAGGGTGTTGTATCCGGAGGCTCAGCTGGTGCCAACAGTGGCACACCCATCAAGAAATGACCAGGCGTCAGCGCTTGGAGATCCGTGGGGTCCTCAGACAGAGCGCTGATAGGCCTAGAATTAAGACACGCCTCGATGCGCGCTAAGAGAGTCACAAATTCTTCAAACGTGTACTTAAGTTGCTTGCGTGTAATGGTGCTTGAAACTCTTGACCGCTGCTTCCCAAAGGCCCCCCATATGTGGAGCATGGGGGGGATTAAAATCCCACTCGATCTGAGTATGAAAGTGACCCACCACGGTTCGGTCACGGATTTCGCGGAGCACCCGCTGGAAATCAAGCCTCAACGCCTTTTCCGCGCCCACAAAGTTCCGACCATTATCCAAGTGCATTTTCAAAGGACATCCCCGGCGGGCGATAAACCGAGACAATGCCGCAAGGAAGGCAGGAGTACTCAAATCGGTAGTCGCCTCAAGGTGAACTGCTCTCGTAGCGAAGCATACAAAGATGCAGACGTACCCCTTCGTAACGTGGCATGCCCGCCCCTTATAGTGCTTGATATCAAACGGCCCCGCGAAATCAACTCCAGTATGGGTAAAAGGACGTGAACACGTGGTACGTTCAACCGGAAGAGCTGCCATGAGCTGCTGTTGTCGACGCTTCTTCCACAAAATACATGTCTTACATTGGAGAATTGTGCTTTTAATGAGCGTTTTCGCTTTTGGAATCCAATATTGGGTCCGGATTAGCCGCAGCATTAGTTGATTCCCCCCGTGTAGGGACACCTGATGGATGAACTTCACTATTAGACGAGTCAAATGACCATAGTATGGCAGAATGATCGGGTGTCTCTCCGAAAATGGCAAATATGTAGTGAGCGCCAACCGACCATTGACGCGCAGAGTACCATCGGAGTGCACGAACGGATTCAGAGCCAAAAGCGAACTGGAGCTGGATATCGGCTCCAGTGTCACAAGTGCGCTGTATTCTTTTGGCAAATACATTTTCTGCGCGAGCACAATAAGGCACGTGGTCGTTTCAGCGATTTCTCCCCGAGTAAGCGGGGACCCCCTGTCAGGAGTCGTGTCCCGATGTTTCACCGAACAGTGGCGCATAAAGCGGCGCACGAAACTCAACACTCGGAGGGCCCTAGAAAATGAGGAGAAGCGCAACATTGGGTCGTTCGCAGAGGACACATATACTACATGACACTTTGCAGGTCGTTGCTCTTCATCGGTTGCTAACACGTTTTCGTCCAACGGAGGCGGCCACCGTTTCCGCTCTTGCTGCAGCCAGGCCGGGCCTTCCCATCAGAGCTTGTTGTGGAGTAGTGCATCAGGTGCCACACCACGGCTAGCTAAATCTGCTGGGTTATCTTCTGAGCGGACATGACGCCAGTTGTTCACACCTACTTTGCTGGTAATGGCAGTGACTCGATTCGCCACGAAGACTTTCCACACGTGGGGTGGCTTTCGCAGCCATGCCAACACAATCGTAGAGTCGGACCAACAAAACAAGTTGTCATCTGAAATATTTAATAGAGGTTTAAGAGGGAAAATCAGCTCTGCTAAAAGTGTTGCCCCACATAGTTCTAAACGTGGAAGAGAGATAGTTCTCAATGGGGCCACCCGCGATTTCGCCACTAGCAAATGGGTAGAGATGGATTTTTCACCTTTACACCGAACGTAAAGGGCTGCAGCATATGCTAGCTGAGAAGCATCACAGAAGGCGTGGAACTCAATATCGCGATCAGGTGCAGATCGTACCCAGCGAGGCACGCGTACTTGGGAGATTACCTGATACTGCGATAAGAAGTGTGTCCACCTTGTTAAAGTGGTAGGAGTAAGTTGCTCGTCCCAACCTATTTGATCCAACCATATCTGTTGCATCAAGATCTTAGCGGAGATGACAATAGGAGCCAACCATCCCGCTGGGTCAAACAGCTGTGCGATGACCGACAGGACCTTACGTTTGGTGTATACGGCAACGATTGGCAAAGCTGCCACGTGGAAATAAAACCAATCCCCCCGCGCATTCCATCGAATGCCCAAAGTGCGAATGGTGCTGGTCTCTTCGAATTGGAGAAAATCTTCCCTAAGCAGATGCCCTGGAGGCAAACCGGATAAAATTTCTGTAAAATTTGCCGCCCATTTTCGCATTGAGAACCCGGCTGAATCCAAGCTCTCAATCAGCTCATCCCTAGTGCGAATGGCAGTAGCAATATCATGTGTACCCACTAGGGCGTCATCCACGTACATCGAATTACGTAGCACCTGAGAAGCCAATGGGAACCTGCTCTCCATGTCGTCTGCCAATTGCAAAAGTGTCCTTATTGCAAGATAAGGAGCACAATTCACCACGAAGGTGACCGTTTTCAATTCATAGTCAGAGATATCGCTGTCGGGAGATTCCCTAAACACAATTCTCTGGTATGATGCCTGGCTTGGTTCAACCAGAATCTGACGATACATCTTTTGTATGTCCCCGTTCAGGACATAGCGAAACATACGCCACTGGATTATTAGCCGGGTCAGATCGGCTTGTAACACTGGCCCTGTGTGTAACACGTCATTCAAGCTGACCGTGTTGGAAGTCGCCTGTGAGGCATTGAACACCACGCGAAGTTTGGTGGTTGTACTCTCTGGCTTAATTACTGCATGATGTGGCAAGTAATAATGAGGCACAGGAGTTACTGACGGCGGTGGAACCTTGCGCATGTGATTTAACGTCACGTATTCAAGTACCACCGCGTCGTAATGTCGCTTATCGGCCGGGCTCTTTACCAGCCGGGACTCATTGCGCTCAAATTGCCGAAGGGCAATATAGCGCGACGCTCCTAGAGACTTCTCCGGAACAAACCCTTGTTTGAACGGCAGAGAGACTATGTATCGCCCCGTAGCCTCCCGACGAGTAGTCTGGGAGTACAAATTAAGGCAGTCTTGATCAGTCTGGGACAGCTTTCGATCTTGCGGAGGCTGTTCCATTTCCCAGAACTGTCGTAGAAGGTGGTCGAGCGAAGCAGTTTCAGACACTTGCACGCGAGTTGTGAAAGTGGATATCCGTTTATCCGGCAGAGGCCCTGTAAGGATCCAGCCGAATACCGTTTCTTGGGCAATTAGTGACCCCACCAGGTTGCGCCGCAACCCATCAAGCAAGACCTGAGGATAAAGATCCCCTCCGATTAACAAATCGACTTGGGTGGAGTGTGAAGTGCTTGAATCGGCTAACCTGAAATGTCTCAGTTTGTGTTGCTCTCCTTTACTCAATAGGAGCGGCGGCAGTTCACCTGTCAGGGTAGGCAACACCAAAGCCGATACTTGGAGACGCACAGTGGCATCGTACCGCGACCCAATGGTGATATGACATGCTTTGGTAACGGTGCCAGCAAGGGTATTGCTGACCCCCGATACCTGGGCATGTACTGAGTGCGCCGGTAGCTTAAGGCGCTTTTGGAGGCGGTCCGAAACAAAGGACCCCTCAGAACCAGAATCTATCAGAGCCCGGGCTGTGTACCATACACCTTGATGTTTTATCGTGACTACGGCCGTACCCAAGATAACACGATTGGAGAGGCGGCCACTTGGATGACTTGGACTCGGCCCTGCCCTATCTGCCGGACGCGATACCTGCGCAGTGTGGTAAGAAGACTTGGGTACGGGTGGATGGACCAGGGAGGAGCGTCCATTTGAATTGGAGCGTCCCCTCCCCGATGTGGATGGTGGGTTAGGCGTCGCAGCGGTTGGACGACCCCGTGGCGAGTCCGTATGCAGCAGAGTGTGGTGCCGCTCCCGACAGGTGGTGCACGAAAAGGAGCTGGGGCAATTTGCCACTCTATGTGAAGCTGACAAGCAATTCACACACAACCCGTGTTTGCGCACCAAGCCCCACCGAGCTGATACGGTGGCGGCCTGGAACGCAGGACAATTTCGCACCGAGTGTGCAGACCGCCTGCACACTTTGCACCCTTCCGGGGTAACACTTACTGGATGGGTTTGCACCCGTGCTGTTCGCGGTTGATTCGGCTGAACCCTTATTTGTTATGAACTGGAGCCTTGCGACCGGAGATCCGAAATCGCCTCGAGTGTATGAAACCGCAATGACAAGAAGTCATCCATCGCCTTCCATTCTGGAATATCTGCGCGGCCCCCCATGGTCTGTTCCCAAAAGGACAGTGTGAGCTCAGGCAGCCGCATGGAGCACAAGTATACTAAGATGGCATCCCAACTCGCAACGTCGATGCCGTAAGATGTCAGTGCAGCGATACAGTTGCCGATGTCACGCTGTAGGCGTTTAATTTCCCCACCATCTTCTCTTCTAACCGGGTCAAGATCCAACAGTGTCTTCAATTGGTTGTTGATCTGGATGCGCTTGTTGTCGTAGCGCTCCAGTAAGTTTTCCCACACTTGCTGAAAACCCGCCTCAGTAATTGGAATTTTGGAGACAATTTCATGTGGTTCTCCCCGGGTCTTAAGGGACAAATGGTAGAATTTCTCCGCATTATACAGCCGCGTGTTGTTAATGAATAGTGCTGTAAACATGTCACGGAACGTTGGCCATGCAGCATAACTCCCTTCAAAGGCAGGGATATCACAAGGGGGTACGTGGATGCTGTGCGCCAATGATAAAAATGGCTCCCCTGTAGTAGGAACGGGAGTTGCCTGCTCTAAACGTTGTCTCACTTCCGCGATCAAAATACGACCCCGCTTAAAAGTATCAAAACTTGACTCGAACCGCTGTCCGATTGACTCTAACAGTGATTCACCGTCTTTCATCACCCGCGCCTCGGACATGGCAGTTATTTTTGCCGTTTTAAGCGAAGCCCACCGAGCATCCAATTCTGCTTCATCAAGTTGAAGTGATATAATGGAGTGACTTTCCGGCGAGCACCGTTCAAAACGACTTATGAACATCAGAAGTTCATCTGCCGCCGAAATATACGAGTCCACCATTTTGCGGAACTTATGCGCCTGCGAACGCAGCTCAATATTGGCTTATATGCACCTCCGAACGCAACCGCACTGAAACCACGCCCAACACTTATCGTTTAAACGCACTGCGACAGAAGGGCCCACAATGTTCAGGAAACCAATTGCTACCCGTAACCGGCCCTGCTTCACAAAAGAAATAGAGGCAGCAGCTAATCGCACGAGCCACTGACCTACTTTTCTTATTCTGCTTTCTGCATTAGCCACCAGTACCTAAAAACGGCGATAATGCAGCGAAGACAACAACAGCGCAATGGTTTTAATAGTCAGCAGCGCCGACAGAGCACAAACACCCGAACGCACGGCAAACCCAACAGAAACACAAAAAATAATCAATTTGTGTATAAATCAAATTTAAATTATTATTAATTTATAATAATAATAATATTTTTAATTCGATTAAAACAATCGACACTTACCAAAAACCGGATTCTTATCCGGCTCGAAGGACCAAAATGTTGTGTTCAGAATGAATAATTTATTTTTTTAAAGATTTTTAACATATATAACGTATTTTAAATATTAACTATTTGTTGCCGATCCGCACTTGCCGCAACTCCAGAACAGACTGAATACGGCGCAAAGAGAGCAGCTGCCGCTGCTTCGTAGCCCCGCGCCAAAATATACCAACAGTTAAAGATGGCTTCCGCACAAATACGATATGCACCTGCCTCGACTGTTCTCTCGCTCTCCACCGCACAACACGTGCTTTCGCACCGTACCGAACGACGGAACGCAGAGATAGGCCGACAACATGGCGCCCCAGGTACCAGGCGGAAGCCACCTGAACATTAGGATTCGGAGTGAACACGGTGCGTCCTACACCTATCAAAGTTTGCAACATTCTATTGCTTGTAACTTTTTACTGGAGGGTCATAAAACCTTGAAATTTTGTGACAATAAAGTACTCGTGCCTCTTGTCAATTTAAGCTATCGTTATTGCTATGCTACCCTTGAGTATAAAATAAAACACTGATAAAACTTCAAATGGCCCTAACTTCTGTACGGAGCGTCCTATACCTATCAAAGTTTGCAACATTCAAATATTTGTCGCCTTTTTACCGGAGCGTCAGAAACTCTTGAAATTTTGTGACAATGAAGTACTCGAGCCTCTTATCATTTTAAGCTATCGCTCGTAGCTATGCTACCCTTGAGGCTCAAATAAAACACAGTTAAAACTTCAAATGACCCTGACTTCTATACTGTGGATCCTATACCTATCAAAGTTTGCAACATTCAAATGCTTGTAACTTTTTACTGGAGCGTCATAAAACCTTGATATTTTGTGACAATGAAATACTCGAGCCTCTTGTCAATTTAAGCTATCGCTCCTAGCTATGCTTCCCTTGAGTCCCAAATCAATCACTGATAAAACTTCAAATGGCCCTAACTTCTATAGTGTACGTCCTATATCTATCAAAGTTTGCAACATTCAAATGCTTGCAACTTTTTACTGGAGCGTAATAAAATCTTGAAATTTTGTGACAATAAATTACTCGTGCCTCTTGTCAATTTCAGCTATCGCTCGTAGCTATGCTACCCTTGAGTCCCAAATCAAACACTGATAAAACTTCAAATGGCCCTAACTTCTATACTGTGCATCCTATACCTATCAAAGTTTGCAGCATTCAAATACTTGTAACTTTTTACTGGAGCGTCATAAAACTTGAAATTTTGTGACAATGAAGTACTCGAGCCTCTTATCAATTTAAGCTATCGCTCCTAGCTATGCTAACCTTGAGTCCAAAGTAAAACACTGATAAAACTTAAAATGGCCCTAACTTCTATACGGTGCGTCCAACCCCAATCAAAGTTTGCACCATTCAAATGCTTGTAACTTTTTACTGGAGCGTAAGTACTCGTGCCTCTTGTCAATTTAAGCTATCGCTCATAGCTATGCTGCCCTGGAGTCTAAAATAAAACACTGATAAAACTTTAAATGGCCCTAACGTCTATACGGAGCGTCCTATACCTATCAAAGTTTGCAACATTCAAATACTTGTAGCTTTTTACTGGAGCGTCATAAAACCTTGAAATTTTGTGACAATGAAATACTCGAGCCTCTTATCAATTTAAGCTGTCGCTCCTAGGTTTGCTAACCTTGAGTCCAAAGTAAAACACTGATAAAACTTAAAATGGCCCTAACTTCTATACGGTGCGTCCAACCCCTATCAAAGTTTGCACCATTCAAATGCTTGTAACTTTTTACTGGAGCGTAAGTACTCGTGCCTCTTGTCAATTTAAGCTATCGCTCATAGCTATGCTGCCCTTGAGTCCCAAAACAAACACTAATAATGCTTCAAATGGCCCTAACTTCTATACGGTGCGTCCTACATCTATCAAAGTTTGCACCATTCAAATGCTTGTAACTTTTTACTGGAGCGTAAGTACTCGTGCCTCTTGTCAATTTAAGCTATCGCTCATAGCTATGCTGCCCTTGAGTCCCAAAACAAACACTGATAATGCTTCAAATGGCCCTAACTTCTATACGGTGCGTCCTACATCTATCAAAGTTTGCAACGTTCAAATACTTGCAACTTTTTACTGGAGCGTAATAAAATCGTGAACTTTTGTGACAATAAATTACTCGTGCCTCTTGTCAATTTAAGCTTTCGCTCGTAGCTATGCTACCCTTGAGTCCCAAATCAAACACTGTTACAACTTCAAATGGCCCTAACTTCAACACTGTGCATCCTATACTTATCAAAGTTTGCAAAATTCAAATGCTTGTAACTTTTTACTTGAGCGTCATAGAACCTTGAAATTCTGTGACAATGAAGTACTCGAGCCTCTTATCAATTTAAGCTATCATCTCCTAGCTATGCTACCCTTGAGTCCAAAATAAAACACTGATAAAACTTCAAATGGCCCTAACTTCTATAGGGTGCGTCCTATACCTATCAAAGTTTGCAACATTCAAATGCTTGGAACTTTTTACTGGAGCGTAAAAAAATCTTGAAATTTTATGACAATAAATTACTCGTGCCTCTTGTCAATTTAAGCTATCGCTCATAGCTATGCTACCCTTGAGTCCAAAATAAAACACTGATACAACTTCAAATGCCCCTAACTTCTATACGGTGCGTCCTATACCTATTAAAGTTTGCAACATTCAAATGCTTGCAACTTTTTACTTAAGCGTAATAAATCTTGATATTTTGTGACAAGAAATTACTCGTGCCTCTTGTCAATTTAAGCTATCACCAATCCAAAATAAAACACTGATAAATCTTAAAATGGCCCAAACTTCTATACTGTGCGTCCAACCCCTATCAAAGTTTGCTCCATTCAAATGCTTGTAACTTTTACTGGAGCGTAAGTACTCGTGCCTCTTGTCAATTTAAGCTATCGCTCATATCTATGCTGCCCTTGAGTTACAAAACAAACACTGATAAAACTTCAAATGGATCTAACTTCTATACGGTGCGTCCTACACCTATCAAAGTTTACAACATTCTATTGCTTGTAACTTTTTACTGGAGGGTCATAAAACCTTGAAATTTTGTGACAATAAAGTACTCGTGCCTCTTGTCAATTTAAGCTATCGCTTATAGCTATCGCTTATAGCTATGCTACCCTTGAGTATAAAATAAAACACTGATAAAACTTCAAATGGCCCTAACCTCTTTACGGAGCGTCCTATACCTATCAAAGTTTGTAACATTCAAATATTTGTCGCTTTTTACTGGAGCGTCAGAAACCCTTGAAATTTTGTGACAATGAAGTACTCGAGCCTCTTATCAATTTAAGCTATCGCTCATAGCTAAGCTACCCTTGACTCCAAAATCAAACACTGATAAAACTTCAAATGGCCTTAGCTTCTATAGTGTACGTCCTATATCTATCAAAGTTTGCAACATTGAAATGCTTGTAACTTTTTACTGGAGCGTCATAAAACCTTGAAATTTTGTGACAATAAATTACTCGTGCCTCTTGTCAAATTAAGCTATCGCTCGTAGCTATGCTACCCTTGAGTCCCAAATCAAACACTGTTACAACTTCAAATGGCCCTAACTTCAATACTGTGCATCCTATACTTATCAAAGTTTGCAACATTCAAATGCTTGTAACTTTTTACTTGAGCGTCATAGAACCTTGAAATTCTGTGACAATGAAGTACTCCAGCCTCTTATCAATTTAAGCTATCACCTCCTGGCTATGCTACCCTTGAGTCCAAAATAAAACACTGATAAAACTTCAAATGACCCTAACTTCTATACTGTGGATCCTATACCTATCAAAGTTTGCAACATTCAAATGCTTGTAACTTTTTACTGGAGCGTCATAAAACCTTGATATTTTGTGACAATGAAATACTCGAGCCTTTTATCAATTTAAGCTATCGCTCCTAGCTATGCTTCCCTTGAGTCCAAAATAAAACACTGATGAAACTTCAAATGGCCCTAATTTCTATACGGTAAGTCCTATACCTCTCAAAGTTTGCAACATTGAAATGCTTGCAACTTTTTACTGGAGCGTAATAAAATCTTGAAATTTTGTGACAATAAATTACTCGTGCCTCTTGTCAATTTAAGCTATCGCTCGTAGCTATGCTACCCTTGAGTCCCAAATCAATCACTGATAGAACTTCAAATGGCCCTAACTTCTATAGTGTACGTCCTATATCTATCAAAGTTTGCAACATTCAAATGCTTGCAACTCTTTACTGGAGCGTAATAAAATCTTGAAATTTTGTGACAATGAAGTACTCGAGCCTCTTATCAATTTAATTTATCACCTCCTAGCTATGCAACCCTTGAGTCCAAAATAAAACACTGATAAAACTTCAAATGGCCCTATTTTCTATACTGTGCATCCTATACCTATCAAAGTTTGCACCATTCAAATGCTTGTAACTTTTTACTGGAGCTTAAGTACTCGTGCCTCTTGTCAATTTAAGCTATCGCTCATAGCTATGCTGCCCTGGAGTGTAAAATAAAACACTGATAAAACTTAAAATGGCCCTAACGTCTATACGGAGCGTGCTATACCTATCAAAGTTTGCAACATTCAAATGCTTGTAACTTTTTACTGGAGCATAAGTACTCGTGCCTCTTGTCAATTTAAGCTTTCGCTCATAGCTATGCTGCCCTTGAGTTCCAAAACAAACACTGATAATGCTTCAAATGGCCCTAACTTCTATACGGTGCGTCCTACACCTATGAAAGTTTGCAACGTTCAAATGCTTGCAACTTTTTACTGGAGCGTAATAAAATCGTGAAATTTTGTGACAATAAATTACTCGTGCCTCTTGTCAATTTAAGCTATCGCTCGTAGCTATGCTACCCTTGAGTCTCAAATCAAACACTGTTACAACTTCAAATGGCCCTAACTTCAATACTGTGCATCCTATACTTATCAAAGTTTGCAACATTCAAATGCTTGTAACTTTTTACTTGAGAGTCATAGAACCTTCAAATTCTGTGACAATGAAGTACTCGAGCCTCTTATCAATTTAAGCTATCACCTCCTGGCTATGCTACCCTTGAGTCCAAAATAAAACACTGATAAAACTTCAAATGGCCCCAACTTCTATACGGTGCGTCCTATACCTATCAAAGTTTGCAACATTCAAATGCTTGGAACTTTTTACTGGAGCGTAAAAAAATCTTGAAATTTTGTTACAATAAATTACTCGTGCCTCTTGTCAATTTAAGCTATCGCTCATAGCTATGCTACCCTTGAGTCCAAAATAAAACACTGATACAACTTCAAATGACCCTAACTTCTATACGGTGCGTCCTATACCTATTAAAGTTTGCAACATTCAAATGCTTGCAACTTTTTACTTAAGCGTAATAAAATCTTGAAATTTTGTGACAAGAAATTACTCGTGCCTCTTGTCAATTTAAGCTATCACCAATCCAAAATAAAACACTGATAAAACTTAAAATGGCCCAAACTTCTATACGGTGCGTCCAACCCCTATCATAGTTTGCTCCATTCAAATGCTTGTAACTTTTACTGGACCGTAAGTACTCGTGCCTCTTGTCAATTTAACCTATCGCTCATAGCTATGCTGCCCTTGAGTCGCAAAACAAACACTGATAAAACTTCAAATGGCTCTAACTTCTATACGGTGCGTCCTACATCTATCAAAGTTTGCAACATTCTATTGCTTGTAACTTTTTACTGGAGGGTCATAAAACCTTGAAATTTTGTGACAATTAAGTACTCGTGCCTCTTGTCAATTTAAGCTATCGCTTATAGCTATCGCTTATAGCTATGCTACCCTTGAGTATAAAATAAAACACTGATAAAACTTCAAATGGCCCTAACTTCTGTACGGAGCGTCCTATACCTATCAAAGTTTGCAACATTCAAATATTTGTCGCTTTTTACTGGAGCGTCAGAAACCCTTGAAATTTTGTGACAATGAAGTACGCGAGCCTCTTATCAATTTAAGCTATCGCTCCTAGCTATGCTAACCTTGAGTCCAAAATAAAACACAGATAAAGCTTCAAATGGCCCTAACTTCTATATGGTGCGTCCTATACCTTTCAAAGTTTGCAACATTCAAATGCTTGCAACTTTTTACTGGAGCGTCATAAGATCTTGACATTTTGTGACAATAAATTACTCGTGCCTCTTGTCAATTTAAGCTATCGCTCTTAGCTATGCTACCCTTGACTCCATAATAAAACACTGATGAAACTTCAAATGGCCCTAACTTCTATTCGGTGCGTCCTATACCTATCAAAGTTTGCAAAATTCAAATGCTTGTAACTTTTTACTGGGAAGTCATAAAACCTTGAAATTTTGTGACAATAAATTACTCGTGCCTCTTGTCAATTTAAGCTATCGCTCATAGCTATGCTACCCTTGAGTCCAAAATAAAACACTGATAAAATTTAAAATGGCCCTAACTTCTATACGGTGCGTCCAACCCCTATCAAAGTTTGCACCATTCAAATGCTTGTAACTTTTTACTGGAGCGTAAGTACTCGTGCCTCTTGTCAATTTAAGCTATCGCTCATAGCTATGCTGCCCTTGAGTCCCAAAACAAACACTGATAATGCTTCAAATGGCCCTAACTTCTATACGGTGCGTCCTACATCTATCAAAGTTTGCAACGTTCAAATGCTTGCAACTTTTTACTGGAGCGTAATAAAATCGTGAACTTTTGTGACAATAAATTACTCGTGCCTCTTGTCAATTTAAGCTATCGCTCGTAGCTATGCTACCCTTGAGTCCCAAATCAAACACTGTTACAACTTCAAATGGCCCTAACTTCAATACTGTGCATCCTATACTTATCAAAGTTTGCATCATTCAAATGCTTGTAACTTTTTACTGGAGCGTAAAAAAATCTTGAAATTTTGTGACAATAAATTACTCGTGCCTCTTGTCAATTTAAGCTATCGCTCATAGCTATGATACCCTTGAGTCCAAAATAAAACACTGATACAACTTCAAATGGCCCTAACTTCTATACGGTGCGTCCTATACCTATTAAAGTTTGCAACATTCAAATGCTTGCAACTTTTTACTTAAGCGTAATAAATCTTGAAATTTTGTGACAAGAAATTACTCGTGCCTCTTGTCAATTTAAGCTATCACCAATCCAAAATAAGACACTGATAAAACTTAAAATGGCAAAAACTTCTATACTGTGCGTCCAACCCCTATCAAAGTTTGCTCCATTCAAATGCTTGTAACTTTTACTGGAGCGTAAGTACTCGTGCCTCTTGTCAATTTAAGCTATCGCTCATATCTATGCTGCCCTTGAGTCCCAAAACAAACACTGATAAAACTTCAAATGGCTCTAACTTCTATACGGTGCGTTCTACACCTATCAAAGTTTACAACATTCAAATGCTTGTAACTTTTTACTTGAGCGTCATAGAACCTTGAAATTCTGTGACAATGAAGTACTCCAGCCTCTTATCAATTTAAGCTATCACCTCCTGGCTATGCTACCCTTGAGTCCAAAATAAAACACTGATAAAACTTCAAATGACCCTAACTTCTATACTGTGGATCCTATACCTATCAAAGTTTGCAACATTCAAATGCTTGTAACTTTTTACTGGAGCGTCATAAAACCTTGATATTTTGTGACAATGAAATACTCGAGCCTTTTATCAATTTAAGCTATCGCTCCTAGCTATGCTTCCCTTGAGTCCAAAATAAAACACTGATGAAACTTCAAATGGCCCTAATTTCTATACGGTAAGTCCTATACCTCTCAAAGTTTGCAACATTCAAATGCTTGCAACTTTTTACTGGAGCGTAATAAAATCTTGAAATTTTGTGACAATAAATTACTCGTGCCTCTTGTCAATTTAAGTTATCGCTCGTAGCTATGCTACCCTTGAGTCCCAAATCAATCACTGATAGAACTTCAAATGGCCCTAACTTCTATAGTGTACGTCCTATATCTATCAAAGTTTGCAACATTCAAATGCTTGCAACTCTTTACTGGAGCGTAATAAAATCTTGAAATTTTGTGACAATGAAGTACTCGAGCCTCTTATCAATTTAATTTATCACCTCCTAGCTATGCAACCCTTGAGTCCAAAATAAAACACTGATAAAACTTCAAATGGCCCTATTTTCTATACTGTGCATCCTATACCTATCAAAGTTTGCACCATTCAAATGCTTGTAACTTTTTACTGGAGCTTAAGTACTCGTGCCTCTTGTCAATTTAAGCTATCGCTCATAGCTATGCTGCCCTGGAGTGTAAAATAAAACACTGATAAAACTTAAAATGGCCCTAACGTCTATACGGAGCGTGCTATACCTATCAAAGTTTGCAACATTCAAATGCTTGTAACTTTTTACTGGAGCATGAGTACTCGTGCAATTTAAGCTTTCGCTCATAGCTATGCTGCCCTTGAGTTCCAAAACAAACACTGATAATGCTTCAAATGGCCCTAACTTCTATACGGTGCGTCCTACACCTATCAAAGTTTGCAACGTTCAAATGCTTGCAACTTTTTACTGGAGCGTAATAAAATCGTGAAATTTTGTGACAATAAATTACTCGTGCCTCTTGTCAATTTAAGCTATCGCTCGTAGCTATGCTACCCTTGAGTCTCAAATCAAACACTGTTACAACTTCAAATGGCCCTAACTTCAATACTGTGCATCCTATACTTATCAAAGTTTGCAACATTCAAATGCTTGTAACTTTTTACTTGAGAGTCATAGAACCTTGAAATTCTGTGACAATGAAGTACTCGAGCCTCTTATCAATTTAAGCTATCACCTCCTGGCTATGCTACCCTTGAGTCCAAAATAAAACACTGATAAAACTTCAAATGGCCCCAACTTCTATACGGTGCGTCCTATACCTATCAAAGTTTGCAACATTCATATGCTTGGAACTTTTTACTGGAGCGTAAAAAAATCTTGAAATTTTGTTACAATAAATTACTCGTGCCTCTTGTCAATTTAAGCTATCGCTCATAGCTATGCTACCCTTGAGTCCAAAATAAAACACTGATACAACTTCAAATGACCCTAACTTCTATACGGTGCGTCCTATACCTATTAAAGTTTGCAACATTCAAATGCTTGCAACTTTTTACTTAAGCGTAATAAAATCTTGAAATTTTGTGACAAGAAATTACTCGTGCCTCTTGTCAATTTAAGCTATCACCAATCCAAAATAAAACACTGATAAAACTTAAAATGGCCCAAACTTCTATACGGTGCGTCCAACCCCTATCATAGTTTGCTCCATTCAAATGCTTGTAACTTTTACTGGACCGTAAGTACTCGTGCCTCTTGTCAATTTAACCTATCGCTCATAGCTATGCTGCCCTTGAGTCGCAAAACAAACACTGATAAAACTTCAAATGGCTCTAACTTCTATACGGTGCGTCCTACATCTATCAAAGTTTGCAACATTCTATTGCTTGTAACTTTTTACTGGAGGGTCATAAAACCTTGAAATTTTGTGACAATTAAGTACTCGTGCCTCTTGTCAATTTAAGCTATCGCTTATAGCTATGCTACCCTTGAGTATAAAATAAAACACTGATAAAACTTCAAATGGCCCTAACTTCTGTACGGAGCGTCCTATACCTATCAAAGTTTGCAACATTCAAATATTTGTCGCTTTTTACTGGAGCGTCAGAAAACCTTGAAATTTTGTGACAATGAAGTACTCGAGCCTCTTATCAATTTAAGCTATCGCTCCTAGCTATGCTAACCTTGAGTCCAAAATAAAACACAGATAAAGCTTCAAATGGCCCTAACTTCTATATGGTGCGTCCTATACCTTTCAAAGTTTGCAACATTCAAATGCTTGCAACTTTTTACTGGAGCGTCATAAGATCTTGACATTTTGTGACAATAAATTACTCGTGCCTCTTGTCAATTTAAGCTATCGCTCTTAGCTATGCTACCCTTGACTCCATAATAAAACACTGATGAAACTTCAAATGGCCCTAACTTCTATTCGGTGCGTCCTATACCTATCAAAGTTTGCAAAATTCAAATGCTTGTAACTTTTTACTGGGGAGTCATAAAACCTTGAAATTTTGTGACAATAAATTACTCGTGCCTCTTGTCAATTTAAGCTATCGCTCATAGATATGCTACCCTTGAGTCCAAAATAAAACACTGATAAAATTTAAAATGGCCCTAACTTCTATACGGTGCGTCCAACCCCTATCAAAGTTTGCACCATTCAAATGCTTGTAACTTTTTACTGGAGCGTAAGTACTCGTGCCTCTTGTCAATTTAAGCTATCGCTCATATCTATGCTGCCCTTGAGTCCCAAAACAAACACTGATAAAATTTCAAATGGCTCTAACTTCTATACGGTGCGTCCTACATCTATCAAAGTTTGCAACATTCTATTGCTTGTAACTTTTTACTGGAGGGTCATAAAACCTTGAAATTTTGTGACAATTAAGTACTCGTGCCTCTTGTCAATTTAAGCTATCGCTTATAGCTATGCTACCCTTGAGTATAAAATAAAACACTGATAAAACTTCAAATGGCCCTAACTTCTGTACGGAGCGTCCTATACCTATCAAAGTTTGCAACATTCAAATATTTGTCGCTTTTTACTGGAGCGTCAGAAAACCTTGAAATTTTGTGACAATGAAGTACTCGAGCCTCTTATCAATTTAAGCTATCGCTCCTAGCTATGCTAACCTTGAGTCCAAAATAAAACACAGATAAAGCTTCAAATGGCCCTAACTTCTATATGGTGCGTCCTATACCTTTCAAAGTTTGCAACATTCAAATGCTTGCAACTTTTTACTGGAGCGTCATAAGATCTTGACATTTTGTGACAATAAATTACTCGTGCCTCTTGTCAATTTAAGCTATCGCTCTTAGCTATGCTACCCTTGACTCCATAATAAAACACTGATGAAACTTCAAATGGCCCTAACTTCTATTCGGTGCGTCCTATACCTATCAAAGTTTGCAAAATTCAAATGCTTGTAACTTTTTACTGGGGAGTCATAAAACCTTGAAATTTTGTGACAATAAATTACTCGTGCCTCTTGTCAATTTAAGCTATCGCTCATAGATATGCTACCCTTGAGTCCAAAATAAAACACTGATAAAATTTAAAATGGCCCTAACTTCTATACGGTGCGTCCAACCCCTATCAAAGTTTGCACCATTCAAATGCTTGTAACTTTTTACTGGAGCGTAAGTACTCGTGCCTCTTGTCAATTTAAGCTATCGCTCATATCTATGCTGCCCTTGAGTCCCAAAACAAACACTGATAAAATTTCAAATGGCTCTAACTTCTATACGGTGCGTCCTACACCTATCAAAGTTTGCAACGTTCAAATGCTTGCAACTTTTTACTGGAGCGTAATAAAATCGTGAAATTTTGTGACAATAAATTACTCGTGCCTCTTGTCAATTTAAGCTATCGCTCGTAGCTATGCTACCCTTGAGTCTCAAATCAAACACTGTTACAACTTCAAATGGCCCTAACTTCAATACTGTGCATCCTATACTTATCAAAGTTTGCATCATTCAAATGCTTGTAACTTTTTACTGGAGCGTAAAAAAATCTTGAAATTTTGTGACAATAAATTACTCGTGCCTCTTGTCAATTTAAGCTATCGCTCATAGCTATGCTACCCTTGAGTCCAAAATAAAACACTGATACAACTTCAAATGGCCCTAACTTCTATACGGTGCGTCCTATACCTATTAAAGTTTGCAACATTCAAATGCTTGCAACTTTTTACTTAAGCGTAATAAATCTTGAAATTTTGTGACAAGAAATTACTCGTGCCTCTTGTCAATTTAAGCTATCACCAATCCAAAATAAGACACTGATAAAACTTAAAATGGCAAAAACTTCTATACTGTGCGTCCAACCCCTATCAAAGTTTGCTCCATTCAAATGCTTGTAACTTTTACTGGAGCGTAAGTACTCGTGCCTCTTGTCAATTTAAGCTATCGCTCATATCTATGCTGCCCTTGAGTCCCAAAACAAACACTGATAAAATTTCAAATGGCTCTAACTTCTATACGGTGCGTTCTACACCTATCAAAGTTTACAACATTCTATTGCTTGTAACTTTTTACTAGAGGGTCATAAAACCTTGAAATTTTGGGACAATAAAGTACTCGTGCCTCTTGTCAATTTAAGCTATCGCTTATAGCTATCGCTTATAGCTATGCTACCCTTGAGTATAAAATAAAACACTGATAAAACTTCAAATGGCTCTAACCTCTTTACGGAGCGTCCTATACCTATCAAAGTTTGCAAAATTCAAATATTTGTCGCTTTTTACTGGAGCGTCAGAAACCCTTGAAATTTTGTGACAATGAAGTACTCGAGCCTCTTATCAATTTAAGCTATCGCTCATAGCTAAGCTACCCTTGACTCCAAAATCAAACACTGATAAAACTTCAAATGGCCTTAGCTTCTATAGTGTACGTCCTATATCTATCATAGTTTGCAACATTGAAATGCTTGTAACTTTTTACTGGAGCGTCATAAAACCTTGAAATTTTGTGACAATAAATTACTCGTGCCTCTTGTCAAATTAAGCTATCGCTCGTAGCTATGCTACCCTTGAGGCCCAAATCAAACACTGTTAAAACTTCAAATGACCCTAACTTCTATACTGTGGATCCTATACCTATCAAAGTTTGCAACATTCAAATGCTTGTAACTTTTTACTGGAGCGTCATAAAACCTTGATATTTTGTGACAATGAAATACTCGAGCCTTTTATCAATTTAAGCTATCGCTCCTAGCTATGCTACCCTTGAGTCCAAAATAAAACACAGATGAAACTTCAAATGGCCCTAATTTCTATACGGTAAGTCCTTTACCTCTCAAAGTTTGCAACATTCAAATGCTTGCAGCTTTTTACTGGAGCGTAAGGAAATCTTGAAATTTTGTGACAATAAATTACTCGTGCCTCTTGTCAATTTAAGCTATCGCTCGTAGCTATGCTACCCTTGAGTCCCAAATCAATCACTGACAGAACTTCAAATGGCCCTAACTTCTATAGTGTACGTCCAATATCTATCAAAGTTTGCAACATTCAAATGCTTGGAACTTTTTACTGGAGCGTAATAAAATCTTGAAATTTTGTGACAATGAAGTACTCGAGCCTCTTATCAATTTAAGTTATCACCTCCTAGCTATGCTACCCTTGAGTCCAAAATAAAACACTGATAAAACTTCAAATGGCCCTAACTTCTATACTGTGCATCCTATACCTATCAAAGTTTGCAACATTCAAATACTTGTAACTTTTTACTGGAGCGTCATAAAACCTGGAAATTTTGTGACAATAAATTACTCGTGCCTCTTGTCAATTTAAGCTATCGCTCATAGCTATGCTACCCTTGAGTCCAAAATAAAACACTGATAAAACTTCAAATGGCCCTAACTTCTATACGGTGCGTCTAAACAATATCCAAGTTTGCACCATTCAAATGCTTGTAACTTTTTACTGGAGCTTAAGTACTCGTGCCTCTTGTCAATTTAAGCTATCGCTCATAGCTATGCTGCCCTGGAGTGTAAAATAAAACACTGATAAAACTTAAAATGGCCCTAACGTCTATACGGAGCGTGCTATACCTATCAAAGTTTGCAACATTCAAATGCTTGTAACTTTTTACTGGAGCATAAGTACTCGTGCCTCTTGTCAATTTAAGCTTTCGCTCATAGCTATGCTGCCCTTGAGTTCCAAAACAAACACTGATAATGCTTCAAATGGCCCTAACTTCTATACGGTGCGTCCTACACCTATCAAAGTTTGCAACGTTCAAATGCTTGCAACTTTTTACTGGAGCGTAATAAAATCGTGAAATTTTGTGACAATAAATTACTCGTGCCTCTTGTCAATTTAAGCTATCGCTCGTAGCTATGCTACCCTTGAGTCCCAAATTAAACACTGTTACAACTTCAAATGGCCCTAACTTCAATACTGTGCATCCTATACTTATCAAAGTTTGCAACATTCAAATGCTTGTAACTTTTTACTTGAGAGTCATAGAACCTTGAAATTCTGTGACAATGAAGAACTCGAGCCTCTTATCAATTTAAGCTATCACCTCCTGGCTATGCTACCATTGAGTCCAAAATAAAACACTGATAAAACTTCAAATGGCCCCAACTTCTATACGGTGCGTCCTATACCTATCAAAGTTTGCAACATTCAAATGCTTGGAACTTTTTACTGGAGCGTAAAAAAATCTTGAAATTTTGTTACAATAAATTACTCGTGCCTCTTGTCAATTTAAGCTATCGCTCATAGCTATGCTACCCTTGAGTCCAAAATAAAACACTGATACAACTTCAAATGACCCTAACTTCTATACGGTGCGTCCTATACCTAATAAAGTTTGCAACATTCAAATGCTTGCAACTTTTTACTTAAGCGTAATAAAATCTTGAAATTTTGTGACAAGAAATTACTCGTTCCTCTTGTCAATTTAAGCTATCACCAATCCAAAATAAAACACTGATAAAACTTAAAATGGCCCAAACTTCTATACGGTGCGTCCAACCCCTATCAAAGTTTGCTCCATTCAAATGCTTGTAACTTTTACTGGACCGTAAGTAATCGTGCCTCTTGTCAATTTAACCTATCGCTCATAGCTATGCTGCCCTTGAGTCGCAAAACAAACACTGATAAAACTTCAAATGGCTCTAACTTCTATACGGTGCGTCCTACATCTATCAAAGTTTGCAACATTCTATTGCTTGTAACTTTTTACTGGAGGGTCATAAAACCTTGAAATTTTGTGACAATTAAGTACTCGTGCCTCTTGTCAATTTAAGCTATCGCTTATAGCTATCGCTTATAGCTATGCTACCCTTGAGTATAGAAAAAAACACTGATAAAACTTCAAATGGCCCTAACTTCTGTACGGAGCGTCCTATACCTATCAAAGTTTGCAACATTCAAATATTTGTCGCTTTTTACTGGAGCGTCAGAAACCCTTGAAATTTTGTGACAATGAAGTACTCGAGCCTCTTATCAATTTAAGCTATCGCTCTTAGCTATGCTACCCTTGACTCCATAATAAAAAACTGATAAAGCTTCAAATGGCCCTAACTTCTATATGGTGCGTCCTATACCTTTCAAAGTTTGCAACATTCAAATGCTTGCAACTTTTTACTGGGCCGTCATAAAACCTTGAAATTTTGTGACAATAAATTACCCGTGCCGCTTGTCAATTTAAGCTATCGCTCATAGCTATGCTACCCTTGAGTCCAAAATAAAACACTGATAAAACTTAAAATGGCTCTAACTTCTATACGGTGCGTCCAACCCCTATCAAAGTTTGCACCATTCAAATGCTTGTAACTTTTTACTGGAGCGTAAGTACTCGTGCCTCTTGTCAATTTAAGCTATCGCTCATAGCAATGCTGCCCTTGAGTCCCAAAACAAACACTGATAATGCTTCAAATGGCCCTAACTTCTATACGGTGCGTCCTACATCTATCAAAGTTTGCAACGTTCAAATGCTTGCAACTTTTTACTGGAGCGTAATAAAATCGTGAACTTTTGTGACAATAAATTACTCGTGCCTCTTGTCAATTTAAGCTATCGCTCGTAGCTATGCTACCCTTGAGTCCCAAATCAAACACTGTTACAACTTCAAATGGCCCTAACTTCAATACTGTGCATCCTATACTTATCAAAGTTTGCATCATTCAAATGCTTGTAACTTTTTACTTGAGCGTCATAGAACCTTGAAATTCTGTGACAATGAAGTACTCGAGCCTCTTATCAATTTAAGCTATCACCTCCTGGCTATGCTACCCTTGAGTCCAAAATAAAACACTGATAAAACTTCAAATGGCCCTAGCTTCTATACGGTGCGTCTATACCTATCAAAGTTTGCAATATTCAAATACTTGGAACTTTTTACTGGAGCGTAAAAAAATCTTGAAATTTTGTGACAATAAATTACTCGTGCCTCTTGTCAATTTAAGTTATCACCTCCTAGCTATGCTACCCTTGAGTCCAAAATAAAACACTGATAAAACTTCAAATGGCCCTAGCTTCTATACGGTGCGTTCTACACCTATCAAAGTTTACAACATTCTATTGCTTGTAACTTTTTACTAGAGGGTCATAAAACCTTGAAATTTTGTGACAATAAAGTACTCGTGCCTCTTGTCAATTTAAGCTATCGCTTATAGCTATGCTACCCTTGAGTATAAAATAAAACACTGATAAAACTTCAAATGGCCCTAACCTCTTTACGGAGCGTCCTATACCTATCAAAGTTTGCAACATTCAAATATTTGTCGCTTTTTACTGGAGCGTCAGAAACCCTTGAAATTTTGTGACAATGAAGTACTCGAGCCTCTTATCAATTTAAGCTATCGCTCATAGCTAAGCTACCCTTGACTCCAAAATCAAATACTGATAAAACTTCAAATGGCCTTAGCTTCTATAGTGTACGTCCTATATCTATCAAAGTTTGCAACATTGAAATGCTTGTAACTTTTTACTGGAGCGTCATAAAAGTTTGAAATTTTGTGACAATAAATTACTCGTGCCTCTTGTCAAATTAAGCTATCGCTCGTAGCTATGCTACCCTTGAGGCCCAAATCAAACACTGTTAAAACTTCAAATGACCCTAACTTCTATACTGTGGATCCTATACCTATCAAAGTTTGCAACATTCAAATGCTTGTAACTTTTTACTGGAGCGTCATAAAACCTTGATATTTTGTGACAATGAAATACTCCAGCCTTTTATCAATTTAAGCTATCGCTCCTAGCTATGCTACCCTTGAGTCCAAAATAAAACACTGATGAAACTTCAAATGGCCCTAATTTCTATACGGTAAGTCCTATACCTCTCAAAATTTGCAACATTCAAATGCTTGCAACTTTTTACTGGAGCGTAATGAAATCTTGAAATTTTGTGACAATAAATTACTCGTGCCTCTTGTCAATTTAAGCTATCGCTCGTAGCTATGCTACCCTTGAGTCCCAAATCAATCACTGATAGAACTTCAAATGGCCCTAACTTCTATAGTGTACGTCCAATATCTATCAAAGTTTGCAACATTCAAATGCTTGTAACTTTTTACTGGAGCGTAATAAAATCTTGAAATTTTGTGACAATGAAGTACTCGAGCTTCTTATCAATTTAAGTTATCACCTCCTAGCTATGCTACCCTTGAGTCCAAAATAAAACACTGATAAAACTTCAAATGGCCCTAACTTCTATACTGTTCATCCTATACCTATCAAAGTTTGCAACATTCAAATACTTGTAACTTTTTACTGGAGCGTCATAAAACCTGGAAATTTTGTGACAATAAATTACTCGTGCCTCTTGTCAATTTAAGCTATCGCTCATAGCTATGCTGCCCTGGAGTCTAAAATAAAACACTGATAAAACTTAAAATGGCCCTAACGTCTATACGGAGCGTCCTATACCTATCAAAGTTTGCAACATTCAAATGCTTGTAACTTTTTACTGGAGCATAAGTACTCGTGCCTCTTGTCAATTTAAGCTATCGCTCATAGCTATGCTGCCCTTGAGTCCCAAAACAAACACTGATAATGCTTCAAATGGCCCTAACTTCTATACGGTGCGTCCTACACCTATCAAAGTTTGCAACGTTCAAATGCTTGCAACTTTTTACTGGAGCTTAATAAAATCGTGAAATTTTGTGACAATAAATTACTCGTGCCTCTTGTTAATTTAAGCTATCGCTCGTAGCTATGCTACCCTTGAGTCCCAAATCAAACACTGTTACAACTTCAAATGGCCCTAACTTCAATACTGTGCATCCTATACTTATCAAAGTTTGCAACATTCAAATGCTTGTAACTTTTTACTTGAGAGTCATAGAACCTTGAAATTCTGTGACAATGAAGTACTCGAGCCTCTTATCAAGTTAAGCTATCACCTCCTGGCTATGCTACCCTTGAGTCCAAAATAAAACACTGATAAAACTTCAAATGGCCCGAACTTCTATACGGTGCGTCCTATACCTATCAAAGTTTGCAACATTCAAATGCTTGGAACTTTTTACTGGAGCGTAAAAAAATCTTGAAATTTTGTTACAATAAATTACTCGTGCCTCTTGTCAATTTAAGCTATCGCTCATAGCAATGTTACCCTTGAGTCCAAAATAAAACACTGATAATACTTCAAATGGCTCTAACTTCTATACGGTGAGTCCTACAACTATCAAAGTTTCCAACATTCTATTGCTTGTAACTTTTTACTGGAGGGTCATAAAACCTTGAAATTTTGTGACAATAAAGTACTCGTGCCTCTTGTCAATTTAAGCTATCGCTTATAGCTATCGCTTATAGCTATGCTACCCTTGAGTATAAAATAAAACACTGATAAAACTTCAAATGGCCCTAACTTCTGTACGGAGCGTCCTATACCTATCAAAGTTTGCAACATTCAAATATTTGTCGCTTTTTACTGGAGCGTCAGAAACCCTTGCAATTTTGTGACAATGAAGTACTCGAGCCTCTTATCAATTTAAGCTATCGCTTATAGCTATGCTACCCTTGACTCCAAAATCAAACACTGATAAAACTTCAAATGGCCTTAGCTTCTATAGTGTACGTCCTATATCTATCAAAGTTTGCAACATTGAAATGCTTGTAACTTTTTACTGGAGCGTCATAAAACCTGGAAATTTTGTGACAATAAATTACTCGTGCCTCTTGTCAAATGAAGCTATCGCTCGTAGCTATGCTACCCTTGAAGCCCAAATCAAACACTGTTAAAACTTCAAATGACCCTAACTTCTATACTGTGGATCCTATACCTATCAAAGTTTGCAACATTCAAATGCTTGTAACTTTTTACTGGAGCGTCATAAAACATTGATATTTTGTGACAGTGAAATACTCGAGCCTTTTATCAACTGAAGCTATCGCTCCTAACTATGCTACCCATGAGTCCAAAATAAAACACTGATGAAACTTCAAATGGCCCTAATTTCTATACGGTAAGTCCTATACCTCTCAAAGTTTGCAACATTCAAATGCTTGCAACTTTTTACTGGAGCGTAACAAAATCTTGAAATTTTGTGACAATAAATTACTCCTGCCTCTTGTCAATTTAAGCTATCGCTCGTAGCTATGCTACCCTTGAGTCCCAAATCAATCACTGATAAAACTTCAAATGGCCCTAACTTCTATAGTGTACGTCCTATATCTATCAAAGTTTGCAACATTCAAATGCTTGCAACTTTTTACTGGAGCGTAATAAAATCTTGAAATTTTGTGACAATAAATTTCTCATGCCTCTTGTCAATTTAAGCTATCACTCGTAGCTATGCTACCCTTGAGTCCCAAATCAAACACTGATAAAACTTAAAATGGCCCAAACTTCTATACGGTGCCTCCAACCACTATCAAAGTTTGCACCATTCAAATGATTGTAACTTTTTACTGGAGCGTAAGTACTCGTGCCTCTTGTCAATTTAAACTATCGCTCATAGCTATGCTGCCCTTGAGTCCCAAAACAAACACTGATAATGCTTCAAACGGCCCTAACTTCTATACGGTGCGTCCTACACCTATCAAAGTTTGCAACATTCTATTGCTTGTAACTTTTTACTGGAGCGTCATAAAACCTTGAAATTTTTTGACAATGAAGTACTCGAGCCTCTTATCAATTTAAGTTATCACCTCCTAGCTATGCTACCCTTGAGTCCAAAATAAAACACTGATAAAACTTCAAATGGCCCTAACTTCTATACGGTGCGTCCAACCCCTATCAAAGTTTGCACCATTCAAATGCTTGTAACTTTTTACTGGAGCGTAAGTACTCGTGCCTCTTGTCAATTAAAGCTATCGCTCATAGCTATGCTGCCCTTGAGTCCCAAAACAAACACTGATAATGCTTCAAATGGTCCTAACTTCTATACGGTGCGTCCTACACCTATCAAAGTTTGCAAAGTTCAAATGCTTGTAACTTTTTACTGGAGCGTCATAAAACCTTGAAATTTTGTGACAATGAAGTACTCGAGCCTCTTATCAATTTAAGCTATCGCTCATAGCTATGCTACCCTTGAGTCCAAAATAAAACACTGATAAAACTTAAAATGGCCCTAACTTCTATACGTTGCGTCCCACCCCTATCAAAGTTTGCAACATTCAAATGCTTGTAACTTTTTACTGGAGCATCATAAAACCTTGAAATTTTGTGACAGTGAAGTACTTGAGCCTCTTATCAATTTAAGCGATCGCTCCTAGCTATGCTACCCCTGAGTCCAAAATAAAACACTGATAAAACTTCAAATGGCCCTAACTTATATACGGTGCGTCCTATAACTATCAAAGTATGCAACATTCAAAAGCTTGTAACTTTTAACTGGAGCGTCATAAAACCTTGAAATTTTGTGACAATGAAGTACTCGAGACTCTTATCAACTTAAGCTATCGCTCGTAGCTATTCTACCCTTGAGTCCAAAATAAAACACTGATAAAACTTCAAATGGCCCTTACATCTATACGGTGCGTCCTATACTTATTAAACTTTGCAACATTCAAATGCTTGCAACTTTTTACTGGAGCGAAATAAAATCTTGAAATTTTGTGACAATAAATTTCTCATGCCTCTTGTCAATTTAAGCTATCACTCGTAGCTATGCTACCCTTGAGTCCCAAATCAAACACTGATAAATCTTTAAATGGCCCTAACTTCTATACTGTGCATCCTATACCTATCAAAGGTTGCAACATTCAAATACTTGTAACTTTTTACTGGAGCGTCATAAAACCTTGAAATTTTGTGACAATGAAGTACTCGAGCCTCTTATCAATTTAAGCTATCGCTCATAGCTATGCTACCCTTGAGTCCAAAATAAAACACTGATAAAACTTAAAATGGCCCAAACTTCTATACGGTGCCTCCAACCCCTATCAAAGTTTGCACCATTCAAATTATTGTAACGTTTTACTGGAGCGTAAGTACTCGTGCCTCTTGTCAATTTAAACTATCGCTCATAGCTATGCTGCCCTTGAGTCCCAAAACAAACACTGATAATGCTTCAAACGGACCTAACTTCTATACGGTGCGCCTACACCTATCAAAGTTTGCAACATTCTATTGCTTGTAACTTTTTACTGGAGCGTCATAAAACCTTGAAATTTTGTGACAATGAAGTACTCGAGCCTCTTATCAATTTAAGTTATCACCTCCTAGCTATGCTACCCTTGAGTCCAAAATAAAACACTGATAAAACTTCAAATGGCCGTAACTTATATACTGTGCATCCTATACCTATCAAAGTTTGCAACATTCAAATACTTGTAACTTTTTACTGGAGCGTCATAAAACCTGGAAATTTTGTGACAATAAATTACTCGTGCCTCTTGTCAATTTAAGCTATCGCTCATAGCTATGCCACCCTTGAGTCCAAAATAAAACACTGATATAACTTAAAATGGCCCTAACTTCTATACGTTGCGTCCCACCCCTATCAAAGTTTGCAACATTCAAATGCTTGTAACTTTTTACTGGAGCATCATAAAACCTTGAAATTTTGTGACAGTGAAGTACTTGAGCCTCTTATCAATTTAAGCTATCGCTCCTAGCTATGCTACCCCTGAGTCCAAAATAAAACACTGATAAAACTTCAAATGGCCCTACCTTATATACGGTGCGTCCTATACCTATCAAAGTATGCAACATTCAAAAGCTTGTAACTTTTAACTGGAGCGTCATAAAACCTTTATATTTTGTGACAATGAAATACTCGAGCCTCTTATCAATTTAAGCTATCGCTCCTAGCTATGCTACCCTTGAGTCCAAAATAAAACACTAATGAAACTTCAAATGGCCCTAATTTCTATACGGTAAGTCCTATACCTATCAAAGTTTGCAACATTCAAATGCTTGCAACTTTTTACTGGAGCGTAATAAAATCTTGAAATTTTGTGACAATAAATTACTCGTGCTTCTTGTCAATTTAAGCTATCGCTCGTAGCTATGCTACCCTTGAGTCGAAAATAACACACTGATAAAACTTCAAATGGCCTTAACTTCTATACGGTGCGTCCAACACCTATTAAAGTTTGCACCATTCAAATGCTTGTAACTTTTTACTGGAGCGTAAGTACTCGTGCCTCTTGTCAATTTAAGCTATCGCTCATAGCTATGCTGCCCTGGAGTCTAAAATAAAACACTGATAAAACTTGAAATGGCCCTAACGTCTATACGGAGCGTCCTATACCTATCAAAGTTTGCAACATTCAAATACTTGTAGCTTTTTACTGAAGCGTCATAAAACCTTGAAATTTTGTGACAATGAAATACTCGAGCCTCTTGTCAATTTAAGATATCGCTCTAAGCTATGCTACTCTTGACTCCAAAATGAAACACTGATGAAACTTCAAATGGCCCTAAGTTCTATTCGGTGCGTCCTATACCTATCAAAGTTTGCAAAATTCAAATGCTTGTAACTTTTTACTGGGGCGTCATAATACCTTGAAAATAAAACACTGATAAAACTTGAAATGGCCCTAACGTCTATACGGAGCGTCCTATACCTATCAAAGTTTGCAACATTCAAATACTTGTAGCTTTTTACTGGAGCGTCATAAAACCTTGAAATTTTGTGACAGTGAAGTACTCGAGCCTCTTATCAATTTAAGCTATCGCTCCTAGCTATGCTACCCTTGAGTCCAAAATAAAAAACTGATAAAACTTCAAATGGCCCTAACTTCTATACGGTGCGTCCTATACCTATCAAAGTTTGCAACATTTAAAAGCTTGTAACTTTTAACTGGAGCGTCATAAAACCTTGAAATTTTGTGACAATGAAGTACTCGAGACTCTTATCAACTTAAGCTATCGCTCGTAGCTATTCTACCCTTGAGTCCAAAATAAAACACTGATAAAACTTCAAATGGCCCTTACTTCTATACGGTGCGTCCTATACTTATTAAACTTTGCAACATTCAAATGCTTGCAACTTTTTACTGGAGCGAAATAAAATCTTGAAATTTTGTGACAATAAATTTCTCATGCCTCTTGTCAATTTAAGTTATCACTCGTAGCTATGCTACCCTTGAGTCCCAAATCAAACACTGATAAATCTTCAAATGGCCCAAACTTCTATACGGTGCCTCCAACCCCTATCAAAGTTTGCACCATTCAAATGATTGGAACTTTTTACTGGAGCGTAAGTACTCGTGCCTCTTGTCAATTTAAGCTATCGCTCATAGCTATGCTGCCATTGAGTCCCAAAACAAACACTGATAATGCTTCAAACGGCACTAACTTCTATATAGTGCGTCCTACACCTATCAAAGTTTGCAACATTCTATTGCTTGTAACTTTTTACTGGAGCGTCATAAAACCTTGATATTTTGTGACAATGAAATACTCGAGCCTCTTATCAATTTAAGCTATCGCTCCTAGCTATGCTACCCTTGAGTCCAAAATAAAACACTGATGAAACTTCAAATGGCCCTAATTTCTATACGGTAAGTCCTATACCTATCAAAGTTTGCAACATTCAAATGCTTGCAACTTTTTACTGGAGCGTAATAAAATCTTGAAATTTTGTGACAATAAATTACTCGTGCCTCTTGTCAATTTAAGCTAACGCTCGTAGCTATGATACCCTTGAGTCCCAAATCAATCACTGATAAAACTTCAAATGGCCCTAACTTCTATAGTGTACTTCCTATATCTAACAAAGTTTGCAACATTCAAATGCTTGCAACTTTTTACTGGAGCGTAATAAAATCTTGAAATTTTGTGACAATAAATTACTCGTGCCTCTTCTCAATTTAAGCTATCGCTCGTAGCTATGCTACCCTTGAGTCCAAAATAACACACTGATAAAACTTCAAATGGCCCTAACTTTTATACGGTACGTCCCATACCTATTAAAGTTTGCAACATTCAAATGCTTGCAACTTTTTACTGGAGCGTAAAAAAATCTTGAAATTTTGTGACAAGAAATTACTCGTGCCTCTTGTCAATTTAAGTTATCACTCATAGCTATGCTGTATTTGAGTCCCAATACAAACACTGATAAAACTTCAAATGGCCCTAACTTCTATACAGTGCGTCCTACACCTATCAAAGTTTGCAACATTCTATTGCTTGTAACTTTTTACTGGAGGGTCATAAAACCTTGAAATTTTGTGACAATAAAGTACTCGTGCCTCTTGTCAATTTAAGATATCACTCATAGCTACCCTTGAGTCTAAAATAAAACACTGATAAAATTTAAAATGGCCCTAACTTCTATACGGTGCGTCCTATACCTATCAAAGTTTGCAACATTGAAATACTTGTAGCTTTTTACTGGAGCGTCATAAAACTTTGATATTTTGTGACAATGAAATACTCGAGCCTCTTTTCAATTTATGCGATCGCTCCTAGCTATGCTAACCTTGAGTCCAAAATAAAACACTGATAAAACTTCAAATGGCCCTAACTTCTATATGGTGCGTCCTATACCTATCAAAGTTTGCAACATTCAAATGCTTGCAACTTTTTACTGGAGCGTCATAAGATCTTGAAATTTTGTGACAATAAATTACTCGTGCCTCTTGTCAATTTAAGCTATCGCTCATAGCTATGCTACCTTTGGCTCCAAAATAAAACACTGATGAAACTTCAAATTTCCTTAACTTCTATTCGGTGTGTCGTATACCTATCAAAGTTTGCAACATTCAAATGCTTGTAGCTTTTTACTGGGGCGTTATAAAACCTTGAAATTTTGTGACAATAAATTTTTCATGCCTCTTGTCAATTTAAGCTATCACTCGTAGCTATGCTACCCTTGAGTCCCAAATCAAACACTGATAAATCTTCAAATGGCCCTAACTTCTATACTGTGCATCCTATACCTATCAAAGGTTGCAACATTCAAATACTTGTAACTTTTTACTGGAGCGTCATAAAACCTTGAAATTTTGTGACAATGAAGTACTCGAGCCTCTTATCAATTTAAGCTATCGCTCATAGCTATGCTACCGTTGAGTCCAAAATAAAACACTGATAAAACTTAAAATGGCCCTAACTTCTATACGGTGCGTCCAACCCCTATCAAAGTTTGCACCATTCAAATGCTTGTAACTTTTTACTGGAGCGTAAGTACTCGTGCCTCTTGTCAATTTAAGTTATCGCTCATAGCTATGCTGCCCTTGAGTCCCAAAACAAACACTGATAATGCTTCAAATGGCCCTAACTTCTATACGGTGCGTCCTACACCTATCAAAGTTTGCAACATTCTATTCCTTCTAACTTTTTACTGGAGGGTCATAAAACCTTGAAATTCTGTGACAATGAAGTATTCGAGCCTCTTATCAATTTAAGCTATCGCTCCTAGCTATGCTAACCTTGAGTCCCAAATCAAACACTGATAAAATTTCAAATGGCCCTATCTTCTATACTGTGCATCCTATATCTATCAAAGAGTGCAACATTCAAATACTTGTAACTTTTTACTGGAGCGTCATAAAACCTTGAAATTTTGTGACAATGAAGTACTCGAGCCTCTTATCAATTTAAGCTATCGCTCATAGCTATGCTGCCCTTGAGTCCCAAAACAAACACTGATAAAACTTCAAATGGCCCTAACTTCTATACGGTGCGCCCTACACCTATCAAAGTTTGCTACATTCTGTTGCTTGTAACTTTTTACTGGAGGGTCATAAAACCTTGAAATTTTGTGACAATGAAGTACTCGAGCCTCTTATCAATTTAAGCTATCGCTCATAGCTATGCTACCCTTGAGTCCAAAATAAAACACTGATAAAACTTCAAATGGCCCTAACTTCTATACGGTGCGTCCTATACCTATCAAAATTTGCAACATTCAAATGTTTGTAACTTTTAACTGGAGCGTCATAAAACCTTGAAATTTTGTGACAATGAAGCACTCGAGCCTCTTATCAATTTAAGCTATCGCTCATAGCTATGCTACCCTTAAGTCCAAAATAAAACACAAATAAAACTTCAAATGGCCCAAACTTCTATACGGAGCAACCAACCCCTATCAAAGTTTGCACCATTCAAATGCTTGTACCTTTTTACTGGAGCGTAAGTACTCGTGCCTCTTGTCAATTTAAGCAATCGCTCATAGCTATGCTGCCCTTGAGTCCCAAAGCAAACACTGATAAAACTTCAAATGGCCCTAACTTTTATACAGTGCGTCCTACACCTATCAAAATTTGCAACATTCTGTTGCTTGTAACTTTTTACTGGAGGGTCATAAAACCTTGAAATTTTGTGACAATAAAGTACTCTTGTCAGTTTAAGCTATCGCTCATAGCTATGCTACCCTTGAGTCTAAAATGAAACACTGATAAAACTTCAAATGGCCCTAACTTCTATTCGGAGCGTCCTATACCTATCAAAGTTTGCAACATTCAAATACTTGTAACTTTTTACTGGAGCGTCAAAATCCCTTGAAATTTTGTGACAATGAAGTACTCGAGCCTCTTACCAATTTAAGCTATCGCTCCTAGATATGCTACCCTTGAGTCCAAAATAAAAGATTGATAAAACTTCAAATGGCCCTAACTTCTATACGGTGCGTCCTATACCTATCAAAGTTTGCAACATTCAAATGCTTGCAACTTTTTACTGGAGCGTAAAAAAATCTTGTAACTTTGTGAAAATAAATTACTCGTGCCTCTTGTCAATTTAAGCTATCGCTCATAGCTATGCTACCCTTGACTCCAAAATAACACCCTGATCAAACTTCAAATGGCCCTAACTTCTATACTGTGCGTCCTATACCTATTAAAGTTTGCAACATTCAAACGCTTGCAACTTTTTACTGGAGCGTATTAAAATTTTGAAATTTTGTGACAATAATTTTCTCGTGCCTCTTGTCAATTTAAGCTATCGCTCATAGCTATGCTACCCTTGACTCCAAAATAAAATGCGATTGGAACTTCAAATGGCCCTAACGGTACGTCCTATCAAAATTTGCAACATTCAAATGCTTGTAACTTTTTACTGGAGCCTCATAAAACCTTAAAATTTTGTGACAATAAAGTACTCGTCTCTCTTGACAATTTAAACTATCGCTCATAGCTATGCTACCCTTGAGTAAAAAAAAAACTGTTAAAACTTCAAGTGGCCCTAACTTCTATACGGTGCGTCCAACCCCTATCAAAGTATGCAACATTAAAATGCTTGTAACTAGTTACTGGAGTGTAATAAAATCTTGAAATTTTGTGACAATAAATTACTCGTGCCTCTTGTCAATTTAAGTTATCGCTCATAGCTATGCTACCCTTGACTCCAAAATAAAACACTGATGAAACTTCAAATGGCCCTAACTTCTATACGGTGCGTCCTATACCTATCAAAGTTTGCAACATTCAAATGCTTGTAACTTTTTACTGGGGCGTCATAAATCCTTGAAATTTTGTGACAATAAAGTACTCGTGCCTCTAGTCAATTTAAGCTATCGGTCGTAGCTATCCTACCCTTGAGTTCCAAGGCAAATACTGATAAAACTTCAAATGGCTCTAACTTCTATATGGTGCGTCCTATACCTATCAAAGTTTGCAACATTCAAATGCTTGTAACTTTTTACTGGAGCGTAATAAAACCTTGCAATTTTGTGACAATAAAGTACTCCTGCCACTTGTCAATTAAAGTTATCGCTCATAGCTATGCTACAATTGAGTCCCAAACCAAACACTGATAAAACTTCAAATGGCCCTAACTTCTATACTAAACATCCTATACCTATCAAAGTTTGCAACATTCAAATGCTTGTAACTTTTTACTGGAGCGTCATAAATCCTTGAAATTTTGTAACAATAAAGTACTCCTGCCTCTAGTCAATTTAAGCTATCGGTCGTAGCTATCCTACCCTTGAGTTCTAAGTCAAATACTGATAAAACTTCAAATGGCTCTAACTTCTATATGGTGCGTCCTATTCCTATCAAAGTTTGCAACATCAAATGCTTGTAACTTTTTACTGGAGTGTAATAAAACCTTGCAATTTTGTGACAATAAAGTACTCCTGCCTCTTGTCAATTAAAGTTATCGCTCATAGTTATGCTACAATTGAGTCCCAAATCAAACACTGATAAAACTTCAAATGACCCTAACTTCTATATGGTGGATCCTATACCTATCAACATTTTCAACAGTCAAATGCTTGTAGCTTTTAACTAGAGCGTCATAAAACCTTGAAATTTTGTGACAATAAAGTACTCGTGCCTCTTGTCAATTAATGTTATCGCTCATAGCTATGCTACCCTTGAGTACCAAATCAATCACTGATAAAACTTCAAATGGCCCAAATTTCTATACGGTGCGTCCAATACCTATCAAAGTTTGCAACATTCAGATGCTTGTAACTTTTTACTGGAGCGTCATAAATCCTTAAAATTTTGTGACAATAAAGTACTCGTGCCTCTAGTCAATTTAAGCTATCGGTCGTAGCTATCCTACCCTTGAGTTCCAAGTCAAATACCGATAAAACTTCAAATGGCTCTAACTTCTATATGGTGCGTCCTATACCTATCAAAGTTTGCAACATTCAAATGCTTGTAACTTTTTACTGGAGCGTAATAAAACCTTGCAATTTTGTGACAATAAAGTACTTCTGCCTCTTGTCAATTAAAGTTATCGCTCATAGCTATGCTACCCTTGAGTACCAAATCAATCACTGATAAAACTTAAAATGGCCCAAATTCTATACGGTGCGTCCAATACCTATCAAAGTTTGCAACATTCAAATGCTTGTAACTTTTTACTGGAGCATCATAAAACTATGAAATTTTGTGACAGTGAAGTACTCGAGCCTCTTATCAATTTAAGCTATCGCTCCTAGCTATGCTACCCTTGAGTCCAAAATAAAACACTGATAAAACTTCAAATGGCCCTAACTTCTATACGGTGCGTCCTATACCTATCAAAGTTTGCAACATTCAAAAGCTTGTAACTTTTAACTGGAGCGTCATAAAACCTTGAAATTTTGTGACAATGAAGTACTCGAGACTCTTATCAACTTAAGCTATCGCTCGTAGCTATTCTACCCTTGAGTCCAAAATAAAACACTGATAAAACTTCAAATGGCCCTTACTTCTATACGGTGCGTCCTATACTTATTAAACTTTGCAACATTCAAATGCTTGCAACTTTTTACTGGAGCGAAATAAAATCTTGAAATTTTGTGACAATAAATTTCTCATGCCTCTTGTCAATTTAAGCTATCACTCGTAGCTATGCTACCCTTGAGTCCCAAATCAAACACTGATAAATCTTCAAATGGCCCTAACTTCTATACTGTGCATCGTATACCTATCAAAGTTGGCAACATTCAAATATTTGTAACTTTTTATTGGAGCGTCATAAAACCTTGAAATTTTGTGACAATAAAGTACTTCTGCCTCTTGTCAATTAAAGTTATCGCTCATAGCTATGCTACCCTTGAGTACCAAATCAATCACTGATAAAACTTCAAATGGCCCCAACTTCTATACGGTGCGTCCAACCCTTATCAAAGTTTGCACCATTCAAATGCTTGTAACTTTTTACTGGAGCGTAAGTACTCGTGCCGCTTGTCAATTTAAGTTATCACTCATAGCTATGCTGTATTTGAGTCCCAATACAAACACTGATAAAACTTCAAATGGCCCTAACTTCTATACAGTGCGTCCTACACCTATCAAAATTTGCAACATTCAAATGTTTGTAACTTTTAACTGGAGCGTCATAAAACCTTGAAATTTTGTGACAATGAAGCACTCGAGCCTCTTATCAATTTAAGCTATCGCTCATAGCTATGCTACCCTTGAGTCCAAAATAAAACACAAATAAAACTTCAAATGGCCCAAACTTCTATACAGAGCAACCAACCCCTATCAAAGCTTGCACCATTCAAATGCTTGTACCTTTTTACTGGAGCGTAAGTACTCGTGCCTCTTGTCAATTTAAGCAATCGCTCATAGCTATGCTACCCTTGAGTCCCAAAGCAAACACTGATAAAACTTCAAATGGCCCTAACTTTTATACGGTGCGTCCTACACCTATCAAAATTTGCAACATTCTGTTGCTTGTAACTTTTTACTGGAGGGTCATAAAACCTTGAAATTTTGTGACAATAAAGTACTCTTGTCAGTTTAAGCTATCGCTCATAGCTATGCTACCCTTGAGTCTAAAATGAAACACTGATAAAACTTCAAATGGCCCTAACTTCTATTCGGAGCGTCCTATACATATCAAAGTTTGCAACATTCAAATACTTGTAACTTTTTACCGGAGCGTCAAAAACCCTTGAAATTTTGTGACAATGAAGTACTCGAGCCTCTTACCAATTTAAGCTATCGCTCCTAGATATGCTACCCTTGAGTCCAAAATAAAAGATTGATAAAACTTCAAATGGCCCTAACTTCTATACGGTGCGTCCTATACCTATCAAAGTTTGCAACATTCAAATGGTTGCAACTTTTTACTGGAGCGTAAAAAAATCTTGAAATTTTGTGAAAATAAATTACTCGTGCCTCTTGTCAATTTAAGCTATCGCTCATAGCTATGCTACCCTTGACTCCAAAATAACACCCTGATCAAACTTCAAATGGCCCTAACTTCTATACTGTGCGTCCTATACCTATTAAAGTTTGCAACATTCAAACTCTTGCAACTTTTTACTGGAGCGTATTAAAATCTTGAAATTTTCTGACAATAAATTTCTCGTGCCTCTTGTCAATTTAAGCTATCGCTCATAGCTATGCTACCCATGACTCCAAAATAAAACGCTGATGGAACTTCAAATGGCCCTAACGGTGCGTCCTATCAAAATTTGTAACATTTAAATGCTTGTAACTTTTTACTGGAGCCTCATAAAACCTTCAAATTTTGTGACAATAAAGTACTCGTCTCTCTTGTCAATTTAAACTATCGCTCATAGCTATGCTACCCTTGAGTCAAAAAAAAATTGTTAAAACTTCAAGTGGCCCTAACTTCTGTACGGTGCGTCCAACCCCTATCAAAGTATGCAACATTAAAATGCTTGTAACTAGTTACTGAAGTGTAATAAAATCGTGAAATTTTGTGACAATAAAATACTCGTGCTTCTTCTCAATTAAAGTTATCGCTCATAGTTATGCTACCCTTGAGTCCCAAATAAAACACTGATAAAACTTCAAGTGGCCCTAACTTCTATATGGTGCGTCCTATACCTATCAAAAGTAGCAACATTCAAATGCATGTAACTTTTTACTGGAGCGTCATAAAACCTTGAAATTTTGTGACAATAAAGTACTCCTGCCTCTCGTCAATTAAAGTTATCGCTCATAGCTATGCTACCCTTGACTCCAAAATAAAACACTGATAAAACTTCAAATGGCCCTAACTTCTATACGGTGCGTCCTATACCTATTAAAGTTTGCAACATTCAAATGCTTGCAACTTTTTACTGGAGCGTAATAAAATCTTGAAATTTTGTGACAAGAAATTACTCGTGCCTGTTGTCAATTTAAGCTATCGCTCGTAGCTTTGCTACCCTTGAGTCCCAAATCAAACACTGATAAAACTTCAAATGGCCCTAACTTATACACTGTGCATCCTATACCTATCAAAGTTTGCAACATTCAAATGCTTGTAACTTTTTACTGGAGCATCATAAAACCTTGAAATTTTGTGACAGTGAAGTACTCGAGCCTCTTATCAATTTAAGCTATCGCTCCTAGCTATGCTACCCTTGAGTCCAAAATAAAACACTGATAAAACTTCAAATGGCCCTAACTTCTATACGGTGCGTCCTATACCTATCAAAGTTTGCAACATTCAAAAGTTTGTAACTTTTAACTGGAGCGTCATAAAACCTTGAAATTTTGTGACAATGAAGTACTCGAGACTCTTATCAACTTAAGCTATCGCTCGTAGCTATTCTACCCTTGAGTCCAAAATAAAACACTGATAAAACTTCAAATGGCCCTTACTTCTATACGGTGCGTCCTATACCTATCAAAGTTTGCAACATTCAAATGCTTGCAACTTTTTACTGGAGCGAAATAAAATCTTGAAATTTTGTGACAATAAATTTCTCATGCCTCTTGTCAATTTAAGCTATCACTCGTAGCTATGCTACCCTTGAGTCCCAAATCAAACACTGATAAATCTTCAAATGGCCCTAACTTCTATACTGTGCATCGTATACCTATCAAAGTTGGCAACATTCAAATATTTGTAACTTTTTACTGGAGCGTCATAAAACCTTGAAATTTTGTGACAATGAAGTACTCGAGCCTCTTATCAATTTAAGCTATCGCTCATAGCTATGCTACCCTTGAGTCCAAAATAAAACACTGATAAAACTTAAGATGGCCCCAACTTCTATACGGTGCGTCCAACCCCTATCAAAGTTTGCACCATTCAATTGCTTGTAACTTTTTACTGGAGCGTAAGTACTCGTGCCGCTTGTCAATTTAAGTTATCACTCATAGCTATGCTGTATTTGAGTCCCAATACAAACACTGATAAAACTTCAAATGGCCCTAACTTCTATACAGTGCGTCCTACACCTATCAAAATTTGCAACAGTCAAATGTTTGTAACTTTTAACTGGAGCGTCATAAAACCTTGAAATTTTGTGACAATGAAGCACTCGAGCCTCTTATCAATTTAAGCTATCGCTCATAGCTATGCTACCCTTGAGTCCAAAATAAAACACAAACAAAACTTCAAATGGCCCAAACTTCTATACAGAGCAACCAACCCCTATCAAAGCTTGCACCATTCAAATGCTTGTACCTTTTTACTGGAGCGTAAGTACTCGTGCCTCTTGTCAATTTAAGCAATCGTTCATAGCTATGCTACCCTTGAGTCCCAAAGCAAACACTGATAAAACTTCAAATGGCCCTAACTTTTATACGGTGCGTCCTACACCTATCAAAATTTGCAACATTCTGTTGCTTGTAACTTTTTACTGGAGGGTCATAAAACCTTGAAATTTTGTGACAATAAAGTACTCTTGTCAGTTTAAGCTATCGCTCATAGCTATGCTACCCTTGAGTCTAAAATGAAACACTGATAAAACTTCAAATGGCCCTAACTTCTATTCGGAGCGTCCTATACATATCAAAGTTTGCAACATTCAAATACTTGTAACTTTTTACCGGAGCGTCAAAAACCCTTGAAATTTTGTGACAATGAAGTACTCGAGCCTCTTACCAATTTAAGCTATCGCTCCTAGATATGCTACCCTTGAGTCCAAAATAAAAGATTGATAAAACTTCAAATGGCCCTAACTTCTATACGGTGCGTCCTATACCTATCAAAGTTTGCAACATTCAAATGCTTGCAACTTTTTACTGGAGCGTAAAAAAATCTTGAAATTTTGTGAAAATAAATTACTCGTGCCTCTTGTCAATTTAAGCTATCGCTCATAGCTATGCTACCCTTGACTCCAAAATAACACCCTGATCAAACTTCAAATGGCCCTAACTTCTATACTGTGCGTCCTATACCTATTAAAGTTTGCAACATTCAAACTCTTGCAACTTTTTACTGGAGCGTATTAAAATCTTGAAATTTTCTGACAATAAATTTCTCGTGCCTCTTGTCAATTTAAGCTATCGCTCATAGCTATGCTACCCATGACTCCAAAATAAAACGCTGATGGAACTTCAAATGGCCCTAACGGTGCGTCCTATAAAAATTTGCAACATTCAAATGCTTGTAACTTTTTACTGGAGCCTCATAAAACCTTCAAATTTTGTGACAATAAAGTACTCGTCTCTCTTGTCAATTTAAACTATCGCTCATAGCTATGCTACCCTTGAGTCAAAAAAAATTGTTAAAACTTCAAGTGTCCCTAACTTCTGTACGGTGCGTCCAACCCCTATCAAAGTATGCAACATTAAAATGCTTGTAACTAGTTACTGAAGTGTAATAAAATCGTGAAATTTTGTGACAATAAAATACTCGTGCTTCTTCTCAATTAAAGTTATCGCTCATAGTTATGCTACCCTTGAGTCCCAAATAAAACACTGATAAAACTTCAAGTGGCCCTAACTTCTATATGGTGCGTCCTATACCTATCAAAAGTAGCAACATTCAAATGCTTGTAACTTTTTACTGGAGCGTCATAAAACCTTGAAATTTTGTGACAATAAAGTACTCCTGCCTCTTGTCAATTAAAGTTATCGCTCATAGCTATGCTTCCCTTGAGTCCCAAACCAAACACTGATAAAACTTCAAATGGCCCTAACTTCTATACTAAACATCCTATACCTATCAAAGTTTGCAACATTCAAATGCTTGTAACTTTTTACTGGAGCGTCATAAAACATTGAAATTTTGTGACAATGAAGAACTCGAGCCTCTTATCAATTTAAGCTATCGTTCTTAGCTATGCTACCCTTGAGTCCAAAATAAAACACTGATAAAGCTTCAAATGGCCCTAACTTCTATACGGTGCGTCCTATATCTATCAAAGTTTGCAACATTCAAATGTTTGCAACTTTTTACTGGAGCGTCATAAAATCTTGAAATTTTGTGACAACAAATTACTCGTGCCTCTTGTCAATTTAAGTTATCGCTCATAGCTATGCTACCCTTGACTCCAAAATAAAGCACTGATGAAACTTCAAATGGCCCTAACTTCTATACGGTGCGTCCTATACCTATCAAAGTTTGCAACATTCAAATGCTTGTAACTTTTTACTGGAGCGTCATAAATCTTTGCAATTTTGTAACAATAAAGTACACCTTCCTCTTGTCAATTAAAGTTATCGCTCATAGCTATGCTACAATTGAGTCCCAAATCAAACACTGATAAAACTTCAAATGACCCTAACTTCTACATGGTGGATCCTATACCTATCAAAATTTTCAACAGTCAAATGCTTGTAACTTTTAACTAGAGCGTCATAAAACCTTGAAATTTTGTGACAATAAAGTACTCGTGCCTCTTGTCAATTAATGTTATCGCTCATAGCTATGCTACCCTTGAGTACCAAATCAATCACTGATAAAACTTCAAATGGCCCAAATTCTATACGGTGCGTCCAATACCTATCAAAGTTTGCAACATTCTATTCCTTGTAACTTTTTACTGGAGGGTTATAAAACCTTGAAATTTTGTGACAATAAAGTACTCGTGCCTCTTGTCAATTTAAGCTATCGCTCATAGCTATGCTACCCTTGACTCCAAAATAAAACACTGATAAAACTTCAAATGGCCCTAACTTCTATACGGTCCGTCCTATACCTATTAAAGTTTGCAACATTCAAATGCTTGCAACTTTTTACTGGAGCGTAATAAAATCTTGAAATTTTGTGACAAGAAATTACTCGTGCCTGTTGTCAATTTAAGCTATCGCTCGTAGCTATGCTACCCTTGAGTCCCAAATCAAACACTGATAAAACTTCAAATGGCCCTAACTTCTACACTGTGCATCCTATACCTATCAAAGTTTGCAACATTCAAATGCTTGTAACTTTTTACTGGAGCATCATAAAACCTTGAAATTTTGTGACAGTGAAGTACTCGAGCCTCTTATCAATTTAAGCTATCGCTCCTAGCTATGCTACCCTTGAGTCCAAAATAAAACACTGATAAAACTTCAAATGGCCCTAACTTCTATACTGTGCGTCCTATACCTATCAAAGTTTGCAACATTCAAAAGCTTGTAACTTTTAACTGGAGCGTCATAAAACCTTGAAATTTTGTGACAATGAAGTACTCGAGACTCTTATCAACTTAAGCTATCGCTCGTAGCTATTCTACCCTTGAGCCCAAAATAAAACACTGATAAAACTTCAAATGGCCCTTACTTCTATACGGTGCGTCCTATACTTATTAAACTTTGCAACATTCAAATGCTTGCAACTTTTTACTGGAGCGAAATAAAATCTTGAAATTATGTGACTATAAATTTCTCAAGCCTCTTGTCAATTTAAGCTATCACTCGTAGCTATGCTACCCTTGAGTCCCAAATCGAACACTGATAAATCTTCAAATGGCCCTAACTTCTATACTGTGCATCGTATACCTATCAAAGTTGGCAACATTCAAATACTTGTAACTTTTTACTGGAGTGTCATAAAACCTTGAAATTTTGTGACAATGAAGTACTCGAGCCTCTTATCAATTTAAGCTATCGCTCATAGCTATGCTACCCTTGAGTCCAAAATAAAACACTGATAAAACTTAAGATGGCCCCAACTTCTATACGGTGCGTCCAACCCCTATCAAAGTTTGCACCATTCAAATGCTTGTAACTTTTTACTGGAGCGTAAGTACTCGTGCCGCTTGTTAATTTAAGTTATCACTCATAGCTATGCTGTATTTGAGTCCCAATACAAACACTGATAAAACTTCAAATGGCCCTAACTTCTATACAGTGCGTCCTACACCTATCAAAGTTTGCAACATTCTATTGCTTGTAACTTTTTACTGGAGGGTCATAAAACCTTGAAATTTTGTGACAATAAAGTACTCGTGCCTCTTGTCAATTTAAGCTATCACTCATAGCTATGCTATCCTTGAGTCTAAAATAAAACACTGAAAAAATTTAAAATGGCCCTAACTTCAATACGGAGCGTCCTATACCTATCAAAGTTTGCAACATTCAAATACTTGTAGCTTTTTACTGGAGCGTCATAAAAGTTTGATATTTTGTGACAATGAAATACTCGAGCCACTTTTCAATTTAAGCTATCACTCCTAGCTATGCTAACCTTGAGTCCAAAATAAAACACTGATAAAACTTCAAATGGCCCTAACTTCTATATGGTGCGTCCTATACCTATCAAAGTTTGCAACATTCAAATGCTTGCAACTTTTTACTGGAGCGTCATAAGATCTTGAAATTTTGTGACAATAAATTACTCGTGCCTCTTGTCAATTTAAGCTATCGCTCATAGCTATGCTACCCTTGACTCCAAAATAAAACACTGATGAAACTTCAAATGGCCTTAACTTCTATTCGGTGTGTCGTATACCTATCAAAGTTTGCAACATTCAAATGCTTGTATCTTTTTACTGGGGCGTCATAAAACCTTGAAATTTTGTGACAATGAAGTACTCGAGCCTCTTATCAATTTAAGCTATCGCTCATAGCTATGCTACCGTTGAGTCCAAAATAAAACACTGATAAAACTTAAAATGGCCCTAACTTCTATACGGTGCGTCCAGCCCCTATCAAAGTTTGCACCATTCAAATGCTTGTAACTTTTTACTGGAGCGTAAGTACTCGTGCCTCTTATCAATTTAAGCTATCGCTCCTAGCTATGCTACCCTTGAGTCCCAAATCAAACACTGATAAAACTTCAAATGGCCCTATCTTCTATACTGTGCATCCTATATCTATCAAAGTGTGCAACATTCAAATACTTGTAACTTTTTACTGGAGCGTCATAAAACCTTGAAATTTTGTGACAATGAAGTACTCGAGCCTCTTATCAATTTAAGCTATCGCTCATAGCTATGCTACCCTTGAGTCCAAAATAAAACACATATAAAACTTCAAATGGCCCAAACTTCTATAGTGTGCGTCCTATATCTATCAAAGTTTGCAACATTCAAATGTTTGCAACTTTTTACTGGAGCGTCATAAAATCTTGAAATTTTGTGACAACAAATTACTCGTGCCTCTTGTCAATTTAAGTTATCGCTCATAGCTATGCTACCCTTGACTCCAAAATAAAGCACTGATGAAACTTCAAATGGCCCTAACTTCTATACGGTGCGTCCTATACCTATCAAAGTTTGCAACATTCAAATGCTTGTAACTTTTTACTGGAGCGTCATAAATCCTTGAAATTTTGTGACAATAAAGTACTCGTGCCTCTAGTCAATTTAAGCTATCGGTCGTAGCTATCCTACCCTTGAGTTCCAAGTCAAATACTGATAAAACTTCAAATGGCTCTAACTTCTATATGGTGCGTCCTATTCCTATCAAAGTTTGCAACATTCAAATGCTTGTAACTTTTTACTGGAGTGTAATAAAACCTTGCAATTTTGTAACAATAAAGTACTCCTTCCTCTTGTCAATTAAAGTTATCGCTCATAGCTATGCTACAATTGAGTCCCAAATCAAACACTGATAAAACTTCAAATGACCCTAACTTCTACATGGTGGATCCTATACCTATCAAAATTTTCAACAGTCAAATGCTTGTAACTTTTAACTAGAGCGTCATAAAACCTTGAAATTTTGTGACAATAAAGTACTCGTGCCTCTTGTCAATTAATGTTATCGCTCATAGCTATGCTACCCTTGAGTACCAAATCAATCACTGATAAAACTTCAAATGGCCCAAATTTCTATACGGTGATTCCAATACCTATCAAAGTTTGCAACATTCAGATGCTTGTAACTTTTTACTGGAGCGTCATAAATCCTTAAAATTTTGTGATAATAAAGTACTCGTGCCTCTAGTCAATTTAAGCTATCGGTCGTAGCTTTCCTACCCTTGAGTTCCAAGTCAAATACTGATAAAACTTCAAATGGCTGTAACTTCTATATGGTGCGTGCTATACCTATCAAAGTTTGCAACATTCAAATGCTTGTAACTTTTTACTGGAGCGTAATAAAACCTTGCAATTTTGTGACAATAAAGTACTCCTGCCTCTTGTCAATTAAAGTTATCGCTCATAGCTATGCTACCCTTGAGTACCAAATCAATCACTGATAAAACTTCAAATGGCCCAAATTCTATACGGTGCGTCCAATACCTATCAAAGTTTGCAACATTCTATTGCTTGTAACTTTTTACTGGAGGGTTATAAAACCTTGAAATTTTGTGACAATAAAGTACTCGTGCCTCTTGTCAATTTAAGCTATCGCTCATAGCTATGCTACCCTTGACTCCAAAATAAAACACTGATAAAACTTCAAATGGCCCTAACTTCTATACGGTGCGTCCTATACCTATCAAAGTTTGCAACATTCAAATGCTTGCAACTTTTTACTGGAGCGTAAAAAAATCTTGAAATTTTGTGAAAATAAATTACTCGTGCCTCTTGTCAATTTAAGCTATCGCTCATAGCTATGCTACCCTTGACTCCAAAATAACACCCTGATCAAACTTCAAATGGCCCTAACTTCTATACTGTGCGTCCTATACCTATTAAAGTTTGCAACATTCAAACTCTTGCAACTTTTTACTGGAGCGTATTAAAATCTTGAAATTTTCTGACAATAAATTTCTCGTGCCTCTTGTCAATTTAAGCTATCGCTCATAGCTATGCTACCCATGACTCCAAAATAAAACGCTGATGGAACTTCAAATGGCCCTAACGGTGCGTCCTATAAAAATTTGCAACATTCAAATGCTTGTAACTTTTTACTGGAGCCTCATAAAAGCTTCAAATTTTGTGACAATAAAGTACTCGTCTCTCTTGTCAATTTAAACTATCGCTCATAGCTATGCTACCCTTGAGTCAAAAAAAAATTGTTAAAACTTCAAGTGGCCCTAACTTCTGTACGGTGCGTCCAACCCCTATCAAAGTATGCAACATTAAAATGCTTGTAACTAGTTACTGAAGTGTAATAAAATCGTGAAATTTTGTGACAATAAAATACTCGTGCTTCTTCTCAATTAAAGTTATCGCTCATAGTTATGCTACCCTTGAGTCCCAAATAAAACACTGATAAAACTTCAAATGGCCCTAACTTCTATATGGTGCGTCCTATACCTATCAAAAGTAGCAACATTCAAATGCTTGTAACTTTTTACTGGAGCGTCATAAAACCTTGAAATTTTGTGACAATAAAGTACTCCTGCCTCTTGTCAATTAAAGTTATCGCTCATAGCTATGCTTCCCTTGAGTCCCAAACCAAACACTGATAAAACTTCAAATGGCCCTAACTTCTATACTAAACATCCTATACCTATCAAAGTTTGCAACATTCAAATGCTTGTAACTTTTTACTGGAGCGTCATAAAACATTGAAATTTTGTGACAATGAAGAACTCGAGCCTCTTATCAATTTAAGCTATCGTTCTTAGCTATGCTACCCTTGAGTCCAAAATAAAACACTGATAAAGCTTCAAATGGCCCTAACTTCTATACGGTGCGTCCTATATCTATCAAAGTTTGCAACATTCAAATGTTTGCAACTTTTTACTGGAGCGTCATAAAATCTTGAAATTTTGTAACAACAAATTACTCGTGCCTCTTGTCAATTTAAGTTATCGCTCATAGCTATGCTACCCTTGACTCCAAAATAAAGCACTGATGAAACTTCAAATGGCCCTAACTTCTATACGGTGCGTCCTATACCTATCAAAGTTTGCAACATTCAAATGCTTGTAACTTTTTACTGGAGCGTCATAAATCCTTGCAATTTTGTAACAATAAAGTACTCCTTCCTCTTGTCAATTAAAGTTATCGCTCATAGCTATGCTACAATTGAGTCCCAAATCAAACACTGATAAAACTTCAAATGACCCTAACTTCTACATGGTGGATCCTATACCTATCAAAATTTTCAACAGTCAAATGCTTGTAACTTTTAACTAGAGCGTCATAAAACCTTGAAATTTTGTGACAATAAAGTACTCGTGCCTCTTGTCAATTAATGTTATCGCTCAAGCTATGCTACCCTTGAGTACCAAATCAATCACTGATAAAACTTCAAATGGCCCAAATTTCTATACGGTGCGTCCAATACCTATCAAAGTTTGCAACATTCAGATGCTTGTAACTTTTTACTGGAGCGTCATAAATCCTTAAAATTTTGTGACAATAAAGTACTCGTGCCTCTAGTCAATTTAAGCTATCGGTCGTAGCTATCCTACCCTTGAGTTCCAAGTCAAATACTGATAAAACTTCAAATGGCTCTAACTTCTATATGGTGCGTCCTATACCTATCAAAGTTTGCAACATTCAAATGCTTGTAACTTTTTACTGGAGCGTAATAAAACCTTGCAATCTTGTGACAATAAAGTACTCTTGCCTCTTGTCAATTAAAGTTATCGCTCATAGCTATGCTACCCTTGAGTACCAAATCAATCACTGATAAAACTTCAAATGGCCCAAATTCTATACGGTGCGTCCAATACCTATCAAAGTTTGCAACATTCTATTCCTTGTAACTTTTTACTGGAGGGTTATAAAACCTTGAAATTTTGTGACAATAAAGTACTCGTGCCTCTTGTCAATTTAAGCTATCGCTCATAGCTATGCTACCCTTGACTCCAAAATAAAACACTGATAAAACTTCAAATGGCCCTAACTTCTATACTGTGCGTCCTATACCTATCAAAGTTTGCAACATTCAAAAGCTTGTAACTTTTAACTGGAGCGTCATAAAACCTTGAAATATTGTGACAATGAAGTACTCGAGACTCTTATCAACTTAAGCTATCGCTCGTAGCTATTCTACCCTTGAGTCCAAAATAAAACACTGATAAAACTTCAAATGGCCCTTACTTCTATACGGTGCGTCCTATACTTATTAAACTTTGAAACATTCAAATGCTTGCAACTTTTTACTGGAGCGAAATAAAATCTTGAAATTTTGTGACAATAAATTTCTCAAGCCTCTTGTCAATTTAAGCTATCACTCGTAGCTATGCTACCTTTGAGTCCCAAATCAAACACTGATAAATCTTCAAATGGCCCTAACTTCTATACTGTGCATCGTATACCTATCAAAGTTGGCAACATTCAAATACTTGTAACTTTTTACTGGAGCGTCATAAAACCTTGAAATTTTGTGACAATGAAGTACTCGAGCCTCTTATCAATTTAAGCTATCGCTCATAGCTATGCTACCCTTGAGTCCAAAATAAAACACTGATAAAACTTAAGATGGCCCCAACTTCTATACGGTGCGTCCAACCCCTATCAAAGTTTGCACCATTCAAATGCTTGTAACTTTTTACTGGAGCGTAAGTACTCGTGCCGCTTGTCAATTTAAGTTATCACTCATAGCTATGCTGTATTTGAGTCCCAATACAAACACTGATAAAACTTCAAATGGCCCTAACTTCTTTACAGTGCGTCCTACACTTATCAAAGTTTGCAACATTCTATTGCTTGTAACTTTTTACTAGAGGGTCATAAAACCTTGAAATTTTGTGACAATAAATTACTCGTGCCTCTTGTCAATTTAAGCTATCACTCATAGCTATGCTACCCTTGAGTCTAAAATAAAACACTGAAAAAATTTAAAATGGCCCTAACTTCTATACGGAGCGTCCTATACCTATCAAAGTTTGCAACATTCAAATACTTGTAGCTTTTTACTGGAGCGTCATAAAAGTTTGATATTTTGTGACAATGAAATACTCGAGCCACTTTTCAATTTAAGCTATCGCTCCTAGCTATGCTAACCTTGAGTCCAAAATAAAACACTGATAAAACTTCAAATGGCCCTAACTTCTATATGGTGCGTCCTATACCTATCAAAGTTTGCAACATTCAAATGCTTGCAACTTTTTACTGGAGCGTCATATGATCTTGAAATTTTGTGACAATAAATTACTCGTGCCTCTTGTCAATTTAAGCTATCGCTCATAGCTATGCTACCCTTGACTCCAAAATAAAACACTGATGAAACTTCAAATGGCCTTAACTTCTATTCGGTGTGTCGTATACCTATCAAAGTTTGCAACATTCAAATGCTTGTATCTTTTTACTGGGGCGTCATAAAACCTTGAAATTTTGTGACAATGAAGTACTCGAGCCTCTTATCAATTTAAGCTATCGCTCATAGCTATGCTACCGTTGAGTCCAAAATAAAACACTGATAAAACTTAAAATGGCCCTAACTTCTATACGGTGCGTCCAACCCCTATCAAAGTTTGCACCATTCAAATGCTTGTAACTTTTTACTGGAGCGTAAGTACTCGTGCCTCTTGTCAATTTAAGCTATCGCTCATAGCTATGCTGCCCTTGAGTCCCAAAACAAACACTGATAATGCTTCAAATGGCCCTAACTTCTATACGGTGTGTCCTACACCTATCAAAGTTTGCAACATTCTATTGCTTGTAACTTTTTACTGGAGGGTCATAAAACCTTGAAATTCTGTGACAATGAAGTATACGAGCCTCTTATCAATTTAAGCTATCGCTCCTAGCTATGCTACCCTTGAGTCCCAAATCAAACACTGATAAAACTTCAAATGGCCCTATCTTCTATACTGTGCATCCTATATCTATCAAAGTGTGCAACATTCAAATACTTGTAACTTTTTACTGGAGCGTCATAAAACCTTGAAATTTTGTGACAATGAAGTACTCGAGCCTCTTATCAATTTAAGCTATCGCTCATAGCTATGCTACCCTTTAGTCCAAAATAAAACAAATATAAAACTTCAAATGGCCCAAACTTCTATAGTGTGCGTCCTATATCTATCAAAGTTTGCAACATTCAAATGTTTGCAACTTTTTACTGGAGCGTCATAAAATCTTGAAATTTTGTGACAACAAATTACTCGTGCCTCTTGTCAATTTAAGTTATCGCTCATAGCTATGCTACCCTTGACTCCAAAATAAAACACTGATAAAACTTCAAATGGCCCTAACTTCTATACTGTGCGTCCTATACCTATCAAAGTTTGCAACATTCAAAAGCTTGTAACTTTTAACTGGAGCGTCATAAAACCTTGAAATTTTGTGACAATGAAGTACTCGAGACTCTTATCAACTTAAGCTATCGCTCGTAGCTATTCTACCCTTGAGTCCAAAATAAAACACTGATAACACTTCAAATGGCCCTTACTTCTATACGGTGCGTCCTATACTTATTAAACTTTGCAACATTCAAATGCTTGCAACTTTTTACTGGAGCGAAATAAAATCTTGAAATTTTGTGACAATAAATTTCTCATGCCTCTTGTCAATTTAAGCTATCACTCGTAGCTATGCTACCCTTGAGTCCCAAATCAAACACTGATAAATCTTCAAATGGCCCTAACTTCTATACTGTGCATCGTATACCTATCAAAGTTGGCAACATTCAAATACTTGTAACTTTTTACTGGAGCGTCATAAAACCTTGAAATTTTGTGACAATGAAGTACTCGAGCCTCTTATCAATTTAAGCTATCGCTCATAGCTATGCTACCCTTGAGTCCAAAATAAAACACTGATAAAACTTAAGATGGCCCCAACTTCTATACGGTGCGTCCAACCCCTATCAAAGTTTGCACCATTCAAATGCTTGTAACTTTTTACTGGAGCGTAAGTACTCGTGCAGCTTGTCAATTTAAGTTATCACTCATAGCTATGCTGTATTTGAGTCCCAATACAAACACTGATAAAACTTCAAATGGCCCTAACTTCTATACAGTGCGTCCTACACCTATCAAAGTTTGCAACATTCAGATGCTTGTAACTTTTTACTGGAGCGTCATAAATCCTTAAAATTTTGTGACAATAAAGTACTCGTGCCTCTAGTCAATTTAAGCTATCGGTCGTAGCTATCCTACCCTTGAGTTCCAAGTCAAATACTGATAAAACTTCAAATGGCTTTAACTTCTATATGGTGCGTCCTATACCTATCAAAGTTTGCAACATTCAAATGCTTGTAACTTTTTACTGGAGCGTAATAAAACCTTGCAATTTTGTGACAATAAAGTACTCCTGCCTCTTGTCAATTAAAGTTATCGCTCATAGCTATGCTACCCTTGAGTACCAAATCAATCACTGATAAAACTTCAAATGGCCCAAATTCTATACGGTGCGTCCAATACCTATCAAAGTTTGCAACATTCTATTGCTTGTAACTTTTTACTGGAGGGTTATAAAACCTTGAAATTTTATGACAATAAAGTACTCGTGCCTCTTGTCAATTTAAGCTATCGCTCATAGCTATGCTACCCTTGACTCCAAAATAAAACACTGATAAAACTTCAAATGGCCCTAACTTCTATACGGTGCGTCCTATACCTATTAAAGTTTGCAACATTCAAATGCTTGGAACTTTTTACTGGAGCGTAATAAAATCTTGAAATTTTGTGACAAGAAATTACTCGTGCCTGTTGTCAATTTAAGCTATCGCTCGTAGCTATGCTACCCTTGAGTCCCAAATCAAACACTGATAAAACTTCAAATGGCCCTAACTTCTACACTGTGCATCCTATACCTATCAAAGTTTGCAACATTCAAATGCTTGTAACTTTTTACTGGAGCATCATAAAACCTTGAAATTTTGTGACAGTGAAGTACTCGAGCCTCTTATCAATTTAAGCTATCGCTCCTAGCTATGCTACCCTTGAGTCCAAAATAAAACACTGATAAAACTTCAAATGGCCCTAACTTCTATACTGTGCGTCCTATACCTATCAAAGTTTGCAACATTCAAAAGCTTGTAACTTTTAACTGGAGCGTCATAAAAACTTGAAATTTTGTGACAATGAAGTACTCGAGACTCTTATCAACTTAAGCTATCGCTCGTAGCTATTCTACCCTTGAGTCCAAAATAAAACACTGATAAAACTTCAAATGGCCCTTACTTCTATACGGTGCGTCCTATACTTATTAAACTTTGCAACATTCAAATGCTTGCAACTTTTTACTGGAGCGAAATAAAATCTTGAAATTTTGTGACAATAAATTTCTCATGCCTCTTGTCAATTTAAGCTATCACTCGTAGCTATGCTACCCTTGAGTCCCAAATCAAACACTGATAAATCTTCAAATGGCCCTAACTTCTATACTGTGCATCGTATACCTATCAAAGTTGGCAACATTCAAATACTTGTAACTTTTTACTGGAGCGTCATAAAACCTTGAAATTTTGTGACAATGAAGTACTCGAGCCTCTTATCAATTTAAGCTATCGCTCATAGCTATGCTACCCTTGAGTCCAAAATAAAACACTGATAAAACTTAAGATGGCCCCAACTTCTATACGGTGCGTCCAACCCCTATCAAAGTTTGCACCATTCAAATGCTTGTAACTTTTTACTGGAGCGTAAGTACTCGTGCCGCTTGTCAATTTAAGTTATCACTCATAGCTATGCTGTATTTGAGTCCCAATACAAACACTGATAAAACTTCAAATGGCCCTAACTTCTATACAGTGCGTCCTACACCTATCAAAGTTTGCAACATTCTATTGCTTGTAACTTTTTACTAGAGGGTCATAAAACCTTGAAATTTTGTGACAATAAAGTACTCGTGCCTCTTGTCAATTTAAGCTATCACTCATAGCTATGCTACCCTTGAGTCTAAAATAAAACACTGAAAAAATTTAAAATGGCCCTAACTTCTATACGGAGCGTCCTATACCTATCAAAGTTTGCAACATTCAAATACTTGTAGCTTTTTACTGGAGCGTCATAAAAGTTTGATATTTTGTGACAATGAAATACTCGAGCCACTTTTCAATTTAAGCTATCGCTCCTAGCTATGCTAACCTTGAGTCCAAAATAAAACACTGATAAAACTTCAAATGGCCCTAACTTCTATATGGTGCGTCCTATACCTATCAAAGTTTGCAACATTCAAATGCTTGCAACTTTTTACTGGAGCGTCATAAGATCTTGAAATTTTGTGACAATAAATTACTCGTGCCTCTTGTCAATTTAAGCTATCGCTCATAGCTATGCTACCCTTGACTCCAAAATAAAACACTGATGAAACTTCAAATGGCCTTAACTTCTATTCGGTGTGTCGTATACCTATCAAAGTTTGCAACATTCAAATGCTTGTATCTTTTTACTGGGGCGTCATAAAACCTTGAAATTTTGTGACAATGAAGTACTCGAGCCTCTTATCAATTTAAGCTATCGCTCATAGCTATGCTACCGTTGAGTCCAAAATAAAACACTGATAAAACTTAAAATGGCCCTAACTTCTATACGGTGCGTCCAACCCCTATCAAAGTTTGCACCATTCAAATGCTTGTAACTTTTTACTGGAGCGTAAGTACTCGTGCCTCTTGTCAATTTAAGCTATCGCTCATAGCTATGCTGCCCTTGAGTCCCAAAACAAACACTGATAATGCTTCAAATGGCCCTAACTTCTATACGGTGCGTCCTACACCTATCAAAGTTTGCAACATTCTATTGCTTGTAACTTTTTACTGGAGGGTCATAAAACCTTGAAATTCTGTGACAATGAAGTATTCGAGCCTCTTATCAATTTAAGCTATCGCTCCTAGCTATGCTACCCTTGAGTCCCAAATCAAACACTGATAAAACCTCAAATGGCCCTATCTTCTATACTGTGCATCCTATATCTATCAAAGTGTGCAACATTCAAATACTTGTAACTTTTTACTGGAGCGTCATAAAACCTTGAAATTTTGTGACAATGAAGTACTCGAGCCTCTTATCAATTTAAGCTATCGCTCATAGCTATGCTACCCTTGAGTCCAAAATAAAACACATATAAAACTTCAAATGGCCCAAACTTCTATAGTGTGCGTCCTATATCTATCAAAGTTTGCAACATTCAAACGCTTGCAACTTTTTACTGAAGCGTATTAAAATATTGAAATTTCGTGACAATAAATTACTCGTGCCTCTTGTCAATTTAAGCTATCGCTCCTAGCTATGCTACCCTTGAGTCCCACATCAAACACTGATTAAACTTCAAATGGCCCTAACTTCTATACTGTGCATCCAATACCTATCAAAGTTTGCTACATTCAAATGCTTGTAACTTTTTACGTGAGTGTCATAAAACCTTGAAATTTTGTGACAATGAAGTACTCGAGCCTCTTATCAATTTAAGCTATCGCTCATAGCTATGCTACCCTTGAGTCCTAAAGCAAACACTGATAAAACTTCAAATGGCCCTAACTTTTATACGGTGCGTCCTACACCTATCAAAGTTTGCAACATTCTGTTGCTTGTAACTTTTTACTGGAGGGTCATAAAACCTTGAAATTTTGTGACAAGAAAGTACTCTTGTCAGTTTAAGCTATCGCTCAAAGCTATGCTACCCTTGAGTCTAAAATGAAACACTGATAAAACTTCAAATGGCCCCAACTTCTATTCGGAGCGTCATATAGCTATCAAAGTTTGCAACATTCAAATACTTGTAACTTTTTACTGGAGCGTCAAAATCCCTTGAAATTTTGTGACAATGAAGTACTCGAGCCTCTTATCAATTTAAGCTATCGCTCCTAGATATGCTACCCTTGAGTCCAAAATAAAAGATTGATAAAACTTCAAATGGCCCTAACTTCTATACGGTGCGTCCTATACCTATCAAAGTTTGCAACATTCAAATGCTTGCAACTTTTTACTGGAGCGTAAAAAAATCTTGAAATTTTGTGAAAATAAATTTCTCGTGCCTCTTGTCACGTTGTTAAGCTATCGCTCATAGCTATGCTACCCTTGACTCCAAAATAACACCCTGGTCAAACTTCAAATGGCCCTAACTTCTATACTGTGCGTCCTATACCTATTAAAGTTTGCAACATTCAAACGCTTGCAACTTTTTACTGGAGCGTATTAAAATCTTGTAATTTTGTGACAATAAATTTCTCGTGCCTCTTGTCAATTTAAGCTATCGCTCATAGCTATGCTACCCTTGACTCCAAAATAAAACGCTGATGGAACTTCAAATGGCCCTAACGGTGCGTCCTATCAAAATTTGCAACATTCAAATGCTTGTAACTTGTTACTGGAGCCTCATAAAGCCTTCAAATTTTGTGACAATAAAGTACTCGTCTCTCTTGTCAATTTAAACTATCGCTCATAGCTATGCTACCCTTGAGTCAAAAAAAAACTGTTAAAACTTCAAGTGACCCTAACTTCTATACGGTGCGTCCAACTCCTATCAAAGTATGCAACATTAAAATGCTTGTAACTAGTTACTGGAGTGTAATAAAATCTTGAAATTTTGTGACACTAATTTACTCGTGCTTCTTCTCAATTAAAGTTATCGCTCATAGTTATGCTACCCTTGAGTCCCAAATAAAACACTGATAAAACTTCAAGTGGCCCTAACTTCTATATGGTGCGTCCTATACCAATCAAAAGTAGCAACATTCAAATGCTTGTAACTTTTTACTGGAGCGTCATAAAACCTTGAAATTTTGTGACAATAAAGTACTCCTGCCTCTTTGCAATTAAAGTTATCGCTCATAGCTATGCTACCCTTGAGTCCCAAATCAAACACTGATAAAACTTCAAATGGCTATATCTTCTATACTGTGCATCCTATATCTATCGAAGTGTGCAACATTCAAATACTTGTAACTTTTTACTGGAGCGTCATAAAACCTTGAAATTTTGTGACAATGAAGTACTCGAGCCTCTTATCATTTTAAGCTATCGCTCATAACTATGCTACCCTTGAGTCCAAAATAAAACACATATAAAACTTCAAATGGCCCAAACTTCTATAGTGTGCGTCCTATATCTATCAAAGTTTGCAACATTCAAACGCTTACAACTTTTTACTGGAGCGTAATAAAACCTTGCAATTTTGTGACAATAAAGTACTCCTGCCTCTTGTCAATTAAAGTTATCGCTCATAGCTATGCTACAATTGAGTCCCAAATCGAACACTGATAAAACTTCAAATGACCCTAACTTCTATATGGTGGATCCTATACCTTTCAAAATTTTCAACAGTCAAATGCTTGTAACTTTTAACTGGAGCGTCATAAAACCTTGAAATTTTGTGCCAAAATACTCGAGCATGTTATCAATTTAAGCTATCGCTTATAGCTATGCTAACCTTGAGTCCCAAATCAAACACTGATAAAACTTCAAATGGCCCTAACTTCTATACGGTGCGTCCAACCCCTATCAAAGTACTCAACATTCAAATGCTTGTAACTTTTTACTGGAGCGTAATAAAACCTTGAAATTTGGTGACAATAAAATACTCGTGCCTCTTGTCAGTTTAAGCTATCGCTCAAAGCTATGCTACCCTTGAGTCTAAAATGAAACACTGATAAAACTTCAAATGGCCCCAACTTCTATTCGGAGCGTCCTATAGCTATCAAAGTTTGCAACATTCAAATACTTGTAACTTTTTACTGGAGCGTCAAAATCCCTTGAAATTTTGTGACAATGAAGTACTCGAGCCTCTTATCAATTTAAGCTATCGCTCCTAGATATGCTACCCTTGAGTCCAAAATAAAAGATTGATAAAACTTCAAATGGCCCTAACTTCTATACGGTGCGTCCTATACCTATCAAAGTTTGCAACATTCAAATGCTTGCAACTTTTTACTGGAGCGTAAAAAAATCTTGAAATTTTGTGAAAATAAATTTCTCGTGCCTCTTGTCACGTTGTTAAGCTATCGCTCATAGCTATGCTACCCTTGACTCCAAAATAACACCCTGGTCAAAGTTCAAATGGCCCTAACTTCTATACTGTGCGTCCTATACCTATTAAAGTTTGCAACATTCAAACGCTTGCAACTTTTTACTGGAGCGTATTAAAATCTTGTAATTTTGTGACAATAAATTTCTCGTGCCTCTTGTCAATTTAAGCTATCGCTCATAGCTATGCTACCCTTGACTCCAAAATAAAACGCTGATGGAACTTCAAATGGCCCTAACGGTGCGTCCTATCAAAATTTGCAACATTCAAATGCTTGTAATTTGTTACTGGAGCCTCATAAAGCCTTCAAATTTTGTGACAATAAAGTACTCGTCTCTCTTGTCAATTTAAACTATCGCTCATAGCTATGCTACCCTTGAGTCAAAAAAAAACTGTTAAAACTTCAAGTGACCCTAACTTCTATACGGTGCGTCCAACTCCTATCAAAGTATGCAACATTAAAATGCTTGTAACTAGTTACTGGAGTGTAATAAAATCTTGAAATTTTGTGACACTAATTTACTCGTGCTTCTTCTCAATTAAAGTTATCGCTCATAGTTATGCTACCCTTGAGTCCCAAATAAAACACTGATAAAACTTCAAGTGGCCGTAACTTCTATATGGTGCGTCCTATACCAATCAAAAGTAGCAACATTCAAATGCTTGTAACTTTTTACTGGAGCGTCATAAAACCTTGAAATTTTGTGACAATAAAGTACTCCTGCCTCTTTGCAATTAAAGTTATCGCTCATAGCTATGCTACCCTTGAGTCCCAAATCAAACACTGATAAAACTTCAAATGACCCTAACTTCTATACGGTGCGTCCAACCCCTATCAAAGTATGCAACATTCAAATGCTTGTAACTTTTTACTGGAGCGTAATAAAACCTTGAAATTTTGTGACAATAAAGTACTCGTGCCTCTTGTCAATTAAAGTTATCGCTCATAGCTATGCTACCCTTGAGTCCCAAACCAAACACTGATAGAACTTCAAATGGCCCTAACTTCTATACTAAACAACCTATACCTATCAAAGTTTGCAACATTCAAATGCTTGTAACTTTTTACTGGAGCGTAAGTACTCGTGCCTCTTGTCAATTTAAGCTATCGCTCATAGCTATGCTGCCCTTGAGTCCCAAAACAAACACTGATAATGCTTCAAATGGCCCTAACTTCTATACGGTGCGTCCTACACCTATCAAAGTTTGTAACATTCTATTGCTTGTAACTTTTTACTGGAGGGTCATAAAACCTTGAAATTCTGTGACAATGAAGTATTCGAGCCTCTTATCAATTTAAGCTATCGCTCCTAGCTATGCTACCCTTGAGTCCCAAATCAAACACTGATAAAACTTCAAATGGCCCTATCTTCTATACTGTGCATCCTATATCTATCGAAGTGTGCAACATTCAAATACTTGTAACTTTTTACTGGAGCGTCATAAAACCTTGAAATTTTGTGACAATGAAGTACTCGAGCCTCTTATCATTTTAAGCTATCGCTCATAACTATGCTACCCTTGAGTCCAAAATAAAACACATATAAAACTTCAAATGGCCCAAACTTCTATAGTGTGCGTCCTATATCTATCAAAGTTTGCAACATTCAAACGCTTACAACTTTTTACTGGAGCGTAATAAAACCTTGCAATTTTGTGACAATAAAGTACTCCTGCCTCTTGTCAATTAAAGTTATCGCTCATAGCTATGCTACAATTGAGTCCCAAATCGAACACTGATAAAACTTCAAATGACCCTAACTTCTATATGGTGGATCCTATACCTTTCAAAATTTTCAACAGTCAAATGCTTGTAACTTTTAACTGGAGCGTCATAAAACCTTGAAATTTTGTGCCAAAATACTCGAGCATGTTATCAATTTAAGCTATCGCTTATAGCTATGCTAACCTTGAGTCCCAAATCAAACACTGATAAAACTTCAAATGGCCCTAACTTCTATACGGTGCGTCCAACCCCTATCAAAGTACTCAACATTCAAATGCTTGTAACTTTTTACTGGAGCGTAATAAAACCTTGAAATTTGGTGACAATAAAATACTCGTGCCTCTTGTCAATTAAAGTTGTCGCTCATAGCTATGCTACCCTTGAGTCCCAAATCAAACACTGATTAAACTTCAAATGGCCCTAGCTTCTATATGGTGCGTCCTATACCTATCAAAACTTGCAACATTCAAATGCTTGCAACTTTTTTCTTGAGCGTCATAAAACCTTGAAATTTTCTGACAATAAAGTACTCGTGCCTCTTGTCAATTTATGTTATCTCTAATAACTATGCTACCTTTGAGTCTCAAATCAAACACTGATAAAATTTCAAATGGCCTTAACTACTATACGGTGCGTCCTATACCTATCAAACTTTGCAACATTCAAATGCGTGTAACTTTTTACTCGAACATCATAAAATCTTGAAAATTTGTGACAATAAATTACTCGTGCCTCTTGTCTATTTAAGGTATCGCTCATAGCTATGCTACTCTGGAGTCCCAAATCAAACACTAATGGGCCATTTGAAGTGTTATCAGTGTTTGATTTGGGACTCAAGGGCAGCATAGCTATGAGCGATAGCTTAAGTTGACAAGAGGCACGAGAACTTTATTGTCACAAAATTTCAAGATTTTATGACGCTCCAGTAAAAAGTTGCAAGCGTTTGAATGTTGCAATCTTTGATAGGTATAGGACGCACCGAATAGAAGTTAGGGCCATTTGAAGTTTTATCAGTTATTGATTTGGTACTCAAGGGTAGCATAGCTATGAGCGATAACTTTAATTGACAAGAGGCACAAGTACTTTATTGTCACAAAATTTCATGGTTTTATGACGTTCCAGTAAAAAGTTACAAGCATTTGAATGTTGCAAACTCTGATAGGTATAGGGCGCACCCTATAGAAGTTAGGGCCAATTGAAGTTTTATTAGTGATTGATTTGGGAGTCAAGGGAAGCATGGCTATGAACGATAACTTTAATTGACAAGAGGCACGAGTACTTTATTGTCACAAAATTTCAAGATTTTATGTCGCTCCAGAAAAAAGTTACAAGCATCTGAATGTTACAAACTTTGATAGGTATTGGACGCACCGTATAGAAATTTGGGCCATTTGAAGTTTTATCAGTTATTGATTTGGTACTCAAGGGTAGCATAGCTATGAGCGATAACATTAATTGACAAGAGGCACGAGTACTTTATTGTCACAAAATTTCATGGTTTTATGACGTTCCAGTAAAAAGTTACAAGCATCTGAATCATGCAAACTTTGATAGGTATAGGACGCACCGTATAGAAATTAGGGCCATTTGAAGTTTTATCAGTGTTTGATTTGGGACTCTAAATTGACAAGAGGCACGAGTACTTTATTGTCAAAAAATTTCAAGATTTAATTACGCTCCAGTAAAAAGTTACAAGCATTTGAATGTTGCAAACTTTGATAGATATAGGACGCACCGTATAGAAGTTTGGGCCATTTGAAGATTTATCAGTGTTTGACTTGGGACTCAAGGGTAGCATAGCTATGACCCATAGTTCAAATTGACAAGAGGCACGAGTACTTTATTGTCACAAAATTTCAAGATTTTATTACGCTCCAGTAAAAAGTTACAAGCATTTGAATGTTGCAAACTTTGATAGGTATAGGACGCACCGTATAGAAGTTAGGGCCATTTGAAGTTTTATCAGTGTTTGATTTGGGACAAAAGGGTAGGATAGCTATGAGCGATAACTTTAATTGACAAGAGGCACGAGTACTTTATTTTGTACAAAATTTCAAGATTCTATGACGCTCCAATAAAAAGTTACAAGCATTTGATTGTTGCAATCTTTGATAGGTATAGGCCGCACCGTATAGAAGTTAGGGCCATTTGAAGTTTTATCAGTGTTTGATTTGGGACTCAAGGGTAGCATAGCTATGAGCGATAGCTTAAATTGACAAGAGGCACGAGTACTTTATTGTCACAAAATTTCAAGGTTTTATTACGCTCCGGTAAAAAGTTACAAGCATTTGGATGTTGCAAACTTTGATAGGTATAGGACGCACCGTATATAAGTTAGGGCCATTTGAAGTGTTATCAGTGTTTGATTTGGGACTCAATAGTAGCATAGCTATGAGCGATAACTTAAAATGACAAGAGGCACGAGAACTTTATTGTGGCAAAATTCCAGATTTTATTACGATCCAGTAAAAAGTTACAAGCATTTGGATGTTGCAAACTTTGATAGGTATAGGAGCACCGTATATAAGTTAGGGCCATTTGAAGTGTTATCAGTGTTTGATTTGGGACTCAAGGGTAGCATAGCTATGAGCGATAACTTAAAATGACAAGAGGCACGAGAACTTTATTGTGGCAAAATTCAAGATTTTATTACGATCCAGTAAAAAGTTACAAGCATTTGATTGTTGCAAACTTTGATAGGTATAGGATGCACCGTATATAAGTTAGGGCCATTTAAAGTTTTATCAGTGATTGATTTGGTACTCAAGGGTAGCATAGCTATGAGCGATAACTTTAAGTGAGGCACGAGTACTTTATTGTAACAAAATTTCATGGTTTTATGACGCTCCAGGAAAAAGTTACAAGTATTTGAATGTTGCAAACTTTGATAGGTATGGGACGCACCATATAGAAGTTAGGGCCATTTGCAGTTTTATCAGTGTTTGATTTGGGACTCAAGGGTAGGATAGCTACAAGAGGCACGAGTACTTTATTTTGCACAAAATTTCAAGGTTTTATGACGCTCCAGTAAAAAGTTACAAGCATTTGAATGTTGCAAACTCTGATAGGTATAGGACGCACCGTATAGAGGTTGGTGCCATTTGAAGATTTATCAGTGTTTGATTTGGGAGTCAAGGGTAGCATAGCTATGACCGATAACTTTAATTGACAAGAGGCACGAGTACTTTATTGTCACAAAATTTGAAGATTTTATTAAGCTCCATTAAAACGATACAAGAATTTGAATGTTGCAAACTCTGATAGGTGTAGGACGCACCGTATAGAAGTTAGGGCCATTTGAAGTTTTATCACTGATCGATTTGGGAGTCAAAGGTAGCATAGCTATGACCGATAACTTTAATTGACAAGAGGTACGAGTATTTTATTGTCACAAAATTTCAAGGTTTTATTACGCTCCCGTAAAAAGTTACAAGCTTTAGAATGTAGCACACTTTGGTAGTTGTAGGATGCACCGTATAGATGTTAGGGCCATTTGAAGTTTTATCAGTGTTTGATTTTGGAGTCAAGGGTAGCATAGCTATGAGCGATAGCTTAAGTTGACAAGTGGCACGACTACTTTATTGTCACAATATTTCAAGATTTTATTACGCTCCATTAAAACGTTACTAGCATTTGGATGTTGCAAACTTTGATAGGTATAGTATGCACCGTATATAAGTTAGGGCCATTTGAAGTGTTATCAGTGTTTGATTTGGGACTCAAGGGTAGCATAGCTATGAGCGATAGCTTAAATTGACAAGTGGCACGAGAACTTTATTGTGGCAAAATTCAAGATTTTATTACGCTCCAGTAAAAAGTTACAAGCATTTGATTGTTGCAAACTTTGATAGTTATAGGATGCACCCTATATAAGTTAGGGCCATTTGAAGTTTTATCAGTGTTTGTTTTGGGACCCAAGGGAAGCATAGCTATGAGCGTTAGCTTAAATTTACAAGAGGCACGAGTACTTTATTGTCACAAAATTTCAAGATTTTATGACGCTCCAGTAAAAAGTTGCAGGCATTTGAATGTTGCAAACTCTGATAGGTATAGGACGCAACGTATAGAAGTTAGGGCCATTTGAAGTTTTATCAGTGTTTGATTTTGGAGTCAAGGGTAGCATAGCTATGAGCGATAGCTTAAATTGAGAAGAGGCACGAGTACTTTATTGTCACAAAATTTCATGGTTTTATGACGCTCCAGTAAAAAGTTACAAGCATTTGAATGTTGCAAAGTTTGATAGGTATAGGTCACACCGTATTGAAGTTAGGGCCATTTGAAGTTTTATTAGTGACTTATTTTGAAGTCAAGGGTAGCATAGCTATGAGCGATAGCTTAAATTGACAAGAGGCCAGGACTCACAGCGCTTTCTTTGGAGAGACGGAAATTCAGCCGAGCCAAAACGTGAACGCAGCACAGTTTTTGCCTCACATGCCAGGTGGCGCAAAAGCTATCATTGACAACACCTATGTGGATGACCTGGTCATAAGTTTTGATGACATACAGGAGGCCGAGAAGGTAATGTTTGAGGCCCGGAAGATAAACGCTGCCGCAGGATTCACGCTCACAAATTTCGTATCAAACTGCAAGAAGCTGCAGGTCAAACTGAATGGTAGCCAAGTCAAGCAACAAGAAGTTGTCAACACTGAACTGCTGCCAACAACAGAGAGGGTGCTGGGTATGTTTTGGGACTCTGGAGTGGACAGGTTTGAATTCCACTTTATGTTCCAAAGAATTCCACGCCAGGTGCTGGAGTACAGGAGAACACCGACTAAGAGAGAGTTGCTGGGCTATTGCGTTATGGCTATTTACGACCCCTTTGGCCTCCTAGCCAACATCACTATTTTCGCCAAGCTACTTCTGCAGTCGCTGTGGAAGCGGAAAATCCAGTGGGATGAGCGGCTGCCGTCAGATTTGGAGAAACAGTCGTTTACATGGTGGAACGTTTTTCAGGGCGTGAAAAACTTTTCAGTCCCGCGTTGCTTGTCGTATTTGTTGCCGAATGCCGATGATATACAGCTGCACATATTCGTTGATGCTAGTCAAAGTGCATTTACAGCAATCGCCTTTTTGCGTGTTTGCAAAGCAAACGAGGTAGAAGTCGCATTCGTTGCTGCCAAAACGAGATGTGCACCTGCAAAGGGTATGACCGTACCCCGCCTGGAATTGCAAGCGGCCGTACTAGGAAGCCGACTGAAAACTTCAAGTGAAGACTGTCATGATTTCAAGATCAACGCTACGACATTTTGGAGCGATTCCAAGACAATTCTGCTTTGGCTTCGTTCCACAACCCGTAAGTATAAGCAATTCGTTGCCTACCGTATTGCTGAGATATTTGCCACTTCCAAGCGGATGCAATGGCGCTGGTTACCAACATCGATGTACGTCGCCGACGATGCAACTAGAGCCAAGTTGCTACAGTATGTAGAGCAAGACAGCCGTTGGATATTGGGTCCAGATTTCTTGTGCAAAGAAGAAATACACTGGCCTCAAGAAGCTGGGATACTTCACTCAGAGCACTGTGTATCTGAAGAAGCTGTTAATCAGGTGTTACACATAATAAACACAGACAATATTCTTGATAGTTTGATCAAGTTTTCATCCTACATGAAGACGTTGAGGGTGACAGCATGGATATTTCGGTTCATTCGCAACGCCAAATCTAGATCCCGTCACTTTGGAGAGCTCACAGCAGCTGAAGTTTCTGATGCTGAAAAATTTGTATGCTGTCGCGTACAATACGAGTCATTTGCAGATGAAATGTCAGCCCTACGCGCAAGTACAGGAATTCCAAAGACCAGTGCCATATTTAAGCTCACGCCGATGCTGTATCCTGATGGCCGCTAATTCATCCCTGAATCAGCCCGACGCCCGATAATATTACCCCAGAAGCATCGCGTGTCGCAGCTGATAATGACGCATTACCACCAAAAGAGACATCACCAGAACGACTGCCTAACAATAAATGAAATGCGGCAAAAGTTCTGGGTGCTTCTTGCTCGCACATTATTAAAAAGGATCAAGAGGGATTGTGTCATTTGTATTACCGCTCGAGCCAAGCCATCTGTGCCACTTATGGGACAGTTACCCGCAGACCGCCTAACACCGTACGTCCGACCTTTTAAATACTCACGGGTGGACCACTGTGGACCATTCTGCGTTGCTATCGGCCGCAGACGAGAGAAACGTTGGGTGGCATTATTCACTTGCCTCACAACCCGAGCCCTACATTTGGAGGTGGCAGAAGATCTGTCCACCGATGCATTTTTAATTTGTTTCAGGAATTTTGTGAACCGTCACGGTGTGCCGATTAGAATTCGTAGCGACAATGGCACCAACTTTATAGGTGCGCAAAAGGAGTTTCGCCAGGAGAACCGCTTATTTGACGTAGATCGGGTTCGACGGGCAATGTCAAAGGAAAACATAGAGTGGATTTTTAATTGCCCAGCTAATCCTAGCGCTGGAGGTTGTTGGGAGCGGCTTGTCCAATGCGTGAAACGCCTGCTACAGAGAACCCTGAAGGATGAGGCACCACGCTTGGAGACCTTCCGCAGCGCACTGATTGAGGCGGAAAATATAATAAACAGCCGTCCACTTACAGAAATTCCTATAACCCATGAAGAAGAGGAACCACTTACTCCGAACCACTTCTTGAGTGGCTGCCACAATTCCACTCTAACACCTGCACCGGAAGATGAAAAAATCTGTCTGCGCAAACAATGGAGAATTGCGCAGAACCTGAAGGATCGTCTGTGGAAAAGGTGGATTGTGGAGTACTTGCCACAACTTCTGCACCGACAAAAATGGAGGAGTACAGCCTCACCACTAAGAGTAGACCAACTGGTTGTTGTATGCGATCCTGTCTTACCAAGAAGCCAATGGGTCAAAGGGCGAATAATTGAAGTCTTCACTGCCAAGGACGGCCAAGTCCGGAGTGCCCCGGTGCGCACCAGCCGCGGTATTATCAGTCGACCTGCATCTAAGCTAGCCGCTTTAAGTTTCGTGGATCCCAGTATGAATCCACCGGGAGGTGGGATGTCACAGTAAAAGCTACTGTTTTCGCCGTAAGATGTCTCGCCGAAGTACAAACTCGCCCGGTAATTTTTAATGAACGAGTGAGTAGCAGAAGAGCAGCCGGGAAGAAAGCAGCAAATTCTAAACAACCAAGAAGCTGGCACTGAAATTTAAACCAACCACACCACAAATATAATTACAATTTGAATTAATAATTTTTAATTTTGTTAACAAATAATTACAAATATAATTACAAAAGTTTTAGAATAATTACAAATATAATTACAATAGCTATGAGCGATAGCTTAAGTTGATAAGAGGCACGAGTACTTTATTGTCACAAAATTTCAAAATTTTATTACGCTCCAGTAAAAAGCTACTAGCATTTGAATGTTGCAAACTCTGATAGGTATAGGACGCACCGTATAGAAGTTAGGGCAATTCGAAGTTTTATCAGTACTTGATTTGGGACTCCAGGGGATAGCTTAAACGAGTACGAGGTACGAGTATTTTATTGTCACAAAATTTCAAGGTTTTATTACGCTCCCGTAAAAAGCTACAAGCATTTGAATGTTGCAAACTCTGATAGGTATAGGACGTACCGTATAGAAGTTAGGGCCATTTGAAGTTTTATCAGTGATTGATTTGGGGCTCAAGGGTAGCATAGCTATGAGCGATAACTTTAATTGACAAGAGGCACAAGTACTTTATTGTCACAAAATTTCATGGTTCTATGACGCTCCAGTAAAAAGTTACCAGCATTTGAATGTTGCAAACTTTGATAGGTATAGGACGCACCGTATAGAAGTTAGGGCCATTTGAAGTTTTATTAGTGTTTGATTTAGGACTCAATGGTATCATAGCTATGAGCGATAGCTCAAGTTGACAAGAGGCACGAGAACTTTATTGTCACAAAATTTCAAGATTTTATTACGCTCCATTAAAACGTTACAAGCATTTGGATGTTGCAAACTTTTATAGGTATAGGATGCACCGTATATAAGTTAGGGTCATTTGAAGTTTTATCAATGTTTTATTTTGGAGTTAAGGGTAGTATAGCTATGACCGATAACTTTAATTGACAAGAGGCACGAGTTTTTTATTCTCACAAAATTTCTAGGTTTTATTACGCTCCCGTAAAAAGTTACAAGCATTTGAATGTTGCAAACTTTGATTGGTATAGGATGCACCGTATAGAAGTTAAGGCCATTTGAAGTTTTACAGTGATTTATTTTGGAGGGTAGCATAGCTATGCGCGATACCTTTAATTGACAAAAGGCACGAGTACTTTATTGTCACAAAATTTCAGGATTTAATTACGCTCCAGTAAAAAGTTAGAAGCATTTGAATGTTGCAAACTTTGATAGGTATAGGACGCACCGTATAGAAGTTAGGGCCATTTGGAGTTTTATTAGTGTTTGATTTGGGACTCAATGGTAGCATAGCTATGAGCGATAGCTTAAGTTGACAAGAGGCACGAGAACTTTATTGTCACAAAATTTCAAGATTTTATTACGCTCCATTAAAACGTTACAAGCATTTGGATGTTGCAAACTTTGATAGGTATAGGATGCACCGTATATAAGTTAGGACCATTTGAAGTTTTATCAGTGATTGATTTGGGGCTCAAGGGTAGCATAGCTATGAGCGATAACTTTAATTGACAAGAGGCACAAGTACTTTATTGTCACAAAATTTCATGGTTCTATGACGCTCCAGTAAAAAGTTACAAGCATTTGAATGTTGCAAACTTTGATAAGTATAGGACGCACCATATAGAAGTTAGGGCCATTTGAATTTTTATCAGTGTTTGATTTGGAACTCAACGGTAGCATAGCTATGAGCGATAGCTTAAATTGACAAGAGGCACGAGTACTTTATTGTCACAAAATTTCAGGATTTAATTACGCTCCAGTAAAAAGTTAGAAGCATTTGAATGTTGCAAACTTTGATAGGTATAGGACGCACCGTATAGAAGTTAGGGCCATTTGAAGTTTTATTAGTGTTTGATTTGGGACTCAATGGTAGCATAGCTATGAGCGATAGCTTAAGTTGACAAGAGGCACGAGAACTTTATTGTCACAAAATTTCAGGATTTAATTACGCTCCAGTAAAAAGTTAGAAGCATTTGAATGTTGCAAACTTTGATAGGTATAGGACGCACCGTATAGAAATTAGGGCCATTTGAACTTTTATTAGTGTTTGTTTTGGGACTCAAGAGAAGCATAGCTATGAGCGAAAGCTTAAATTGAAAAGAGGCACGAGTACTTTATTGTCACAAAATTTCAATATTTTATTACGCTCCAGTAAAAAGTTACAAGCATTTGAATGTTGCAAACTCTGATAGGTATAGGACGCACCGTATGGAAGTTAGGGTCATTCGAAGTTATATCAGTGATCGATTTGGGAGTAAAGGGTAGCATAGCTATGACCGAGAACTTTAATTGACAAGAGGTACGAGTATTTCATTGTCACAAAATTTCAAGGTTTTATTACGCTCCCGTAGAAAGTTACAAGCTTTTGAATGTAGCACACTTTGGTAGTTGTAGGACGCACCGTATAAAAATTATGGCTATGTGAAGTTATATCAGTGTTTGATTTTGGAGTCAAGGGCAGCATAGCTATGAGCGATAGCTAAAGTTGACAAGAGGCACGAGTACTTTATTGTCACAATTTTCAAGATTTTATTACGCTCCATTAAAACGTTACTAGCATTTGCATGTTGCAAACTTTGATAGGTATATAATGCACCGTATATAAGTTAGGGCCATTTGAAGTGTTATTAGTGTTTGATTTGGGACTCAAGGGTAGCATAGCTATGAGCGATAGCTTTAATTGACAAGAGGCACGAGAACTTTATTGTGGCAAAATTCAAGATGTTATTACGCTCCAGTAAAAAGTTACATGCATTTGATTGTTGCAAACTTTGATTGGTATAGGATGCACCGTATATAAGTTAGGGTCATTTGAAGTGTTATCAGTGTTTGATTTGGGACTCAAGGGTAGCATAGCTGTGAGCGATAGCTTAAATTGACAAGAGGCACGAGTACTTTATGGTCACAAAATTTCAAGATTTAATTACGCTCCAGTAAAAAGTTACAAGCATTTGATTGTTGCCAACTTTGATAGGATGCACAGTATAGAAGTTAGGGCCATTTGAAGTTTTATCAGTGATTGATTTGGGACTCAAGGGTAGCATAGGTATGAGCGATAACTTTAATTGACAAGAGTCACGAGTACTTTATTGTTACAAAATTTCAAGGTTTTATGACGCTCCAGTAAAAAGTTACAAGCATTTGAATGTTGCAAACTTTGATAGGTATAGGTCACACCGTATAGAAGTTAAGGCCATTTGAAGTTTTATCAGTGGTTTATTTTGGAGGGTAGCATAGCTATGAGCGATAACTTTAATTGACAACAGGCACGAGTACTTCATTGTCACAAAATTTCAAGGTTTTATGACGCTCCAGTAAAAAGTTACAAGCATTTGAATGTTGCAAACTCTGATAGGTATAGGATGCACCGTATAAAAGTTAGGGCCAGTTGAATTTTTTTCAGTGTTTGTTTTGGGACTCAAGGGAAGCATAGCTATGAGCGAAAGCTTAAATTGAAAAGAGGCACGAGTACTTTATTGTCACAAAATTTCAATATTTTATTACGCTCCAGTAAAAAGCTACAAGCATTTGAATGTTGCAAACTCTGATAGGTATAGGACGCACCGTATAGAAGTTAGGGCCATTTGAAGTTTTATTAGTGTTTGATTTGGGACTCAATGGTAGCATAGCTATGAGCGATAGCTTAAGTTGACAAGAGGCACGAGAACTTTATTGTCACAAAATTTCAAGATTTTATTACGCTCCATTAAAACGTTACAAGCATTTGGATGTTGCAAACTTTGATAGGTATAGGATGCACCGTATATAAGTTAGGGTCATTTGAAGTGTTATCAGTGTTTGATTTGGGACTCAAGGGTAGCATAGCTATGAGCGATAGCTTAAATTGACAAGAGGCACGAGTACTTTATTGTCACAAAATTTCAAGATTTAATTACGCTCCAGTAAAAAGTTACAAGCATTTGAATGTTGCAAACTCTGATAGGTATAGGACGCACCGTATAGAAGTTAGGGTCATTCGAAGTTATATCATTAATCGATTTGGGAGTCAAGGGTAGCATAGCTATGACCGATAACTTTAATTGACAAGAGGTACGATTATTTCATTGTCACAAAATTTCAAGGTTTTATTACGCTCCCGTAGAAAGTTACAAGCTTTTGAATGTAGCAAACTTTGGTAGTTGTAGGACGCACCGTATAAAAGTTAGGGCCATGTGAAGTTTTATCAGTGTTTGATTTTGGAGTCAAGGGCAGCATAGTTATGAGCGATAGCTAAAGTTGACAAGAGGCACGAGTACTTTATTGTCACAATTTTTCAATTTTTTTATTGAGGCAAAATTCAAGATGTTATTACGCTCCAGTAAAAACTTACATGCATTTGATTGTTGCAAACTTTGATAGGTATAGGATGCACCGTATATAAGTTAGGGTCATTTGAAGTGTTATCAGTGTTTGATTTGGGACTCAAGGGTAGCATAGCTGCGAGCGATAGCTTAAATTGACAAGAGGCACGAGTACTTTATTGTCACAAAATTTCAAGATTTAATTACGCTCCAGTAAAAAGTTACAAGCATTTGATTGTTGCCAACTTTGATAGGATGCACCGTATAGAAGTTAGGGCCATTTGAAGTTTTATCAGTGATTTATTTGGGGCTCAAGGGTAGCATAGGTATGAGCGATAACTTTAATTGACAAAAGGCACGAGTACTTTATTGTTACAAAATTTCAAGGTTTTATGACGCTCCAGTAAAAAGTTACAAGCATTTGAATGTTGCAAACTTTGATAGGTATAGGTCACACCGTATAGAAGTTAAGGCCATTTGAAGTTTTATCAGTGATTTATTTTGGAGGGTAGCATAGCTATGAGCGATAACTTTAATTGACAAGACACACGAGTACTTCATTGTCACAAAATTTTAAGGTTTTATGACGCTCCAGTAAAAAGTTACAAGCATTTGAATGTTGCAAACTTTTGATAGGTATAGGACGCACCGTATAGAAGTTAGGGCCATTTGAAGTTTTATCAATGTTTTATTGTGGAGTTAAGGGTAGCATAGCTATGACCGATAACTTTAATTGACAAGAGGCACGAGTATTTTATTCTCACAAAATTTCTAGGTTTTATTACGCTCCCGTAAAAAGTTACAAGCATTTGAATGTTGCAAACTTTGATAGGTATAGGTCACACCGTATAGAAGTTAAGGCCATTTGAAGTTTTATCAGTGATTTATTTTGGAGGGTAGCATAGCTATGCGCGATACCTTTAATTGACAAAAGGCACGAGTACTTTATTGTCACAAAATTTCAGGATTTAATTACGCTCCAGTAAAAAGTTAGAAGCATTTGAATGTTGCAAACTTTGATAGGTATAGGACGCACCGTATAGAAGTTAGGGCCATTTGAAGTTTTATTAGTGTTTGATTTGGGACTCAATGGTAGCATAGCTATGAGCGATAGCTTAAGTTGACAAGAGGCACGAGTACTTTATTGTCACAAAATTTCAAGATTTAATTACGCTCCAGTAAAAAGTTACAAGCATTTGAATGTTGCAAACTCTGATAGGTATAGGAAGCACCGTATAGAAGTTAGGGTCATTCGAAGTTATATCAGTGATCGATTTGGGAGTCAAGGGTAGCATAGCTATGACCGATAACTTTAATTGACAAGAGGTACGAGTATTTCATTGTCACAAAATTTCAAGGTTTTATTACGCTCCCGTAGAAAGTTACAAGCTTTTGAATGTAGCACACTTTGGTAGTTGTAAGACGCACCGTATGAAAGTTAGGGCCATGTGAAGTTTTATCAGTGTTTGATTTTGGAGTCAAGGGCAGCATAGCTATGAGCGATAGGTAAAGTTGACAAGAGGCACTAGTACTTTATTGTCACAATATTTCAAGATTTTATTACGCTCCATTAAAACGTTACTAGCATTTGCATGTTGCAAACTTTGATAGGTATATAATGCACCGTATATAAGTTAGGGCCATTTGAAGTGTTATTAGTGTTTGATTTGGGACTCAAGGGTAGCATAGCTATGAGCGATAGCTTTAATTGACAAGAGGCACGAGAACTTTATTGTGGCAAAATTCAAGACGTTATAACGCTCCAGTAAAAAGTTACATGCATTTGATTGTTGCAAACTTTGATAGGTATAGGATGCACCGTATATAAGTTAGGGTCATTTGAAGTGTTATCAGTGTTTGATTTGGGACTCAAGGGTAGCATAGCTGTGAGCGATAGCTTAAATGGACAGGAGGCACGAGTACTTTATTGTCACAAAATTTCAAGATTTAATTACGCTCCAGTAAAAAGTTACAAGCATTTGATTGTTGCCAACTTTGATAGGATGCACCGTATAGAAGCTAGGGCTATTTGAAGTTTTATCAGTGATTGATTTGGGGCTCAAGGGTAGCATAGGTATGAGCGATAACTTTAATTGACAAGAGGCACGAGTACTTTATTGTTACAAAATTTCAAGGTTTTATGACGCTCCAGTAAAAAGTTACAAGCATTTGAATGTTGCAAACTTTGATAGGTATAGGTCACACCGTATAGAAGTTAAGGCCATTTGAGGTTTTATCAGTGATTTATTTTGGAGGGTAGCATAGCTATGAGCGATAACTTTAATTGACAAGAGGCACGAGTACTTCAATGTCACAAAATTTTAAGGTTTTATGACGCTCCAGTAAAAAGTTACAAGCATTTGAATGTTGCAAACTTTGATAGGTATAGGACGCACCGTATAGAAGTTAGGGCCATTTGAAGTTTTATCAATGTTTTATTGTGGAGTTAAGGGTAGCATAGCTATGACCGATAACTTTAATTGACAAGAGGCACGAGTATTTTATTCTCACAAAATTTCTAGGTTTTATTGCGCTCCCGTAAAAAGTTACAAGCATTTGAATGTTGCAAACTTTGATAGGTTAGGTCACACCGTATAGAAGTTAAGGCCATTTGAAGTTTTATCAGTGATTTATTTTGGAGGGTAGCATAGCTATGCGCGATACCTTTAATTGACAAAAGGCACGAGTACTTTATTGTCACAAAATTTCAAGGTTTTATGACGCTCCAGTTAAAAGTTACAAGCATTTGAATGTTGCAAACTTTGATAGGTATAGGACGCACCATATAGAAGATAGGGCCATTTGAATTTTTATCAGTGTTTGATTTGGAACTCAACGGTAGCATAACTATGAGCGATAGCTTAAATTGACAAGAGGTACGAGTATTTCATTGTCACAAAATTTCTAGGTTTTATTACGCTCCAGTGAAAAGTTACAAGCATTTGAATGTTGCAAACTTTGATAGGTATAGGACGCACCGTACAGAAGTTAGGGCCATTTGAAGTTTTATCAATGTTTTATTGTGGAGTTAAGGGTAGCATAGCTATTACCGATAACTTTAATTGACAAGAGGCACGAGTACTTTATAGTCACAAAATTTCAATATTTTATAACGCTCCAGTAAAAAGCTACAAGCATTTGAATGTTGCAAACTCTGATAGGTATAGGACGCACCGCATAGAAGTTAGGGCCATTTGAAGTTTTATCAGTGATTGATTTGGGGCTCAAGGGTAGCACAGCTATGAGCGATAACTTTAATTGACAAGAGGCACAAGTACTTTATTGTCACAAAATTTCATGGTTCTATGAGGCTCCAGTAAAAAGTTACAAGCATTTGAATGTTGCAAACTTTGATAAGTATAGGACGCACCATATAGAAGTTAGGGCCATTTGAATTTTTATCAGTGTTTGATTTGGAACTCAACGGTAACATAACTATGAGCGATAGCTTAAATTGACCAGAGGCACGAGTACTTTATTGTCACAAAATTTCAGGATTTAATTACGCTCCAGTAAAAAGTTACAAGCATTTGAATGTTGCAAACTCTGATAGGTATAGGAAGCACCGTATAGAAGTTAGGGTCATTCGAAGTTATATCAGTGATCGATTTGGGAGTCAAGGGTAGCATAGCTATGACCGATAATTTTAATTGACAAGAGGCACGAGTATTTTATTCTCACAAAATTTCTAGGTTTTATTGCGCTCCCGTAAAAAGTTACAAGCATTTGAATGTTGCAAACTTTGATAGGTATAGGTCACACCGTATAGAAGTTAAGGCCATTTGAAGTTTTATCAGTGATTTATTTTGGAGGGTAGCATAACTATGCGCGATACCTTTAATTGACAAGAGGCACGAGTACTTTATTGTCACAAAATTTCAAGGTTTTATGACGCTCCAGTTAAAAGTTACAAGCATTTGAATGTTGCAAACTTTGATAGGTATAGGACGCAATATATAGAAGATAGGGCCATTTGAATTTTTATCAGTGTTTGATTTGGAACTCAACGGTAGCATAACTATGAGCGATAGCTTTAATTGACAATAGGTACGAGTATTTCATTGTCACAAAATTTCTAGGTTTTATTACGCTCTAGTGAAAAGTTACAAGCATTTGAATGTTGCAAACTTTGAGAGGTATAAGACGCACCGTATAGAAGTTAGGGCCATTTGAAGTTTTGTCAATGTTTTATTGTGGAGTTAAGGGTAGCATAGCTATGACCGATAACTTTAATTGACAAGAGGCACGAGTATTTTATTGTCACAAAATTTCTAGGTTTTATTACGCTCCCGTAAAAAGTTACAAGCATTTGAATGTTGCAAACTTTTATAGGTATAGGACGCACCGTGTAGAAGTTAGGGCCATTTGAAGTTTTATAACTGTTTGATTTGGGACTCAAGAGTAGCATAGCTATGAGGGATAGCTTAAATTGATAAGAGGCTCGAGTACTAATTTGTCACCAAATTTCAAGGTTCTATGAGGCTCCAGTAAAAAGTTACAAGCATTTGAATGTTGCAAACTTTGATAAGTATAGGACGCACCATATAGAAGTTAGGACCATTTGAATTTTTATCAGTGTTTGATTTGGAACTTAACGGTAGCAGAACTATGAGCGATAGCTTAAATTGACAAGAGGCACGAGTACTTTATTGTCACAAAATTTCAGGATTTAATTACGCTCCAGTAAAAAGTTAGAAGCATTTGAATGTGGCAAACTTTGATAGGTATAGGACGCACCGTATAGAAGTTAGGGCCATTTGAAGTTTTATTAGTGTTTGATTTGGGACTCAATGGTAGCATAGCTATGAGCGATAGCTTAAGTTGACAAGAGGCACGAGAACTTTATTGTCACAAAATTTCAGGATTTTATTACGCTCCATTAAAACGTTACAAGCATTTGGATGTTGCAAACTTTGATAGGTATAGTATGCACCGTATATAAGTTAGGGTCATTTAAAGTGTTATCAGTGTTTGATTTGGAACTCAACGGTAGCATAACTATGAGCGATAGCTTAAATTGACAAGAGGCACGAGTACTTTATTGTCACAAAATTTCAGGATTTTATTACGCTCCATTAAAACGTTACAAGCATTTGGATGTTGCAAACTTTGATAGGTATAGTATGCACCATATATAAGTTAGCTTCATTTAAAGTGTTATCAGTGTTTGATGTGGGACTCAAGGGTAGCATAGCTATGAGCGATAGCTTAAATTGACAAGAGACACGAGTACTTTATTGTCACAAAATTTCAAGATTTAATTACGCTCCAGAAAAAAGTTACAAGCATTTGATTGTTGCCAACTTTGATAGGTATAGGATGCACCGTATAGAAGTTAGGGCAATTTGAAGTTTTATCAGTGATTGATTTGGGGCTCAAGGATAGCATAGGTATGAGCGATAACTTTAATTGACAAGAGGCAGGAGTACTTTATTGTCACAAAATTTCAAGGTTTTATGACGCTCCAGTAAAAAGTTACAAGCATTTGAATGTTGCAAACTTTGATAGGTATAGGTCACACCGTATAGAAGTTAGGGCCATTTGAAGTTCTATCAGTGATTTGTTTTGGAGTCAAGGGTAGCATAGCTATGAGCGATAACTTTAATTGACAAGAGGCACGAGTACTTCATTGTCACAAAACTTCAAGGTTTTATGACGCTCCAGTAAAAAGTTACAAGCATTTGATTGTTGCAAACTTTGATAGGTATAGGACGCACCGTATAGAAGTTAGGGCCATTTGAAGTTTTATCAGTGTTTGATTTGGGACTCAAGGATACCATAGCTATGCGCGATACCTTTAATTGACAAAAGGCACGAGTACTTTATTGTCACAAAATTTCTAGGTTTTATGATGCTCCAGTAAAAAGTTACTAGCATTTGAATGTTGCAAACTTTGATAGGTATAGGACGCACAGTATAGAAGTTAGGGCCATTTGAAGTTTTATCAAAGTTTTATTGTGGAGTTAAGGGTAGCATAGCTATGACCGATAACTTTAATTGACAAGAGGCACGAGTATTTTATTGTCACAAAATTTCTAGGTTTTACTACGCTCCCGTAAAAAGTTACAAGCATTTGAATGTTGCAAACTTTTATAGGTATAGAATGCACCGTATAGAAGTTAGGGCCATTTGAAGTTTTATAACTGTTTGATTTGGGACTCAAGGGTAGCTTAGCTATGAGGGATAGCTTAAATTGATAAGAGGCTCGAGTACTAATTTGTCACCAAATTTCAAGGTTTTTTGACGCTCCAGTAAAAAGTTACAAGCATTTCATTGTTGCAAACTTTGATAGGTATAGGATGCACCGTATAAAAGTTAGGGCCATTTGAATTTTTATCAGTGTTTGATTTGGGACTCAAGGATACCATAGCCATGCGCGATACCTTTAATTGACAAAAGGCATGAGTACTTTATTGTCACAAAATTTCAAGGTTTTATGATGCTCCAGTAAAAAGTTACTAGCATTTGGATGTTGCAAACTTTGATAGGTATAGTATGCACCGTATATAAGTTAGGGCCATTTAAAGTGTTATCAGTGTTTGATTTGGGACTCAAGGGTAGCATAGCTATGAGCGATAGCTTAAATTGACAAGAGGCACGAGTACTTTATTGTCACAAAATTTCAAGATTTAATTACGCTCCAGAAAAAAGTTACAAGCATTTGATTGTTGCAAACTTTTATAGGTATAGGACGCACCATGTAGAAGTTAGGGCCATTTGAAGTTTTATAACTGTTTGATTTGGGACTCAAGAGTAGCATAGCTATGAGGGATAGCTTAAATTGATAAGAGGCTCGAGTACTAATTTGTCACCAAATTTCAAGGTTTTATGACGCTCCAGTAAAAAGTTACAAGCATTTCATTGTTGCAAACTTTGATAGGTATAGGATGCACCGTATAAAATTTAGGGTCATTTGAATTTTTTTCAGTGTTTGTTTTGGGACTCAAGGGAAGCATAGCTATGAGCGATAGCTTAAATTGAAAAGAGGCACGAGTACTTTATTGTCACAAAATTTCATGGTTCTAGGAGGCTCCAGTAAAAAGTTACAAGCATTTGAATGTTGCAAACTTTGATAAGTATAGGACGCACCATATAGAAGTTAGGGCCATTTGAATTTTTATCAGTGTTTGATTTGGAACTCAACGGTAGCATAACTATGAGCGATAGCTTAAATTGACAAGAGGCACGAGTACTTTATTGTCACAAAATTTCAGGATTTTATTACGCTCCATTAAAACGTTACAAGCATTTGGATGTTGCAAACTTTGATAGGTATAGTATGCACCATATATAAGTTAGCTTCATTTAAAGTGTTATCAGTGTTTGATGTGGGACTCAAGGGTAGCATAGCTATGAGCGATAGCTTAAATTGACAAGAGACACGAGTACTTTGTTGTCACAAAATTTCAAGATTTAATTACGCTCCAGAAAAAAGATACAAGCATTTGATTGTTGCCAACTTTGATAGGTATAGGATGCACCGTATAGAAGTTAGGGCAATTTGAAGTTTTATCAGTGATTGATTTGGGGCTCAAGGATAGCATAGGTATGAGCGATAACTTTAATTGACAAGAGGCAGGAGTACTTTATTGTCACAAAATTTCAAGGTTTTATGACGCTTCAGTAAAAAGTTACAAGCATTTGAATGTTGCAAACTTTGATAGGTATAGGTCACACCGTATAGAAGTTAGGGCCATTTGAAGTTCTATCAGTGATTTGTTTTGGAGTCAAGGGTAGCATAGCTATGAGCGATAACTTTAATTGACAAGAGGCACGAGTACTTCATTGTCACAAAACTTCAAGGTTTTATGACGCTCCAGTAAAAAGTTACAAGCATTTGATTGTTGCAAACTTTGATAGGTATAGGACGCACCGTATAGAAGTTAGGGCCATTTGAAGTTTTATCAGTGTTTGATTTGGGACTCAAGGATACCATAGCTATGCGCGATACCTTTAATTGACAAAAGGCACGAGTACTTTATTGTCACAAAATTTCAAGGTTTTATGATGCTCCAGTAAAAAGTTACTAGCATTTGAATGTTGCAAACTTTGATAGGTATAGGACGCACCGTATAGAAGTTAGGGCCATTTGAAGTTTTATCAATGTTTTATTGTGGAGTTAAGGGTAGCATAGCTATGACCGATAACTTTAATTGACAAGAGGCACGAGTATTTTATTGTCACAAAATTTCTAGGTTTTACTACGCTCCCGTAAAAAGTTACAAGCATTTGAATGTTGCAAACTTTTATAGGTATAGAATGCACCGTATAGAAGTTAGGGCCATTTGAAGTTTTATAACTGTTTGATTTGGGACTCAAGGGTAGCTTAGCTATGAGGGATAGCTTAAATTGATAAGAGACTCGAGTACTAATTTGTCACCAAATTTCAAGGTTTTTTGACGCTCCAGTAAAAAGTTACAAGCATTTCATTGTTGCAAACTTTGATAGGTATAGGATGCACCGTATAAAAGTTAGGGCCATTTGAATTTTTATCAGTGTTTGATTTGGGACTCAAGGATACCATAGCTATGCGCGATACCTTTAATTGACAAAAGGCATGAGTACTTTATTGTCACAAAATTTCAAGGTTTTATGATGCTCCAGTAAAAAGTTACTAGCATTTGGATGTTGCAAACTTTGATAGGTATAGTATGCACCGTATATAAGTTAGGGCCATTTAAAGTGTTATCAGTGTTTGATTTGGGACTCAAGGGTAGCATAGCTATGAGCGATAGCTTAAATTGACAAGAGGCACGAGTACTTTATTGTCACAAAATTTCAAGATTTAATTACGCTCCAGAAAAAAGTTACAAGCATTTGATTGTTGCAAACTTTTATAGGTATAGGACGAACCATGTAGAAGTTAGGGCCATTTGAAGTTTTATAACTGTTTGATTTGGGACTCAAGAGTAGCATAGCTATGAGGGATAGCTTAAATTGATAAGAGGCTCGAGTACTAATTTGTCACCAAATTTCAAGGTTTTATGACGCTCCAGTAAAAAGTTACAAGCATTTCATTGTTGCAAACTTTGATAGGTATAGGATGCACCGTATAAAATTTAGGGTCATTTGAATTTTTTTCAGTGTTTGTTTTGGGACTCAAGGGAAGCATAGCTATGAGCGATAGCTTAAATTAAAAAGAGGCACGAGTACTTTATTGTCACAAAATTTCATGGTTCTAGGAGGCTCCAGTAAAAAGTTACAAGCATTTGAATGTTGCAAACTTTGATAAGTATAGGACGCACCATATAGAAGTTAGGGCCATTTGAATTTTTATCAGTGTTTGATTTGGAACTCAACGGTAGCATAACTATGAGCGATAGCTTAAATTGACAAGAGGCACGAGTACTTTATTGTCACAAAATTTCAGGATTTTATTACGCTCCATTAAAACGTTACAAGCATTTGGATGTTGCAAACTTTGATAGGTATAGTATGCACCATATATAAGTTAGCTTCATTTAAAGTGTTATCAGTGTTTGATGTGGGACTCAAGGGTAGCATAGCTATGAGCGATAGCTTAAATTGACAAGAGACACGAGTACTTTATTGTCACAAAATTTCAAGATTTAATTACGCTCCAGAAAAAAGTTACAAGCATTTGATTGTTGCCAACTTTGATAGGTATAGGATGCACCGTATAGAAGTTAGGGCAATTTGAAGTTTTATCAGTGATTGATTTGGGGCTCAAGGATAGCATAGGTATGAGCGATAACTTTAATTGACAAGAGGCAGGAGTACTTTATTGTCACAAAATTTCAAGGTTTTATGACGCTCCAGTAAAAAGTTACAAGCATTTGAATGTTGCAAACTTTGATAGGTATAGGTCACACCGTATAGAAGTTAGGGCCATTTGAAGTTCTATCAGTGATTTGTTTTGGAGTCAAGGGTAGCATAGCTATGAGCGATAACTTTAATTGACAAGAGGCACGAGTACTTCATTGTCACAAAACTTCAAGGTTTTATGACGCTCCAGTAAAAAGTTACAAGCATTTGATTGTTGCAAACTTTGATAGGTATAGGACGCACCGTATAGAAGTTAGGGCCATTTGAAGTTTTATCAGTGTTTGATTTGGGACTCAAGGATACCATAGCTATGCGCGATACCTTTAATTGACAAAAGGCACGAGTACTTTATTGTCACAAAATTTCAAGGTTTTATGATGCTCCAGTAAAAAGTTACTAGCATTTGAATGTTGCAAACTTTGATAGGTATAGGACGCACCGTATAGAAGTTAGGGCCATTTGAAGTTTTATCAATGTTTTATTGTGGAGTTAAGGGTAGCATAGCTATGACCGATAACTTTAATTGACAAGAGGCACGAGTATTTTATTGTCACAAAATTTCTAGGTTTTACTACGCTCCCGTAAAAAGTTACAAGCATTTGAATGTTGCAAACTTTTATAGGTATAGAATGCACCGTATAGAAGTTAGGGCCATTTGAAGTTTTATAACTGTTTGATTTGGGACTCAAGGGTAGCTTAGCTATGAGGGATAGCTTAAATTGATAAGAGGCTCGAGTACTAATTTGTCACCAAATTTCAAGGTTTTTTGACGCTCCAGTAAAAAGTTACAAGCATTTCATTGTTGCAAACTTTGATAGGTATAGGATGCACCGTATAAAAGTTAGGGCCATTTGAATTTTTATCAGTGTTTGATTTGGGACTCAAGGATACCATAGCTATGCGCGATACCTTTAATTGACAAAAGGCATGAGTACTTTATTGTCTCAAAATTTCAAGGTTTTATGATGCTCCAGTAAAAAGTTACTAGCATTTGAATGTTGCAAACTTTGATAGGTATAGGAAGCACCGTATAGAAGTTAGGGCCATTTGAAGTTTTATCAATGTTTTATTGTGGAGTTAAGGGTAGCATAGCTATGACCGATAACTTTAATTGACAAGAGGCACGAGTATTTTATTGTCACAAAATTTCTAGGTTTTACTACGCTCCCGTAAAAAGTTACAAGCATTTGAATGTTGCAAACTTTTATAGGTATAGAATGCACCGTATAGAAGTTAGGGCCATTTGAAGTTTTATAACTATTTGTTTTGGGACTCAAGGGAAGCATAGCTATGAGCGATAGCTTAAATTGAAAAGAGGCACGAGTACTTTATTGTCACAAAATTTCAATATTTTATTACGCTCCAGTAAAAAGTTACAAGCATTTGAATGTTGCAAACTCTGATAGGTATAGGACGCACCGTATAGAAGTTAGGGCCATTTGAAGTTTTATCAGTGATTGATTTGGGGCTCAAGGGTAGCATAGCTATGAGCGATAACGTTAATTGACAAGAGGCACGAGTACATTATTGTCACAAAATTTCAAGGTTTTACGACGCTCCAGTAAAAAGTGACAAGCATTTGAATGTTGCAAACTCTGATAGGTATAGGACGCACCGCATAGAAGTTAGGGCCATTTGAAGTTTTATCAGTGTTTGATTTGGGACTCAAGGGTAGCATAGCTGTGAGCGATAGCTTAAATTTACAAGAAGCGCGAGTACTATATTGTCACAAAATTTCAAGATGTTATGACGCTCCAGTAAAAAGTTACAAGCATTTGAATGTTGCAAAGTTTGAAAGTTATAGGATGCACCGTATAGAAGTTAGGGCCATTTGAGGTTTTATCAGTGATTGATTTGGTACTGAAGGGTAGCATAGCTATGAGCGATAACTTTAATTGACAAGAGGCACGAGTACTTTATTGTCACAAAATTTCATGGATTTATGACACCCAAGTAAAAAGTTACAAGCATTTGAATGTTACAAACTTTGATAAGTATAGGACGCACCATATAAAAGTTAGGGCCATTTGAAGTTTTATCAGTCTTTTATTTGGAACTCAAGGGTAGCATAGCTATGAGCGATAGCTTAAATTGAAAAGAGGCACGAGTACTTTATTGTCACAAAATTTCAATATTTTGTTACGCTCCAGTAAAAAGTTACAAGTATTTGAATGTTGCAAACTTTGATAGGTGTAGGACGCATCGTATAGAAGTTAGGGCCATTTGAAGTTTTATCAGTATTTGATTTTGGAGTCAAGGGTAGCATATCTATGAGCGATAGCTTAAGTTGACAAGAAGCACTAGTACTTTACTGTCACAAAATTTAAAGATTTTATTACGCTCCAGTAAAAAGTTACAAGCATCTGAATAATGCAAACTTTGATAGCTAGAGGATGCACCGTATAGAAGTTAGGGCCATTTGAAGTTTTATCAATATTTGATTTAGGACTCAAGGGTAGCATAGCTATGACCGATAGTTTAAATTGACAAGAGGCACGAGTACTTCATTGTCACCAAATTTCAAGGTTTTATGACGCTCCAGTAAAAAGTTACAAGCATTTCATTGTTGCAAACTTGGATAGGTATAGGATGCACCGTATAAATGTTAGGGCCATTTGTCGTTTTATCAGTGTCTGTTTTGGGACTCAAGGGTAGAATAGCTATGAGCGATAGCTTAAATTGAAAAGAGGCACGAGTAATTTATTGTCACAAAATTTTAATATTTTATTACGCTCCAGTAAAAAGTTACAAGCATTTGAATGTTGCAAACTTTGATAGGTATAGGACACACCGTACCGAAGTTAGGGCCATTTGAAGTTCTATCAGTGTTTGATTTGGGACTCAAGGGTAGCATAGCTATGAGCGATAGCTTAAATTGAAAAGAGGCACGAGTACTTTATTGTCACAAAATTTCAAGATTTTATGACGCTCCAGTAAAAAGTTACAAGCATTTGAATGTTGCAAACTCTGTTAGGTATAGGACGCACCGTATGGAAGTTAGGGCCATTTGAAGTTTTATCAGTGATTGATTTGGGGCTCAAGGGTAGCATAGCTATGAGCGGTAACTGTAATTGAAATAAGGCACGAGCACTTTATTGTCACAAAATTTCAAGGTTTTATGACGCTCCAGTAAAAAGTGAGAAGCATTTGATTGTTGCAAACTTTGATAGGTATAGGACGCACCGTATAGAAGTTAGGGCCATTTGAATTTTATCAGTGTTTGATTTGGGACTCAAGGGTAGCATAGCTATGAGCGATATCTTTAATTGACAAAAGGCCCGAGTACTTTTTTGTCACAAAATTTGAAGATTTTATGACTCTCCAGTAAAAAGTTACAAGCATTTGAATGTTGCAAACTTTGATAGGTATAGGACGCACCGTATAGAAGTTAGGGCCATTTGAAGTTTTATCAGTGTTTGATCTGGGACTCAAGGGTAGCATAGCTATGAGCGATAGCTTAAATTGGCAAGAAGCGCGAGTACTATATTGTCACAAAATTTCAAGATTTTATGACGCTCTAGTAAATGTTACAAGCATTTGAATGTTGCAAAGTTTGATAGTTATAGGACGCACCAAATAGAAGTTAGGGCCATTTGAAGTTTTATCAGTGATTGATTTGGTAGGCAAGGGTAGCATAGCTATGAGCGATAACTTTAATTGACAAGAGGCACGAGTACTTTATTGTCCCAAAATTTCATGGTTTTATGACGCTCCAGTAAAAAGTTACAAGCATTTGAATGTTGCAAACTTTGATAGGTATAGGACGCACCGTATAGGTATAGGACGCACCGTTAGGGCCATTTGAAGTTTTATCAGTGTTTGATCTGGGACTCAAGGGTAGCATAGCTATGAGCGATAGCTTAAATTGGCAAGAAGCGCGAGTACTATATTGTCACAAAATTTCAAGATTTTATGACGCTCTAGTAAATGTTACAATGTTTTGAATGTTGCAAAGTTTGATAGTTATAGGACGCACTGTATAGAAGTTAGGGCCATTTGAAGTTTTATTAGTGTTTGATTTGGGACTCACGGGTAGCATAGCTATGACCGATAGTTCAAATTGACAAGAGGCACGAGCACTTTATTGTCACAAAATTTCAAGATTTTATGACGCTCCAGTAAAAAGATACAAGCATTTGAATGTTGCAAGCTCTGATAAGTATAGGACGCACCGTATAGAAGTTAGGGCCATTTGAAGTTGTATTAGTGATTTAGTTGTGAGTCAAGGGTAGCATAGCTATGACCGATAACTTTAATTGACAAGAGGCACGAGTAGTTTATTGTCACAAAATTTCAAGATTTAATTACGCTCCCGTAAAAAGTTACAAGCATTTGAATGTTGCACACTTTGATAGGTGTAGGACGCACCGTATAGAAGTTAGGGCCATTTGAAGTTTTATCAGTGATTGATTTTGGAGTTGGTAGCATAGCTATGAGCGATAGCTTAAGTTGACAAGAGGCACGAGAACTTTATTGTCACACAATTTCAAGATTGTATTACGCTCCATTAAAACCTTACAAGCATTTGGATGTTGCAAACATTGATAGGTATAGGATGCACCGTATATAAGTTAGGGCCATTTGAAGTGTTATCAGTGTTTGATTTGGGTAGCATAGCTATGATCGATAGCTTAAATTGACAAGAGACACGAGAATTTTATTGTGGCAAAATTTCAAGACTTTATTACGCTCCAGTAAAAAGTTACAAGCATTTGATTGTTGCAAACTTTGATAGGTATAGGGTGCACCGTATATAAGTTAGGGCGATTTGACGTTTTATCAGTGTCTGCTTTGGGAGTCAAGGGTAGAATAGCTACGAGCGATAGCTTAAATTGAAAAGAGGCACAAGTACTTTAATGTCACAAAATTTCAATATTTTATTACGCTCCAGTAAAAAGTTACAAGTATTTGAATGTTGAAAACTTTGATAAGTGTAGGATGCACCGTATAGAAGTTAGGGCCATTTGAAGTTTTATCAGTGTGTGATTTTGGAGTCAAGGGTAGCATAGCTATGAGTGATAGCTTAAGTTGACAAGAGGCACTAGTACTTTATTGTCACAAAATTTCAAGATTTTATTAAGCTCCAGTAAAAAGTTACAAGCAGCTGAATAATGCAAACTTTGGTAGGTATAAGATGCACCGTATAGAAGTTAGGGCCATTTGAAGATTTATCAGTATTTGATTTGGGACTCAAGGGTAGCATAGCTATGACCGATGGCTTAAATTGACAAGAGGCACGAGTACTTTATTTGGCCAAAATTTGAACATTCTATGACGCTCCAGTAAAAAGTTACAAGCATTTGATTGTTGCAATTTTTGATAGGTTTAGGATGCACCGTATAGATGTTAGGGCCATTTGAAGTTTTATCAGTGTTTGATTTGGGACTCAAGGGTAGCATAGCTATGAGCGATAGCTTAAATTGACAAGAGGCACGAGTACTTTATTGTAACAAAATTTCAAGGTTTTATGACGCTCCAGTAAAAAGTTACAACCATTTGAATGTTGCAAACTTTGATAGGTATAGGTCACACCGTATAGAAGTTAGGAACATTTGAAGTTTTATCAGTGATTTTTTTTGGAGTCAAGGGTAGCATAGCTATGAGCGATAACTTTAATTGACTAGAGGCACCAGTATTTTATTGTCACAAAATTTCTAGGTTTTATGACGATCCAGCAAAAAGTTACAAGCATTTGAATGTTGCAAACTTTGATAGGAATAGGACGCACCGTATAGAAGTTCGGGCCATTTGAAGTTTTATCAATGTTTTATTGTGGAGTTTAGGGTAGCATAGCTATGACCGATAACTTTAAATGACAAGAGGCATCAGGAGGTGGCTTTATTACGCTCCAGTAAAAAGTTACAAGCATTTGAATGTTGCAAACTTTGATAGGTATAGAATGCATAGTATAGAAGTTAGGGCTATTTGAAGTTTTATCAGTGTTTGATTTGGGACTCAAGGGTAACATAGATATGAGCGATACCTTTAATTGACAAAAGGCACGAGTACTTTATTGTCATAAAATTTCAAGGTTTTATGACGCTCCAGTAAAAAGCTACAAGCATTTGAATGTTGCAAACTTTGATAGGTGTAGGACCCACCGTATAGAAGTTAGGGCCATTTGAAGTTTTATCAGTGTTTGATTTTGGTGTCAAGGGTAGCATAGCTATAAACGATAGCTTAAGTTGACAAGAGGCAGTAGTACTCTATTGTCACAAAATTTAAAGATTTTTTTACGCTCCAGTAAAAAGTTACAAGCATTTGAATGTTGCAAACTTTGATAGGTATAGGACGCACCGTATAGAAGTTAGGGCCATTTGAAGTTTTATCAGTGTTTGATCTGGGACTCAAGGGTAGCATAGCTATGAGCGATAGCTTAAATTGGCAAGAAGCGCGAGTACTATATTGTCACAAAATTTCAAGATTTTATGACGCTCCAGTAAATGTTACAAGCATTTGAATGTTGCAAAGTTTGATAGTTATAGGACGCACCGTAGAGAAGTTAGGGCCATTAGAAGTTTTATCAGTGCTTGATTTGGTACTCAAGGGTAGCATAGCTATGAGCGATAACTTTAATTGACAAGAGGCACGAGTACTTTATTGTCCCAAAATTTCATGGTTTTATGACGCTCCAGTAAAAAGTTACAAGCATTTGAATGTTGCAAACTTTGATAAGTATAGGACGCACCATATAGAAGTTAGGGCCATTTGAAGTTTTATCAGTGTTTGATTTGGAACTCAAGGGTAGCATAGCTATGAGCGACAGCTTAAACTGACAAGAGGCACGAGTACTTTATTGTCACAAAATTTCAAGATTTAATTACGCTCTAGTAAAAAGTTACAAGCATTTGAATGTTGCAAACTTTGATAGGTATAGGACGCATCGTATAGAAGTTAGGGCCATTTGAAGTTTTATTAGTGTTTGATTTGGGACTCAAGGGTAGCATAGCTATGACCGATAGTTTAAATTGACAAGAGACACGAGTACTTTATTGTCACAAAATTTCAAGATTTTATGACGCTCCAGTAAAAAGATACAAGCATTTGAATGTTGCAAGCTCTGATAAGTATAGGACGCACCGTATAGAAGTTAGGGCCATTTGAAGTTTTATTAGTGATTGAGTTGTGAGCCAAGGGTAGCATAGCTATGACCTATAACTTTAATTGACAAGAGGCACGAGTAGTTTATTGTCACAAAATTTCAAGATTTAATTACGCTCCCGTAAAAAGTTACAAGCATTTGAATGTTGCACACTTTGATAGGTGTAGGACGCACCGTATAGAAGTTAGGGCCATTTGAAGTTTTATCAGTGTTTGATTTTGGAGTCAAGGGTAGCATAGCTATGAGCGATAGCTTAAGTTGACAAGAGGCACGAGAACTTTATTGTCACACAATTTCAAGATTTTATTACGCTCCATTAAAACGTTACAAGCATTTGGATGTTGCAAACATTGATAGGTATAGGATGCACCGTATATAAGTTAGGGCCATTTGAAGTGTTATCAGTGTTTGATTTGGGTAGCATAGCTATGATCGATAGCTTAAATTGACACGAGACACGAGAATTTTATTGTGGCAAAAATTCAAGACTTTATTACGCTCCAGTAAAAAGTTACAAGCATTTAATTGTTGCAAACTTTGATAGGTATAGGGTGCACCGTATATAAGTTAGGGCGATTTGACGTTTTATCAGTGTCTGCTTTGGGACTCAAGGGTAGAATAGCTACGAGCGATAGCTTACATTGAAAAGAGGCACAAGTACTTTAATGTCACAAAATTTCAATATTTTATTACGCTCCAGTAAAAAGTTACAAGTATTTGAATGTTGAAAACTTTGATAAGTGTAGGACGCACCGTATAGAAGTTAGGGCCATTTGAAGTTTTATCAGTGTTTGATTTTGGAGTCAAGGATAGCATAGCTATGACCGATAGCTTAAATTGACAAGAGGCACGAGTACTTTATTTGGCCAAAATTTGAACATTCTATGACGCTCCAGTAAAAAGTTACAAGCATTTGATTGTTGCAATCTTTGATAGGTTTAGCATGCACCGTATAGAAGTTAGGGCCATTTGAAGTTTTATCAGTGTTTGATTTGGGACTCAAGGGTAGCATAGCTATGAGCGATGGCTTAAATTGACAAGAGGCACGAGTACTTTATTGTAACAAAATTTCAAGGTTTTATGACGCTCCAGTAAAAAGTTACAACCATTTGAATGTTGCAAACTTTGATAGGTATAGGTCACACCGTATAGAAGTTAGGGCCATTTGAAGTTTTATCAGTGATTTTTTTTGGAGTTGAGGGTAGCATAGCTATGAGCGATAACTTTAATTGACTAGAGGCACCAGTATTTTATTGTCACAAAATTTCTAGGTTTTATGACGATCCAGCAAAAAGTTACAAGCATTTGAATGTTGCAAACTTTGATAGGAATAGGACGCACCGTATAGAAGTTAGGGCCATTTGAAGTTTTATCAATGTTTTATTGTGGAGTTAAGGGTAGCATAGCTATGACCGATAACTTTAATTGACAAGAGGCACCAGGAGGTGGCTTTATTACGCTCCAGTAAAAAGTTACAAGCATTTGAATGTTGCAAACTTTGATAGGTATAGAATGCATAGTATAGAAGTTAGGGCTATTTGAAGTTTTATCAGTGTTTGAATTGGGGCTCAAGGGTAACATAGATATGAGCGATACCTTTAATTGACAAAAGGCACGAGTACTTTATTGTCATAAAATTTCAAGGTTTTATGACGCTCCAGTAAAAAGTTACAAGCATTTGAATGTTGCAAACTTTGATAGGTGTAGGACCCACCGTATAGAAATTAGGGCCATTTGAAGTTTTATCAGTGTTTGATTTTGGAGTCAAGGGTAGCATAGCTATAAACGATAGCTTAAGTTGACAAGAGGCACTAGTACTCTATTGTCACAAAATTTAAAGATTTTTTTACGCTCCAGTAAAAAGTTACAAGCATTTGAATGTTGCAAACTTTGATAGGTATAGGACGCACCGTATAGAAGTTAGGGCCATTTGAAGTTTTATCAGTGTTTGATCTGGGACTCAAGGGTAGCATAGCTATGAGCGATAGCTTAAATTGGCAAGAAGCGCGAGTACTATATTGTCACAAAATTTCAAGATTTTATGACGCTCCAGAAAATGTTACAAGCATTTGAATGTTGCAAAGTTTGATAGTTATAGGACGAACCGTATAGAAGTTAGGGCCATTAGAAGTTTTATCAGTGATTGATTTGGTAGTCAAGGGTAGCATAGCTACGAGCGATAACTTTAATTGACAAGAGGCACGAGTACTTTATTGTCCCAAAATTTCATGGTTTTATGACGCTCCAGTAAAAAGTTACAAGCATTTGAATGTTGCAAACTTTGATAAGTATAGGACGCACCATATAGAAGTTAGGGCCATTTGAAGTTCTATCAGTGTTTGATTTTGGAGTCAAGGGTAGCATAGCTATGACCTATAACTTTAATTGACAAGAGGCACGAGTAGTTTATTGTCACAAAATTTCAAGATTTAATTACGCTCCCGTAAAAAGTTACAAGCATTTGAATGTTGCACACTTTGATAGGTGTAGGACGCACCGTATAGAAGTTAGGGCCATTTGAAGTTTTATCAGTGTTTGATTTTGGAGTCAAGGGTAGCATAGCTATGAGCGATAGCTTAAGTTGACAAGAGGCACGAGAACTTTATTGTCACACAATTTCAAGATTTTATTACGCTCCATTAAAACGTTACAAGCATTTGGATGTTGCAAACATTGACAGGTATAGGATGCACTGTATATAAGTTAGGGCCATTTGAAGTGTTATCAGTGTTTGATTTGGGTAGCATAGCTATGATCGATAGCTTAAATTGACAAGAGACACGAGAATTTTATTGTGGAAAAATTTCAAGACTTTATTACGCTCCAGTAAAAAGTTACAAGCATTTGATTGTTGCAAACTTTGATAGGTATAGGGTGCACCATATATAAGTTAGGGCGATTTGACGTTTTATCAGTGTCTGCTTTGGGACTCAAGGGTAGAATAGCTACGTGCGATAGCTTAAATTGAAAAGAGGCACAAGTACTTTAATGTCACAAAATTTCAATATTTTATTACGCTCCAGTAAAAAGTTACAAGTATTTGAATGTTGAAAACTTTGATAAGTGTAGGACGCACCGTATAGAAGTTAGGGCCATTTGAAGTTTTATCAGTGTTTGATTTTGGAGTCAAGGATAGCATAGCTATGACCCATAGCTTAAATTGACAAGAGGCACGAGTACTTTATTTGGCCAAAATTTGAACATTCTATGACGCTCCAGTAAAAAGTTACAAGCATTTGATTGTTGCAATCTTTGATAGGTTTAGCATGCACCGTATAGAAGTTAGGGCCATTTGAAGTTTTATCAGTGTTTGATTTGGGACTCAAGGGTAGCATAGCTATGAGCGATAGCTTAAATTGACAAGAGGCACGAGTACTTTATTGTAACAAAATTTCAAGGTTTTATGACGCTCCAGTAAAAAGTTACAACCATTTGAATGTTGCAAACTTTGATAGGTATAGGTCACACCGTATAGAAGTTAGGGCCATTTGAAGTTTTATCAGTGATTTTTTTTGGAGTCAAGGGTAGCATAGCTATGAGCGATAACTTTAATTGACTAGAGGCACCAGTATTTTATTGTCACAAAATTTCTAGGTTCTATGACGATCCAGCAAAAAGTTACAAGCATTTGAATGTTGCAAACTTTGATAGGAATAGGACGCACCGTATAGAAGTTAGGGCCATTTGAAGTTTTATCAATGTTTTATTGTGGAGTTAAGGGTAGCATAGCTATGACCGATAACTTTAATTGAAAAGAGGCACCAGGAAGTGGCTTTATTACGCTCCAGTAAAAAGTTACAAGCATTTGAATGTTGCAAACTTTGATAGGTATAGGACGCACCGTATAGAAGTTAGGGCCATTTGAAGTTTTATCAGTGTTTGATCTGGGACTCAAGGGTAGCATAGCTATGAGCGATAGCTTAAATTGGCAAGAAGCGCGAGTACTATATTGTCACAAAATTTCAAGATTTTATGACGCTCCAGTAAATGTTACAAGCATTTGAATGTTGCAAAGTTTGATAGTTATAGGACGAACCGTATAGAAGTTAGGGCCATTAGAAGTTTTATCAGTGATTGATTTGGTAGTCAAGGGTAGCATAGCTACGAGCGATAACTTTAATTGACAAGAGGCACGAGTACTTTATTGTCCCAAAATTTCATGGTTTTATGACGCTCCAGTAAAAAGTTACAAGCATTTGAATGTTGCAAACTTTGATAAGTATAGGACGCACCATATAGAAGTTAGGGCCATTTGAAGTTTTATCAGTGTTTGATTTGGAACTCAAGGGTAGCATAGCTATGAGCGACAGCTTAAACTGACAAGAGGCACGAGTACTTTATTGTCACAAAATTTCAAGATTTAATTACGCTCTAGTAAAAAGTTACAAGCATTTGAATGTTGCAAACTTTGATAGGTATAGGACGCATCGTATAGAAGTTAGGGCCATTTGAAGTTTCATTAGTGTTTGATTTGGGACTCAAGGGTAGTATAGCTATGACCGATAGTTTAAATTGACAAGAGACACGAGTACTTTTTTGTCACAAAATTTCAAGATTTTATGACGCTCCAGTAAAAAGATACAAGCATTTGAATGTTGCAAGCTCTGATAAGTATAGGACGCACCGTATAGAAGTTAGGGCCATTTGAAGTTTTATCAGTGTTTGATTTAGGAGTCAAGGGTAGCATAGCTATGAGCGATAGCTTAAGTTGACAAGAGGCACGAGAACTTTATTGTCACACAATTTCAAGATTTTATTACGCTCCATTAAAACGTTACAAGCATTTGGATGTTGCAAACATTGATAGGTATAGTATGCACCGTATATAAGTTAGGGCCATTTGAAGTGTTATCAGTGTTTGATTTGGGTAGCATAGCTATGATCGATAGCTTAAATTGACAAGAGACACGAGAATTTTATTGTGGCAAAAATTCAAGACTTTATTACGCTCCAGTAAAAAGTTACAAGCATTTGATTGTTGCAAACTTTGATAGGTATAGGGTGCACCGTATATAAGTTTGGGCGATTTGTCGTTTTATCAGTGTCTGCTTTGGGACTCAAGGGTAGAATAGCTACGAGCGATAGCTTAAATTGAAAAGAGGCACAAGTACTTTAATGTCACAAAATTTCAATATTTTATTACGCTCCAGTAAAAAGTTACAAGTATTTGAATGTTGAAAACTTTGATAAGTGTAGGACGCACCGTATAGAAGTTAGGGCCATTTGAAGTTTTATCAGTGTTTGATTTTGGAGTCAAGGGTAGCATAGCTATGACCGATAGCTTAAATTGACAAGAGGCACGAGTACTTTATTTGGCCAAAATTTGAACATTCTATGACGCTCCAGTAAAAAGTTACAAGCATTTGATTGTTGCAATCTTTGATAGGTTTAGGATGCACCGTATAGAAGTTAGGACCATTTGAAGTTTTATCAGTGTTTGATTTGGGACTCAAGGGTAGCATAGCTATGAGCGATAGCTTAAATTGACAAGAGGCACGAGTACTTTATTGTAAGAAAATTTCAAGGTTTTATGACGCTCCAGTAAAAAGTTACAACCATTTGAATGTTGCAAACTTTGATAGGTATAGGTCACACCGTATAGAAGTTAGGGCCATTTGAAGTTTTATCAGTGATTTTTTTTGGAGTCAAGGGTAGCATAGCTATGAGCGATAACTTTAATTGACTAGAGGCACCAGTATTTTATTGTCACAAAATTTCTAGGTTTTATGACGATCCAGCAAAAAGTTACAAGCATTTGAATATTGCAAACTTTGATAGGAATAGGACGCACCGTATAGAAGTTAGGGCCATTTGAAGATTTATCAATGTTTTATTGTGGAGTTAAGGGTAGCATAGCTATGACCGATAACTTTAATTGACAAGAGGCACCAGGAGGTCGCTTTATTACGCTCCAGTAAAAAGTTACAAGCATTTGAATGTTGCAAACTTTGATAGGTATAGAATGCATAGTATAGAAGTTAGGGCTATTTGAAGTTTTATCAGTGTTTGATTTGGGACTCAAGGGTAACATAGATATGAGCGATACCTTTAATTGAAAAAAGGCACGAGTACTTTATTGTCATAAAATTTCAAGATTTTATGACGCTCCAGTAAAAAGTTACAAGCATTTGAATGTTGCAAACTTTGATAGGTGTAGGAACCACCGTATAGAAGTTAGGGCCATTTGAAGTTTTATCAGTGTTTGATTTTGGAGTCAAGGGTAGCATAGCTATAAACGATAGCTTAAGTTGACAAGAGGCACTAGTACTCTATTGTCACAAAATTTAAAGATTTTTTTACGCTCAAGTAAAAAGTTACAAGCATTTGAATGTTGCAAACTTTGATAGGTATAGGACGCACCGTATAGAAGTTAGGGCCATTTGAAGTTTTATCAGTGTTTGATCTGGGACTCAAGGGTAGCATAGCTATGAGCGATAGCTTAAATTGGCAAGAAGCGCGAGTACTATATTGTCACAAAATTTCAAGATTTTATGACGCTCCAGTAAATGTTACAAGCATTTGAATGTTGCAAAGTTTGATAGTTATAGGATGCACCGTATAGAAGTTAGCGCCATTTGAAGTTTTATCAGTGATTGATTTGGTAGTCAAGGGTAGCATAGCTATGAGCGATAACTTTAATTGACAAGAGGCACGAGTACTTTATTGTCCCAAAATCTGATGGTTTTATGACGCTCCAGTAAAAAGTTACAAGCATTTGAATGTTGCAAACTTTGATAAGTATAGGACGCACCATATAGAAGTTAGGGCCATTTGAAGTTTTATCAGTGTTTGATTTGGAACTCAAGGGTAGCATAGCTATGAGCGGCAGCGTAAACTGACAAGAGGCACGAGTACTTTATTGTCACAAAATTTCAAGATTTAATTACGCTCCAGTAAAAAGTTACAAGCATTTGAATGTTGCAAACTTTGATAGGTATAGGACGCATCGTATAGAAGTTAGGGCCATTTGAAGTTTTATTAGTGTTTGATTTGGGACTCAAGGGTAGCATAGCTATGACCGATAGTTTAAATTGACAAGAGGCACGAGTACTTTATTGTCACAAAATTTCAAGATTTTATGACGCTCCAGTAAAAAGATACAAGCATTTGAATGTTGCAAGCTCTGATAAGTATAGGATGCACCGTATAGAAGTTAGGGCCATTTGAAGTTTTATTAGTGATTGAGTTGTGAGTCAAGGGTAGCATAGCTATGACCGATAACTTTAATTGACAAGAGGCACGAGTAGTTTATTGTCACAAAATTTCAAGATTTAATTACGCTCCCGTAAAAAGTTACAAGCATTTGAATGTTGCATACTTTGATAGGTGTAGGACGCACCGTATAGAAGTTAGGGCCATTTGAAGTTTTATCAGTATTTGATTTGGGACTCAAGGGTAGCATAGCTATGACCGATAGCTTAAATTGACAAGAGGCACGAGTACTTTATTTGGCCAAAATTTGAACATTCTCTGACGCTCCAGTAAAAAGTTACAAGCATTTGATTGTTGCAATCTTTGATAGGTTTAGGATGCACCGTATAGAAGTTAGGGCCATTTGAAGTTTTATCAGTGTTTGATTTTGGACTCAAGGGTAGCATAGCTATGAGCGACAGCTTAAATTGACAAGAGGCACGAGTACTTTATTGTAACAAAATTTCAAGGTTTTATGACGCTCCAGTAAAAAGTTACAACCATTTGAATGTTGCAAACTTTGATAGGTATAGGTCACACCGTATAGAAGTTAGGGCCATTTGAAGTTTTATCAGTGATTTTTTTTTGAGTCAAGGGTAGCATAGCTATGAGCGATAACTTTAATTGACTAGAGGCACCAGTATTTTATTGTCACAAAATTTCTAGGTTTTATGACGATCCAGCAAAAAGTTACAAGCATTTGAATGTTGCAAACTTTGATAGGAATAAGACGCACCGTATAGAAGTTAGGGCCATTTGAAGTTTTATCAATGTTTTATTGTGGAGTTAAGGGTAGCATAGCTATGACCGATAACGTTAATTGACAAGAGGCACAAGGAGGTGGCTTTATTACGCTCCAGTAAAAAGTTACAAGCATTTGAATGTTGCAAACTTTGATAGGTATAGAATGCATAGTATAGAAGTTAGGGCTATTTGAAGTTTTATCAGTGTTTGATTTGGGACTCAAGGGTAACATAGATATGAGCGATACCTTTAATTGACAAAAGGCACGAGTACTTTATTGTCATAAAATTTCAAGGTTTTATGACGCTCCAGTAAAAAGTTACAAGCATTTGAATGTTGCAAACTTTGATAGGTGTAGGACCCACCGTACCGAAGTTAGGGCCATTTGAAGTTTTATCAGTGTTTGATTTGGGACTCAAGGGTAACATAGCTATGAGCGATAGCTTAAATTGACAAGAGGCACGAGTACATTATTGTCACAAAATTTCAAGATTTAATTACGCTCCAGAAAAAAGTTACAAGCATTTGATTGTTGCAAACTTTGATAGGTATAGGATGCACCGAATATAAGAATATAAGTTAGGGCCATTTGAAATTTTAGCAGTGATTGATTTGGGGTTCAAGGGTAGAATAGCTATGAGCGATAACTTTAATTGAGAAGAGGCACGAGTACTTTATTGTCACAAATTTTCAAGGTTTTATGACGATCCAGTAAAAAGTTACAAGCATTCGAATGTTGCAAACTTTGATAGGTATAGAATGCACGGTATAGAAGTTAGGGCCATTTGAAGTTTTATAACTGTTTGATTTGGGACTGAAGGGTAGCATATCAATAAGGGATAGCTTAAATTGATAAGAGGCTCGAGTACTTCATTGTCACCCAATTTCAAGGTTTTATGACGCTCCAGTAAAAAGTTACAAGCATTTCATTGTTGCAAACTTGGATAGGTATAGGACGCACCTTATAGAAGTTAGAGCCATTTGAAGTTTTAATAGTGATTGATCTGTGAGTCAAGGGTAGCATAGCTATGACCGATAACTTTAATTGACAAGAGGCACGAGTACTTTACTGTTACAAAATTTCAAGATTTTATGACGCTCCAGTAAAACGTTACAATCATTTGAATGTTGCAAACTTTGATAGGTGTAGGATGCATCGTATAGAAGTTAGGGCCATTTGAAGTTTTATCAGTGTTTGATTTTGGAGTCAAGGGTAGCATAGCTATGAGGGATAGCTTAAGTTGACAAGAGGCTCCAGTACCTTATTGTCACCAAATTTCAAGGTTTTATGATGCTCCAGTAAAACGTTACAAGCATTTGAATAATACAAACTTTGGTAGGTATAGGACGCGCCGTATAGAAGTTAGGGCCATTTGAAATTTTATCAGAATTTGATTTAGGACTCAAGGGTAGTATAGCTATGAGCGATACCTTTAATTGACAAAAGGCACGAGTACTTTATTGTCACAAAATTTCAAGGTTTTATGACGCTCCGGTAAAAAGTTACAAGCATTTGAATGTTGCAAACTTTGATAGGTATAAGACACACCGTATAGAAGTTAGCGCCATTTGAAGTTTTATCAGTGTTTGTTTTGGGACTCAAGGGTAGCATAGCTATGAGCGATAGCTTAAATTGACAAGAGGCAGGAGTACTCTATTGTCACAAAATTTCATGGTTTTATGACGCTCCAGTAAAAAGTTACAAGCTTTGAATGTTGCAAACTTTGATAGGTATAGGACGCACCATATAGAAGTTAGGGCCATTTGAAATTTTATCAGTGTTTTATTTGGGACTCAAGGGTAGGATAGATGTGAGCGATAACTTTAATTGACAAGAGGCACGAGCACTTTATTTTGGCAAAATTTCAAGATTCTATAACGCTCCAGTAAAAAGTTACAAGCATCTGATTGTTGCAATCTTTGATAGGTATAGGACGCACCGTATAGAATTTAGGGCCATTTGAAGTTCTATCAGTCTTTGATTTGGGACTCAAGGGTAGCATAGCTATGAGCGATAGCTTCAATTGACAAGAGGCACGAGTACTTTATTGTCTCAAAATTTCAAGGTCTAATTACGCTGCAGTAAAAAGTTACAAGCATTTGAATGTTGCAAACTCTGATAGGTATAGGACGCACCTTATAGAAGTTAAAGCCATTTGAAGTTTTATTAGTGATTGATCTGTGAGTCAAGGGTAGCATAGCTATGACCGATAACTTTAATTGAGAAGAGGCACGAGTACTTTATTGTCACAAATTTTCAAGGTTTTATGACGATCCAGTAAAAAGTTACAAGCTTTTGAATGTTGCAAACTTTAATAGGTATAGGACGCACCGAATAGCAGTTAGGGCCATTTGAAGTTTTATCTGTGATTCATTTTGGAGTCAATGGTAGCATAGCTATGACCGATAACTTTAATTGACAAGAGGCACGAGTACTTTATTGTCACAAAATTTCTAGGTTTTATTACGCTCAAGTAAAAAGTTACAAGAATTCGAATGTTGCAAACTTTGATAGGTATAGAATGCACGGTATAGAAGTTAGGGCCATTTGAAGTTTTATAACTGTTTGATTTGGGACTCAAGGGTAGCATATCTATAAGGGATAGCTTAAATTGATAAGAGGCTCGAGTACTTCATTGTCACCAAATTTCAAGGTTTTATGACGCTCCAGTAAATAGTTACAAGCATTTCATTGTTGCAAACTTGGATAGGTATAGGATGCACCGTATAAAAGTTAGGGCCATTTGATGTTTTATCAGTGTCTGTTTTGGGACTCAAGGGTAGAATAGCTATGAGCGATAGCTTAAATTGAAAAGAGGCACGAGTACTTTATTGTCACAAAATTTCAATATTTTATTACGCTCCAGTAAAAAGTTAGAAGTATTTGAATGTTGCAAACTTTGATAGGTAAAGGATGCACCGTATAGAAGTTAGGGCCATTTGAAGTTTTATAACTGTATGATTTGGGACTCAAGGGTAGCATATCTATAAGGGATAGCTTAAATTGATAAGAGGCTCGAGTACCTCATTGTCACCAAATTTCAAGGTTTTATGATGCTCCAGTAAAACGTTACAAGCATTTGAATAATGCAAACTTTGGTAGGTATAGGACGCACCGTATAGAAGTTAGGGCCATTTGAAGTTTTATCAGTATTTGATTTGGGACTCAAGGGTAGTATAGCTATGAGCGATACCTTTAATTGACAAAAGGCACGAGTACTTTATTGTCACAAAATTTCAAGGTTTTATGACGCTCCAGTAAAAAGTTACAAGCATTTGAATGTTGCAAACTTTGATAGGTATAAGACACACCGTATAGAAGTTAGCGCCATTTGAAGTTTTATCAGTGTTTGTTTTGGGACTCAAGGGTAGCATAGCTATGAGCGATAGCTTAAATTGACAAGAGGCAGGAGTACTCTATTGTCACAAAATTTCATGGTTTTATGACGCTCCAGTAAAAAGTTACAAGCATTGAATGTTGCAAACTTTGATAGGTATAGGACGCACCATATAGAAGTTAGGGCCATTTGAAGTTTTATCAGTGTTTTATTTGGGACTCAAGGGTAGGATAGATGTGAGCGATAACTTTAATTGACAAGAGGCACGAGCACTTTATTTTGCCAAAATTTCAAGATTCTATAACGCTCCAGTAAAAAGTTACAAGCACTTGATTGTTCCAATCTTTGACAGGTATAGGACGCACCGTATAGAAGTTAGGGCCATTTGAAGTTTTATCAGTGTTTGATTTGGGACTCCAGGGTAGCATAGCTATGAGCGATAGCTTAAATTGACAAGAGGCACGAGTACTTTATTGTCTCAAAATTTCAAGGTCTAATTACGCTGCAATAAAAAGTTACAAGCATTTGAATGTTGCAAACTCTGATAGGTATAGGACGCACCTTATAGAAGTTAAAGCCATTTGAAGTTTTATTAGTGATTGATCTGTGAGTCAAGGGTAGCATAGCTATGACCGATAAATTTAATTGAGAAGAGGCACGAGTACTTTATTGTCACAAATTTTCAAGGTTTTATGACGATCCAGTAAAAAGTTACAAGCTTTTGAATGTTGCAAACTTTAATAGGTATAGGACGCACCGAATAGCAGTTAGGGCCATTTGAAGTTTTATCTGTGATTCATTTTGGAGTCAATGGTAGCATAGCTATGACCGATAACTTTAATTGACAAGAGGCACGAGTACTTTATTGTCACAAAATTTCTAGGTTTTATTACGCTCAAGTAAAAAGTTACAAGAATTCGAATGTTGCAAACCTTGATAGGTATAGAATGCACGGTATAGAAGTTAGGGCCATTTGAAGTTTTATAACTGTTTGATTTGGGACTCAAGGGTAGCTTATCTATAAGGGATAGCTTAAATTGATAAGAGGCTCGAGTACTTCATTGTCACCAAATTTAAAGGTTTTATGACGCTCCAGTAAAAAGTTACAAGCATTTCATTGTTGCAAACTTGGATAGGTATAGGATGCACCGTATAAAAGTTAGGGCCATTTGACGTTTTATCAGTGTCTGTTTTGGGACTCAAGGGTAGAATAGCTATGAGCGATAGCTTAAATTGAAAAGAGGCACGAGTATTTTATTGTCACAAAATTTCAATATTTTATTACGCTCCAGTAAAAAGTTACAAGTATTTGAATGTTGCAAACTTTGATAGGTGTAGGATGCATCGTATAGAAGTTAGGGCCATTTGAAGCTTTATCAGTGTTTGATTTGGGACTCAAGGGTAGCATAGCTATCAGCGATAGCTTTAATTGACAAGTGGCACAAGTACTTTATTGTAACAAAATTTCAAGATTTTATGACGCTCCAGTAAAAAGTTACAAGCATTTGAATGTTGCATACTCTGATAGGTATAGGACGCACCGTATATAAGTTAGGGACATTTGAAGTTTTATCAGTGATTGATTTGGGGCTCAAGGGTAGCATAGCTATGACCGATAACTTTAATTAACAAGAGGCACGAGTAGTTTATTGTCACAAAATATCAAGGTTTTATGATGCTCCAGTAAAAAGTTACAAGCATTTGAATGTTGCAAACTTTGATAGGTATAGGATGCACCGAATAGAAGTTAGGGCCATTTGAAGTTTTATAACTGTTTTATTTGGGACTCAAGGGTAGCATATCTATAAGGGATAGCTTAAATTGATAAGAGGCTCGAGTACTTCATTGTCACCAAATTTCAAGGTTTTATGATGCTCCAGTAAAAAGTTACAAGCATTTGAATAATGCAAACTTTGGTAGGTATAGGGCGCACCGTATAGAAGTTAGGGCCATTTGAAGTTTTATCAGTATTTGATTTGGGACTCAAGGGTAGTATAGTTACGAGCTATACCTTTAATTGACAAAAGGCACGAGTACTTTATTGTCACAAAATTTCAAGGTTTTATGACGCTCCAGTAAAAAGTTACAAGCATTTGAATGTTGCAATCTTTGATAGGTACAGGACGCACCGTATAGAAGTTCGGGCCTATTGAAGTTTTATAACTGTATGATTTTGGAGTCAAGGGTAGCATAACTATGAGCGATAGCTTAAGTTGACAAGACGCACTAGTACTCTATTGTCACAAATTTTCAAGATTTTTTTACGCTCCAGTAAAAAGTTACAAGCATTTGAATGTTGCAAACTTTGATAGGTATAGGACGCACCGTACCGAAGTTAGGGCCATTTGAAGTTTTATCAGTGTTTGATTTGGGACTCAAGGGTAGCATAGCTATGAGCGATAGCTTAAATTGACAAGAGGCACGAGTACTTTATTGTCAAAAAATTTCAACATTTAATTACGCTCCAGTAAAAAGTTACAAGCATTTGATTGTTGCAAACTTTGATAGGTATAGGATGCACCGAATATAAAAATATAAGTTAGGGCCATTTGAACTTTTATCAGTGTTTGTTTTGGAAGTTAAGGGAAGCATAGCTATGAGCGATAGCTTAGATTAATAAGAGGCACGAGTACTTTATTGTCACAAAATTTCAAGGTTTTATTACGCTCCAGTAAAAGTTACAAGCACCGTATAGAAGTTAGGCCCCATTTGACGTTTTATAAGTGATTGATTTGGAACTCAAGCTATGAGGGATATCTTAAATTGATAAGAGGCTCGAGTACTTCATTGTCACCAAATTTCAAGGTTTTATGACGCTCCAGTAAAAAGTTACAAGCATTTCATTGTTGCAAACTTTGATAGGTATAGGATGCACCGTATAAAAGTTAGGACCATTTGAAGTTTTATCAGTGTTTGTTTTGGGACTCAAGGGTAGCATAGCTATGAGCGATAGCTTAAATTGACAAGAGGCAGGAGTACTCTATTGTCACAAAATTTCATGGTTTTATGACGCTCCAGTGAAAAGTTACAAGCTTTGAATGTTGCAAACTTTGATAGGTATTGGACGCACCATATAGAAGTTAGGGCCATTTGAAGTTTTATCAGTGTTTTATTTGGGCCTCAAGGGTAGGATAGCTGTGAGCGATAACTTTAATTGACAAGAGGCACGAGCAGTTTATTTTGCCAAAATTTCAAGATTCTATAACGCTCCAGTAAAAAGTTACAAGCATTTGATTGTTGCAATCTTTGATAGGTATAGGACGCACCGTATAGAAGTTAGGGCCATTTGAAGTTTTATCAGTGTTTGATTTGGGACTCAAGGGTAGCATAGCTATGAGCGATAGCTTAAATTGACAAGAGGCACGAGTACTCATTGTCTGAAAATTTCAAGGTCTAAATACGTTGCAGTAAAAAGTTACAAGCATTTGAATGTTGCAAACTTTGATAGGTATAGGACACACCGTATAGAAGTTAGCGCCATTTGAAGTTTTAACAGTGTTTGAATTAGGACTCAAGGGTAGCATAGCTATGACCGATAACTTTAAGTGACAAGAGGCACGAGTACTTAATTGTCAGAAAATTTCAAGATTTTATGACGCTCCAGTAAAAGTTACAAGCATTTGAATGTTCCAAACTTTGATAGGTATAGGACGCACCGTATAGAAGTTAGGACCATTTGAAGTTTTATCAATGTTTTATTGTGGAGTTAAGGGAGCATAGCTATGACCGATAACTTTAATTGACAAGAGGCACGAGTACTTTACTGTCACAAAATTTCAAGATTTTATGACGTTCCAGTAAAAAGTTACAAGCATTTGAATGTTGCAAACTTTGATAGGTAAAGGACGCACCGTATAGAAGTTCGGGCCTATTGAAGTTTTATAACTGTATGATTTTGGAGTCAAGGGTAGCATAACTATGAGCGATAGCTTAAGTTGACAAGACGCACTAGTACTCTATTGTCACAAAATTTCAAGATTTTTTTACGCTCAAGTAAAAAGTTACAAGCATTTGAATGTTGCAAACTTTGATAGGTATAGGACGCACCGTACCGAAGTTAGGGCCATTTGAAGTTTTATCAGTGTTTGATTTGGGGCTCAAGGGTAGCATAGCTATGAGCGATAGCTTAAATTGACAAGAGGCACGACTACTTTATTGTCAAAAAATTTCAAGATTTAATTACGCTCCAGTAAAAAGTTACAAGCATTTGATTGTTGCAAACTTTGGTAGGTATAGGATGCACCGAATATAAGAATATAAGTTAGGGCCATTTGAAGTTTTATCAGTGTTTGTTTTGGAAGTTAAGGGAAGCATAGCTATGAGCGATAGCTTAGATTAATAAGAGGCACGAGTACTTTATTGTCACAAAATTTCAAGGTTTTATTACGCTCCAGTAAAAGTTACAAGCACCGTATAGAAGTTAGGCCCCATTTGAAGTTTTATAAATGATTGATTTGGAACTCAAGCTATGAGGGATATCTTAAATTGATAAGAGGCTCGAGTACTTCATTGTCACCAAATTTCAAGGTTTTATGACGCTCCAGTAAAAAGTTACAAGCATTTCATTGTTGCAAACTTTGATAGGTATAGGATGCACCGTATAAAAGTTAGGACCATTTGAAGTTTTATCAGTGTTTGTTTTGGGACTCAAGGGTAGCATAGCTATGAGCGATAGCTTAAATTGACAAGAGGCAGGAGTACTCTATTGTCACAAAATTTCATGGTTTTATGACGCTCCAGTGAAAAGTTACAAGCTTTGAATGTTGCAAACTTTGATAGGTATTGGACGCACCATATAGAAGTTAGGGCCATTTGAAGTTTTATCAGTGCTTTATTTGGGCCTCAAGGGTAGGATAGCTGTGAGCGATAACTTTAATTGACAAGAGGCACGAGCAGTTTATTTTGCCAAAATTTCAAGATTCTATAACGCTCCAGTAAAAAGTTACAAGCATTTGATTGTTGCAATCTTTGATAGGTATAGGACGCACCGTATAGAAGTTAGGGCCATTTGAAGTTTTATCAGTGTTTGATTTGGGACTCAAGGGTAGCATAGCTATGAGCTATAGCTTAAATTGACAAGAGGCACGAGTACTTATTGTCTGAAAATTTCAAGGTCTAATTACGTTGCAGTAAAAAGTTACAAGCATTTGAATGTTGCAAACTTTGATAGGTATAGGACACACCGTATAGAAGTTAGCGCCATTTGAAGTTTTAATAGTGTATGAATTGGGACTCAAGGGTAGCATAGCTATGACCGATAGTTTAAATTGACAAGCGGCACGAGTACTTAATTGTCACAAAATTTCAAGATTTTATGACGCTCCAGTAAAAAGTTACAAGCATTTGAATGTTGCAAACTCTGATAGGTATAGGACACACCTTATAGAAGTTGGAGCCATTTGAAGTTTTATTAGTGATTGATCTGTGAGCCAAGGGTAGCGTAGCTATGACCGATAACTTTAAGTGACAAGAGGCACGAGTACTTAATTGTCAGAAAATTTCAAGATTTTATGACGCTCCAGTAAAAGTTACAAGCATTTGAATGTTCCAAACTTTGATAGGTATTGGACGCACCGTATAGAAGTTAGGACCATTTGAAGTTTTATCAATGTTTTATTGTGGAGTTAAGGGAGCATAGCTATGACCGATAACTTTAATTGACAAGAGGCACGAGTACTTTACTGTCACAAAATTTCAAGATTTTATGACGCTCCAGTAAAAAGTTACAAGCATTTGAATATTGCAAACTCTGATATGTATAGGACGCACCGTGTAGAAGTTAGGGCCATTTGAAGTTTTATCAGTGTTTGATTTTGGAGTCAAGGGTAGCATAGCTATGAGCGATAGCTTAAGTGGACAAGAGGCACTAGTACTCTATTGTCACAAAATTTCAAGATTTTATTACGCTCAAGTAAAAAGTTACAATCATTTGAATGTTGCAAACTTTGATAGGTATAGAACGCGCCGCACCGAAGTTAGGGCCATTTGAAGCTTTATCAGTGTTTGATTTGGGACTCAAGGGTAGCTATGAGCGATAGCTTAAACTGACAAGTGGCACAAGTACTTTATTGTAACAAAATTTCAAGATTTTATGACGCTCCAGTAAAAAGTTACAAGCATTTGAATGTTGCAAACTTTGATAGTATAGGACGCACCGTATAGAAGTTAGGGCCTATTGAAGTTTTATAACTGTATGATTTGGGACTCAAGGGTAGCATAGCTATGAGGGATGGCTTAAATTGATACGAGGCTCGAGTACTTCATTGTCACCAAATTTCAAGGTTTTATGATGCTCCAGTAAAAAGTTACAAGCATTTGAATAATGCAAACTTTGATAGGTATAGGACGCACCGTACAGATGTTAGTTCCATTTGAAGTTTTATCAGTGATTGATTTGGGGCTGAAGGGTAGCATAGCTATGAGCGATAACTTTAATTGACAAGAGGCACGAGTACTTTATTGTCACAAAATTTCAAGGTTTTATTACGCTCCAGTAAAAAGTTACAACCATTTGAATGTTGCAAACTTTGATAGATATAGGTCACACCGTACAGATGTTAGTTCCATTTGAAGTTTTATCAGTGTTTGATTTTGGAGTCACGGGTAGCATAGCTATGAGCGATAGCTTAAGTTGACAAGAGGCACTAGTACTCTATTGTCACAAAATTTCAAGATTTTATTACACTCAAGTAAAAAGTTACAAGCATTTGATTTTGCAAACTTTGATAGGTATAGGACGCACCGTACAGAAGTTAGGGCCATTTGAAGTTTTATCAGTGATTGATTTGGGGCTCAAGGGTAGCATAGCTATGAGCGATACCTTTAATTGACAAAAGGCACGAGTACTTTACTGTCACAAAATTTCAAGGTTTTATGACGCTCCAGTAAAACGTTACAAGCATTTGATTGCTGCAAACTTTGATTGGTATAGGACGCACCGTATAGAAGTTAGGGCCATTTTAAATTTTATCAGTGTTTGATTTTGGAGTCACGGGTAGCATAGCTATGAGCGATAGCTTAAGTTGACAAGAGGCACTAGTACTCTATTGTCACAAAATTTCAAGATTTTATTACACTCAAGTAAAAAGTTACAAGCATTTGATTTTGCAAACTTTGATAGGTATAGGACGCACCGTACAGAAGTTAGGGCCATTTGAAGCTTTATCAGTGTTTGATTTGGGACTCAAGGGTAGCATAGCTATGAGCCATAGCTTAAATTGACAAGAGGCACGAGTACTTCATTGTCACAAAATTTCAAGGTTTTATGACGCTCCAGTAAAAAGTTACAAGCATTTGAATGTTCCAAACTTTGATAGGTATAGGACGCACCGTATAGAAGTTAGGACCATTTGAAGTTTTATCAATGTTTTATTGTGGAGTTAAGGGAGCATAGCTATGACCGATAACTTTAATTGACGAGAGGCACGAGTACTTTATTTTCACAAAATTTCTAGGTTTTATTACGCTCCCGTAAAAAGTTACCAGCATTTGAATTTTGCAAACTTTGATAGGTATAGAATGCACGGTATAGAAGTTTGGGCCATTTGAAGTTTTATAACTGTTTGATTTGGGACTCAAGGGTAGCATAACTATGAGCGATAGCTGAAATTGAAAAGAGGCACGAGTACTTTATTGTCACAAAATTTCAATATTTTATTACGCTCCAGTAAAAAGTTACAAGTATTTGAATGTTGCAAACTTTGATAGGTGTAGGATGCATCGTATAGAAGTTAGGACCATTTGAAGTTTTATCAGTGTTTGATGTTGGAGTCAAGGGTAGCATAGCTATGAGCGATAGCTTAAGTTGACAAGAGGCACTAGTACTCTATTGTCACAAAATTTCAAGATTTTATTACGCTCAAGTAAAAAGTTACAATCATTTGAATGTTGCAAACTTTGATAGGTATAGGACGCGCCGTACCGAAGTTGGGGACATTTGAAGCTTTATCAGTGTTTGATTTGGGACTCAAGGGTAGCATAGCTATGAGCGATAGCTTAAATTGACAAGTGGCACAAGTACTTTATTGTAACAAAATTTCAAGATTTTATGACGCTCCAGTAAAAAGTTACAAGCATTTGAATGTTGCATGCTCTGATAGGTATAGGACGCACCGTATAGAAGTTAGGGATATTTGAAGTTTTATCAGTGATTGATTTGGGGCTCAAGGGTAGCATAGCTATGACCGATAACTTTAATTGACAAGAGGCACGAGAAGTTTATTGTCACAAAATATCAAGGTTTTATGACGCTCCAGTAAAAAGTTACAAGCATTTGAATGTTGCAAACTTTGATAGGTATAGGACGCACCGTATAGAAGTTAGGGCCTATTGAAGTTTTATAACTGTATGATTTGGGACTCAAGGGTAGCATAGCTATGAGGGATAGCTTAAATTGATAAGAGGCTCGAGTACTTCATTGTCACCAAATTTCAAGGTTTTATGATGCTCCAGTAAAAAGTTACAAGCATTTGAATAATGCAAACTTTGATAGGTATAGGACGCACCGTACATAAGTTAGGGCCATTTGAAGTTTTATCAGTGATTGATTTGGGGCTGAAGGGTAGCGTAGCTATGAGCGATAACTTTAATTGACAAGAGGCACGAGTACTTTATTGTCACAAAATTTCAAGGTTTTATTACGCTCCAGTAAAAAGTTACAACCATTTGAATGTTGCAAACTTTGATAGGTATAGGTCACACCGTATAGAAGTTAGGGCCATTGGAAGTTTTATTAGTGATTTTTTTTGGAGTCAAGGGTAGCATAGCTATGAGCGATAACTTTAATTGACAAGAGGCACGAGCTCTTCATTGTCATAAAATTTCAAGGTTTTATGACGCTCCAGTAAAAAGTTCCAAGCATTTGATTGTTGCAAACTCTGATAGCTATTGGACGCACCGTATAGAAGTTAGGGCCATTTAAAGTTTTATCAGTGTTTGATTTGGGACTCAAAGGTAGCATAGCTATGCGCGATACCTTTAATTGAGAAAAGGCACGAGTACTTTATTGTCACAAAATTTCAAGGTTTTATGACGCTCCAGTAAAAAGTTACAAGCATTTGCATGTTGCAAACTTTGATAGGTATAGGGCGTACCTTATAGAAGTTAGAGCCATTTGAAGTTTTATTAGTGATTGATCTGTGAGTCAAGGGTAGCATAGCTATGACCGATAACTTTAATTGACAAGAGGCACGAGTACTTTACTGTCACAAAATTTCAAGATTTTATTACGCTCCCGTAAAAAGTTACATGCATTTGAATGTTGCAAACTTTGATAGGTATAGGTCACACCGTTATAGAAGTTAGGGCCATTTGAAGTTTTATCAGTGTTTTATTTTTTAGTCAAGAGTAGCATAGCTATGGGCGATAGCTTAAGTTGACAAGAGGCACGAGTACTTTATTGTCACAAAATTTCAAGATTTTTTGACGCTCCAGTAAAAAGTTACAAGCATTTGAATATTGCAAACTCTGATAGGTATAGGACGCAGCGTATAGAAGTTAGGGCCATTTGAAGTTTTATCAGTGATTGATTTGGGGCTCAAGGGTAGAATAGCTATGAGCAATAACTTTAATTGATAAGAGGCACGAGTACTTTATTGTCACAAATTTTCAAGGTTTTATGACGCTCCAGTAAAAAGTTACAAGCTTTTGAATGTTGCAAACTTTGATAGGTATGGGACGCACCGAATAGCAGTTAGGGCCATTTGAAGTTTTATCTGTGATTCATTTTGAAGTCAAGGGTAGCATAGCTATGAGCGATAGCTTAAGTTGACAAGAGGCACTAGTACTCAATTGTCACAAAATTTCAAGATTTTATTACGCTCAAGTAAAAAGTTACAATCATTTGAATGTTGCAAACTTTGATAGGTATAGGATGCGCCGTACCCAAGTTAGGGCCATTTGAAGTTTTATAAGTGATTTATTTTGGAGTCAAGGGTAGCATAGCTATGAGCGACAACTTTAATTGACAAGAGGCACGAGTACTTCATTGTCACAAAATTTCTAGGTTTTATTACGCTAACGTAAAAAGTTACCAGCATTTGATTGTTGCATACTCTGATAGGTATAGGACGCACCGTATAGAATTTAGGGCCATTTGAAGTTTTATCAGAATTGGATTTGGGACTCAAGGGTGGCATAGCTATGAGAAATACCTTTAATTGACTAAAGGCACGAGTACTTTATTGTCACAAAATTTTAAGGTTTTAGGACGCACCGTATAGAAGTTAGGGCCTATTGAAGTTTTATAACTGTATGATTTGGGACTCAAGGGTAGCATAGCTATGAGCGATACCTTTAATTGACAAAAGGCACGAGTACTTTATTGTCACAAAATTTCAAGATTTTATGACGCTCCAGTAAAAAGTTACAAGCATTTGAATGTTTCAAACTTTGATAGATATAGGACGCACCGTATAGAAGTTAGGGCCATTTGAAGGTTTATCAGTGATTTATTTTGGAGTCAAGGGTAGCATAGTTATGAGCGATGACTTTCATTGACAAGAGGCACGAGTACTTCATTGTCACCAAATTTCAAGGTTTTATGACGCTCCAGTAAAAAGTTACAAGCATTTGAATGTTCCAAACTTTGATAGGTATAGGACGCACCGTATAGAATTTAGGGCCATTTGAAGTTTTATCAATGTTTTATTGTGGAGTTAAGGGAGCATAGCTATGACCGATAACTTTAATTGACAAGAGGCACGAGTACTTTATTGTCACAAAATTTCTAGGTTTTATTACGCTCCCGTAAAAAGTTACCAGCATTTGAATGTTGCAAACTTTGATAGTTATAGAATGCACCGTATAGAAGTTAGGGCCATTTGAAGTTTTATAACTGTTTGATTTGGGACTCAAGGGTAGCATAGCTATGAGGGATAGCTTAAATTGATAAGAGGCTCGAGTACTTCATTGTCACCAAATTTCAAGGTTTTATGACGCTCCAGTAAAAAGGTACAAGCATTTCATTGTTGCAAACTTTGATAGGTATAGGATGCACCGTATAAAAGTTAGGGCCATTTGACGTTTTATCAGTGTCTGTTTTGGGACTCAAGAGTAGAATAGCTATGAGCGTTAGGTTAAATTGAAAAGAGGCACGAGTACTTTATTGTCACAAAATTTCATTATTTTATTACGCTCCAGTAAAAAGTTACAAGTATTTGAATGTTGCAAACTTTAATAGGTGTAGGACGCACCGTATAGAAGTTAGGGCCATTTAAAGTTTTATCAGTGATTGATTTGGGGCTCAAGGGTAGCATAGCTATGAGCGATACTTTAATTGACAAGAGGCACGAGTACTTTATTGTCACAAAATTTCAAGGTTTCATGACGCTCCAGTAAAAAGTTACAACCATTTGAATGTTGCAAACTTTGATAGGTATAGGTCACACCGTTATAGACGTTAGGGCCATTTGAAGTTTTATCAGTGATTTATTTTGGAGTCAAGGATAGCATAGCTTTGAGCGATACCTTTAATTGACAAAAGGCACGAGAACTTTATTGTCACAAAATTTCAAGGTTTTATGACGCTCCAGTAAAAAGTTACAAGCATTTGAATGTTGCAAACTTTGATAGGTATAGATTGCACCGTATAGAAGTTAGGGCCATTTGAAGTTTTATCAGTGTCTGTTTTGGGACTCAAGGGTAGAATAGCTATGAGCGATAGCCTAAATTGAAAAGAGGCACGAGAAGAAATTAGAGCTATTTGAAGTTTTATCAGTGTTTCATTTTTTAGTCAAGAGTAGCATAGCTATGAGCGATAACTTTAATTGACAAGAGGCACGAGTACTTTATTGTCACAAATTTTCAAGGTTTTATGACGCTCAAATAAAAAGTTACAAGCTTTTGAATGTTGCAAACTTTGATAGGTATAGGACGCACCGAATAGAAGTTAGGGCCATTTGAAGTTTTATCTCTGATTCATTTTGGAGTCAAGGGTAGCATAACTATGACCGATAACTTTAATTGACAAGAGGCACGATTACTTTATTGTCACAAAATTTCTAAGTTTTATTACGCTCCCGTAAAAAGTTACAAGCATTTGAATGTTGCAAACTTTCATAGGTATAGAATGCACCGTATAGAAGTTGGGGCCATTTGAAGTTTTATAACTGTTTGATTTGGGACTCAAGGGTAGCATAGCTATGAGCGATAGCTTAAATTGATAAGAGGCTCGAGTACTTTATTGTCACCAAATTTCAAGGTTTTATGACGCTCCAGTAAAAAGTTACAAGTATTTCATTGTTGCAAGCTTTGATAGGTATAGGATGCACCGTATAAAAGTAAGGGCCATTTTACGTTTTATCAGTGTCTGTTTTGGGACTCAAGGGTAGAATAGCTATGAGCGATAGCCTAAATTGAAAGGAGGCACCAGTACTTTATTGTCACAAAATTTCAATATTTTATTACGCTCCAGTAAAAAGTTACAAGTATTTGAATGTTGCAAACTTTGATAGGTATAGGACGCACCGTATAGAAGTTAGGTACATTTGAAGTTTTATCAGTGAATGATTTGGGGCTCAAGGGTAGCATAGCTATGACCGATAACTTTAATTGACAAGAGGCACGAGTAATTTATTGTCACAAAATTTCAAGGTTTTATGACGCTCCAGTAAAAAGTTACAAACATTTTTTTTTTTTTTTTTTTTTTTATTACAAGAATTTATTATTTATTGAATTTGCTTAAATTAAGCCTAACAATAAGTATATCAAATCTTAAAACTAGTCACTAAAAAATAATTTTAACCCAAATTGTATTTGGCCATCAAAATTTCGGTTCTGCTTCGCTCTTCAAAAGGCCGGAAGGTCTCTTCTCTGCAGGCGGGATCGGCTTATCGGTTTTGCGAGGGATTTAGCTAGTGGATTTTTCAGTTTTGCTATGTATATCTGCTTTCTAGCATTTATTTCTGAGATAACTGTTGGTATTTTCAGGTCTTTGTGAATATTTTCGTTACGCATGTACCATGGAGCACCTGTTATTAACCTAAGTATCTTCGACTGAAACCTTTGGATTATGGCAATGTTAGAAGCAGATGCATTACCCCACAGTTGAATCCCGTACAACCATATCGGCTTAATAACTGCATTGTATAGGAGGCTTTTGTATTCTAGGCTTAAGGTAGATTTGTGGTTTATTAGCCAATGCAGCTTGGCGACTTTCAACTTCATATTTAAAATTTTAGTTGAAATGTGCGTACGCCAAGTTAAGCGCCTGTCTAAATGAATGCCGAGATAGGTGACTTCATTAGCTTGTGGAATCTCAATATTATTGAGCCGAATGGCTGGACACGTACCAGGCCTCAAAGAGAATGTTACGTTTTTGCTTTTTTGCTCATTGACTTTTATACGCCACATTCCTAACCATTCTTCTACCCTAACTAAGTGCTCTTGTAGAGCTCTCGACGCCTTTATCGGACATTTATTGCAACTGAGTATGGCGGTATCATCCGCAAATGTTGAAATTAGCGTGCTTTCACTTATAGGAGTATCAGATGTGAATATTACATATAATGTAGGGCCTAGAACGCTACCTTGGGGCACACCGGCTAAAATTGGAAAATCTTCGGAAATGAATTCGTTTACTTTTACCCTGAAACGTCTATTGGATAAATAAGACTCAAGAATTTTATGATAGGTTTTTGGAAGAAACTTTTTGATTTTGAACATCAGTCCTTGATGCCATACCTTATCAAATGCTTGAGCCACGTCAAGGAATATTGCAGAGCAAAACTCCCCGAGTTCAAATGCTTTTCTTATTTCATTTGAAATTCGATTGACTTGCTCAATAGTGCTGTGCTTTTCGCGAAAACCGAATTGGTGTTGCGGTATTACGCTATGTTCATGAAGAAAAGCAGATAGTTTATTTAATAGTAGTTTCTCAAACAATTTGGAAAGGCAAGGCAACAGGCTGATAGGTCTATATGATGACGGTAGCGTTGCGTCTTTTCCAGGTTTAGCTATCATACATATCTGAGACTTCTTCCATGCATTCGGATAGTAACCGATGCCCAAGATTGCGTTAAAAAGCTTACAGAGAAATGCTGATGCAGAATCTGGTAACTGTTTTAGCATTTTCGGGGTAATATTATCGAATCCAGGTGATTTTTTTGGATTCAGTTGTTTAATTTGTTTGGTTATTTCTGGAAGGGAAATTTTAATAGGCTGAGCAATCTCAGTACTGCAAGGTAAGGCAGGCAGTGCAAAGGAGTTTGTAGCCATATTCGGCTGGAACACGTTGCATAGATGTTGTGCAAAGCAGAGTGCTTTTTCTTGATCGCTTTGAGCCCACGCGCCGTTCGGGTTTCTTATAGGTTGTACACCTTCCATTGGAGGCTTAAAGTTTTTAGATGCCTTCCAAAGGGAATACCTTTCGGTAGAATTAGGAGTTACCTTCTTCAGGTACTCTTTTAGGTTTTTATCTTCCTCCTTTGTAAGAGCATCATTAAGCGCCCTTTCGGCTGCTTTAAGTATTTAGAGATGGGTGAGCGATGTTTCTGCCATTCTCGGCGCAGCCGTCGTTTCTGTGCTACAAGTTTTTCAATTTGGCTATTTGTACAGGCATACTTGCACTTTCTAGAAGTATTTTTTGGCGTTGCCACTACGGCTGCAGTCGCTAGCATGGAGTTGAAAATATCAATATTATTATCTATATCATCTGCATGTTTTACCTCAACTCTTGTAGAGATATGACTACTAATATACTTTTTGTATTTTAACCAATCGGTTTGGTTGGTCCCTAGGCGAAACTGTGGGCTTGTATATTCTGGTTGTTCATAAAGGTTGATTATTACAGGCGAGTGATCAGAGGACAGATCGACACAGGTTTCCGCTGATACTAAAGACCTATCTATATTTTTAGAAATAGCAAAATCAATAAGATCAGGAATTTTCTTTGGGTCTGTTGGCCAATAAGTGGGCTGTCCTGGTGAGACAAAATCGTATTTACTATGTCTGTTAGTTATTGCATTGTACAATTGTCGGCTTTTTGGATTAATTAGGCGAGAGCCCCAGTGTTTATGTTTCGCATTATAATCACCGCCAGCTAGAAATCTATCACCAAGGGAATCAAAAAGTTCTTTAAATTGAGTTTCTGTTACAGTAAAACGGGGTGGGCAGTATATAGCTGAAAGCGTCAGGTCTTTGCCACGATTTTTAATAGATACTGATGTAGCTTGCATCCATTGCATCGAATGCGATTGCATAAGATGATGCTTAAGCCGATTTCTGATTAGAATAGCCGTACCGCCATGTGCCTTACCATCAGGATGATTTGTGTTATAAAATTTGAAGCCTGGGAGATGAAAGTTGTATTTGTTTGTGAGATGTGTTTCTGACAAAAGCATAACATCAATTTCGTGGTCATGTAGAAACTTATTAAGGGCTAGTTTATGCTGGTTAACACCGTTTGCGTTCCATAAACATATTTTTAACAAACTCATTTTTTTTTATTTACAAGAGTTTGAATCATCTGATTTTGAGCTTTAATTAAATCTTGTAGCATATTTTGCACTGTAGACATGAATTGAGTCATACACTGAGTAAGATTTAGGATCATGGCTTCTACTCCACTATTAGATGCATTGTTATTGTTAACTTGCCGTACGTTACCCTGCAGAACACTTGCGTAGGTTGCTTGACCAGAATTAGGTTTTTGCATAATAGGGTCACCTATCTGAGGATTTGAGGTGGCAGGCTGGATATAAATAGGATTTGGGGATAAGTTACGTTTTAATTGTATACTCTGCGACAGTTTTGATTTTAGATCTTTATATACAGGGCAACCTCTGTAATTTGCCGTGTGGCTACCACCACAGTTACTACATTTCTTTGCGGATGTGTCAGTTTTAGCTAAGGTGCAAGTACTTGTAGGGTGGAGATCACCGCAAACTACACAAACACTGCGCAGAGTGCAGTACGATTTACAGTGGCCGAATTCTTGACAATTCATACATTGTATTGGGCCGTTCTTCAACCGTAATTCTGCGGTGTAAAAGATATCTTAGGTTATATATTGGGTGCGTCTCGTTCTTTTTAAGCTGGGTTGAGTTGGGGAGCAGTTCAACTTTAAATATAGGTTGTGGAACCTTATTTCTATTCATAATATTTATCACAACCTTAACGGGGAACCCTTGCTCTTCAAGAGCCTCTTTAATATCGCCAGAATCTACTGTGGCTTCGATTCCTTTTAAAACAATAACAAGGCCTTTTGAGCTCTTTAGCTGATAGGAATAATAACTTTTCTTGTTCCCCGTTAAAAAATTTATAATATCATAGTGCTTTTCACTATATGCCTGTATCTTTGTCTCCTCAATACTACCTTTTCTAAGAGGCACAATGTGAAAATTATTTGTGCCTATAATATTTGCGATGTTCAATACTAATTGATTAGAACTACGCTCGCGCAGGTAAATTGGTGGCGGTCTGGCTTTACTGACTACAGGTTCACCTTTCGATGTAGTAGTATAATTCTCTACACTAAGAAGTGCAAATCTGTTATTCTCCAGAGGAGCACCTGAGTTTGTTGTGTTTGCCCTTTTGGCGACGCCCATGACCTTTTGTGGACTTATCTTTCTTTTAATATTAATGTTTATGTAGCGGTCAATACCAGTCTGCACTACCGCCACTTTTTTTATTTTCTTTACCTCACCGTTTATTACCGCCTGCAGAGGCATTGTTGCTGGATTCCTTACTGCTGCTGAGTTTGGTGACGGTGCTATACTGGGCTGCCTTGCCTTCGTTGTTGTTTCGACGAAAGTCATCGCGCTCTTTCCTGTAGCGACAGTTGCTGGGATCGACTTTTCTGTTGAGGTCGCTGCTGTTGCCGACGCTGCTACTGACACCGATGATGACTCTGCTAGTGGCATTGTTGTTGCCGATAATATGCCGTATTGTATTGTTGTAGTGTTATTGCTTGGTGCAACGGGTATATGCACCGAGTGCCGACGCTCTATATGAGGAGAGTGAGCGACACTCATAGCTTTATGTATATATTTATGATTATATTTTTAGTGTTTACTTTTTGAATTATATTTCATATATGTATTTAATTTATTAAACGAACTGTTAAATTTCTCGAGATTATTTTGATTTAATTGATAATATTAATACAACAAAATAATATTTGAGAAATATGTAAATCCGATCAAACACTGAGCGTACAAAAAAACGTCCGACCAGTGAAACTTAAAACAGTGTGTGTCTGAAACTTAAAACAGTGTGTGTTTGATTGTGGCAAACTTTGGTAGGTATAGGACACACCGTATAGAAGTTAGGGCCATTTGAAGTTTTATCAGTGTTTGATTTGGGACTCAAGGGTAGCATAGCTATGAGCGATACCTTTAATTGACAAAAGGCACGAGTACTTTATTGTCACAAAATTTCAAGGTTTTATGACGCTCCAGTAGAAAGTTACAAGCATTTGAATGTTGCAAACTTTGATAGGTATAGGACGCACCGTATAGAAGTTAGCGTCTATTGAAGTTTTATAACTGTTTGATTTGGGACTCAAGGGTAGCATAGCTATGAGGGATAGCTTAAATTGATACGAGGCTCGAGTACTTCATTGTCACCAAATTTCAAGGTTTTATGATGCTCCAGTAAAAAGTTACAAGCATTTGAATAATGCAAACTTTGATAGATATAGGATGCACCGTATAGAAGTTAGGGCCGTTTGAAGTTTTATCAGTGTTTGATTTGGGACTCAAGGGTAGCATAGCTATGAGCGATACCTTTAATTGACAAAAGGCACGAGTACTTTATTGTCACAAAATTTCAAGGTTTTATGACGCTCCAGTAGAAAGTTACAAGCATTTGAATTTTGCAAACTTTGATAGGTATAGGACGCACCGTATAGAAGTTAGCGTCTATTGAAGTTTTATAACTGTTTGATTTGGGACTCAAGGGTAGCATAGCTATGAGGGATAGCTTAAATTGATACGAGGCTCGAGTACTTCATTGTCACAAAATTTCAAGGTTTTATGACGCTCCAGTAGAAAGTTACAAGCATTTCATTGTTGCAAACTTTTATAGGTATAGGACGCACCGTATAGAAGTTAGGGCCATTTCAAGTTTTATCAGTGTTTGATTTTGGAGTCAAGGGTAGCATAGCTATGAGCGATAACTTTAATTGACAAGAGGCAAGAGTACTTCATTGTCATAAAATTTCAAGGTTTTATGACGCTCCAGTAAAAAGTTACAAGCATTTGATTGTTGCAAACTTTGATAGGTATAGGACGCACCTTATAGAAGTTAGAGCCATTTGAAGTTTTATTAGTGATTGATCAGTGAGTCAAGGGTAGCATAGCTATGACCGATAACTTTAATTGACAAGAGGCACGAGTACTTTACTGTCACAAAATTTCAAGATTTTATGACGCTCCAGTAAAAAGTTACAAGCATTTGAATATTGCAAACTCTGATAGGTATAGGACGCACCGTATAGAAGTTAGGGCCATTTGAAGTTTTATCAGTGATTGATTTGGGGCTCAAGGGTAGAATAGCTATGAGCGATAACTTTAATTGACAAGAGGCACGAGTACTTCATTGTCACAAAATTTCAATATTTTATTACGCTCCAGTAAAACGTTACAAGTATTTGAATGTTGCAAACTTTGATAGGTGTAGGATGCATCGTATAGAAGTTAGGGCCATTTGAAGCTTTATCAGTGTTTGATTTGGAACTCAAGGGTAGCATAGCTATGAGCGATAGCTTAAACTGACAAGTGGCACAAGTACTTTATTGTAACAAAATTTCAAGACTTTATGACGCTCCAGTAAAAATTTACAAGCATTTGAATGTTGCATACTCTGATAGGTATAGGACGCACCGTATAGAAGTTAGGGACATTTGAAGTTTTATCAGTGATTGATTTGGGTCTCAAGGGTAGTATAGCTATGAGCGCTACCTTTAATTGACAAAAGGCACGAGTACTTTATTGTCACAAAATTTCAAGGTTTTATGACGCTCCAGTAAAAAGTTACAAGCATTTGAATAATGCAAACTTTGGTAGGTATATGATGCACCGTATAGAAGTTAGGGCCATTTGAAGTTTTATCAGATTTTGATTTGGGACTCAAGGGTAGTATAGCTATGAGCGATACCTTTATTTGACAAAAGGCACAAGTACTTTATTGTCACAAAAATTTCAAGGTTTTATGACGCTCCAGTAAAAAGTTACAAGCATTTGAATGTTGCAAACTTTGATAGGTATAGGATGCACCGTATAGAAGTTAGGGCCTATTGAAGTTTTATAACTGTACGATTTGGGACTCAAGGGTAGCATAGCTATGAGGGATGGCTTAAATTGATACGAGGCTCGAGTACTTCATTGTCACAAAATTTCAAGCTTTTATGATGCTCCAGTAAAAAGTTACAAGCATTTGAATAATGCAAACTTTGATAGGTATAGGACGCACCGTACAGATGTTAGTTCCATTTGAAGTTTTATCAGTGATTGATTTGGGGCTGAAGGGTAGCATAGCTATGAGCGAATCTTCAATTGACAAGAGGCACGCGTACTTTATTGTCACAAAATTTCAAGGTTTTATTACGCTCCAGTAAAAAGTTACAACCATTTGAATGTTGCAAACTTTGATAGGTATAGGTCACACCGTTATAGAAGTTAAGGCCATTTGAAGATTTATCAGTGATTTATTTTGGAGTCAATGGTAGCATAGCTATTAGCGATAACTTTCATTGACAAGAGGCACGAGTACTTCATTGTCACACAATTTCAAGGTTTTATGACGCTCCAGTAAAAAGTTGCAAGCATTTGATTGTTGCAAACTTTGATAGGTATAGGACGCACCGTATAGAAGTTAGGGCCATTTGAAGTTTTATCAGTGTTTGATTTGGGACTCAAGGGTAGCATAGCTATGAGCGGTACCTTTAATTGACAAAAGGCACGAGTACTTTATTGTCACAAAATTTCAAGGTTTTATGACGCTCCAGTAAAAGGTTACAAGCATTTGAATGCTGCAAACTTTGATTGGTATAGGACGCACCGTATAGAAGTTAGGGCCATTTTAAGTTTTATCAGTGATTTATTTTGGAGTCAAGGGTAGCTTAGCTATGAGCGATAAGTTTCATTTGCAAGAGGCACGCTCCAGTAAAAAGTTACAACCATTTGAATGTTGCAAACTTTGATAGGTATAGGTCACACCGTTATAGAAGTTAGGGCCATTTGAAGTTTTATCAGTGATTTATTTTGGAGTCAAGGGTAGCATAGCTATGAGCGATAACTTTCATTGACAAGAGGCACGAGTACTTCATTGTCACAAAATTTCAAGGTTTTATGACGCTCCAGTAAAAAGTTGCAAGCATTTGATTGTTGCAAACTTTGATAGGTATAGGACGCACCGTATAGAAGTTAGGGCCATTTGAAGCTTTATCAGTGTTTGATTTGGGACTCAAGGGTAGCATAGCTATGAGCCATAGCTTAAATTGACAAGAGGCACGAGTACTTCATTGTCACAAAATTTCAAGGTTTTATGACGCTCCAGTAAAAAGTTACAAGCATTTGAATGTTCCAAACTTTGATAGGTATAGGACGCACCGTATAGAAGTTAGGACCATTTGAAGTTTTATCAATGTTTTATTGTGGAGTTAAGGGAGCATAGCTATGACCGATAACTTTAATTGACAAGAGGCACGAGTACTTTATTTTCACAAAATTTCTAGGTTTTATTACGCTCCCGTAAAAAGTTACCAGCATTTGAATTTTGCAAACTTTGATAGGTATAGAATGCACCGTATAGAAGTTTGGGCCATTTGAAGTTTTATAACTGTTTGATTTGGGACTCAAGGGTAGCATAACTATGAGCGATAGCTTAAATTGAAAAGAGGCACGAGTACTTTATTGTCACAAAATTTCAATATTTTATTACGCTCCAGTAAAAAGTTACAAGTATTTGAATGTTGCAAACTTTGATAGGTGTAGGATGCATCGTATAGAAGTTAGGACCATTTGAAGTTTTATCAGTGTTTGATGTTGGAGTCAAGGGTAGCATAGCTATGAGCGATAGCTTAAGTTGACAAGAGGCACTAGTACTATATTGTCACAAAATTTCAAGATTTTATTACGCTCAAGTAAAAAGTTACAATCATTTGAATGTTGCAAACTTTGATAGGTATAGGACGCGCCGTACCGAAGTTAGGGCCATTTGAAGCTTTATCAGTGTTTGATTTGGGACTCAAGGGTAGCATAGCTATGAGCGATAGCTTAAATTGACAAGTGGCACAAGTACTTTATTGTAACAAAATTTCAAGATTTTATGACGCTCCAGTAAAAAGTTACAAGCATTTGAATGTTGCATGCTCTGATAGGTATAGGACGCACCGTATAGAAGTTAGGGACATTTGAAGTTTTATCAGTATTTGATTTCGGACTCAAGGGTAGTATAGCTATGAGCGATACCTTTAATTGACAAAAGGCACGAGTACTTTATTGTCACAAAATTTCAAGGTTTTATGACGCTCCAGTAAAAAGTTACAAGCATTTGAATGTTGCAAACTTTGATAGGTATAGGACGCACCGTATAGAAGTTAGGGCCTATTGAAGTTTTATAACTGTATGATTTGGGACTCAAGGGTAGCATAGCTATGAGGGATAGCTTAAATTGATAAGAGGCTCGAGTACTTCATTGTCACCAAATTTCAAGGTTTTATGATGCTCCAGTAAAAAGTTACAAGCATTTGAATAATGCAAAGTTTGATAGGTATAGGACGCACCGTACATAAGTTAGGGCCATTTGAAGTTTTATCAGTGATTGATTTGGGGCTGAAGGGTAGCGGAGCTATGAGCGATAACTTTAATTGACAAGAGGCACGAGTACTTTATTGTGACAAAATTTCAAGGGTTTATTACGCTCCAGTAAAAAGTTACAACCATTTGAATGTTGCAAACTTTGATAGGTATAGGTCACACCATATAGAAGTTAGGGCCATTTGAAGTTTTATTAGTGATTTTTTTTGGAGTCAAGGGTAGCATAGCTAATAGCGATAACTTTAATTGACAAGAGGCACGAGTACTTCATTGTCATAAAATTTCAAGGTTTTATGACGCTCCAGTAAAAAGTTACAAGCATTTGATTGTTGCAAACTTTGATAGGTATTGGACGCACCGTATAGAAGTTAGGGCCATTTAAAGTTTTATCAGTATTTGATTTGGGACTCAAAGGTAGCATAGCTATGCGCGATACCTTTAATTGAGAAAAGGCACGAGTACTCTATTGTCACAAAATTTCAAGGTTTTATGACGCTCCAGTAAAAAGTTACAAGCATTTGCATGTTGCAAACTTTGATAGGTATAGGGCGTACCTTATAGAAGTTAGAGCCATTTGAAGTTTTATTAGTGATTGATCTGTGAGTCAAGGGTAGCATAGCTATGACCGATAACTTTAATTGACAAGAGGCACGAGTACTTTACTGTCACAAAATTTCAAGATTTTATTACGCTCCCGTAAAAAGTTACATGCATTTGAATGTTGCAAACTTTGATAGGTATAGGTCACACCGTTATAGAAGTTAGGGCCATTTGAAGTTTTATCAGTGTTTTATTTTTTAGTCAAGAGTAGCATAGCTATGAGCGATAACTTTCATTGACAAGAGGCACGAGTACTTCATTGTCACAAAATTTCAAGGTTTTATGACGCTCCAGTAAAAAGTTGCAAGCATTTGATTGTTGCAAACTTTGATAGGTATAGGACGCACCGTATAGAAGTTAGGGCCATTTGAAGCTTTATCAGTGTTTGATTTGGGACTCAAGGGTAGCATAGCTATGAGCCATAGCTTAAATTGACAAGAGGCACGAGTACTTCATTGTCACAAAATTTCAAGGTTTTATGACGCTCCAGTAAAAAGTTACAAGCATTTGAATGTTGCATGCTCTGATAGGTATAGGACGCACCGTATAGAAGTTAGGGACATTTGAAGTTTTATCAGTATTTGATTTCGGACTCAAGGGTAGTATAGCTATGAGCGATACCTTTAATTGACAAAAGGCACGAGTACTTTATTGTCACAAAATTTCAAGGTTTTATGACGCTCCAGGAAAAAGTTACAAGCATTTGAATGTTGCAAACTTTGATAGGTATAGGACGCACCGTATAGAAGTTAGGGCCTATTGAAGTTTTATAACTGTATGATTTGGGACTCAAGGGTAGCATAGCTATGAGGGATACCTTAAATTGATAAGAGGCTCGAGTACTTCATTGTCACCAAATTTCAAGGTTTTATGATGCTCCAGTAAAAAGTTACAAGCATTTGAATAATGCAAACTTTGATAGGTATAGGACGCACCGTACATAAGTTAGGGCCATTTGAAGTTTTATCAGTGATTGATTTGGGGCTGAAGGGTAGCGGAGCTATGAGCGATAACTTTAATTGACAAGAGGCACGAGTACTTTATTGTGACAAAATTTCAAGGTTCTATGACGCTCCAGTAAAAAGTTGCAAGCATTTGATTGTTGCAAACTTTGATAGGTATAGGACGCACCGTATAGAATTTAGGGCCATTTGAAGTTTTATCAATGTTTTATTGTGGAGTTAAGGGAGCATAGCTATGACCGATCACTTTAATTGACAAGAGGCACGAGTATTTTTTTGTCACAAAATTTCTAGGTTTTATTACGCTCCCGTAAAAAGTTACCAGCATTTGAATGTTGCAAACTTTGATAGTTATAGAATGCACCGTATAGAAGTTAGGGCCATTTGAAGTTTTATAACTGTTTAATTTGGGACTCAAGGGTAGCATAGCTATGAGGGATAGCTTAAATTGATAAGAGGCTCGAGTACTTCATTGTCACCAAATTTCGAGGTTTTATGACGCTCCAGTAAAAAGTTACAAGCATTTCATTGTTGCAAACTTTGATAGGTATAGGATGCACCGTATAAAAGTTAGGGCCATTTGACGTTTTATCAGTGTCTGTTTTGGGACTCAAGAGTAGAATAGCTATGAGCGTTAGGTTAAATTGAAAATAGGCACGAGTACTTTATTGTCACAAAATTTCATTATTTTATTACGCTCTAGTAAAAAGTTACAAGCATTTGAATAATGCAAACTTTGATAGGTATAGGACGCACCGTACAGAAGTTAGGGTCATTTGAAGTTTTATCAGTGATTGATTTGGGGCTCAAGGGTAGCATAGCTATGAGCGATAACTTTAATTGACAAGAGGCACGAGTACTTTATTGTCACAAAATTTCAAGGTTTTATTACGCTCCAGTAAAAAGTTACAACCATTTGAATGTTGCAAACTTTGATAGGTATAGGTCACACCGTTATAGAAGTTAGGGCCATTTGAAGTTTTATCAGTGATTTATTTTGGAGTCAAGGGTAGCATAGCTATGAGCGATAACTTTCATTGACAAGAGGCAAGAGTACTTCATTTTCACAAAATTTCAAGGTTTTATGACGCTCCAGTAAAAAGTTGCAAGCATTTGATTGTTGCAAAATTTGATAGGTATAGGACGCACCGTATAGAAGTTAGGGCCATTTGAAGTTTTATCAGTGTTTGATTTGGGACTCAAGGGTAGCATAGCTATGAGCGATACCTTTAATTGACAAAAGGCACGAGTGCTTTATTGTCACAAAATTTCAAGATTTTATGACGCTCCAGTAAAAAGTTACAAGCATTTGAATGTTGCAAACTTTGATAGATATAGGACGCACCGTATAGAAGTTAGGGCCATTTGAAGTTTTATCAGTGATTTATTTTGGAGTCAAGGGTAGCATATTTATGAGCGATGACTTTCATTGACAAGAGGCACGAGTACTTCATTGTCACAAAATTTCAAGGTTTTATGACGCTCCAGTAAAAAGTTACAAGCATTTGAATGTTCCAAACTTTGATAGGTATAGGACGCACCGTATAGAATTTAGGGCCATTTGAAGTTTTATTAATGTTTTATTGTGGAGTTAAGGGAGCATAGCTATGACCGATAACTTTAATTGACAAGAGGCACGAGTACTTTATTGTCACAAAATTTCTAGGTTTTATTACGCTCCTGTAAAAAGTTACCAGCATTTGAATGTTGCAAACTTTGATAGTTATAGAATGAACCGTATAGAAGTTAGGGCCATTTGAAGTTTTATAGCTGTTTGATTTGGGACTCAAGGGTAGCATAGCTATGAGGGATAGCTTAAATTGATAAGAGGCTCGAGTACTTCATTGTCACCAAATTTCAAGGTTTTATGACGCTCCAGTAAAAAGTTACAAGCATTTCATTGTTGCAAACTTTGATAGGTATAGGATGCACCGTATAAAAGTTAGGGCCATTTGACGTTTTATCAGTGTCTGTTTTGGGACTCAAGGGTAGAATAGCTATGAGCGATAGCTTAAATTTAAAAGAGGCACGAGTACCTTATTGTCACAAAATTTCAAGATTTTATGACGCTCCAGTAAAAAGTTACAAGCATTTGAATGTTGCAAACTCTGATAGGTATAGGACGCACCGTATAGAAGTTAGGGCCATTTGAAGATTTATCAGTGATTGATTTGGGGTTCAAGGGTACAATAGCTATGAGCGATAACTTTAATTGACAAGAGGCACGAGTACTATATTATCACAAATGTTCAAGGTTTTATGACGGTCCAGTAAAAAGTTACAAGCATTTGAATGTTGCCAACTTTGGTAGGTATAGGACGCACCTTATAGAAGTTAAAGCCATTTGAAGTTTTATTAGTGATTGATCTGTGAGTCAAGGGTAGCATAGCTATGACCGATAACTTTAATTGACAAGAGGCACGAGTTCTTTACTGTCACAAAATTTCAAGATTTTATTACGCTCCCGTAAAAAGTTAGATGCATTTGAATGTTGCACACTTTGATAGGTGTAGAACGCACCGTATAGAAGTTAGAGCCATTTGAAGATTTATAACTGTTTGATTTGGGTCTCAAGGGTAGCACAGCTATAAGGGATAGCTTAAATTGATAAGAGGCTCGAGTACTTTATTGTCACCAAATTGAAAGATTTAATTACGCTCCAGTAAAATGTTACTAGCATTTGAATGTTGCAAACTCTGATAGGTATAGGAGGCACCCTATAGAAGTTAGGGTCATTTGAAGTTTTATTCGTGATTGATTTGGGGCTCAAGGGTAGCATAGCTATGAGCGATAACTTTAATTGACAAGAGGCACGAGTACTTTATTGTCAAAGAATTTCAAGGTTTTATGACGCTCCAGTAAAAGGTTACAACCATTTGAATGGTGCAAACTTTGATAGGTATAGGTCACACCGTTATAGACGTTAGGGCCATTTGAAGTTTTATCAGTGATTTATTTTGGAGTCAAGGGTAGCATAGCTATGAGCGATAACTTTAATTGACAAGATTCACGAGAACTTCATTGTCACAAAATTTCAAGGTTTTATGACGCTCCAGTAAAAAGTTACAAGCATTTGATTGTTGCAAACTTTGATAGGTATAGGACGTACCGTATAGCAGTTAGGGCCATTTGAAGTTTTATAAGTGTTTGTTTTGGGACTCAAGGGTAGCATAGCTATGAGCGATACCTTTAATTGCCAAAAGCTCCGAGAACTTTATTGTCACAAAATTTCAAGGTTTTATGATGCTCCAGTAAAAAGTTACAAGCATTTGAATGTTGCAAACTTTGATAGGTATAGGACGCACCGTATAGAATTTAGGGCCATTTGAAGTTTTATCAATGTGTTATTGTGGAGTAAAGGGTAGCATAGCTTTGAGCGATAACTTTAATTGACAAGAGGCACGAGTACTTTATTGTCACAAAATTTCTAGGTTTTATTACGCTCCCGTAAAAAGTTACCAGCATTTGAATGTTGCAAACTTTCATAGGTATAGAATGCACCGTATAGAAGTTAGCGCCATTTGAAATTTTATAACTGTTTGATTTGGGACTGAAGGGTAGCATAGCTATGAGGGATAGCTTAAATTGATAAGAGGCTCGAGTACTTCATTGTCACCAAATTTCAAGGTTTTATGACGCTCCAGTAAAAAGTTACAAGCATTTCATTGTTGCAAACTTTGATAGGTATATGTGGCAATGTATAAAAGTTAGGGCCATTTGACGTTTTATCAGTGTCTGTTTTGGGACTCAAGGGTAGAATAGCTATGAGCGATAGCTTAAATTGGCAAGAGGCACGAATACTTTATTGTCACAAAACTTCAAGATTTAATTACGCTCCAGTAAAAAGTTACAAGCATTTGACTGTTGCAAACTTTGATAGGTATAGGACGCACCGTATAGAAATTAGGGCCATTTGAAGTTTTATCAGTGTTTGAATTTGGAGGCAAGGGTAGCATAGCTATGAGCGATAGCTTAAATTGGCAAGAGGCACGAATACTTTATTGTCACAAAACTTCAAGATTTAATTACGCTCCAGTAAAAAGTTACAAGCATTTGATTGTTGCAAACTTTGATAGCTATAGGATGAGTTAGGGCCATTTGAAGTTTTATCAGTGTTTGTTTTGGGACTCAAGTCAAGCATAGCTATGAGCGATAGCTTAAATTGACAAGAGGCACGAGTACTTTATTGTAACAAAATTTCAAGATTTTATGACGCTCCAGTAAAAAGTTGCAAGCATTTGAATGTTGCAATCTCTGATATGTATAGCACCGTATAGAAGTTAGGGACATTTGAAGTTTTATCAGTGATTGATTTGGGGCTCAAGGGTACCGATAACTTTAATTGACAAGAGGCACGAGTAGTTTTATTGTCACAAAATATCAAGGTTTTATGACGCTCCAGTAAAAAGTTACAAGCATTTGAATGTTGCAAGCATTGATAGGTATAGGTCACACCGTATAGAAGTTAGGGCCATTTGAAGTTTTATCTGTGATTTTTTTGGACTCAAGGGTAGAATAGCTATGAGCGATAGCTTAAATTTAAAAGAGGCACGAGTACTTTATTGTCACAAAATTTCAAGATTTTATGACGCTCCAGTAAAAAGTTACAAGCATTTGATTATTGCAAACTTTGGTAGGTATAGGACGCACCGTATAGAAGTTAGGGCCTATTGAAGTTTTATAACTGTATGATTTGGGACTCAAGGGTAGCATAGCTATGAGGGATAGCTTAAATTGATAAGAGACTCGAGTACTTCATTGTCACCAAATTTCAAGGTATTATGATGCTCCAGTAAAAAGTTACAAGCATTTGAATAATGCAAACTTTGATAGGTATAGGACGCACCGTATAGAAGTTAGGGCCATGTGAAGCTCTATCAGTGTTTGATTTGGGACTCTAGGGTAGTATAGCTATGACAGATAGTTTAAATTGACAAGAGGCACGAGTACTTTATTGTCACAAAATTGAAAGATTTAATTATGCTCCAGTAAAATTTTAAAAGCATTTGAATGTTGCAACTCTGATAGGTATAGGACGCACCGTATAGAAGTTAGGGCCATTTTAAGTTTTATCATTGATTGATTTGGGGCTCAAGGGTAACATAGCTATGAGCGATAACTTTAATTGACAAGAGCCACGAGTACTTTATTGTAACAAAATTTCAAGATTTTATGACGCTCCAGTAAAAAGTTACAAGCATTTGAATGTTGCAATATCTGATATGTATAGCGCCGTATAGAAGTTAGGGACATTTGAAGTTTTATCAGTGATTGATTTGGGGCTCAAGGGTAGCATAGCTATGACCGATAACTTGAATTGACAAGAGGCACGAGTAGTTTATTGTCACAAAATATCAAGGTTTTATGACGCTCCAGTAAAAAGTTACAAGCATTTGAATGTTGCAAACATTGATAGGTATAGGTCACACCGTATAGAAGTTAGGGCCATTTGAAGTCTTATCAGTGATTTATTTTTGAGTCAAGGGTAGCATAGCTATGAGCGATAACTTTAATTGACAAGAGGCACGAGTACTACATTGTCAGAAAATTTCAATGTTTTATTACGCTCCAGTAAAAAGTTACAAGCATTTGATTGTTGCAAACTTTGGTAGGAATAGGACGCACCGTATAGAAATTAGGGCCTATTGAAGTTTTATAACTGTATGATTAGGGACTCAAGGGTAGCATAGCTATGAGGGATAGCTTAAATTGATAAGAGACTCGAGTACTTCATTGTCACTAAATTTCAAGGTTTTATGATGCTCCAGTAAAAAGTTACAAGCATTTGAATAATGCAAACTTTGATAGGTATAGGACCCACCGTATAGAAGTTAGGGCCATGTGAAATTTTATCAGTGTTTGATTTGGGACCCTAGGGTAGTATAGCTATGACAGATAGTTTAAATTGACAAGCGGCACGAGTACTTTATTGTCACAAAATTGAAAGATTTAATTACGCTCCAGTAAAATGTTAAAAGCTTTTGAATGTTCTGATAGGTATAGGACGCACCGTATAGAAGTTAGGGCCATTTGAAGTTTTATCATTGATTGATTTGGGGCTCAAGGGTAGCATAGCTATGAGCGATAACTTTAATTGACAAGAGCCACGAGTACTTTATTGTCACAAAATTTCAAGGTTTTATTACGCTCCAGTAAAAAGTTACAACCATTTGAATGTTGCAAACTTTGATAGGTATATGTCACACCGTTATAGAAGTTAGGGCCATTTGAAGTTTTATCAGTGATTTATTTTGGAGTCAAGGGTAGCATAGCTATGAGCGATAACTTTAATTGACAAGAGGCACGAGTACTTCATTGTCAATAAATTTCAAGGTTTTATGACGCTCCAGTAAAAAGTTACAAGCATTTGATTGTGTCAAACTTTGATAGGTATAGGACGCACCGTATAGAAGTTAGGGCCATTTGAAGTTTTATCAGTGTTTGATTTGGGACTCAAGGGTAGCATAGCTATGAGCGATACCTTTAATTGACAAAAGGCACGAGTACTTTATTGTCAGAAAATTTCAAGGTTTTATGACGCTCCAGTAAAAATTTACAAGCATTTGAATGTTGCAAACTTTGATAGGTATAGGACGAACCGTATAGAAGTTAGCGCCAATTGAAGTTTTATCAATGTTTGATTTTGGAGGCAAGGGTAGCATAGCTATGAGCGATAGCTTAAGTTGACAAGAGGCACGAATACTTTATTGTCACAAAATTTCAATATTTTATTCCGCTCCAGTAAAAAGTTACAAGTATTTGAATGTTGCAAACTTTGATAGGTAAAGGACGCGCCGTACCGAAGGTAGGGCCATTTGAAGCTTTATCAGTGTTTGATTTGGGACTCAAGGGTAGCATAGCTATGAGAGATAGCTTAAATTGGCAAGAGGCACGAATACTTTATTGTCACAAAACTTCAAGATTTAATTACGCTCCAGTAAAAAGTTACAAGCATTTGATTGTTGCAAACTTTGATAGCTATAGGATGAGTTAGGGCCATTTGAAGTTTTATCAGTGTTTGTTTTGGGACTCAAGTCAAGCATAGCTATGAGCGATAGCTTAAATTGACAAGAGGCACGAGTACTTTATTGTAACAAAATTTCAAGATTTTATGACGCTCCAGTAAAAAGTTGCAAGCATTTGAATGTTGCAATCTCTGATATGTATAGCACCGTATAGAAGTTAGGGACATTTGAAGTTTTATCAGTGATTGATTTGGGTCTCAAGGGTAGCATAGCTATGACCGATAACTTTAATTGACAAGAGGCACGAGTAGTTTTATTGTCACAAAATATCAAGGTTTTATGACGCTCCAGTAAAAAGTTACAAGCATTTGAATGTTGCAAGCATTGATAGGTATAGGTCACACCGTATAGAAGTTAGGGCCATTTGAAGTTTTATCTGTGATTTTTTTGGACTCAAGGGTAGAATAGCTATGAGCGATAGCTTAAATTTAAAAGAGGCACGAGTACTTTATTGTCACAAAATTTCAAGATTTTATGACGCTCCAGTAAAAAGTTACAAGCATTTGATTGTTGCAAACTTTGGTAGGTATAGGACGCACCGTATAGAAGTTAGGGCCTATTGAAGTTTTATAACTGTATGATTTGGGACTCAAGGGTAGCATAGCTATGAGGGATAGCTTAAATTGATAAGAGACTCGAGTACTTCATTGTCACCAAATTTCAAGGTTTTATGATGCTCCAGTAAAAAGTTACAAGCATTTGAATAATGCAAACTTTGATAGGTATAGGACGCACCGTATAGAAGTTAGGGCCATGTGAAGTTCTATCATTGTTTGATTTGGGACTCTAGGGTAGTAGAGCTATGACAGATAGTTTAAATTGACAAGAGGCACGAGTACTTTATTGTCACAAAATTGAAAGATTTAATTATGCTCCAGTAAAATTTTAAAAGCATTTGAATGTTGCAAACTCTGATAGGTATAGGACGCACCGTATAGAAGTTAGGGCCATTTGAAGTTTTATCATTGATTGATTTGGGGCTCAAGGGTAACATAGCTATGAGCGATAACTTTAATTGACAAGAGCCACGAGTACTTTATTGTAACAAAATTTCAAGATTTTATGACGCTCCAGTAAAAAGTTACAAGCATTTGAATGTTGCAATATCTGATATGTATAGCGCCGTATAGAAGTTAGGGACATTTGAAGTTTTATCAGTGATTGATTTGGGGCTCAAGGGTAGCATAGCTATGACCGATAACTTTAACTGACAAGAGGCACGAGTAGTTTATTGTCACAAAATATCAAGGTTTTATGACGCTCCAGTAAAAAGTTACAAGCATTTGAATGTTGCCAACATTGATAGGTATAGGTCACACCGTATAGAAGTTAGGGCCATTTGAAGTTTTATCAGTGATTTATTTTTGAGTCAAGGGTAGCATAGCTATGAGCGATAACTTTAATTGACAAGAGGCACGAGTACTACATTGTCAGAAAATTTCAATGTTTTATTACGCTCCAGTAAAAAGTTACAAGCATTTGATTGTTGCAAACTTTGGTAGGAATAGGACGCACCGTATAGAAGTTAGGGCCTATTGAAGTTTTATAACTGTATGATTAGGGACTCAAGGGTAGCATAGCTATGAGGGATAGCTTAAATTGATAAGAGACTCGAGTACTTCATTGTCACTAAATTTCAAGGTTTTATGATGCTCCAGTAAAAAGTTACAAGCATTTGAATAATGCAAACTTTGATAGGTATAGGACGCACCGTATAGAAGTTAGGGCCATGTGAAATTTTATCAGTGTTCGATTTGGGACTCTAGGGTAGTATAGCTATGACAGATAGTTTAAATTGACAAGCGGCACGAGTACTTTATTGTCACAAAATTGAAAGATTTAATTACGCTCCAGTAAAATGTTAAAAGCATTTGAATGTTCTGATAGGTATAGGACGCACCGTATAGAAGTTAGGGCCATTTGAAGTTTTATCATTGATTGATTTGGGGCTCAAGGGTAGCATAGCTATGAGCGATAACTTTAATTGACAAGAGCCACGAGTACTTTATTGTCACAAAATTTCAAGGTTTTATTACGCTCCAGTAAAAAGTTACAACCATTTGAATGTTGCAAACCTTGATAGGTATATGTCACACCGTTATAGAAGTTAGGGCCATTTGAAGTTTTATCAGTGATTTATTTTGGAGTCAAGGGTAGCATAGCTATGAGCGATAACTTTAATTGACAAGAGGCACGAGTACTTTATTGTCACAAAATTTCAAGGTTTTATGACGCTCCAGTAAAAAGTTACAAGCATTTGATTGTGTCAAACTTTGATAGGTATAGGACGCACCGTATAGAAGTTAGGGCCATTTGAAGTTTTATCAGTGTTTGATTTGGGACTCAAGGGTAGCATAGCTATGAGCGATACCTTTAATTGACAAAAGGCACGAGTACTTTATTGTCACAAAATTTCAAGGTTTTATGACGCTCCAGTAAAAATTTACAAGCATTTGAATGTTGCAAACTTTGATAGGTATAGGACGAACCGTATAGAAGTTAGCGCCAATTGAAGTTTTATCAATGTTTTATAGTGGAGTTAAGGGAGCATAGCTATGACCGATAACTTTCATTGACAAGAGGCACGAGTACTTTATTGTCACAAAATTTCTAGGTTTTATTACGCTCCCGTAAAAAGTTACCAGCATTTGAATGATGCAAACTTTGATAGTTTAAAATGCACCATATAGAAGTTAGGGCCATTTGAAGTTTTATAACTGTTTGATTTGGGACTCAAGGGTAACATAGCTATGAGGGATAGCTTAAATTGATAAGAGGCTCGAGTACTTCATTGTCACCAAATTTCAAGGTTTTATGACGCTCCAGTAAAAAGTTACAAGCATTTGAATAATGCAAACTTTGATAGGTATAGGACGCACCGTATAGAAGTTAGGGCCATATGAAGTTTTATCAGTGTTTGATTTGGGACTCTAGGGTAGCATAGCTATGACAGATAGTTTAAATTGACAAGAGGCACGAGTACTTTACTGTCACAAAATTGAAAGATTTAATTACGCTCCAGTAAAATGTTAAAAGCATTTGAATGTTGCAAACTCTGATAGGTATAGGACGCACCGTATATAAGTTAGGGCCATTTGAAGTTTTATCATTGATTGATTTGGGGCTCAAGGGTAGCATAGCTATGAGCGATATTTTTAATTGACAAGAGGCACGAGTACTTTATTGTCACAAAATTTCAAGGTTTTATTACGCTCCAGTAAAAAGTTACAACCATTTGAATGTTACAAACTTTGATAGGTATATGTCACACCGTTATAGAAGTTAGGGCCATTTGAAGTTTGATCAGTGTTTGATTTGGGACTCAAGGGTAGCATAGCTATGAGCGAGACCTTTAATTGACAAAAGGAACGAGTACTTTATTGTCACAAAATTTCAAGGTTTTATGACGCTCCAGTAAAAAGTTACAAGCATTTGAATGTTGCAAACTTTGATAGGTAAAGGACGCGCCGTACAGAAGTTAGGGCCATTTGAAGCTTTATCAGTGTTTGATTTGGGACTCAAGGGTAGCATAGCTATGAGCGATAGCTTAAATTGACAAGAGGCACGAATACTTTATTGTCACAAAACTTCAAGATTTAATTACGCCCCAGTAAAAAGTTACAAGCTTTTGATTGTAGCAAACTTTGATAGGTATAGGATGAGTTAGGGCCATTAGAAGTTTTATCAGTGTTTGTTTTGGGACTCAAGGCAAGCATAGCTATGAGCGATAGCTTAAATTGACAAGAGGCACGAGTACTTTACTGTAACAAAATTTCAAGATTTTATGACGCTCCACTAAAAAGTTACAAGCATTTGAATGTTGCAATCCCTGATAGGTATAAGACGCACCGTATAGAAATTAGGGACATTTGAAATTTTATCAGTGATTGATTTGTAGCTCAAGGGTAGCATAGCTATGACCGATAACTTTAATTGACAAGAGGCACGAGTACTTCATTGTCACAAAATTTCAATGTTTTATGACGCTCCAGTAAAAAGTTACAAGCATTTGATTGTTGCAAACTTTGGTAGGTATAGGACGCACCGTATAGAAGTTAGGGCCTATTGAAGTTTTATAACTGTATGATTTGGGACTCAAGGGTAGCATAGCTATGAGGGATAGCTTAAATTGATAAGAGACCCGAGTACTTCATTGTCACCAAATTTCAAGGTTTAATGATTCTCCAGTAAAAAGTTACAAGCATTTGAATAATGCAAACTTTGATAGGTATAGGACGCACCGTATAGAAGTTAGGGCCATGTGAAGTTTTATCAGTGTTTGATTTGGGACTAAAGGGTAGCATAGCTATGAGCGATACCTTTAATTGACAAAAGGCACGAGTACTTTATTGTCACAAAATTTCAAGGTTTTATGACGCTCCAGTAAAAAGTTTCAAGCATTTGAATGTTGCAAACTTTGATAGGTATAGGACGCACCGTATAGAAGTTAGGGCCAATTGAAGTTTTATCAATGTTTTATAGTGGAGTTAAGGGAGCATAGCTATGACCGATAACTTTAATTGACAAGAGTCACGAGTACTTTATTGTCACAAAATTTCTAGGTTTTATTACGCTCCCGTAAAAAGTTACCAGCATTTGAATGTTGCAAACTTTGATAGTTTAGAATGCACCGTATAGAAGTTAGGGCCATTTGAAGTTTTATAACTGTTTGGTTTGGGACTCAAGGGTAGCATAGCTATGAGGGATAGCTTAAATTGATAAGAGGCTCGAGTACTTCATTGTCAACAAATTTCAACGTTTTATGACGCTCCAATAAAAAGTTACAAGCATTTCATTGTTGCAAACTTTGATAGATATAGGATGTACCGTATAAAAGTTAGGGCCATTTGACGTTTTATCAGTGTCTGTTTTGGGACTCAAGGGTAGCAAAGTTATGAGCGATAGCTTAAATTGAAAAGAGGCACGAGTACTTTATTGTCAGAAAATTTCAATATTTTATTACGCTCCAGTTAAAAGTTACAAGTATTTGAATGTTGCAAACTTTAATAGGTGTAGGACGCACCGTATAGAAGTTAGGGCCATTTGAAGTTTTATCAGTGTTTGATTTTGGAGTCAAGGGTAGCATATGAGCGATAGCTTAAGTTGACACGAGGCACGAGTACTTTATTGTCACAAAATTTCAAGATTTTATGACGCTCCAGTAAAAAGTTACAAGCATTTGAATGTTGCAAACTCTGATAGGTATCGGACGCACCGTATAGAAGTTAGGGCAATTTGAAGTTTTATCAGTGATTGATTTGGGGCTCAAGGGTAGAATAGCTATGAGCGATAACTTTAATTGACAAGAGGCACGAGTACTTTATTGTCACAAATTTTCAAGGTTTTATGACGCTCCAGTAAAAAGTTACAAGCATTTGAATGTTGCAAACTTTGATAGATATAGGACGGACCATATAGAAGTTAGGGCCATTTGAAGTTTTATCTGTGATTTATTTTGGAGTCAAGGGTAGCATAGCTATGACCGAAAACTTTAATTGGCAAGATGCACGAGTACTTCATTGTCACAAAATTTCTAGGTTTTATTACGCTGCAGTAAAAAGTTACAAGCATTTGAATGTTGCAAACTTTGGTAGGTATAGAATGCACCATACAAAAGTTAGGGCCATTTGAAGTTTTATAACTGTTTGATTTGGGACTCAAGGGTAGCGTAGCTATAAGGGATAGCTTAAATTGATAAGAGGCTCGAGTACTTCATTGTCACCAAATTTCAATGTTTTATGACGCTCTTGTAAAAAGTTACAAGCATTTCGGTTTTGCAAACTTTGATCGGTATAGGATGCACCGTATAAAAGTTAGGGCCATTTAACGTTTTATCAGTGTCTGTTTTGGGACTCAAGGGTAGAATAGCTATGAGCGATAGCTTAAATTGAAAAGAGGCACGAGTACTTTATTGTCACAAAATTTCAATATTTTATTACGCTCCAGTAAAAAGTTACAAGTATTTGAATGTTGCAAACTTTGATAGGTATAGGACGCATCGTATAGAAGTTAGGGCCATTTGAAGTTTTATCAGTGTTTGATTTTGGAGTCAAGGGTAGCATAGCTATGAGCGATAGCTTAAGTTGACAAGAGGCCCTAGTACTCTATTGTCACAAAATTTCCAGATTTTATTACGCTCAAGTAAAAAGTTTTAACCATTTGAATGTTGCAAACTTTGATAGGTATAGGACCCGCCGTACCGAAGTTAGGGCCATTTGAAGCTTTATGAACGTTTTATAGTGGAGTTAAGGGAGCATATCTATGACCGATAAATTTAATTGACAAGAGGCACGAGTACTTCATTGTCAAAAATTTCAATGTTTTATGACGCTCCAGTAAAAAGTTACCAGCATTTGAATGTTGCAAACTTTCATAGTTTAGAATGCACCGCATAGAAGTTAGGGCCATTTGAAGCTTTATAACTGTTTGATTTGGGACTCAAGGGTAGCATAGCTGTGAGCGATACCTTTAATTGACAAAAGGCACGAGTACTTTATTGTCACAAAATTTCAAGGTTTTATGACGCTCCAGTAAAAAGTTACAAGCATTTGAATGTTGCAAACTTTGATAGGTATAGGACGCACCGTATAGAAGTTAGGGCCAATTGAAATTTTATCAATGTTTTATAGTGGAGTTAAGGGAGCATAGCTATGACAGATAGTTTAAATTGACAAGATTCACGAGTACTTTATTGTCACAAAATTGAAAGATTTAATTACGCTCCAGTAAAATGTTAAAAGCATTTGAATGTTGCAAACTCTGATAGGATAAGGACGCACCGTATAGAAGTTAGGGCCATTTGAAGTTTTATCATTGATTGATTTGGGGCTCAAGGGTAGCATAGCTATGAGCGATATTTTTAATTGACAAGAGGCACGAGTACTTTATTGTCACAAAATTTCAAGGTTTTATTACGCTCCAGTAAAAAGTTACAACCATTTGAATGTTGCAAACTTTGATAGGTATATGTCACACCGTTATAGAAGGTAGGGCCATTTGAAGTTTTATCAGTGATTTATTTTGGAGTCAAGGGTAGCATAGCTATGAGCGATAACTTTAATTGACAAGCGGCACGAGTACTTCATTGTCACAAAATTTCAAGGTTTTATGACGCTCCAGTAAAAAGTTACAAGCATTTGAATGTTGCAAACTTTGATAGGTAAAGGACGCGCCGTACCGAAGTTAGGGCCATTTGAAGCTTTATCAGTGTTTGACTTGGGACTCAAGGGTAGCATAGCTATGAGCGATAGCTTAAATTGACAAGAGGCACGAATACTTTATTGTCACAAAACTTCATGATTTAATTTCGCCCCAGTAAAAAGTTACAAGCTTTTGATTGTTGCAAACTTTGATAGGTATAGGATGAGTTAGGGCCATTTGAAGTTTTATCAGTGTTTGTTTTGGGACTCACGGCAAGCATAGCTATGAGCGATAGCTTAAATTGACAGGAGGCACGAGTACTTTACTGTAAGAAAATTTCAAGATTTTATGACGCTCCAGTAAAAAGTTACAAGCATTTGAATGTTGCAATCTCTGATAGGTATAAGACGCACCGTATAGAAGTTAGGGACATTTGAAGTTTTATCAGTGATTGATTTGGGGCTCAAGGGTAGCATAGCTATGACCGATAACTTTAATTGACAAGAGGCATGTTTAGTTTATTGTCACAAAATATCAAGGTTTTATGACGCTCCAGAAAAAGTTACAAGCATTTGAATGTTGCAAACATTGATAGGTATAGGTCACACCGTATAGAAGTTAGGGCCATTTGAAGTTTTATCAGTGATTTATTTTGGAGTCAAGGGTAGCATAGCTATGAGCGATAACTTTAATTGACAAGTGGCACGAGTACTTCATTGTCACAAAATTTCAATGTTTTATAACGCTCCAGTAAAAAGTTACAAGCATTTGATTGTTGCAAACTTTGGTAGGTATAGGACGCACCGTATAGAAGTTAGGGCCTATTGAAGTTTTATAACTGTATGATTTGGGACTCAAGGGTAGCATAGCTATGAGGGATAGCTTAAATTGATAAGAGGCTCGAGTACTTCATTGTCAACAAATTTCAACGTTTTATGACGCTCCAGTAAAAAGTTACAGGCATTTCATTGTTGCAAACTTTGATAGATATACGATGTACCGTATAAAAGTTAGGGCCATTTGACGTTTTATCAGTGTCTGTTTTGGGACTCAAGGGTAGCAAAGTTATGAGCGATAGCTTAAATTGAAAAGAGGCACGAGTACTTTATTGTCAGAAAATTTCAATATTTTATTACGCTCCAGTAAAAAGTTACAAGTATTTGAATGTTGCAAACTTTGATAGGTGTAGGACGCACCGTATAGAAGTTAGGGCCATGTGAAGTTTTATCAGTGTTTGATTTGGGACTCTAGGGTAGCATAGCTATGACAGATTGTTTAAATTGACAAGAGGCACGAGTACTTTATTGTCACAAAATTGAAAGATTTAATTACGCTCCAGTAAAAAGTTACAAGCATTTGAATGTTGCAAACTTTGATAGGTATAGGACGGACCGTATAGAAGTTAGGGCCATTTGAAGTTTTATCTGTGATTTATTTTGGACTCAAGGGTAGCATAGCTATGACCGATAACTTTAATTGACAAGAGGCACGAGTACTTCATTGTCACAAATTTTCTAGGTTTTATGACGCTCCAGTAAAAAGTTACAAGCATTTGATTGTGTCAAACTTTCATAGGTATAGGACGCACCGTATAGAAGTTAGGGCCAATTGAAGTTTTATCAATGTTTTATAGTGGAGTTAAGAGAGCATAGCTATGACCGATAACTTTAATTGACAAGAGGCACGAGTACTTTATTGTCACAAAATTTCTAGGTTTTATTACGCTATCGTAAAAAGTTACCAGCATTTGAATGTTGCAAACTTTGATAGTTTAGAATGCAGCGTATAGAAGTTAGGGCCATTTGAAGTTTTATAACTGTTTGGTTTGGGACTCAAGGGTAGCATAGCTATGAGGGATAGCTTAAATTGATAAGAGGCTCGAGTACTTCATTGTCAACAAATTTCAACGTTTTATGACGCTCCAGTAAAAAGTTACAGGCATTTCATTGTTGCAAACTTTGATAGATATAGGATGTACCGTATAAAAGTTAGGGCCATTTGACGTTTTATCAGTGTCTGTTTTGGGACTCAAGGGTAGCAAAGTTATGAGCGATAGCTTAAATTGAAAAGAGGCACGAGTACTTTATTGTCAGAAAATTTCAATATTTTATTACGCTCCAGTAAAAAGTTACAAGTATTTGAATGTTGCAAACTTTGATAGGTGTAGGACGCTCCGTATAGAAGTTAGGGCCATTTGAAGTTTTATCAGTGTTTGATTTTGGAGTCAAGGGTAGCATATGAGCGATAGCTTAAGTTGACACGAGGCACGAGTACTTTATTGTCACAAAATTTCAAGATTTTATGACGCTCCAGTAAAAAGTTACAAGCATTTGAATGTTGCAAACTCTGATAGGTATCGGACGCACCGTATAGAAGTTAGGGCAATTTGAAGTTTTATCAGTGATTGATTTGGGGCTCAAGGGTAGAATAGCTATGAGCGATAACTTTAATTGACAAGAGATGCACGAGTACTTTATTGTCACAAATTTTCAAGAGTTTATGACGCTCCAGTAAAAAGTTACAGGCATTTGAATGTTGCAAACTTTGAGAGATATAGGACGGACCATATAGAAGCTAGGGCCATTTGAAGTTTTATCTGTGATTTATTTTGGAGTCAAGGGTAGCATAGCTATGACCGAAAACTTTAATTGACAAAAGGCACGAGTACTTTATTGTCACAAAATTTCAAGATTTTATGACGCTCCAGTAAAAAGTTACAAGCATTTGAATGTTGCAAACTTTGATAGGTATAGGACGCACCGTATAGAAGTTAGGGCCAATTGAAATTTTATCAATGTTTTATAGTGGAGTTAAGGGAGCATAGCTATGACAGATAGTTTAAATTGACAAGAGGCACGAGTACTTTATTGTCACAAAATTGAAAGATTTAATTACGCTCCAGTAAAATGTTAAAAGCATTTGAATGTTGCAAACTCTGATAGGATAAGTACGCACCGTATAGAAGTTAGGGCCATTTGAAGTTTTATCATTGATTGATTTGGGGCTCAAGGGTAGCATAGCTATGAGCGATATTTTTAATTGACAAGAGGCACGAGTACTTTATTGTCACAAAATTTCAAGGTTTTATTACGCTCCAGTAAAAAGTTACAACCATTTGAATGTTGCAAACTTTGATAGGTATATGTCACACCGTTATAGAAGGTAGGGCCATTTGAAGTTTTATCAGTGATTTATTTTGGAGTCAAGGGTAGCATAGCTATGAGCGATAACTTTAATTGACAAGCGGCACGAGTACTTCATTGTCACAAAATTTCAATGTCTTATGACGCTCCAGTAAAAAGTTACAAGCATTTGATTGTGTCAAACTTTGATAGGTATAGGACGCACCGTAGAGAAGTTAGGGCCAGTTGAAGTTTTATCAGTGTTTGATTTGGGACTCAAGGGTAGCATAGCTGTGAGCGATACCTTTAATTGACAAAAGGCACGAGTACTTTATTGTCACAAAATTTCAAGGTTTTATGACGCTCCAGTAAAAAGTTACAAGCATTTGAATGTTGCAAACTTTGATAGGTATAGGACGCACCGTATAGAAGTTAGGGCCAATTGAAGTTTTATCAATGTTTTATAGTGGAGTTAAGGGAGCATAGCTATGACCGAAAACTTTAATTGACAAGAGGCATGAGTACTTCATTGTCACAAAATTTCAAGGTTTTATGACGCTCCAGTAAAAAGTTACAAGCATTTGAATGTTGCAAACTTTGATAGGTAAAGGACGCGCCGTACCGAAGTTAGGGCCATTTGAAGCTTTATCAGTGTTTGACTTGGGACTCAAGGGTAGCATAGCTATGAGCGATAGCTTAAATTGACAAGAGGCACGAATACTTTATTGTCACAAAACTTCATGATTTAATTTCGCCCCAGTAAAAAGTTACAAGCTTTTGATTGTTGCAAACTTTGATAGGTATAGGATGAGTTAGGGCCATTTGAAGTTTTATCAGTGTTTGTTTTGGGACTCAAGGCAAGCATAGCTATGAGCGATAGCTTAAATTGACAAGAGGCACGAGTACTTTACTGTAACAAAATTTCAAGATTTTATGACGCTCCAGTAAAAAGTTACAAGCATTTGAATGTTGCAATCTCTGATAGGTATAAGACGCACCGTATAGAAGTTAGGGACATTTGAAGTTTTATCAGTGATTGATTTGGGGCTCAAGGGTAGCATAGCTATGACCGATAACTTTAATTGACAAGAGGCACGTTTAGTTTATTGTCACAAAATATCAAGGTTTTATGACGCTCCAGTAAAAAGTTACAAGCATTTGAATGTTGCAAACATTGATAGGTATAGGTCACACCGTATAGAAGTTAGGGCCATTTGAAGTTTTATCAGTGATTTATTTTGGAGTCAAGGGTAGCATAGCTAAGAGCGATAACTTTAATTGACAAGTGGCACGAGTACTTCATTGTCACAAAATTTCAATGTTTTATAACGCTCCAGTAAAAAGTTACAAGCATTTGATTGTTGCAAACTTTGGTAAGTATAGGACGCACCGTATAGAAGTTAGGGCCTATTGAAGTTTTATAACTGTATGATTTGGGACTCAAGGGTAGCATAGCTATGAGGGATAGCTTAAATTGATAAGAGGCTCGAGTACTTCATTGTCAACAAATTTCAACGTTTTATGACGCTCCAGTAAAAAGTTACAGGCATTTCATTGTTGCAAACTTTGATAGATATAGGATGTACCGTATAAAAGTTAGGGCCATTTGACGTTTTATCAGTGTCTGTTTTGGGACTCAAGGGTAGCAAAGTTATGAGCGATAGCTTAAATTGAAAAGAGGCACGAGTACTTTATTGTCAGAAAATTTCAATATTTTATTACGCTCCAGTAAAAAGTTACAAGTATTTGAATGTTGCAAACTTTGATAGGTGTAGGACGCACCGTATAGAAGTTAGGGCCATGTGAAGTTTTATCAGTGTTTGATTTGGGACTCTAGGGTAGCATAGCTATGACAGATTGTTTAAATTGACAAGAGGCACGAGTACTTTATTGTCACAAAATTGAAAGATTTAATTACGCTCCAGTAAAAAGTTACAAGCATTTGAATGTTGCAAACTTTGATAGGTATAGGACGGACCGTATAGAAGTTAGGGCCATTTGAAGTTTTATCTGTGATTTATTTTGGAGTCAAGGGTAGCATAGCTATGACCGATAACTTTAATTGACAAGAGGCACGAGTACTTCATTGTCACAAATTTTCTAGGTTTTATGACGCTCCAGTAAAAAGTTACAAGCATTTGATTGTGTCAAACTTTCATAGGTATAGGATGCACCGTATAGAAGTTAGGGCCATTTGAAGTTTTATCAGTGTTTGATTTTGGAGTCAAGGGTAGCATATGAGCGATAGCTTAAGTTGACACGAGGCACGAGTACTTTATTGTCACAAAATTTCAAGATTTTATGACGCTCCAGTAAAAAGTTACAAGCATTTGAATGTTGCAAACTCTGATAGGTATCGGACGCACCGTATAGAAGTTAGGGCAATTTGAAGTTTTATCAGTGATTGATTTGGGGCTCAAGGGTAGAATAGCTATGAGCGATAACTTTAATTGACAAGAGATGCACGAGTACTTTATTGTCACAAATTTTCAAGGTTTTATGACGCTCCAGTAAAAAGTTACAGGCATTTGAATGTTGCAAACTTTGAGAGATATAGGACGGACCATATAGAAGCTAGGGCCATTTGAAGTTTTATCTGTGATTTATTTTGGAGTCAAGGGTAGCATAGCTATGACCGAAAACTTTAATTGGCAAGATGCACGAGTACTTTATTGTCACAAAATTTCTAGGTTTTATTACGCTGCAGTAAAAAGTTACAAGCATTTGAATGTTGCAAACTTTGATAGGTATAGAATGCACCGTACAAAAGTTAGGGCCATTTGAAGTTTTATAACTGTTTGATTTGGGACTCAAGGGTAGCGTAGCTATAAGGGATAGCTTAAATTGATAAGAGGCTCGAGTACTTCATTGTCACCGAATTTCAATGTTTTATGACGCTCTTGTAAAAAGTTACAAGCATTTCGTTGTTGCAAACTTTGATAGGTATAGGATGCACCGTATAAAAGTTAGGGCCATTTAACGTTTTATCAGTGTCTGTTTTGGCACTCAAGGGTAGAATAGCTATGAGCGATAGCTTAAATTGAAAAGAGGCAGGAGTACTTTATTGTCACAAAATTTTAATATTTTATTACGCTCCAGTAAAAAGTTACAAGTATTTGAATGTTGCAAACTTTGATAGGTATAGGACGCATCGTATAGAAGTTAGGGCCATTTGAAGTTTTATCAGTGGTTGATTTTGGAGTCAAGGGTAGCATAGCTATGAGCGATAGCTTAAGTTGACAAGAGGCCCTAGTACTCTATTGTCACAAAATTTCCAGATTTTATTACGCTCAAGTAAAAAGTTTTAATCATTTGAATGTTGCAAACTTTGATAGGTACAGAACCCGCCGTACCGAAGTTAGGGCCATTTGAAGCTTTATCAACGTTTTATAGTGGAGTTAAGGGAGCATATCTATGACCGATAACTTTAATTGACAAGAGGCACGAGTACTTCACTGTCACAAAATTTCAATGTTTTATGACGCTCCAGTAAAAAGTTACAAGAATTTGTATGTTGCAAACATTGATAGGTATAGCTCACACCGTATAGAAGTTAGGGCCAATTGAAGTTTTATCAATGTTTTATAGTGGAGTTAAGTGAGCATAGCTATGACCGATAACTTTAATTGACAAGAGGCACGAGTACTTCATTGTCACAAAATTTCAAGGTTTTATGACGCTCCAGTAAAAAGTTTTAATCATTTGAATGTTGCAAACTTTGATAGGTACAGGACCCGCCGTACCGAAGTTAGGGCCGTTTGAAGCTTTATCAACGTTTTATAGTGGAGTTAAGGGAGCATATCTATGACCGATAACTTTAATTGACAAGAGGCACGAGTACTTCATTGTCACAAAATTCCAGTAAAAAGTTACAAGCTTTTGATTGTTGCAAACTTTGATAGGTATAGGATGATTTAGGGCCATTTGAAGTTTTATCAGTGTTTGTTTTGGGACTCAAGGCAAGCATAGCGATGAGCGATAGCTTAAATTGACAAAAGGCACGATTACTTTATTGTCACAAAATTTCAAGATTTTATGACGCTCCAGTAAAAAGTTACAAGCATTTGAATGTTGCATACGCTGATAGGTCTAGGACGCACCGTATAGAAGTTAGGGACATTTGAAGTTTTATCAGTGATTGATTTGGGGTTCAAGGGTAGCATAGCTAAGACCGATAACTTTAATTGACAAGAGGCACGAGTAGTTTATTGTCACAAAATATCAAGGTTTTATGACGCTCCAGTAAAAAGTTACAAGAATTTGAATGTTGCAAACATTGATAGGTATAGCTCACACCGTATAGAAGTTAGGGCCATTTGAAGTTTTATCAGTGATTTATTTTGGAGTCAGGGTAGCATAGCTATGACCGATAACTTTAATTGACAAGAGGCACGAGTAGTTTATTGTCACAAAATATCAAGGCTTTATGACGCTGCAGTAAAAAGTTACAAGAATTTGAATGTTGCAAACTTTGATAGGTATAGGACGCACCGTATAGAAGTTAGGGCCAATTGAAGTTTTATCAACGTTTTATAGTGGAGTTAAGAGAGCATATCTATGACCGATAACTTTAATTGACAAGAGGCACGAGAGTTACGTTAATAAAACGCGGAGAGAACTTCGGTTCAACGTTGTTTTTATTACGGAGTTTATTTTAAAACTAAACTAACAATTTTAAATTACTTATGCCGAAACCTTAACTAACTTACTTAACATCGATTATTTGTTATCGCTGCTGTAGGCACAAAAGTATTTTCTAAAATTATGTAGGAGGGTAGAAAGAGAGGTAAACGTCTATAACCACCAATAAGCAGAGTGCAAAGCCGTAGCTGAACAAGTGCTAATGCACTGAGAATTGCAAACGTTGCATTTAGGGGTTGTTTGTGTCATTGCACTTCAGTTAATTTATGTCATTGTACTGATCGTACTGACTTTGCTTTTTGGAAGGTTTGTGTCATTGCCCTTCAGCTGATTTATGTCATTGTACTGATCGTACTGACTTTGCTCTTTGGGAAGTTTGTGTCGTTGCACTTGAGAATGGTCTCGAAATATAAAATGCATAAACGGCTTTGGTGGTCATTTGTGAGATTCATACTTGATATGATATCTCAGCTGACGTTTCGTGTTAGATTTAGGGTTCGCAGCAACTGCTGGCGTAACTCCTCCCCCCTTAGTTTGAGGACACTCCTGAGGCATCATATTTTTTATCTTTACTTGCAGGTTTTTGTGCTTACAGGTCAACGTTACAATAAATATTATTATGACAATTACAATTATTACTAAAGTGCTTCCAAATGCATATTTTTCGTGCTTGGAATATTTAATTTCACTGATTTCTTTCAGATTTTGAATTTTTTCTAGAATTAAGTTGTCAAATGTTATCTTTTTATTTGAATCCTTAATGCTTTCCAAATAATTTGGTATCGTGAAACTTTGTTTAAACTGTCTCTCTGCATTTTGTATTTTATTATTATTTATAATGATTGAACAGTTGTTGAAGTTAAATAAATAATTTCCATTTAAAATTAATTTACGTTCGTCACAAGTATTTGAGAAATTTGCTAAATGTTGGTTTTTTGCTAGTATAATTCCATTATTCAATTCTATAATTTCGGAAATGTTATTAAATATGTGCATGCAGTTCTTTTTCATTATACAGTTATTACATCTTCTTAAATTTTTAATATATCTGTCTCCAACATAATTGTATATCTCTTTTTCATATTTGACAATTTCTTGCGGTTCAAACATATATTCCCCAACTTTATCGATTATATGTCGGTCTATCCCGATTTGAACAGGGAATTCGACCTCACTATTCCAAGTCGAAGCGACTGGACCTCAGAAAACCGAATCGTCGGTGAAACAGTCGAAATCTACACCGACGGTTCCAAGCTTGGAGGTAGAGTCGGCAGCGGTATTTATTCCGACAAGCTGGACTTAAACATCTCCCTACGTCTCCCAGACCATTGCAGCGTTTTTCAAGCTGAGGTCATGGCCATTTACCACGCAGCCAAATGGATGCTGAGTAGTGATATCGGCGCAGTTGACGTATCTATCTTCTCAGACAGCCAGGCCGCCATTAAATCTCTTTTTGGCTCCACGGCCACATCAAGACTAGTTCATGAATGTCGAACATCTTTAAATGAGCTCGCAAGTTACTCTCGGGTGCACCTAGTCTGGGTTCCCGGACACAGCGAAATCCCGGGAAACTGCGAGGCGGACGAGCTTGCCAAGGCAGGCACGCTAATGCACGACATTCACCCCTCTGTAAACATCGGCATTCCACTGGCAACAGCCAAGCTCGAAGTCAAACGGAAATATCTGGCTGACGCCTACAAATCCTGGGCTAACGAGGAATCCTGCCACACGGCTAGACTAACTTGGGCAAGCATGGACAAAAACAGAACCAATCAACTTCTTCGACTTGATCGCGTATCACTGTCGACAACTGTGTCGGTTTTGACCGGCCACTGCATAATGGGACAGCACGCAGAAAGACTGGGCCTACCCTCAAATGACTTTTGCCGAGGCTGTGGCTTCGAGGAGGAGGACGAGACGGTTTTCCACCTCTTATGCCATCCTTGAGCTGAAGAAGAATTCGCACCTTTGGTGCCCCATTTCTTACAAGCCTGACAGAGCTGTCATCCATTAATATTAGGGAGATAGCCAGGTTCATCAAAGTATCAGGATGGTTTCCTGAAACATGACGGGGGAGTCGTGCAGGCGCTGTCCTTGCGCTGACTATCACCATCCCAAGTATGGGAACCTTTTTAGTCAGTGCTTGAACGGCGCCACACCGTGGTATCACAATGGGCCATTATGTGTGCTCAAGTGTGCTTTTGGCAAACTGGGCGGCCACTCCTACCTACCTACCTACCTAAACATATATTCTAAATTATGGTTATCTGCTATTGGCTACAGTAATATTCTTTGTAGAATAACAGTATCTTTTGGTATTCTTATAACAAATATAATATTTTTATTTTGGTCTAGAATTGTGCTTAATTTTATATTTTGTAACTTATCTAGGTCGATTTTGTATTCCTCTATTTCCTCGTTTGTTAGTAAATTGCTATGAATAGTGCCAAGTCTAGCAGATGCAATGTTGTCCTGTATATGGTCTATGTTATCTTGTAAAATTTGTATCTTTAATATGAAGTCTATATATAGTGTTTGTCTGTATAGTGTACTTGATTGACCACTTATGTCATTAAGTTTGTTCTGTATTAGTATTCTGTCTTTATCGATTGCGTTTTTCAATATGGAGAAGGTTTCGTTGAAGTTTTGGTTAATTTTTATCTGACTGTTAAGATTTTGTATAGCATTGTGATTGTTTGTATCAATTACGTTAAGGTGTCCTTCTATTTCTTGTCTGTCTTCATCATTCATTGTTCCATAAAGCCATTTTTGTGCAGTACCCATGAAATTAAATAGTCCACGTTTTTCTCTGTGTGGAATTAATGTATACATTTTGTTTCGGGTGTTATTTAATTGTATTTCTAAAGCAATCGATTTTTCTTGTAGGTTTGATTTTCTTATATTATTTTGTAAGTTGTCGACTATATCTAAGATTTCGTATGGATTTATAAAGTGTAGTATTGTATCGTAGTTTTTAACGAGAGCGACGTTGTCTATTGTTAGTTCGGTGTAGCCCAGGTTGGTTTCTATCTTCTCCATTAGCAGATGGGTGTGGCTTACGTTCGGTGTCCACAGTATCAGGAATAATATTAACATCCATTTTACCTGCAAATTTAGTTTCTCTTTTAATATTGGATGTATGTATATTTCGTATTGCTTTCTTAGTATATTTTGGTTCTTCCTTATGCCTCACACTTTTATAATTTTTGATGTAGCCTTCTGATCTATTTTTTGAATAGTGTTCTCTGTTTGTGTTGTGTTTAATTATGTACCTAGTTTTTTCTTTAATGGAATTTGTATAAATCTGACTTTTGTCACACTTCCCTTGTTGTACATTAATTGGTTTTTCCTTTATTGTTGAGTGGTAACTATTATTATACCATTCTATTGCCCTACACATTTTCCCTTTTATGCTAAGTTGCTTGTTTTCGATATTTAGAATTCTTATTCTCTCTGCTAATGTATTGTGTAGCCGTTCGATATCAGAGTTTCCTGTGTGGTTGTTTGCTTTTACTAAATGAAGTTCTATGTTCTCGTTTCGTAAGTAGTCTTTTACGTTCATACTTTTAAATTCATTATCTGTGATTAGTTTCTTAAAATGACCCTTTTGTGATCTGAGATCTCTTAGTTTTTCAATAATCGTTCTGTGATTTCTATCTTCAAGGTAATATGCGGTGGCAAACTTAGAGAATCTATCGATAAATGTAAAAAAATTAGCTTTTGAGTTTGTGTATATGTCCATATGTACTATTTGGTTAATGTCTGTTGGAGTCTCTGTCATTTTAAAATTTTCCTTGATAGGATTTCTATCATATTTTACGCGGTTGCAAGTATCGCAATTGTTTATGTATTTCTGAATCATATTTTTTAGGTTAGGGTAATATATATATTTTTTGAGGCTTTCATAATTTTCATTAATTCCAGTATGTCCTGTTTCGTATTTGTGGTATTTTTGTATTTGTTTGTAGGTTTCATCTTCATTGTCTATATCTTTTGCATAGTAGGCACATCTTACGAATTTTAAGTTATTTTCGGAAAGCTCTTTTGCTTTATGTTCAAATGTTTTAAAATCGTTGTCAGTTAACTCTGAGTAAACTCCTATTTTTCCATTTCCTGTGTGGTGCTTTAAAATATGAGATAAGTTACGTTGTAGGTCAGCTGCGCTTAAAAAAATTTTCATATTGCCATGTTTGATACTAAAGTCCTGTGTTTTGTCATTTGTAAGTATGATTTGTGTTTTAAATCTATTCACTACAGTATCTAATGTTGGTATATGGTTGTTAGGGTATTGTTTATCTGGATGTTCAATACCAGGTTCTTGACTGTGAAATTCTATTGTGTTGATTTCATTTGTGTCTGCATTAACTCGGCTTAAAAAATCTGCTACTTTATTATCGCCTCCTTTGATGTAATCCATGTTTATATTGTATTCTCCTAGTTTTAAAAACCATCTTTGCAATCGAGGATTAATGTATTTGCCTTTTGTTTTAGCATGTTACCATTTTAAGGGTTGGTGGTCTGTTGCCAGTTCAAAATTTACTCCATAAATGTATGGTCTGAAGTAATTGGTAGCCCACACGATTGCTAGTAATTCCTTTTCTGTGGTTGAGTAGTTTCGTTCATGATCGTTTAATGTTCTGCTAGCGTAGCAAATAGGGTGATTATTCTGTTGAAGGACAGCTCCTATAGCGAACATGCTAGCATCGGTAACTACTTTAAATTTTTTGTTAAAGTCAGGATATTTTAATATGGGTGCTTCCGTCAATATTAGTTTTAGTTTTTCAAAGGCATTTATATAGTTCGAGTCGTTTATGTTTATTTTGCTGTTTTTCTTGAGGTATTGAGTCATTGGTTGAGCTATTTTGGAATAATCTCGTATGAATTTGCGATAGTAGCCAGTTATTCCCAAAAATGATTTTATTTGTTTTGTTGTTCGAGGCAATCTAAGGTTTAAAATAGTTTTGATTTTCCTTGGATTAGGTTTGACGCCTTCGGGTGTCAGAACGTGTCCCAAATATTCGGTCTCTTTTGAAAAGAATTTGCATTTATCAAATTGAATTTTTAGGCTATGCGAACGTAGTTTCTCGAATATTTTCCTAATACTACTTACATGTTCGCCTATGGTTGTACTAAACACCAATATGTCGTCCATATATACTACGCAGATCTTGTTTATGAATTCCTGTAATACCGAATTCATAAGGCGTTGAAAAGTTGATGGGGCATTTTTCAGACCAAACGGCATTCGTACGTACTCATAATGTCCTAAAGGCGTGGAAAAAGCAGTTTTCTTCCTGTCCTCCTCTTTTCCCAAAATTTGGTGGAAGCCTTTTGCCAAGTCAAGGGATGTGAAATACTGAGCCCTGCCTAATTTATCCAAAATGTGGTCAATGTTGGGAATAGGAAACTTGTCATCGGTTGTTATTTCGTTCAGTTTCCTATAGTCGATCACTATGCGCCATTTTTTCTTTTCAGAGTAGTCAGTCTTCTTAGGTACAATCCATAGGGGACTATTATAAGGTGAATTACTTTCCTTTATAATACCTTGTTGGAGCATATCTGCAATTTGAGTAGATATCTCTTGCTCGTGGATTTGCGGGTACCTATATATTTTTGAATATATTGGCTGCTCATTTTTCGTGTTAATTTCGTGTTCGATTCCAGTAGTGTTTGTTAGATAGTCACCGTCTTTATAAAATAGGTCATTATAAGAGTTTATTAACTTCTTCAAATGCCTTGATTCTTCAGAATTCAAAGATTTGGTAAGTTGTGACATATCTTCGTCTCCGAAGCTGTTAGAATCTAATTGATGTATTTCTTCAAATTGAAATGGGCAAGCACTTATAAATTTTATTTTGTTGTTATTGATTAACAGCACTTCCTCTCTCATATCCACAACTGCTCCTAATGGTCTCAGAAGATTTTGGCCTAATATTGCGTCGAATTGTTTATTAAAAAATTTTGTAGTTTTCCAAACCATATTTGCATCTTCATTAAATTCACTAGGTAAAGCAGTTGTAATTTGCGTGTCAATCAGCGTTTGGTTGTTGAGTGAATTGAATTTTATTGATGCTGTTAGTTTTTCCCTCCTATATTGTGGTAATTTTCTGTCATCGAGTAAGGATGTTGATGATCCTGTATCTATGAGACACCTAATTGTGTCGTTGCCTATCGACAAGATTACTATAGGTAAGTACGTTTGTGAGGCGTTAAGGGAAAATTTACTTCATGATCCATGTGGTTTACGTTAGTGAACCTTGATTCTCTCCGATTATTGTATCCCTGTCTAGGATTATTTTGTGGTCTGTTTTGGCCATTATATTGTCTTTCATCGTGCTGTCGCGTTTGTCTTTGGTTATTTTGTACTTGGTTGTATTGTCTGTATTGTCCTGGATTATTTTGTCCGTGGTTGTATTGTGTGTATTGTCCTGGATTATTTTGTCCGTGGTTGTATTGTGTGTATTGTCCTCGAGAAAATGTACGCCTTCATTTGCGGGTTACCGTCCAGTAATGGTAACAACGTATCCACTTCTCGTAGAAATGAAGAAAGTGCATAATGTCCAGTCCCCGTGAACTCGTGTATCCTTTGCGCATCCTTCAGAAGGTCGTTCGGTGTTATGGTTGTTGGCAACGGTGGTGCTGGTTTCACTGCTGGCATTGTTTGTTGCATTGTTTGTACAGATTCCTCCTGCGACATCTCTAATCTGGTGTTGGTCTCTGCTTGTATGTCTTCTTCCTTGGACGGGAGTTCGAATTTTCTGGATCTAGTTTCTATTGGCATCGGTTTTGTTGGGTTTGCTGTGCCTCGGTTTAGCCTTGAAGATTCACTTGGTATTGACTTGAGAGTTTTTTATGTTAATTCTTGTTCACTGCACTTTCTTTAATGTAACACGATAATAAATTGATTTTGTGCGTTTGGTCTTAATAGATTTGTTTTTTTTCTGTTCTACAATATTTCTTAAGAAATGTTTTTCACAGTTAATAATTTTTTTTTTATTTTTGGTTCTTAATTATTTCTTCAGAAATAATTTCCACGACTGCGCCAGTTACGTTAATAAAACGCGGAGAGAACTTCGGTTCAACGTTGTTTTTATTACGGAGTTTATTTTAAAACTAAACTAACAATTTTAAATTACTTATGCCGAAACCTTAACTAACTTACTTAACATCGATTATTTGTTATCGCTGCTGTAGGCACAAAAGTATTTTCTAAAATTATGTAGGAGGGTAGAAAGAGAGGTAAACGTCTATAACCACCAATAAGCAGAGTGCAAAGCCGTAGCTGAACAAGTGCTAATGCACTGAGAATTGCAGACGTTGCATTTAGGGGTTGTTTGTGTCATTGCACTTCAGTTAATTTATGTCATTGTACTGATCGTACTGACTTAGCTTTTTGGAAGTTTTGTTTTCTTTGCACTTCAGCTGATTTATGTCATTGTACTGATCGTACTGACTTTGCTCTTTGGGAGGTTTGTGTCGTTGCACTTGAGAATGGTCTCGAAATATAAACTGCATAAACGGCTTTGGTATTCATTTGTGAGATTCATACTTGATAAGAATGATATCTCAGCTGACGTTTGGTGTTAGATTTAGGGTTCGCAGCAATTGCTGGCGTAACTCGAGTACTTCATTGTCACAAAATTTCAAAGTTTTATGACGCTCCAGTAAAAAGTTACCAGCATTTGAATGTTGCAAACTTTGATAGTTTAGAATGCACCGTATAGAAGTTAGGGCCATTTGAAGTTTTATAACTGTTTGATATGGGACTGAAGGGTAGCATAGGTATGAGGGATAGCTTAAATTGATAAGAGGCTCGAGTACTTCATTGTCACCAAATTTCAAGGTTTTATGACGCTCCAGTAAAAAGCTACAAGCAGTTCATTGTTGCAAACTTTGATAGGCATAGGATGCACCGTATAAAAGTTAGGGCCATTTGACGTTTTATCGGTGTCTGTTTTGGGACTCAAGTGTAGAATAGTTATGAGCGATAGCTTAAATTGAAAAGAGGCACGAGTAATTTATTGTTACAAAATTTCAAGATTTTATTACGCTCCAGTAAAAAGTTACATGTATTTGAATGTTGCAAACTTTGATAGGTGCAGGACGCGCCGTATAGAAGTTAGGGCCATTTGAAGTTTTATCAGTGTTTGATTTTGGAGTCAAGGGTAGCATAGCTATGAGCGATAGCTTAAGTTGACAAGAGGCACGAGTACTTTATTGTCACAAAATTTCATGATTTTATGACGCTCCAGGAAAAAGTTACAAGCATTTGAATGTTGCAAACTCTGATAGGTATTGGACGAACCGTATAGAAGTTAGGGCCATTTGAAGTTTTATCTGTGATTTATTTTGGAGTCAAGGGTAGCATAGCTATGACCGAAAACTTTAATTGGCAAGAGGCAAGAGTACTTTATTGTCACAAAATTTCTAGGTTTTATTACGCTCCAGTAAAAAGTTACAAGCATTTGAATGTTGCAAACTTTGATAGGTATAGAATGCACCGTATAAAAGTTTGGGCCATTTGAAGTTTTATAACTGTTTGATTTGGGACTCAAGGGTAGCGTAGCTATAAGGGATAGCTTAAATTGATAAGAGGCTCGAGTACTTCATTGTCACCAAATTTCAATGTTTTATGACGCTCCAGTAAAAAGTTACAAGCATTTCGTTGTTGCAAACTTTGATAGGTATAGGATGCACCGTATAAAAGTTAGGGCCATTTGACGTTTTATCAGTGTCTGTTTTGGGACTCAAGAGTAGAATAGCTATGAGCGATAGCTTAAATTGAAAAGAGGCACGAGTACTTCATTGTCACAAAATTTCAAGATTTAATGACGCTCCAGTAAAAAGTTACAAGCATTTGAATGTTGCAAACTTTGACAGGTATAGGACGCACCGTATAGAAATTAGGGCTTATTGAAGTTTTATAACTGTATGATTTGGGACTCAAGGGTAGCATAGCTATAAGGGATAGCTTAAATTGATAAGAGGCTCGAGTACTTCATTGTCATCAAATTTCAAGGTTTTATGATGCTCCAGTAAAAAGTTACAAGCATTTGAATAATGGAAACTTTGATAGGTATAGGACGCACCGTATAGAAGTTAGGGCTATTTGAAGTTTTATCAGTGTTTGATTTGGGACTCAAGGGTAGCATAGCTATGACCGATAGTTTAAATTGACAAGAGGCACGAGTACTTTATTGTGACAAAATTGAAAGATTTAATTACGCTCCAGTAAAATGTTACAAGCATTTGAATGTTGCAAACTCTGATAGGTATAGGACGCACCGTATAGAAGTTAGGGCCATTTGAAGTTTTATCAGTGATTGATTTGGGGCTCAAGGGTAGCATAGCTATGAGCCATAACTTTAATTGACAAGAGGCACGAGTACTTTATTGTCACAAAATTTCAAGGTTTTATTACGCTCCAGTAAAAAGTTACAACCATTTGAATGTTGCAAACTTTGATAGGTATAGGTCACACCGTTATAGAAGTTAGCGTCATTTGAAGTTTTATCAGTGATTTATTTTGGAGTCAAGGGTAGCATAGGTATGAGCGATAACTTTAATTGAGAAGAGGCACAAGTACTTCATTGTCACAAAATTTCAAGGTTTTATGACGCTCCAGTAAAAAGTTACAAGCATTTGATTGTTGCAAACTTTGATAGGTATAGGACGCACCGTATAGAAGTTAGGGCCATTTGAAGTTTTATCAGTGTTTGATTTGGGACTCAAGGGTAGCATAGCTATGAGCGATACTTTTAATTGACAAAAGGCACGAGTACTTTATTGTCACAAAATTTCAAGGTTCTATGACGCTCCAGTAAAAAAACTACAAGCATTTGAATGTTGCAAACTTTGATAGGTATAGGACGCACCGTATAGAAGTTAGGGCCATTTGAAGTTTTGTCAATATTTTATTGTGGAGTTAAGGGAGCATAGCTATGACCGATAACGTTAATTGGCAAGAGGCACGAGTACTTTATTGTCAAAAAATTTCTCGGTTTTATTACGCTCGCGTAAAAAGTTACAAGCATTTGAATGTTGCAAACTTTGATAGGTATAGAATGCACCGTATAGAGGTTAGGACCATTTGAAGTTTTATTACTTTTTGATTTGGGACTCAAGGGTAGCATAGCTATAAGGTATAGCTTAAATTGATAAGAGGCTCGAGTACTTCATTGTCACAAAATTTCAATGTTTTATGACGCTCCAGTAAAAAGTTACAAGCTTTTGATTGTTGCAAACTTTGGTAGGTATAGGACGCACCGTAGAGAAGTTAGGGCCATTTGAAGTTTTATAACTGTTTGATTTGGGACTCAAGGGTAGCATAGCTATGAGCGATAACTTTAATTGAAATAAGGCACGAGTAGTTTATTGTCACAAAATTTCTAGGTTTTATTACGCTCCAGTAAAAAGTTACAAGCATTTGAATGTTGCAAACTTTCATAGGTATAGGACGCACCGTATAGAAGTTAGGGCCTATTAAAGTTTTATAACTGTTTGATTTGGGACTCAAGGGTAGCATAGCTGTGACCGATAGTTTAAATTGACAAGAGGTACGAGTACTTTATTGTCACAAAATTCTAGGGTTTTATGACGCTCCAGTAAAAAGTTACAAGCATTTGAATGTTGCAAACTTTGATAGGTATAGGATGCATCGTATAAAAGTGAGGGCCATTTGACGTTTTATCAGTGTCTGTTTTAGGACTCAAGGGTAGAATAGCTATGAGCGATAGCTTAAATTGAAAAGAGGCACGAGTACTTTATTGTCACAAAATTTCAATATTTTATTACGCTCCAGTAAAAAGTTACAAGTATTTTAATGTTGCAAACTTTATAGGTGTAGGACGCACCGTATAGAAGTTAGGGCCATTTGAAGTTTTATCAGTGTTTGATTTTGGAGTCAAGGGTATCATAGCTATGAGCGATAGCTTAAGTTGACAAGAGGCACGAGTACTTTATTGCCACAAAATTTCAAGGTTTTATGACGCTCCAGTAAAAAGTTACAAGCATTTGAATGTTGCAAACTTTGATAGGTATAGGACGGACCGTATAGAAGTTAGAGCCATTGGAAGTTTTATCTGTGATTTATTTTGGAGTCAAGGGTAGCATAGCTATGACCGATAACTTTAATTGACAAGAGGCACGAGTACTTCATTGTCACAAAATTTCTAGGGCCATTTGATATGTTATACCTGTTTGATTTGGGACTCAAGGGTAGCATAGCTATGAAGGATAGCTTAAATTGATAAGAGGCTCGAGTACTTCATTGTCACCAAATTTCAAGGTTTTATGAAGCTCCAGTAAAAAGTTACAAGCATTTCATTGTTGCAAACTTTGATAGGTATAGGATGCAACGTATAAAAGTTAGGGCCATTTGACGTTTTATCAGTGTCTGTTTTGGGGCTCAAGGGTAGAATAGATATGAGCGGTAGCTTAAATTGAAAAGAGGCACGAGTACTTTATTGTCACAAAATTTCAATATTTTAATACGCTCCAGTAAAAAGTTACAAGTATTTGAATGTTGCAAACTTTGATAGGTGTAGGACGCACCGTATAGAAGTTAGGGCCATTTGAAGTTTTATCAATGTTTGCTTTTGGAGTCAAGGGTAGCATAGCTATGAGCGATAGCTTAAGTTGGCAAAAGGCACTAGTACTCTATTGTCACAAAATTTCAAGATTTTATTACGCTCAAGTAAAAAGTTACAAGCATTTGAATGTTGCAAATTTTGATAGGTATATGACGCGCCGTACCGAAGTTAGGGCCATTTGAAGTTTTATTAGTGTTTGATTTGGGACTCAAGGGTAGCATAGCTATGAGCGATAGCTTAAGTTGACAAGAGGCTCTAGTACTCTATTGTCACAAAATTTCAAGATTTTATTACACTCAAGTAAAAAGTTACAAGCATTTGAATGTTGCAGACTTTGATAAGTATAGGATGCACCGTATATAAGTTAGGGCCATTTGAAGTTTTATCAGAGTTTGTTTTGGGACTCAAGGGAAGCATAGCTATGAGCGATAGCTTAAATTGACTAGAGGCACGAGTACTTTATAGTCACAAAATTTCAAGATTTTTAGACGCTCCAATAAAAAGTTAGAAGCATTTGAATGTTGCAAACACTGATAGGTAAAGGACGCACCGTGTAGAAGTTATGGCCATTTTAAGTTTTTTTATCAGTGATTGATTTGGGGCTCAAGGGTAGCATAGCTATGAGCGATAACTTTAATTGACAAAATAATATTAACATCCATTTTACCTGCAAATTTAGTTTCTCTTTTAATATTGGATGTATGTATATTTCCTAGTGCTTTCTTAGTATATTTTGGTTCTTCCTTATGCCTCACACTTTTATAATTTTTGATGTAGCCTTCTGATCTATTTTCTGAATAGTGTTCTCTGTTTGTGTTGTGTTTAATTATGTACCTAGTTTTTTCTTTAATGGAATTTGTATAAATCTGACTTTTGTCACACTTCCCTTGTTGTACATTAATTGGTTTTTCCTTTATTGTTGAGTGGTAACTATTATTATACCATTCTATTGCCCTACACATTTTCTCTTTTATGCTAAGTTGCTTGTTTTCGATATTTAGAATTCTTGTTCTCTCTGCTAATGTATTGTGTAGCCGTTCGATATCAGAGTTTCCTGTGTGGTTGTTTGCTTTTACTAAATGAAGTTCTATGTTCTCGTTTCGTAAGTAGTCTTTTACGTTCATACTTTTAAAATCATTATCTGTGATTAGTTTCTTAAAATTACCCTTTTGTGATCTGAGATCTCTTAGTTTTTCAATAATCGTTCTGTGATTTCTATCTTCAAGGTAATATGCGGTGGCGAACTTAGAGAATCTATCGATAAATGTCAAAAAATTAGCTTTTGAGTTTGTGTATACGTCCATATGTACTATTTGGTTAATGTCTGTTGGAGTCTCTGTCATTTTAAAATTTTCCTTGATAGGATTTCTATCATATTTTACGCGGTTGCAAGTATCGCAATTGTTTATGTATTTCTGAATCATATTTTTTAGGTTAGGGTAATATATATATTTTTTGAGGCCTTCATAATTTTCATTAATTCCAGTATGTCCTGTTTCGTATTTGTGGTATTTTTGTATTTGTTTGTAGGTTTCATCTTCATTGTCCATATCTTTTGCATAGTAGGCACATCTTACGAATTTTAAGTTATTTTCGGAAAGCTCTTTTGCTTTATGTTCAAATGTTTTAAAATCGTTGTCAGTTAACTCTGAGTAAACTCCTATTTTTCCATTTCCTGTGTGGTGCTTTAAAATATGAGATAAGTTACGTTGTAGGTCAGCTGCGCTTAAAAAAATTTTCATATTGCCATGTTTGATACTAAAGTCCTGTGTTTTGTCATTTGTAAGTATGATTTGTGTTTTAAATCTATTCATTACAGTATCTAATGTTGGTATATGGTTGTTAGGGTATTGTTTATCTGGATGTTCAATACCAGGTTCTTGACTGTGAACTTCTATTGTGTTGATTTCATTTGTGTCTGCATTAACTCGGCTTAAAAAATCTGCTACTTTATTATCGCCTCCTTTGATGTAATCCATGTTTATATTGTATTCTCCTAGTTTTAAAAACCATCTTTGCAATCGAGGATTAATGTATTTGCCTTTTGTTTTAGCATGTTACCATTTTAAGGGTTGGTGGTCTGTTGCCAGTTCAAAATTTACTCCATAAATGTCTGAATTATGTCTGATAAATGGTCTGAAGTAATTGGTAGCCCACACGATTGCTAGTAATTCCTTTTCTGTGGTTGAGTAGTTTCGTTCATGATAGTTTAATGTTCTGCTAGCGTAGCAAATAGGGTGATTATTCTGTTGAAGAACAGCTCCTATAGCGAACATGCTAGCATCGGTAACTACTTTAAATTTTTTGTTAAAGTCAGGATATTTTAATATGGGTGCTTCCGTCAATATTAGTTTTAGTTTTTCAAAGGCATTTATATAGTTCGAGTCGTTTATGTTTATTTTGCTGTTTTTATTGAGGTATTGAGTCATTGGTTGAGCTATTTTGGAATAATCTCGTATGAATTTGCGACAGTAGCCAGTTATTCCCAAAAATGATTTTATTTGTTTTGTTGTTCGAGGCAATCTAAGGTTTAAAATAGTTTCGATTTTCCTTGGATTAGGTTTGACGCCTTCGGGTGTCAGAACGTGTCCCAAATATTCGGACTCTTTTGAAAAGAATTTGCATTTATCAAATTGAATTTTTAGGTTATGCGAACGTAGTTTCTCGAATATTTTCCTAATACTACTTACATGTTCGCCTATGGTTGTACTAAACACCAATATGTCGTCCATATATACTACGCAGATCTTGTTTATGAATTCCTGTAATACCGAATTCATAAGGCGTTGAAAAGTTGATGGGGCATTTTTCAGACCAAACGGCATTCGTACGTACTCATAATGTTCTAAAGGCGTGGAAAAAGCAGTTTTCTTCCTGTCCTCCTCTTTTACCAAAATTTGGTGGAAGCCTTTTGCCAAGTCAAGGGATGTGAAATACTGAACCCTGCCTAATTTATCCAAAATGTGGTCAATGTTGGGAATAGGAAACTTGTCATCGGTTGTTATTTCGTTCAGTTTCCTATAGTCGATCACTATGCGCCATTTTTTCTTTTCAGAGTAGTCAGTCTTCTTAGGTACAATCCATAGGGGACTATTATAAGGTGAATTACTTTCCTTTATAATACCTTGTTGGAGCATATCTGCAATTTGAGTAGATATCTCTTGCTCGTGGATTTGCGGGTACATATATATTTTTGAATATATTGGCTGCTCATTTTTCGTGTTAATTTCGTGTTCGATTCCAGTAGTGTTTGTTAGATAGTCACCGTCTTTATAAAATAGGTCATTATAAGAGTTTATTAACTTCTTCAAATGCCTTGATTCTTCAGAATTCAAAGATTTGGTAAGTTGTGACATATCTTCGTCTCCGAAGCTGTTAGAATCTAATTGATGTATTTCTTCAAATTGAAATGGGCAAGCACTTATAAATTTTATTTTGTTGTTATTGATTAACAGCACTTCCTCTCTCATATCCACAACTGCTCCTAATGGTCTCAGAAGATTTTGGCCTAATATTGCGTCGAATTGTTTATTAAAAAATTTTGTAGTTTTCCAAACCATATTTGCATCTTCATTAAATTCACTAGGTAAAGCAGTTGTAATTTGCGTGTCAATCAGCGTTTGGTTGTTGAGTGAATTGAATTTTATTGATGCTGTTAGTTTTTCCCTCCTATATTGTGGTAATTTTCTGTCATCGAGTAAGGATGTTGATGATCCTGTATCTATGAGACACCTAATTGTGTCGTTGCCTATCGACAAGATTACTATAGGTAAGTACGTTTGTGAGGCGTTAAGGGAAAATTTACTTCATGATCCATGTGGTTTACGTTAGTGAACCTTGATTCTCTCCGATTATTGTATCCCTGTCTAGGATTATTTTGTGGTCTGTTTTGGCCATTATATTGTCTTTCATCGTGCTGTCGCGTTTGTCTTTGGTTATTTTGTACTTGGTTGTATTGTCTGTATTGTCCTGGATTATTTTGTCCGTGGTTGTATTGTGTGTATTGTCCTGGATTATTTTGTCCGTGGTTGTATTGTGTGTATTGTCCTCGAGAAAATGTACGCCTTCATTTGCGGGTTACCGTCCAGTAATGGTAACAACGTATCCACTTCTCGTAGAAATGAAGAAAGGGCATAATGTCCAGTCCCCGTGAACTCGTGTATCCTTTGCGCATCCTTCAGAAGATCGTTAGGTGTTATGGTTGTTGGCAACGGTGGTGCTGGTCTCACTGCTGGTATTGTTTGTTGCATTGTTTGTACAGATTCCTCCTGCGACATCTCTAATCTGGTGTTGGTCTCTGCTTGTATGTCTTCTTCCTTGGACGGGAGTTCGAATTTTCTGGATCTAGTTTCTATTGCCATCGGTTTTGTTGGGTTTGCTGTGCCTCGGTTTAGCCTTGAAGATTCACTTGGTATTGACTTGAGAGTTTTTTATGTTAATTCTTGTTCACTGCACTTTCTTTAATGTAACACGATAATAAATTGATTTTGTGCGTTTGGTCTTAATAGATTTGTTTTTTTTTCTGTTCTACAATATTTCTTAAGAAATGTTTTTCACAGTTAATATATTTTTTTTTATTTTTGGTTCTTAATTATTTCTTCAGAAATAATTTCCACGACTGCGCCAGTTACGTTAATAAAACGCGGAGAGAACTTCGGTTCAACGTTGTTTTTATTACGGAGTTTATTTTAAAACTAAACTAACAATTTTAAATTACTTATGCCGAAACCTTAACTAACTGACTTAACATCGATTATTTGTTATCGCTGCTGTAGGCACAAAAGTATTTTCTAAAATTATGTAGGAGGGTAGAAAGAGAGGTAAACGTCTATAACCACCAATAAGCAGAGTGCAAAGCCGTAGCTGAACAAGTGCTAATGCACTGAGAATTGCAGACGTTGCATTTAGGGGTTGTTTGTGTCATTGCACTTCAGTTAATTTATGTCATTGTACTGATCGTACTGACTTTGCTTTTTGGAAGGTTTGTTTTCTTTGCACTTCAGCTGATTTATGTCATTGTACTGATCGTACTGACTTTGCTCTTTGGGAGGTTTGTGTCGTTGAACTTGAGAATGGTCTCGAAATATAAAATGCATAAACGGCTTTGGTGGTCATTTGTGAGATTCATACTTGATAAGAATGATATCTCAGCTGACGTTTGGTGTTAGATTTAGGGTTCGCAGCAACTGCTGGCGTAACTCGAGTACTTCCTTGTCACAAAATTTCAAAGTTTTATGACGCTCCAGTAAAAAGTTACCAGCATTTGAATGTTGCAAACTTTGATAGTTTAGAATGCACCGTATAGAAGTTAGGGCCATTTGAAGTTTTATAACTGTTTGATATGGGACTGAAGGGTAGCATAGGTATGAGGGATAGCTTAAATTGATAAGAGGCTCGAGTACTTCATTGTCACCAAATTTCAAGGTTTTATGACGCTCCAGTAAAAAGCTACAAGCAGTTCATTGTTGCAAACTTTGATAGGTATAGGATGCACCGTATAAAAGTTAGGGCCATTTGACGTTTTATCGGTGTCTGTTTTGGGACTCAAGTGTAGAATAGTTATGAGCGATAGCTTAAATTAAAAAGAGGCACGAGTAATTTATTGTTACAAAATTTCAAGATTTTATTACGCTCCAGTAAAAAGTTACAAGTATTTGAATGTTGCAAACTTTGATAGGTGTAGGACGCGCCGTATAGAAGTTAGGGCCATATGAAGTTTTATCAGTGTTTGATTTTGGAGTCAAGGGTAGCATAGCTATTTGCGATAGCTTAAGTTGACAAGAGGCACGAGTACTTTATTGTCACAAAATTTCAAGATTTTATGACGCTCCAGGAAAAAGTTACAAGCATTTGAATGTTGCAAACTCTGATAGGTATCGGACGAACCGTATAGAAGTTAGGGCCATTTGAAGTTTTATCTGTGATTTATTTTGGAGTCAAGGGTAGCATAGCTATGACCGAAAACTTTAATTGGCAAGAGGCAAGAGTACTTTATTGTCACAAAATTTCTAGGTTTTATTACGCTCCAGTAAAAAGTTACAAGCATTTGAATGTTGCAAACTTTGATAGGTATAGAATGCACCGTATAAAAGTTTGGGCCATTTGAAGTTTTATACCTGTTTGATTTGGGACTCAAGGGTAGCGTAGCTATAAGGGATAGCTTAAATTGATAAGAGGCTCGAGTACTTCATTGTCACCAAATTTCAATGTTTTATGACGCTCCAGTAAAAAGTTACAAGGATTTCGTTGTTGCAAACTTTGATAGGTATAGGATGCACCGTATAAAAGTTAGGGCCATTTTACGTTTTATCAGTGTCTGTTTTGGGACTCAAGAGTAGAATAGCTATGAGCTATAGCTTAAATTGAAAAGAGGCACGAGCACTTTATTGTCACAAAATTTCAATATTTTATTACGCTCCAGTAAAAATTTACAGGTATTTGAATGTTGCAAACTTTGATAGGTGTAGGACGCATCGTATAGAAGTAAGGGCCATTTGAAGTTTTATCAGTGTTTGATTTGGGACTCAAGGGTAGCATAGCTATGACCGATAGTTTAAATTGACAAGAGGCACGAGTACTTTATTGTGACAAAATTGAAAGATTTAATTACGCTCCAGTAAAATGTTACAAGCATTTGAATGTTGCAAACTCTGATAGGTATAGGACGCACCGTATAGAAGTTAGGGCCATTTAAAATTTTATCAGTGATTGATTTGGGGCTCAAGGGTAGCATAGCTATGAGCAATAACTTTAATTGACAAGAGGCACGAGTACTTTATTGTCACAAAATTTCAAGGTTTTATTACGCTCCAGTAAAAAGTTACAACTATTTGAATGTTGCAAACTTTGATAGGTATAGTTCACACCGTTATAGAAGTTAGGGCCATTTGAAGTTTCATCAGTGATTTATTTTGGAGTCAAGGGTAGCATAGGTATGAGTGATAACTTTAATTGAGAAGAGGCACGAGTACTTCATTGTCACAAAATTTCAAGGTTTTATGACGCTCCAGTAAAAAGTTACAAGCATTTGATTGTTGCAAACTTTGATAGGTATAGGACGCACCGTATAGAAGTTAGGGCCATTTGAAGTTTTATCACTGTTTGATTTGGGACTCAAGGATAGCATAGCTATGAGCGATACTTTTAATTGACAAAAGGCACGAGTACTTTATTGTCACAAAATTTCAAGGTTCTATGACGCTCCAGTAAAAAATTACAAGCATTTGAATGTTGCAAACTTTGATAGGTATAGGACGCACCGTATAGAAGTTAGGGCCATTTGAAGTTTTGTCAATGTTTTATTGTGGAGTTAAGGGAGCATAGCTATGACCGATAACTTTAATTGGCAAGAGGCACGAGTACTTTATTGTCAAAAAATTTCTCGATTTTATTACGCTCGCGTAAAAAGTTACAAGCATTTGAATGTTGCAAACTTTGATAGGTATAGAATGCACCGTATAGAGGTTAGGGCCATTTGAAGTTTTATTACTTTTTGATTTGGGACTCAAGGGTAGCATAGCTATTAGGTATAGCTTAAATTGATAAGAGGTTCGAGTACTTCATTGTCACAAAATTTCAATGTTTTATGACGCTCCAGAAAAAAGTTACAAGCTTTTGATTGTTGCAAACTTTGGTAGGTATAGGACGCACCGTAGAGAAGTTAGGGCCATTTGAAGTTTTATAACTGTTTGATTTGGGACTCAAGGGTAGCATAGCTATGAGCGATAACTTTAATTGAAATAAGGCACGAGTAGTTTATTGTCACAAAATTTCTAGGTTTTATTACGCTCCAGTAAAAACTTACAAGCATTTGAATGTTGCAAACTTTGATAGGTATAGGACGCACCGTATAGAAGTTAGGGCCTATTAAAGTTTTATAACTGTTTGATTTGGGACTCAAGGGTAGCATAGCTATGAGGGATAGCTTAAATTGATAAGAGGCTCGAGTACTTCATTGTCACCAAATTTCAAGGTTTTATAATGCTCCAGTAAAAAGTTACAACCATTTAAATGTTGCAAACTTTGATAGGTATAGGACGCACCGTATAGAAGTTAGGGACATTTGAAGTTTTATCAGTGTTTGATTTGGGACTCAAGGGTAGCATAGCTGTGACCGATAGTTTAAATTGACAAGAGGTACGAGTACTTTATTGTCACAAAATTCTAGGGTTTTATGACGCTCCAGTAAAAAGTTACAAGCATTTGAATGTTGCAAACTTTGATAAGTATAGGACGCACCGTATAGAAGTTAGGGCCATTTGAAGTTTTATCAGTGATTTATTTTGGAGTCAAGGGTAGCATAGCTAAGAGCGATAACTTTAATTGACAAGAGGCACGAGTACTTCATTGTCAAAAAATTTCAAGGTTTTATGACGCTCCAGTAAAAAGTTACAAGCATTTGATTGTTGCAAACTTTGATAGGTATAGGATGCACCGTATAGAAGTTAGGCCATTTGAAGTTTTATCAGTGTTTGATTTTGGACTCAAGGGTAGCATAGCTATGAGCGATACCTTTAATTGACAAAAGGCACGAGTACTTCATTGTCACAAAATTCTAGGGTTTTATGACGCTGCAGTAAAAAGTTACAAGCATTTCATTGTTGCAAACTTTGATAGGTATAGGATGCACTGTATAAAAGTTAGGGCCATTTGACGTTTTATCAGTGTCTGTTTTGGGACTCAAGGGTAGAATAGCTATGAACGATAGCTTAAATTGATAAGAGGTTCGAGTACTTCATTGTCACAAAATTTCAATGTTTTATGACGCTCCAGAAAAAAGTTACAAGCTTTTGATTGTTGCAAACTTTGGTAGGTATAGGACGCACCGTAGAGAAGTTAGGGCCATTTGAAGTTTTATAACTGTTTGATTTGGGACTCAAGGGTAGCATAGCTATGAGCGATAACTTTAATTGAAATAAGGCACGAGTAGTTTATTGTCACAAAATTTCTAGGTTTTATTACGCTCCAGTAAAAACTTACAAGCATTTGAATGTTGCAAACTTTGATAGGTATAGGACGCACCGTATAGAAGTTAGGGCCTATTAAAGTTTTATAACTGTTTGATTTGGGACTCAAGGGTAGCATAGCTATGAGGGATAGCTTAAATTGATAAGAGGCTCGAGTACTTCATTGTCACCAAATTTCAAGGTTTTATAATGCTCCAGTAAAAAGTTACAACCATTTAAATGTTGCAAACTTTGATAGGTATAGGACGCACCGTATAGAAGTTAGGGACATTTGAAGTTTTATCAGTGTTTGATTTGGGACTCAAGGGTAGCATAGCTGTGACCGATAGTTTAAATTGACAAGAGGTACGAGTACTTTATTGTCACAAAATTCTAGGGTTTTATGACGCTCCAGTAAAAAGTTACAAGCATTTGAATGTTGCAAACTTTGATAAGTATAGGACGCACCGTATAGAAGTTAGGGCCATTTGAAGTTTTATCAGTGATTTATTTTGGAGTCAAGGGTAGCATAGCTAAGAGCGATAACTTTAATTGACAAGAGGCACGAGTACTTCATTGTCAAAAAATTTCAAGGTTTTATGACGCTCCAGTAAAAAGTTACAAGCATTTGATTGTTGCAAACTTTGATAGGTATAGGATGCACCGTATAGAAGTTAGGCCATTTGAAGTTTTATCAGTGTTTGATTTTGGACTCAAGGGTAGCATAGCTATGAGCGATACCTTTAATTGACAAAAGGCACGAGTACTTCATTGTCACAAAATTCTAGGGTTTTATGACGCTGCAGTAAAAAGTTACAAGCATTTCATTGTTGCAAACTTTGATAGGTATAGGATGCACTGTATAAAAGTTAGGGCCATTTGACGTTTTATCAGTGTCTGTTTTGGGACTCAAGGGTAGAATAGCTATGAACGATAGCTTGAATTGAAAAGAGGCACGAGTACTTTATTGTCACAAAATTTCAATATTTTATTACGCTCCAGTAAAAATTTACAAGTATTTGAATGTTGCAAACTTTATAGGTGTAGGACGCACCGTATAGAAGTTAGGGCCATTTGAAGTTTTATCAGCGTTTGATTTTGGAGTCAAGGGTAGCATAGCTATGACCGATAACTTTAATTGGCAAGAGGTACGAGTACTTTATTGTCACAAAATTTATAGGTTTTATTACTCTCCCGTAAAAAGTTACAAGCATTTGAATGTTGCAAACTTTGATAGGTATAGAATGCACCGTATAGAAATTAGGGCCATTTGAAGTTTTATAACTGTTTGATTTGGGACTCAAGGGTAGCATAGCTATGAGGGATAGCTTAAATTGATAAGAGGCTCGAGTACTTCATTGTCACCAAATTTCACGGTTTTATGACGCTCCAGTAAAAAGTTACTTGCATTTCATTGTTGCAAACTTTGATAGGTATAGGATGCGCCGTATAAAAGTTAGGGCCATTTGAAGTTTTATCAGTGTTTGTTTTGGGACTCAAGGCAAGTATAGCTATGAGCGATAGCTTAAATTGACAAGAGGCACGAGTACTTTATTATAACAAAATTTCAAGATTTTATGACGCTCCAGTAAAAAGTTACAAGCATTTGAATGTTGCAAACTCTGATAGGTATAGGACGCTCCGTATAGAAGTTAGGGCCATTTGAAGTTTTATCAGTGATTGATTTGGGGCTCAAGGGTAGCATAGATATGACCGATAACTTTAATTGACAAGAGGCACGAGTAGTTTATTGTCACAAAATTTCAAGGCTTTATGACGCTCCAGTAAAAAGTTACAAGCATTTGAATGTTGCAAACATTGATAGGTATAGGTCACACCGTATAGAAGTTAGGGCCATTTGAAATTTTATCAGTGATTTATTTTTGGGTCAAGGGTAGCATAGCTATGAGCGATAACTTTAATTGACAAGAGGCACGAGTACTTCATTGTCACCAAATTGCAAGGTTTTATGATGCTCCAGTAAAAAGTTACAAGCATTTGAATAATGCAAACTTTGATAGGTATAGGACGCACCGTATAGAAGATAGGCCCATTTGAAGTTTTATCAGTGTTTGATTTGGGACTCAAGGGTAGCATAGGTATGACCGATAGTTTAAATTGACAAGAGACACGAGTACTTTATTGTCACAAAATTGAAAGATTTAATTACGCTCCAGTAAAATGTTACAAGCATTTGAATGTTGCAAACTCTGTTAGGTGTAGGACGCACCGTATAGAAGGCCATTTGAAGTTTTATCAGTGATTGATTTGGGGCTCAAGGGTAGCATAGCTATGAGCGATAACTATAATTGACAAGACACACGAGTACTTTATTGCCACAAAATTTCAAGGTTTTATGACGCTCCAGTAAAAAGTTACAAGCATTTGAATGTTGCAAACTTTGATAGGTATAGGACACACCGTTTAGAAGTTAGGGCCATTTGAAGTTTTATCAGTGATTTATTTTGGAGTCAAGGGTAGCATAGCTATGAGCGATAACTTTAATTGACAAGAGGCACGAGTACTTCATTGTCACAAAATTTCAAGGTTTTATGACGCTCCAGTAAAAAGTTACAAGCATTTGAATGTTGCAAACTTTGATAGGTATAGGACGGACCGTATAGAAGTTAGAGCCATTGGAAGTTTTATCTGTGATTTATTTTGGAGTCAAGGGTAGCATAGCTATGACCGATAACTTTAATTGACAAGAGGCACGAGTACTTCATTGTCACAAAATTTCTAGGGCCATTTGATATGTTTTAACTGTTTGATTTGGGACTCAAGGGTAGCATAGCTATGAGGGATAGGTTAAGTTGGCAAAAGGCACTAGTACTCTATTGTCACAAAATTTCAAGATTTTATTACGCTCAAGTAAAAAGTTACAAGCATTTGAATGTTGCAAATTTTGATAGGTATATGACGCGCCGTACCGAAGTTAGGGCCAGTTGAAGTTTTATCAGTGTTTGATTTGGGACTCAAGGGTAGCATAGCTATGAGCGATAGCTTAAATTGACAAGAGGCACGAGTACTTTAGTGTCACAAAATTTCAAGATTTAATTACGCTCCAGTCAAAAGTTACAAGCATTTGAATGTTGCAAACGTTGATAGTTATAGGTCACACCGTATAGAGGTTAGGGCCATTTGAAGTTTTATCAGTGATTTATTTTGGAGTCAAACGTAGCTTAGCTATGAGCGATAACTTTAATTGACAAGAGGCACGAGTACTTTATTGTCAGAAAATTTCAAGATTTAATTACGCTCCAGTAAAAAGTTACAAGCATTTGAATGTGGCAAACTCTGATAGGTATAGGACACACCTTATAGAAGTTAGGGCCATTTGAAGTGATTGATCTGTGAGTCAAGGGTAGCATAGCTATGACCGATAACTTTAATTGACAAGAGGCACGAGTACTTCATTGTCACAAAATTTCAAGGTTTTATGACGCTCCTGTAAAAATTACAAGCATTTGATTGTTGCAAACTTTGATAGGTATAGGACGCACCGTATAGATGTTAGGGCCAATTTGAAGTTTTATCACTGTTTAATTTGGGACTCAAGGGTAGCATAGCTATGAGCGATACCTTTAATTGTCAATAGGCATGAGTACTTTATTGTCACAAAATTTCAAGGTTTTATGACGCTGCAGTAAAAAGTTACAAGCATTTGATTGTTGCAAACTTTGATAGGTATAGGACGCACCGTATAGAAGTTAGGGCCATTTGAAGTTTTATTAGTGTTTGATTTGGGAATCAAGGGTAGCATATTTATGACCGATAGTTTAAATTGACAAGAGGCACGAGTACTTTATTGTCACAAAATTTCAAGATTTAATGACGCTCCAGTAGAAGTTACAAGCATTTGAAAGCTGCAAACTCTGATAGGTATAGGACACACCTTATAGAAGTTAGGGCCATTTGAAGTTTTATTAGTGATTGATCTGTGAGTCAAGGGTAGCATAGCTATGACCGCTAACTTTAATTGACAAGAGGCACGAGTACTTCATTGCCACAAAATTTCAAGGTTTTATGACGCTCCAGTGAAAAGTTACAAGCATTTGATTGTTGCAAACTTTGATAAGTATAGGACGCACCGTATAAAAGTTAGGGCCATTTGAAGTTTTATCAGTGTTTGATTTGGGACTCAATGGTAGCATAGCTATGAGCGATACCTTTAATTGACAAGAGGCACGAGTACTTTATTGTCACAAAATTTCAATATTTTATTACGCTCCAGTAAAAAGTTACAAGTATTTGAATGTTGCAAACTTTGATAGGTGTAGGACGCACCGTATAGAAGTTAGAGCCATTTGAAGTTTTATCAGTGTTTGATTTTGGAGTCAAGGGTAGCATAGCTATGAGCGATAGCTTAAGTTGACAAGAGGCTCTAGTACTTTATTGTCACAAAATTTCAAGATTTTTAGACGCTCCAATAAAAAGTTACAAGCATTTGAATGTTGCAAACTCTGATAGGTAAAGGACGCACCGTGTAGAAGTTATGGCCATTTTAAGTTTTTTATCAGTGATTGATTTGGGGTTCAAGGGTAGCATAGCTATGAGCGATACCTTTAATTGACAATAGGCATGAGTACTTTATTGTCACAAAATGTCAAGGTTTTATGACGCTCCAGTAAAAAGTTACAAGCATTTGATTGTTGCAAACTTTGATAGGTATAGGACGCACCGTATAAAAGTTAGGGCCATTTGAAGTTTTTTTAGTGTTTGATTTGGGAATCAAGGGTAGCATAGTTATGACCGATAGTATAAATTGACTAGAGGCACGAGTACTTTATTGTCACAAAATTTCAAGATTTAATGACGCTCCAGTAAAAAGTTACAAGCATTTGAATGCTGCAAACTCTGATAGGTATAGGACACACCTTATAGAAGTTAGGGCCATTTGAAGTTTTATCAGTGTTTGATTTGGGACTCAAGGGTAGCATAGCTATGAGCGATACCTTTTTAATTGACAAGAGGCACGAGTACTTTATTGTCACAAAATTTAAATATTTTATTACGCTCCAGTAAAAAGTTACAAGTATTTGAATGTTGCAAACTTTGATAGGTGTAGGACGCACCGTATAGAAGCTAGAGCCATTTGAAGTTTTATCAGTGTTTGATTTTGGAGTCCAGGGTAGAATAGCTATGAGCGATAGCTTAAGTCTACAAGAGGCTCTAGTACTCTATTGTCACAAAATTTCAAGATTTTATTACACTCAAGTAAAAAATTACAAGCATTTGAATGTTGCAGACTTTAATAAGTATAGGATGCACTGTATATAAGTTAGGGCCATTTGAAGTTTTATCAGTGTTTGTTTTGGGACTCAAGGGAAGCATAGCTATGAGCGATAGCTTAAATTGACTAGAGGCACGAGTACTTTATTGTCACAAAATTTCAAGATTTTTAGACGCTCCAATAAAAAGTTTCAAGCATTTGAATGTTGCAAACTCTGATAGGTAAAGGACGCACCGTGTAGAAGTTAGGGCCATTTTAAGTTTTATCAGTGATTGATTTGGGGCTCAATGGTAGCATAGCTATCAGCGATAACTTCATTTGACAAGAGGCACGAGTACTTTATTGTCACAAAATTTCAAGGTTTTATGACGCTCCAGTGAAAAGTTACAAGCATTTGAATGTTGCAAACTTTGATAGGTACAGGACGCACCGTATAGAAGTTGGGGCCATTTGAAGTTTTATCAGTGTTTGATTTGGGACTCAAGGGTGGCGTAGCTATGAGCGATAGCTTAAGTTGACAAGAGGCTCTAGTACTCTATTGTCACAAAATTTCAAGATTTTATTACACTCAAGTAAAAAGTTAGAAGCATTTGAATGTTGCAAACTTTGATAGGTATAGGACGCACAGTATAGAAGGTAGGGCCATTTGAAGTTTTATCAGTGTTTGATTTGGGACTCAAGGGTAGCATAGCTATGAGCGATAGCTTAAGTTGACAAGAGGCTCTAGTACTCTATTGTCACAAAATTTCAAGATTTTATTACACTCAAGTAAAAAGTTACAAGCATTTGAATGTTGCAAACTCTGATAGGTATAGGACACACCTTATAGAAGTTAGGGCCATTTGAAGTTTTATTAGTGATTGATCTGTGAGTCAAGGGTAGCATAGCTATGACCGATAACTTTAATTGACAAGAGGCACGAGTACTTCATTGCCACAAAATTTCAAGGTTTTATGACGCTCCAGTGAAAAGTGACAAGCATTTGATTGTTGCAAACTTTGATTAGTATAGGCCGCACCGTATAAAAGTTAGGGCCATTTGAAGTTTTATCAGTGTTTGATTTGGAACTCAAGGGTAGCATAGCTATGAGCGATACCTTTAATTGACAAGAGGCACGAGTACTTTATTTTCACAAAATTTCAATATTTTATTAAGCTCCAGTAAAAAGTTACAAGTATTTGAATGTTGCAAACTTTGATAGGTGTAGGACGCAACGTATAGAAGTTAGGGCCATTTGAAGTTTTATCAGTGTTTGATTTTGGAGTGAAGGGTAGTATGAGCGATAGCTTAAGTTGACAAGAGGCACGAGTACTTCATTGTTACAAAATTTCAAGGCTTTATGACGCTCCTGTAAAAAGTTACAAGCATTTGATTGTTGCAAACTTTGATAGGTATAGGACTCACCGTATAGAAGTTAGGGCCATTTGAAGTTTTATTAGTGTTTGATTTGGGAATCAAGGGTAGCATAGTTATGACCGATAGTATAAATTGACAAGAGGCACGAGTACTTTATTGTCACAAAATTTCAAGATTTAATGACGCTCCTGTAAAAAGTTACAAGCATTTGATTGTTGCAAACTTTGATTGGTATAGGACGCACCGTATAGAAGTTGGGGCCTTTTGGAGTTTTATCAGTGTTTGATTTGGGACTCAAGGGTAGCATAGCTATGAGCGATAGCTTAAGTTGACAAGAGGCTCTAGTACTCTATTGTCACAAAATTTCAAGATTTTATTACACTCAAGTAAAAAGTTACAAGCATTTGAATGTTGCAAACTCTGATAGGTAAAGGACGCACCATGTAGAAGTTAGGGCCATTTTAAGTTTTATCAGTGATTGATTTGGGGCTCAAGGGTAGCATAGCTATGAGCGATAACTTTAATTGACAAGAGGCACGAGTACTTTATTGTCACAAAATTTCAAGATTTAATGACGCTCCAGTAAAAAGTTACAAGCATTTGAATGCTGCAAACTCTGATAGGTATAGGACACACTTTATAGAAGTTAGGGCCATTTGAAGTTTTATTAGTGATTGATCTGTGAGTCAACGGTAGCATAGCTATGACCGATAACTTTAATTGACAAGAGGCACGAGTACCTCATTGCCACAAAATTTTAAGGTTTTATGACGCTCCAGTGAAAAGTTACAATCATTTGATTGTTGCAAACTTTGATAGGTATTGGACGCACCGTATAGAAGTTGGGGCCATTTGAAGTTTTATCAGTGTTTGATTTGGGACTCACGGGTAGCATAGCTATGAGCGATAACTTAAGTTGACAAGAGGCTCTAGTACTCTATTGTCACAAAATTTCAAGATTTTATTACACTCAAGTAAAAAGTTAGAAGCATTTGAATGTTGCAAACTTTGATAGGTATAGGACGCACCGTATAGAAAATAGGGCCATTTGAAGTTTTACCAGTGTTTGATTTGGGACTCAAGGGTAGCATAGCTATGAGCGATAGCTTAAGTTGACAAGAGGCTGTAGTACTCTATTGTCACAAAATTGCAAGATTTTATTACACTCGAGTAAAAAGTTAGAAGCATTTGAATGTTGCAAACTTTGATAGGTATAGGACGCACCGTATAGAAGATAGGGCCATTTGAAGTTTTATCAGTGTTTGATTTGGGACTCAAGGGTAGCATAGTTATGACCGATAGTATAAATTGACAAGAGGCACGAGTACTTTATTGTCACAAAATTTCAAGATTTAATGACGCTCCAGTAAAAAGTTAAAAGCATTTGAATGCTGCAAACTCTGATAGGTATAGGACACACCTTATAGAAGTTAGGGCCATTTGAAGTTTTATTAGTGATTGATCCGTGAGTCAAGGGTAGCATAGCTATGACCGATAACTTTAATTGACAAGAGGCACGAGTACTTCATTGCCACAAAATTTTAAGATTTTATGACGCTCCAGTGAAAAGTTACAAGCATTTGATTGTTGCAAACTTTGATAGGTATAGGACGCACCGTATAGAAGTTAGGGCCAATTGAAGTTTTATCACTGTTTAATTTGGGACTCAAGGGTAGCATAGCTATGAGCGAAACCTTTAATTGACAATAGGCATGAGTACTTTAGTGTCACAAAATTTCAAGGTTTTATGACGCTCCAGTAAAAAGTTACAAGCATTTGATTGTTGCAAACTTTGATAGGTATAGGACGCACCGTATAGAAGTTAGGGCCATTTGAAGTTTTATTAGTGTTTGATTTGGGAATCAAGGGTAGCATAGTTATGACCGATAGTATAAATTGACTAGAGGCACGAGTACTTTATTATCACAAAATTTCAAGATTTAATGACGCTCCAGTAAAAAGTTACAAGCATTTGAATGCTGCAAACTCTGATAGGTATAGGACACACCTTATAGAAGTTAGGGCCATTTGAAGTTTTATTAGTGATTGATCTGTGAGTCAAGGGTAGCATAGCTATGACCGATAACTTTAATTGACAAGAGGCACGAGTACTTCATTGCCACAAAATTTTAAGGTTTTATGACGCTCCAGTGAAAAGTTACAAGCATTTGATTGTTGCAAACTTTGATAAGTATAGGAAGCACCGTATAAAAGTTAGGGCCATTTGAAGTTTTATCAGTGTTTGATTTGGGACTCAAGGGTAGCATAGCTATGAGCGATACCTTTAATTGACAAGAGGCACGAGTACTTTATTGTCACAAAATTTCAATATTTTATTACGCTCCAGTAAAAAGTTACAAGTATTTGAATGTTGCAAACTTTGATAGGTGTAGGACGCACCGTATAGAAGTTAGAGCCATTTGAAGTTTTATCAGTGTTTGATTTTGGTGTCCAGGGTAGCATAGCTATGAGCGATAGCTTAAATTGACTAGAGGCACGAGTACTTTATTGTCATAAAATTTCAAGCTTTTTAGACGCTCCAATAAAAAGTTACAAGCATTTGAATGTTGCAAACTCTGATAGGTAAAGGACGCACCGTGTAGAAGTTAGGGCCATTTGAAGTTTTATCAGTGTTTGATTTGGGACTCACGGGTAGCATAGCTATGAGCGATAACTTAAGTTGACAAGAGGCTCTAGTACTCTATTGTCACAAAATTTCAAGATTTTATTACACTCAAGTAAAAAGTTAGAAGCATTTGAATGTTGCAAACTTTGATAGGTATAGGACGCACCGTATAGAAAATAGGGCCATTTGAAGTTTTACCAGTGTTTGATTTGGGACTCAAGGGTAGCATAGCTATGAGCGATAGCTTAAGTTGACAAGAGGCTGTAGTACTCTATTGTCACAAAATTGCAAGATTTTATTACACTCAAGTAAAAAGTTAGAAGCATTTGAATGTTGCAAACTTTGATAGGTATAGGACGCACCGTATAGAAGATAGGGCCATTTGAAGTTTTATCAGTGTTTGATTTGGGACTCAAGGGTAGCATAGTTATGACCGATAGTATAAATTGACAAGAGGCACGAGTACTTTATTGTCACAAAATTTCAAGATTTAATGACGCTCCAGTAAAAAGTTAAAAGCATTTGAATGCTGCAAACTCTGATAGGTATAGGACACACCTTATAGAAGTTAGGGCCATTTGAAGTTTTATTAGTGATTGATCCGTGAGTCAAGGGTAGCATAGCTATGACCGATAACTTTAATTGACAAGAGGCACGAGTACTTCATTGCCACAAAATTTTAAGATTTTATGACGCTCCAGTGAAAAGTTACAAGCATTTGATTGTTGCAAACTTTGATAGGTATAGGACGCACCGTATAGAAGTTAGGGCCAATTGAAGTTTTATCACTGTTTAATTTGGGACTCAAGGGTAGCATAGCTATGAGCGAAACCTTTAATTGACTATAGGCATGAGTACTTTAGTGTCACAAAATTTCAAGGTTTTATGACGCTCCAGTAAAAAGTTACAAGCATTTGATTGTTGCAAACTTTGATAGGTATAGGACGCACCGTATAGAAGTTAGGGCCATTTGAAGTTTTATTAGTGTTTGATTTGGGAATCAAGGGTAGCATAGTTATGACCGATAGTATAAATTGACTAGAGGCACGAGTACTTTATTATCACAAAATTTCAAGATTTAATGACGCTCCAGTAAAAAGTTACAAGCATTTGAATGCTGCAAACTCTGATAGGTATAGGACACACCTTATAGAAGTTAGGGCCATTTGAAGTTTTATTAGTGATTGATCTGTGAGTCAAGGGTAGCATAGCTATGACCGATAACTTTAATTGACAAGAGGCACGAGTACTTCATTGCCACAAAATTTTAAGGTTTTATGACGCTCCAGTGAAAAGTTACAAGCATTTGATTGTTGCAAACTTTGATAAGTATAGGAAGCACCGTATAAAAGTTAGGGCCATTTGAAGTTTTATCAGTGTTTGATTTGGGACTCAAGGGTAGCATAGCTATGAGCGATACCTTTAATTGACAAGAGGCACGAGTACTTTATTGTCACAAAATTTCAATATTTTATTACGCTCCAGTAAAAAGTTACAAGTATTTGAATGTTGCAAACTTTGATAGGTGTAGGACGCACCGTATAGAAGTTAGAGCCATTTGAAGTTTTATCAGTGTTTGATTTTGGAGTGAAGGGTAGTATGAGCGATAGCTTAAGTTGACAAGAGGCTCTAGTACTCTATTGTCACAAAATTTCAAGATTTTATTACACTCAAGTAAAAAGTTACAAGCATTTGAATGTTGCAATCTCTGATAGGTAAAGGACGCACCGTGTAGAAGTTAGGGCCATTTTAAGTTTTATCAGTGATTGATTTGGGGCTCAAGGGTAGCATAGCTATGAGCGATAACTTTAATTGACAAGAGGCACGAGTACTTTATTGTCACAAAATTTCAAGGTTTTATGACGCTCCAGTAAAAAGTTACAAGCATTTGAATGTTGCAAACTTTGATAGGTATAGGCTACACCGTATAGAAGTTAGGGCCATTTGAAGTTTTATCAGTGATTTATTTTGGAGTCAAGGGTAGCATAGCTATGAGCGATAACTTTAATTGACAAGAGGCACGAGTACTTCATTGTCACAAAATTTCAAGGTTTTATGACGCTCCTGTAAAAAGTTACAAGCATTTGATTGTTGCAAACTTTGATAGGTATAGGACGCACCGTATAGAAGTTAGGGCCAATTGAAGTTTTATCAGTGTTTGATTTGGGACTCACGGGTAGCATAGCTATGAGCGATACCTTTAATTGACCAGAGGCATGAGTACATTATTGTCACAAAATTTCAAAGTTTTATGACGCTCCAGAAAAAAGTTACAAGCATTTGATTGTTGTAAACTTTGCTAGGTATAGGACGCACCGTATAGAAGGTAGGGCCATTTGAAGTTTTATTAGTGTTTGATTTGGGAATCAAGGGTAGCATAGCTATGACCGATAGTTTAAATTGACAAGAGGCACGAGTACTTTATTGTCACAAAATTTCAAGATTTAATGACGCTCCATTAAAAAGATACAAGCATTTGAATGTTGCAAACTCTGATAGGTACAGGACGCACCGTATAGAAAATAGGGCCATTTGAAGTTTTATCAGTGTTTGATTTGGGACTCAAGGGTAGCATAGCTATGAGCGATACCTTTAATTGACAAGAGGCACGAGTACTTTATTGTCACAAAACTTCAATATTTTATTACGCTCCAGTAAAAAGTTACAAGTATTTGAATGTTGCAAACTTTGATAGGTGTAGGACGCAACGTATAGAAGTTAGGGCCATTTGAAGTTTTATCAGTGTTTGATTTTGGAGTGAAGGGTAGTATGAGCGATAGCTTAAGTTGACAAGAGGCTCTAGTACTCTATTGTCACAAAATTTCAAGATTTTATTACACTCAAGTAAAAAGTTACAAGCATTTGAATGTTGCAAACTCTAATAGGTAAAGGACGCACCGTGTAGAAGTTAGGGCCATTTTAAGTTTTATCAGTGATTGATTTGGGGCTCAAGGGTAGCATAGCTATGAGCGATAACTTTAATTGACAAGAGGCACGAGTACTTTATTGTCACAAAATTTCAAGATTTAATGACGCTCCAGTAAAAAGTTGCAAGCATTTGAATGCTGCAAACTCTGATAGGTATAGGACACACTTTATAGAAGTTAGGGCCATTTGAAGTTTTATTAGTGATTGATCTGTGAGTCAACGGTAGCATAGCTATGACCGATAACTTTAATTGACAAGAGGCACGAGTTCCTCATTGCCACAAAATTTTAAGGTTTTATGACGCTCCAGTGAAAAGTTACAATCATTTGATTGTTGCAAACTTTGATAGATATTGGACGCACCGTATAGAAGTTGGGGCCATTTGAAGTTTTATCAGTGTTTGATTTGGGACTCAAGGGTAGCATAGCTATGAGCGATAGCTTAAGTTGACAAGAGGCTCTAGTACTCTATTGTCACAAAATTTCAAGATTTTATTACACTCAAGTAAAAAGTTAGAAGCATTTGAATGTTGCAAACTTTGATAGGTACAGGACGCACCGTATAGAAAATAGGGCCATTTGAAGTTTTATCAGTGTTTGATTTGGGACTCAAGGGTAGCATAGCTATGAGCGATAGCTTAAGTTGACAAGAGGCTCTAGTACTCTATTGTCACAAAATTGCAAGATTTTATTACACTCAAGTAAAAAGTTAGAAGCATTTGAATGTTGCAAACTTTGATAGGTATAGGACGCACCGTATAGAAGATAGGGCCATTTGAAGTTTTATCAGTGTTTGATTTGGGACTCAAGGGTAGCATAGTTATGACCGATAGTATAAATTGACAAGAGGCACGAGTACTTTATTGTCACAAAATTTCAAGATTTAATGACGCTCCAGTAAAAAGTTACAAGCATTTGAATGCTGCAAACTCTGATAGGTATAGGACACACCTTATAGAAGTCAGGGCCATTTGAAGTTTTATGAGTGATTGATCCGTGAGTCAAGGGTAGCATAGCTATGACCGATAACTTTAATTGACAAGAGGCACGAGTACTTCATTGCCACAAAATTTTAAGATTTTATGACGCTCCAGTGAAAAGTTACAAGCATTTGATTGTTGCAAACTTTGATAGGTATAGGACGCACCGTATAGAAGTTAGGGCCAATTGAAGTTTTATCACTGTTTAATTTGGGACTCAAGGGTAGCATAGCTATGAGCGAAACCTTTAATTGACAATAGGCATGAGTACTTTAGTGTCACAAAATTTCAAGGTTTTATGACGCTCCAGTAAAAAATTACAAGCATTTGATTGTTGCAAACTTTGATAGGTATCGGACGCACCGTATAGAAGTTAGGGTCACAAAATTTCAAGATTTAATGACGCTCCAGTAAAAAGTTACAAGCATTTGAATGCTGCAAACTCTGATAGGTATAGGACACACCTTATAGAAGTTAGGGCCATTTGAAGTTTTATTACTGATTGATCTGTGAGTCAAGGGTAGCATAGCTATGACCGATAACTTTAATTGACAAGAGGCACGAGTACTTCATTGCCACAAAATTTTAAGGTTTTATGACGCTCCAGTGAAAAGTTACAAGCATTTGATTGTTGCAAACTTTGATAACTATAGGAAGCACCGTATATAAGTTAGGGCCATTTGAAGTTTTATCAGTGTTTGTTTTGGGACTCAAGGGAAGCATAGCTATGAGCGATAGCTTAAATTGACTAGAGGCACGAGTACTTTATTGTCATAAAATTTCAAGATTTTTAGACGCTCCAATAAAAAGTTACAAGCATTTGAATGTTGCAAACTCTGATAGGTAAAGGACGCACCGTGTAGAAGTTAGGGCCATTTGAAGTTTTATCAGTGATTTATTTTGGAGTCAAGGGTAACATAGCTATGAGCGATAACTTTAATTGACAAGAGGCACGAGTACTTCATTGTCACAAAATTTCAAGGTTTTATGACGCTCCTGTAAAAAGTTACAAGCTTTTGATTGTTGCAAACTTTGATAGGTACGCACCGTATAGAAGTTAGGGCCAATTGAAGTTTTATCAGTGTTTGATTTGGGACTCACGGGTAGCATAGCTATGAGCGATACCTTTAATTGACAAGAGGCATGAGTACATTATTGTCACAAAATTTCAAAGTTTTATGACGCTCCAGAAAAAAGTTACAAGCATTTGATTGTTGTAAACTTTGCTAGGTATAGGACGCACCGTATAGAAGTTAGGGCCATTTGAAGTTTTATTAGTGTTTGATTTGGGAATCAAGGGTAGCATAGTTATGACCGATAGTATAAATTGACTAGAGGCACGAGTACTTTATTATCACAAAATTTCAAGATTTAATGACGCTCCAGTAAAAAGTTACAAGCATTTGAATGCTGCAAACTCTGATAGGTATAGGACACACCTTATAGAAGTTAGGGCCATTTGAAGTTTTATTAGTGATTGATCTGTGAGTCAAGGGTAGCATAGCTATGACCGATAACTTTAATTGACAAGAGGCACGAGTACTTCATTGCCACAAAATTTTAAGGTTTTATGACGCTCCAGTGAAAAGTTACAAGCATTTGATTGTTGCAAACTTTGATAAGTATAGGAAGCACCGTATAAAAGTTAGGGCCATTTGAAGTTTTATCAGTGTTTGATTTGGGACTCAAGGGTAGCATAGCTATGAGCGATACCTTTAATTGACAAGAGGCACGAGTACTTTATTGTCACAAAACTTCAATATTTTATTACGCTCCAGTAAAAAGTTACAAGTATTTGAATGTTGCAAACTTTGATAGGTGTAGGACGCACCGTATAGAAGTTAGAGCCATTTGAAGTTTTATCAGTGTTTGATTTTGGTGTCCAGGGTAGCATAGCTATGAGCGATAGCTTAAGTTTACAAGAGGCTCTAGTACTCTATTGTCACAAAATTTCAAGATTTTATTACACTTGTAAGCACTTGAAAACACACGTTGTTATTCGGACAAGCGTCTTTATTCGAATGAATTCACTCTCTCACACTTTTCTTCGTTATGCCGGTTAGTATATGTATATTTATGAATACAGTTAGGTGACATTACATGCATATAAATATATGTTGTATATGAAAATACTGTGGTGCAAAATGAGTAAATAGTAAATAAAATAAAGATGCTACAGTGGTATATGTATGTTCATGAAAAGAATACAGCTAGGTGATATTACATACATATAAACATGTTGTACATGAACACACTGTGGTTCATATACATATACAGAGTAAATAATAAATACAATATAGATGCTACAGTTCGGCCATCCTGACCTTGAGATCTCCTGATCTCCAGTAATATTTTCGTTAATTGCTATTTGAAACTTTGCGCTCCCTCAACCAGGGACGAATATGCTTAACTTCCCACACCCCCTTATAGGGTGTTCGCGATTGCTGAAACCCTTCTACGTCCTGTAGCAAATACCGATCGAAACGCAGGACTTTAGTTACTTGATAGGGACCTTTAAACTTTGGTATCAATTTTTTAGATGCTCCAGCATGCGAATCGAAATTTGTTATTAAAACATAATCTCCTACTTCGTACTTGTTTGGCTCTTGTCTTTTTTTATCAACATACTGCTTATTGTATTTTTGCAATCTCTCTTGGCTATTAAAAGCTTTGTTTCTTATCTCCTCAAGATTTCTATTAAACGTCATCTCTTCAACTTGCACTAAATTTTCCTTTAGCAAATCAACCGTATTTCCTCTTTGCTGAACCCCGAAAAGCATTATACTTGGATGTTCTTTTACTGCTCTATGCAATGTGTTGTTGAGGGTATGTTCGACTGTTTCCAGAACTGAGTCCCAACAGATATTTTTTTCTGGGTTAACTAGTTTAGCAATCATTGGCCCTAGCGATCTGTTTATTCGTTCTACTTGTCCATTGGCCTGAGGAGAACCCGTGGCTATCTTTATATGCTCTACATTATTTTCTTTCAAATACTCACAAAACTCTTTAGATGTAAAACAACTCCCACGATCCGAGATAATGTATTTTGGGCGACTATAAGATCTAAAATAATCCGTTAGTGATTTTATAACTTCATTAGTGTTTGTAGTTTTGGTAGAATATAATCTAACGAATTTGGTACAAGCATCGACAACAACTAAAATGTATTTTTTTGACCTCGAGTGGTCTACCGGGCCGTAATGATCTATATGTACCATCATAAATGGACTACTGCTCTTAGGAATATTTTTGAGAAAACCTTCCTGTCTACCGTGTTTCGGCGAAAAAACAATGCACTTTAGACAGTTCTTTATATGATTTACTGCTTTCGTTTTCATTTTTGAAAACCAATAACTTTTTGAAATTAAATCTATCATTTTATCTGCTCCTACATGACCCATTTCGTCGTGATATTTGTAAAAAACATGATCTTCCATGCTCTCAGGGACACAAAATACTACATTCCCATTATCCTTTTTTCTATATATAACACCATTTCGCATTTCATACAAGGAATGTTCAGAATTTTCTAGTGTTTCGCGAATCTTACTAAGATTTTTGTCCTTCCCTTGCATTATAACCAAATTATCTTCGAAAGTATTTGTTTCTAAAACTAAAATATTTGTAGCTCGACTTAACGCATCTACATGCTGCATGCGAGATCCTGAACGATGTTCTAGCACATAATCATAATTCTGCAGCTCTAGCGACCACCTTGCTATTCTAGGATTCAACTCTTTTTTATTTAGTGTCATTGTTAACGAGTGACAATCCGTAATAATTTTAAATTTCATACCATGGAGATAAACTCTAAACCGTTTTAAAGCATATATAATAGCTAAAGTTTCTAAATCAAAGCTGTGGTACTTAGATTCTGCCTCTGTGGCCCGTTTTGAATAGTAAAACACGGGGTGTAATTTATCACCATCTTTTTTTTGCATTAAAATAGCTCCGAAACCTAACGAGCTCGCATCACAATGCAGTTCTGGATCATAAATCGCTAGTATGGGTGCTTCTAGCAATCTTTGTTTGAGATGTTCAAAAACTTCTAATTCTAGCGCACTGAAATGAAATTTTCTATCCTTTCTAATTAAGTCATATAGAGGTTTTGCTATTCTTGAGAAATCTTTGACAAACCTTCTAAAATAAGAGCAAAGTCCCAAAAAACTTTGGACAGTATGAGGTTTATCTGGTACCGGGTAGTTTCTAATGGCTTCCAAGCCTTTTTCATCTGCTTTTATGCCTTTTGCCGAAATTGAATATCCTAAGTATTTTATGGTCGATTGAAGAAAATCACATTTGTCAAGTCTTAACTCGAGTTTATTTTTTACTAACCTCTCGAAAACTTCGACTAGAATTTCGAAATGTTTTTCAATATTGTCAGTAGCTATCATAATATCATCCAGGTATATTATCAGCTTATCTTCCCTAACCATGTCTGCAAAAATCGAATTGATGAACCTTTGAAAATTTGAAGGAGCATTTCTAAGCCCGAATGGTATTCTTAAGAATTCAAACTGTCCGAGAGGGGTTATGAACGAAGTAAATTTAACTGAATTTGAATCCATAAATATATGAAAAAATCCATTTTTTAAATCAAGCTTTGTAAAAACTTTCTTGTTGGCCAGTCTATCTAATAAATCATCAATTAGTGGAATGGGGTAATTATCTCTCGACGTAACTTTATTTAGAGTGCGGTAATCAACATACATTCTTAACTCACCGGTTTTTTTCTTTACCAGAACTATAGGAGAAACAAATTGCGATTCGCTAGGCCTTATATAGTTTTTATTTAAATATTCATCTAAAATTTTTTGTAACTCACTTTTTTCTGCGTAGGACAATCTTCGAGGACCACTATGGAATGGCTTTTCATTTTCCACAACAAGTTTCATAAAATTTTTCTTTTCAGGTTCTTCAGGTCGCTTCGGTTTCAAATACCATTCACTAAATATTTTACAAAATCTTGTTTTATATAACTTAACTTCTGTTAAATTAACTTCTGTTAAATTATAACCGACATCAATTGACATAAGCTTATTTTCAAATTCATCAGCATTAAATTCTAATTTTTGTGTTTCTTTTAATTTTTCGTTAAAATTTTTTGCAACTATTTTTGATACATTTTTTAAGTTTTCTTCATTTTTAACTGATCCTGAGACATCTCGAACATTCATCGAATCGCTTCTGACTTCATTCAATTTTCCATTTCTAAATTCTTTCTCATTGCTTAATATTTTCATAAATTTTCTATCATTTTTAGGTTTATCACAATTTCTTTCATTATCTAAATTTTTTTTAACTAACTTTAAATTACATGTTGTAATGAAATCTCGGCCTAATACAACTTCATGACTCATAGACTCATCGGGCACCACCATGAGATTTAGATCAACTTCATCGTTTTCAAACATGACTCGACATTTAATTTTTCCAATAATATTTAATTTACTTTTATTAATTCCAGTGTACAACATATTTATTTTTGATAATTTGATTAAATTAATATTTTCAGGAAGACAGGACCTCCGAACAAAACTTATGGGGCTGCCTGAGTCTACGAGGCACACTAGAAATAGAGAATAATCAGGATTTTCAAAATCTACAATAATTTCTAACTTTCTTACAAAATCATCTTCTTCTACCAACTGAATAGTCTTACTTCTGTCTGGGCAAACGTTTGCACGGTGTTCCATGCTTCCGCATGCATAACAGGCGCCGACTGCACGTCTTGGTTTCTGGCACTCAGCAGCAAAATGACCCAGTGAATTACAGTTGTAGCATCTAGCTTGAGACTTCGGATTGTTCTGTAAATTAGGAAACTTGAATTGAGTGGACACACGGCGCCGTAGTTGAACTTTTTCGAAAGCTTTTAGAAGTTGTTCTTTAATGGTGAAACTTTGAATATTCGCTTGTACACGGAGTTGCTGATCGGGTATGCCTTCAATAACATAGTCTATTAACTCGCTTTCTTCCAATTTGATTTTTCTCGCCATTGCAATTTTGTCAGTGTAGTATTCCGCAAACGTTTCATCAAACTTCCAGATTCGTGACTCAAACTTTCGACGTAGTACCAGTGTACTCTCTTTGCAGCCAAACACATCTCTCATCTGAGATAATAAGTCCTCAACACTCTCAGTCGAAAAATTGACTTTGGAGTGCATCCAATTTTGAGCTTTGCTTTTGAGTTTGCTCACCAAAAGAGCGCGCTTGTTGGTGTCACTAAGAGTGTTAGCTGCACTAATACTATTAAACTGCGAAACCCAAAAGTTGACGTCACATTCGCCGTCATAGTCTGGTAGCATGTCTTTTAGCATGTGAAATGAAAAACTGAGAATGCTGTTGTTGTTATTAGTAACGTCGTCATACCGAGACGAAGAAGCTGCATACTCGTTCATGTTAGCCGTGCGTTCGACCGAAGCAGCCCTCTTCAATAAATCGTTTTCTCTTGTTAGTAGTTCCTTCTCCCGTTTTAGCAATGCTATCTCCCGTTCATATAGCTCTTTTTCAGTGTTGTTAACTGGACGAACTTGCTCTACGCTTGAAGATTCACTTTCTCGCTCATCGTCGCTTACCCCTCCGCAATCATTATCCAACTCATGTTGCTCGAATTCTGCTGTGTTGTTTGGACACTTACCACGCTGAGCAGGCTGTACCTCATTGAGACGTGAAACAAGGACCGATTTTTTGCCGCTTGTCGTTAAGCCCAGTTGCGACAACCAACAGCGCAGCTGTGCAGCTGTATATTCGTTGCCACTGATTGAATCTGCCATCGGTTTTTATTATTATTATTTTTTTTTTTTTTTAACTTTTTATTTCGTTTCCGCTATTTTCACTCGTTTATCTTTCTTTTCTTTTTTTTTTTTCTTCACTCATTTGTCTATCTTTTTTCGCTTTGATTTCACTCTTTTGTCTATCTATTTAAAAAATTTTTTTTTTTCGTTTTTTAAAAGCGTTTAGGAATAATCCCACTTCTGAAAACTGTAAGCACTTGAAAACACACGTTGTTATTCGGACAAGCGTCTTTATTCGAATGAATTCACTCTCTCACACTTTTCTTCGTTATGCCGGTTAGTATATGTATATTTATGAATACAGTTAGGTGACATTACATGCATATAAATATATGTTGTATATGAAAATACTGTGGTGCAAAATGAGTAAATAGTAAATAAAATAAAGATGCTACAGTGGTATATGTATGTTCATGAAAAGAATACAGCTAGGTGATATTACATACATATAAACATGTTGTACATGAACACACTGTGGTTCATATACATATACAGAGTAAATAATAAATACAATATAGATGCTACACACTCAAGTAAAAAGTTACAAGCATTTGAATGTTGCAGACTTTAATAAGTATAGGATGCACCGTATATAAGTTAGGGCCATTTGAAGTTTTATCAGTGTTTGTTTTGGGACACAAGGGAAGCATAGCTATGAGCGATAGCTTAAATTGACTAGAGGCACGAGTACTTTATTGTCATAAAATTTCAAGATTTTTAGACGCTCCAATAAAAAGTTACAAGCATTTGAATGTTGCAAACTCTGATAGGTAAAGGACGCACCGTGTAGAAGTTAGGGCCATTTTAAGTTTTATCAGTGATTGATTTGGGGCTCAAGGGTAGCATAGCTATGAGCGATAACTTTAATTGACAAGAGGCACGAGTACTTTATTGTCACAAAATTTCAAGGTTTTATGACGCTCCAGTAAAAAGTTACAAGCATTTGAATGTTGCAAACTTTGATAGGTATAGGCTACACCGTATAGAAGTTAGGGCCATTTGAAGATTTATCAGTGATTTATTTTGGAGTCAAGGGTAACATAGCTATGAGCGATAACTTTAATTGACAAGAGGCACGAGTACTTCATTGTCACAAAATTTCAAGGTTTTATGACGCTCCTGTAAAAAGTTACAAGCATTTGATTGTTGCAAACTTTGATAGGTATAGGACGCACCGTATAGAAGTTAGGGCCAATTGAAGTTTTATCAGTGTTTGATTTGGGACTCACGGGTAGCATAGCTATGAGCGATACCTTTAATTGACAAGAGGCATGAGTACATTATTGTCACAAAATTTCAAAGTTTTATGACGCTCCAGAAAAAAGTTACAAGCATTTGATTGTTGTAAACTTTGCTAGGTATAGGACGCACCGTATAGAAGTTAGGGCCATTTGAAGTTTTATTAGTGTTTGATTTGGGAATCAAGGGTAGCATAGCTATGACCGATAGTTTAAATTGACAAGAGGCACGAGTACTTTATTGTCACAAAATTTCAAGATTTAATGACGCTCCATTAAAAAGATACAAGCATTTGAATGTTGCAAACTCTGATAGGTAAAGGACACACCTTATAGAAGTTAGGGCCATTTGAAGTTTTATTAGTGATTGATCTGTGAGTCAAGGGTAGCATATGACTGATAACTTTAATTGACAAGAGGCACGAGTACTTCATTGCCACAAAATTTCAAGGTTTTATGACGCTCCAGTGAAAAGTTACAAGCATTTGATTGTTTGAAACTTTGATAAGTATAGGACGCACCGTATAAAAGTTAGGGCCATTTGAAGTTTTATCAGTGTTTGTTTTGGGACTCAAGGGAAGCATAGCTATGAGCGATAGCTTAAATTGACTAGAGGCACGAGTACTTTATTGTCACCAAATTTCAAGATTTTTAGACGCTCCAATAAAAAGTTACAAGCATTTGAATGTTGCAAACTCTGATAGGTAAAGGACGCACCGTGTAGAAGTTAGGGCCATTTTAAGTTTTTTATCAGTGATTGATTTGGGGCTCAAGGGTAGCATAGCTATGAGCGATAACTTTAATTGACAAGAGGCACGAGTACTTCATTGTTACAAAATTTCAAGGTTTTATGACGCTCCTGTAAAAAGTTACAAGCATTTGATTGTTGCAAACTTTGATAGGTATAGGACGCACCGTATAGAAGTTAGGGCCATTTGAAGTTTTATCAGTGTTTGATTTGGGACTCAAGGGTAGCATAGCTATGACCGATAGCTTAATTTGACAAGACGCTCTAGTACTCTGTTGTCACAAAATTTCAAGATTTTATTACACTCAAGTAAAAAGTTACAAGCATTTGAATGTTGCTGACTTTGATAATTATAGGATGCACCGTATATAAGTTGGGGCCATTTGAAGTTTTATCAGTGTTTGTTTTGGGACTCAAGGCAAGCATAGCTATGAGCGATAGCTTAAATTGACTAGAGGCACGAGTACTTTATTGTCACCAAATTTCAAGATTTTTAGACGCTCCAATAAAAAGTTACAAGCATTTGAATGTTGCAAACTCTGATAGGTAAAGGACGCACCGTGTAGAAGTTAAGGCCATTTTAAGTTTTATCAGTGATTGATTTGGGGCTCAAGGGTAGCATAGCTATGAGCGATAACTTTAATTGACAAGAGGCACGAGTACTTTATTGTCAAAAAATTTCAAGATTTAATGACGCTCCAGTAAAAAGTTACAAGCATTTGAATGCTGCAAACTCTGATAGGTATAGGACACACCTTATAGAAGTTAGGGCCATTTGAAGTTTTATTAGTGATTGATCTGTGAGTCAACGGTAGCATAGCTATGACCGATAACTTTAATTGACAAGAGGCACGAGTACTTCATTGCCACAAAATTTTAAGGGTTTATGACGCTCCAGTGAAAAGTTACAAGCATTTGATTGTTGCAAACTTTGATAGGTATAGGACGCACCGTATAGAAGTTGGGGCCATTTGAAGTTTTATCAGTGTTTGATTTGGGACTCAAGGGTAGCATAGCTATGAGCGATAGCTTAAGTTGACAAGAGGCTCTAGTACTCTATTGTCACAAAATTTCAAGATTTTATTACACTCAAGTAAAAAGTTAGAAGCATTTGAATGTTGCAAACTTTGATAGGTATAGGACGCACCGTATAGAAGATAGGGCCATTTGAAGTTTTATCAGTGTTTGATTTGGGACTCAAGGGTAGCATAGCTATGAGCGATAGCTTAAGTTGACAAGAGGCTCTAGTACTCTATTGTCACAAAATTTCAAGATTTTATTACACTCAAGTAAAAAGTTAGAAGCATTTGAATGTTGCAAACTTTGATAGGTATAGGATGCACCGTATAGAAGATAGGGCCATTTGAAGTTTTATCAGTGTTTGATTTGGGACTCAAGGGTAGCATAGTTATGACCGTTAGTATAAATTGACAAGAGGCACGAGTACTTTATTGTCACAAAATTTCAAGATTTAATGACGCTCCAGTAAAAAGTTACAAGCATTTGAATGCTGCAAACTCTGATAGGTATAGGACACACCTTATAGAAGTTAGGGCCATTTGAAGTTTTATTAGTGATTGATCTGTGAGTCAACGGTAGCATAGCTATGACTGATAACTTTAATTGACAAGAGGCACGAGTACTTCATTGCCACAAAATTTCAAGGTTTTATGACGCTCCAGTGAAAAGTTACAAGCATTTGATTGTTGCAAACTTTGATAGGTATAGGACGCACCGTATAGAAGGTAGGGCCAATTGAAGTTTTATCACTGTTTAATTTGGGACTCAAGGGTAGCATAGCTATGAGCGATACCTTTAATTGACAATAGGCATGAGTACTTTAGTGTCACAAAATTTCAAGGTTTTATGACGCTCCAGTAAAAAGTTACAAGTATTTGATTGTTGCAAACTTTGATAGGTATAGGACGCACCGTATAGAAGTTAGGGCCATTTGAAGTTTTATTAGTGTTTGATTTGGGAATCAAGGGTAGCATAGTTATGACCGATAGTATAAATTGACTAGAGGTACGAGTACTTTATTGTCACAAAATTTAAAGATTTAATGACGCTCCAGTAAAAAGTTACAAGCATTTGAATGCTGCAAACTCTGATAGGTATAGGACACCTTATAGAAGTTAGGGCCATTTGAAGTTTTATTAGTGATTGATCTGTGAGTCAAGGGTAGCATAGCTATGACCGATAACTTTAATTGACAAGAGGCACGAGTACTTCATTGCCACAAAATTTTAAGGTTTTATGACGCTCCAGTGAAAAGTTACAAGCATTTGATTGTTGCAAACTTTGATAAGTATACGAAGCACCGTATAAAAGTTAGGGCCATTTGAAGTTTTATCAGTGTTTGATTTGGGACTCAAGGGTAGCATAGCTTTGAGCGATACCTTTAATTGACAAGAGACACGAGTACTTTATTGTCACAAAATTTCAATATTTTTTTACGCTCCAGTAAAAAGTTACAAGTATTTGAATGTTGCAAACTTTGATAGGTGTAGGACGCACCGTATAGAAGTTAGAGCCATTTGAAGTTTTATCAGTGTTTGATTTTGGAGTCCAGGGTAGCATAGCTATGAGCGATAGCTTAAGTTTACAAGAGGCTCTAGTACTCTATTGTCACAAAATTTCAAGATTTTATTACACTCAAGTAAAAAGTTACAAGAATTTGAATGTTGCAGACTTTAATAAGTATAAGATGCACCGTATATAAGTTAGGGCCATTTGAAGTTTTATCAGTGTTTGATTTGGGACTCAAGGTTAGCATAACTATGAGCGATAGCTTAAGTTGACAAGAGGCTCTAGTACTCTATTGTCACAAAATTTCAAGATTTTATTACACTCAAGTAAAAAGTTACAAGCATTTGAATGTTGCAAACTCTGATAGGTATAGGACACACCTTATAGAAGTTAGGGCCATTTGAAGTTTTATTAGTGATTGATCTGTGAGTCAAGGGTAGCATAGCTATGACCGATAACTTTAATTGACAAGAGGCACGAGTACTTCATTGCCACAAAATTTCAAGGTTTTATGACGCTCCAGTGAAAAGTAACAAGCATTTGATTGTTGCAAACTTTGATTAGTATAGGCCGCACCGTATAAAAGTTAGGGCCATTTGAAGTTTTATCAGTGTTTGATTTGGAACTAAAGGGTAGCATAGCTATGAGCGATACCTTTAATTGACAAGAGGCACGAGTACTTTATTGTCACAAAATTTCAATATTTTATTACGCTCCAGTAAAAAGTTACAAGTGTTTGAATGTTGCAAACTCTGATAGGTATAGGACACACCTTATAGAAGTTAGGGCCATTTGAAGTTTTATTAGTGATTGATCTGTGAGTCAACGGTAGCATAGCTATGACTGATAACTTTAATTGACAAGAGGCACGAGTACTTCATTGCCACAAAATTTCAAGGTTTTATGACGCTCCAGTGAAAAGTTACAAGCATTTGATTGTTGCAAACTTTGATAGGTATAGGACGCACCGTATAGAAGTTAGGGCCAATTGAAGTTTTATCACTGTTTAATTTGGGACTCAAGGGTAGCATAGCTATGAGCGATACCTTTAATTGACAATAGGCATGAGTACTTTAGTGTCACAAAATTTCAAGGTTTTATGACGCTCCAGTAAAAAGTTACAAGTATTTGATTGTTGCAAACTTTGATAGGTATAGGACGCACCGTATAGAAGTTAGGGCCATTTGAAGTTTTATTAGTGTTTGATTTGGGAATCAAGGGTAGCATAGTTATGACCGATAGTATAAATTGACTAGAGGTACGAGTACTTTATTGTCACAAAATTTCAAGATTTAATGACGCTCCAGTAAAAAGTTACAAGCATTTGAATGCTGCAAACTCTGATAGGTATAGGACACACCTTATAGAAGTTAGGGCCATATGAAGTTTTATTAGTGATTGATCTGTGAGTCAAGGGTAGCATAGCTATGACCGATAACTTTAATTGACAAGAGGCACGAGTACTTCATTGCCACAAAATTTTAAGGTTTTATGACGCTCCAGTGAAAAGTTACAAGCATTTGATTGTTGCAAACTTTGATAAGTATAGGAAGCACCGTATAAAAGTTAGGGCCATTTGAAGTTTTATCAGTGTTTGATTTGGGACTCAAGGGTAGCATAGCTATGAGCGATACCTTTAATTGACAAGAGACACGAGTACTTTATTGTCACAAAATTTCAATATTTTTTTACGCTCCAGTAAAAAGTTACAAGTATTTGAATGTTGCAAACTTTGATAGGTGTAGGACGCACCGTATAGAAGTTAGAGCCATTTGAAGTTTTATCAGTGTTTGATTTTGGAGTCCAGGGTAGCATAGCTATGAGCGATAGCTTAAGTTTACAAGAGGCTCTAGTACTCTATTGTCACAAAATTTCAAGATTTTATTACACTCAAGTAAAAAGTTACAAGAATTTGAATGTTGCAGACTTTAATAAGTATAAGATGCACCGTATATAAGTTAGGGCCATTTGAAGTTTTATCAGTGTTTGATTTGGGACTCAAGGTTAGCATAGCTATGAGCGATAGCTTAAGTTGACAAGAGGCTCTAGTACTCTATTGTCACAAAATTTCAAGATTTAATGACGCTCCAGTAAAAAGTTACAAGCATTTGAATGCTGCAAACTCTGATAGGTATAGGACACACCTTATAGAAGTTAGGGCCATTTGAAGTTTTATTAGTGATTGATCTGTGAGTCAACGGTAGCATAGCTATGACTGATAACTTTAATTGACAAGAGGCACGAGTACTTCATTGCCACAAAATTTTAAGGTTTTATGACGCTCCAGTGAAAAGTTACAAGCATTTGATTGTTGCAAACTTTGATAGGTATAGGACGCACCGTATAGAAGTTAGGGCCAATTGAAGTTTTATCACTGTTTAATTTGGGACTCAAGGGTAGCATAGCTATGAGCGATACCTTTAGTTGACAATAGGCATGAGTACTTTAGTGTCACAAAATTTCAAGGTTTTATGACGCTCCAGTAAAAAGTTACAAGCATTTCATTGTTGCAAACTTTGATAGGTATAGGACGCACCGTATAGAAGTTAGGGCCATTTGAAGTTTTATTAGTGTTTGATTTGGGAATCAAGGGTAGCATAGTTATGACCGATAGTATAAATTGACTAGAGGCACGAGTACTTTATTGTCACAAAATTTCAAGATTTAATGACGCTCCAATAAAAAGTTACAAGCATTTGAAGGCTGCAAACTCTGATAGGTATAGGACACACCTTATAGAAGTTAGGGCCATTTGAAGTTTTATTAGTGATTGATCTGTGAGTCAAGGGTAGCATAGCTATGACCGATAACTTTAATTGACAAGAGGCACGAGTACTTCATTGCCACAAAATTCTAAGGTTTTATGACGCTCCAGTGAAAAGTTACAAGCATTTGATTGTTGCAAACTTTGATAAGTATAGGAAGCACCGTATAAAAGTTAGGGCCATTTGAAGTTTTATCAGTGTTTGATTTGGGACTCAAGGGTAGCATAGCTATGAGCGATACCTTTAATTGACAAGCGACACGAGTACTTTATTGTCACAAAATTTCAATATTTTTTTACGCTCCAGTAAAAAGTTACAAGTATTTGAATGTTGCAAACTTTGATAGGTGTAGGACGCACCGTATAGAAGTTAGAGCCATTTGAAGTTTTATCAGTGTTTGATTTTGGAGTCCAGGGTAGCATAGCTATGAGCGATAGCTTAAGTTTACAAGAGGCTCTAGTACTCTATTGTCACAAAATTTCAAGATTTTATTACACTCAAGTAAAAAGTTACAAGAATTTGAATGTTGCAGACGTTAATAAGTATAAGATTCACCGTATATAAGTTAGGGCCATTTGAAGTTTTATCAGTGTTTGATTTGGGACTCAAGGGTAGCATAGCTATGAGCGATAGCTTAAGTTGACAAGAGGCTCTAGTACTCTATTGTCACAAAATTTCAAGATTTTATTACACTCAAGTAAAAAGTTACAAGCATTTGAATGTTGCAAACTCTGATAGGTATAGGACACACCTTATAGAAGTTAGGGCCATTTGAAGTTTTATTAGTGATTGATCTGTGAGTCAAGGGTAGCATAGCTATGACCGATAACTTTAATTGACAAGAGGCACGAGTACTTCATTGCCACAAAATTTCAAGGTTTTATGACGCTCCAGTGAAAAGTAACAAGCATTTGATTGTTGCAAACTTTGATTAGTATAGGCCGCACCGTATAAAAGTTAGGGCTATTTGAAGTTTTATCAGTGTTTGATTTGGAACTCAAGGGTAGCATAGCTATGAGCGATACCTTTAATTGACAAGAGGCACGAGTACTTTATTGTCACAAAATTTCAATATTTTATTACGCTCCAGTAAAAAGTTACAAGTGTTTGAATGTTGCAAACTTTGATAGGTGTAGGACGCACCGTATAGAAGTTAGGACCATTTGAAGTTTTATCAGTGTTTGATTTTGGAGTCAAGGGTAGCATAGCTATGAGCGATAGCTTAAGTTGACAAGAGGCTCTAGAACTCTATTGTCACAAAATGTCAAGATTTTATTACTCTCAAGTAAAAAGTTACAAGCATTTGAATGTTGCAGACTTTGATAAGTATAGGATGCACCGTATATAAGTTAGGGCCATTTGAAGTTTTATCAGTGTTAGTTTTGGGACTCAAGGGAAGCATAGCTATGAGCGATAGCTTAAATTGACTAGAGGCACGAATACTTTATTGTCACAAAATTTCAAGATTTTTAGACGCTCCAATAAAAAGTTAGAAGCATTTGAATGTTGCAAACTCTGATAGGTAAAGGACGCACCGTGTAGAAGTTAGGGCCAATTGAAGTTTTATCACTGTTTAATTTGGGACTCAAGGGTAGCATAGCTATGAGCGATACCTTTAATTGACAATAGGCATGAGTACTTTATTGTCACAAAATTTCACGATTTTATGACGCTCCAGTAAAAAGTTACAAGCATTTGATTGTTGCAAACTTTGATAGGTATAGGACTCACCGTATAGAAGTTAGGGCCATTTGAAGTTTTATTAGTGTTTGATTTGGGAATCAAGGATAGCATAGTTATGACCGATAGTATCAATTGACAAGAGGCACGAGTACTTTATTGTCACAAAATTTCAAGATTTAAGGACGCTCCAGTAAAAAGTTACAAGCATTTGAATGCTGCAAACTCTGATAGGTATAGGACACACCTTATAGAAGTTAGGGCCATTTGAAGTTTTATTAGTGATTGATCTGTGAGTCAAGGGTAGCATAGCTATGACCGATAACTTTAATTGACAAGAGGCACGAGTACTTCATTGCCACAAAATTTTAAGGTTTTATGACGCTCCAGTGAAAAGTTACAAGCATTTGATTGTTGCAAACTTTGATAAGTATAGGAAGCACCGTATAAAAGTTAGGGCCATTTGAAGTTTTATCAGTGTTTGATTTGGGACTCAAGGGTAGCATATCTATGAGCGATAGCTTAAGTTGACAAGAGGCTCTAGTACTCTATTGTCACAAAATTTCAAGATTTTATTACACTCAAGTAAAAAGTTACAAGCATTTGAATGTTGCAGACTTTGATAAGTATAGGATGCACCGTATATAAGTTGGGGCCATTTGAAGTTTTATCAGTGTTTGATTTTGGAGTCCAGGGTAGCATAGCTATGAGCGATAGCTTAAGTTTACGAGAGGCTCTAGTACTCTATTGTCACAAAATTTCAAGATTTTATTACACTCAAGTAAAAAGTTACAAGAATTTGAATGTTGCAGACTTTAATAAGTATAGGATGCACCGTATATAAGTTAGGGCCATTTGATGTTTTATCAGTGTTTGTTTTGGGACTCAAGGGAAGCATAGCTATGAGCGATAGCTTAAATTGACTAGAGGCACGAGTACTTTATTGTCATAAAATTTCAAGATTTTTAGACGCTCCAATAAAAAGATACAAGCATTTGAATGTTGCAAACTCTGATAGGTAAAGGACGCACCGTGTAGAAGTTAGGGCTATTTTAAGTTTTATCAGTGATTGATTTGGGGCTCAAGGGTAGAATAGCTATGAGCGATAACTTTAATTGACAAGAGGCACGAGTACTTTATTGTCACAAAACTTCAAGGTTTTATGACGCTCCAGTAAAAAGTTACAAGCATTTGAATGTTGCAAACTTTGATAGGTATAGGCTACACCGTATAGAAGTTAGGGCCATTTGAAGTTTTATCAGTGATTTATTATGGAGTCAAGGGTAGCATAGCTATGAGCGATAACTTTAATTGACAAGAGGCACGAGTACTTCATTGTCACAAAATTTCAAGGTTTTATGACGCTCCTGTAAAAAGTTACAAGCATTTGATTGTTGCAAACTTTGATAGGTATAGGACGCACCGTATAGAAGTTAGGGCCAATTGAAGTTTTATCAGTGTTTGATTTGGGACTCAGGGGTAGCATAGCTATGAGCGATACCTTTAATTGACAAGAGGCATGAGTACATTATTGTCACAAAATTTCAAGGTTTTATGACGCTCCAGAAAAAAGTTACAAGCATTTGATTGTTGTAAACTTTGCTAGGTATAGGACGCACCGTATAGAAGTTAGGGCCATTTGAAGTTTTATTAGTGTTTGATTTGGGAATCAAGGGTAGCATAGCTATGACCGATAGTTTAAATTGACAAGAGGCACGAGTACTTTATTGTCACAAAATTTCAAGGTTTTATGACGCTCCAGTAAAAAGTTACAAGCATTTGAATGTTGCAAACTTTGATAGGTATAGGCTACACCGTATAGAAGTTAGGACCATTTGAAGTTGTATCAGTGATTTATTTTGGAGTCAAGGGTAGCATAGCTATGAGCGATAACTTTAATTGACAAGAGGCACGAGTACTTCATTGTCACAAAAATTCAAGGTTTTATGACGCTCCTGTAAAAAGTTACAAGCATTTGAATGTTGCAAACTCTGATAGGTAAAGGACACACCTTATAGAAGTTAGGGCCACTTGAAGTTTTATTAGTGATTGATCTGTGAGTCAAGGGTAGCATATGACCGATAACTTTAATTGACAAGAGGCACGAGTACTTCATTGCCACAAAATTTCAAGGTTTTATGACGCTCCAGTGAAAAGTTACAAGCATTTGATTGTTTGAAACTTTGATAAGTATAGGACGCACCGTATAAAAGTTAGGGCCATTTGAAGTTTTATCAGTGTTTGATTTGGGACTCAAGGGTACCATAGCTATGAGCGATACCTTTAATTGACAAGAGGCACGAATACTTTATTGTCACAAAATTTCAATATTTTATTACGCTCCAGTAAAAAATTACAAGTATTTGAATGTTGCAAACTTTGATAGGTGTAGGACGCACCGTATAGAAGTTAGGGCCATTTGAAGTTTTATCAGTGTTTGATTTGGGACTCAAGGGTAGCATAGCTATGAGCGATAGCTTAAATTGACAAGAGGCACGAGTACTTTATTGTCACAAAATTTCAAGATTTAATTGCGCTCCAGTAAAAAGTTACCAGCATTTGATTGTTGCAAACTTTGATAGGTATAGGATGCACCGAATATAAGAATATAAGTTAGGGCCATTTGAAGTTTTATCAGTGTTTGTTTTGGAAGTTAAGGGAAGCATAGCTATGAGCGATAGTTTAGATTAACAAGAGGCACGAGTACTTTATTGTCACAAAATTTCAAGGTTCTATTACGCTCCAGTAAAAAGTTACAAGCACCGTATATAAGTTAGGGCCATTTCAAGTTTTATCAGTGTTTGATTTGGGACTCAAGGGTAGCATAGCTATGAGCGATAGCTTAAGTTGACAAGAGGCTCTAGTACTCTATTGTCACAAAATTTCAAGATTTTATTACACTCAAGTAAAAAGTTACAAGCATTTGAATGTTGCAAACTTTGATAGGTATAGGACACACCGTATAGAAGATAGGGCCATTTGAAGTTTTATCAGTGTTTGATTTGGGACTCAAGGGTAGCATAGTTATGACCGATAGTATAAATTGACAAGAGGCACGAGTACTTTATTGTCACAAAATTTCAAGATTTAACGACGCTCCAGTAAAAAGTTACAAGCATTTGAATGCTGTAAACTCTGATATGTATAGGACACACCTTATAGAAGTTAGGGCCATTTGAAGTTTTATTAGTGATTGATCGGTGAGTCAACGGTAGCATAGCTATGACCGATAACTTTAATTGACAAGAGGCACGAGTACTTCATTGCCACAAAATTTTAAGGTTTTATGACGCTCCAGTGAAAAGTTACAAGCATTTGATTGTTGCAAACTTTGATAGGTATAGGACGCACCGTATAGAAGTTGGGGCCATTTGAAGTTTTATCAGTGTTTGATTTGGGACTCAAGGGTAGCATAGCTATGAGCGATAGCTTAAGTTGGCAAGAGGCTCTAGTACTCTATTGTCACAAAATTTCAAGATTTTATTACACTCAAGTAAAAAGTTAGAAGCATTTGAATGTTGCAAACTTTGATAGGTATAGGACGCACCGTATAGAAGATAGGGCCATTTGAAGTTTTATCAGTGTTTGATTTGGGACTCAAGGGTAGCATAGCTTTGAGCGATAGCTTAAGTTGACAAGAGGCTCTAGTACTCTATTGTCACAAAATTTCAAGATTTTATTACACTCAAGTAAAAAGTTAGAAGCATTTGAATGTTGCAAACTTTGATAGGTATAGGACGCACCGTATAGAAGATAGGGCCATTTGAAGTTTTATCAGTGTTTCATTTGGGACTCAAGGGTAGCATAGTTATGACCGATAGTATAAATTGACAAGAGGCACGAGTACTTTATTGTCACAAAATTTCAAGATTTAATGACGCTCCAGTAAAAAGTTACAAGCATTTGAATGCTGCAAACTCTGATAGGTATAGGACACACCTTATAGAAGTTAGGGCCATTTGAAGTTTTATTAGTGATTGATCTGTGAGTCAAGGGTAGCATAGCTATGACCGATAACTTTAATTGACAAGAGGCACGAGTACTTCATTGCCACAAAATTTTAAGGTTTTATGACGCTCCATTGAAAAGTTACAAGCATTTGATTGTTGCTAACTTTGATAAGTATAGGAAGCACCGTATAAAAGTTAGGGCCATTTGAAGTTTTATCAGTGTTTGATTTGGGACTCAAGGGTAGCATAGCTATGAGCGATAGCTTAAGTTGACAAGAGGCTCTAGTACTCTATTGTCACAAAATTTCAAGATTTTATTACACTCAAGTAAAAAGTTACAAGCATTTGAATGTTGCAGACTTTGATAAGTATAGGATGCACCGTATATAAGTTAGGGCCATTTGAAGTTTTATCAGTGTTTGTTTTGGGACTCAAGGGAAGCATAGCTATGAGCGATAGCTTAAATTGACTAGAGGCACGAGTACTTTATTGTCACAAAATTTCAAGATTTTTAGACGCTCCTATAAAAAGTTACAAGCATTTGAATGTTGCAAACTCTGATAGGTAAGGACGCACCGTGTAGAACTTAGGGCCATTTTAAGTTTTTTATCAGTGATTGATTTGGGGCTCAAGGGTAGCATAGCTATGAGCGATAACTTTAATTGACAAGAGGCATGAGTACTTCATTGTCACAAAATTTCAAGGTTTTATGACGCTCCTGTAAAAAGTTACAAGCATTTGATTGTTGCAAACTTTGATAGGTATAGGACGCACCGTATAGAAGATAGGGCCATTTGAAGTTTTATCAGTGTTTGATTTGGGACTCAAGGGTAGCATAGCTATGAGCGATAGCTTAAGTTGACAAGAGGCTCTAGTACTCTATGTCACAAAGTTTCAAGATTTTATTACACTCAAGTAAAAAGTTACAAGCATTTGAATGTTGCAAACTTTGATAGGTATAGGACGCACCGTATAGAAGATAGGGCCATTTGAAGTTTTATCAGTGTTTGATTTGGGACTCAAGGGTAGCATAGTTATGACCGATAGTATAAATTGACAAGAGGCACGAGTACTTTATTGTCACAAAATTTCAAGATTTAACGACGCTCCAGTAAAAAGTTACAAGCATTTGAATGCTGCAAACTCTGATAGGTATAGGACACACCTTATAGAAGTTAGGGCCATTTGAAGTTTTATTAGTGATTGATCGGTGAGTCAACGGTAGCATAGCTATGACCGATAACTTTAATTGACAAGAGGCACGAGTACTTCATTGCCACAAAATTTTAAGGATTTATGACGCTCCAGTGAAAAGTTACAAGCATTTGATTGTTGCAAACTTTGATAGGTCTAGGACGCACCGTATAGAAGGTGGGGCCATTTGAAGTTTTATCAGTGTTTGATATGGGACTCAAGGGAAGCATAGCTATGAGCGATAGCTTAAGTTGACAAGAGACTCTAGTACTCTATTGTCACAAAATTTCAAGATTTTATTACACTCAAGTAAAAAGTTACAAGCATTTGAATGTTGCAAACTTTGATAGGTATAGGACACACCGTATAGAAGATAGGGCCATTTGAAGTTTTATCAGTGTTTGATTAGGGACTCAAGGGTAGCATAGTTATGACCGATAGTATAAATTGACAAGAGGCACGAGTACTTTATTGTCACAAAATTTCAAGATTTAACGACGCTCCCGTAAAAAGTTACAAGCATTTGAATGCTGCAAACTCTGATAGGTATAGGACACACCTTATAGAAGTTAGGGCCATTTGAAGTTTTATTAGTGATTGATCGGTGAGTCAACGCTAGTATAGCTATGACCGATAACTTTAATTGACAAGAGGCACGAGTACTTCATTGCCACAAAATTTTAAGGTTTTATGACGCTCCAGTGAAAAGTTACAAGCATTTGATTGTTGCAAACTTTGATAGGTATAGGACGCACCGTATAGAAGTTGGGGCCATTTGAAGTTTTATCAGTGTTTGATTTGGGACTCAAGGGTAGCATAGCTATGAGCGATAGCTTAAGTTGACAAGAGGCTCTAGTACTCTATTGTCACAAAATTTCAAGATTTTATTACACTCAAGTAAAAAGTTAGAAGCATTTGAATGTTGCAAACTTTGATAGGTATAGGACGCACCGTATAGAAGATAGGGCCATTTGAAGTTTTATCAGTGTTTGATTTGGGACTCAAGGGTAGCATAGTTATGACCGATAGTATAAATTGACAAGAGGCACGAGTACTTTATTGTCACAAAATTTCAAGATTTAATGACGCTCCAGTAAAAAGTTACAAGCATTTCAATGCTGCAAACTCTGATAGGTATAGGACACACCTTATAGAAGTTAGGGCCATTTGAAGTTTTATTAGTGATTGATCTGTGAGTCAAGGGTAGCATAGCTATGACCGATAACTTTAATTGACAAGAGGCACGAGTACTTCATTGCCACAAAATTTTAAGGTTTTATGACGCTCCATTGAAAAGTTACAAGCATTTGATTGTTGCTAACTTTGATAAGTATAGGAAGCACCGTATAAAAGTTAGGGCCATTTGAAGTTTTATCAGTGTTTGATTTGGGACTCAAGGGTAGCATAGCTATGAGCGATAGCTTAAGTTGACAAGAGGCTCTAGTACTCTATTGTCACAAAATTTCAAGATTTTATTACACTCAAGTAAAAAGTTACAAGCATTTGAATGTTGCATACTTTGATAAGTAAAGGATGCACCGTATATAAGTTAGGGCCATTTGAAGTTTTATCAGTGTTTGTTTTGGGACTCAAGGGAAGCATAGCTATGAGCGATAGCTTAAATTGACTAGAGGCACGAGTACTTTATTGTCACAAAATTTCAAGATTTTTAGACGCTCCTATAAAAAGTTACAAGCATTTGAATGTTGCAAACTCTGATAGGTAAAGGACGCACCGTGTAGAACTTAGGGCCATTTTAAGTTTTTTATCAGTGATTGATTTGGGGCTCAAGGGTAGCATAGCTATGAGCGATAACTTTAATTGACAAGAGGCATGAGTACTTCATTGTCACAAAATTTCAAGGTTTTATGACGCTCCTGTAAAAAGTTACAAGCATTTGATTGTTGCAAACTTTGATAGGTATAGGACGCACCGTATAGAAGATAGGGCCATTTGAAGTTTTATCAGTGTTTGATTTGGGACTCAAGGGTAGCATAGCTATGAGCGATAGCTTAAGTTGACAAGAGGCTCTAGTACTCTATGTCACAAAGTTTCAAGATTTTATTACACTCAAGTAAAAAGTTACAAGCATTTGAATGTTGCAAACTTTGATAGGTATAGGACGCACCGTATAGAAGATAGGGCCATTTGAAGTTTTATCAGTGTTTGATTTGGGACTCAAGGGTAGCATAGTTATGACCGATAGTATAAATTGACAAGAGGCACGAGTACTTTATTGTCACAAAATTTCAAGATTTAACGACGCTCCAGTAAAAAGTTACAAGCATTTGAATGCTGCAAACTCTGATAGGTATAGGACACACCTTATAGAAGTTAGGGCCATTTGAAGTTTTATTAGTGATTGATCGGTGAGTCAACGGTAGCATAGCTATGACCGATAACTTTAATTGACAAGAGGCACGAGTACTTCATTGCCACAAAATTTTAAGGATTTATGACGCTCCAGTGAAAAGTTACAAGCATTTGATTGTTGCAAACTTTGATAGGTCTAGGACGCACCGTATAGAAGGTGGGGCCATTTGAAGTTTTATCAGTGTTTGATATGGGACTCAAGGGAAGCATAGCTATGAGCGATAGCGTAAGTTGACAAGAGACTCTAGTACTCTATTGTCACAAAATTTCAAGATTTTATTACACTCAAGTAAAAAGTTACAAGCATTTGAATGTTGCAAACTTTGATAGGTATAGGACACACCGTATAGAAGATAGGGCCATTTGAAGTTTTATCAGTGTTTGATTAGGGACTCAAGGGTAGCATAGTTATGACCGATAGTATAAATTGACAAGAGGCACGAGTACTTTATTGTCACAAAATTTCAAGATTTAACGACGCTCCCGTAAAAAGTTACAAGCATTTGAATGCTGCAAACTCTGATAGGTATAGGACACACCTTATAGAAGTTAGGGCCATTTGAAGTTTTATTAGTGATTGATCGGTGAGTCAACGCTAGTATAGCTATGACCGATAACTTTAATTGACAAGAGGCACGAGTACTTCATTGCCACAAAATTTTAAGGTTTTATGACGCTCCAGTGAAAAGTTACAAGCATTTGATTGTTGCAAACTTTGATAGGTATAGGACGCACCGTATAGAAGTTGGGGCCATTTGAAGTTTTATCAGTGTTTGATTTGGGACTCAAGGGTAGCATAGCTATGAGCGATAGCTTAAGTTGACAAGAGGCTCTAGTACTCTATTGTCACAAAATTTCAAGATTTTATTACACTCAAGTAAAAAGTTAGAAGCATTTGAATGTTGCAAACTTTGATAGGTATAGGACGCACCGTATAGAAGATAGGGCCATTTGAAGTTTTATCAGTGTTTGATTTGGGACTCAAGGGTAGCATAGTTATGACCGATAGTATAAATTGACAAGAGGCACGAGTACTTTATTGTCACAAAATTTCAAGATTTAATGACGCTCCAGTAAAAAGTTACAAGCATTTCAATGCTGCAAACTCTGATAGGTATAGGACACACCTTATAGAAGTTAGGGCCATTTGAAGTTTTATTAGTGATTGATCTGTGAGTCAAGGGTAGCATAGCTATGACCGATAACTTTAATTGACAAGAGGCACGAGTACTTCATTGCCACAAAATTTTAAGGTTTTATGACGCTCCATTGAAAAGTTACAAGCATTTGATTGTTGCTAACTTTGATAAGTATAGGAAGCACCGTATAAAAGTTAGGGCCATTTGAAGTTTTATCAGTGTTTGATTTGGGACTCAAGGGTAGCATAGCTATGAGCGATAGCTTAAGTTGACAAGAGGCTCTAGTACTCTATTGTCACAAAATTTCAAGATTTTATTACACTCAAGTAAAAAGTTACAAGCATTTGAATGTTGCATACTTTGATAAGTAAAGGATGCACCGTATATAAGTTAGGGCCATTTGAAGTTTTATCAGTGTTTGTTTTGGGACTCAAGGGAAGCATAGCTATGAGCGATAGCTTAAATTGACTAGAGGCACGAGTACTTTATTGTCACAAAATTTCAAGATTTTTAGACGCTCCTATAAAAAGTTACAAGCATTTGAATGTTGCAAACTCTGATAGGTAAAGGACGCACCGTGTAGAACTTAGGGCCATTTTAAGTTTTTTATCAGTGATTGATTTGGGGCTCAAGGGTAGCATAGCTATGAGCGATAACTTTAATTGACAAGAGGCACGAGTACTTCATTGCCACAAAATTTCAAGGTTTTATGACGCTCCAGTGAAAAGTTACAAGCATTTGATTGTTGCAAACTTTGATAAGTATAGGAAGCACCGTATAAAAGTTAGGGCCATTTGAAGTTTTATCAGTGTTCGATTTGGGACTCAAGGGTAGCATAGTTATGAGCGATAGCTTGAGTTGACAAGAGGCTCTAGTAATCTATTGTCACAAAATTTCAAGATTTTATTACACTCAAGTAAAAAGTTACAAGCATTTGAATGTTGCAAACTTTGATAGGTATAGGACGCACCGTATAGAAGATAGGGCCATTTGAAGTTTTATCAGTGTTTGATTTGGGACTCAAGGGTAGCATAACTATGACCGATAATTTTAATTGACAAGAGGCACGAGTACTTTATTGTCACAAAATTTCAAGATTTAATGGTCCAGTAAAAAGTTACAAGCATTTGAATGCTGCAAACTCTGATAGGTATAGGACACACCTTATAGAAGTTAGGGCCATTTGAAGTTTTATTAGTGATTGATCTGTGAGTCAACGGTAGCCTAGCTATGACCGATAACTTTAATTGACAAGAGGCACGAGTACTTCATTGCCATAAAATTTTAAGGTTTTATGACGCTCCAGTGAAAAGTTACAAGCATTTGATTGTTGCAAACTTTGATAGGTATAGGACGCACCGTATAGAAGTTGGAGCCATTTGAAGTTTTATCAGTGTTTGATTTGGGACTCAAGGGTAGCATAGCTATGAGCGATAGCTTAAGTTGACAAGAGGCTCTAGTACTCTATTGTCACAAAATTTCAAGATTTTATTACACTCAAGTAAAAAGTTAGAAGCATTTGAATGTTGCAAACTCTGATAGGTAAAGGACGCACCGTATAGAAGTTAGGGACATTTGAAGTTTTATCAGTGTTTGATTTGGGACTCAAGGGTAGCATAGCTATGAGCGATAGCTTAAGTTGACAAGAGGCAGTACTCTATTGTCACAAAATTTCAAGATTTTATTACACTCAAGTAAAAAGTTACAAGCATTTGAATGTTGCAAACTCTGATAGGTATAGGACACACCTTATAGAAGTAAGGGCCATTTGAAGTTTTATTAGTGATTGATCTGTGAGTCAAGGGTAGCATAGCTATGACCGATAACTTTAATTGACAAGAGGCACGAGTACTTCATTGCCACAAAATTTCAAGGTTTTATGACGCTCCAGTGAAAAGTTACAAGCATTTGATTGTTGCAAACTTTGATTAGTATAGGCCGCACCGTATAAAAGTTAGGGCCATTTGAAGTTTTATCAGTGTTTGATTTGGAACTCAAGGGTAGCATAGCTATGAGCGATACCTTTAATTGACAAGAGGCACGAGTACTTTATTGTCACAAAATTTCAATATATTCTTACGCTCCAGTAAAAAGTTACAAGTATTTGAATGTTGCAAACTTTGACAGGTGTAGGACGCACCGTATAAAAGTTAGGGCCATTTGAAGTTTTATCATTGTTTGATTTTGGAGTCAAGGGTAGCATAGCTATGAGCGATAGCTTAAGTTGACAAGAGGCGCTAGTACTCTATTGTCACAAAATTTCCAGATTTTATTACACTCAAGTAAAAAGTGACAAGCATTTGAATGTTGCAAACTTTGATAAGTATAGGATGCACCGTATATAAGTTAGGGCCATTTGAAGTTTTATCAGTGTTTGATTTGGAACTAAAGGGTAGCATAGCTATGAGCGATACCTTTAATTGACCAGAGGCACGAGTACTTTATTGTCACAAAATTTCAAGATTTAATTACGCTCCAGTAAAAAGTTACAAGCATTTGATTGTTGCAAACTTTGATAGGTATAGGATGCACCGAATATAAGAATATAAGTTAGGGCCATTTGAAGTTTTGTCAGTGTTTGTTTTGGAAGTTAAGGGAAGCATAGCTATGAGCGATAGCTTAGATTAACAAGAGGCACGAGTACTTTATTGTCACAAAATTTCAAGGTTCTATTACGCTCCAAGAAAAAGTTACATGCACCGTATATAAATTAGGGCCATTTCAAGTTTTATCAGTGATTGATTTGGGACTCAAGCTATGAGGGATATCTTAAATTGTTAAGAGGCTCGAGTACTTCATTGTCACCAAATTTCAAGGTTTATGACGCTCCAGTAAAAAGTTACAAGCATTTCATTGTTGCAAACTTTGATAGGCATAGGATGCACCGTATAGAAGTTAGGGCCACTTGAAGTTTTATCAGTGTTTGATTTGGGACTCAAGGGTAGCATAGCTATGAGCGATAGCTTAAGTTGACAAGAGGCTCTAGTACTCTATTGTCACAAAATTTCAAGATTTTATTACACTCAAGTAAAAAGTTGACTAGAGGCACGAGTACTTTATTGTCACAAAATTTCAAGATTTTTAGACGCTCCACTAAAAAGTTACAAGCATTTGAATGTTGCTAACTCTGATAGGTAAAGGACGCACCGTATAAAAGTTAGGGCCATTTGAAGTTTTATCAGTGTTTGATTTGGGACTCAAGGGTAGCATAGCTATGAGCGATAGCTTAAGTTGACAAGAGGCTCTAGAACTCTATTGTCACAAAATTTCAAGGTTTTATGACGCTCCAGTGAAAAGTTACAAGCATTTGATTGTTGCAAACTTTGATAAGTATAGGAAGCACCGTATAAAAGTTAGGGCCATTTGAAGTTTTATCAATGTTTGATTTGGGACTCAAGGGTAGCATAGCTATGAGCGATACCTTTAATTGACAACTTTACTTTATTGTCACAAAATTTCAAGGTTTTATGATGCTCCAGTAAAAAGATACAAGCATTTCAATGTTGCAAACTTTGATAGGTATAGGACGCACCGTATAGAAGTTGGGGCCATTTGAAGTTTTATCAGTGTTTGATTTGGGACTCAAGGGTAGCATAGCTATGAGCGATAGCTTAAGTTGACAAGAGGCTCTAGTACTCTATTGTCACAAAATTTCAAGATTTTATTACACTCAAGTAAAAAGTTAGAAGCATTTGAATGTTGCAAACTTTGATAGGTATAGGACACACCGTATAGAAGTTAGGGCCATTTGAAATTTTATCAGTGTTTGATTTGGGACTCAAGGGTAGCATAGCTATGAGCGATAGCTTAAGTTGACAAGAGGCTCTAGAACTCTATTGTCACAAAATTTCAAGGTTTTATGACGCTCCAGTGAAAAGTTACAAGCATTTGATTGTTGCAAACTTTGATAAATATAGGAAGCACCGTATAAAAGTTAGGGCCATTTGAAGTTTTATCAGTGTTTGATTTGGGACTCAAGGGTAGCATAGCTATGAGCGATACCTTTAATTGACAAGAGGCACGAGTACTTTATTGTCACAAAATTTCAATATTTTATTACGCTCCAGTAAAAAGTTACAAGTATTAGAATGTTGCAAACTTTGATAGGTGTAGGACACACCGTATAGAAGTTAGAGCCATTTGAAGTTTTATCAGTGTTTGATTTTGGAGTCCAGGGTAGCATAGCTATGAGCGATAGCTTAAGTTTACAAGAGGCTCTAGTACTCTATTGTCACAAAATTTCAAGATTTTATTACACTCAAGTAAAAAGTTACAAGCATTTGAATGTTGCAGACTTTAATAAGTATAGGATGCACCGTATATAAGTTAGGGCCATTTGAAGTTTTATCAGTGTTTGTTTTGGGACTCAAGGGAAGCATAGCTATGAGCGATAGCTTAAATTGACTAGAGGCAAACTCTGATAGGTAAAGGACGCACCGTGTAGAAGTTAGGGCCATTTTAAGTTTTATCAGTGATTGATTTTGGGCTCAAGGGTAGCATAGCTATGAGCGATAACTTTAATTGACAAGAGGCACGAGTACTTTATTGTCACAAAATTTCAAGGTTTTATGACGCTCCAGTAAAAAGTTACAAGCATTTGAATGTTGCAAACTTTGATAGGTATAGGCTACACCGTATAGAAGTTAGGGCCATTTGAAGTTTTATCAGTGATTTATTTTGGAGTCAAGGGTAGCATAGCTATGAGCGATAACTTTAATTGACAAGAGGCACGAGTACTTCATTGTCACAAAATTTCAAGGTTTTATGACGCTCCTGTAAAAAGTTACAAGCATTTGATTGTTCCAAAATTTGATAGGTATAGGACGCACCGTATAGAAGTTAGGGCCAATTGAAGTTTTATTAGTGTTTGATTTCGGACTCAAGGGTAGCATAGCTATGAGCGATACCTTTAATTGACAAGAGGCATGAGTACTTCATTGTCACAAAATTTCAAGGTTTTATGACGCTCCTGTAAAAAGTTACAAGCATTTGATTGTTCCAAACTCTGATAGGTAAAGGACGCACCGTATAGAAGTTAGGGCCATTTGAAGTTTTATCAGTGTTTGATTTGGGACTCAAGGGTAGCATAGCTATGAGCGATAGCTTAAGTTGACAAGAGGCAGTACTCTATTGTCACAAAATTTCAAGATTTTATTACACTCAAGTAAAAAGTTACAAGCATTTGAATGTTGCAAACTCTGATAGGTATAGGACACACCTTATAGAAGTTAGGGCCATTTGAAGTTTTATTAGTGATTGATCTGTGAGTCAAGGGTAGCATAGCTATGACCGATAACTTTAATTGACAAGAGGCACGAGTACTTCATTGCCACAAAATTTCAAGGTTTTATGACGCTCCAGTGAAAAGTTACAAGCATTTGATTGTTGCAAACTTTGATTAGTATAGGCCGCACCGTATAAAAGTTAGGGCCATTTGAAGTTTTATCAGTGTTTGATTTGGAACTCAAGGGTAGCATAGCTATGAGCGATACCTTTAATTGATAAGAGGCACGAGTACTTTATTGTCACAAAATTTCAATATTTTATTACGCTCCAGTAAAAAGTTACAAGTATTTGAATGTTGCAAACTTTGATAGGTGTCGGACGCACCGTATAAAAGTTAGGGCCATTTGAAGTTTTATCAGTGTTTGATTTTGGAGTCAAGGGTAGCATAGCTATGAGCGATAGCTTAAGTTAACAAGAGGCTCTACTACTCTATTGTCACAAAATTTCAAGATTTTATTACACTCAAGTAAAAAGTTACAAGCATTTGAATGTTGCAAACTTTGATAAGTATAGGATGCACCGTATATAAGTTAGGGCCATTTGAAGTTTTATCAGTGTTTGATTTGGAACTCAAAGGTAGCATAGCTATGAGCGATACCTTTAATTGACAAGAGGCACGAGTACTTTATTGTCACAAAATTTCAAGATTTAATTACGCTCCAGTAAAAAGTTACAAGCATTTGACTGTTGCAAACTTTGATAGGTATAGGATGCACCGAATATAAGAATATAAGTTAGGGCCATTTGAAGTTTTGTCAGTGTTTGTTTTGGAAGTTAAGGGAAGCATAGCTATGAGCGATAGCTTAGATTAACAAGAGACACGAGTACTTTATTGTCACAAAATTTCAAGGTTCTATTACGCTCCAAGAAAAAGTTACATGCACCGTAGATAAATTAGGGCCATTTCAAGTTTCATCAGTGATTGATTTGGGACTCAAGCTATGAGGGATATCTTAAATTGTTAAGAGGCTCGAGTACTTCATTGTCACCAAATTTCAAGGTCTTATGACGCTCCAGTAAAAAGTTACAAGCATTTCATTGTTGCAAACTTTGATAGGCATAGGATGCACCGTATAGAAGTTAGGGCCACTTGAAGTTTTATCAGTGTTTGATTTGGGACTCAAGGGTAGCATAGCTATGAGCGATAGCTTAAGTTGACAAGAGGCTCTAGTACTCTATTGTCACAAAATTTCAAGATTTTATTACACTCAAGTAAAAAGTTGACTAGAGGCACGAGTACTTTATTGTCACAAAATTTCAAGATTTTTAGACGCTCCACTAAAAAGTTACAAGCATTTGAATGTTGCAAACTTTGATAGATGTAGGACGCACCGTATAGAAGTTAGGGCCATTTGAAATTTTATCAGTGTTTGATTTGGGACTCAAGGGTAGCATAGCTATGAGCGATAGCTTAAGTTGACAAGAGGCTCTAGTACTTTATTGTCACAAAATTTCAATATTTTATTACGCTCCAGTAAAAAGTTACAAGTATTTGAATGTTGCAAACTTTGATAGGTGTCGGACGCACCGTATAAAAGTTAGGGCCATTTGAAGTTTTATCAGTGTTTGATTTTGGAGTCCAGGGTAGCATAGCTATGAGCGATAGCTTAAGTTTACAAGAGGCTCTAGTACTCTATTGTCACAAAATTTCAAGATTTTATTACACTCAAGTAAAAAGTTACAAGCATTTGAATGTTGCAAACTTTGATAGGTATAGGCTACACCGTATAGAAGTTAGGGCCATTTGAAGTTTTATCAGTGATTTATTTTGGAGTCAAGGGTAGCATAGCTATGAGCGATTACTTTAATTGACAAGAGGCACGAGTACTTCATTGTCACAAAATTTCAAGGTTTTATGACGCTCCTGTAAAAAGTTACAAGCATTTGATTGTTCCAAACTTTGATAGGTATAGGACGCACCGTATAGAAGTTAGGGCCAATTGAAGTTTTATCAGTGTTTGATTTCGGACTCAAGGGTAGCATAGCTATGAGCGATACCTTTAATTGACAAGAGGCATGAGTACATTATTGTCACAAAATTTCAAGGTTTTATGACGCTCCAGAAAAAAGTTACAAGCATTTGATTGTTGTAAACTTTGCTAGGTATAGGACGCACCGTATAGAAGTTAGGGCCATTTGAAGTTTTATTAGTGTTTGATTTGGGAATCAAGGGTAGCATAGCTATGACCGATAGCTTAAATTGACAAGAGGCACGAGTACTTTATTGTCACAAAATTTCAAGATTTAATGACGCTCCATTAAAAAGTTACAAGCATTTGATTGTTGTAAACTCGGATAGGTATAGGACACACCTTATAGAAGTTAGGGCCATTTGAAGTTTTATTAGTGATTGATCTGTGAGTCAAGGGTAGCATAGCTATGACCGATAACTTTAATTGACAAGAGGCACGAGTACTTCATTGCCACAAAATTTCAAGGTTTTATGACGCTCCAGTGAAATGTTACAAGCATTTGATTGTTTGAAACTTTGATAAGTATAGGACGCACCGTATAAAAGTTAGGGCCATTTGAAGTTTTATCAGTGTTTGATTTCGGACTCAAGGGTAGCATAGCTATGAGCGATTCCTTTAATTGACAAGAGGCACGAATACTTTATTGTCACAAAATTTCAATATTTTATTACGCTCCAGTAAAAAATTACAAGTATTTGATTGTTGCAAACTTTGATAGGTGTTGGACGCACCGTATAGAAGTTAGGGCCATTTGAAGTTTTATCAGTGTTTGATTTGGGACTTAAGGGTAGCATAGCTATGAGCGATAGCTTAAATTGACAAGAGGCACGAGTACTTTATTGTCACAAAATTTCAAGATTTAATTACGCTCCAGTAAAAAGTTACCAGCATTTGATTGTTGCAAACTTTGATAGGTATAGGATGCACCGAATATAAGAATATAAGTTAGGGCCATTTGAAGTTTTATCAGTGTTTGTTTTGGAAGTTAAGGGAAGCATAGCTATGAGCGATAGCTTAGATTAACAAGAGGCACGAGTACTTTATTGTCACAAAATTTCAAGGTTCCATTACGCTCCAGTAAAAAATTACAAGCACCGTATATAAGTTAGGGCCATTTCAAGTTTTATCAGTGATTGATTTGGAACTAAAGCTATGAGGGATATCTTAAATTGATTAGAGGCTCGAGTACTTCATTGTCACCAAATTTCAAGGTTTTATGACGCTCCAGTAAAAAGTTACAAGCATTTCATTGTTGCAAACTTTGATAGGCATAGGACGCACCGTATAGAAGTTAGGGCCAATTGAAGTTTTATCAGTGTTTAATTTGGGACTCAAGGGTAGCATAGCTATGAGCGATACCTTTAATTGACAACTTTTCTTTATTGTCACAAAATTTCAAGGTTTTATGACGCTCCAGTAAAAAGTTACAAGCATTTGAATGTTGCAAACTTTGATAGGTATAGGACGCACCGTATAGAAGTTGGGGCCATTTGAAGTTTTATCAGTGTTTGATTTGGGACTCAAGGGTAGCATAGCTATGAGCGATAGCTTAAGTTGACAAGAGGCTCTAGTACTCTATTGTCACAAAATTTCAAGATTTTATTACACTCAAGTAAAAAGTTAGAAGCATTTGAATGTTGCAAACTTTGATAGGTATAGGACGCACCGTATAGAAGTTAGGGCCATTTGAAGTTTTATCAGTGTTTGATTTGGGACTCAAGGGTAGCATAGCTATGAGCGATAGCTTAAGTTGACAAGAGGCTGTAGTACTCTATTGTCACAAAATTTCAAGATTTTATTATACTCAAGTAAAATGTTACAAGCATTTGAATGTTGCACACTTTGATAGGTATAGGAGACACCTTATAGAAATTAGGGCCATTTGAAGTTTTTTTAGTGATTGATCTGTGAGTCAAGGGTAGCATAGCTATGACCGATAACTTTAATTGACAAGAGGCACGAGTACTTCATTGCCACAAAATTTCAAGGTTTTATGACGCTCCAGTGAAAAGTTACAAGCATTTGATTGTTGCAAACTTTGATTAGTATAGGCCGCACCGTATAAAAGTTGGGGCCATTTGAAGGTTTATCAGTGTTTGATTTTGGAGTCAAGGGTAGCATAGCTATGAGCGATAGCTTAAGTTGACAAGAGGCTCTAGTACCCTATTGTCACAAAATTTCAATATTTTATTACGCTCCAGTAAAAAGTTATAAGTATTTGAATGTTGCAAACTTTGATAGGTGTAGGACGCACCGTATAGAAGTTAGGGCCATTTGAAGTTTTATCAGTGTTTGATTTTGGAGTCAAGGGTAGCATAGCTATGAGCGATAGCTTAAATTGACTAGAGGCACGAGTACTTTATTGTCACAATATTTCAAGATTTTTAGACGCACCAATAAACAGTTACAAGCATTTGAATGTTGCAAACTCTGATAGGTAAAGGACGCACCGTGTAGAAGTTAGGGCCATTTTAAGTTTTATCAGTGATTGATTTGGGGCTCAAGGGGAGCATAGCTATGAGCGATAACTTTAATTGACAAGAGGCACGATTACTTTATTGTCACAAAATTTCAAGGTTTTATGACGCTCCTGTAAAAAGTTACAAGCATTTGAATGTTGCAAACTCTGATAGGTATAGGACACACCTTATAGAAGTTAGGGCCATTTGAAGTTTTATTAGTGATTGATCTGTGAGTTAAGGGTAGCATAGCAATGAACGATAACTTTAATTGACAAGAGGCACGAGAACTTCATTGCCACAAAATTTCAAGGTTTTATGACGCTGCAGTGAAAAGTTACAAGCATTTGATTGTTGCAAACTTTGATAAGTATAGGACGCACCGTATAAAAGTTAGGGCCATTTGAAGTTTTATCAGTGTTTGATTTGGGACTCAACGGTAGCATAGCTATGAGCGATACCTTTAATTGACAAGAGGCACGAATACTTTATTGTCACAAAATTTCAATATTTTATTACGCTCCAGTAAAAAGTTACAAGCATTTGATTGTTGCAAACTTTGATAGGTATAGGATGCACCGAATATAACAATATAAGTTAGGGCCTTTTGAAGTTTTGTCAGTGTTTGTTTTGGAAGTTAAGGGAAGCATACCTATGAGCGAGAGCTTAGATTAACAAGAGGCACGAGTACTTTATTGTCACAAAATTTCAAGGTTCTATTACGCTCCAAGAAAAAGTTACAAGCAGTTTTATCAGTGATTGATTTGGGACTCAAGCTATGAGGGATATCTTAAATTGTTAAGAGGCTCGAGTACTTCATTGTCACCAAATTTCAAGGTCTTATGACGCTCCAGTAAAAAGTTACAAGCATTTCATTGTTGCAAACTTTGATAGGCATAGGATGCACCGTATAGAAGTTAGGGCCACTTGAAGTTTTATCAGTGTTTGATTTGGGACTCAAGGGTAGCATAGCTATGAGCGATAGCTTAAGTTGACAAGAGGCTCTAGTACTCTATTGTCACAAAATTTAAAGATTTTACTACACTCAAGTAAAAAGTAGACTAGAGGCACGAGTACTTTATTGTCACAAAATTTCAATATTTTATTACGCTCCAGTAAAAAGTTACAAGTATTTGAATGTTGCAAACTTTGATAGGTGTAGGACGCACCGTATAGAAGTTAGGGCCATTTGAAGTTTTATCAGTGTTTGATTTTGGAGTCAATTGTAGCATAGCTATGAGCGATAGCTTAAGTTGACAAGAGGCTCTAGTACTCTATTGTCACAAAATTTCAAGATTTTATTACACTCAAGTAAAAAGTTACAAGCATTTGAGTGTTGCAAACTTTGATAAGTATAGGATGCACCGTATATAAGTTAGGGCCATTTGAAGTTTTATCAGTGTTTGTTGTGGGACTCAAGGGAAGCATAGCTATGAGCGATAGCTTAAATTGACTAGAGGCACGAGTACTTTATTGTCACAAAATTTCAAGATTTTTAGACGCTCCAATAAAAAGTTACAAGCATTTGAATGTTGCTAACTCTGATAGGTAAAGGACGCACCGTGTAGAAATTAGGGCCATTTTAAGTTTTATCAGTGATTGATTTGGGGCTCAAGGGTAGCATAGCTATGAGCGATAACTTTAATTGACAAGAGGCACGAGTACTTTATTGTCACAAAATTTCAAGGTTTTATGACGCTCCAGTAAAAAGTTACAAGCATTTGAATGTTGCCAACTTTGATAGGTATAGGATGCACCGAATATATGAATATAAGTTAGGGCCATTTGAAGTTTTATCAGTGTTTGTTTTGGAAGTTAAGGGAAGCATAGCTATGAGCGATAGCTTAGATTAACAAGAGGCACGAGTACTTTATTGTCACAAAATTTCAAGGTTCCATTACGCTCCAGTAAAAAATTACAAGCACCGTATATAAGTTAGGGCCATTTCAAGTTTTATCAGTGATTGATTTGGGACTCAAGCTATGAGGGATATCTTAAATTGATAAGAGGCTCGAGTACTTCATTGTCACCAAATTTCAAGGTTTTATGACGCTCCAGTAAAAAGTTACAAGCACTTCATTGTTGCAAACTTTGATAGGCATAGGACGCACCGTATAGAAGTTAGGGCCAATTGAAGTTTTATCAGTGTTTAATTTGGGACTCAAGAGTAGCATAGCTATGAGCGATACCTTTAATTGACAACTTTACTTTATTGTCACAAAATTTCAAGGTCTTATGACGCTCCAGTAAAAAGTTACAAGCATTTGAATGTTGCCAACTTTGATATGTATAGGATGCACCGAATATAAGAATATAAGTTAGGGCCATTTGAAATTTTATCAGTGTTTGTTTTGGAAGTTAAGGGAAGCATAGCTTTGAGCGATATCTTAGATTAACAAGAGGCACGAGTACTTTATTGTCACAAAATTTCAAGGTTCCATTACGCTCCAGTAAAAAATTACAAGCACCGTATATAAGTTAGGGCCATTTCAAGTTTTATCAGTGATTGATTTGGGACTCAAGCTATGAGGGATATCTTAAATTGATAAGAGGCTCGAGTACTTCATTGTCACCAAATTTCAAGGTTTTATGATGCTCCAGTAAAAAGTTACAAACATTTCATTGTTGCAAACTTTGATAGGCATAGGACGCACCGTATAGAAGTTAGGGCCAATTGAAGTTTTATCAGTGTTTAATTTGGGACTCAAGGGTAGCATAGCTATGAGCGATACCTTTAATTGACAACTTTACTTTATTGTCACAAAATTTCAAGGTTTTAGGACGCTCCAGTAAAAAGTTACAAGCATTTGAATGTTGCAAACTTTGATAGGTATAGGACGCACCGTATAGAAGTTGGGGCCATTTGAAGTTTTATCAGTGTTTGATTTGGGACTCAAGGGTAGCATAGCTATGAGCGATAGCTTAAGTTGACAAGAGGCTCTAGTACTCTATTGTCACAAAATTTCAAGATTTTATTACACTCAAGTAAAAAGTTAGAAGCATTTGAATGTTGCAAACTTTGATAGGTATAGGACGCACCGTATAGAAGTTAGAGCCATTTGAAGTTTTATCAGTGTTTGATTTGGGACTCAAGGGTAGCATAGCTATGAGCGATAGCTTAAGTTGACAAGAGGCTCTAGTACTCTATTGTCATAAAATTTCAAGATTTTATTACACTCAAGTAAAAAGTTACAAGCATTTGAATGTTGCAAACTCTGATAGGTATAGGACACACCTTATAGAAGTTAGGGCCATTTGAAGTTTTATTAGTGATTGATCTGTGAGTCAAGGGTAGCATAGCTATGACCGATAACTTTAATTGACAAGAGGCACGAGTACTTCATTGCCACAAAATTTCAAGGTTTTATGACGCTCCAGTGAAAACTTACATTTGATTGTTGCAAACTTTGATTAGTATAGGCCGCACCGTATAAAAGTTAGGGCCATTTGAAGTTTTATCAGTGTTTGATTTGGAACTCAAGGGTAGCATAGCTATGAGCGATACCTTTAATTGACAAGAGGCACGAGTACTTTATTGTCACAAAATTTCAATATTTTATTACACTCCAGTAAAAAGTTACAAGTATTTGAATGTTGCAAACTTTGATAGGTATAGGACGCACCGTATAGAAGTTAGGGCCATTTGAAGTTTTATCAGTGTTTGTTTTGGGACTCAAGGGAAGCATAGCTATGAGCGATAGCTTAAATTGACTAGAGGCACGAGTACTTTATTGTCACAATATTTCAAGATTTTTAGACGCTCCAATAAAAAGTTACAAGCATTTGAATGTTGCAAACTCTGATAGGTAAAGGACGCACCGTGTAGAAGTTAGGGCCATTTGAACTTTTATCAGTGATTTATTTTGGAGTCAAGGGTAGCATAGCTATGAGCGATAACTTTAATTGACAAGAGGCACGAGTACTTCATTGTCACAAAATTTCAAGGTTTTATGACGCTGCTGTAAAAAGTTACAAGCATTTGATTGTTGCAAACTTTGATAGGTATAGGACGCACCGTATAGAAGTTAGGGCCAATTGAAGTTTTATCAGAGTTTGATTTGGGACTCAAGGGTAGCATAGCTATGAGCGATAACTTTAATTGACAAGACGCATGAGTACTTTATTGTCACAAAATTTCAAGGTTTTATGACGCTCCAGAAAAAAGTTACAAGCATTTCATTGTTGTAAACTTTGATAGGTATAGGACGCACCGTATAGAAGTTAGGGCCATTTGAAGTTTTATTAGTGTTTGATTTGGGAATCAAGGGTAGCATAGCTATGTCCGATAGTTTAAATTGACAAGAGGCACGAGTACTTTATTGTCACAAAATTTCAAGATTTAATGACGCTCCATTAAAAAGTTACAAGCATTTGAATGTTGCAAACTCTGATAGGTATAGGACACACCTTATAGAAGTTAGGGCCATTTGAAGTTTTATTAGTGATTGATCTGTGAGTCAAGGGTAGCATAGCTATGAACGATAACCTTAATTGACAAGAGGCACGAGAACTTCATTGCCACAAAATTTCAAGGTTTTATGACGCTCCAGTGAAAAGTTACAAGCATTTGATTGTTGCAAACTTTGATAAGTATAGGACGCACCGTATAAAAGTTAGGGCCATTTGAAGTTTTATCAGTGTTTGATTTGGGACTCAAGGGTAGCATAGCTATGAGCGATACCTTTAATTGACAAGAGGCACGAATACTTTATTGTCACAAAATTTCAATATTTTATTACGCTCCAGTAAAAAGTTACAAGTATTTGAATGTTGCAAACTTTGATAGGTATAGGACGCACCGTATAGAAGTTAGGGCCATTTGAAGTTTTATCAGTGTTTGATTTGGGACTCAAGGGTAGCATAGCTATGAGCGATAGCTTAAATTGACAAGAGGCACGAGTACTTTATTGTCACAAAATTTCAAGATTTAATTACGCTCCAGTAAAAAATTACAAGCATTTGATTGTTGCAAACTTTGATAGGTATAGGATGCACCGAATAGAAGAATATAAGTCAGGGCCATTTGAAGTTTTGTCAGTGTTTGTTTTGGAAGTTAAGGGAAGCATACCTATGAGCGATAGCTTAGATTAACAAGAGGCACGAGTACTTTATTGTCACAAAATTTCAATATAGTATAGAAGTTAGGGCCACTTGAAGTTTTATCAGTGTTTGATTTGGGACTCAAGGGTAGCATAGCTATGAGCGATAGCTTAAGTTGACAAGAGGCTCTAGTACTCTATTGTCACAAAATTTCAAGATTTTACTACACTCAAGTAAAAAGTTGACTAGAGGCACGAGTACTTTATTGTCACAAAATTTCAATATTTTATTACGCTCCAGTAAAAAGTTACAAGTATTTGAATGTTGCAAACTTTGATAGGTGTAGGACGCACCGTATAGAAGTTAGGGCCATTTGAAGTTTTATCAGTGTTTGATTTTGGAGTCAATTGTAGCATAGCTATGAGCGATAGCTTAAGTTGACAAGAGGCTCTAGTACTCTATTGTCACAAAATTTCAAGATTTTATTACACTCAAGTAAAAAGTTACAAGCATTTGAGTGTTGCAAACTTTGATAAGTATAGGATGCACCGTATATAAGTTAGGGCCATTTGAAGTTTTATCAGTGTTTGTTGTGGGACTCAAGGGAAGCATAGCTATGAGCGATAGCTTAAATTGACTAGAGGCACGAGTACTTTATTGTCACAAAATTTCAAGATTTTTAGACGCTCCAATAAAAAGTTACAAGCATTTGAATGTTGCTAACTCTGATAGGTAAAGGACGCACCGTGTAGAAATTAGGGCCATTTTAAGTTTTATCAGTGATTGATTTGGGGCTCAAGGGTAGCATAGCTATGAGCGATAATTGACAAGAGGCACGAGTACTTTATTGTCACAAAATTTCAAGGTTTTATGACGCTCCAGTAAAAAGTTACAAGCATTTGAATGTTGCCAACTTTGATAGGTATAGGACGCACCGTATAGAAGTTAGGGCCAATTGAAGTTTTATCAGTGTTTAATTTGGGACTCAAGAGTAGCATAGCTATGAGCGATACCTTTAATTGACAACTTTACTTTATTGTCACAAAATTTCAAGGTCTTATGACGCTCCAGTAAAAAGTTACAAGCATTTGAATGTTGCCAACTTTGATAGGTATAGGATGCACCGAATATAAGAATATAAGTTAGGGCCATTTGAAATTTTATCAGTGTTTGTTTTGGAAGTTAAGGGAAGCATAGCTTTGAGCGATATCTTAGATTAACAAGAGGCACGAGTACTTTATTGTCACAAAATTTCAAGGTTCCATTACGCTCCAGTAAAAAATTACAAGCACCGTATATAAGTTAGGGCCATTTCAAGTTTTATCAGTGATTGATTTGGGACTCAAGCTATGAGGGATATCTTAAATTGATAAGAGGCTCGAGTACTTCATTGTCACCAAATTTCAAGGTTTTATGACGCTCCAGTAAAAAGTTACAAGCATTTCATTGTTGCAAACTTTGATAGGCATAGGACGCACCGTATAGAAGTTAGGGCCAATTGAAGTTTTATCAGTGTTTAATTTGGGACTCAAAGGTAGCATAGCTATGAGCGATACCTTTAATTGACAACTTTACTTTATTGTCACAAAATTTCAAGGTTTTATGACGCTCCAGTAAAAAGTTACAAGCATTTGAATGTTGCAAACTTTGATAGGTATAGGATGCACCGTATAGAAGTTGGGGCCATTTGAAGTTTTATCAGTGTTTGATTTGGGACTCAAGGGTAGCATAGCTATGAGCGATAGCTTAAGTTGACAAGAGGCTCTAGTACTCTATTGTCACAAAATTTCAAGATTTTATTACACTCAAGTAAAAAGTTAGAAGCATTTGAATGTTGCAAACTTTGATAGGTATAGGACGCACCGTATAGAAGTTAGGGCCATTTGAAGTTTTATCAGTGTTTGATTTGGAACTCAAGGGTAGCATAGCTATGAGCGATAGCTTAAGTTGACAAGAGGCTCTAGTACTCTATTGTCATAAAATTTCAAGATTTTATTACACTCAAGTAAAAAGTTACAAGCATTTGAATGTTGCAAACTCTGATAGGTATAGGACACACCTTATAGAAGTTAGGGCCATTTGAAGTTTTATTAGTGATTGATCTGTGAGTCAAGGGTAGCATAGCTATGACCGATAACTTTAATTGACAAGAGGCACGAGTACTTCATTGCCACAAAATTTCAAGGTTTTATGACTCTCCAGTGAAAAGTTACATTTGATTGTTGCAAACTTTGATTAGTATAGGCCGCACCGTATAAAAGTTAGGGCCATTTGAAGTTTTATCAGTGTTTGATTTGGAACTCAAGGGTAGCATAGCTATGAGCGATACCTTTAATTGACAAGAGGCACGAGTACTTTATTGTCACAAAATTTCAATATTTTATTACACTCCAGTAAAAAGTTACAAGTATTTGAATGTTGCAAACTTTGATAGGTGTAGGACGCACCGTATAGAAGTTAGGGCCATTTGAAGTTTTATCAGTGTTTGATTTTGGAGTCAAGGGTAGCATAGCTATGAGCGATAGCTTAAGTTGACAAGAGGCTCTAGTACTCTATTGTCACAAAATTTCAAGATTTTATTACACTCAAGTAAAAAGTTACAAGCATTTGAATGTTGCAAACTTTGATAAGTATAGGATGCACCGTATATAAGTTAGGGCCATTTGAAGTTGTATCAGTGTTTGTTTTGGGACTCAAGGGAAGCATAGCTATGAGCGATAGCTTAAATTGACTAGAGGCACGAGTACTTTATTGTCACAATATTTCAAGATTTTTAGACGCACCAATAAAAAGTTACAAGCATTTGAATGTTGCAAACTCTGATAGGTAAAGGACGCACCGTGTAGAAGTTAGGGCCATTTGAACTTTTATCAGTGATTTATTTTGGAGTCAAGGGTAGCATAGCTATGAGCGATAACTTTAATTGACAAGAGGCACGAGTACTTCATTGTCACAAAATTTCAAGGTTTTATGACGCTGCTGTAAAAAGTTACAAGCATTTGATTGTTGCAAACTTTGATAGGTATAGGACGCACCGTATAGAAGTTAGGGCCATTTGAAGTTTTATTAGTGATTGATCTGTGAGTCAAGGGTAGCATAGCTATGAACGATAACCTTAATTGACAAGAGGCACGATAACTTCATTGCCACAAAATTTCAAGGTTTTATGACGCTCCAGTGAAAAGTTACAAGCATTTGATTGTTGCAAACTTTGATAAGTATAGGACGCACCGTATAAAAGTTAGGGCCATTTGAAGTTTTATCAGTGTTTGATTTGGGACTCAAGGGTAGCATAGCTATGAGCGATACCTTTAATTGACAAGAGGCACGAATACTTTATTGTCACAAAATTTCAATATTTTATTACGCTCCAGTAAAAAGTTACAAGTATTTGAATGTTGCAAACTTTGATAGGTATAGGACGCACCGTATAGAAGTTAGGGCCATTTGAAGTTTTATCAGTGTTTGATTTGGGACTCAAGGGTAGCATAGCTATGAGCGATAGCTTAAATTGACAAGAGGCACGAGTACTTTATTGTCACAAAATTTCAAGATTTAATTACGCTCCAGTAAAAAATTACAAGCATTTGATTGTTGCAAACTTTGATAGGTATAGGATGCACCGAATATAAGAATATAAGTCAGGGCCATTTGAAGTTCTGTCAGTGTTTGTTTTGGAAGTTAAGGGAAGCATACCTATGAGCGATAGCTTAGATTAACAAGAGGCACGAGTACTTTATTGTCACAAAATTTCAAGGTTCTATTACGCTCCAAGAAAAAGTTACAAGCACCGTATATAAGTTAGGGCCATTTCAAGTTTTATCAGTGATTGATTTGGGACTCAAGCTATGAGGGATATCTTAAATTGTTAAGAGGCTCGAGTACTTCATTGTCACCAAATTTCAAGGTCTTATGACGCTCCAGTAAAAAGTTACAAGCATTTCATTGTTGGAAACTTTGATAGGCATAGGATGCACCGTATAGAAGTTAGGGCCACTTGAAGTTTTATCAGTGTTTGATTTGGGACTCAAGGGTAGCATAGCTATGAGCGATAGCTTAAGTTGACAAGAGGCTCTAGTACTCTATTGTCACAAAATTTCAAGATTTTATTACACTCAAGTAAAAAGTTGACTAGAGGCACGAGTACTTTATTGTCACAAAATTTCAAGATTTTGAGACGCTCCACTAAAAAGTTACTAGCATTTGAATGTTGCTAACTCTGATAGGTAAAGGACGCACCGTATAAAAGTTAGGGCCATTTGAAGTTTTATCAGTGTTTGATTTGGGACTCAAGGGTAGCATAGCTATGAGCGACACCTTTAATTGACAAGATGCACGAGTACTTTATTGTCACAAAATTTCAATATTTTATTACGCTCCATTAAAAAGTTACAAGTATTTGAATGTTGCAAACTTTGATAGGTGTAGGACGCACCGTATAGAAGTTAGGGCCATTTGAAGTTTTGTCAGTGTTTGATTTTGGAGTCAAGGGTAGCATAGCTATGACCGATAGTTTAAATTGACAAGAGGCACGAGTACTTTATAGTCACAAAATTTCAAGATTTAATGACGCTCCATTAAAAAGTTACAAGCATTTGAATGTTGCAAACTCTGATAGGTATAGGACACACCTTATAGAAGTTAGGGCCATTTGAAGTTTTATTAGTGATTGATCTGTGAGTCAAGGGTAGCATAGCTATGAACGATAACCTTAATTGACAAGAGGCACGAGTACTTTATTGTCACAAAATTTCAAGATTTAATTACGCTCCAGTAAAAAATTACAAGCATTTGATTGTTGCAAACTTTGATAGGTATAGGATGCACCGAATATAAGAATATAAGTTAGGGCCATTTGAAGTTTTGTCAGTGTTTGTTTTGGAAGTTAAGGGAAGCATACCTATGAGCGATAGCTTAGATTAACAAGAGGCACGAGTACTTTATTGTCACAAAATTTCAAGGTTCTATTACGCTCCAAGAAAAAGTTACAAGCACCGTATATAAGTTAGGGCCATATCAAGTTTTATCAGTGATTGATTTGGGACTCAAGCTATGAGGGATATCTTAAATTGTTAAGAGGCTCGAGTACTTCATTGTCACCAAATTTCAAGGTTTTATGACGCTCCAGTGAAAAGTTACAAGCATTTGATTGTTGCAAACTTTGATAAGTATAGGACGCACCGTATAAAAGTTAGGGCCATTTGAAGTTTTATCAGTGTTTGATTTGGGACTCAAGGGTAGCATAGCTATGAGCGAAAGCTTAAGTTGACAAGAGGCTCTAGTACTCTATTGTCATAAAATTTCAAGATTTTATTACACTCAAGTAAAAAGTTACAAGCATTTGAATGTTGCAAACTCTGATAGGTATAGGACACACCTTATAGAAGTTAGGGCCATTTGAAGTTTTATTAGTGATTGATCTGTGAGTCAAGGGTAGCATAGCTATGACCGATAACTTTAATTGACAAGAGGCACGAGTACTTCATTGCCACAAAATTTCAAGGTTTTATGACGCTCCAGTGAAAAGTTACATTTGATTGTTGCAAACTTTGATTAGTATAGGCCGCACCGTATAAACGTTAGGGCCATTTGAAGTTTTATCAGTGTTTGATTTGGAACTCAAGGGTAGCATAGCTATGAGCGATACCTTTAATTGACAAGATGCACGAATACTTTATTGTCACAAAATTTCAATATTTTATTACACTCCAGTAAAAAGTTACAAGTATTTGAATGTTGCAAACTTTGATAGGTGTAGGACGCACCGTATAGAAGTTAGGGCCATTTGAAGTTTTATCAGTGTTTGATTTTGGAGTCAAGGGTAGCATAGCTATGAGCGATAGCTTAAGTTGACAAGAGGCTCTAGTACTCTATTGTCACCAAATTTCAAGATTTTATTACACTCAAGTAAAAAGTTACAAGCATTTGAATGTTGCAAACTTTGATAAGTATAGGATGCACCGTATATAAGTTAGGGCCATTTGAAGTTTTATCAGTGTTTGTTTTGGGACTCAAGGGAAGCATAGCTATGAGCGATAGCTTAAATTGACTAGAGGCACGAGTACTTTATTGTCACAATATTTCAAGATTTTTAGACGCTCCAATAAAAAGTTACAAGCATTTGAATGTTGCAAACTCTGATAGGTAAAGGACGCACCGTGTAGAAGTTAGGGCCATTTGAACTTTTATCAGTGATTTATTTTGGAGTCAAGGGTAGCATAGCTATGAGCGATAACTTTTATTGACAAGAGGCACGAGTACTTCATTGTCACAAAATGTCAAGGTTTTATGACGCTGCTGTAAAAAGTTACAAGCATTTGATTGTTGCAAACTTTGATAGGTATAGGACGCACCGTATAGAAGTTAGGGCCAATTGAAGTTTTATCAGAGTTTGATTTGGGACTCAAGGGTAGCATAGCTATGAGCGATAACTTTAATTGACAAGACGCATGAGTACTTTATTGTCACAAAATTTCAAGGTTTTATGACGCTCCAGAAAAAAGTTACAAGCATTTCATTGTTGTAAACTTTGATAGGTATAGGACGCACCGTATAGAAGTTAGGGCCATTTGAAGTTTTATTAGTGTTTGATTTGGGAATCAAGGGTAGCATAGCTATGACCGATAGTTTAAATTGACAAGAGGCACGAGTACTTTATTGTCACAAAATTTCAAGATTTAATGACGCTCCATTAAAAAGTTACAAGCATTTGAATGTTGCAAACTCTGATAGGTATAGGACACACCTTATAGAAGTTAGGGCTATTTGAAGTTTTATTAGTGATTGATCTGTGAGTCAAGGGTAGCATAGCTATGAACGATAACCTTAATTGACAAGAGGCACGAGAACTTCATTGCCACAAAATTTCAAGGTTTTATGACGCTCCAGTGAAAAGTTACAAGCATTTGATTGTTGCAAACTTTGATAAGTATAGGACGCACCGTATAAAAGTTAGGGCCATTTGAAGTTTTATCAGTGTTTGATTTGGGACTCAAGGGTAGCATAGCTATGAGCGATACCTTTAATTGACAAGAGGCACGAATACTTTACTGTCACAAAATTTCAATATTTTATTACGCTCCAGTAAAAAGTTACAAGTATTTGAATGTTGCAAACTTTGATAGGTATAGGACGCACCGTATAGAAGTTAGGGCCATTTGAAGTTTTATTAGTGTTTGATTTGGGACTCAAGGGTAGCATAGCTATGAGCGATAGCTTAAATTGACAAGAGGCACGAGTACTTTATTGTCACAAAATTTCAAGATTTAATTACGCTCCAGTAAAAAATTACAAGCATTTGATTGTTGCAAACTTTGATAGGTATAGGATGCACCGAATATAAGAATATAAGTTAGGGCCATTTGAAGTTTTGTCAGTGTTTGTTTTGGAAGTTAAGGGAAGCATACCTATGAGCGATAGCTTAGATTAACAAGAGGCACGAGTACTTTATTGTCACAAAATTTCAAGGTTCTATTACGCTCCAAGAAAAAGTTACAAGCACCGTATATAAGTTAGGGCCATTTCAAGTTATATCAGTGATTGATTTGGGACTCAAGCTATGAGGGATATCTTAAATTGTTAAGAGGCTCGAGTACTTCATTGTCACCAAATTTCAAGGTCTTATGACGCTCCAGTAAAAAGTTACAAGCATTTCATTGTTGCAAACTTTGATAGGCATAGGATGCACCGTATATAAGTTAGGGCCACTTGAAGTTTTATCAGTGTTTGATTTGGGACTCAAGGGTAGCATAGCTATGAGCGATAGCTTAAGTTGACAAGAGGCTCTAGTACTCTTATGTTACAAAATTTCAAGATTTTATTACACTCAAGTAAAATGTTGATTAGAGGCACGAGTACTTTATTGTCATAAAATTTCAAGATTTTGAGACGCTCCACTAAAAAGTTACAAGCATTTGAATGTTGCTAACTCTGATAGGTAAAGGACGCACCGTATAAAACTTAGGGCCATTTGAAGTTTTATCAGTGTTTGATTTGGGACTCAAGGGTAGCATAGCTATGAGCGACACCTTTAATTGACAAGATGCACGAGTACTTTATTGTCACAAAATTTCAATATTTTATTACGCTCCACTAAAAAGTTACAAGTATTTGAATGTTGCAAACTTTGATAGGTGTAGGACGCACCGTATAGAAGTTAGGGCCATTTGAAGTTTTATCAGTGTTTGATTTTGGAGTCAAGGGTAGCATAGCTATGACCGATAGTTTAAATTGACAAGAGGCACGAGTACTTTATAGTCACAAAATTTCAAGATTTAATGACGCTCCATTAAAAAGTTACAAGCATTTGAATGTTGCAAACTCTGATAGGTATAGGACACACCTTATAGAAGTTAGGGCCATTTGAAGTTTTATTAGTGATTGATCTGTGAGTCAAGGGTAGCATAGCTATGAACGATAACCTTAATTGACAAGAGGCACGAGTACTTTATTGTCACAAAATTTCAAGATTTAATTACGCTCCAGTAAAAAATTACAAGCATTTGATTGTTGCAAACTTTGATAGGTATAGGATGCACCGAATATAAGAATATAAGTTAGGGCCATTTGAAGTTTTGTCAGTGTTTGTTTTGGAAGTTAAGGGAAGCATACCTATGAGCGATAGCTTAGATTAACAAGAGGCACGAGTACTTTATTGTCACAAAATTTCAAGGTTCTATTACGCTCCAAGAAAAACTTACAAGCACCGTATATAAGTTAGGGCCATTTCAAGTTTTATCAGTGATTGATTTGGGACTCAAGCTATGAGGGATATCTTAAATTGTTAAGAGGCTCGAGTACTTCATTGTCACCAAATTTCAAGGTTTTATGACGCTCCAGTGAAAAGTTACAAGCATTTGATTGTTGCAAACTTTGATAAGTATAGGACGCACCGTATAAAAGTTAGGGCCATTTGAAGTTTTATCAGTGTTTGATTTGGGACTCAAGGGTAGCATAGCTATGAGCGATACCTTTAATTGACAAGAGGCACGAATACTTTATTGTGTAAAAATTTCAATATTTTATTACGCTCAAGTAAAAAGTTACAAGCATTTGAATGTTGCTAACTCTGATAGGTAAAGGACGCACCGTGTAGAAATTAGGGCCATTTTAAGTTTTATCAGTGATTGATTTGGGGCTCAAGGGTAGCATAGCTATGAGCGATCACTTTAATTGACAAGAGGCACGAGTACTTTATTGTTACAAAATTTCAAGGTTCCATTACGCTCCAGTAAAAAATTACAAGCACCGTATATAAGTTAGGGCCATTTCATGTTTTATCAGTGATTGATTTGGGACTCAAGCTATGAGGGATATCTTAAATTGGTAAGAGGCTCGAGCACTTCATTGTCACCAAATTTCAAGGTTTTATGACGCTCCAGTAAAAAGTTACAAGCATTTCATTGTTGCAAACTTTGATAGGCATAGGACGCACCGTATAGAAGTTAGGGCCAATTGAAGTTTTATCAGTGTTTAATTTGGGACTCAAGAGTAGCATAGCTATGAGCGATACCTTTAATTGACAACTTTACTTTATTGTCACAAAAATTCAAGGTTTTATGACGCTCCAGTAAAAAGTTACAAGCATTTAAATGTTGCCAACTTTGATAGGTATAGGATGCACCGAATATAAGAAAATAAGTTAGGGCCATTTGAAGTTTTATCAGTGTTTGTTTTGGAAGTTAAGGGAAGCATAGCTATGAGCGATAGCTTAGATTAACAAGAGGCACGAGTACTTTATTGTCACAAAATTTCAAGGTTCCATTACGCTCCAGTAAAAAATTACAAGCACCGTATATAAGTTAGGGCCATTTCAAGTTTTATCAGTGATTGATTTGGGACTCAAGCTATGAGGGATATCTTAAATTGATAAGAGGCTCGAGTACTTCATTGTCACAAAATTTCAAGGTTTTATGACGCTCAAGTAAAAAGTTACAAGCATTTGAATGTTGCAAACTTTGATAGGTATAGGACGCACCGTATAGAAGTTGGGGCCATTTGAAGCTTTATCAGTGTTTGATTTGGGACTCAAGGGTAGCATAGCTATGAGCGATAGCTTAAGTTGACAAGAGGCTCTAGTACTCTATTGTCACAAAATTTCGAGATTTTATTACACTCAAGTAAAAAGTTAGAAGCATTTTAATGTTGCAAACTTTGATAGGTATAGGACGCACCGTATAGAAGTTAGGGCCATTTGAAGTTTTATCAGTGTTTGATTTGGGACTCAAGGGTAGCATAGCTATGAGCGATAGCTTCAGTTGACAAGAGGCTCTACTGCTCTATTGTCACAAAATTTCAAGATTTTATTACACTCAAGTAAAAAGTTACAAGCATTTGAATGTTGCAAACTCTGATAGGTATAGGACACACCTTATAAAAGTTAGGGCCATTTGAAGTTTTATTAGTGATTGATCTGTGAGTCAAGGGTAGCATAGCTATGACCGATAACTTTAATTGACAAGAGGCACGATTACTTTATTGTCACAAAATTTCAAGGTTTTATGACGCTCCTGTAAAAAGTTACAAGCATTTGAATGTTGCAAACTTTGATAGGTATAGGACACACCGTATAGAAGTTAGGGCCATTTGAACTTTTATCAGTGATTTATTTTGGAGTCAAGGGTAGCATAGCTATGAGCGATAACTTTAATTGACAAGAGGCACGAGTACTTTATTGTCACAAAATTTCAAGGTTTTATGACGCTCCAGAAAAAAGTTACAAGCATTTGATTGTTGTAAACTTTGATAGGTATAGGACGCACCGTATAGAAGTTAGGGCCATTTGAAATTTTATTAGTGTTTGATTTGGGATTCAAGGGTAGCATAGCTATGACCGATAGTTTAAATTGATAAGAGGCACGAGTACTTTATTGTCACAAAATTTTAAGATTTAATGACGCTCCAGTAAAAAGTTACAAGCATTTGAATGTTGCAAACTCTGATAGGTATAGGACACACCTTATAGAAGTTAGGGCCATTTGAAGTTTTATTAGCGATTGATCTGTGAGTAAAGGGTAGCATAGCTATGACCGATAACTTTAATTTACAAGAGGCACGAGTACTTCATTGCCACAAAATTTCAAGGTTTTATGACGCTCCAGTGAAAAGTTACAAGCATTTGATTGTTGCAAACTTTGATAAGTATAGGACGCACCGTATAAAAGTTAGGGCCATTTGAAGTTTTATCAGTGTTTGATTTGGGACTCAAGGGTAGCATAGCTATGAGCGATAACTTTAATTGACAAGAGGCACGAGTACTTTATTGTCACAAAATTTCAATATTTTATTACGCTCCAGTAAAAAGTTACAAGTATTTGAATGTTGCAAACTTTGATAGGTGTAGGACGCACCGTATAGAAGTTAGGGCCATTTGAATTTTTATCAGTGTTTGATTTGGGACTCAAGGGTAGCATAGCTATGAGCGATAGCTTAAATTGACAAGAGAAACGAGTACTTTATTGTCACAAAATTTCAAGATTTAATTACGCTCCAGTAAAAAGTTACAAGCATTTGATTGTTGCAAACTTTGATAGGCATAGGATGCACCGTATAGAAGTTAGGGCCACTTGAAGTTTTATCAGTGTTTGATTTGGGACTCAAGGGTAGCATAGCTATGAGCGATAGCATAAATTGACAAGAGGCACGAGTACTTTATTGTCAGAAAATTTCAAGGTTTAATTACGCTGCAGTAAAAAGTTACAAGCATTTGAATGTTGCAAACTTTGATAGGTATAGGACGCACCGTATAGAAGTTAGGGCCATTTGAATTTTTATTAGTGTTTGATTTGGGACTCAAGGGTAGCATAGCTATGACCGATAGTTTAAATTGACAAGAGGCACGAGTACTTTATTGTCACTAAATTTCAAGATTTTATGACGCTCCAGTAAAAAGTTACAAGTATTTGAATGTTGCAAACTTTGATAGGTGTAGGACGCACCGTATAGAAGTTAGGGCCATTTGAATTTTTATCAGCGTTTGATTTGGGACTCAAGGGTAGCATAGCTATGAGCGATAGCTTAAATTGACAAGAGGCACGAGTACTTTATTGTCACAAAATTTCAATATTTTATTACGCTCCAGTAAAAAGTTACAAGCATTTGAATGTTGCAAACTCTGATATGTATAGGACACACCTTATAGAAGTTAGGGCCATTTGAAGTTTTATTAGTGATTGATCTGTGAGTCAAGGGTAGCATAGCTATGACCGATAACTTTAATTGACAAGAGGCACGAGTACTTCATTGCCACAAAATTTCAAGGTTTTATGACGCTCCAGTGAAAAGTTACATTTGATTGTTGCAAACTTTGATTAGTATAGGCCGCACCGTATAAAAGTTAGGGCCATTTGAAGTTTTATCAGTGTTTGATTTGGAACTCAAGGGTAGCATAGCTATGAGCGATACCTTTAATTGACAAGAGGCACGAGTACTTTATTGTCACAAAATTTCAATATTTTATTACGCTCCAGTAAAAAGTTACAATTATTTAAATGTTGCAAACTTAAATAGGTGTAGGACGCACCGTATAGAAGTTAGGGCCATCTGAAGTTTTATCAGTGTTTGATTTTGGAGTCAAGGGTAGCATAGCTATGAGCGATAGCTTAAGTTGACAAGAGGCTCTAGTACTCTATTGTCACAAAATTTCAAGATTTTTTTACACTCAAGTAATAAGTTACAAGCATTTGAATGTTGCAAACTTTGATAAGTATAGGATGCACCGTATATAAGTTAGGGCCATTTGAAGTTTTATCAGTGTTTGTTTTGGGACTCAAGGGAAGCATAGCTATGAGCGATAGCTTAAATTGACTAGAGGCACGAGTACTTTATTGTCACAATATTTCAAGATTTTTAGACGCTCCAATAAAAAGTTACAAGCATTTGAATGTTGCAAACTCTGATAGGTAAAGGACGCACCTTGTAGAAGTTACGGCCATTTTAAGTTTTATCAGTGATTGATTTGGGGCTCAAGGGTAGCATAGCTATGAGCGATAACTTTAATTGACAAGAGGCACGATTGCTTTATTGTCACAAAATTTCAAGGTTTTATGACGCTCCTGTAAAAAGTTACAAGCATTTGAATGTTGCAAACTTTGATAGGTATAGGACACACCGTATAGAAGTTAGGGCCATTTGAACTTTTATCAGTGATTTATTTTGGAGTCAAGGGTAGCATAGCTATGAGCGATAACTTTAATTGACAAGAGGCACGAGTACTTCATTGTCACAAAATTTCAAGGTTTTATGACGCTCCTGTAAAAAGTTACAAGCATTTTATTGTTGCAAACTTTGATAGGTATAGGACGCACCGTATAGAAGTTAGGGCCAATTGAAGTTTTATCAGAGTTTGATTTGGGACTCAAGGGTAGCATAGCTATGAGCGATAACTTTAATTGACAAGAGGCACGAGTACTTTATTGTCAGAAAATTTCAAGGTTTAATTACGCTGCAGTAAAAAGTTACAAGCATTTGAATGTTGCAAACTTTGATAGGTATAGGACGCACCGTATAGAAGTTAGGGCCATTTGAATTTTTATTAGTGTTTGATTTGGGACTCAAGGGTAGCATAGCTATGACCGATAGTTTAAATTGACAAGAGGCACGAGTACTTTATTGTCACAAAATTTCAAGATTTTATGACGCTCCAGTAAAAAGTTACAAGTATTTGAATGTTGCAAACTTTGATAGGTTTAGGACGCACCGTATAGAAGTTAGGGCCATTTGAATTTTTATCAGTGTTTGATTTGGGACTCAAGGGTAGCATAGCTATGAGCGATAGCTTAAATTGACAAGAGGCACGAGTACTTTATTGTCACAAAATTTCAATATTTTATTACGCTCCAGTAAAAAGTTACAAGCATTTGAATGTTGCAAACTCTGATATGTATAGGACACACCTTATAGAAGTTAGGGCCATTTGAAGTTTTATTAGTGATTGATCTGTGAGTCAAGGGTAGCATAGCTATGACCGATAACTTTAATTGACAAGAGGCACGAGTACTTCATTGCCACAAAATTTCAAGGTTTTATGACGCTCCAGTGAAAAGTTACATTTGATTGTTGCAAACTTTGATTAGTATAGGCCGCACCGTATAAAAGTTAGGGCCATTTGAAGTTTTATCAGTGTTTGATTTGGAACTCAAGGGTAGCATAGCTATGAGCGATACCTTTAATTGACAAGAGGCACGAGTACTTTATTGTCACAAAATTTCAATATTTTATTACGCTCCAGTAAAAAGTTACAATTATTTGAATGTTGCAAACTTAAATAGGTGTAGGACGCACCGTATAGAAGTTAGGGCCATCTGAAGTTTTATCAGTGTTTGATTTTGGAGTCAAGGGTAGCATAGCTATGAGCGATAGCTTAAGTTGACAAGAGGCTCTAGTACTCTATTGTCACAAAATTTCAAGATTTTTTTACACTCAAGTAATAAGTTACAAGCATTTGAATGTTGCAAACTTTGATAAGTATAGGATGCACCGTATATAAGTTAGGGCCATTTGAAGTTTTATCAGTGTTTGTTTTGGGACTCAAGGGAAGCATAGCTATGAGCGATAGCTTAAATTGACTAGAGGCACGAGTACTTTATTGTCACAATATTTCAAGATTTTTAGACGCTCCAATAAAAAGTTAGAAGCATTTGAATGTTGCAAACTCTGATAGGTAAAGGACGCACCTTGTAGAAGTTACGGCCATTTTAAGTTTTATCAGTGATTGATTTGGGGCTCAAGGGTAGCATAGCTATGAGCGATAACTTTAATTGACAAGAGGCACGATTGCTTTATTGTCACAAAATTTCAAGGTTTTATGACGCTCCTGTAAAAAGTTACAAGCATTTGAATGTTGCAAACTTTGATAGGTATAGGACACACCGTATAGAAGTTAGGGCCATTTGAACTTTTATCAGTGATTTATTTTGGAGTCAAGGGTAGCATAGCTATGAGCGATAACTTTAATTGACAAGAGGCACGAGTACTTCACTGTCACAAAATTTCAAGGTTTTATGGCGCTCCTGTAAAAAGTTACAAGCATTTTATTGTTGCAAACTTTGATAGGTATAGGACGCACCGTATAGAAGTTAGGGCCAATTGAAGTTTTATCAGAGTTTGATTTGGGACTCAAGATTAGCATAGCTATGAGCGATAACTTTAATTGACAAGACGCATGAGTACTTTATTGTCACAAAATTTCAAGGTTTTATGACGCTCCAGAAAAAAGTTACAAGCATTTCATTGTTGTAAACTTTGATAGGTATAGGACGCACCGTATAGAAGTTAGGGCCATTTGAAGTTTTATTAGTGTTTGATTTGGGAATCAAAGGTAGCATAGCTATGACCGATAGTTTAAATTGACAAGAGGCACGAGCACTTTATTGTCACAAAATTTCAAGATTTAATGACGCTCCATTAAAAAGTTACAAGCATTTGAATGTTGCAAACTCTGATAGGTATAGGACACACCTTATAGAAGTTAGGGCCATTTGAAGTTTTATTAGTGATTGATCTGTGAGTCAACGGTAGCATAGCTATGAACGATAACCTTAATTGACAAGAGGCACGAGAACTTCATTGCCACAAAATTTCAAGGTTTTATGACGCTCCAGTGAAAAGTTACAAGCATTTGATTGTTGCAAACTTTGATAAGTATAGGACGCACCGTATAAAAGTTAAGGCCATTTTGATTTTATCAGTGTTTGATTTGGGACTCAAGGGTAGCATAGATATGAGCGATACCTTTAATTGACAAGAGGCACGAATACTTTATTGTCACAAAATTTCAATATTTTATTACGCTCCAGTAAAAAGTTACAAGTATTTGAATGTTGCAAACTTTGATAGGTATAGGACGCACCGTATAGAAGTTAGGGCCATTTGAAGTTTTATCAGTGTTTGATTTGGGACTCAAGGGTAGCATAGCTATGAGCGATAGCTTAAATTGACAAGAGGCACGAGTACTTTATTGTCACAAAATTTCAAGATTTAATTACGCTCCAGTAAAAAATTACAAGCATTTGATTGTTGCAAACTTTGATAGGTATAGGATGCACCGAATATAAGAATATAAGTTAGGGCCATTTGAAGTTTTGTCAGTGTTTGTTTTGGAAGTTAAGGGAAGCATATCTATGAGCGATAGCTTAGATTAACAAGAGGCACGAGCACTTTATTGTCACAAAATTTCAAGGTTCTATTACGCTCCAAGAAAAAGTTACAAGCACCGTATATAAGTTAGGGCCATTTCAAGTTTTATCAGTGATTGATTTGAGACTCAAGCTATGAGGGATATCTTAAATTGTTAAGAGGCTCGAGTACTTCATTGTCACCAAATTTCAAGGTCTTATGACGCTCCAGTAAAAAGTTACAAGCATTTCATTGTTGCAAACTTTGATAGGCATAGGATGCACCGTATAGAAGTTAGGGCCACTTGAAGTTTTATCAGTGTTTGATTTGGGACTCAAGGGTAGCATAGCTATGAGCGATAGCTTAAGTTGACAAGAGGTTCTAGTATTCTATTGTCACAAAATTTCAAGATTTTGTTACACTCAAGTAAAAAGTTGACTAGAGGCACGAGTACTTTATTGTCACAAAATTTCAAGATTTTTAGACGCTCCACTAAAAAGTTACAAGCATTTGAATGTTGCTAACTCTGATAGGTAAAGGACGCACCGTATAAAAGTTAGGGCCATTTGAAGTTTTATCAGTGTTTGATTTGGGACTCAAGGGTAGCATAGCTATGAGCGACACCTTTAATTGACAAGATGCACGAGTACTTTATTGTCACAAAATTTCAATATTTTATTACGCTCCAGTAAAAAGTTACAAGTATTTGAATGTTGCAAACTTTGATAGGTGTAGGACGCACCGTATAGAAGTTAGGGCCATTTGAAGTTTTATCAGTGTTTGATTTTGGAGTCAAGGGTAGCATAGCTATGAGCGATAGCTTAAGTTGACAAGAGGCTCTAGTACTCTATTGTCACAAAATTTCAAGATTTTATTACACTCAAGTAAAAAGTTACAAGCATTTGAGTGTTGCAAACTTTGATAAGTATAGGATGCACCGTATATAAGTTAGGGCCATTTGAAGTTTTATCAGTGTTTGTTTTGGGACTCAAGGGAAGCATAGCTATGAGCGATAGCTTAAATTGACTAGAGGCACGAGTACTTTATTGTCACAAAATTTCAAGATTTTTAGACGCTCCAATAAAAAGTTACAAGCATTTGAATGTTGCTAACTCTGATAGGTAAAGGACGCACCGTGTAGAAATTAGGGCAATTTAAAGTTTTATCAGTGATTGATTTGGGGCTCAAGGGTAGCATAGCTATGAGCGATAACTTTAATTGACAAGAGGCATGAGTACTTTATTGTCACAAAATTTCAAGGTTTTATGACGCTCCACAAAAAAGTTACAAGCATTTGATTGTTGTAAACTTTGATAGGTATAGGACGCACCGTATAGAAGTTAGGGCCATTTGAAGTTTTATTAGTGTTTGATTTGGGAATCAAGGGTAGCATAGCTATGACCGATAACTTTAATTTACAAGAGGCACGAGAACTTCATTGCCACAAAATTTCAAGGTTTTATGACGCTCCAGTGAAAAGTGACAAGCATTTGATTGTTGCAAACTTTGATAAGTATAGGACGCACCGTATAAAAGTCATTGCCATTTGAAGTTTTATCAGTGTTTGATTTGGGACTCAAGGGTAGCATAGCTATGAGCGATAACTTTAATTGACAAGAGGCACGAGTGCTTTATTGTCACAAAATTTCAATATTTTATTACGCTCCAGTAAAAAGTTACAAGTATTTGAATGTTGCAAACTTTGATAGGTGTAGGACGCACCGTATAGAAGTTAGGGGCATTTAAAGTTTTATCAGTGTTTGATGTGGGACTCAAGGGTAGCATAGCTATGAGCGATAGCTTAAATTGACAAGAGAAACGAGTACTTTATTGTCACAAAATTTCAAGATTTAATTACGCTCCAGTAAAAAGTTACAAGCACCGTATATAAGTTAGAGCCATTTGAAGTTTTATCAGTGTTTGATTTGGGACTCAAGCTATGAGGGATATCTTAAATTGATAAGAGGCTCGAGTACTTCATTGTCACCAAATTTCAAGGTTTTATGACGCTCCAGTAAAAAGTTACAAGCATTTCATTGTTGCAAACTTTAATAGGCATAGGATGCACCGTATAGAAGTTAGGACCACTTGAAGTTTTATCAGTGTTTGATTTGGGACTCAAGGGTAGCATAGCTATGAGCGATAGCTTAAATTGACAAGAGGCACGAGTACTTTATTGTCAGAAAATTTCAAGATTTAATTACGCTGCAGTAAAAAGTTACAAGCATTTGAATGTTGCAAACTTTGATAGGTATAGGACGCACCGTATAGAAGTTAGGGCCATTTGAAGTTTTATTAGTGTTTGATTTGGGACTCAAGGGTAGCATAGCTATGACCGATAGTTTAAATTGACAAGAGGCACGAGTACTTTATTGTCACAAAATTTTAAGATTTAATGACGCTCCAGTAAAAAGTTACAAGCATTTGAATGTTGCAAACTCTGATAGGTATAGGACACACCTTATAGAAGTTAGGGCCATTTGAAGTTTTATTAGTGATTGATCTGTGAGTAAAGGGTAGCATAGCTATGACCGATAACTTTAATTTACAAGAGGCACGAGTACTTCATTGCCACAAAATTTCAAGGTTTTATGACGCTCCAGTGAAAAGTTACAAGCATTTGATTGTTGCAAACTTTGATAAGTATAGGACGCACCGTATAAAAGTTAGGGCCATTTGAAGTTTTATCAGTGTTTGATTTGGGACTCAAGGGTAGCATAGCTATGAGCGATAACTTTAATTGACAAGAGGCACGAGTACTTTATTGTCACAAAATTTCAATATTTTATTACGCTCCAGTAAAAAGTTACAAGTATTTGAATGTTGCAAACTTTGATAGGTGTAGGACGCACCGTATAGAAGTTAGGGCCATTTGAATTTTTATCAGTGTTTGATTTGGGACTCAAGAGTAGCATAGCTATGAGCGATAGCTTAAATTGACAAGAGAAACGAGTACTTTATTGTCACAAAATTTCAAGATTTAATTACGCTCCAGTAAAAAGTTACAAGCATTTGATTGTTGCAAACTTTGATAGGCATAGGATGCACCGTATAGAAGTTAGGGCCAGTTGAAGTTTTATCAGTGTTTGATTTGGGACTCAAGGGTAGCATAGCTATGAGCGATAGCATAAATTGACAAGAGGCACGACTACTTTATTGTCAGAAAATTTCAAGGTTTAATTACGCTGCAGTAAAAAGTTACAAGCATTTGAATGTTGCAAACTTTGATAGGTATAGGACGCACCGTATAGAAGTTAGGGCCATTTGAATTTTTATTAGTGTTTGATTTGGGACTCAAGGGTAGCATAGCTATGACCGATAGTTTAAATTGACAAGAGGCACGAGTACTTTATTGTCACAAAATTTCAAGATTTTATGACGCTCCAGTAAAAAGTTACAAGCATTTGAATGTTGCAAACTCTGATATGTATAGGACACACCTTATAGAAGTTAGGGCCATTTGAAGTTTTATTAGTGATTGATCTGTGAGTCAAGGGTAGCATAGCTCATACCGATAACTTTAATTGACAAGAGGCACGAGTACATCATTGCCACAAAATTTCAAGGTTTTATGACGCTCCAGTGAAAAGTTACAAGCATTTGATTGTTGCAAACTTTGATAAGTATAGGACGCACCGTATAAAAGTTAGGGCCATTTGAAGTTTTATCAGTGTTTGATTTGAGACTCAAGGGTAGCATAGCTATGGCACGATTACTTCATTGTCACAAAATTTCAAAGTTTTATGACGCTCCAGAAAAAAGTTACAAGCATTTGATTGTTGTAAACTTTGATAGGTATAGGACGCACCGTATAGAAAATAGGGCCATTTGAAGTTTTATTAGTGTTTGATTTGGGACTCAAGGGTAGCATAGCTATGAGCGATAGCTTAATTTAACAAGAGGCTCTAGTACTATATTGTCACAAAATTTCAAGATTTTATTACACTCTAGTAAAAAGTTACAAGCATTTGAATGTTGCAAAGTTTGATAAGTACAGGATGCACCGTATATAAGTTAGGGCTATTTGAAGTTTTATCAGTGTTTGTTTTGGGACTCAAGGGTAGCATAGCTATTAGCGATAACTTTAATTGACAAGATGCACGAGTACTTGATTGTCACAAAATTTCAAGGTTTTATTACGCTCCAGTAAAAAGTTACAAGCATTTGAATGTTGCAAACTTTGAAAGGTATAGGACGCACCGTATAGAAGTTAGGGCCATTTGCAGTTTTATCAGTGATTTATTTTGGAGTCAAGGGTAGCATAGCTATGAGCGACAACTTAAATTGACAAGAGGCACGAGTACTTCATTGTCACAAAATTTCAAGGTTTTATGACGCTCCTGTAAAAAGTTACAAGCATTTGAATGTTGCAAACTCTGATAGGTATAGGACACACCTTATAGAAGTTAGGGCCATTTGAAGTTTTATTAGTAGTTGATCTGTGAGTCAAGGGTAGCATAGCTATGACCGATAACTTTAATTGACAAGAGGCACGAGTAGTTCATTGCCACAAAATTTCAAGGTTTTATGACGCTCCAGTGAAAAGTTACAAGCATTTGATTGTTGCAAACTTTGATAAGTATAGGACGCAAGGTATAAAAGTTAGAGCCATTTTAAGTTTTATCAGTGTTTGATTTGGGACTCAAGGGTAGCATAGCTATGGCACGATTACTTGATTGTCACAAAATTTCAAGGTTTTATGACGCTCCTGTAAAAAGTTACAAGCATTTGATTGTTGCAATCTTTGATAGGTATAGGACGCACCGTATAGAAGTTAGGGCCAATTGAAGTGTTATCAGTGTTTGATTTGGGACTCAAGGGTAGCATAGCTATGAGCGATACCTTTAATTGACAAGAGGCATGAGTACTTTATTGTCACAAAATTTCAAGGTTTTATGACGCTCCAGAAAAAAGTTACAAGCATTTGATTGTTGTAAACTTTGATAGGTATAGGACGCACCGTATAGACGTTAGGGCCATTTGAAATTTTATTAGTGTTTGATTTGGGAATCAAGGGTAGCATAGCTATGACCGATAGTTTAAATTGACAAGAGGCACGAGTACTTTATTGTCACAAAATTTCAATATTTTATTACACTCCAGTAAAAAGTTACAAGTATTTGAATGTTGCAAACTTTGATAGGTGTAGGACGCACCATATAGAAGTTAGGGCCATTTGAAGTTTTATCAGTGTTTGATTTTGGAGTCAAGGGTAGCATAGCTATGAGCGATAGCTTAAGTTGACAAGAGGCTCTAGTACTCTATTGTCAAAAAATTTCAAGATTTTATTACACTCAAGTAAAAAGTTACAAGCATTTGAATGTTGCAAACTTTGATAAGTATAGGATGCACCGTATATAAGTTAGGGCCATTTGAAGTTTTATCAGTGTTTGTTTTGGGAATAAAGGGTAGCATAGCTATGACCGATAGTTTAAATTGACAAGAGGCACGAGTACTTTATTGTCACAAAATTTCAAGATTTAATGACGGTCCAGTAAAAAGTTACAAGCATTTGAATGTTGCAAACTCTAATAGGTATAGGACACACCTTATAGAAGTTAGGGCCATTTGAAGTTTTATTAGTGATTGATCTGTGAGTCAACGGTAGCATAGCTATGACCGATAACTTTAATTGACAAGAGGCACGAGTACTTTATTGTCACAAAATTTCAAGGTTTTATGACGCTCCAGTAAAAAGTTACAAGCATTTTAATGTTGCAAAGTTTGTTAGGTATAGGACACACCGTATAGAAGTTAGGGCCATTTGAAGTTTTATCAGTGTTTGATTTGGGACTCAAGGGTAGCATAGCTGTGAGCGATACCTTTAATTGACAAGAGGCATGAGTTGTCACAAAATTTCAAGGTTTTATGACGCTCCAGTAAAAAGTTACAAGCATTTGAATGTTGCAAACTTTGATAGGTATAGGACGCACCGAATAAAGAATATAAGTTAGGGCCATTTGAAGTTTTATCAGTGTATGTTTTGGAAGTTAAGGGAAGCATAGCTATGAGCGATAGCTTAGATTAATAAGAGGCACGAGTACTATATAGTCACAAAATTTTAAGGTTTTATGACGCTCCAGTAAAAAGTTACAAGCATTTCATTGTTGCAAACTTTGATAGGTATAGGATGCACCGTATAAAAGTTAGGACCATTTGAAGTTTTATCAGTGTTTGTTTTGGGAATCAAGGGTAGCATAGCTATGACCGATAGTTTAAATTGACAAGGGCACGAGTACTTTATTGTCACAAAATTTCAAGATTTAACGACGCTCCAGTAAAAAGTTACAAGCATTTGAATGTTGCAAACTCTGATAGGTATAGGACACACCTTATAGAAGTTAGGGCCATTTGAAGTTTTATTAGTGATTGATCTGTGTTGCGTAGAGTAATTTACGCAGGGAAATTTTATGTGTAAGGAAAACGCGTGTTGTTTATAAGGTTGCAGGAAACAGAAGGTTTTTATTAGGACAATTGAAGTTTGTAAATGTCATTTTATGTATTCTTTACACAGTGTTGCATGTAACATTTTTAGTACTATACAGCTTCGTATAAAATAATATATTCATTTTAACACCATTCCGGAATGTTTTATTTTATTCAAAAGGAAAAGTTATGTTAATCTTTTTGTCTTCAGCGACTTAAACTTCTTAAAATTAAATTTACTTTAATATGACATATTCGTCTCTTGTATTTAAAAATTATTCATTAAAATTATTCAACAAAAATTATCTTCATTATTTTAAACTGACTTCATTTAAGAAAAATTGGGTTTTTGTGGCAGTGACTGCTTTTGTTAAATTATCTGCCAACATATTATCAGTATTGATGTATTCAAATTTAATTTCATTATTCTCAATTTTTTCTTGAATGAATTTCGCTTTTATATCTATATGTTTTGTACGTGCCGAAAATGAATTATTGGTAGCTATAAACATCGCACTCTTATTGTCGCAAAATAGGACCATTGGTTTCGGAACGCTGGGTATTAACTCACTCTGAAGTCGCTTTAGCCATACGGACTCTTGAATGGCGTTGACTGCTGACATAAGTTCGGCTTCTGTCGATGAAAGAGCAACGGTTTGCTGCCGCTTCGTTGCCCAAGATATTGCACCACTTTGAAAAATGAAAATATAACCAGTGGTGGAACGTCTACTGTCGATGTCACCGGCCCAGTCGGCGTCACAAAAGCCAATGATTTCCTCAATATTTTTTTTGAAAAATATGCACTTATCTATTGTGCCTTGTAAATACCTCATGATGCGCTTTAGTGCAGTCCAGTGCGCTTTGCCAGGATTTGAGGAGAAACGGCTCAAGATGTTAACCGCAAAACAGATGTCAGGTCTCGTAATTTGTGCAGCATATAGAAGGCAGCCTACAGCCTGCATGTAAGGCACTTTAGACATCTCAATCCTGTCAGCATCAGTTTTCGGGCACATTTCATACGTTAATTTTTGATTGACGTCGATAGGCGTGGATATCGGGTGACATGTGTCCATGCCAAAACGTTTTAAAACATCAGATATGTACCTTGATTGATTAATTTTAATGCCGTCGTCATCTCGTGTAATTTTGATGCCTAGAACATATGTAGCTTCGCCCATATCCTTCATTTTGAACGATTTCATCAAGCTTGCCTTAAGTTCATCGACCCTTTTAATGTCTCTGCTGAATATTAAGACATCATCAACGTATATCGCCACAAATATCATTTCTTTCTCCGATTTGCTACGATAGATGCACTGATCTACTTCACTTCTGCAGAGGCCAAAGTCCAGCAGCACAGAGTTGAGCTTTTTGTTCCAGACTCGACTTGCTTGTTTTAAGCCATATAAACTCTTTTTCAGTTTACAAACCCTTCCGGAATTGTCATCAAATCCAGCTGGCTGCTTCATATATATTTCCTCTTTCAGCTCGGCATTTAGGAAAGCGGTGACAGCATCCATTTGATGTATGAGCAGGTCATATTTGACTGACAAAGCCAGAAGCATTCGGAGCGAAGTATACCTCATAACAGGCGCAAACGTCTCATCATAGTCAATGCCCTTTTTCTGACTATACCCCTTTACGACTAGTCTTGCCTTTTGTCTCACTGCTTCGCCGTCAGCATTGAGTTTATTTTTGAAAACCCACTTGCTCTGAATGGCTTTCTTCCCTGGTGGTAGTGCTGTTAGCTCCCATGTTTGGTTAGCTATATGCGATGCCATCTCATCATGCATAGCGATCTTCCAAACTTCAGCATTTTGGCCAGATACAGCTTCTTCTACTGTTTGAGGTTCTTCTAAGATGAAACTCATTGCACAAAAATTATGCGAAGTACGTAATTGATTAATTCGTTCAGATCTACGTACCTGTGTATCCATTTGACTCATGTTTTCATCTGGCACATATGTCTCGTCATTGATGTCGTCAAGCATTGTACCATCATCATCTGCTGCATCTTCTATATCTTCACCCAAGGTATCTTGTAGAACTTCTGATGGCGATTTCTGATTCCCATCTTGTAGAACTTCTGATGGCGATTTCTGATTCCCATCTTGCCCCACTAAATCGCCATCACAGTCAATCGGTTGTTGCCAGAAATCACTATGAAAGTTGTTGACAGGCTGTGTAATTGTCGAGGGCCTTTGATTTTCCAAAAATATCACGTCACGGCTTATTATGATTGATTTTTTTTTAGGGTTGAACAATCTATATGCTTTGGAGGTAGCACTATATCCAACGAATGTGCATTCAATAGATTTTGCTTCGAATTTGCTTGTACGCTTTTGCTTCGGTATGTGGACTAACGCTTTACACCCAAATACTCGCAAATGCTTCAGAGAAAGTTTTTTACCTGACCAAAGCTCCTCAGGACTCGCTGTATTAGATTTACTTGCTATTCTGTTAAGCACATACGCCGCCGTGTTCGCCGCTTCTGCCCAAAATTTTTCGTTAAGGCCAGCATCCAAGAGCATGCACCGAATTCGTTCCATCAGCGTTCTATTCATCCGCTCTGCCACGCCATTTTGTTGAGGCGTGTATGGTGTTGTGGTTTGATGCAAAATTCCGCATGCGGCGAGGAACTTTTGAAGCTGTCCATTCACAATAGAGAGTTCTGCATCGCCAACACATTCCACATCTAATTTATTGTTGTCTGCAATTGTTATTGATTTGTTTGGTGTGTGTGTTGTGTTTCGTAGAATATCTTTATTACAAGTCATATGTTTTGTAGCACCAGAATCGACATGCCAGTTCGAAGCATTGTTTATGTTTGTACACAGCGACGTTAGCAGAAGCAGATCTTTTTCCTTCTTTGCTTTGTTTCGACAATTTTTAGCAAAATGTCCAGGCTGCTTGCATGCGTGACAACGAAACTTTTTGTTGTTGTACATTTTCTTGTTCGTGTACAAAGCACTTTCTTCATTGCTTTTTACATCAAACTTGGCATCTTGTAGCAAAAGCGATTTGATGGCATCAACTGTTAGCACTTTTTTTGAGTTTTCAACTGCTAATACCAGTGATTTGAACTCATTTGGCAGTCCTGCTAATAACAATGATGCAATTAGCTCGTAATCAAGTTGAAGTCCAGCTGTTTTAACCTTTAAAGATGTTAGCAGCATAGCGTTAATGTACTCCTGCATTGAAGGGAAGTCCGCCAACTTTAGTTGAACGAGTTGTTTCAACAATTCAACCTTCCTAGTTAGGCCTTTATCTTCGTATGCCTCCATTAAGCTATTCCACGCTAACTTCGCAGTCTTCTTTTCCGCAATAATTCCATAGTTGCTTGGATCGACCATTAGAAAAATTTCTGCAGTTGCGCGGCAATCGGCATCCTTCTCCTCTTCAGTTGCACTTGTAGTCAGGCCTGATTCAACTGTTTTCCACAGTTTTTTAATTACTAAGTATGACTTTGCCTGTTGCTTCCATACATCGAAATTCTCTCTTCCATGAAGTTTTTCGAATGGAAATGACAGTGAACTGGAGCTCATTTTATCCCGGTAATCAGCAACGCTTATCACGAAAAAAACTTACTTGATGACTAGAATTAAATATTTTCCTTTACAACATACACAGCTTTGTGTTTAAGCCCATAACCTGTTGCGTAGAGTAATTTACGCAGGGAAATTTTATGTGTAAGGAAAACGCGTGTTGTTTATAAGGTTGCAGGAAACAGAAGGTTTTTATTAGGACAATTGAAGTTTGTAAATGTCATTTTATGTATTCTTTACACAGTGTTGCATGTAACATTTTTAGTACTATACAGCTTCGTATAAAATAATATATTCATTTTAACAATCTGTGAGTCAAGGGTAGCATAGCTATGACCGATAACTTTAATTGAGGCACGAGTTCTTTATTGTCTCAAAATTTCAAGGTTTTATGACGCTCCAGTAAAAAGTTACAAGCATTTGAATGTTGCAAACTTTGATAGGTATAGGACGCACCGTATAGAAGTTAGGGCCATTTGAAGTTTTATCAGTGTTTGATTTGGGACTCAAGGGTAGCATAGCTATGACCGATAGTTTAAATTGACAAGAGGCACGAGTACTTTATTGTCACAAAAGGCAAAAGGTTTTATTACGCTCCCGTAAAAAGTTACAAGCATTTGCATGTTGCACACTTTGATAGGTGTAGGACGCACAGTATAGAAGTTAGGGCCTTCTGAAGTTTTATCAGTGTTTGATTTTTTAGTCAAGGTTAGCATAGCTATGAGCAATAACTTTAATTGACAAGAGGCACGAGTACTTTATTGTCACAAAATTTCAAGGTTTCATGACACTCCAGTAAAAAGTTACAAGCATTTGAATGTTGCAAACTTTGATAGGTATAGGACACACCGTATAGAAGTTAAGGCCATTTGAAGTTTTACCAGTGATTTATTTTGGAGTCAAGGGTACTATAGCTATGAGCGATAACTTTAATTGACAAGAGGCACGAGTACTTCATTTTCACAAAATTTCAAGGTTTTATGACGCTCCAGTAAAAAGTAACAAGCATTTGATTGTTGCAAACTTTGATAGGCTATAGCTATGCACCGAATAAAGAATATAAGTTAGGGCCATTTGAAGTTTTATCAGTGTTTGTTTTGGAAGTTAAGGGAAGCATAGCTATGAGCGATAGCTTCGATTAATAAGAGGCACGAGTACTTTATTGTCACAAAAATTCAAGGTTTTATGACGCTCCAGTAAAAAGTTACAAGCACCGTATAGAAGTTAGGGCCATTTGAAGTTTTATCAGTGATTGATTTGCTACTCAAGCTATGAGGGATATCTTAAATTGATAAGAGGCTCGAGTACTTCATTGTCACCAAATTTCAAGGTTGAATGACGCTCCAGTAAAAAGTTACAAGCATTTCATTGTTGCAAACTTTGATAGGTTAGAGGATGCACCGTATAAAATTTAGGGCCATTTGAAGTTTTATTAGTGTTTGATTTGGGACTCAAGGGTAGCATAGCTATGACCTATAGCTTAAATTGACAAGAGGCAGGAGTACTTTATTGTCACAAAATTTCATGGTTTTAAGACGCTCCAGTAAAAAGTTACAAGCTTTGAATGTTGCAAACTTTGATAGGTATAGGATGCACCGTATAGAAGTTAGGGCCATTTGAAGTTTTATTAGTGTTTGTTTTGGGACTCAAGGGTAGCATAGCTCTGACCGATAGTTTAAATTGACAAGAGGCACGAGTACATTATTTGGCGAAAATTTCAAGGTTCTATGACGCTCCAGTAAAAAGTTACAAGCATTTGATTGTAGCAAACTTTGATAGGTATAGGATGCACCGAATAAAGAATATAAGTTAGGGCCATTTGAAGTTTTATCAGTGTTTGTTTTGGAATTTAAGGGAAGCTTAGCTATGAGCGATAGCTTAAATTGACAAGAGGGACGAGAACTTTACTGTGGCAAAATTTCAAGATTTTATTAAGCTCCAGTAAAAAGTAACAAGCATTTGATTGTTGCAAACTTTGATAGGTATCGGATACACCGTATATAAGTTAGGGCCATTTGAAGTTTTATCAGTGTTTGTTTTGGGACTCAAGGGTAGCATAGCTATTACCGATAGTTTAAATTGACAAGAGGCACGCGTTCTTTATTGTCACAACATTTCAAGATTTTATGACGCTTCAGTAAAAAGTTACAAGCATTTGAATGTTGCAAACTCTGATAGGTATAGGACGCATCTTATAGAAGTAAGGGCCATTTGAAGTTTTATTAGTGGTTGATCTGTGAGTCAAGGGTAGCATAGCTATGACCAATAACTTTAATTGACAAGAGGCATGAGTACTTTATTGTCACAAAATTTCAAGGTTTTATTACGCTCCCGTAAAAAGTTACAAGCATTTGAATGTTGCACACTTTAATAGGTGTAGGACGCACAGTATAGAAGTTAGGGCCATTTGAAGTTTTATCAGTGTTTGATTTGGGGCTCAAGGGTAGCATAGCTATGAGCGATACCTTTAATTGACAAGAGGCGCGAGTACTTTATTGTCAGAAAATTTCAAGGTTTAATTACGCTGCAGTAAAAAGTTACAAGCATTTGAATGTTGCAAACTTTGATAGGTATAGGACGCACCGTATAGACGTTAGGGCCATTTGAAGTTTTATTAGTGTTTGATTTGGGACTCAAGGGTAGCATAGCTATCACCGATAGTTTAAATTGACAAGAGGCACGAGTACTTTATTGTCACAAAATTTCAAGATTTTATGACGCTCCTGTAAAAAGTTACAAGCATTTGAATATTGGAAACTCTGATAGGAATAGGACGCACCTTATAGAAGTTAGGGCCATTTGAAGTTTTATTAGTGATTGATTTGGGACTCAAGGGTAGCATAGCTATTCCCGATAACTTTAATTGACAAGAGGCACGAGTACTTCATTGCCACAAAATTTCAAAGTTTTATGACGCTCCAGTGAAAAGTTACAAGCATTTGATTGTTGCAAACTTTGATAAGTATATGACGCACCGTATGGAAGTTAGGGCCATTTGAAGTTTCATCAGTGTTTGATTTGGGACTCAAGGGTAGCATAGCTATGACCGATAGTTTAAATTTACAAGAGGCACGCGTACTTTATTGTCACAACATTTCAAGATTTTTATGACGCTCCAGTAAAAAGTTACAAGCATTTGAATGTGGCAAACTCTGATAGGTGTAGAACGCACCGAATATAAGAATATAATTTAGGGCCATTTGAAGTTTTATCAGTGTTTGTTTTGGAACTTAAGGGAAGCATAGCTATGAGCGATAGCTTAGATTAACAAGAGGCACGAGTACTTTATTGTCACACAATTTCAAGGTTTTATTACGGTCCAGTAAAAAGTTACAAGCACCGTATAGAAGTTAGGGCCATTTGAAGTTTTATCAGTGATTGATTTGGGGCTCAAGGGTAGCATAGCTATGAGCCATAACTTTAATTGACAAGAGGCACGAGTACTTTATTGTCACAAAATTTCATGGTTTTATGACGCTCCAGTAAAAAGTTACAAGCTTTGAATGTTGCAAACTTTGATAGGTATAAGACGCACCGTATGGAAGTTAGGGCCATTTGAAGTTTTATTAGTGTTTGATTTGGGACTCAAGGGTAGCATAGCTATGACCGATAGTTTAAATTTACAAGAGGCACGCGTACTTTATTGTCACAACATTTCAAGATTTTTATGACGCTCCAGTAAAAAGTTACAAGCATTTGAATGTGGCAAACTCTGATAGGTGTAGAACGCACCGAATATAAGAATATAATTTAGGGCCATTTGAAGTTTTATCAGTGTTTGTTTTGGAAGTTAAGGGAAGCGTAGCTATGAGCGATAGCTTAGATTAACAAGAGGCACGAGTACTTTATTGTCACACAATTTCAAGGTTTTATTACGCTCCTGTAAAAAGTTACAAGCACCGTATAGAAGTTAAGGCCATTTGAAGTTTTATCAGTGATTGATTTGGGGCGCAAGGGTAGCATAGCTATGAGCCATAACTTTAATTGACAAGAGGCACGAGTACTTTATTGTCACAAAATTTCAAGGTTTTATGATACTCCAGTAAAAAGTTACAAGCATTTGAATTTTGCAAACTTTGATAGGTATAGGACACACCGTATAGAAGTTAGGGCCATTTAAAGTTTTATCAGTGATTTATTTTGGAGTCAAGGGTAGCATAGCTATAAGCGATAACTTTAATTGACAAGAGGCACGAGTACTTCATTGTCACAAAATTTCAAGATTTTATGACGCTCCTGTAAAAAGTTACAAGCATTTGATTGTTTCAAACTTTGATAGGTATAGGACGCACCGTATAGAAGTTAGGGCCATTTGAAGTTTTATCAGTGTTTGATTTGGGACTCAAGGGTAGCATAGCTATGAGTGATAACTTTAATTGACAAGAGGCACGAGTACTTTATTGTCACAAAATTTCAATATTTTATTACGCTCCAGTAAAAAGTTACAATTATTTGAATGTTGCAAACTTTGATAGGTGTAGAACGCACCGAATAAAGAATATAAGTAAGGACCATTTGAACCTTTATCAGTGTTTGTTTTGGAACTTAAGGGAAGCGTAGCTATGAGCGATAGCTTAGATTAACAAGAGGCACGAGTACTTTATTGTCACACAATTTCAAGGTTTTATTACGGTCAAGCAAAAAGTTACAAGCACCGTATAGAAGTTAGGGCCATTTGAAGTCTTCTCAGTGATTGATTTGGGACTCAAGCTATGAGGGATATCTTAAATTGATAAGAGGCTCGAGTACTTCATTGTCACCAAATTTCAAGGTTGAATGACGCTCCAGTAAAAAGTTACAAGCATTTCATTGTTGCAAACTTTGATAGGTATAGGATTCACCGTCTAAAAGTTAGGACCATTTGAAGTTTTATCAGTGTTTCTTTTGGGAATCAAGGGTAGCATAGCTATGAGCGATAGCTTAAATTGACAAGAGGCACCGGTACTTTATTTTGGCAAAATTTCAAGATTCTATGACGCTCCAGTAAAAAGTTACAAGCATTTGAATGTTGCACGCTTTGATAGCTGTAGGACGCACTGTATAGAAATTAGCGCCATTTGAAGTTTTATCAGTGTTTGATTTTTTAGTCAAGAGTAGCATAGCTATGAGGGATATCTTAAATTGATAAGACGCTCGAGTACTTCATTGTCACCAAATTTCAAGGTTTTATGACGCTCCAGCAAAAAGTTACAAGCATTTCATTGTTGCAAACTTTGATAGGGACACCGTATAAAAGTTAGGATCATTTGAAGTTTTATCAGTGTTTGTTTTGGGACTCAAGGGTAGTATAGCTATGAGCGATAGCTTAAATTTACAAGAGGCAGGAGTAGTTTATTGTCGCAAAATTTCATGGTTTTATGACGCTCCAGTAAAAAGTTACAAGCTTTGAATGTTGCAAAATTTGATAGGTATACGACGCACCGTATAGAAGTTAGGGCCATTTGAAGTTTTATTAGTGTTTGATTTGGGACTCAAGGGTAGCATAGCTATGACCGATAGTTTAAATCGACAAGAGGCACGAGTACTTTATTGGCACAAAATTTCAATGTTTTATGACGCTCCAGTAAAAAGTTACAAGCATTTGAATGTTGCAAACTCTGATAGGTATAGGACACACCGTATAGAAGTTAGGGTCATTTGAAGTTTTATCAGTGATTTATTTTGGAGTCAACGGTAGCATAGCTATGAGCGAAAACTTTAATTGTCAAGAGGCACGAGTACTTCATTGTCACAAAATTTCAAGGTTTTATGACGCTGCAGTAAAAAGTTACAAGCATTTGATTGTTGCAAACTTTGATAGGTATAGGAGACACCGTATAGAAGTTAGGGCCATTTGAAGTTTTATCAGTGTTTGATTTGGTACTCAAGGGTAGCATAGCTATGAGCGATACCTTTAATTGACAAGAGGCACGAGTACTTTATTGTCACAAAATTTCAAGGTTTTATGACGCTCCAGTAAAAAGTTACAAGCATTTGAATGTTGCAAACTTTGATAGGTGTAGGACGCACCGTATAGAAGTTAGGGCCATTTGAAGTTTTATCAGTGTTTGAATTGGGACTCAATGGTAGCATAGCTATGAGCGATAGCATAAATTGACAAGAGGCACGAGTACATTATTTGGTGAAAATTTCAAGGTTCTATGACGCTCCAGTAAAAAGTTACAAGAATTTGATTGTTGCAATCTTTGATATGCTTGGGACGCACCGTATAGAAGTTAGGGCCATTTGAAGTTTTATCAGTGTTTGATTTGGGACTCGAGGGTATCATAGCTATGAGCGATAGCTTAAATTGACAAGAGGCAGGAGTACTTTATTGTCACAAAATTTCAAGATTTAATTACGCTCCAGTAAAAAGTTACAATTATTTGATTGTTACAAACTTTGAGAAGTATAGGATGCACCGAATTAAGAATATAAGTTAGGGCCATTTGAAGTTGTATCAGTGTTTCTTTTGGAAGTTAAGGGAAGGTTAGCTATGAGCGATAGCTTAGATTAATAAGAGGCACGACTACTTTACTGACACAAAATTTCAAGGTTTTATTACGCTCCAGTAAAAAGTTACAAGCACCGTATAGAAGTTAGGGACACTTGAAGTTTTATCAGTGATTGATTTGGGACTCAAGCTATGAGGGATATCTTAAATTGATAAGAGGCTCGAGTACTTCATTGTCACCAAATTTCAAGGTTGAATGACGCTCCAGTAAAAAGTTACAAGCATTTCATTGTTGCAAACTTTGATAGGTATAGGATCCACCGTATAAAAGTTAGGACCATTTGAAGTTTTATCAGTGTCTGTTTTGGGACTCAAGGGTAGCATAGCTATGAGCGATAGCTTAAATTGACAAGAGGCAGGAGTACTTTATTGTTACAAAATTTCAAGGTTTAATTACGCTGCAGTAAAAAGTTACAAGCATTTGAATGTTGCAAACTTTGATAGGTATAGGACGCACCGTATAGAAGGTGGGGCCATTTTAAGTTTTATTAGGGTTTCATTTGGGACTCAAGGGTAGCGTGGCTATGAGCGATAACTTTAATTGACAAGAGGCAGGAGTAGTTTATTGTCACTAAATTTCATGGTTTTATGACGCTCCTGTAAAAAGTTACAAGCTTTGAATGTTGCAAACTTTGATAGGTATAGGACGCATCGTATAGAAGTTAGGGCCATTTGAAGTTTTATTAGTGTTTGATTTGGGACTCAAGGGTAGCATAGCTATGACCGATAGTTTAAATTGACAAGAGGCACTAGTACTTTATTGTCACAAAATTTCAAGGTTTTATGGCGCTCCAGTAAAAAGTTACAAGCATTTGAATTTTGCAAACTCTGATAGGTATAGGACGCACCTTATAGAAGTTAGGGTCATTTGAAGTTTTATTATTGATTGATCTGTGAGTCAAGGGTAGCAGAGCTATGACCGATAAATTTAATTGACAAGAGGCACGAGTACGTTATTGTCACAAAGTTTAAAAATTTTATTACGCTCCCGTAAATATATACAAGCATTTGAATGTTGCACGCTTTGATTGGTGTAGGACGCACTGTATAGAAGTTAGCGCCATTTGAAGTTTTATCAGTGTTTGATTTTTTAGTCAAGAGTAGCGTAGCTATGAGGGATATCTTAAATTGATAAGAGGCTCGAGTATTTCATTGTCACAAAATTTCAAGGTTTTATGACGCTCCAGTAAAAAGTTACAAGCATTTCATTGTTGCAAACTTTGATAGGTGCACCGTATAAAAGTTAGGACCATTTGAAGTTTTATCAGTGTTTGTTTTGGAACTCAAGTTTAGCATAGCTATGAGCGATAGCTTAAATTGACAAGAGGCAGGAGTAGTTTATTGTCACTAAATTTCATGGTTTTATGACGCTCCTGTAAAAAGTTACAAGCTTTGAATGTTGCACATAGGTGTAGGACAAACAGTATAGAAGTTAGGGCCATTTGAAGTTTTATCAGTGTTTGATTTGGAAGTTAAGGGAAGCATAGCTTTGAGCGATAGCTTAGATTAATAAGAGGCACGAGTACTTTATTGTCACAAAATTTCAAGATTTAATTACGCTCCAGTAAAAAGTTACAAGCATTTGATTGTTGCAAACTTTGATAGGTATAGGATGCACCGAATAGAGAATATAAGTAAGGGCCATTTGAAGTTTTATCAGCGTTTGTTTTGGAAGTTAAGGAAAGCATAGCTTTGAGCGATAGCTTAGATTAATAAGAGGCACGAGTACTTTATTGTCACAAAATTTCAAAGTTTTATTACGCTCCAGTAAAAAGTTACAAGCGCCGTGTAGAAGTTAGGGCCATTTGAAGTTTTATCAGTGATTGATTTGGGACTCAGGCTATGAGGGATATCTTAAATTGATAAGACGCTCGAGTACTTCATTGTCACCAAATTTCAAGGTTTTATGACGCTCCAGCAAAAAGTTACAAGCATTTCATTGTTGCAAACTTTGATAGGGACACCGTATAAAAGTTAGGATCATTTGAAGTTTTATCAGTGTTTGTTTTGGGACTCAAGGGTAGTATAGCTATGAGCGATAGCTTAAATTTACAAGAGGCAGGAGTAGTTTATTGTCGCAAAATTTCATGGTTTTATGACGCTCCAGTAAAAAGTTACAAGCTTTGAATGTTGCAAAATTTGATAGGTATACGACGCACCGTATAGAAGTTAGGGCCATTTGAAGTTTTATTAGTGTTTGATTTGGGACTCAAGGGTAGCATAGCTATGACCGATAGTTTAAATCGACAAGAGGCACGAGTACTTTATTGGCACAAAATTTCATGATTTTATGACGCTCCAGTAAAAAGTTACAAGCATTTGATTGTTGCAATCTTTGATAGGTTTAGGACGCACCATATAGAAGTTAGGGCCATTTGAAGTTTTATCAGTGTTTGATTTGGGACTCATGGGTATCATAGCTATGAGCGATAGCTTAAATTGACAAGAGGCACGATTACTTTATTGTCACAAAATTTCAAGATTTAGTTACGCTCCAGTAAAAAGTTAGAAGCATTTGATTGTTGCAATATTTGATAGGTATAGGATGCACCGAATAAAGAATATAAGTAAGGGCCATTTGAAGTCTTATCTGTGTTTGTTTTGGAAGTTAAGGGAAGCATAGCTTTGAGCGATAGCTTAGATTAATAAGAGGCACGAGTACTTTATTGTCACAAAATTTCAAGGTTTTATTACGCTCCAGTCAAAAGTTACAAGCACCGTGTAGAAGTTAGGGCCATTTGAAGTTTTATCAGTGATTGATTTGGGACTCAAGCTATGAGGGATATCTTAATTTGATAAGAGGCTCGAGTACTTCATTGTCACCAAATTTCAAGGTTTTATGACGCTCCAGTAAAAACTTACAAGCATTTCATTGTTGCAAACTTTGATAGGTATAGGATGCACCGTATAAAAGTTAGGACCATTTGAAGTTTTATCAGTGTTTGTTTTCGGACTCAAGGGCAGCATAGCTATGAGCAATAGCTTAAATTGACAAGAGGCACTAGTACTTTATTGTCACAAAATTTCAAGGTTTTATTACGCTCCCGTAAAAAGTTACAAGCATTTGAATGTTGCACACTTTCATAGGTGTAGGACGAACAGTATAGAAGTTAGGGCCATTTGAAGTTTTATCAGTGTTTGATTTTTTAGTCAAGGGTAGCATAGCTATGAGCAATAACTTTAATTGACAAGAGCCACGTCTACTTTATTGTCACAAAATTTCAATGTTTTATGACGCTCCAGTAAAAAGTTACAAGCATTTGAATGTTGCAAACTCTGATAGGTATAGGACACACCGTATAGAAGTTAGGGTCATTTGAAGTTTTATCAGTGATTTATTTTGGAGTCAACGGTAGCATAGCTATGAGCGAAAACTTTAATTGTCAAGAGGCACGAGTACTTCATTGTCACAAAATTTCAAGGTTTTATGACGCTGCAGTAAAAAGTTACAAGCATTTGATTGTTGCAAACTTTGATAGGTATAGGAGACACCGTATAGAAGTTAGGGCCATTTGAAGTTTTATCAGTGTTTGATTTGGTACTCAAGGGTAGCATAGCTATGAGCGATACCTTTAATTGACAAGAGGCATGAGTACTTTATTGTCACAAAATTTCAAGGTTTTATGACGCTCCAGTAAAAAGTTACAAGCATTTGAATGTTGCAAACTTTGATAGGTGTAGGACGCACCGTATAGAAGTTAGGGCCATTTGAAGTTTTATCAGTGTTTGAATTGGGACTCAATGGTAGCATAGCTATGACCGATAGTTTAAATTGACAAGAGGCACGAGTACATTATTTGGTGAAAATTTCAAGGTTCTATGACGCTCCAGTAAAAAGTTACAAGAATTTGATTGTTGCAATCTTTGATATGCTTGGGACGCACCGTATAGAAGTTAGGGCCATTTGAAGTTTTATCAGTGTTTGATTTGGGACTCGAGGGTATCATAGCTATGAGCGATAGCTTAAATTGACAAGAGGCAGGAGTACTTTATTGTCACAAAATTTCAAGATTTAATTACGCTCCAGTAAAAAGTTACAATTATTTGATTGTTACAAACTTTGAGAAGTATAGGATGCACCGAATTAAGAATATAAGTTAGGGCCATTTGAAGTTGTATCAGTGTTTCTTTTGGAAGTTAAGGGAAGGATAGCTATGAGCGATAGCTTAGATTAATAAGAGGCACGACTACTTTACTGACACACAATTTCAAGGTTTTATTACGCTCCAGTAAAAAGTTACAAGCACCGTATAGAAGTTAGGGACACTTGAAGTTTTATCAGTGATTGATTTGGGACTCAAGCTATGAGGGATATCTTAAATTGATAAGAGGCTCGAGTACTTCATTGTCACCAAATTTCAAGGTTGAATGACGCTCCAGTAAAAAGTTACAAGCATTTCATTGTTGCAAACTTTGATAGGTATAGGATCCACCGTATAAAAGTTAGGACCATTTGAAGTTTTATCAGTGTCTGTTTTGGGACTCAAGGGTAGCATAGCTATGAGCGATAGCTTAAATTGACAAGAGGCAGGAGTACTTTATTGTTACAAAATTTCAAGGTTTAATTACGCTGCAGTAAAAAGTTACAAGCATTTGAATGTTGCAAACTTTGATAGGTATAGGACGCACCGTATAGAAGGTGGGGCCATTTTAAGTTTTATTAGGGTTTCATTTGGGACTCAAGGGTAGCGTGGCTATGAGCGATAACTTTAATTGACAAGAGGCAGGAGTAGTTTATTGTCACTAAATTTCATGGTTTTATGACGCTCCTGTAAAAAGTTACAAGCTTTGAATGTTGCAAACTTTGATAGCTATAGGACGCATCGTATAGAAGTTAGGGCCATTTGAAGTTTTATTAGTGTTTGATTTGGGACTCAAGGGTAGCATAGCTATGACCGATAGTTTAAATTGACAAGAGGCACTAGTACTTTATTGTCACAAAATTTCAAGGTTTTATGGCGCTCCAGTAAAAAGTTACAAGCATTTGAATTTTGCAAACTCTGATAGGTATAGGACGCACCTTATAGAAGTTAGGGCCATTTGAAGTTTTATTATTGATTGATCTGTGAGTCAAGGGTAGCAGAGCTATGACCGATAAATTTAATTGACAAGAGGCACGAGTACGTTATTGTCACAAAGTTTAAAAATTTTATTACGCTCCCGTAAAAATATACAAGCATTTGAATGTTGCACGCTTTGATTGGTGTAGGACGCACTGTATAGAAGTTAGCGCCATTTGAAGTTTTATCAGTGTTTGATTTTTTAGTCAAGAGTAGCGTAGCTATGAGGGATATCTTAAATTGATAAGAGGCTCGAGTATTTCATTGTCACAAAATTTCAAGGTTTTATGACGCTCCAGTAAAAAGTTACAAGCATTTCATTGTTGCTAACTTTGATAGGTGCACCGTATAAAAGTTAGGACCATTTGAAGTTTTATCAGTGTTTGTTTTGGAACTCAAGTTTAGCATAGCTATGAGCGATAGCTTAAATTGACAAGAGGCAGGAGTAGTTTATTGTCACTAAATTTCATGGTTTTATGACGCTCCTGTAAAAAGTTACAAGCTTTGAATGTTGCACATAGGTGTAGGACAAACAGTATAGAAGTTAGGGCCATTTGAAGTTTTATCAGTGTTTGATTTGGAAGTTAAGGGAAGCATAGCTTTGAGCGATAGCTTAGATTAATAAGAGGCACGAGTACTTTATTGTCACAAAATTTCAAGATTTAATTACGCTCCAGTAAAAAGTTACAAGCATTTGATTGTTGCAAACTTTGATAGGTATAGAATGCACCGAATAGAGAATATAAGTAAGGGCCATTTGAAGTTTAATCAGCGTTTGTTTTGGAAGTTAAGGAAAGCATAGCTTTGAGCTATAGCTTAGATTAATAAGAGGCACGAGTACTTTATTGTCACAAAATTTCAAAGTTTTATTACGCTCCAGTAAAAAGTTACAAGCGCCGTGTAGAAGTTAGGGCCATTTGAAGTTTTATCAGTGATTGATTTGGGACTCAGGCTATGAGGGATATCTTAAATTGATAAGAGGCTCGAGTACTTCATTGTCACCAAATTTCAAGGTTTTATGACGCTCCAGTAAAAAGTTACAAGCATTTCATTGTTGCAAACTTTGATAGGTATAGGATGCACCGTATAAAAGTTAGGACCATTTGAAGTTTTATCAGTGTTTGTTTTGGGACTCAATGGTAGCATAGCTATGAGCGATAGCTTAAATTGACAAGAGGCAGGAGTAGTTTACTGTCACAAAATTTCATGGTTTTATGACGCTCCAGTAAAAAGTTACAAGCATTTGAATGTTGCAAACTTTGATAGGTATAGGACACACCGTATAGAAGTTAGGGCGATTTGAAGTTTTATCAGTGTTTGATTTGGGACTCGAGGGTAGCATAGCTACAACCGATAGTTTAAATTGACAAGAGGCACGAGTACATTGTTTGGTGAAAATTTCAAGGTTCTATGACGCTCCAGTAAAAAGTTACAAGCATTTGATTGTTGCAATCTTTGATAGGTTTGGGACGCACCGTATAGAAGTTAGGGCCATTTGAAGTTTTATCAGTGTTTGATTTGGGACTCGAGGGTATCATAGCTATGAGCGATACCTTTAATTAACAAGAGGCACGACTACTTTATTGACACAAAATTTCAATGTTTTATGACGCTCCAGTAAAAAGTTACAAGCATTTGAATGTTGCAAACTTTGATAGGTATAGGACACACCGTATAGAAGTTAGGACCATTTGAAGTTTTATCAGTGATTGATTTGGGACTCAAGCTATGAGGGATATCTTAAATTGATAAGAGGCTCGAGTACTTCATTGTCACCAAATTTCAAGGTTGAATGACGCTCCAGTAAAAAGTTACAAGCATTTCATTGTTGCAAACTTTGATAGGTATAGGATCCACCGTATAAAAGTTAGGACCATTTGAAGTATTATCAGTGTTTGTTTTGGGACTCAAGGGTAGCATAGCTATGAGCGATAGCTTAAATTGACAAGAGGCAGGAGTAGTTTATTGTCACAAAATTTCATGGTTTTATGACGCTCCAGTAAAAAGTTACAAGCTTTGAATGTTGCAAACTCTGATAGGTATAGGACGTATCTTATAGAAGTATGGGCCATTTGAAGTTTTATCAGTGTTTGATTTGGGACTCAAGGGTAGCATAGGATGCACCGAATAAAGAATATAAGTTAGCTTAGATTAATAAGAGGTACGAGTACTTTATTGACACAAAATTTCAAGGTTTTATTACGCTCCAGTAAAAAGTTACAAGCATTTGAATGTTGCAAACTCTGATAGGTATAGGATACACCGTATAGAAGTTAGGACCATTTGAAGTTTTATCAGTGATTGATTTGGGACTCAAGCTATGAGGGATATCTTAAATTGATAAGAGGCTCGAGTACTTCATTGTCACCAAATTTCAAGGTTGAATGACGCTCCAGTAAAAAGTTACAAGCATTTCATTGTTGCAAACTTTGATAGGTATAGGATCCACCGTATAAAAGTTAGGACCATTTGAAGTATTATCAGTCTTTGTTTTGGGACTCAAGGGTAGCATAGCTATGAGGGATAACTTTAATTGACAAGAGGCACAAGTACTTTATTTTGCCAAAATTTCAAGATTCTATGACGCTCCAGTAAAAAGTTACAAGCATTTGATTGTTGCAATCGTAGCATAGCTATGACCGATAGTTTAAATTGACAAGAGGCACGAGTACTTTATTGGCACAAAATTTCAAGATTTTATGACGCTCCAGTAAAAAGTTACAAGCATTTGAATGTTGCAAACTCTGATAGGTATAGGACGTATCTTATAGAAGTAAGCGCCATTTGAAGTTTTATTAGTGGTTGATCTGTGAGTCAAGGGTAGTATAGCTATGACCGATAACTTTAATTGACAAGAGGCACGAGTACTTTATTGTCACAAAATTTGAAGGTTTTATGACGCTCCAGTAAAAAGTCACAAGCATTTGAATGTTGCAAACTTTGATAGGTATAGGACGCACCGTATAGAAGTTAGGGCCATTTGAAGTTTTATCAGTGTTTGATTTGGGACTCAAGGGTAGCATAGGATGCACCGAATAAAGAATATAAGTTAGCTTAGATTAATAAGAGGTACGAGTACTTTATTGACACAAAATTTCAAGGTTTTATTACGCTCCAGTAAAAAGTTACAAGCACCATATAGAAGTTAGGGCCATTTGAAGTTTTATCAGTGATTGATTTGGGACTCAAGCTATGAGGGATATCTCAAATTGATAAGAGGCTCGAGTACTTCATTGTCACCAAATTTCAAGGTTGAATGACGCTCCAGTAAAAAGTTACAAGCATTTCAAACTTTGATAGGTATAGGATTCACCGTATAAAAGTTAGGACCATTTAAAGTTTTATTAGTGTTTGTTTTAGGACTCAAGGGTAGCATAGCTATGAGCGATAGCTTATAGCTATGCTACCCTACAGCGATACCCTATAGCTAAGTACTCCTGACAAGAGGCAGGAGTACTTTATTGTCACAAAATTTCAAGGTTTAATTACGCTGCAGTAAAAAGTTACAAGCATTTGAATGTTGCAAACTTTGATAGGTATAGCACGCTCCGTATAGAAGTTAGGGCCATTTGAAGTTTTATTAGTGTTAGATTTGGGACTCAAGGTTAGCGTAGCTATGAGCGATAACTTTAATTGACAAGAGGCACAATTACTTTATTTTGCCAAAATTTCAAGATTCTATGACGCTCCAGTAAAAAGATACAAGCATTTGAATATTGCAAACTTTGATAGATATAGGACGCACAGTATAGAAGTTAGGGCCATTTGAAGTTTAATTATTGATTGATCTGTGAGTCAAGGGTAGCATATCTATGACCGATAAATTTAATTGACAAGAGGCACGAGTACTTTATTGTCACAAAATTTCAAGGTTTTATTACGCTCCCGTAAAAAGTTACAAGCATTTGAATGTGGCACACTTTGATAGGTGTAGGACGCACCGTATAGAAGTTAGCGCCATTTGAAGTTTTATCAGTGTTTGATTTTTTAGTCAAGAGAAGCATAGCTATGAGGGATATCTTAAATTGATAAGAGGCTCGAGTACTTCATTGTCACCACATTTCAAGGTTTTATGACGCTCCAGTAAAAAGTTACAAGCATTTCATTGTTGCAAACTTTGATAGGTATAGGATGCACCGTATAAAAGTTAGGACCATTTGAAGTTTTATAAGTGTTTTTTTTGGGACTCAAGTGTAGCATAGCTATGAGCGATAGCTTAAATTGACAAGAGCCAGGAGTAGTTTATTGTCACAAAATTTCATGGTTTTATGACGCTCCAGTAAAAAGTTACAAGCTTTGAATGTTGCAAACTCTGATAGGTATAGGACGTATCTTATAGAAGTATGGGCCATTTGAAGTTTTATTAGTGGTAGATCTGTGAGTCAAGGATAGCATAGCTATGACCGATAACTTTAATTGACAAGAGTCACGAGTACTTTATTGTCACAAAATTTCAAGGTTTTATGACGCTCTAGAAAAAAGTTACAAGCATTTGAATGTTGCAAACTTTGATAGGTATAGGACGCACCGTATAGAAGTTAGGGCCATTTGAAGTTTTATCAGTGTTTGATTTGGGACTCATGGGTATCATAGCTATGAGCGATAGCTTAAATTGACAAGAGGCACGAGTACTTTATTGTCACAAAATTTTAAGGTTTTATTACGCTCCAGTAAAAAGTTACAAGCACCGTATAGAAGTTAGGGCCATTTGAAGTTTTATCGGTGATTGATTTGAGACTCAAGCTATGAGCGATAACTTTAATTGACAAGAGGCACGAGTACTTCATTGTGCGAGTACATAATTTGGTGAAAATTTCAAAGTTCTATGACGCTCCAGTAAAAAGTTACAAGCATTTGATTGTTGCAATCTTTGATAGGTTTGGGACGTACCGTATAGAAGTTAGGGCCATTTGAAGTTTTATCAGTGTTTGATTTGGGACTCGATGGTATCATAGCTATGAGCGATAGCTTAAATTGACAAGAAGCACGAGTACTTTATTGTCACAAAATTTCAAGATTTAATTACGCTCCAGTAAAAAGTTACAATCATTTGATTGTTGCAAACTTTTATAAGTATAGGATGCACCAAATAAAGAATATAAGTTAGGGCCATTTGAAGTTTTATCAGTGTTTGTTTTGGAAGTTAAGGGAAGCATAGCTATGAGCGATAGCTTAGATTAATAAGAGGCACGAGTTTATTGTCACAAAATTTCAAGGTTTTATTACGCTACAGTAAAAAGTTATGAGCACCGTATAGAAGTTAGGGCCATTTGAAGTTTTATCAGTGATTGATTTGGGACTCAAGCTATGAGGGATATCTTAAATTGATAAGAGGCTCGAGTACTTCATTGTCACCAAATTTCAAGGTTGAATGACGCTCCAGTAAATAGTTACAAGCATTTCATTGTTGCAAACTTTGATAGGTATAGGATTCACCGTATAAAAGTTAGGACCATTTGAAGTTCTATCAGTGTTTGTTTTGGGACTCAAGGGTAGCATAGCTATGAGCGATAGCTTAAATTGACAAGAGGCAGGAGTACTTTATTGGAACAAAATTTCAAGGTTTAATTACGCTGCAGTAAAAAGTTACAAGCATTTGAATGTTGCAAACTTTGATAGGTATAGGACGCACGGTATAGAAGTTAAGGCCATTTGCAGTTTTATTAGTGTTTGATTTGGCACTCAACGGTAGCGTAGCTAAGAGCGATACCTTTAATTGACAAGAGGCATGAGTACTTTATTGTCACAAAATTTCAAGGTTTTATAACGCTCCAGTAAAAAGTTACAAGCATTTGAAGGATGCAAACTTTGATAGGTATAGGACGCACCGTATAGAAGTTAGGGCCATTTGAAGTTTTATCAGTGTTTGATTTGGCACTCAAGGGTAGCATAGCTATGACCGATAGTTTAAATTGACAAGAATCACGAGTACATAATTTGGTGAAAATTTCAAAGTTCTATGACGCTCCAGTAAAAAGTTACAAGCATTTGATTGTTGCAATCTTTGATAGGTTTGGGACGTACCGTTTAGAAGTTAGGGCCATTTGAAGTTTTATCAGTGTTTGATTTGGGACTCGATGGTATCATAGCTATGAGCGATAGCTTAAATTGACAAGAAGCACGAGTACTTTATTGTCACAAAATTTCAAGATTTAATTACGCTCCAGTAAAAAGTTACAATCATTTGATTGTTGCAAACTTTTATAAGTATAGGATGCACCAAATAAAGAATATAAGTTAGGGCCATTTGAAGTTTTATCAGTGTTTGTTTTGGAAGTTAAGGGAAGCATAGCTATGAGCGATAGCTTAGATTAATAAGAGGCACGAGTACTTTATTGACACAAAATTTCAAGGTTTTATTACGCTCCAGTAAAAAGTTACGAGCACCGTATAGAAGTTAGGGCCATTTGAAGTTTTATCAGTGATTGATTTGGGACTCAAGCTATGAGGGATATCTTAAATTGATAAGAGGCTCGAGTACTTCATTGTCACCAAATTTCAAGGTTGAATGACGCTCCAGGAAAAAGTTACAAGCATTTCATTGTTGCAAACTTTGATAGGTATAGGATTCACCGTATAAAAGTTAGGACCATTTGAAGTTCTATCAGTGTTTGTTTTGGGACTCAAGGGTAGCATAGCTATGAGCGATAGCTTAAATTGACAAGAGGCAGGAGTACTTTATTGGAACAAAATTTCAAGGTTTAATTACGCTGCAGTAAAAAGTTACAAGCATTTGAATGTTGCAAACTTTGATAGGTATAGGACGCACGGTATAGAAGTTAAGGCCATTTGAAGTTTTATTAGTGTTTGATTTGGGACTCAAGGGTAGCGTAGCTATGAGCGATAACTTTAATTGACAAGAGGCACAAGTACTTTATTTTGCCAAAATTTCAAGTTTCTATGACGTTCCAGTAAAAAGTTACAAGCATTTGATTGTTGCAATCTTTGATAGGTATAGGACGCACCGTATAGAAGTTAGGGCCATTTGAAGTTTTATTAGTGTTTGATTTGGGACTCATGGGTAGCATAGCTATGACCGATTGTTTAAATTGACAAGAGGCACGAGTACTTTATTGTCACAAAATTTCAAGATTTTATGACGCTCCTGTAAAAAGTTACAAGCATTTGAATGTTGCAAACTCTGATAGGTATAGGACGCACCTTATAGAAGTTAGGGCCATTTGAAGTTTTATTATTGATTGATCTGTGAGTCAAGGGTAGCATAGCTATGACCGATAAATTTAATTGACAAGAGGCACGAGTACTTTATTGTCACAAAATTTCAAGGTTTTATTACGCTCCCGTAAAATGTTACAAGCATTTGAATGTTGCACACTTTGATAGGTGTTGGACGCACCGTATAGAAGTTAGCGCCATTTGAAGTTTTATCAGTGTTTGATTTTTTAGTCAAGAGTAGCATAGCTATGAGGGATATCTTAAATTGATAAGAGGCTCGAGTACTTCATTGTCACCAAATTTCAAGGTTTTATGACGCTCCAGTAAAAAGTTACAAGCATTTCATTGTTGCAAACTTTGATAGGTATAGGATGCACCGTATAAAAGTTAGCACCATTTGAAGTTTTATCAGTGTTTGTTTTGGGACTCAAGGGTAGCATAGCTATCAGCGATAACCCTAATTGACAAGAGGCACAAGTACCTTATATTGCCAAAATTTTAAGATTCATTGACGCTCCAGTAAAAAGTTACAAGCATTTCATTGTTGCAAACTTTGATAGGTATAGGATTCACCGTATAAAAGTTAGGACCATTTGAAGTTTTATAAGTGTTTTTTTTTGGGACTCAAGGGTAGCATAGCTATGACCGATAACTTTAATTGACAAGAGTCACGAGTACTTTATTGTCACAAAATTTCAAGGTTTTATGACGCTCCAGAAAAAAGTTACAAGCATTTGAATGTTGCAAACTTTGATAGGTATAGGACGCACCGTATAGAAGTTAGGGCCATTTGAAGTTTTATCAGTGTTTGATTTGGGACTCATGGGTATCATAGCTATGAGCGATAGCTTAAATTGACAAGAGGCACGAGTACTTGATTGTCACAAAATTTTAAGGTTTTATTACGCTCCAGTAAAAAGTTACAAGCACCGTATAGAAGTTAGGGCCATTTGAAGTTTTATCGGTGATTGATTTGGGACTCAAGCTATGAGCGATAACTTTAATTGACAAGAGGCACGAGTACTTCATTGTCACAAATTTTCAAGGTTTTATGACGCTGCAGTAAAAAGTTACAAGCATTTGATTGTTGCAAACTTTGATAGGTATAGGACGCACCGTATAGAAGTTAGGGCCATTTGAAGTTTTATCAGTGTTTGATTTGGGACTCGAGGGTATCAGAGCTATGAGCGATAGCTTAAATTGACAAGAGTCACGAGTACTTTATTGTCACAAAATTTCAAGATTTAATTACGCTCCAGTAAAAAGTTACAATCATTTGATTGTTGCAAACTTTGATAAGTATAGGATGCACCGAATAAAGAATATAAGCTAGGGCCATTTGAGGTTTTATCAGTGTTTGTTTTGGAAGTTAAGGGAAGCATAGCTATGAGCGATAGCTTATATTAATAAGAGGCAAGAGTACTTTATTGACACAAAATTTCAAGGTTTTATTACGCTCCAGTAAAAAGTTACGACCACCGTATAGAAGTTAGGGCCTTTTAAAGTTTTATCAGTGATTGATTTGGGACTCAAGCTATGAGGGATATCTTAAATTGATAAGAGGCTCGAGTACTTCATTGTCACCAAATTTCAAGGTTGAATGACGCTCCAGTAAAAAGTTACAAACATTTCATTGTTGCAAACTTTGATAGGTATAGGACCATTTGAAGCTTTATCAGTGTTTGTTTTGGGACTCAAGGGTAGCATAGCTATGAGCGATAGCTTAAATTGATAAGAGGCAGGAGTACTTTATTGCCAGAAAATTTCAAGGTTTAATTACGCTGCAGTAAAAAGTTACAAGCATTTGAATGTTGCAAACTTTGATAGGTATAGGACGCACGATATAGAAGTTAAGGCCATTTAAAGTTGTATTAGTGTTTGATTTGGCACTCAAGGGTAGCATAGCTATGACCGATAGTTTAAATTGACAAGAGGCACGAGTACATAATTTGGTGAAAATTTCAAAGTTCTATGACGCTCCAGTAAAAAGTTACAAGCATTTGATTGTTGCAATCTTTGATAGGTTTGGGACGTACCGTATAGAAGTTAGGGCCATTTGAAGTTTTATCAGTGTTTGATTTGGGACTCGATGGTATCATAGCTATGAGCGATAGCTTAAATTGACAAGAAGCACGAGTACTTTATTGTCACAAAATTTCAAGATTTAATTACGCTCCAGTAAAAAGTTACAATCATTTGATTGTTGCAAACTTTTATAAGTATAGGATGCACCAAATAAAGAATATAAGTTAGGGCCATTTGAAGTTTTATCAGTGTTTGTTTTGGAAGTTAAGGGAAGCATAGCTATGAGCGATAGCTTAGATTAATAAGAGGTACGAGTACTTTATTGACACAAAATTTCAAGGTTTTATTACGCTCCAGTAAAAAGTTACGAGCACCGTATAGAAGTTAGGGCCATTTGAAGTTTTATCAGTGATTGATTTGGGACTCAAGCTATGAGGGATATCTTAAATTGATAAGAGGCTCGAGTACTTCATTGTCACCAAATTTCAAGGTTTTATGACGCTCCAGTAAAAAGTTACAAGCATTTCATTGTTGCAAACTTTGATAGGTATAGGATGCACCGTTTAAAAGTTAGCACCATTTGAAGTTTTATCAGTGTTTGTTTTGGGACTCAAGGGTAGCATAGCTATGAGCGATAACCCTAATTGACAAGAGGCACAAGTACCTTATATTGCCAAAATTTTAAGATTCTATGACGCTCCAGTAAAAAGTTACAAGCATTTCATTGTTGCAAACTTTGATAGGTATAGGATTCACCGTATAAAAGTTAGGACCATTTGAAGTTTTATAAGTGTTTTTTTTGGGACTCAAGGGTAGCATAGCTATGAGCGATAGCTTAAATTGACAAGAGGCAGGAGTAGTTTATTGTCACAAAATTTCATGGTTTTATACCGGTCCAGTAAAAAGTTACAAGCTTTGAATGTTGCAAACTCTGATAGGTATAGGACGTATCTTATAGAAGTAAGGGCCATTTGAAGTTTTATTAGTGGTAGATCTGTGAGTCAAGGGTAGCATAGCTATGACCGATAACTGTAATTGACCAGAGGGACGAGTACTTCATTGTCACAAATTTTCAAGGTTTTTTGACGCTGCAATAAAAAGTTACAAGCATTTGATTGTTGCAAACTTTGATAGGTATAGGACGCACCATATAGAAGTTAGGGCCATTTGAAGTTTTATCAGTGTTTGATTTGGGACTCGAGGGTATCAGAGCTATGAGCGATAGCTTAAATTGACAAGAGGCACGAGTACTTTATTGTCACAAAATTTCAAGATTTAATTACGCTCCAGTAAAAAGTTACAATCATTTGATTGTTGCAAACTTTGATAAGTATAGGATGCACCGAATAAAGAATATAAGTTGGGCCATTTGAAGTTTTATCAGTGTTTGTTTTGGAAGTTAAGGGAAGCATAGCTATGAGCGATAGCTTAGATTAATAAGAGGCACGAGTACTTTATTGACACAAAATTTCAAGGTTTTATTACGCTCCAGTAAAAACTTACGACCACCGTATAGAAGTTAGGGCCATTTGAAGTTTTATCAGTGATTGATTTGGGACTCAAGCTATGAGGGATATCTTAAATTGATAAGAGGCTCGAGTACTTCATTGTCACCAAATTTCAAGGTTTTATGACGCTCCAGTAAAAAGTTGCAAGCATTTCATTGTTGCAAACTTTGATAGGTATAGGATGCACCGTATAAAAGTTAGGACCATTTGAAGTTTTATCAGCGTTTGTTTTGGGACTCAAGGGTAGCATAGCTATGAGCGATAGCTTAAATTGACAAGAGGCATTAGTAGTTTATTGTCACAAAATTTCATGGTTTTATGTCTCTCCAGTAAAAAGTTACAAGCATTTGATTGTTGCAAACTTTGATAGGTATAGGATGCATCGAAGCAATCTTAGCTATAGCTAAAATTAATAAGAGGCACGAGTACTTTATTGTCACAAAATTTCAAGGTTTTATTACGATCCAGTAAAAAGTTACAAGCATCGTATAGAAGTTAGGGCCATTTGAAGTTTTATCAGTGATTGATTTGGGACTCAAGCTATGAGGGATATATTAAATTGATAAGAGGCTCGAGTACTTCATTGTCACCAAATTTCAAGGTTTTATGACGCTCCAGTAAAAAGTTACAAGCATTTAAATGTTGCAAACTTTGATAGGTATAGGATGCACCGTATAGAAGTTAGGGCCATTTGTAGTTTTATTAGTGTTTGATTTGGGACTCAAGGGTAGCGTAGCTATGAGCGATAACTTTAATTGACAAGAGGCACAAGTACTTTATTTTGCCAAAATTTTAAGATTCTATGACGCTCCAGTAAAAAGTTACAAGCATTTCATTGTTGCAAACTTTGATAGGTATAGGATTCACCGTATAAAAGTTAGGACCATTTGAAGTTCTATCAGTGTTTGTTTTGGGACTCAAGGGTAGCATAGCTATGAGCGATAGCTTAAATTGACAAGAGGCAGGAGTACTTTATTGCCACAAAATTTCAAGGTTTAATTACGCTGCAGTAAAAAGTTACAAGCATTTGAATGTTGCAAACTTTGATAGGTATAGGACGCACAGTATAGAAGTTAAGGCCATTTGAAGTTTTATTAGTGTTTGATTTGGGACTCAAGGGTAGCGTAGCTATGAGCGATAACTTTAATTGACAAGAGGCACAAGTACTTTATTTTGCCAAAATTTCAAGTTTCTATGACGCTCCAGTAAAAAGTTACAAGCATTTGATTGTTGCAATTTTTGATAGATATAAGACGCACCTTATAGAAGTGAGGGCCATTTGAAGTTTTATTAGTGTTTGATTTGGGCCTCATGGGTAGCATAGCTATGACCGATAGTTTAAATTGACAAGAGGCACGAGTACTTTATTGTCACAAAATTTCAAGATTTTATGACGCTCCAGTAAAAAGTTACAAGCATTTGAATGTTGCAAACTCTGATAGGTATAGGACGCACCTTATAGAAGTTAGGGCCATTTGAAGTTTTATTATTGATTGATCTGTGAGTCAAGGGTAGCATAGCTATGACCGATAAATTTAGTTGACAAGAGGCACGAGTACTTTATTGTCACAAAATTTCAAGGTTTTATTACGCTCCCGTAAAAAGTTACAAGCATTTGAATGTTGCACACTTTGATAGGTGTTGGACGCACCGTATAGAAGTGTGCACCAGTTGAAGTTTTATCAGTGTTTGATTTTTTAGTCAAGAGTAGCATAGCTATGAGGGATATCTTAAATTGATAAGAGGCTCGAATTCTTCATTGTCACCAAATTTCAAGGTTTTATGACGCTCCAGTAAAAAGTTACAAGCATTTCATTGTTGCAAACTTTGATAGGTATAGGATGCACCGTATAAAAGTTAGGACCATTTAAAGTTTTATCAGTGTTTGTTTTGTGACTCAAGGATAGCATAGCTATGAGCGATAGCTAAAATTGGCAAGAGGCACGAGTACTTTATTGTCCCAAAATTTCAAGATTTAATTACGCTCCAGTAAAAAGTTACAAGCATTGGATTCTTGCAAACTTTGATAGGTATAGGATGCACCGAATAAAGAATATAAGTAAGGACCATTTGAAGTTTTATCAGTGTTTGTTTTGGGAATCAAGGGTAGCATAGCTATGAGCGATAGCTTAGATTAATAAGAGGCACGAGTACTTTATTGTCACAAAATTTCAAGGTTTAATTACGCTGCAGTAAAAAGTTACAAGCATTTGATTGTTGCAAACTTTGATAGATATAGGACGTACCGTATAGAAGTTAGGGCCATTTGAAGTTTTATTAGTGTTTGATTTGGGACTCAAGGGTAGCATATCTATGACCGATAGTTTAAATTGACAAGAGGCACGAGTACTTTATTGTCACAAAATTTCAAGATTTTATGACGCTCCAGTAAAAAGTTACAAGCATCGGATAGAATTTAGGGCCATTTGAAGTTTTATCAGTGATTGATTTGGGACTCAAGCTATGATTGATATCTTAAATTGATAAGAGGCTCGAGTACTTCATTGTCACCAAATTTCAAGGTTTTATGACGCTCCAGTAAAAAGTTACAAGCATTTCATTGTTGCAAACATTGTAAGGTATAGGATGCACCGAATAAAGAATATAAGTAAGGGCGATTTGAAGTTCTATCAGTGTTTGTTTTGGAAGTTAAGGGAAGCATAGCTATGAGCGATAGCTTAGATTAATAAGAGGCACGAGTTTATTGTCACAAAATTTCAAGGCTTTATTACGCTACAGTAAAAAGTTACAAGCACCGTATAGAAGTTAGGGCCATTTGAAGTTTTATCAGTGATTGATTGGGGACTCAAGCTATGAGCGATAACTTTAATTGACAAGAGGCACGAGTACTTCATTGTCAAATAATTTCAAGGTTTTATGACGCTGCAGTAAAAAGTTACACGCATTTGATTGTTGTAAACATTGATAGGTATAGGACGCACCGTATAGAAATTAGGGAAATTTGAAGTTTTATCAGTGTTTGATTTGGGACTCAAGGGTAGCATAGCTATGAGCGATACCTTTAATTGATAAGAGGCATGAGTACATTATTGTCACAAAATTTCAAGGTTCTATGACGCTCCAGTAAAAAGTTACAAGCATTTAAAGGTTGCAAAATTTGATAGGTATAGGACGCACCCTATAGAAGTTAGGGCCATTTGAAGTTTTATCAGTGTTTGATTTGGGACTCAAGGGTAGCATAGCTATGACCGATAGTTTAAATTGACAAGAGGCACGAGTACATAATTTGTTGAAAATTTCAAGGTTCTATGACGCTCCAGTAAAAAGTTACAAGCATTTGATTGTTGCAATCTTTGATAGGTTTGGGACGCACCGTATACAAGTTAGAGCCATTTGAATTTTTATCAGTGTTTGATTTGGGACTCGAGGGTATCATAGCTATGAGCGATAGCTTAAATTGACAAGAGGCACAAGTATTTTATTGTCACACAATTTCAAGATTTACTTACGCTCCAGTAAAAAGTTACAATCATTTGATTGTTGCATACTTTGATAAGTATAGGATTCACCGAATAAAAAATATAAGTTAGGGCCATTTGAAGTCTTATCAGTGTTTGTTTTGGGACTCAAGGGTAGCATAGCTATGAGCGATAGCTTAAATTGACAAGAGGCAGGAGTACTTTATTGTCACAAAATTTCAAGGTTTGATTACACTGCAGTAAAAAGCTACAAGCATTTGAATGTTGCAAACATTGATAGGTGGAGGACGCACCGCATATAAGTTAGGGCCATTTGAAGTCTTATCAGTGTTTGTTTTGGGACTCAAGGGTAGCATAGCTATGAGCGATAGCTTAAATTGACAAGAGGCAGGAGTACTTTATTGTCACAAAATTTCAAGTTTCTATGACGCTCCAGTAAAAAGTTACAAGCATTTGATTGTTGCAATCTTTGATAGGTATAGGACGCACCATACATAAGTTAGGGCCATTTGAAGTTTTATCATTGTTTGATTTGGGACTCAAGGGCAGCATAGCTATGAGCGATAGCTTAAATTGACAAGAGGCACGAGTACTTTATTGTCACAAAATTTCAAGGTTTAATTACGCTGCAGTAAAAAGTTACAAGCATTTGAATGTTGCAAACATTGATAGATATAGGACGCACCGTATAGAAGTTAGGGCCATTTGAAATTTTATTAGTGTTTGATTTGGGACTCAAGGGTAGCATAGCTATGACCGATAGTTTAAATTGACAGGAGGCACGAGTACTTTATTGTCACAAAATTTCAAGATTTTATGACGCTCCAGTAAAAAGTTACAAGCATTTCAATGTTGCAAACTCTGATAGGTATAGGACGCAAATTATAGAAGTTAGGGCCATTTTAAGTTTTATTATTGATTGATCTGTGAGTCAAGGGTAGCATAGCTATGACCGATAAATTTAATTGACAATAGGCACGAGTACTTTATTGAAACAAAATTTCAAGATTTTATTACGCTCCCGTAAAAAGTTACAAGCATTTGAATGTTGCACACTTTGATAGGTGTAGGACGCACCGTATAGCAGTTAGCGCCATTTGAAGCTTTATCAGTGTTTGCTTTTTTAGTCAAGAGTAGCATAGCTATGAGGTATATCTTAAATTGATAAGTGGCTCGAGTACTTCATTGTCACCAAATTTCAAGGTTTTATGATGCTCCAGTAAAAAGTTACAAGCATTTCATTGTTGCAAACTTTGATAGGTATAGGATGCACCGTATGAAAGTTAGGACCATTTGAAGTTTTATCAGTGTTTATTTTGGGACTCAAGGGTAGCATAGCTATGAGCGATAGCTTAAATTGACAAGAGGCACGAGTACTTTATTGTCACAAAATTTCAAGATTTAATTACGCTCCAGTAAAAAGTTACAAGCATTTGATTGTAGCAAACTTAGATAGGTATAGGATGCACCGAATAAAGAATATAAGTAAGGGCCATTTGAAATTTTATCAGTGTTTGTTTTGGAAGTTAAGGGAAGCATAGCTATGAGCGATAGCTTAGATTAATAAGAGGCACGAGTACTTTATTGTCACAAAATTTCAAGGTTTTATTACGCTCCAGTAAAAAGTTACAAGCATCGTATAGAAGTTAGGGCCATTTGAAGCTTTATCAGTGATTTCTTTGGGACTCAAGGGCAGCATAGCTATGAGCGATAAATTTAATTGACAAGAGGCACGAGTACTTCAATGTCAAAAAATTTCAAGGTTTTATGACGCTGCAGTAAAAAGTTACACTCATTTGATTGTTGTAAACTTTGATAGGTATAGGACGCACCGTATAGAAGTTAGGGAAATTTGAAGTTTTATCAGCGTTTGAATTGGGACTCAAGGGTTGCATAGCTATGAGCGATACCTTTAATTGATAAGAGGCATGAGTACATTATTGTCACAAAATTTCAAGGTTTTATGACGCTCCAGTAAAAAGTTACAAGCATTTGAAGGTTGCAAACTTTGATAGGTATAGGATGCACTTAATAAAGAATATAAGTAAGGGCCATTTGAAGTTTTATCAGTGTTTGTTTTGGAAGTTAAGGGAAGCATAGCTATGAGCGATAGCTTAGATTAATAAGAGGCACGAGATTATTGTCACAAAATTTCAAGGTTTTATTACGCTACAGTAAAAAGTTACAAGCACCGTATAGAAGTTAGGGCCATTTGAAGTTTTATCAGTGATTGATTTGGGACTCAAGCTATGAGGGATATCTTAAATTGATAAGAGGCTCGAGTAATTCTTTGTCACCAAATTTCAAGGTTGAATGACGCTCCAGTAAAAAGTTACAAGAATTTCATTGTTGCAAACTTTGTTAGGTATAGGATTCACCGTATAAAAGTTAGGACCATTTGAAGTTTTATCATTGTTTGTTTTGGGACTCAAGGGTAGCATAGCCATGAGCGATAGCTTAAGTTGACAAGAGGCAGGACTACTTTATTGTCACAAAATTTCAAGGTTTAATTACGCTGCAGTAAAAAGTTACAAGCATTTGAATGTTGCAAACTTTGATAGGTATAGGATGCACCGTATAAAAGTTAGGACCATTTGAAGTTTTATTAGTGTTTGATTTAGGACTCAAGGGTAGCGTAGCTATGAGCGATACCTTTAATTGACAAGAGGCATGAGTACTTTATTGTCACAAAATTTCGAAGTTTTATGACTCTCCAGTAAAAAGTTACAAGCATTTGAATGTTGCAAACTCTGATAGGTATAGGATGCACCGTATAAAAGTTAGGACCATTTGAAGTTTTATCAGTGTTTGTTTTGGGACTCAAGGGTAGCATAGCTATGAGCGATAGCTTAAATTGACAAGAGGCAGGAGTACTTTATTGTCACAAAATTTCAAGATTTAATTACGCTCCAGTAAAAAGTTACAAGCATTTGAATGTTGCAAACTCTGATAAGTATAGGACGCAAATTATAGAAGTTAGGGCCATTTGAAGTTTTATTATTGATTGATCTGTGAGTCAAGGGTAGCATAGCTATGACCGATAAATTTAATTGACAAGAGGCACGAGTACTTTATTGTCACAAAATTTCAAGGTTTTATTACGCTCCCATAAAAAGTTACAAGCATTTGAATGTTGCACACTTTGATAGGTGTAGGACGCACCGTATAGAAGTTAGCTCCATTTGAAGTTTTATCAGTGTTTGCTTTTTTAGTCAAGAGTAGCATAGCTATGAGGGATATCTTAAATTGATAAGAGGCTCGAGTACTTCATTGTCACCAAATTTCAAGGTTGAATGACGCTTCAGTAAAAAGTTACAAGCATTTCATTGTTGCAAACTTTGATAGGTATAGGATTCACCGTATAAAAGTTAGGACCATTTGAAGTTTTATCAGTGTTTGTTTTGGGACTCAAGGGTAGCATAGCTATGAGCGATAGCTTAAATTGACAAGAGGCACGAGTACTTTATTGTCACAAAATTTCAAGGTTTAATTGCGCTGCAGTAAAAAGTTACAGCATTTGAATGTTGCAAACATTGATAGATATATGACGCACCGTATAGAAGTTAGGGCCATTTGAAGTTTTATTAGTGTTTGATTTGGGACTCAAGGGTAGCATAGCTATTACCGATAGTTTAAATTGACAAGAGGCACGAGTACTTTATTGTCACAAAATTTCAAGATTTAATGACGCTCCAGTAAAAAGTTACAAGCATTTGAATGTTGCAAACTCTGATAAGTATAGGACGCAAATTATAGAAGTTAGGGCCATTTGAAGTTTTATTATTGATTGATCTGTGAGTCAAGGGTAGCATAGCTATGACCGATAAATTTAATTGACAAGAGGCACGAGTACTTTATTGTCACAAAATTTCAAGGTTTTATTACGCTCCCATAAAAAGTTACAAGCATTTGAATGTTGCACACTTTGATAGGTGTAGGACGCAACGTATAGAAGTTAGCGCCATTTGAAGTTTTATCAGTGTTTGCTTTTTTAGTCAAAAGTAGCATAGCTATGAGGGATATCTTAAATTGATAAGAGGCTCGAGTACTTCATTGTCACCAAATTTCAAGGTTGAATGACGCTCCAGTAAAAAGTTACAAGCATTTCATTGTTGCAAACTTTGATAGGTATAGGATTCACCGTATAAAAGCTAGGACCATTTGAAGTTTTATCAGTGTTTGTTTTGGGACTCAAGGGTAGCATAGCTATGAGCGATAGCTTAAATTGACAAGAGGCACGAGTACTTTATTGTCACAAATTGCTAGATTTAATTACGCTCCAGTAAAAAGTTACAAGCATTTTATTGTTGCAAACTTTGATAGGTATAGGATGCACCGAATAAAGAATATAAGTAAGGGCCATTTGAAGTTTTATCAGTGTTTGTTTTGGAAGTAAAGGGATGCATAGCTATGAGCGATAGCTTAGATTAATAAGAGGCACGAGTACTTTATTGTCACAAAATTTCAAGGATTTATTACGCTCCAGTAAAAAGTTACAAGCATCGTATAGAAGTTAGGGCCATTTGAAGCTTTATCAGTGATTTCTTTGGGACTCAAGGGCAGCATAGCTATGAGCGATAAATTTAATTGACAAGAGGCACGAGTACTTCAATGTCAAAAAATTTCAAGGTTTTATGACGCTGCAGTAAAAAGTTACACTCATTTGATTGTTGTAAACTTTGATAGGTATAGGACGCACCGTATAGAAGTTAGGGAAATTTGAAGTTTTATCAGCGTTTGAATTGGGACTCAAGGGTTGCATAGCTATGAGCGATACCTTTAATTGATAAGAGGCATGAGTACATTATTGTCACAAAATTTCAAGGTTTTATGACGCTCCAGTAAAAAGTTACAAGCATTTGAAGGTTGCAAACTTTGATAGGTATAGGATGCACTTAATAAAGAATATAAGTAAGGGCCATTTGAAGTTTTATCAGTGTTTGTTTTGGAAGTTAAGGGAAGCATAGCTATGAGCGATAGCTTAGATTAATAAGAGGCACGAGATTATTGTCACAAAATTTCAAGGTTTTATTACGCTACAGTAAAAAGTTACAAGCACCGTATAGAAGTTAGGGCCATTTGAAGTTTTATCAGTGATTGATTTGGGACTCAAGCTATGAGGGATATCTTAAATTGATAAGAGGCTCGAGTAATTCTTTGTCACCAAATTTCAAGGTTGAATGACGCTCCAGTAAAAAGTTACAAGAATTTCATTGTTGCAAACTTTGTTAGGTATAGGATTCACCGTATAAAAGTTAGGACCATTTGAAGTTTTATCATTGTTTGTTTTGGGACTCAAGGGTAGCATAGCCATGAGCGATAGCTTAAGTTGACAAGAGGCAGGACTACTTTATTGTCACAAAATTTCAAGGTTTAATTACGCTGCAGTAAAAAGTTACAAGCATTTGAATGTTGCAAACTTTGATAGGTATAGGATGCACCGTATAAAAGTTAGGACCATTTGAAGTTTTATTAGTGTTTGATTTAGGACTCAAGGGTAGCGTAGCTATGAGCGATACCTTTAATTGACAAGAGGCATGAGTACTTTATTGTCACAAAATTTCGAGGTTTTATGACTCTCCAGTAAAAAGTTACAAGCATTTGAATGTTGCAAACTCTGATAGGTATAGGATGCACCGTATAAAAGTTAGGACCATTTGAAGTTTTATCAGTGTTTGTTTTGGGACTCAAGGGTAGCATAGCTATGAGCGATAGCTTAAATTGACAAGAGGCAGGAGTACTTTATTGTCACAAAATTTCAAGATTTAATTACGCTCCAGTAAAAAGTTACAAGCATTTGAATGTTGCAAACTCTGATAAGTATAGGACGCAAATTATAGAAGTTAGGGCCATTTGAAGTTTTATTATTGATTGATCTGTGAGTCAAGGGTAGCATAGCTATGACCGATAAATTTAATTGACAAGAGGCACGAGTACTTTATTGTCACAAAATTTCAAGGTTTTATTACGCTCCCATAAAAAGTTACAAGCATTTGAATGTTGCACACTTTGATAGGTGTAGGACGCACCGTATAGAAGTTAGCTCCATTTGAAGTTTTATCAGTGTTTGCTTATTTAGTCAAGAGTAGCATAGCTATGAGGGATATCTTAAATTGATAAGAGGCTCGAGTACTTCATTGTCACCAAATTTCAAGGTTGAATGACGCTCCAGTAAAAAGTTACAAGCATTTCATTGTTGCAAACTTTGATAGGTATAGGATTCACCGTATAAAAGTTAGGACCATTTGAAGTTTTATCAGTGTTTGTTTTGGGACTCAAGGGTAGCATAGCTATGAGCGATAGCTTAAATTGACAAGAGGCACGAGTACTTTATTGTCACAAAATTTCAAGGTTTAATTGCGCTGCAGTAAAAAGTTACAGCATTTGAATGTTGCAAACATTGATAGATATATGACGCACCGTATAGAAGTTAGGGCCATTTGAAGTTTTATTAGTGTTTGATTTGGGACTCAAGGGTAGCATAGCTATTACCGATAGTTTAAATTGACAAGAGGCACGAGTACTTTATTGTCACAAAATTTCAAGATTTTATGACGCGCCAGTAAAAAGTTACAAGCATTTGAATGTTGCAAACTCTGATAAGTATAGGACGCAAATTATAGAAGTTAGGGCCATTTGAAGTTTTATTATTGATTGATCTGTGAGTCAAGGGTAGCATAGCTATGACCGATAAATTTAATTGACAAGAGGCACGAGTACTTTATTGTCACAAAATTTCAAGGTTTTATTACGCTCCCATAAAAAGTTACAAGCATTTGAATGTTGCACACTTTGATAGGTGTAGGACGCAACGTATAGAAGTTAGCGCCATTTGAAGTTTTATCAGTGTTTGCTTTTTTAGTCAAAAGTAGCATAGCTATGAGGGATATCTTAAATTGATAAGAGGCTCGAGTACTTCATTGTCACCAAATTTCAAGGTTGAATGACGCTCCAGTAAAAAGTTACAAGCATTTCATTGTTGCAAACTTTGATAGGTATAGGATTCACCGTATAAAAGCTAGGACCATTTGAAGTTTTATCAGTGTTTGTTTTGGGACTCAAGGGTAGCATAGCTATGAGCGATAGCTTAAATTGACAAGAGGCACGAGTACTTTATTGTCACAAATTGCTAGATTTAATTACGCTCCAGTAAAAAGTTACAAGCATTTTATTGTTGCAAACTTTGATAGGTATAGGATGCACCGAATAAAGAATATAAGTAAGGGCCATTTGAAGTTTTATCAGTGTTTGTTTTGGAAGTAAAGGGATGCATAGCTATGAGCGATAGCTTAGATTAATAAGAGGCACGAGTACTTTATTGTCACAAAATTTCAAGGATTTATTACGCTCCAGTAAAAAGTTACAAGCATCGTATAGAAGTTAGGGTCATTTGAAGTTTTTTCAGTGATTGATTTGGGACTCAAGCTATGAGGGATATCTTAAATTGATAAGAGGCTCGAGTACTTCATTGTCACCAAATTTGAAGGTTTTATGACGCTCCAGTAAAAAGTTACAAGCATTTCATTGTTGCAAACTTTGATAGGTATAGGATGCACCGTATAAAAGTTGGGACCATTTGAAGTTTTATCAGTGTTTGTTTTGGGACTCAAGGGTAGCATAGCTATGAGCGATAGCTTAAATTGACAAGAGGCAGGAGTACTTTATTGTCACAAAATTTCAAGGTTTAATTACGCTGCAGTTAAAAGTTACAAGCATTTTAATGTTGCAAACTTTGATAGGTATAGGACGTACCGTATAGAAGTTAGGGCCATTTGGAGTTTTATTAGTGTTTGATTTGGGACTCAAGGGTAGCGTAGCTATGTGCGATTACTTTAATTGACAAGAGGCACAATTACTTTATTTTGCCAAAATTTCAAGTTTCTATGACGCTCCAGTAAAAAGTTACAAGCATTTGATTGTTGAAATCTTTGATAGGTATAGGACGCACCGTATAGAAGTTAGAGCCATTTGAAGTTTTATCAGTGTTTGATTTTGGACTCAAGGGCAGCATAGCTATGAGCGATAGCTTAAATTGACAAGAGGCACGAGTACTTTATTGTCACAAAATTTCAAGGTTTAATTACGCTGCAGTAAAAAGTTACAAGCATTTCATTGTTGCAAACTTTGATAGGTATAGGATGCACCGTATAAAAGTTAGGACCATTTGAAGTTTTATCAGTGTTTATTTTGGGACTCAAGGGTAGCATAGCTATGAGCGATAGCTTAAATTGACAAGAGGCACGAGTACTTTATTGTCACAAAATTTCAAGATTTAATTACGCTCCAGTAAAAAGTTACAAGCATTTGATTGTTGCAAACTTAGATAGGTATAGGATGCACCGAATAAAGAATATAAATAAGGGCCATTTGAAGTTTTATCAGTGTTTGTTTTGGAAGTTAAGGGAAGCATAGCTATGAGCGATAGCTTAGATTAATAAGAGGCACGAGTACTTTATTGTCACAAAATTTCAAGGTTTTATTACGCTCCAGTAAAAAGTTACAAGCATCGTATAGAAGTTAGGGCCATTTGAAGTTTTATCAGTGATTTCTTTGGGACTCAAGGGCAGCATAGCTATGAGCGATAACTTTAATTGACAAGAGGCACGAGCACTTCAATGTCAAAAAATTTCAAGGTTTTATGACGCTGCAGTAAAAAGTTACACGCATTTGATTGTTGTAAACTTTGATAAATATAGGACGCACCGTATAGAAGTTAGGACCATTTGAAGTTTTATCCGTGTTTATTTTGGGACTCAAGGGTAGCATAGCTATGAGCGATACCTTTAATTGACAAGAGGCATGAGTACATTATTGTCACAAAATTTCAAGGTTTAATTGCGCTGCAGTAAAAAGTTACAAGCATTTGAATGTTGCAAACATTGATAGACATATGACGCACCGTATAGAAGTTAGGACCATTTGAAGTTTTATTAGTGTTTGATTGGGACTCAAGGGTAGCATAGCTATTACCGATAGTTTAAATTGACAAGAGGCACGAGTACTTTATTGTCACAAAATTTCAAGATTTTATGACGCGCCAGTAAAAAGTTACAAGCATTTGAATGTTGCAAACTCTGATAAGTATAGGACGCAAATTATAGAAGTTAGGGCCATTTGAAGTTTTATTATTGATTGATCTGTGAGTCAAGGGTAGCATAGCTATGACCGATAAATTTAATTGACAAGAGGCACGAGTACTTTATTGTCACAAAATTTCAAGGTTTTATTACTCTCATAAAAAGTTACAAGCATTTGAATGTTGCACACTTTGATAGGTGTAGGACGCAACGTATAGAAGTTAGCGCCATTTGAAGTTTTATCAGTGTTTGTTTTGGGACTCAAGGGTAGCATAGCTATGAGCGATAGCTTAAATTGACAAGAGGCACGAGTACTTTATTGTCACAAATTGCTAGATTTAATTACGCTCCAGTAAAAAGTTACAAGCATTTTATTGTTGCAAACTTTGATAGGTATAGGATGCACCGAATAAAGAATATAAGTAAGGGCCATTTGAAGTTTTATCAGTGTTTGTTTTGGAAGTAAAGGGATGCATAGCTATGAGCGATAGCTTAGATTAATAAGAGGCACGAGTACTTTATTGTCACAAAATTTCAAGGATTTATTACGCTCCAGTAAAAAGTTACAAGCATCGTATAGAAGTTAGGGTCATTTGAAGTTTTTTCAGTGATTGATTTGGGACTCAAGCTATGAGGGATATCTTAAATTGATAAGAGGCTCGAGTACTTCATTGTCACCAAATTTGAAGGTTTTATGACGCTCCAGTAAAAAGTTACAAGCATTTCATTGTTGCAAACTTTGATAGGTATAGGATGCACCGTATAAAAGTTGGGACCATTTGAAGTTTTATCAGTGTTTGTTTTGGGACTCAAGGGTAGCATAGCTATGAGCGATAGCTTAAATTGACAAGAGGCAGGAGTACTTTATTGTCACAAAATTTCAAGGTTTAATTACGCTGCAGTTAAAAGTTACAAGCATTTTAATGTTGCAAACTTTGATAGGTATAGGACGTACCGTATAGAAGTTAGGGCCATTTGGAGTTTTATTAGTGTTTGATTTGGGACTCAAGGGTAGCGTAGCTATGTGCGATTACTTTAATTGACAAGAGGCACAATTACTTTATTTTGCCAAAATTTCAAGTTTCTATGACGCTCCAGTAAAAAGTTACAAGCATTTGATTGTTGAAATCTTTGATAGGTATAGGACGCACCGTATAGAAGTTAGGGCCATTTGAAGTTTTATCAGTGTTTGATTTTGGACTCAAGGGCAGCATAGCTATGACCGATAGTTTAAATTGACAAGAGGCACGAGTACTTTATTGTCACAAAATTTCAAGATTTTATGACGCTCCCGTAAAAAGTTACAAGCATTTGAATGTTGCACACTTTGATAGGTGTAGGACGCACCGTATAGCAGTTAGCGCCATTTGAAGTTTTATCAGTGTTTGCTTTTTTAGTCAAGAGTAGCATAGCTATGAGGGATATCTTAAATTGATAAGTGGCTCGAGTACTTCATTGTCACCAAATTTCAAGGTTTTATGATGCTCCAGTAAAAAGTTACAAGCATTTCATTGTTGCAAACTTTGATAGGTATAGGATGCACCGTATAAAAGTTAGGACCATTTGAAGTTTTATCAGTGTTTATTTTGGGACTCAAGGGTAGCATAGCTATGAGCGATAGCTTAAATTGACAAGAGGCACGAGTACTTTATTGTCACAAAATTTCAAGATTTAATTACGCTCCAGTAAAAAGTTACAAGCATTTGATTGTTGCAAACTTAGATAGGTATAGGATGCACCGAATAAAGAATATAAATAAGGGCCATTTGAAGTTTTATCAGTGTTTGTTTTGGAAGTTAAGGGAAGCATAGCTATGAGCGATAGCTTAGATTAATAAGAGGCACGAGTACTTTATTGTCACAAAATTTCAAGGTTTTATTACGCTCCAGTAAAAAGTTACAAGCATCGTATAGAAGTTAGGGCCATTTGAAGTTTTATCAGTGATTTCTTTGGGACTCAAGGGCAGCATAGCTATGAGCGATAACTTTAATTGACAAGAGGCACGAGCACTTCAATGTCAAAAAATTTCAAGGTTTTATGACGCTGCAGTAAAAAGTTACACGCATTTGATTGTGGTAAACTTTGATAGATATAGGACGCACCGTATAGAAGTTAGGACCATTTGAAGTTTTATCAGTGCTTATTTTGGGACTCAAGGGTAGCATAGCTATGAGCGATACCTTTAATTGACAAGAGGCATGAGTACATTATTGTCACAAAATTTCAAGGTTTAATTGCGCTGCAGTAAAAAGTTACAAGCATTTGAATGTTGCAAACATTGATAGACATATGACGCACCGTATAGAAGTTAAGACCATTTGAAGTTTTATTCGTGTTTGATTGGGACTCAAGGGTAGCATAGCTATTACCGATAGTTTAAATTGACAAGAGGCACGAGTACTTTATTGTCACAAAATTTCAAGATTTTATGACGCGCCAGTAAAAAGTTACAAGCATTTGAATGTTGCAAACTCTGATAAGTATAGGACGCAAATTATAGAAGTTAGGGCCATTTGAAGTTTTATTATTGATTGATCTGTGAGTCAAGGGTAGCATAGCTATGACCGATAAATTTAATTGACAAGAGGCACGAGTACTTTATTGTCACAAAATTTCAAGGTTTTATTACGCTCCCATAAAAAGTTACAAGCATTTGAATGTTGCACACTTTGATAGGTGTAGGACGCAACGTATAGAAGTTAGCGCCATTTGAAGTTTTATCAGTGTTTGCTTTTTTAGTCAAAAGTAGCATAGCTATGAGGGATATCTTAAATTGATAAGAGGCTCGAGTACTTCATTGTCACCAAATTTCAAGGTTGAATGACGCTCCAGTAAAAAGTTACAAGCATTTCATTGTTGCAAACTTTGATAGGTATAGGATTCACCGTATAAAAGCTAGGACCATTTGAAGTTTTATCAGTGTTTGTTTTGGGACTCAAGGGTAGCATAGCTATGAGCGATAGCTTAAATTGACAAGAGGCAGGAGTACTTTATTGTCACAAAATTTCAACGTTTAATTACGCTGCAGTTAAAAGTTACAAGCATTTTAATGTTGCAAACTTTGATAGGTATAGGACGTACCGTATAGAAGTTAGGGCCATTTGGAGTTTTATTAGTGTTTGATTTGGGACTCAAGGGTAGCGTAGCTATGAGCGATTACTTTAATTGACAAGAGGCACAATTACTTTATTTTGCCAAAATTTCAAGTTTCTATGACGCTCCAGTAAAAAATTACAAGCATTTGATTGTTGAAATCTTTGATAGGTATAGGACGCACCGTATAGAAGTTAGGGCCATTTGAAGTTTTATCAGTGTTTGATTTGGGACTCAAGGGCAGCATAGCTATGAGCGATAGCTTAAATTGACAAGAGGCACGAGTACTTTATTGTCACAAAATTTCAAGGTTTAATTACGCTGCAGTAAAAAGTTACAAGCATTTCAATGTTGCAAACATTGATAGATATAGGACGCACCGTATAGAAGTTAGGGCCATTTGAAGTTTTATTAGTGTTTGATTTGGGACTCAAGGGTAGCATAGCTATGACCGATAGTTTAAATTGACAAGAGGCACGAGTACTTTATTGTCACAAAATTTCAAGATTTTATGACGCTCCCGTAAAAAGTTACAAGCATTTGAATGTTGCACACTTTGATAGGTGTAGGACGCACCGTATAGCAGTTAGCGCCATTTGAAGTTTTATCAGTGTTTGCTTTTTTAGTCAAGAGTAGCATAGCTATGAGGGATATCTTAAATTGATAAGTGGCTCGAGTACTTCATTGTCACCAAATTTCAAGATTTTATGATGCTCCAGTAAAAAGTTACAAGCATTTCATTGTTGCAAACTTTGATAGGTATAGGATGCACCGTATAAAAGTTAGGACCATTTGAAGTTTTATCAGTGTTTGTTTTGGGACTCAAGGGTAGCATAGCTATGAGCGATAGCTTAAATTGACAAGAGGCACGAGTACTTTATTGTCACAAATTGCTAGATTTAATTACGCTCCAGTAAAAAGTTACAAGCATTTTATTGTTGCAAACTTTGATAGGTATAGGATGCACCGAATAAAGAATATAAGTAAGGGCCATTTAAAGTTTTATCAGTGTTTGTTTTGGAAGTAAAGGGATGCATAGCTATGAGCGATAGCTTAGATTAATAAGAGGCACGAGTACTTTATTGTCACAAAATTTCAAGGATTTATTACGCTCCAGTAAAAAGTTACAAGCATCGTATAGAAGTTAGGGTCATTTAAAGTTTTTTCAGTGATTGATTTGGGACTCAAGCTGTGAGGGATATCTCAAATTGATAAGAGGCTCGAGTACTTCATTGTCACCAAATTTGAAGGTTTTATGACGCTCCAGTAAAAAGTTACAAGCATTTCATTGTTGCAAACTTTGATAGGTATAGGATGCACCGTATAAAAGTTAGGACCATTTGAAGTTTTATCAGTGTTTGTTTTGGGACTCAAGGGTGGCATAGCTATGAGCGATAGCTTAAATTGACAAGAGGCAGGAGTACTTTATTGTCACAAAATTTCAACGTTTAATTACGCTGCAGTTAAAAGTTACAAGCATTTTAATGTTGCAAACTTTGATAGGTATAGGACGTACCGTATAGAAGTTAGGGCCATTTGGAGTTTTATTAGTGTTTGATTTGGGACTCAAGGGTAGCGTAGCTATGAGCGATTACTTTAATTGACAAGAGGCACAATTACTTTATTTTGCCAAAATTTCAAGTTTCTATGATGCTCCAGTAAAAAGTTACAAGCATTTGATTGTTGAAATCTTTGATAGGTATAGGACGCACCGTATAGAAGTTAGGGCCATTTGAAGTTTTATCAGTGTTTGATTTGGGACTCAAGGGCAGCATAGCTATGAGCGATAGCTTAAATTGACAAGAGGCACGAGTACTTTATTGTCACAAAATTTCAAGGTTTAATTACGCTGCAGTAAAAAGTTACAAGCATTTCAATGTTGCAAACATTGATAGATATAGGACGCACCGTATAGAAGTTAGGGCCATTTGAAGTTTTATTAGTGTTTGATTTGGGACTCAAGGGTAGCATAGCTATGACCGATAGTTTAAATTGACAAGAGGCACGAGTACTTTATTGTCACAAAATTTCAAGATTTTATGACGCTCCCGTAAAAAGTTACAAGCATTTGAATGTTGCACACTTTGATAGGTGTAGGACGCACCGTATAGCAGTTAGCGCCATTTGAAGTTTTATCAGTGTTTGCTTTTTTAGTCAAGAGGAGCATAGCTATGAGGGATATCTTAAATTGATAAGTGGCTCGAGTACTTCATTGTCACCAAATTTCAAGATTTTATGATGCTCCAGTAAAAAGTTACAAGCATTTCATTGTTGCAAACTTTGATAGGTATAGGATGCACCGTATAAAAGTTAGGACCATTTGAAGTTTTATCAGTGTTTATTTTGGGACTCAAGGGTAGCATAGCTATGAGCGATAGCTTAAATTGACAAGAGGCACGAGTACTTTATTGTCACAAAATTTCAAGATTTAATTACGCTCCAGTAAAAAGTTACAAGCATTTGATTGTTGCAAACTTAGATAGATATAGGACGCACCGTATAGAAGTTAGGACCATTGTAGGGATGATATACGTGTGTAGATGAGGGTTGATTCAACATCAACTGCGTTGGCCTTGCAAGATCGGCTTACGCATCGATTGCAGATTTCACACAACGTATGAATGCAATTATATACAGAAACCTAGTGCGAAGCGGAATGTCGCCCTCAGCAGAGTTTTTGACCGGCAAGAGTGCCGTTGCCCAAGCTATTGTTTGTGCTGTTCTGTAACTATGCCTAGTCCAGAGCACGAGAGAAGAAATAGGAAATCTAATGCAGGATTGCAGTTTTAGAAGTTCAGATTAATTCTGGTTTATTTGGTGGCTCGCTGGCCTTTTTATATCATTCAATTGTTATTGTTTTCTTATTCTAACTAATACAAAATGTATCTATCTTATTTACACTAGTTACAAATCATATTCCCGAAATTTGTCTCAAGTATCGGATTACCGATATTATTCATTGACGAATCATCGTCTTTGTTTATGTTAATTATTTTGAGTGCAAGTACAGGGCTAAAGTCACTGCACTGTCTAACATGCATGCGCTGCAATATAGGCAGCGTGTGTTATTTCACCCCCAAAATGCTGGTCTAGCGTATTTGGATATTGAGTGCAATTGCGCACGCTGCGCTATTGTCAGTTTGTTTGCATATGCGACTTGCTGCTGTGCTTATGACGATGTGTGGTCGTCAGTGTACACTTGTATGGTACACTACACCCTCACCCTTAAGAGAAAAATTAGGGGTGTTAGCGAATAATTTTTCTGGAAATATGGTTTGTGTTGTATTACAATTGTCTTATGTTAGATGATTTACATATTAATTGGTATTGTTTTTTTTTTTTTTTTATAAATTGTTACTTATTATTAAAGTTACATAGTAGCGTTTTTAATTGTATAGTTAAAATTACAAATTATGCAGTTTTGATATAATTACATATATTTATGATTACTAATTACATTGTTTTGCTTATATATTGTGATAGTTATAATTATAAATTTAAATTACATTGTATGGTTTTAATTGATTATTATGTACTTTCTTAGGTGTACCATTATATTCTATTAATGAATTTACTCCTAACTTATCTAGTATTTTATATGGTCCTTTATATGGATTCACATTCTTTTTCCTATTTTCTACTTTTAATAGAACTAAATCTCCTATTTCTACATTAAGTGTATTTGTATTAGTTTTTGAGTCGGTTAGTGTACGTTTTTGTTTTGCTTTCATTAGCATTTGTTTTGCCTTTTCGTGGGCATAGCGTAATCTCGCTTTTAGCTCGTTGGCGTAATTTTCAAAGTTGTAAATTTTTGTGTTACTTTCTATTACTTCATTGGGTAAACCTGGGAGTTTCCCATATATTAATTCATATGGCGTGTAGCCCGTGTCAACATGTGGCATTGTGTTGTAAGTAAAAGTGAAGTAGGGAATCCACTTATCCCATTCGTCGTCGTTTGTCGATGTCAGTAGGAATTCATTCAAAACTCTGTGGTTGCGTTCTAGTGAGCCTATTGTTTGGTGGTGGTACGGTGTCGAAAATTTCTGTTGTATTTTGAGCAGTGCACATATGTTTGCCATTAGCTCGTTTGTAAATTCTGTCCCGTTGTCAGATTTAAGAATTTTGAAGTGTCCGTATTTGAGTATAAATTGTTCAACTAATGTTTTGGCTGTTGTGAGTGCGTCTTTTGTTATCATTGGATGTGCGATTACGAACTTTGTCAGCTCGCACTGCATGGTCAGTATGTAGCGGTATTCGTTTGAAATTTTTAGTGGTCCTACGGTGTCAATTGATATGACTTCGAAACTTGTGTTAGGGGTGTCTGTTATGGTTTGTGGTTCTTTGATGTGTCTTGTTTGTTTACACTTCACGCATGTGTCACAGTTGGATACGAATTTCTTTACCATTTGGTTCATATTTTTCCAAATGTATCTTTGTTTTAATTTGAGTAGAGTTTTTCTTACTCCGGATGTCCTGTTTTGTGGCATTCATCTATTAGTTTGTATTTTAAAATATCCTCCGTTATTCTCTTTGGATGTATATAAATTAATATTTTTAGCTGAGGACTTTTGCTATTAATTTTTATTTTTGCGTAGGCTTCTTTAAATTCTTCTTTTGTATATATTTTGAATATTTCATCATTATTTGCAATTGCTAATTCTTTAATTTTTTCTTTCTTCGTTTTGGATATCAATTTCCTCAGAATCGAGTCTAGTCTCGCTGATTTATCATTGATTCCTGCATGCTTTATATTTTCATTTATATTTTTATATTTAGGTCGGAGCTTCTTCAGAGTCGAATCTTGATTCGGTGAATTATCGCTTTCGCCTATGTGCACAATATCATTTTTTATATATATATTCATTTTTTCAAAGCTTTGATTTTTCTTGTCGACATTAAATTTTAATTTTTTAATATTCTTGACGTCATTTATTGATGTACATTCCCATATTTGAAGGTGATCAGTCTCCTGAGATATGCAATTTCTCAATTTCTTATTTTCATTTTTATTTGCCTCTTTATTTATTTCCTCTTTATTTATTTTATTTGCCTCTTCATTTGTTTTATTTTTATTTGCCATCCCTCTCGTTATTACTAGGGTTCTTTTGGCTTTTTCATCAATTTCTTTCGGTATCATTTCTTTTAGAATGTCCGAGTCGATTTGTATTCGTGACAATGCATCTGTATTCATCTTTCCAGTTGTATATACTATGTTAAAATCATAGTCACTGAGGTCTAATCTAATTCTGGTCATTTTAGATGAAGGGTTTTTGTGAGAGAATAGCGATATCAGTGGTCGATGGTCAGTTACTACCGTGAACTTTTGACCATATAGATAGGGTTTGAAGAAGTTAATACCCCAATGTATTGCTAGTAGCTCTTTTTCTATTACTGGCTTATTCAAATCGTGTTTTTGTAATGATTTGCTAGCATATGATATTGGTAAATCTTGTCCTATTTCGCCTTGTGATAGTACGGCGCCTAATGCATAATTCGATGCATCTGTAGTTAATATGAAAGGTTTATCAAAATTTGGGTATTGCAATAGTGGTGGGTTTATTAATTTTAGTTTAAGAGTTTCAAAAGATTTTTGGCATTCATCTGTCCATACAAATTTGGCTGATTTCTTTAGTAAGGAGTTTAAACATTTTGCAATATCTGCAAATTCTGGTATGAATTTTCTATAGTAGTTGCAGAATGCAACGAATCTTCTTACTTCGTCTGCGTTTTTCGGTTGAGGGTAATTTTTTACAGTCTCGTATTTTGCTGGGTCAGTTTTAACTCCGTCTTGTGTAATCAAATGTCCTAAATATACGACTTCTGGTCTCAGAAAGTTGCACTTTGCTGCGTTTAATTTTAAGTTATGTTGTTTTAGTCTGTCTAGTACTTTGATTAAATTTTGGTTATGGTGGTTTAGACTGCATCCATAGATGATTATGTCATCTACATAAAGGAATGCTTCTGAGTCAAGTCCTGAGAGTGCTATTGATAACATTCTCTGAAAGCTGTTGGATGAAATTTTTAGTCCGAAAGGTATTCTTTTAAATTGATAATGTCCATTGGATGTGGAAAAAGCTGTTAATGGTCGTGATTGTTTTTCTAATTTTATTTGATGAAATGAACTGGTCATGTCTAAGGTTGAAAACCATTTTGCTCTGACTAACTTGTCCAGAATGTCTTCTAGGCGAGTTAGCGGGAATTTATCATTTACTATTTTGTCATTCAGTTTTCTAAAATCCACTACAAGTCTCCATTTCTTTTTGTCAATAGTGTTCTTTTTAGGAACCAAAAGGAGTGGAGCATTGTATGGGCTGACTGAAGGTTCAATGATATCCTCTTGTAGCATTTTCTTTACCTGTTCATTCACAATTTCTGTGTGTGTGTGTGGCAGTCTGTAGTTTTTAATGTAAACGGGGGTGTTGTCATGTGTCGTTATGTTTTGTGTGTAAAAATTGTTTGTCGAAAGTGGTTCGTCTTCAAGATGAAAAACTTCTTGGTATTGTCTTAGGATGTTTATGAGTTGGGTTTTTGTAATTTCGTCTGTGCAGTTAAAATTTAAAGTTTCAATGATTTTCTGTAGTCTATTTTCATTGTAATTATCTTGCGTACTGTACTTTAGTATGTCATAATTTTTTAGTGAGTCAGTTTCAAATTGTATGCCGTCTAAAATTACCTCCTTGTTTGTTGTATTTAAAATTTTTATGTGGGTTATACCACTTTTGGGTGCTATTGAGTTGCTTAGAAATATGCCTTCTTTTAATTCTTTATTTAGAATTATTTTGTCTTCATTTATGTTTAAATTTAAGGCTTGTATTATTTCTGTTCTTGCTGGTATTTTTATTGTTTGAGTATCGTGAGATTTAGTGTGCATGGGTATAATGAATGTTTGTTTGTTTACGTACGCGGAAATTGTAAACGTTTCATAATCGATTTTACATATATATTTTTCAAAAAAATCCCTACCTAGAATGCCATCTGTTTCTATTGGAAATGTTTTGTTTACTAATTGGAAAGGGTGGTTGCAAGATTCTTCTCCAATATCTAATTGTAATTCTATTTGACCTTCAGAATATACCTCTTCGTTTGTTATGCCTGTTAATTTGCATTTGTCATCAGGAAAGTATTCGTGGTTTTCTAGTTTGCTGCTTATTTTGCATAATGAGATGTCGGCACCTGTGTCTATCAAAAATGTCATTTTTTGCTTTTTGTGTGTCAGCGTGACGAAATTTGTGTGGTTATCCGAGATTTTATACACATTTAATTTTGGCTGTCCAGAATGGTTATACATTCTGGGCCTTGTTCGTTTCCCGCATCGTGTATCATGTTTATGCGGCGGTTTCTGTTTGAGTTGTAATTGTTGTTGTTGTTCTGTTGTCTGCCTTGTGAGTTGTAGTTGTTGTTGTGTCTGAAGTTGTTATTATTTTGATTATTGGTGTTGTTGTAGTTATTGTTTCTTTGACTGTAATTTGTATTGCTACGGTTATTTTTGTCATAGCGTGTGCTGAAATTATGTCGTGTGTTGTTTGTGTATTGTGGAGTAGGGTTGAATGAATTATATTTGCGCGGAGCGTTGAAATTGGACCTTGTACCTTGTGAGTTGAATGAATTATGTCTTACTTGCATCAGCTGTGATGTGTTCGGCATTATTCTAGATTCGCTCTCAAGTTCAAGTGCCAATTCTGTTGCTTCTGCTAGATCTTGTGGTCTTGCAGCAAAAATTGTCGCTTTGTAATTCTCATTCAGTCCTTTCTTGAAAGTGTCCAATGCTAACTTGTTGTTTGTTTTTATTATTACGTTCTTTTCTGCTTGTGTAGCTGTCTCTCCTAAAGTGTGTATGTTAATTCTGTTTAAACTTTCTATTATTGTCAGTATTTTTTCTTTGTATGAGTTGATTCCTGAATTCCTTTGTTGTAGATTAGTTAGTCTAGCTTGTAGCTGTGGTATTGTTGTCGCGTCTTTGTACCTCTGTTGTAGTAGAGTGGTAAGTGTTTTTAAGTCTTCTGGTTTTGTGTAACCTCCTATTGCTGTTCTTACATTGGCAGATAATTTGGCATGGTAGATATACTCTAGTAAATCTGTCTGTCCTGACTCGTTGCGTGATTTGTTTATCAGCTCAGCTGTGATTATGAAACTATCTAATTCTCTGAAGTTGCCCGTAAATGTGGGTAGAGATTTTGATGCCGTTTCTATGCTAAAAGATGCCATGTTGTCTATTGGTTCAGTCTCTTCGGTTAATTGTTGTAGTAAAATGGTTTTTATTGTGGAATAAGTATTGGCGAAGCTAATTTTTATTCCAGTTAGATCTTTATTGTCAGTGTCGGTCTCTATTATATTATTAAACTCCTCTCTTAAAGTGTCAATTAGTCTAAGTTTTGCTGTCACTGTTTTGTTTGTATGTCTTCTGCTGGGATTTTTCCTAAGTGTTGCTAGTATATCTTTTAAGGCATTGAATTTTAAATCCATTTAGGATTATGGTGAGAAATTTGTATTAGGAAATTTTTTATTTATTTTTATATAAAATTTGACATTTTTATTTAAATGTTTAAATGTTTATTTAATATATTGTTTAAATTAGACTGCTGTAATAGCGTTGCCATTAGCGTCATTCTTATACTTATGGACATATTTTTTAAAATATTTGTCTAATTTGTACGCTACTATAATAATAATTATTACTAAAAATATTACTACGTAGGACTCCGGAATCGATGGGTAGGTGATTTCTGTCGATAGCTGGTTGTTGTTTATCGTAGCATCTTGGTGCTGTGGCTTACTCTGGCTTTTTCCCATTCTTCGAGCGCCTTGATCATCCGTATAGTTTCGTCTTCGATTGTTGTTTGGTCTTTATAGTCCTCTACGGTTGGAGTGCCAGGTTTTCCGATCATACGCCAAGTTATTCGCATGCACGCTATCTGGTCACTTTCTTCTGTTTTTGATTTGGAGTTTGAGTTCTTCAATTTCCTCCCAGATTCGTGTGGCCTCATTCCACGGAGGTGGGTTGATTTCGTCTCTAACGATTGAAAGTAGGTGCGCTAATTTGTGCTTCTGTTTGGTTAACACTCCTCCTCGTTTCTTTAGAGGTTTTATTTTGCACGGTGGGATTGCTGTTTTCTTCAGCTCTTTCTGGAGTATTTGGCGTCGTTGGTACTCCTTGATCGTTAGTGGAAGTGGTCCGACTTTTAGTGGAGGTTGTGCAACGTATATTGGTGCAGGAACGGTTGGTTTGCATGCAGATTGTGGCACGTATTCTTCCATGAGTTGGGTTGCTGTTTTTGATGCTTTTTAGGTTGTAGATCGGTCGCAAGATTATATAACGGTTGCAGGAACGGTTGCAGGATTATAGAGCGGTTGCAGGAACGGTTGCAGGATCGGTTGCAGGATCGGTTGCAGGAACGGTTGCAGGAACGGTTTCAGGACTATAGAACGGTTGCAGGAACGGTTGCAGGATTATATAACGGTTGCAGGAACGGTTGCAGGTCAGTTGCAGGATCGGTTGCAGGAACGGTTGCAGGAACGGTTGCAGGACTATAGAACGGTTGCAGGAACGGTTACAGGATTATATAACGGTTGCAGGATTATAGTGCGGTTGCAGGAACGGTTGCAGGTCAGTTGCAGGATCGGTTGCAGGATCGCCATGTAGGGGTGATATACGTGTGTAGATGAGGGTTGATTCAACATCAACTGCGTTGGCCTTGCAAGATCGGCTTACGCATCGATTGCAGATTTCACACAACGTATGAATGCAATTATATACAGAAACCTAGTGCGAAGCGGAATGTCGCCCTCAGCAGAGTTTTTGACCGGCAGAGTGTGCCGTTGGCCAAGCTATTGTTTGTGCTGTTCTGTAACTATGCCTAGTCCAGAGCACGAGAGAAGAAATAGGAAATCTAATGCAGGATTGCAGTTTTAGAAGTTCAGATTAATTCTGGTTTCTTTGGTGGCTCGCTGGCCTTTTTATATCATTCAATTGTTATTGTTTTCTTATTCTAACTAATACAAAATGTATCTATCTTATTTACACTAGTTACAAATCATATTCCCGAAATTTGTCTCAAGTATCGGATTACCGATATTATTCATTGACGAATCATCGTCTTTGTTTATGTTACTTATTTTGAGTGCAAGTGCAGGGCTAAAGTCACTGCACTGTCTAACATGCATGCGCTGCAATATAGGCAGCGTGTGTTATTTCACCCCCAAAATGCTGGTCTCGCGTATTTGGATATTGAGTGCAATTGCGCACGCTGCGCTATTGTCAGTTTGTTTGCATATGCGACTTGCTGCTGTGCTTATGACGATGTGTGGTCGTCAGTGTACACTTGTATGGTACACTAAACCATTTGAAGTTTTATCAGTGTTTATTTTGGGACTCAAGGGTAGCATAGCTATGAGCGATACCTTTAATTGACAAGAGGCATGAGTACATTATTGTCACAAAATTTCAAGGTTTTATGACGCTCCAGTAAAAAGTTACAAGCATTTGAATGTTGCAAACTCTGATAGGTATAGGATGCACCGTATAAAAGTTAGGATCATTTGAAGTTTTATCAGTGTTTGTTTTGGGACTCAAGGGTAGCATAGCTATAAGCGATAGCTTAAATTGACAAGAGGCAGGAGTACTTTATTGTCACAAAATTTCAAGGTTTAATTACGTTGCAGTTAAAAGTTACAAGCATTTGAATGCTGCAAATTTTGATAGGTATAGGACGCATCTTATAGAAGTAAGGGCCATTTGAAGTTTTATTAGTGGTTGATCTGTGAGTCAAAGGTAGCATAGCTATGAGCGATAACTTTAATTGACAAGAGGCACGAGTACTTCATTGTCAAAAAAATTTCAAGGTTTTATGACGCTGCAGTAAAAAGTTACACGCATTTGATTGTTGTAAACTTTGATAGGTATAGGACGCACCGTATAGAAGTTAGGGAAATTTGAAGTTTTACCAGTGTTTGATTTGGGACTCAAGGGTAGCATAGCTATGAGCGAAACCTTTAATTGATAAGAGGCATGAGTACATTATTGTCACAAAATTTCAAGGTTTTATGACGCTCCTGTAAAAAGTTACAAGCATTTGAAGGTTGCAAACTTTGATAGGTATAGGACGCACCGTATAGAAGTTAGGGCCTTTTGAAGTTTTATCAGTGTTTGATTTGGGACTCGAGGGTATCATAGCTATGAGCGATAGTTTAAATTGACAAGAGGCACGAGTATTTTATTGTCACAAAACTTCAAGATTTAATTACGCTCCAGTAAAAAGTTACAATCATTCGATTGTTGCAAACTTTGATAGGTATAAGATGCACCGTATAAAAGTTAGGACCATTTGAAGTTTTATCAGTGTTAATTTTGGGACTCAAGGGTAGCATAGCTATGAGCGATAGCTTAAATTGACAAGAGGCACGAGAACTTTATTGTCACAAAATTTCAAGATTTAATTACGCTCCAGTAAAAAGTTACAAGCATTTGATTGTTGCAAACTTTGATAGGTATAGGATGCACTGAATAAAGAATATAAGTAAGGGCCATTTGAAGTTTTATCAGTGTTTGTTTTGGAAGTTAAGGGAAGCATAGCTATGAGCGATAGCTTAGATTAATAAGAGGCACGAGTACTTTATTGTCACAAAATTTCAAGGTTTTATTACGCTCCAGTAAAAAGTTACAAGCATCGTATAGAAGTTAGGGCCATTTGAAGTTTTGTCAGTGTTTCTTTGGGACTCAAGGGAAGCATAGCTATGAGCGATAGCTTAAATTGACTAGAGGCACGAGTACTTTATTGTCACAAAATTTCAAGATTTTTAGACGCTCCAATAAAAAGTTACAAGCATTTGAATGTTGCAAACTCTGATAGGTAAAGGACGCACCGTGTAGAAGTTAGGGCCATTTTAAGTTTTTTATCAGTGATTGATTTGGGGCTCAAGGGCAGCATAGCTATGAGCGATAACTTTAATTGACAAGAGGCACGAGTACTTCATTGTCACAAAATTTCAAGGTTCTATGACGCTCCTGTAAAAAGTTACAAGCATTTGATTGTTGCAAACGCACCGTATAAAAGTTAGGGCCAATTGAAGTTCTATCACTGTTTAATTTGGGACTCAAGGGTAGCATAGCTATGAGCGATACCTTTAATTGACAATAGGCATGAGTACTTTATTGTCACAAAATTTCAAGGTTTTATGACGCTCCAGTAAAAAGTTACAAGCATTTGATTGTTGCAAACTTTGATAGGTATAGGACGCACCGTATAGAAGTTAGGGCCATTTGAAGTTTTATTAGTGTTTGATTTGGGAATCAAGGGTAGCATAGTTATGACCGATAGTATAAGTTGACTAGAGGCACGAGTACTTTATTGTCACAAATATTCAAGATTTAATGACGCTCCAGTAAAAAGTTACAAGCATTTGAATGTTGCAAACTCTGATAGGTATAGGACACACCTTATAGAAGTTAGGGCCATTTGAAGTTTTATTAGTGATTGATCTGTGAGTCAAGGGTAGCATAGCTATGACCGATAACTTTAATTGACAAGAGGCACGAGTACTTCATTGCCACAAAATTTCAAGGTTTTATGACGCTCCAGTGAAAAGTTACAAGCATTTGATTGTTGCAAACTTTGATAGGTATAGGCTACACCGTATAGAAGTTAGGGCCATTTGAAGTTTTATCAGTGATTTATTTTGGAGTCAAGGGTAGCATAGCTATGAGCGATAACTTTAATTGACAAGAGGCACGAGTACATTATTGTCACAAAATTTCAAGGTTTTATGACGCTCCAGAAAAAAGTTACAAGCATTTGATTCTTGTAAACTTTGCTAGGTATAGGACGCACCGTATAGAAGTTAGGGCCATTTGAAGTTTTATTAGTGTTTGATTTGATAATCAAGGGTAGCATAGCTATGACCGATAGTTTAAATTGACAAGAGGCACGAGTACTTTATTGTCACAAAATTTCAAGATTTAATGACGCTCCATTAAAAAGTTACAAGCATTTGAATGTTGCAAACTCTGATATGTATAGGACACACCTTATAGAAGTTACGGCCATTTGAAGTTTTATTAGTGATTGATCTGTGAGTCAAGGGTAGCATAGCGATGACCGATAACTTTAATTGACAAGAGGCACGAGAACTTCATTGCCACAAAATTTCAAGGTTTTATGACGCTCCAGTGAAAAGTTACAAGCATTTGATTGTTGCAAACTCTGATAGGTATAGGACACACCGTATAGAAGTTAGGGCCAATTGAAGTTTTATCAGTGTTTGATTTGGGACTCAAGGGTAGCATAGCTATGAGCGATACATTTAATTGACAAGAGGCATGAGTATTTTATTGTCACAAAATTTCAAGTTTTTATGACGCTCCAGTAAAAAGTTACAAGCATTTGAATGTTGCAAACTTTGATAGGTATAGGACGCACCGTATAGAAGTTGGGGCCATTTGAAGTTTTATCAGTGTTTGATTTGGGACTCAAGGGTAGCATAGCTATGAGCGATAGCTTAAGTTGACAAGAGGCTCTAGTACTCTATTGTCACAAAATTTCAAGATTTTATTACACTCAAGTAAAAAGTTAGAAGCATTTGAATGTTGCAAACTTTGATAGGTATAGGACGCACCGTATAGAAGGTAGGGCCATTTGAAGTTTTATCAGTGTTTGATTTGGGACTCAAGGGTAGCATAGCTATGAGCGATAGCTTAAGTTGACAAGAGGCTCTAGTACTCTATTGTCACAAAATTTCAAGATTTTATTACACTCAAGTAAAAAGTTACAAGCATTTGAATGTTGCAAACTCTGATAGGTATAGGACACACCTTATAGAAGTTAGGGCCATTTGAAGTTTTATTAGTGATTGATCTGTGAGTCAAGGGTAGCATAGCTATGACCGATAACTTTAATTGACAAGAGGCACGAGTAGTTCATTGCCACAAAATTTCAAGGTTTTATGACGCTCCAGTGAAAAGTTACAAGCATTTGATTGTTGCAAACTTTGATTATTATAGGCCGCACCGTATAAAAGTTGGGGCCATTTGAAGTTTTATCAGTGTTTGATTTGGAACTCAAGGGTAGCATAGCTATGAGTGATACCTTTAATTGACAAGAGGCACGAGTACTTTATTGTCACAAAATTTCAATATTTTATTACGCTCCAGTAAAAAGTTACAAGTATTTGAATGTTGCAAACTTTGATAGGTGTAGGACGCAACGTATAGAAGTTAGGGCCATTTGAAGTTTTATCAGTGTTTGATTTTGGAGTCAAGGGTAGTATGAGCGATAGCTTAAGTAGACAAGAGGCTCTAGTACTCTATTGTCACAAAATTTCAAGATTTTATTACACTCAAGTAAAAAGTTACAAGCATTTGAATGTTGCAGACTTTGATAAGTATAGGATGCACCGTATATAAGTTAGGGCCATTTGAAGTTTTATCAGTGTTTGTTTTGGGACTCAAGGGTAGCATAGCTATGAGCGATAGCTTAAATTGACTAGAGGCACGAGTACTTTATTGTCACAAAATTTCAAGATTTTTAGACGCTCCAATAAAAAGTTACAAGCATTTGAATGTTGCAACCTCTGATAGGTAAAGGACGCACCGTGTAGAAGTAAGGGCCATTTTAAGTTTTTTATCAGTGATTGATTTGGGGCTCAAGGGTAGCATAGCTATGAGCGATAACTTTAATTGACAAGAGGCACGAGTACTTCATTGTTACAAAATTTCAAGGTTTTATGACGCTCCTGTAAAAAGTTACAAGCATTTGATTATTGCAAACTTACTTACTTACTAATAGGTATAGGACGCACCGTATAGAAGTTAGGGCCAATTGAAGTTTTATCACTGTTTAATTTGGGAATCAAGGGTAGCATAGTTATGGCCGATAGTATAGATTGACAAGAGGCACGAGTACTTTATTGTCACAAAATTTCAAGATTTAATGACGCTCCAGTAAAAAGTTACAAGCATTTGAATGCTGCAAACTCTGATAGGTATAGGACACACCTTATAGAAGTTAGGGCCATTTGAAGTTTTATTAGTGATTGATCTGTGAGTCAAGGGTAGCATAGCTATGACCAATAACTTTAATTGACAAGAGGCACGAGTACTTCAAAGCCACAAAATTTTAAGGTTTTATGACGCTCCAGTGAAAAGTTACAAACATTTGATTGTTGCAAACTTTGATAAGTATAGGAAGCACCGTATAAAAGTTAGGGCCATTTGAAGTTTTATCAGTGTTTGATTTGGGACTCAAGGGTAGCATAGCTATGAGCGATAGCTTAAGTTGACAAGAGGCTCTAGTACTCTATTGTCACAAAATTTCAAGATTTTATTACACTCAAGTAAAAAGTTACAAGCATTTGAATGTTGCAAACTCTGATAGGTAAAGGACGCACCGTATAGAAGTTAGGGCCATTTTAAGTTTTATCAATGATTGATTTGGGGCTCAAGGGTAGCATAGCTATGAGCGATAACTTTAATTGACAAGAGGCACGAGTACTTTATTGTCACAAAATTTCAAGATTTAATGACGCTCCAGTAAAAAGTTACAAGCATTTGAATGCTGCAAACTCTGATAGGTATAGGACACACCTTATAGAAGTTAGGGCCATTTGAAGTTTTATTAGTGATTGATCTGTGAGTCAACGGTAGCAGAGCTATGACCGATAACTTTAATTGAAAAGAGGCACGAGTACTTCATTGCCACAAAATTTTAAGGTTTTATGACGCTCCAGTGAAAAGTTACAAGCATTTGATTGTTGCAAACTTTCATAGGTATAGGACGCACCGTATAGAAGTTGGGGCCATTTGAAGTTTTATCAGTGTTTGATTTGGGACTCAAGGGTAGCATAGCTATGAGCGATAGCTTAAGTTGACAAGAGGCTCTAGTACTCTATTGTCACAAAATTTCAAGATTTTATTACACTCAAGTAAAAAGTTAGAAGCATTTGAATGTTGCAAACTTTGATAGGTATAGGACGGACCGTATAGAAGATAGGGCCATTTGAAGTTTAATCAGTGTTTGATTTGGTACTCAAGGGTAGCATAGCTATGAGCGAAACCTTTAATTGACAATAGGCATGAGTAATTTAGTGTCACAAAATTTCAAGGTTTTATGACGCTCCAGTAAAAAGTTACAAGCATTTGATTGTTGCAAACTTTGATAGGTATAGGACGCACCGTATAGAAGTTAGGGCCATTTGAAGTTTTATTAGTGTTTGATTTAAGAATCAAGGGTAGCATAGTTATGACCGATAGTATAAATTGACTAGAGGCACGAGTACTTCATTGTCACAAAATTTCAAGATTTAATGACGCTCCAGTAAAATGTTACAAGCATTTGAATGCTGCAAACTCTGATAGGTATAGGACACACCTTATGGAAGTTAGGGCCATTTGAAGTTTTATTAGTGATTGATCTGTGAGTCAAGGGTAGCATAGCTATGACCGATAACTTTAATTGACAAGAGGCACGAGTACTTTATTGTCACAAAATTTCAATATTTTATTACGCTCCAGTAAAAAGTTACAAGTATTTGAATGTTGCAAACTTTGATAGGTGTAGGACGCACCGTATAGAAGTTAGGGCCAATTGAAGTTTTATCAGTGTTTGTTTTGGGACTCAAGGGAAGCATAGCTATGAGCGATAGCTTAAATTGACTAGAGGCACGAGTACTTTATTGTCATAAAATTTCAAGATTTTTAGACGCTCCAATAAAAAGTTACAAGCATTTGAATGTTGCAAACTCTGATAGGTAAAGGACGCACTGTGTAGAAGTTAGGGCCATTTTAAGTTTTATCAGTGATTGATTTGGGGCTCAAGGGTAGCATAGCTATGAGCGATAACTTTAATTGACAAGAGGCACGAGTACTTTATTGTCACAAAATTTCAAGGTTTTATGACGCTCCTGTAAAAAGTTACAAGCATTTGATTGTTGCAAACTTTGATAGGTATAGGACGCACCGTATAGAAGTTAGGGCCAACTGAAGTTTTATCACTGTTTAATTTGGGACTCAAGGGTAGCATAGCTATGAGCGATACCTTTAATTGACAATAGGCATGAGTACTTTATTGTCACAAAATTTCACGGTTTTATGACGCTCCAGTAAAAAGTTACAAGCATTTGATTGTTGCAAACTTTGATAGGTATAGGACTCACCGTATAGAAGTTAGGGCCATTTGAAGTTTTATTAGTGTTTGATTTGGGAATCAAGGATAGCATAGTTATGACCGATAGTATAAATTGACAAGAGGCACGAGTACTTTATTGTCACAAAATTTCAAGATTTAATGACGCTCCAGTAAAAAGTTACAAGCATTTGAATGCTGCAAACGTTGATAAGTATAGGAAGCACCGTATAAAAGTTAGGGCCATTTGAAGTTTTATCAGTGTTTGATTTGGGACTCAAGGGTAGCATAGCTATGAGCGATAGCTTAAGTTGACAAGAGGCTCTAGTACTCTATTGTCACAAAATTTCAAGATTTTATTACATTCAAGTAAAAAGTTACAAGCATTTGAATGTTGCAGACTTTGATAAGTATAGGATGCACCGTATATAAGTTGGGGCCATTTGAAGTTTTATCAGTGTTTGTTTTGGGACTCAAGGGAAGCATAGCTATGAGCGATAGCTTAAATTGACTAGAGGCACGAGTACTTTATTGTCACAAAATTTCAAGATTTTTAGACGCTCCAATAAAAAGTTACATGCATTTGAATGTTGCAAACTCTGATAGGTAAAGGACGCACCGTGTAGAAGTTAGGGCCATTTTAAGTTGTATCAGTGATTGATTTGGGGCTCAAGGGTAGCATAGCTATGAGCAATAACTTTAATTGACAAGAGGCACGAGTACTTTATTGTCACAAAATTTCAAGATTTAACGACGCTCCAGTAAAAAGTTACAAGCATTTGAATGCTGCAAACTCTGATAGGTATAGGACACACCTTATAGAAGTTAGGGCCATTTGAAGTTTTATTAGTGATTGATCGGTGAGTCAACGGTAGCATAGCTATGACCGATAACTTAAGTTGACAAGAGGCTCTAGTACTCTATTGTCACAAAATTTCAAGATTTTATTACACTCAAGTAAAAAGTTAGAAGCATTTGAATGTTGCAAACTTTGATAGGTATAGGACGCACCGTATAGAAGTTGGGGCCATTTGAAGTTTTATCAGTGTTTGATTTGGGACTCAAGGGTAGCATAGCTATGAGCGATAGCTTAAGTTGACAAGAGGCTCTAGTACTCTATTGTCACAAAATTTCAAGATTTTATTACACTCAAGTAAAAAGTTAGAAGCATTTGAATGTTGCAAACTTTGATAGGTATAGGACGCACCGTATGGAAGATAGGGCCATTTGAAGTTTTATCAGTGTTTGATTTGGGACTCAAGGGTAGCATAGCTATGAGCGATAGCTTAAGTTGACAAGAGGCTCTAGTACTCTATTGTCACAAAATTTCAAGATTTTATTACACTCAAGTAAAAAGTTACAAGCATTTGAATGTTGCAAACTTTGATAGGTATAGGACGCACCGTATAGAAGATAGGGCCATTTGAAGTTTTATCAGTGTTTGATTTGGGACTCAAGGGTAGCATAGTTATGACCGATAGTATAAATTGACAAGAGGCACGAGTACTTTATTGTCACAAAATTTCAAGATTTAACGACTCTCCAGTAAAAAGTTACAAGTATTTGAATGCTGCAAACTCTGATAGGTATAGGACACACCTTATAGAAGTTAGGGCCATTTGAAGTTTTATTAGTGATTGATCGGTGAGTCAACGGTAGCATAGCTATGACCGATAACTTTAATTGACAAGAGGCACGAGTACTTCATTGCCACAAAATTTTAAGGTTTTATGACGCTCCAGTGAAAAGTTACAAGCATTTGATTGTTGCAAACTTTGATAGGTATAGGAAGCACCGTATAGAAGTTGGGGCCATTTGAAGTTTTATCAGTGTTTGTTTTGGGACTCAAGGGAAGCATAGCTATGAGCGATAGCTTAAATTGACTAGAGGCACGAGTACTTTATTGTCACAAAATTTCAAGATTTTTAGACGCTCCTATAAAAAGTTACAAGCATTTGAATGTTGCAAACTCTGATAGGTAAAGGACGCACCGTGTAGAAGTTAGGGCCGTTTGAAGTTTTATCAGTGTTTGATTTGGGACTCAAGGGTAGCATAGCTATGAGCGATAGCTTAAGTTGACAAGAGGCTCTAGTACTCTATTGTCACAAAATTTCAAGATTTTATTACACTCAAGTAAAAAGTTACAAGCATTTGAATGTTGCAGACTTTGATAAGTATAGGATGCACCGTATATAAGTTAGGGCCATTTGAAGTTTTATCAGTGTTTGTTTTGGGACTCAGGGAAGCATAGCTATGAGCGATAGCTTAAATTGACTAGAGGCACGAGTACTTTATTGTCACAAAATTTCAAGATTTTTAGACGCTCCTATAAAAAGTTACAAGCATTTGAATGTTGCAAACTCTGATAGGTAAAGGACGCACCGTGTAGAAGTTAGGGCCATTTTAAGTTTTTTATCAGTGATTGATTTGGGGCTCAAGGGTAGCATAGCTATGAGCGATAGCTTTAATTGACAAGAGGCACGAGTACTTCATTGTCACAAAATTTCAAGGTTTTATGACGCTCCTGTAAAAAGTTACAAACATTTTATTGTTGCAAACTTTGATAGGTATAGGACGCACCGTATAGAAGTTAGGGCCAATTGAAGTTTTATCACTGTTTAATTTGGGATTCAAGGGTAGCATAGCTATGAGCGATACCTTTAATTGACAATAGGCATGAGTACTTTATTGTCACAAAATTTCAAGGTTTTATGACGCTCCAGTAAAAAGTTACAAGCATTTGATTGTTGCAAACTTTGATAGGTATAGGGGTCACCGTATAGAAGTTAGGGCCATTTGAATTTTTATTAGTGTTTGATTTGGGAATCAAGGGTAGCATAGTTAAGACCGATAGTATAAATTGACAAGCGGCATGAGTACTATATTGTCACAAAATTTCAAGATTTAATGACGCTCCAGTAAAAAGTTACAAGCATTTGATTGTTGCAAACTCTGATAAGTATAGGAAGCACCGTATAAAAGTTAGGGCCATTTGAAGTTTTATCAGTGTTTGTTTTGGGACTCAAGGGAAGCATAGCTATGAGCGATAGCTTAAATTGACTAGAGGCACGAGTACTTTATTGTCACAAAATTTCAAGATTTTTAGACGCTCCAATAAAAAGTTACAAGCATTTGAATGTTACGAACTCTGATAGGTAAAGGACGCACCGTGTTGAAGTTAGGGCCATTTTAAGTTTTATCAGTGATTGATTTGGGGCTCAAGGGTAGCATAGCTATGAGCGATAACTTTAATTGACAAGAGGCACGAATACTTCATTCCCACAAAATTTTAAGGTTTTATGACGCTCCAGTAAAAAGTTACAAGCATTTGGTTGTTGCAAACTTTGATAGGTATAGGACGCACCGTATAGAAGTTGGGGCCATTTGAAGTTTTATCAGTGTTTGATTTGGGACTCAAGGGTAGCATAGCTATGAGCGATAGCTTAAGTTGACAAGAGGCTCTAGTACTCTATTGTCACAAAATTTCAAGATTTTATTACACTCAAGTAAAAAGTTAGAAGCATTTGAATGTTGCAAACTTTGATAGGTATAGGACGCACCGTATAGAAGATAGGGCCATTTGAAGTTTTATCAGTGTTTGATTTGGGACTCAAGGGTAGCATAGCTATGAGCGATAGCTTAAGTTGACAAGAAGCTCTAGTACTCTATTGTCACAAAATTTCAAGATTTTATTACACTCAAGTAAAAAGTTACAAGCATTTGAATGTTGCAAACTTTGATAGGTATAGGACGCACCGTATAGAAGATAGGGCCATTTGAAGTTTTATCAGTCTTTGATTTGGGACTCAAGGGTAGCATAACTATGACCGATAATTTTAATTGACAAGAGGCACGAGTACTTTATTGTCACAAAATTTCAAGATTTAATGACGCTCCAGTAAAAAGTTACAAGCATTTGAATGCTGCAAACTCTGATAGGTATAGGACACACCTTATAGAAGTTAGGGCCATTTGAAGTTTTATTAGTGATTGATCTGTGAGTCAACGGTAGCATAGCTATGACCGATAACTTTAATTGACAAGAGGCACGAGTACTTCATTGCCACAAAATGTTAAGGTTTTATGACGCTCCAGTGAAAAGTTACAAGCATTTGATTGTTGCAAACTTTGATAGGTATAGGACGCACCGTATAGAAGTTGGGGCCATTTGAAGTTTTATCTGTGTTTGATTTGGGACTCAAGGGTAGCATAGCTATGAGCGATAGCTTAAGTTGAGAAGAGGCTCTAGTACTCTATTGTCACAAAATTTCAAGATTTTATTACACTCAAGTAAAAAGTTAGAAGCATTTGAATGTTGCAAACTCTGATAGGTAAAGGACGCACCGTATAGAAGTTAGGGCCATCTGAAGTTTGATCAGTGTTTGATTTGGGACTCAAGGGTAGCATAGCTATGAGCGATAGCTTAAGTTGAGAAGAGGCAGTACTCTATTGTCACAAAATTTCAAGATTTTATTACACTCAAGTAAAAAGTTACAAGCATTTGAATGTTGCAAACTCTGATAGGTATAGGACACACCTTATAGAAGTTAGGGCCATTTGAAGTTTTATTAGTGATTGATCTGTGAGTCAAGGGTAGCATAGCTATGACCGATAACTTTAATTGACAAGAGGCACGAGTACTTCATTGCCACAAAATTTCAAGGTTTTATGACGCTCCAGTGAAAAGTTACAAGCATTTGATTGTTGCAAACTTTGATTAGTATAGGCCGCGCCGTATAAAAGTTAGGGCCATTTGAAGTTTTATCAGTGTTTGATTTGGAACTCAAGGGTAGCATAGCTATGAGCGATACCTTTAATTGACAAGAGGCACGAGTACTTTATTGTCACAAAATTTAAATATTTTATTACGCTCCAGTAAAAAGTTACTAGTATTTGAATGTTGCAAACTTTGATAGGTGTAGGACGCACCGTATAGAAGTTAGGGCCATTTGAAGTTTTATCAGTGTTTGATTTTGGAGTCAAGGGTAGCATAGCTATGAGCGATAGCTTTAATTGACAATAGGCATGAGTACTTTATTGTCACAAAATTTCAAGGTTTTATGACGCTCCAGTAAAAAGTTACAAGCATTTGATTGTTGCAAACTTTGATAGGTATAGGGGTCACCGTATAGAAGTTAGGGCCATTTGAATTTTTATTAGTGTTTGATTTGGGAATCAAGGGTAGCATAGTTAAGACCGATAGTATAAATTGACAAGCGGCACGAGTACTATATTGTCACAAAATTTCAAGATTTAATGACGCTCCAGTAAAAAGTTACAAGCATTTGATTGTTGCAAACTCTGATAAGTATAGGAAGCACCGTATAAAAGTTAGGGCCATTTGAAGTTTTATCAGTGTTTGTTTTGGGACTCAAGGGAAGCATAGCTATGAGCGATAGCTTAAATTGACTAGAGGCACGAGTACTTTATTGTCACAAAATTTCAAGATTTTTAGACGCTCCAATAAAAAGTTACAAGCATTTGAATGTTACGAACTCTGATAGGTAAAGGACGCACCGTGTTGAAGTTAGGGCCATTTTAAGTTTTATGAGTGATTGATTTGGGGCTCAAGGGTAGCATAGCTATGAGCGATAACTTTAATTGACAAGAGGCACGAATACTTCATTCCCACAAAATTTTAAGGTTTTATGACGCTCCAGTAAAAAGTTACAAGCATTTGGTTGTTGCAAACTTTGATAGGTATAGGACGCACCGTATAGAAGTTGGGGCCATTTGAAGTTTTATCAGTGTTTGATTTGGGACTCAAGGGTAGCATAGCTATGAGCGATAGCTTAAGTTGACAAGAGGCTCTAGTACTCTATTGTCACAAAATTTCAAGATTTTATTACACTCAAGTAAAAAGTTAGAAGCATTTGAATGTTGCAAACTTTGATAGGTATAGGACGCACCGTATAGAAGATAGGGCCATTTGAAGTTTTATCAGTGTTTGATTTGGGACTCAAGGGTAGCATAGCTATGAGCGATAGCTTAAGTTGACAAGAAGCTCTAGTACTCTATTGTCACAAAATTTCAAGATTTTATTACACTCAAGTAAAAAGTTACAAGCATTTGAATGTTGCAAACTTTGATAGGTATAGGACGCACCGTATAGAAGATAGGGCCATTTGAAGTTTTATCAGTCTTTGATTTGGGACTCAAGGGTAGCATAACTATGACCGATAATTTTAATTGACAAGAGGCACGAGTACTTTATTGTCACAAAATTTCAAGATTTAATGACGCTCCAGTAAAAAGTTACAAGCATTTGAATGCTGCAAACTCTGATAGGTATAGGACACACCTTATAGAAGTTAGGGCCATTTGAAGTTTTATTAGTGATTGATCTGTGAGTCAACGGTAGCATAGCTATGACCGATAACTTTAATTGACAAGAGGCACGAGTACTTCATTGCCACAAAATGTTAAGGTTTTATGACGCTCCAGTGAAAAGTTACAAGCATTTGATTGTTGCAAACTTTGATAGGTATAGGACGCACCGTATAGAAGTTGGGGCCATTTGAAGTTTTATCTGTGTTTGATTTGGGACTCAAGGGTAGCATAGCTATGAGCGATAGCTTAAGTTGAGAAGAGGCTCTAGTACTCTATTGTCACAAAATTTCAAGATTTTATTACACTCAAGTAAAAAGTTAGAAGCGTTTGAATGTTGCAAACTCTGATAGGTAAAGGACGCACCGTATAGAAGTTAGGGCCATTTGAAGTTTGATCAGTGTTTGATTTGGGACTCAAGGGTAGCATAGCTATGAGCGATAGCTTAAGTTGAGAAGAGGCAGTACTCTATTGTCACAAAATTTCAAGATTTTATTACACTCAAGTAAAAAGTTACAAGCATTTGAATGTTGCAAACTCTGATAGGTATAGGACACACCTTATAGAAGTTAGGGCCATTTGAAGTTTTATTAGTGATTGATCTGTGAGTCAAGGGTAGCATAGCTATGACCGATAACTTTAATTGACAAGAGGCACGAGTACTTCATTGCCACAAAATTTCAAGGTTTTATGACGCTCCAGTGAAAAGTTACAAGCATTTGATTGTTGCAAACTTTGATTAGTATAGGCCGCGCCGTATAAAAGTTAGGGCCATTTGAAGTTTTATCAGTGTTTGAGTTGGAACTCAAGGGTAGCATAGCTATGAGCGATACCTTTAATTGACAAGAGGCACGAGTACTTTATTGTCACAAAATTTAAATATTTTATTACGCTCCAGTAAAAAGTTACTAGTATTTGAATGTTGCAAACTTTGATAGGTGTAGGACGCACCGTATAGAAGTTAGGGCCATTTGAAGTTTTATCAGTGTTTGATTTTGGAGTCAAGGGTAGCATAGCTATGAGCGATAGCTTAAGTTGACAAGAGGCTCTAGTACTCTATTGTCACAAAATTTCAAGATTTTATTACACTCAAGTAAAAAGTTACAAGCATTTGAATGTTGCAAACTTTGATAAGTATAGGATGCACCGTATATAAGTTAGGGCCATTTGAAGTTTTATCAGTGTTTGATTTGGAACTCAAGGGTAGCATAGCTATGAGCGACACCTTTAATTGACAAGAGGCACGAGTACTTTATTGTCACAAAATTTCAAGATTTAATTACGCTCCAGTAAAAAGTTACAAGCATTTGATTGTTGCAAACTTTGATAGGTATAGGATGCACCGAATATAAGGATATAAGTTAGGGCCATTTGAAGTTTTGTCAGTGTTTGTTTTGGAAGTTAAGGGAAGCATAGCTATGAGCGATAGCTTAGATTAACAAGAGGCACGAGTACTTTATTGTTACAAAATTTCAAGGTTCTATTACGCTCCAAGAAAAAGTTACAAGCACCGTATATAAATTAGGGCCATTTCAAGTTTTATCAGTGATTGATTTGGGACTCAAGCTATGAGGGATATCTTAAATTGTTAAGAGGCTCGAGTACTTCATTGTCACCAAATTTCAAGGTCTTATGACGCTCCAGTAAAAAGTTACAAGCATTTCATTGTTGCAAACTTTGATAGGCATAGGTATCGGATGCACCGAATATAAGAATATAAGTTAGGGCCATTTGAAGTTTTATCAGTGTTTGATTTGGAACTCAAGGGTAGCATAGCTATGAGCGATAGCTTAAGTTGACAAGAGGCTCTAGTACTCTATTGTCACAAAATTTCAAGGTTTTATGACGCTCCAGTGAAAAGTTACAAGCATTTGATTGTTGCAAACTTTGATAAGTATAGGAAGCACCGTATAAAAGTTAGGGCCATTTGAAGTTTTATCAGTGTTTGATTTGGGACTCAAGGGTAGCATAGCTATGAGCGATACCTTTAATTGACAAGAGGCACGAGTACTTTATTGTCACAAAATTTCAAGGTTTTATGACGCTCCAGTAAAAAGTTACAAGCATTTGAATGTTGCAAACTTTGATAGGTATAGGACGCACCGTATGGAAGATAGGGCCATTTGAAGTTTTATCAGTGTTTGATTTGGGACTCAAGGGTAGCATAGCTATGAGCGATAGCTTAAGTTGACAAGAGGCTCTAGTACTCTATTGTCACAAAATTTCAAGATTTTATTACACTCAAGTAAAAAGTTACAAGCATTTGAATGTTGCAAACTTTGATAGGTATAGGACGCACCGTATAGAAGATAGGGCCATTTGAAGTTTTATCAGTGTTTGATTTGGGACTCAAGGGTAGCATAGCTATGAGCGATAGCTTAAGTTGACAAGAGGCTCTAGTACTCTATTTTCACAAAATTTCAAGATTTTATTACACTCAAGTAAAAAGTTAGAAGCATTTGAATGTTGCAAACTTTGATAGGTATAGGACGCACCGTATAGAAGATAGGGGCATTTGAAGTTTTATCAGTGTTTGATTTGGGACTCAAGGGTAGCATAGTTATGACCGATAGTATAAATTGACAAGAGGCACGAGTAATTTATTGTCACAAAATTTCAAGATTTAACGACGCTCCAGTAAAAAGTTACAAGCATTTGAATGCTGCAAACTCTGATAGGTATAGGACACACCTTATAGAAGTTAGGGCCATTTGAAGTTTTATTAGTGATTGATCGGTGAGTCAACGGTAGCATAGCTATGACCGATAACTTAAGTTGACAAGAGGCTCTAGTACTCTATTGTCACAAAATTTCAAGATTTTATTACACTCAAGTAAAAAGTTAGAAGCATTTGAATGTTGCAAACTTTGATAGGTATAGGACGCACCGTATAGAAGTTGGGGCCATTTGAAGTTTTATCAGTGTTTGATTTGGGACTCAAGGGTAGCATAGCTATGAGCGATAGCTTAAGTTGACAAGAGGCTCTAGTACTCTATTGTCACAAAATTTCAAGATTTTATTACACTCAAGTAAAAAGTTAGAAGCATTTGAATGTTGCAAACTTTGATAGGTATAGGACGCACCGTATGGAAGATAGGGCCATTTGAAGTTTTATCAGAGTTTGATTTGGGACTCAAGGGTAGCATAGATATGAGCGATAGCTTAAGTTGACAAGAGGCTCTAGTACTCTATTTTCACAAAATTTCAAGATTTTATTACACTCAAGTAAAAAGTTAGAAGCATTTGAATGTTGCAAACTTTGATAGGTATAGGACGCACCGTATAGAAGATAGGGCCATTTGAAGTTTTATCAGTGTTTGATTTGGGACTCAAGGGTAGCATAGTTATGACCGATAGTATAAATTGACAAGAGGCACGAGTACTTTATTGTCACAAAATTTCAAGATTTAACGACGCTCCAGTAAAAAGTTACAAGTATTTGAATGCTGCAAACTCTGATAGGTATAGGACACACCTTATAGAAGTTAGGGCCATTTGAAGTTTTATTAGTGATTGATCGGTGAGTCAACGGTAGCATAGCTATGACCGATAACTTTAATTGACAAGAGGCACGAGTACTTCATTGCCACAAAATTTTAGGGTTTTATGACGCTCCAGTGAAAAGTTACAAGCATTTGATTGTTGCAATCTTTGATAGGTATAGGACGCACCGTATAGAAGTTGGGGCCATTTGAAGTTTTATCAGTGTTTGTTTTGGGACTCAAGGGAAGCATAGCTATGAGCGATAGCTTAAATTGACTAGAGGCACGAGTACTTTATTGTCACAAAATTTCAAGATTTTTAGACGCTCCTATAAAAAGTTACAAGCATTTGAATGTTGCAAACTCTGATAGGTAAAGGACGCACCGTGTAGAAGTTAGGGCCATTTGAAGTTTTATCAGTGTTTGATTTGGGACTCAAGGGTAGCATAGCTATGAGCGATAGCTTAAGTTGACAAGAGGCTCTAGTACTCTATTGTCACAAAATTTCAAGATTTTATTAAGCTCAAATAAAAAGTTACAAGCATTTGAATGTTGCAAACTTTGATAGGTATAGGACGCACCGTATAGAAGTTGGGGCCATTTGAAGTTTTATCAGTGTTTGATTTGGGACTCAAGGGTAGCATAGCTATGAGCGATAGCTTAAGTTGACAAGAGGCTCTAGTACTCTATTGTCACAAAATTTCAAGATTTTATTACACTCAAGTAAAAAGTTAGAAGCATTTGAATGTTGCAAACTTTGATAGGTATAGGACGCACCGTATGGAAGATAGGGCCATTTGAAGTTTTATCAGAGTTTGATTTGGGACTCAAGGGTAGCATAGCTATGAGCGATAGCTTAAGTTGACAAGAGGCTCTAGTACTCTATTGTCACAAAATTTCAAGATTTTATTACACTCAAGTAAAAAGTTACAAGCATTTGAATGTTGCAAACTTTGATAGGTATAGGACGCACCGTATAGAAGATAGGGCCATTTGAAGTTTTATCAGTGTTTGATTTGGGACTCAAGGGTAGCATAGTTATGACCGATAGTATAAATTGACAAGAGGCACGAGTACTTTATTGTCACAAAATTTCAAGATTTAACGACGCTCCAGTAAAAAGTTACAAGTATTTGAATGCTGCAAACTCTGATAGGTATAGGACACACCTTATAGAAGTTAGGGCCATTTGAAGTTTTATTAGTGATTGATCGGTGAGTCAACGGTAGCATAGCTATGACCGATAACTTTAATTGACAAGAGGCACGAGTACTTCATTGCCACAAAATTTTAGGGTTTTATGACGCTCCAGTGAAAAGTTACAAGCATTTGATTGTTGCAATCTTTGATAGGTATAGGACGCACCGTATAGAAGTTGGGGCCATTTGAAGTTTTATCAGTGTTTGTTTTGGGACTCAAGGGAAGCATAGCTATGAGCGATAGCTTAAATTGACTAGAGGCACGAGTACTTTATTGTCACAAAATTTCAAGATTTTTAGACGCTCCTATAAAAAGTTACAAGCATTTGAATGTTGCAAACTCTGATAGGTAAAGGACGCACCGTGTAGAAGTTAGGGCCATTTGAAGTTTTATCAGTGTTTGATTTGGGACTCAAGGGTAGCATAGCTATGAGCGATAGCTTAAGTTGACAAGAGGCTCTAGTACTCTATTGTCACAAAATTTCAAGATTTTATTACACTCAAGTAAAAAGTTACAAGCATTTGAATGTTGCAGACTTTGATAAGTATAGGATGCACCGTATATAAGTTAGGGCCATTTGAAGTTTTATCAGTGTTTGTTTTGGGACTCAAGGGAAGCATAGCTATGAGCGATAGCTTAAATTGACTAGAGGCACGAGTACTTTATTGTCACAAAATTTCAAGATTTTTAGACGCTCCTATAAAAAGTTACAAGCATTTGAATGTTGCAAACTCTGATTGGTAAAGGACGCACCGTGTAGAAGTTAGGGCCATTTTAAGTTTTTTATCAGTGATTGATTTGGGGCTCAAGGGTAGCATAGCTATGAGCGATAACTTTAATTGACAAGAGGCACGAGTACTTCATTGTCACAAAATTTCAAGGTTTTATGACGCTCCTGTAAAAAGTTACAAACATTTGATTGTTGCAAACTTTGATAGGTATAGGACGCACCGTATAGAAGTTAGGGCCAATTGAAGTTTTATCACTGTTTAATTTGGGATTCAAGGGTAGCATAGCTATGAGCGATACCTTTAATTGACAATAGGCATGAGTACTTTATTGTCACAAAATTTCAAGGTTTTATGACGCTCCAGTAAAAAGTTACAAGCATTTGATTGTTGTAAACTTTGATAGGTATAGGAGTCACCGTATAGAAGTTAGGGCCATTTGAATTTTTATTAGTGTTTGATTTGGGAATCAAGGGTAGCATAGTTAAGACCGATAGTGTAAATTGACAAGCGGCACGAGTACTATATTGTCACAAAATTTCAAGATTTAATGACGCTCCAGTAAAAAGTTACAAGCATTTGATTGTTGCAAACTTTGATAAGTATAGGAAGCACCGTATAGAAGTTGGGGCCATTTGAAGTTTTATCTGTGTTTGATTTGGGACTCAAGGGTAGCATAGCTATGAGCGATAGCTTAAGTTGACAAGAAGCTCTAGTACTCTATTGTCACAAAATTTAAAGATTTTATTACGCTCAAGTAAAAAGTTAGAAGCATTTGAATGTTGCAAACTTTGATAGGTATAGGACGCACCGTATAGAAGATAGGGCCATTTGAAGTTTTATCAGTGTTTGATTTGGGACTCAAGGGTAGCATAGCTATGAGCGATAGCTTAAGTTGACAAGAAGCTCTAGTACTCTATTGTCACAAAATTTCAAGATTTTATTACACTCAAGTAAAAAGTTACAAGCATTTGAATGTTGCAAACTTTGATAGGTATAGGACGCACCGTATAGAAGATAGGGCCATTTGAAGTTTTATCAGTGTTTGATTTGGGACTCAAGGGTAGCATAACTATGACCGATAATTTTAATTGACAAGAGGCACGAGAACTTTATTGTCACAAAATTTCAAGATTTAATGACGCTCCAGTAAAAAGTTACAAGCATTTGAATGCTGCAAACTCTGATAGGTATAGGACACACCTTATAGAAGTTAGGGCCATTTGAAGTTTTATTAGTGATTGATCTGTGAGTCAACGGTAGCATAGCTATGACCGATAACTTTAATTGACAAGAGGCACGAGTACTTCATTGCCACAAAATTTTAAGGTTTTATGACGCCCCAGTGAAAAGTTACAAGCATTTGATTGTTGCAAACTTTGATAGGTATAGGACGCACCGTATAGAAGTTGGGGCCATTTGAAGTTTTATCAGTGTTTGATTTGGGACTCAAGGGTAGCATAGCTATGAGCGATAGCTTAAGTTGACAAGAGGCTCTAGTACTCTATTGTCACAAAATTTCAAGATTTTATTACACTCAAGTAAAAAGTTAGAAGCATTTGAATGTTGCAAACTTTGATAGGTATAGGACGCACCGTATGGAAGATAGGGCCATTTGAAGTTTTATCAGAGTTTGATTTGGGACTCAAGGGTAGCATAGCTATGAGCGATAGCTTAAGTTGACAAGAGGCTCTAGTACTCTATTGTCACAAAATTTCAAGATTTTATTACACTCAAGTAAAAAGTTACAAGCATTTGAATGTTGCAAACTTTGATAGGTATAGGACGCACCGTATAGAAGATAGGGCCATTTGAAGTTTTATCAGTGTTTGATTTGGGACTCAAGGGTAGCATAGTTATGACCGATAGTATAAATTGACAAGAGGCACGAGTACTTTATTGTCACAAAATTTCAAGATTTAACGACGCTCCAGTAAAAAGTTACAAGTATTTGAATGCTGCAAACTCTGATAGGTATAGGACACACCTTATAGAAGTTAGGGCCATTTGAAGTTTTATTAGTGATTGATCGGTGAGTCAACGGTAGCATAGCTATGACCGATAACTTTAATTGACAAGAGGCACGAGTACTTCATTGCCACAAAATTTTAGGGTTTTATGACGCTCCAGTGAAAAGTTACAAGCATTTGATTGTTGCAATCTTTGATAGGTATAGGACGCACCGTATAGAAGTTGGGGCCATTTGAAGTTTTATCAGTGTTTGTTTTGGGACTCAAGGGAAGCATAGCTATGAGCGATAGCTTAAATTGACTAGAGGCACGAGTACTTTATTGTCACAAAATTTCAAGATTTTTAGACGCTCCTATAAAAAGTTACAAGCATTTGAATGTTGCAAACTCTGATAGGTAAAGGACGCACCGTGTAGAAGTTAGGGCCATTTGAAGTTTTATCAGTGTTTGATTTGGGACTCAAGGGTAGCATAGCTATGAGCGATAGCTTAAGTTGACAAGAGGCTCTAGTACTCTATTGTCACAAAATTTCAAGATTTTATTACACTCAAGTAAAAAGTTACAAGCATTTGAATGTTGCAGACTTTGATAAGTATAGGATGCACCGTATATAAGTTAGGGCCATTTGAAGTTTTATCAGTGTTTGTTTTGGGACTCAAGGGAAGCATAGCTATGAGCGATAGCTTAAATTGACTAGAGGCACGAGTACTTTATTGTCACAAAATTTCAAGATTTTTAGACGCTCCTATAAAAAGTTACAAGCATTTGAATGTTGCAAACTCTGATTGGTAAAGGACGCACCGTGTAGAAGTTAGGGCCATTTTAAGTTTTTTATCAGTGATTGATTTGGGGCTCAAGGGTAGCATAGCTATGAGCGATAACTTTAATTGACAAGAGGCACGAGTACTTCATTGTCACAAAATTTCAAGGTTTTATGACGCTCCTGTAAAAAGTTACAAACATTTGATTGTTGCAAACTTTGATAGGTATAGGACGCACCGTATAGAAGTTAGGGCCAATTGAAGTTTTATCACTGTTTAATTTGGGATTCAAGGGTAGCATAGCTATGAGCGATACCTTTAATTGACAATAGGCATGAGTACTTTATTGTCACAAAATTTCAAGGTTTTATGACGCTCCAGTAAAAAGTTACAAGCATTTGATTGTTGTAAACTTTGATAGGTATAGGAGTCACCGTATAGAAGTTAGGGCCATTTGAATTTTTATTAGTGTTTGATTTGGGAATCAAGGGTAGCATAGTTAAGACCGATAGTGTAAATTGACAAGCGGCACGAGTACTATATTGTCACAAAATTTCAAGATTTAATGACGCTCCAGTAAAAAGTTACAAGCATTTGATTGTTGCAAACTTTGATAAGTATAGGAAGCACCGTATAGAAGTTGGGGCCATTTGAAGTTTTATCTGTGTTTGATTTGGGACTCAAGGGTAGCATAGCTATGAGCGATAGCTTAAGTTGACAAGAAGCTCTAGTACTCTATTGTCACAAAATTTAAAGATTTTATTACGCTCAAGTAAAAAGTTAGAAGCATTTGAATGTTGCAAACTTTGATAGGTATAGGACGCACCGTATAGAAGATAGGGCCATTTGAAGTTTTATCAGTGTTTGATTTGGGACTCAAGGGTAGCATAGCTATGAGCGATAGCTTAAGTTGACAAGAAGCTCTAGTACTCTATTGTCACAAAATTTCAAGATTTTATTACACTCAAGTAAAAAGTTACAAGCATTTGAATGTTGCAAACTTTGATAGGTATAGGACGCACCGTATAGAAGATAGGGCCATTTGAAGTTTTATCAGTGTTTGATTTGGGACTCAAGGGTAGCATAACTATGACCGATAATTTTAATTGACAAGAGGCACGAGAACTTTATTGTCACAAAATTTCAAGATTTAATGACGCTCCAGTAAAAAGTTACAAGCATTTGAATGCTGCAAACTCTGATAGGTATAGGACACACCTTATAGAAGTTAGGGCCATTTGAAGTTTTATTAGTGATTGATCTGTGAGTCAACGGTAGCATAGCTATGACCGATAACTTTAATTGACAAGAGGCACGAGTACTTCATTGCCACAAAATTTTAAGGTTTTATGACGCCCCAGTGAAAAGTTACAAGCATTTGATTGTTGCAAACTTTGATAGGTATAGGACGCACCGTATAGAAGTTGGGGCCATTTGAAGTTTTATCTGTGTTTGATTTGGGACTCAAGGGTAGCATAGCTATGAGCGATAGCTTAAGTTGAGAAGAGGCGCTAGTACTCTATTGTCACAAAATTTCAAGATTTTATTACACTCAAGTAAAAAGTTAGAAGCATTTGAATGTTGCAAACTCTGATAGGTAAAGGACGCACCGTATAGAAGTTAGGGCCATTTGAAGTTTGATCAGTGTTTGATTTGGGACTCAAGGGTAGCATAGCTATGAGCGATAGCTTAAGTTGAGAAGAGGCAGTACTCTATTGTCGCAAAATTTCAAGATTTTATTACACTCAAGTAAAAAGTTACAAGCATTTGAATGTTGCAAACTCTGATAGGTATAGGACACACCTTATAGAAGTTAGGGCCATTTGAAGTTTTATTAGTGATTGATCTGTGAGTCAAGGGTAGCATAGCTATGACCGATAACTTTAATTGACAAGAGGCACGAGTACTTCATTGCCACAAAATTTCAAGGTTTTATGACGCTCCAGTGAAAAGTTACAAGCATTTGATTGTTGCAAACTTTGATTAGTATAGGCCGCGCCGTATAAAAGTTAGGGCCATTTGAAGTTTTATCAGTGTTTGATTTGGAACTCAAGGGTAGCATAGCTATGAGCGATACCTTTAATTGACAAGAGGCACGAGTACTTTATTGTCACAAAATTTAAATATTTTATTACGCTCCAGTAAAAAGTTACTAGTATTTGAATGTTGCATACTTTGATAGGTGTAGGACGCACCGTATAGAAGTTAGGGCCATTTGAAGTTTTATCAGTGTTTGATTTTGGAGTCAAGGGTAGCATAGCTATGAGCGATAGCTTAAGTTGAGAAGAGGCTCTAGTACTCTATTGTCACAAAATTTCAAGATTTTATTACACTCAAGTAAAAAGTTACAAGCATTTGAATGTTGCAAACTTTGATAAGTATAGGATGCACCGTATACAAGTTAGGGCCATTTGAAGTTTTATCAGTGTTTGATTTGGAACTCAAGGGTAGCATAGCTATGAGCGATACCTTTAATTGACAAGAGGCACGAGTACTTTATTATCACAAAATTTCAAGATTTAATTACGCTCCAGTAAAAAGTTACAAGCATTTGATTGTTGCAAACTTTGATAGGTATAGGATGCACCGAATATAAGGATATAAGTTAGGGCCATTTGAAGTTTTGTCAGTGTTTGTTTTGGAAGTTAAGGGAAGCATAGCTATGAGCGATAGCTTAGATTAACAAGAGGCACGAGTACTTTATTGTTACAAAATTTCAAGGTTCTATTACGCTCCAAGAAAAAGTTACAAGCACCGTATATAAATTAGGGCCATTTCAAGTTTTATCAGTGATTGATTTGGGACTCAAGCTATGAGGGATATCTTAAATTGTTAAGAGGCTCGAGTACTTCATTGTCACCAAATTTCAAGGTCTTATGACGCTCCAGTAAAAAGTTACAAGCATTTCATTGTTGCAAACTTTGATAGGCATAGGTATAGGATGCACCGAATATAAAAATATAAGTTAGGGCCATTTGAACTTTTATCAGTGTTTGACTTGGAACTCAAGGGTAGCATAGCTATGAGCGATAGCTTAAGTTGACAAGAGGCTCTAGTACCCTATTGTCACAAAATTTCAAGGTTTTATGACGCTCCAGTAAAAAGTTACAAGCATTTGATTGTTGCAAACTTTGATAAGTATAGGAAGCACCGTATAAAAGTTAGGGCCATTTGAAGTTTTATCAGTGTTTGATTTGGGACTCAAGGGTAGCATAGCTATGAGCGATACCTTTAATTGACAAGAGGCACGAGTACTTTATTGTCATAAAATTTCAATATTTTATTACGCTCCCGTAAAAAGTTACAAGTATTTGAATGTTGCAAACTTTGATAGGTGTAGGACGCACCGTATAGAAGTTAGAGCCATTTGAAGTTTTATCAGTGTTTGATTTTGGAGTCCAGGGTAGCATAGCTATGAGCGATAGCTTAAGTTTACAAGAGGCTCTAGTACTCTATTGTCACAAAATTTCAAGATTTTATTACACTCAAGTAAAAAGTTACAAGCATTTGAATGTTGCAGACTTTAATAAGTATAGGATGCACCGTATATAAGTTAGGGCCATTTGAAGTTTTATCAGTGTTTGTTTTGGGACTCAAGGGTAGCATAGCTATGAGTGATAGCTTAAATTGACTAGAGGCAAACTCTGATAGGTAAAGGACGCACCGTGTAGAAGTTAGGGCCATTTTAAGTTTTATCGGTGATTGATTTTGGGCTCAAGGGTAGCATAGCTATGAGCGATAACTTTAATTGACAAGAGGCACGAGTACTTTATTGTCACAAAATTTCAAGGTTTTATGACGCTCCAGTAAAAAGTTACAAGCATTTGAATGTTGCAAACTTTGATAGGTATAGGCTACACCGTATAGAAGTTAGGGCCATTTGAAGTTTTATCAGTGATTTATTTTGGAGTCAAGGGTAGCATAGCTATGAGCGATAACTTTAATTGACAAGAGGCACGAGTACTTCATTGTCACAAAATTTCAAGGTTTTATGCCGATCCTGTAAAAAGTTACAAGCATTTGATTGTTCCAAACTTTGATAGGTATAAGACGCACCGTATAGAAGTTAGGGCCAATTGAAGTTTTATCAGTGTTTGATTTCGGACTCAAGGGTAGCATAGCTATGAGCGATACCTTTAATTGACAAGAGGCATGAGTACATTATTGTCACAAAATTTCAAGGTTTTATGACGCTCCAGAAAAAAGTTACAAGCATTTGATTGTTGTAAACTTTGCTAGGTATAGGACGCACCGTTAGAAGTTAGGGCCATTCGAAGTTTTATTAGTGTTTGATTTGGGAATCAAGGGTAGCATAGCTATGACCGATAGTTTAAATTGACAAGAGGCACGAGTACTTTATTGTCACAAAATTTCAAGATTTAATGACGCTCCATTAAAAAGTTACAAGCATTTGAATGTTGCAAACTCTGATAGGTATAGGACACACCTTATAGAAGTTAGGGCCATTTGAAGTTTTATTAGTGATTGATCTGTGAGTCAAGGGTAGCATAGCTATGACCGATAACTTTAATTGAGAAGAGGCACGAGTACTTTATTGCCACAAAATTTCAAGGTTTTATGACGCTCCAGTGAAATGTTACAAGCATTTGATTGTTTGAAACTTTGATAAGTATAGGACGCACCGTATAAAAGTTAGGGCCATTTGAAGTTTTATCAGTGTTTGATTTGGGACTCAAGGGTAGCATAGCTATGAGCGATTCCTTTAATTGACAAGAGGCACGAATACTTTATTGTCACAAAAATTCAATATTTTATTACGCTCCAGTAAAAAATTACAAGTATTTGAATGTTGCAAACTTTGATAGGTATAGGACGCACCGTATAGAAGTTGGGGCCATTTGAAGTTTTATCAGTGTTTGATTTGGGACTCAAGGGTAGCATAGCTATGAGCGATAGCTTAAATTGACAAGAGGCACGAGTACTTTATTGTCACAAAATTTCAAGATTTAATTACGCTCCAGTAAAAAGTTACCAGCATTTGAATGTTGCAAACTTTGATAGGTATAGGACGCAAAGTATAGAAGTTAGGGCCATTTGAAGTTTTATCAGTGTTTAATTTGGGACTCAAGTGTAGCATAGCTATGAGCGATACCTTTAATTGACAACTTTACTTTATTGTCACAAAATTTCAAGGTTTTATGACGCTCCAGTAAAAAGTTACAAGCATTTGAATGTTGCAAACTTTGATAGGTATAGGACGCACCGTATAGAAGTTGGGGCCATTTGAAGTTTTATCAGTGTTTGTTTTGGGACTCAAGGGTAGCATAGCTATGAGCGATAGCTTAAGTTGACAAGAGGCTCTAGTACTCTATTGTCACAAAATTTCAAGATTTGATTACACTCAAGTAAAAAGTTAGAAGCATTTGAATGTTGCAAACTTTGATAGGTATAGGACGCACCGTATAGAAGTTAGGGCCATTTGAAGTTTTATCAGTGTTTGATTTGGGACTCAAGGGTAGCATAGCTATGAGCGATAGCTTAAGTTGACAAGAGGCTCTAGTACTCTATTGTCACAAAATTTCAAGATTTTATTACACTCAAGTAAAAAGTTAGAAGCATTTGAATGTTGCAAACTTTGATAGGTATAGGACGCACCGTATAGAAGTTAGGGCCATTTGAAGTTTTATCAGTGTTTGATTTGGGACTCAAGGGTAGCATAGCTATGAGCGATAGCTTAAGTTGACAAGAGGCTCTAGTACTCTATTGTCACAAAATTTCAAGATTTTATTACACTCAAGTAAAAAGTTACAAGCATTTGAATGTTGCAAACTCTGATAGGTATAGGACACACCTTATAGAAGATAGGGCCATTTGAAGTTTTTTTAGTGATTGATCTGTGAGTCAAGGGTAGCATAGCTATGACCGATAACTTTAATTGACAAGAGGCACGAGTACTTCATTGCCACAAAATTTCAAGGTTTTATGACGCTCCAGTGAAAAGTTACAAGCATTTGATTGTTGCAAGCTTTGATAGGTATAGGATGCACCGCATAAAAGTTGGGGCCATTTGAAGTTTTATCAGTGTTTGATTTGGAACTCAAGGGTAGCATAGCTATGAGCGATACCTTTAATTGACAAGAGGCACGAGTACTTCATTGCCACAAAATTTCAAGGTTTTATGACGCTCCAGTAAAAAGTTACCAGCATTTGATTGTTGCAAACTTTGATAGGTATAGGATGCACCGTATAGAAGTTAGGGCCATTTGAAGTTTTATCAGTGTTTGATTTGGGACTCAAGGGTAGCATAGCTATGAGCGATACCTTTAATTGACAACTTTACTTTATTGTCACAAAATTTCAAAGTTTTATGACGCTCCAGTAAAAAGTTACAACATTTGAATGTTGCAAACTTTGATAGGTATAGGACGCACCGTATAGAAGTTGGGGCCATTTGAAGTTTTATCAGTGTTTGATTTGGGACTCAAGGGTAGCATAGCTATGAGCGATAGCTTAAGTTGACAAGAGGCTCTAGTACTCTATTGTCACAAAATTTCAAGATTTTATTACACTCAAGTAAAAAGTTAGAAGCATTTGAATGTTGCAAATTTTGATAGGTATAGGACGCACCGTATAGAAGTTAGGGCCATTAGAAGTTTTATCAGTGTTTGCTTTGGGACTCAAGGGTAGCATAGCTATGAGCGATAGCTTAAGTTGACAAGAGGCTCTAGTACTCTATTGTCACAAAATTGCAAGATTTTATTACACTCAAGTAAAAAGTTACAAGCATTTGAATGTTGCAAACTGTGATAGGTATAGGACACACCTTATAGAAGTTAGGGCCATTTGAAGTTTTTTTAGTGATTGATCTGTGAGTCAAGGGTAGCATAGCTATGACCGATAACTTTAATTGACAAGAGGCACGAGTACTTCATTGCCACAAAATTTCAAGGTTTTATGACGCTCCAGTGAAAAGTTACAAGCATTTGATTGTTGCAAACTTTGATTAGTATAGGCCGCACCGTATAAAAGTTGGGGCCATTTGAAGTTTTATCAGTGTTTGATTTGGAACTCAAGGGTAGCATAGCTATGAGCGATACCTTTAATTGACAAGAGGCACGAATACTTTATTGTCACAAAATTTCAATATTTTATTACGCTCCAGTAAAAAGTTACAAGTATTTCAATGTTGCAAACTTTCATAGGTGTAGGACGCACCGTATAGAAGTTAGGGCCATTTGAAGTTTTATCAGTGTTTGATTTTGGACTCAAGGGAAGCATAGCTATGAGCGATAGCTTAAATTGACTAGAGGCACGAGTACTTTATTGTCACAATATTTCAAGATTTTTAGACGCTCCAATAAAAAGTTACAAGCATTTGAATGTTGCAAACTCTGATAGGTAAAGGACGCACCGTGTAGAAGTTAGGGCCATTTTAAGTTTTATCAGTGATTGATTTGGTGCTCAAGGGTAGCATAGCTATGAGCGATAACTTTAATTGACAAGAGGCACGATTACTTTATTGTCACAAAATTTCAAGGTTTTATGACGCTCCTGTAAAAAGTTACAAGCATTTGAATGTTGCAAACTTTGATAGGTATAGGACACACCGTATAGAAGTTAGGGCCATTTGAAGTTTTATCAGTGATTTATTTTGGAGACAAGGGTAGCATAGCTATGAGCGATAACTTTAATTGACAAGAGGCACGAGTACTTCATTGTCACAAAATTTCAAGTTTTTATGACGCTCCTGTAAAAAGTTACAAGCATTTGATTGTTGCAAACTTTGATAAGTAAAGGATGCACCGTATATAAGTTAGGGCCAATTGAAGTTTTATCAGTGTTTAATTTGGGACTCAAGGGTAGCATAGCTATGAGCGATACCTTTAATTGACAACTTTACTTTATTGTCACAAAATTGCAAGGTTTTATGACGCTCCAGTAAAAAGTTACAAGCATTTGAATGTTGCCAACTTTGATAGGTATAGGATGCACCGAATATAAGAATATAAGTTAGGGCCATTTGAAGTTTTATCAGTGTTTGTTTTGGAAGTTAAGGGAAGCATAGCTATGAGCGATAGCTTAGATTAACAAGAGGCACGAGTACTTTATTGTCACAAAATTTCAAGGTTCCATTACGCTCCAGTAAAAAATTACAAGCACCGTATATAAGTTAGGGCCATTTCAAGTTTTATCAGTGATTGATTTAGGACTCAAGGTATGACGGATATCTTAAATTGATAAGAGGCTCGAGTACTTCATTGTCACCAAATTTCAAGGTTTTATGACGCTCCAGTAAAAAGTTACAAGCATTTCATTGTTGCAAACTTTGATAGGCATAGGACGCACCGTATAGAAGTTAGGGCCAATTGAAGTTTTATCAGTGTTTAATTTGGGACTCAAGGGTAGCATAGCTATGAGCGATAGCTTAAGTTGACAAGAGGCTCTAGTACTCTATTGTCACAAAATTTCAAGATTTTATTACACTCAAGTAAAAAGTTACAAGCATTTGAATGTTGCAAACTCTGATAGGTATAGGACACACCTTATAGAAGATAGGGCCATTTGAAGTTTTTTTAGTGATTGATCTGTGAGTCAAGGGTAGCATAGCTATGACCGATAACTTTAATTGACAAGAGGCACGAGTACTTCATTGCCACAAAATTTCAAGGTTTTATGACGCTCCAGTGAAAAGTTACAAGCATTTGATTGTTGCAAGCTTTGATAGGTATAGGATGCACCGCATAAAAGTTGGGGCCATTTGAAGTTTTATCAGTGTTTGATTTGGAACTCAAGGGTAGCATAGCTATGAGCGATACCTTTAATTGACAAGAGGCACGAGTACTTCATTGCCACAAAATTTCAAGGTTTTATGACGCTCCAGTAAAAAGTTACCAGCATTTGATTGTTGCAAACTTTGATAGGTATAGGATGCACCGTATAGAAGTTAGGGCCATTTGAAGTTTTATCAGTGTTTGATTTGGGACTCAAGGGTAGCATAGCTATGAGCGATACCTTTAATTGACAACTTTACTTTATTGTCACAAAATTTCAAAGTTTTATGACGCTCCAGTAAAAAGTTACAACATTTGAATGTTGCAAACTTTGATAGGTATAGGACGCACCGTATAGAAGTTGGGGCCATTTGAAGTTTTATCAGTGTTTGATTTGGGACTCAAGGGTAGCATAGCTATGAGCGATAGCTTAAGTTGACAAGAGGCTCTAGTACTCTATTGTCACAAAATTTCAAGATTTTATTACACTCAAGTAAAAAGTTAGAAGCATTTGAATGTTGCAAATTTTGATAGGTATAGGACGCACCGTATAGAAGTTAGGGCCATTAGAAGTTTTATCAGTGTTTGCTTTGGGACTCAAGGGTAGCATAGCTATGAGCGATAGCTTAAGTTGACAAGAGGCTCTAGTACTCTATTGTCACAAAATTGCAAGATTTTATTACACTCAAGTAAAAAGTTACAAGCATTTGAATGTTGCAAACTGTGATAGGTATAGGACACACCTTATAGAAGTTAGGGCCATTTGAAGTTTTTTTAGTGATTGATCTGTGAGTCAAGGGTAGCATAGCTATGACCGATAACTTTAATTGACAAGAGGCACGAGTACTTCATTGCCACAAAATTTCAAGGTTTTATGACGCTCCAGTGAAAAGTTACAAGCATTTGATTGTTGCAAACTTTCATTAGTATAGGCCGCACCGTATAAAAGTTGGGGCCATTTGAAGTTTTATCAGTGTTTGATTTGGAACTCAAGGGTAGCATAGCTATGAGCGATACCTTTAATTGACAAGAGGCACGAATACTTTATTGTCACAAAATTTCAATATTTTATTACGCTCCAGTAAAAAGTTACAAGTATTTCAATGTTGCAAACTTTCATAGGTGTAGGACGCACCGTATAGAAGTTAGGGCCATTTGAAGTTTTATCAGTGTTTGATTTTGGACTCAAGGGAAGCATAGCTATGAGCGATAGCTTAAATTGACTAGAGGCACGAGTACTTTATTGTCACAATATTTCAAGATTTTTAGACGCTCCAATAAAAAGTTACAAGCATTTGAATGTTGCAAACTCTGATAGGTAAAGGACGCACCGTGTAGAAGTTAGGGCCATTTTAAGTTTTATCAGTGATTGATTTGGTGCTCAAGGGTAGCATAGCTATGAGCGATAACTTTAATTGACAAGAGGCACGATTACTTTATTGTCACAAAATTTCAAGGTTTTATGACGCTCCTGTAAAAAGTTACAAGCATTTGAATGTTGCAAACTTTGATAGGTATAGGACACACCGTATAGAAGTTAGGGCCATTTGAAGTTTTATCAGTGATTTATTTTGGAGACAAGGGTAGCATAGCTATGAGCGATAACTTTAATTGACAAGAGGCACGAGTACTTCATTGTCACAAAATTTCAAGTTTTTATGACGCTCCTGTAAAAAGTTACAAGCATTTGATTGTTGCAAACTTTGATAAGTAAAGGATGCACCGTATATAAGTTAGGGCCAATTGAAGTTTTATCAGTGTTTAATTTGGGACTCAAGGGTAGCATAGCTATGAGCGATACCTTTAATTGACAACTTTACTTTATTGTCACAAAATTGCAAGGTTTTATGACGCTCCAGTAAAAAGTTACAAGCATTTGAATGTTGCCAACTTTGATAGGTATAGGATGCACTGAATATAAGAATATAAGTTAGGGCCATTTGAAGTTTTATCAGTGTTTGTTTTGGAAGTTACGGGAAGCATAGCTATGAGCGATAGCTTAGATTAACAAGTGGCACGAGTACTTTATTGTCACAAAATTTCAAGGTTCCATTACGCTCCAGTAAAAAATTACAAGCACCGTATATAAGTTAGGGCCATTTCAAGTTTTATCAGTGATTGATTTAGGACTCAAGGTATGACGGATATCTTAAATTGATAAGAGGCTCGAGTACTTCATTGTCACCAAATTTCAAGGTTTTATGACGCTCCAGTAAAAAGTTACAAGCATTTCATTGTTGCAAACTTTGATAGGCATAGGACGCACCGTATAGAAGTTAGGGCCAATTGAAGTTTTATCAGTGTTTAATTTGGGACTCAAGGGTAGCATAGCTATGAGCGATACCTTTAATTGACAACTTTACTTTATTGTCACAAAATTTCAAGGTTTTATGACGCTCCAGTAAAAAGTTACAAGCATTTTAATGTTGCAAACTTTGATAGGTATAGGACGCACCGTATAGAAGTTGGGGCCATTTGAAGTTTTATCAGTGTTTGATTTGGGACTCAAGGGTAGCATAGCTATGAGCGATAGCTTAAGTTGACAAGAGGCTCTAGTACTCTATTGTCACAAAATTTCAAGATTTTATTACACTCAAGTAAAAAGTTAGAAGCATTTGAATGTTGCCAACTTTGATAGGTATAGGACGCACCGTATAGAAGTTGGGGCCATTTGAAGTCTTATCAGTGTTTGATTTGGGACTCAAGGGTAGCATAGCTATGAGCGATAGCTTAAGTTGACAAGAGGCTCTAGTACTCTATTGTCACAAAATTTCAAAATTTTATTACACTCAAGTAAAAAGTTAGAAGCATTTGAATGTTCCAAACTTTGATAGGTATAGGACGCACCGTATAGAAGTTAGGGCCATTTGAAGTTTTATCAGTGTTTGATTTGGGACTCAAGGGTAGCATAGCTATGAGCGATAGCTTAAGTTGACAAGAGGCTCTAGTACTCTATTGTCACAAAATTTCTAGATTTTTAGACGCTCCACTAAAAAGTTACAAGCATTTGAATGTTGCTAACTCTGATAGGTAAAGGACGCACCGTATAAAAGTTAGGGCCATTTGAAGTTTTATCAGTGTTTGATTTGGGACTCAAGGGTAGCATAGCTATGAGCGACACCTTTAATTGACAAGATGCACGAGTACTTTATTGTCACAAAATTTCAATATTTTATTACGCTCCAGTAAAAAGTTACAAGTATTTGAATGTTGAAAACTTTGATAGGTATAGGATGCACCGAATATAAGAATATAAGTTAGGGCCATTTGAAGTTTTATCAGTGTTTGTTTTGGAAGTTAAGGGAAGCATAGCTATGAGCGATAGCTTAGATTAACAAGAGGCACGAGTACTTTATTGTCACAAAATTTCAAGGTTCCATTACGCTCCAGTAAAAAATTACAAGCACCGTATATAAGTTAGGGCCATTTCAAGTTTTATCAGTGATTGATTTGGGACTCAAGCTATGAGGGATATCTTAAATTGATAAGAGGCTCGAGTACTTCATTGTCACCAAATTTCAAGGTTTTATGACGCTCCAGTAAAAAGTTACAAGCATTTCATTGTTGCAAACTTTGATAGGCATAGGACGCACCGTATAGAAGTTAGGGCCAATTGAAGTTTTATCAGTGTTTAATTTGGGACTCAAGGGTAGCATAGCTATGAGCGATACCTTTAATTGACAACTTTACTTTATTGTCACAAAATTGCAAGGTTTTATGACGCTCCAGTAAAAAGTTACAAGCATTTGAATGTTGCCAACTTTGATAGATATAGGATGCACCGAATATAAGAATATAAGTTAGGGCCATTTGAAGTTTTATCAGTGTTGGTTTTGGAAGTTAAGGGAAGCATAGCTATGAGCGATAGCTTAGATTAACAAGAGGCACGAGTACTTTATTGTCACAAAATTTCAAGGTTCCATTACGCTCCAGTAAAAAATTACAAGCACCGTATATAAGTTAGGGCCATTTCAAGTTTTATCAGTGATTGATTTGGGACTCAAGGTATGAGGGATATCTTAAATTGATAAGAGGCTCGAGTACTTCATTGTCACCAAATTTCAAGGTTTTATGACGCTCCAGTAAAAAGTTACAAGCATTTCATTGTTGCAAACTTTGATAGGCATAGGACGCACCGTATAGAAGTTAGGGCCAATTGCAGTTTTATCAGTGTTTAATTTGGGACTCAAGGGTAGCATAGCTATGAGCGATACCTTTAATTGACAACTTTACTTTATTGTCACAAAATTTCAAGGTTTTATGACGCTCCTGTAAAAAGTTACAAGCATTTGAATGTTGCAAACTTTGATAGGTATAGGACGCACCGTATAGAAGTTGGGGCCATTTGAAGTTTTATCAGTGTTTGATTTGGGACTCAAGGGTAGCATAGCTATGAGCGATAGCTTAAGTTGACAAGAGGCTCTAGTACTCTATTGTCACAAAATTTCAAGATTTTATTACACTCAAGTAAAAAGTTAGAAGCATTTGAATGTTGCAAACTTTGATAGGTATAGGACGCACCGTATAGAAGTTGGGGCCATTTGAAGTTTTATCAGTGTTTGATTTGGGACTCAAGGGTAGCATAGCTATGAGCGATAGCGTAAGTTGACAAGAGGCTCTAGTACTCTATTGTCACAAAATTTCAAGATTTTATTACACTCAAGTAAAAAGTTAGAAGCATTTGAATGTTGCAAACTTTGATAGGTATAGGACGCACCGTATAGAAGTTAGGGCCATTTGAAGTTTTATCAGTGTTTGATTTGGGACTCAAGGGTAGCATAGCTATGAGCGATAGATTAAGTTGACAAGAATCTCTAGTACTCTATTGTCACAAAATTTCAAGATTTTATTAAACTCAAGTAAAAAGTTACAAGCATTTGAATGTTGCAAACTCTGATAGGTATAGGACACACCTTATAGAAGTTAGCGCCATTTGAGGTTTTTTTAGTGATTGATCTGTGAGTCAAGGGTAGCATAGCTATGACCGATAACTTTAATTGACAAGAGGCACGAGTACTTCATTGCCACAAAATTTCAAGGTTTTATGACGCTCCAGTGAAAAGTTACAAGCATTTGATTGTTGCAAACTTTGATTAGTATAGGCCGCACCGTATAAAAGTTGGCGCATTTGAAGTTTTATCAGTGTTTGATTTGGAACTCAAGGGTAGCATAGCTATGAGCGATACCTTTAATTGACAAGAGGCACGAGTACTTTATTGTCACAAAATTTCAATATTTTATTACGCTCCAGTAAAAAGTTACAAGTATTTCAATGTTGCAAACTTTCATAGGTGTAGGACGCACCGTAGAGAAGTTAGGGCCATTTGAAGTTTTATCAGTGGTTGATTTTTGAGTCAAGGGTAGCATAGCTATGAGCGATAGCTTAAGTTGACAAGAGGCTCTAGTACTCTATTGTCACAAAATTTCAAGATTTTATTACACTCAAGTAAAAAGTTACAAGCATTTGAATGTTGCAAACTTTGATAAGTATAGGACGCACCGTATATAAGTTAGGGCCATTTGAAGTTTTATCAGTGTTTGTTTTGGGACTCAAGGGAAGCATAGCTATGAGCGATAGCTTAAATTGACTAGAGGCACGAGTACTTTATTGTCACAATATTTCAAGATTTTTAGACGCTCCAATAAAAAGTTACAAGCATTTGAATGTTGCAAACTCTGATAGGTAAAGGACGCACCGTGTAGAAGTTAGGGCCATTTTAAGTTTTATCAGTGATTGATTTGGGGCTCAAGGGTAGCATAGCTATGAGCGATAACTTTAATTGACAAGAGGCACGATTACTTTATTGTCACAAAATTTCAAGGTTTTATGACGCTCCTGTAAAAAGTTACAAGCATTTGAATGTTGCAAACTTTGATAGGTATAGGACACACCGTATAGAAGTTAGGGCCATTTGAAGTTTTATCAGTGATTTATTTTGGAGTCAAGGGCAGTATAGCTATGAGCGATAACTTTAATTGACAAGAGGCACGAGTACTTCATTGTCACAAAATTTCAAGTTTTTATGACGCTCCTGTAAAAAGTTACAAGCATTTGATTGTTGCAAACTTTGATAGGTATAGGACGCACCGTATAGAAGTTAGGGTCAATTGAAGTTTTATCAGAGTTTGATTTGGGACTCAAGGGTAGCATAGCTATGAGCGATACCTTTAATTGACAAGACGCATGAGTACTTTATTGTCACAAACTTTCAAGGTTTTATGACGCTCCAGAAAAAAGTTACAAGCATTTGATTGTTGTAAACTTTGATAGGTATAGGACGCACCGTATAGAAGTTAGGGCCATTTGAAGTTTTATTAGTGTTTGATTTGGGAATCAAGGGTAACATAGCTATGACCGATAGTTTAAAGTGACAAGAGGCACGAGTACTTTATTGTCACAAAATTTCAAGATTTAATGACGCTCCATTAAAAAGTTACAAGCATTTGAATGTTGCAAACTCTGATAGGTATAGGACACACCTTATAGAAGTTAGGGCCATTTGAAGTTTTATTAGTGATTGATCTGTGAGTCAAGGGTAGCATAGCTATGAACGATAACTTTAATTGACAAGAGGCACGAGAACTTCATTGCCACAAAATTTCAAGGTTTTATGACGCTCCAGTGAAAAGTTACAAGCATTTGATTGTTGCAAACTTTGAAAAATATAGGACGCACCGTATAAAAGTTAGGGCCATTTGAAGTTTTATCAGTGTTTGATTTGGGACTCAAGGGTAGCATAGCTATGAGCGATACCTTTAATTGACAAGAGGCACGAATACTTTATTGTCACAAAATTTCAATATTTTATTCCGCTCCAGTAAAAAGTTACAAGTATTTGAATGTTGCAAACTTTGATAGGTATAGGACGCACCGTATAGAAGTTAGGGCCATTTGAAGTTTTATCAGTGTTTGATTTGGGACTCAAGGGTAGCATAGCTATGAGCGATAGCTTAAATTGACAAGAGGCACGAGTACTTTATTGTCACAAAATTTCAAGATTTAATTACGCTCCAGTAAAAAGTTACAAGCATTTGATTGGTGCAAACTTTGATAGGTATAGGATGCACCGAATATAAGAATATAAGTTAGGGCCATTGGAAGTTTTGTCTGTGTTTGTTTTGGAAGTTAAGGAAAGCATACCTATGAGCGATAGCTTAGATTAACAAGAGGCACGAGTACTTTATTGTCACAAAATTTCAAGGTTCTATTACGCTCCAAGAAAAAGTTACAAGCACCGTATATAAGTTAGGGCCATTTCAAGTTTTATCAGTGATTGATTTGGGATTCAAGCTATGAGGGATATCTTAAATTGTTAAGAGGCTCGAGTACTTTATTGTCACCAAATTTCAAGGTCTTATGACGCTCCAGTAAAAAGTTACAAGCATTTCATTGTTGCAAACTTTGATAGGCATAGGATGCACCGTATAGAAGTTAGGGCCACTTGAAGTTTTATCAGTGTTTGATTTGGGACTCAAGGGTAGCATAGCTATGAGCGATAGCTTAAGTTGACAAGAGGCTCTAGCTCTATTGTCACAAAATTTAAAGATTTTACTACACTCAAGTAAAAAGTTGACTAGAGGCACGAGTACTTTATTGTCACAAAATTTCTAGATTTTTAGACGCTCCACTAAAAAGTTACAAGCATTTGAATGTTGCTAACTCTGATAGGTAAAGGACGCACCGTATAAAAGTTAGGGCCATTTGAAGTTTTATCAGTGTTTGATTTGGGACTCAAGGGTAGCATAGCTATGAGCGACACATTTAATTGACAAGATGCACGAGTACTTTATTGTCACAAAATTTCAATATTTTATTACGCTCCAGTAAAAAGTTACAAGTATTTGAATGTTGAAAACTTTGATAGGTATAGGATGCACCGAATATAAGAATATAAGTTAGGGCCATTTGAAGTTTTATCAGTGTTTGTTTTGGAAGTTAAGGGAAGCATAGCTATGAGCGATAGCTTAGATTAACAAGAGGCACGAGTACTTTATTGTCACAAAATTTCAAGGTTCCATTACGCTCCAGTAAAAAATTACAAGCACCGTATATAAGTTAGGGCCATTTCAAGTTTTATCAGTGATTGATTTGGGACTCAAGCTATGAGGGATATCTTAAATTGATAAGAGGCTCGAGTACTTCATTGTCACCAAATTTCAAGGTTTTATGACGCTCCAGTAAAAAGTTACAAGCATTTCATTGTTGCAAACTTTGATAGGCATAGGACGCACCGTATAGAAGTTAGGGCCAATTGAAGTTTTATCAGTGTTTAATTTGGGACTCAAGGGTAGCATAGCTATGAGCGATACCTTTAATTGACAACTTTACTTTATTGTCACAAAATTGCAAGGTTTTATGACGCTCCAGTAAAAAGTTACAAGCATTTGAATGTTGCCAACTTTGATAGATATAGGATGCACCGAATATAAGAATATAAGTTAGGGCCATTTGAAGTTTTATCAGTGTTGGTTTTGGAAGTTAAGGGAAGCATAGCTATGAGCGATAGCTTAGATTAACAAGAGGCACGAGTACTTTATTGTCACAAAATTTCAAGGTTCCATTACGCTCCAGTAAAAAATTACAAGCACCGTATATAAGTTAGGGCCATTTCAAGTTTTATCAGTGATTGATTTGGGACTCAAGGTATGAGGGATATCTTAAATTGATAAGAGGCTCGAGTACTTCATTGTCACCAAATTTCAAGGTTTTATGACGCTCCAGTAAAAAGTTACAAGCATTTCATTGTTGCAAACTTTGATAGGCATAGGACGCACCGTATAGAAGTTAGGGCCAATTGCAGTTTTATCAGTGTTTAATTTGGGACTCAAGGGTAGCATAGCTATGAGCGATACCTTTAATTGACAACTTTACTTTATTGTCACAAAATTTCAAGGTTTTATGACGCTCCAGTAAAAAGTTACAAGCATTTGAATGTTGCAAACTTTGATAGGTATAGGACGCACCGTATAGAAGTTGGGGCCATTTGAAGTTTTATCAGTGTTTGATTTGGGACTCAAGGGTAGCATAGCTATGAGCGATAGCTTAAGTTGACAAGAGGCTCTAGTACTCTATTGTCACAAAATTTCAAGATTTTATTACACTCAAGTAAAAAGTTAGAAGCATTTGAATGTTGCAAACTTTGATAGGTATAGGACGCACCGTATAGAAGTTGGGGCCATTTGAAGTTTTATCAGTGTTTGATTTGGGACTCAAGGGTAGCATAGCTATGAGCGATAGCGTAAGTTGACAAGAGGCTCTAGTACTCTATTGTCACAAAATTTCAAGATTTTATTACACTCAAGTAAAAAGTTAGAAGCATTTGAATGTTGCAAACTTTGATAGGTATAGGACGCACCGTATAGAAGTTAGGGCCATTTGAAGTTTTATCAGTGTTTGATTTGGGACTCAAGGGTAGCATAGCTATGAGCGATAGCTTAAGTTGACAAGAGGCTCTAGTACTCTATTGTCACAAAATTTCAAGATTTTATTGAACTCAAGTAAAAAGTTACAAGCATTTGAATGTTGCAAACTCTGATAGGTATAGGACACACCTTATAGAAGTTAGCGCCATTTGAAGTTTTTTTAGTGATTGATCTGTGAGTCAAGGGTAGCATAGCTATGACCGATAACTTTAATTGACAAGAGGCACGAGTACTTCATTGCCACAAAATTTCAAGGTTTTATGACGCTCCAGTGAAAAGTTACAAGCATTTGATTGTTGCAAACTTTGATTAGTATAGGCCGCACCGTATAAAAGTTGGGGCATTTGAAGTTTTATCGGTGTTTGATTTGGAACTCAAGGGTAGCATAGCTATGAGCGATACCTTTAATTGACAAGAGGCACGAGTACTTTATTGTCACAAAATTTCAATATTTTATTACGCTCCAGTAAAAAGTTACAAGTATTTCAATGTTGCAAACTTTCATAGGTGTAGGACGCACCGTATAGAAGTTAGGGCCATTTGAAGTTTTATCAGTGTTTGATTTTTGAGTCAAGGGTAGCATAGCTATGAGCGATAGCTTAAGTTGACAAGAGGCTCTAGTACTCTATTGTCACAAAATTTCAAGATTTTATTACACTCAAGTAAAAAGTTACAAGCATTTGAATGTTGCAAACTTTGATAAGTATAAGACGCACCGTATATAAGTTAGGGCCATTAGAAGTTTTATCAGTGTTTGTTTTGGGACTCAAGGGAAGCATAGCTATGAGCGATAGCTTAAATTGACTAGAGGCACGAGTACTTTATTGTCACAATATTTCAAGATTTTTAGACGCTCCAATAAAAAGTTACAAGCATTTGAATGTTGCAAACTCTGATAGGTAAAGGACGCACCGTGTAGAAGTTAGGGCCATTTTAAGTTTTATCAGTGATTGATTTGGGGCTCAAGGGTAGCATAGCTATGAGCGATAACTTTAATTGACAAGAGGCACGATTACTTTATTGTCACAAAATTTCAAGGTTTTATGACGCTCCTGTAAAAAGTTACAAGTATTTGAATGTTGCAAACTTTGATAGGTATAGGACACACCGTATAGAAGTTAGGGCCATTTGAAGTTTTATCAGTGATTTATTTTGGAGTCAAGGGCAGTATAGCTATGAGCGATAACTTTAATTGACAAGAGGCACGAGTACTTCATTGTCACAAAATTTCAAGTTTTTATGACGCTCCTGTAAAAAGTTACAAGCATTTGATTGTTGCAAACTTTGATAGGTATAGGACGCACCGTATAGAAGTTAGGGCCAATTGAAGTTTTATCAGAGTTTGATTTGGGACTCAAGGGTAGCATAGCTATGAGCGATACCTTTAATTGACAAGACGCATGAGTACTTTATTGTCACAAACTTTCAAGGTTTTATGACGCTCCAGAAAAAATTTACAAGCATTTGATTGTTGTAAACTTTGATAGGTATAGGACGCACCGTATAGAAGTTAGGGCCATTTGAAGTTTTATTAGTGTTTGATTTGGGAATCAAGGGTAGCATAGCTATGACCGATAGTTTAAATTGACAAGAGGCACGAGTACTTTATTGTCACAAAATTTCAAGATTTAATGACGCTCCATTAAAAAGTTACAAGCATTTGAATGTTGCAAACTCTGATAGGTATAGGACACACCTTATAGAAGTTAGGGCCATTTGAAGTTTTATTAGTGATTGATCTGTGAGTCAAGGGTAGCATAGCTATGAACGATAACTTTAATTGACAAGAGGCACGAGAACTTCATTGCCACAAAATTTCAAGGTTTTATGACGCTCCAGTGAAAAGTTACAAGCATTTGATTGTTGCAAACTTTGATAAGTATAGGACGCACCGTATAAAGGTTAGGGCCATTTGAAGTTTTATCAGTGTTTGATTTGGGACTCAAGGGTAGCATAGCTATGAGCGATACCTTTAATTGACAAGAGGCACGAATACTTTATTGTCACAAAATTTCAATATTTTATTCCGCTCCAGTAAAAAGTTACAAGTATTTGAATGTTGCAAACTTTGATAGGTATAGGACGCACCGTATAGAAGTTAGGGCCATTTGAAGTTTTATCAGTGTTTGATTTGGGACTCAAGGGTAGCATAGCTATGAGCGATAGCTTAAATTGACAAGAGGCACGAGTACTTTATTGTCACAAAATTTCAAGATTTAATTACGCTCCAGTAAAAAGTTACAAGCATTTGATTGTTGCAAACTTTGATAGGTATAGGATGCACCGAATATAAGAATATAAGTTAGGGCCATTGGAAGTTTTGTCTGTGTTTGTTTTGGAAGTTAAGGAAAGCATACCTATGAGCGATAGCTTAGATTAACAAGAGGCACGAGTACTTTATTGTCACAAAATTTCAAGGTTCTATTACGCTCCAAGAAAAAGTTACAAGCACCGTATATAAGTTAGGGCCAGTTCAAGTTTTATCAGTGATTGATTTGGGACCAAGCTATGAGGGATATCTTAAATTGTTAAGAGGCTCGAGTACTTTATTGTCACCAAATTTCAAGGTCTTATGACGCTCCAGTAAAAAGTTACAAGCATTTCATTGTTGCAAACTTTGATAGGCATAGGATGCACCGTATAGAAGTTAGGGCCACTTGAAGTTTTATCAGTGTTTGATTTGGGACTCAAGGGTAGCATAGCTATGAGCGATAGCTTAAGTTGACAAGAGGCTCTAGCTCTATTGTCACAAAATTTAAAGATTTTACTACACTCAAGTAAAAAGTTGACTAGAGGCACGAGTACTTTATTGTCACAAAATTTCTAGATTTTTAGACGCTCCACTAAAAAGTTACAAGCATTTGAATGTTGCTAACTCTGATAGGTAAAGGACGCACCGTATAAAAGTTAGGGCCATTTGAAGTTTTATCAGTGTTTGATTTGGGACTCAAGGGTAGCATAGCTATGAGCGATACCTTTAATTGACAACTTTACTTTATTGTCACAAAATTGCAAGGTTTTATGACGCTCCAGTAAAAAGTTACAAGCATTTGAATGTTGCAAACTTTGATAGTTATAGGACGCTCCGTATAGAAGTTGGGGCCATTTGAAGTTTTATCAGTGTTTGATTTGGGACTCAAGGGTAGCATAGCTATGAGCAATAGCTTAAGTTGACAAGAGGCTCTAGTACTCTATTGTCACAAAATTTCAAGATTTTATTACACTCAAGTAAAAAGTTACAAGCATTTGAATGTTGCAAACTCTGATAGGTATAGGACACACCTTATAGAAGTTAGGGCCATTTGAAGTTTTATTAGTGATTGATCTGTGAGTCAAGGGTAGCATAGCTATGACCGATAACTTTAATTGACAAGAGGCACGAGTACTTCATTGCCACAAAATTTCAAGGTTTTATGACGCTCCAGTGAAAAGTTACAAGCATTTGATTGTTGCAAACTTTGATTAGTATAGGCCGCACCGTATAAAAGTTAGGGCCATTTGAAGTTTTATCAGTGTTTGATTTGGAACTCAAGGGTAGCATAGCTATGAGCGATACCTTTAATTGACAAGAGGCACGAGTCACAATATTTCAAGATTTTTAGACGCTCCAATAAAAAGTTACAAGCATTTGAATGTTGCAAACTCTGATAGGTAAAGGACGCACCGTGTAGAAGTTAGGGCAATTTTAAGTTTTATCAGTGATTGATTTGGGGCTCAAGGGTAGCATAGCTATGAGCGATACCTTTAATTGACAAGAGGCACGAATACTTTATTGTCACAAAATTTCAATATTTTATTACGCTCCAGTAAAAAGTTACAAGTATTTGAATGTTGCAAACTTTGATAGGTATAGGACGCACCGTATAGAAGTTAGGGCCATTTGAAGTTTTATCAGTGTTTGATTTGGGACTCAAGGGTAGCATAGCTATGAGCGATAGCTTAAATTGACAAGAGGCACGAGTACTTTATTGTCACAAAATTTCAAGATTTAATTACGCTCCAGTAAAAAGTTACAAGCATTTGATTGTTGCAAACTTTGATAGGTATAGGATGCACCGAATATAAGAATATAAGTTAGGGCCATTTGAAGTTTTGTCTGTGTTTGTTTTGGAAGTTAAGGAAAGCATACCTATGAGCGATAGCTTAGATTAACAAGATACACGATTACTTTATTGTCACAAAATTTCAAGGTTCTATCACGCTCCAAGAAAAAGTTACAAGCATTTGAATGTTGCAAACTCTGATATGTATAGGACACACTTTATAGAAGTTAGGGCCATTTGAAGTTTTATTAGTGACTGATCTGTGAGTCAAGGGTAGCATTGCTACTACCGATAACTTTAATTGACAAGATGCACGAGTACATCATTGCCACAAAATTTCAAGGTTTTATGACGGTCCAGTGAAAAGTTACAAGCATTTGATTGTTGCAAACTTTGATAAGTATAGGACGCACCGTATAAAAGTTAGGGCCATTTGAAGTTTTATCAGTGTTTGATTTGAGACTCAAGGGTAGCATAGCTATGGCACGATTACTTCATTGTCACAAAATTTCAAGGTTTTATGACACTCCTGTAAAAAGTTACAAGCATTTGATTGTTGCAAACTTTTATAGGTATAGGACGCACCGTATAGAAGTTAGGGCCAATTGAAGTGTTGTCAGTGTTTGATTTGGGACTCAAGGGTAGCATAGCTATGAGCGAGACCTTTAATTGACAAGAGGCATGAGTACTTTATTGTCACAAAATTTCAAGGTTTTATGACGCTCCAGAAAAAAGTTACAAGCATTTGATTGTTGTAAACTTTGATAGGTATAGGACGCACCGTATAGAAGTTAGGGCCATTTGAAATTTTATTAGTGTTTGATTTGGGAATCAAGGGTAACATAGCTATGACCGATAGTTTAAATTGACAAGAGGCACGAGTACTTTATTGTCACAAAATTTCAAGATTTAATGACGCTCCAGTAAAAAGTTACAAGCATTTGAATGTTGCAAACTCTGATAGGTATAGGACACACCTTATAGAAGTTAGGGCCATTTGAAGTTTTATTAGTGATTGATCTGTGAGTCAAGGGTAGCATAGCTATGACCGATAAATTTAATTGACAAGAGGCACTAGTACTTCATTGCCACAAAATTTCAAGGTTTTATGACGCTCCAGTGAAAAGTTACAAGCATTTGATTGTTGCAAACTTTGATAGGTATAGGACGCACCGTATAAAAGTTAGGGCCATTTGAAGTTTTATCAGTGTTTGATTTGGGACTCAAGGGTAGCATAGCTATGAGCGATACCTTTAATTGACAAGAGGCAGAAGTACTTTATTGTCACAAAATTTCAATATTTTATTACGCTCCAGTAAAAAGTTACAAGTATTTGAATGTTGCAAACTTTGATAGGTGTAGGACGCACCGTATAGAAAATAGGGCCATTTGAAGTTTTATTAGTGTTTGATTTGGGACTCAAGGGTAGCATAGCTATGAGCGATAGCTTAATTTAACAAGAGGCTCTAGTAGTATATTGTCACAAAATTTCAAGATTTTATTACACTCAAGTAAAAAGTTAAAAGCATTTGAATGTTGCAAACTTTGATAAGTACAGGATGCACCGTATATAAGTTAGGGCTATTTGAAGTTTTATCAGTGTTTGTTTTGGGACTCAAGGGTAGCATAGCTATGAGCGATAACTTAAATTGACAAGAGGCACGAGTACTTTATTGTCACAAAATTTCAAGGTTTTATGACGCTCCAGTAAAAAGTTACAAGCATTTGAATGTTGCAAACTTTGATAGGTATAGGACACACCGTTTAGAAGTTAGGGACATTTGAAGTTTTATCAGTGTTTGATTTGGGACTCAGGGGTAGCATAGCTATGGCACGATTACTTCATTGTCAGAAAATTTCAAGGTTTTATGACGCTCCTGTAAAAAGTTACAAGCATTTGATTGTTGCAAACTTTGATAGGTATAGGACGCACCGTATAGAAGTTAGGGCAAATTGAAGTTTTATCAGTGTTTGATTTGGGACTCAAGGGTAGCATAGCTATGAGCGATACCTTTAATTGACAAGAGGCATGAGTACTTTATTGTCACAAAATTTCAAGGTTTTATGACGCTCCAGAAAAAAGTTACAAGCATTTGATTGTTGTAAACTTTGATAGGTATAGGACGCACCGTATAGAAGTTAGGGCCATTTGAAATTTTATTAGTGTTTGATTTGGGAATTATCGGTAGCATAGCTATGACCGATAGTTTAAATTGACAAGAGGCACGAGTACTTTATTGTCACAAAATTTCAATATTTTATTACGCTCCAGTAAAAAGTTACAAGTAATTGAATGTTGCAAACTTTGATAGGTGTAGGACGCACCATATAGAAGTTAGGGCCATTTGAAGTTTTATCAGTGTTTGATTTGGGACTCAAGGGTAGCATAGCTATGAGCGATAGCTTAATTTAACAAGAGGCTCTAGTACTATATTGTCACAAAATTTCAAGATTTTATTACACTCTAGTAAAAAGTTACAAGCATTTGAATGTTGCAAACTTTGATAAGTACAGGATGCACCGTATATAAGTTAGGGCTATTTGAAGTTTTATCAGTGTTTGTTTTGGGACTCAAGGGTAGCATAGCTATGGCACGATTACTTGATTGTCACAAAATTTCAAGGTTTTATGACGCTCCTGTAAAAAGTTACAAGCATTTGATTGTTGCAATCTTTGATAGGTATAGGACGCACCGTATAGAAGTTAGGGCCAATTGAAGTGTTATCAGTGTTTGATTTGGGACTCAAGGGTAGCATAGCTATGAGCGATACCTTTAATTGACAAGAGGCATCAGTACTTTATTGTCACAAAATTTCAAGGTTTTATGACGCTCCAGAAAAAAGTTACAAGCATTTGATTGTTGTAAACTTTGATAGGTATAGGACGCACCGTATAGAAGTTAGGGCCATTTGAAATTTTATTAGTGTTTGATCTGTGAGTCAAGGATAGCATAGCTATGACCGATAAGTTTAATTGACAAGAGGCAGTACTTCATTGCCACAAAATTTCAAGGTTTTATGACGCTCCAGTGAAAAGTTACAAGCATTTGATTGTTGCAAACTTTGATAAGTATAGGACGCACCGTATAAAAGTTAGGGCCATTTAAAGTTTTATCAGTGTTTGATTTGGGACTCAAGGGTAGCATAGCTATGAGCGATACCATTAATTGACAAGAGGCACGAGAACTTTATTGTCACAAAATTTCAATATTTTATTACGCTCCAGTAAAAAGTTACAAGTGTTTGAATGTTGCAAACTTTGATAGGTGTAGGACGCACCATATAGAAGTTAGGGCCATTTGAAGTTTTATCAGTGTTTGATTTTGGAGTCAAGGGTAGCATAGCTATGAGCGATAGCTTAAGTTGACAAGAGGCTCTAGTACTCTATTGTCAAAAAATTTCAAGATTTTATTACACTCAAGTAAAAAGTTACAAGCATTTGAATGTTGCAAACTTTGATAAGTATAGGATGCACCGTATATAAGTTAGGGCCATTTGAAGTTTTATCAGTGGTTGTTTTGGGAATCAAGGGTAGCATAGCTATGACCGATAGTTTAAATTGACAAGAGGCACGAGTACTTTATTGTCACAAAATTTCAAGATTTAATGACGCTCCAGTAAAAAGTTACAAGCATTTGAATGTTGCAAACTCTGATAGGTATAGGACACACCGTATAGAAGTTAGGGCCATTTGAAGTTTTATTAGTGATTGATCTATGAGTCAACGGTAGCATAGCTATGACCGATAACTTTAATTGACAAGAGGCACGAGTACTTTATTGTCACAAAATTTCAAGGTTTTATGACGCTCCAGTAAAACGTTACAAGCATTTTAATGTTGCAAACTCTGATAGGTATAGGACACACCTTATAGAAGTTAGGGCCATTTGTAGTTTTATCAGTGACTTATTTTGGAGTCAAGGGTAGCATAGCTATGAGCGATGACTTTAATTGACAAGCGGCACGAGTACTTCATTGTCCCAAATTTCAAATTTTTATGACGCTCCAGCAAAAAGTTACAAGCATTTGATTGTTGCAAACTTTGATAGGTATAGGACGCACCGTATAGAAGTTAGGGCCATTTGAAGTTTTATCAGTGTTTGATTTGGGACTCAAGGGTAGCATAGCTGTGAGCGATACCTTTAATTGACAAGAGGCATGAGTTGTCACAAAATTTCAAGGTTTTATGACGCTCCAGTAAAGAGTTACAAGCATTTGAATGTTGCAAACTTTGATAGGTATAGGACGCACCGAATAAAGAATATAAGTTAGGGCCATTTGAAGTTCTATCAGTGTATGTTTTGGAAGTTAAGGGAAGCATAGCTATGAGCGATAGCTTAGATTAATAAGAGGCATGAGTACTTTATAGTCACAAAATTTTATAGGTATAGGATGCACCGTATAAAAGTTAGGACCATTTGAAGTTTTATCAGTGTTTGTTTTGGGAATCAAGGGTAGCATAGCTATGACCGATAGTTTAAATTGACAAGAGGCACGAGTACTTTATTGTCACAAAATTTCAAGATTTAATGACGCTCCAGTAAAAAGTTACAAGCATTTGAATGTTGCAAACTCTGATAGGTATAGGACACACTTTATAGAAGTTAGGGCCATTTGAAGTTTTATTAGTGATTGATTTGGGACTCAAGGGTAGCAAAGCTATGAGCGATACCTTTAATTGACAAGAGGCATGAGTACTTTATTGTCACAAAATTTCAAGGGTTTATGACGCTCCAGTAAAAAGTTACAAGCATTTGAATGTTGCAAACTTTGATAGGTATAGGACGCACCGTATAGAAGTTAGGGCCATTTGAAGTTTTATCAGTGTTTGATTTGGGACTCAAGGGTAGCATAGCTATGACCGATAGTTTAAATTGACAAGAGGCACGAGTACTTTATTGTCACAAAAGGCAAAAGGTTTTATTACGCTCCCGTAAAAAGTTACAAGCATTTGCATGTTGCACACTTTGATAGGTGTAGGACGCACAGTATAGAAGTTAGGGCCTTTTGAAGTTTTATCAGTGTTTGATTTTTTAGTCAAGGTTAGCATAGCTATGAGCAATAACTTTAATTGACAAGAGGCACGAGTACTTTATTGTCACAAAATTTCAAGATTTAATGACGCTCCAGTAAAAAGTTACAAGCATTTGAATGTTGCAAACTCTGATAGGTATAGGACACACCTTATAGAAGTTAGGGCGAATTGAAGTGTTATCAGTGTTTGATTTGGGACTCAAGGGTAGCATAGCTATGGCACGATTACTTGATTGTCACAAAATTTCAAGGTTTTATGACGCTCCTGTAAGAAGTTACAAGCATTTGATTGTTGCAATCTTTGATAGGTATAGGACGCACCGTATAGAAGTTAGGGCCAATTGAAGTGTTATCAGTGTTTGATTTGGGACTCAAGGGTAGCATAGCTATGAGCGATATGTTTAATTGACAAGAGGCATGAGTACTTTATTGTCACAAATTTTCAAGGTTTTATAACGCTCCAGAAAAAAGTTACAAGCATTTGATTGTTGTAAACTTTGATAGGTATAGGACGCACCGTATAGAAGTTAGGGCCATTTGAAATTTTATTAGTGTTTGAGTTGGGAATCAAGGGTAGCATAGTTATGACCGATAGTTTAAATTGACAAGAGGCACGAGTACTTTATTGTCACAAAATATCAAGATTTAATGACGCTCCAGTAAAAAGTTACAAGCATTTGAATGTTGCAAACTCTGATAGGTATAGGACACACCTTATAGAAGTTAGGGCCATTTGAAGTTTTATTAGTGATTGATCTGTGAGTCAAGGGTAGTATAGCTATGACCGATAAATTTAATTGACAAGAGGCACGAGTACTTCATTGCCACAAAATTTCAAGGTTTTATGACGCTCCAGTGAAAAGTTACAAGCATTTGATTGTTGCAAACTTTGATAAGTATAGGACGCACCGTATAGAAGTTAGGGCCATTTGAAGTTTTATTAGTGTTTGATTTGGGACTCAAGGGTAGCATAGCTATGAGCTATAGCTTAATTTAACAAGAGGCTCTAGTACTCTATTGTCACAAAATTTCAAGATTTTATTACACTCAAGTAAAAAGTTAAAAGCATTTGAATGTTGCAAACTTTGATAAGTACAGGATGCACCGTATATAAGTTAGGGCTATTTGAAGTTTTATCAGTGTTTGTTTTGGGACTCAAGGGTAGCATAGCTATGAGCGATAACTTAAATTGACAAGAGGCACGAGTACTTTATTGTCACAAAATTTCAAGGTTTTATGACGCTCCAGTAAAAAGTTGCAAGCATTTGAATGTTGCAAACTTTGATAGGTATAGGACACACCGTTTAGAAGTTAGGGCCATTTGAAGTTTTATCAGTGTTTGATTTGGGACTCAAGGGTAGCATAGCTATGGCACGATTACTTCATTGTCAGAAAATTTCAAGGTTTTATGACGCTCCTGTAAAAAGTTACAAGCATTTGATTGTTGCAAACTTTGATAGGTATAGGACGCACCATATAGAAGTTAGGGCCATTTGAAGTTTTATCAGTGTTTGATTTGGGACTCAAGGGTAGCATAGCTATGAGCGATAGCTTAATTTAACAAGAGGCTCTAGTACTATATTGTCACAAAATTTCAAGATTTTATTACACTCTAGTAAAAAGTTACAAGCATTTGAATGTTGCAAACTTTGATAAGTACAGGATGCACCATATATAAGTTAGGGCTATTTGAAGTTTTATCAGTGTTTGTTTTGGGACTCAAGGGTAGCATAGCTATGAGCGATAACTTTAATTGACAAGAGGCACGAGTACTTTATTGTCACAAAACTTCAAGGTTTTATTACGCTCCAGTAAAAAGTTACAAGCATTTGAATGTTGCAAACTTTGACAGGTATAGGACGCACCGTATAGTAGTTAGCGCCATTTGCAGTTTTATCAGTGATTTATTTTGGAGTCAAGGGTAGCATAGCTATGAGCGACAACTTAAATTGACAAGAGGCACGAGTACTTCATTGTCACAAAATTTCAAGGCTTTATGACGCTCCTGTAAAAAGTTACAAGCATTTGAATGTTGCAAACTCTGATAGGTATAGGACACACCTTATAGAAGTTAGGGCCATTTGAAGTTTTATTAGTGATTGATCTGTGAGTCAAGGGTAGCATAGCTATGACTGATAACTTTAATTGACAAGAGGCACGAGTAGTTCATTGCCACAAAATTTCAAGGTTTTATGACGCTCCAGTGAAGTTACAAGCATTTGATTGTTGCAAACTTTAAATAAGTATAGGACGCAAGGTATGAAAGTTAGGGCCATTTGAAGTTTTATCAGTGTTTGATTTGGGACTCAAGGGTAGCATAGCTATGGCACGATTACTTGATTGTCACAAAATTTCAAGGTTTTATGACGCTCCTGTAAAAAGTTACAAGCATTTGATTGTTGCAATCTTTGATAGGTATAGGACGCACCGTATAGAAGTTAGGGCCAATTGAAGCGTTATCAGTGTTTGATTTGGGACTCAAGGGTAGCATAGCTATGAGCGATACCTTTAATTGACAAGAGGCATCAGTACTTTATTGTCACAAAATTTGAAGGTTTTATGACGCTCCAGAAAAAAGTTACAAGCATTTGATTGTTGTAAACTTTGATAGGTATAGGACGCACCGTATATAAGTTAGGGCCATTTGAAATTTTATTAGTGTTTGAGTTGGGAATCAAGGGTAGCATAGTTATGACCGATAGTTTAAATTGACAAGAGGCACGAGTACTTTATTGTCACAAAATATCAAGATTTAATGACGCTCCAGTAAAAAGTTACAAGCATTTGAATGTTGCAAACTCTGATAGGTATAGGACACACCTTATAGAAGTTAGGGCCATTTGAAGTTTTATTAGTGATTGATCTGTGAGTCAAGGGTAGTATAGCTATGACCGATAAATTTAATTGACAAGAGGCACGAGTACTTCATTGCCACAAAATTTCAAGGTTTTATGACGCTCCAGTGAAAAGTTACAAGCATTTGATTGTTGCAAACTTTGATAAGTATAGGACGCACCGTATAGAAGTTAGGGCCATTTGAAGTTTTATTAGTGTTTGATTTGGGACTCAAGGGTAGCATAGCTATGAGCTATAGCTTAATTTAACAAGAGGCTCTAGTACTCTATTGTCACAAAATTTCAAGATTTTATTACACTCAAGTAAAAAGTTAAAAGCATTTGAATGTTGCAAACTTTGATAAGTACAGGATGCACCGTATATAAGTTAGGGCTATTTGAAGTTTTATCAGTGTTTGTTTTGGGACTCAAGGGTAGCATAGCTATGAGCGATAACTTAAATTGACAAGAGGCACGAGTACTTTATTGTCACAAAATTTCAAGGTTTTATGACGCTCCAGTAAAAAGTTGCAAGCATTTGAATGTTGCAAACTTTGATAGGTATAGGACACACCGTTTAGAAGTTAGGGCCATTTGAAGTTTTATCAGTGTTTGATTTGGGACTCAAGGGTAGCATAGCTATGGCACGATTACTTCATTGTCAGAAAATTTCAAGGTTTTATGACGCTCCTGTAAAAAGTTACAAGCATTTGATTGTTGCAAACTTTGATAGGTATAGGACGCACCATATAGAAGTTAGGGCCATTTGAAGTTTTATCAGTGTTTGATTTGGGACTCAAGGGTAGCATAGCTATGAGCGATAGCTTAATTTAACAAGAGGCTCTAGTACTATATTGTCACAAAATTTCAAGATTTTATTACACTCTAGTAAAAAGTTACAAGCATTTGAATGTTGCAAACTTTGATAAGTACAGGATGCACCATATATAAGTTAGGGCTATTTGAAGTTTTATCAGTGTTTGTTTTGGGACTCAAGGGTAGCATAGCTATGAGCGATAACTTTAATTGACAAGAGGCACGAGTACTTTATTGTCACAAAACTTCAAGGTTTTATTACGCTCCAGTAAAAAGTTACAAGCATTTGAATGTTGCAAACTTTGACAGGTATAGGACGCACCGTATAGTAGTTAGCGCCATTTGCAGTTTTATCAGTGATTTATTTTGGAGTCAAGGGTAGCATAGCTATGAGCGACAACTTAAATTGACAAGAGGCACGAGTACTTCATTGTCACAAAATTTCAAGGTTTTATGACGCTCCTGTAAAAAGTTACAAGCATTTGAATGTTGCAAACTCTGATAGGTATAGGACACACCTTATAGAAGTTAGGGCCATTTGAAGTTTTATTAGTGATTGATCTGTGAGTCAAGGGTAGCATAGCTATGACTGATAACTTTAATTGACAAGAGGCACGAGTAGTTCATTGCCACAAAATTTCAAGGTTTTATGACGCTCCAGTGAAGTTACAAGCATTTGATTGTTGCAAACTTTAAATAAGTATAGGACGCAAGGTATGAAAGTTAGGGCCATTTGAAGTTTTATCAGTGTTTGATTTGGGACTCAAGGGTAGCATAGCTATGGCACGATTACTTGATTGTCACAAAATTTCAAGGTTTTATGACGCTCCTGTAAAAAGTTACAAGCATTTGATTGTTGCAATCTTTGATAGGTATAGGACGCACCGTATAGAAGTTAGGGCCAATTGAAGCGTTATCAGTGTTTGATTTGGGACTCAAGGGTAGCATAGCTATGAGCGATACCTTTAATTGACAAGAGGCATCAGTACTTTATTGTCACAAAATTTCAAGGTTTTATGACGCTCCAGAAAAAAGTTACAAGCATTTGATTGTTGTAAACTTTGATAGGTATAGGACGCACCGTATAGAAGTTAGGGCCATTTGAAATTTTATTAGTGTTTGATTTGGGAATCAAGGGTAGCATAGCTATGACCGATAGTTTAAATTGACAAGAGGCACGAGTACTTTATTGTCACAAAATTTCAAGATTTAATGACGCTCCAGTAAAAAGTTACAAGCATTTGAATGTTGCAAACTCTGATAGGTATAGGACACACCTTATAGAAGTTAGGGCCATTTAAAGTTTTATTAGTGATTGATCTGTGAGTCAAGGGTAGCATAGCTATGACCGATAAATTTAATTGACAAGAGGCACGAGTACTTCATTCCCACAAAATTTCAAGGTTTTATGACGTTCCAGTGAAAAGCTACAAGCATTTGATTGTTGCAAACTTTGATAAGTATAGGACGCACCGTATAGAAGTTAGGGCCATTTGAAGTTTTATTAGTGTTTGATTTGGGACTCAAGGGTAGCATAGCTATGAGCTATAGCTTAATTTAACAAGAGACTCTAGTACTCTATTGTCACAAAATTTCAAGATTTTATTACACTCAAGTAAAAAGTTACAAGCATTTGAATGTTGCAAACTTTGATAAGTACAGGATGCACCGTATATAAGTTAGGGCTATTTGAAGTTTTATCAGTGTTTGTTTTGGGACTCAAGGGTAGCATAGCTATGAGCGATAACTTAAATTGACAAGAGGCACAAGTACTCCATTGTCACAAAATTTCAAGGTTTTATGACGCTCCAGTAAAAAGTTACAGGCATTTGAATGTTGCAAACTTTGATAGGTATAGGACACACCGTTTAGAAGTTAGGGTCATTTGAAGTTTTATCAGTGTTTGATTTGGGACTCAAGGGTAGCATAGCTATGGCACGATTACTTCATTGTCAGAAAATTTCAAGGTTTTATGACGCTCCTGTAAAAAGTTACAAGCATTTGATTGTTGCAAACTTTGAAAGGTATAGGACGCACCGTATAGAAGTTAGGGCCAATTGAAGTTTTATCAGTGTTTGATTTGGGACTCAAGGGGAGCATAGCTATGAGCGATACCTTTAATTGACAAGAGGCATGAGTACTTTATTGTCACAAAATTTCAAGGTTTTATGACGCTCCAGAAAAAAGTTACAAGCATTTGATTGTTGTAAACTTTGATAGGTATAGGACGCACCGTATAGAAGTTAGGGCCATTTGAAATTTTATTAGTGTTTGATTTGGGAATTATCGGTAGCATAGCTATGACCGATAGTTTAAATTGACAAGAGGCACGAGTACTTTATTGTCACAAAATTTCAAGATTTAATGACGCTCCAGTAAAAAGTTACAAGCATTTGAATGTTGCAAACTCTGATAGGTATAGGACACACCTTATAGAAGTTAGGGCCATTTGAAGTTTTATTAGTGATTGATCTGTGAGTCAAGGATAGCATAGCTATGACCGATAAGATTAATTGACAAGAGGCAGTACTTCATTGCCACAAAATTTCAAGGTTTTATGACGCTCCAGTGAAAAGTTACAAGCATTTGATTGTTGCAAACTTTGATAAGTATAGGACGCACCGTATAAAAGTTAGGGCCATTTAAAGTTTTATCAGTGTTTGATTTGAGACTCAAGGGTAGCATAGCTATGAGCGATACCATTAATTGACAAGAGGCACGAGAACTTTATTGTCACAAAATTTCAATATTTTATTACGCTCCAGTAAAAAGTTACAAGTGTTTGAATGTTGCAAACTTTGATAGGTGTAGGACGCACCATATAGAAGTTAGGGCCATTTGAAGATTTATCAGTGTTTGATTTTGGAGTCAAGGGTAGCATAGCTATGAGCGATAGCTTAAGTTGACAAGAGGCTCTAGTACTCTATTGTCAAAAAATTTCAAGATTTTATTACACTCAAGTAAAAAGTTACAAGCATTTGAATGTTGCAAACTTTGATAAGAATAGGATGCACCGTATATAAGTTAGGGCCATTTGAAGTTTTATCAGTGGTTGTTTTGGGAATCAAGGGTAGCATAGCTATGACCGATAGTTTAAATTGACAAGTGGCACGAGTACTTTATTGTCACAAAATTTCAAGATTTAATGACGCTCCAGTAAAAAGTTACAAGCATTTGAATGTTGCAAACTCTGATAGGTATAGGACACACCTTATAGAAGTTAGGGCCATTTGAAGTTTTATTAGTGATTGATCTGTGAGTCAACGGTAGCATAGCTATGACCGATAACTTTAATTGACAAGAGGCACGAGTACTTTATTGTCACAAAATTTCAAGGTTTTATGACGCTCCAGTAAAACGTTACAAGCATTTTAATGTTGCAAAGTTTGATAGGTATAGGACACACCGTATAGAAGTTAGGGCCATTTGTAGTTTTATCAGTGACTTATTTTGGAGTCAAGGGTAGCATAGCTATGAGCGATGACTTTAATTGACAAGCGGCACGAGTACTTCATTGTCCCAAATTTCAAATTTTTATGACGCTCCAGCAAAAAGTTACAAGCATTTGATTGTTGCAAATTTTGATAGTTATAGGACGCACCGTATAGAAGTTAGGGCCATTTGAAGTTTTATCAGTGTTTGATTTGGGACTCAAGGGTAGCATAGCTGTGAGCGATACCTTTAATTGACAAGAGGCATGAGTTGTCACAAAAGTTCAAGGTTTTATGACGCTCCAGTAAAGAGTTACAAGCATTTGAATGTTGCAAACTTTGATAGGTATAGGACGCACCGAATAAAGAATATAAGTTAGGGCCATTTGAAGTTTTATCAGTGTATGTTTTGGAAGTTAAGGGAAGCATAGCTATGAGCGATAGCTTAGATTAATAAGAGGCACGAGTACTTTATAGTCACAAAATTTTAAGGTTTTATGACGCTCCAGTAAAAAGTTACAAGCATTTCATTGTTACAAACTTTGATAGGTATAGGATGCACCGTATAAAAGTTAGGACCATTTGAAGTTTTATCAGTGTTTGTTTTGGGAATCAAGGGTAGCATAGCTATGAGCTATAGCTTAATTTAACAAGAGGCTCTAGTACTCTATTGTCACAAAATTTCAAGATTTTATTACACTCAAGTAAAAAGTTAAAAGCATTTGAATGTTGCAAACTTTGATAAGTACAGGATGCACCGTATATCAGTTAGGGCTATTTGAAGTTTTATCAGTGTTTGTTTTGGGACTCAAGGGTAGCATAGCTATGAGCGATAACTTAAATTGACAAGAGGCACGAGTACTTTATTGTCACAAAATTTCAAGGTTTTATGACGCTCCAGTAAAAAGTTGCAAGCATTTGAATGTTGCAAACTTTGATAGGTATAGGACACACCGTTTAGAAGTTAGGGCCATTTGAAGTTTTATCAGTGTTTGATTTGGGACTCAAGGGTAGCATAGCTATGGCACGATTACTTCATTGTCAGAAAATTTCAAGGTTTTATGACGCTCCTGTAAAAAGTTACAAGCATTTGATTGTTGCAAACTTTGATAGGTATAGGACGCACCATATAGAAGTTAGGGCCATTTGAAGTTTTATCAGTGTTTGATTTGGGACTCAAGGGTAGCATAGCTATGAGCGATAGCTTAATTTAACAAGAGGCTCTAGTACTATATTGTCACAAAATTTCAAGATTTTATTACACTCTAGTAAAAAGTTACAAGCATTTGAATGTTGCAAACTTTGATAAGTACAGGATGCACCGTATATAAGTTAGGGCTATTTGAAGTTTTATCAGTGTTTGTTTTGGGACTCAAGGGTAGCATAGCTATGAGCGATAACTTTAATTGACAAGAGGCACGAGTACTTTATTGTCACAAAACTTCAAGGTTTTATTACGCTCCAGTAAAAAGTTACAAGCATTTGAATGTTGCAAACTTTGATAGGTATAGGACGCACCGTATAGTAGTTAGCGCCATTTGCAGTTTTATCAGTGATTTATTTTGGAGTCAAGGGTAGCATAGCTATGAGCGACAACTTAAATTGACAAGAGGCACGAGTACTTCATTGTCACAAAATTTCAAGGTTTTATGACGCTCCTGTAAAAAGTTACAAGCATTTGAATGTTGCAAACTCTGATAGGTATAGGACACACCTTATAGAAGTTAGGGCCATTTGAAGTTTTATTAGTGATTGATCTGTGAGTCAAGGGTAGCATAGCTATGACTGATAACTTTAATTGACAAGAGGCACGAGTAGTTCATTGCCACAAAATTTCAAGGTTTTATGACGCTCCAGTGAAAAGTTACAAGCATTTGATTGTTGCAAACTTTAAATAAGTATAGGACGCAAGGTATGAAAGTTAGGGCCATTTGAAGTTTTATCAGTGTTTGATTTGGGACTCAAGGGTAGCATAGCTATGGCACGATTACTTGATTGTCACAAAATTTCAAGGTTTTATGACGCTCCTGTAAAAAGTTACAAGCATTTGATTGTTGCAATCTTTGATAGGTATAGGACGCACCGTATAGAAGTTAGGGCCATTTGAAATTTTATTAGTGTTTGATTTGGGAATCAAGGGTAGCATAGCTATGACCGATAGTTTAAATTGACAAGAGGCACGAGTACTTTATTGTCACAAAATTTCAAGATTTAATGACGCTCCAGTAAAAAGTTACAAGCATTTGAATGTTGCAAACTCTGATAGGTATAGGACACACCTTATAGAAGTTAGGGCCATTTAAAGTTTTATTAGTGATTGATCTGTGAGTCAAGGGTAGCATAGCTATGACCGATAAATTTAATTGACAAGAGGCACGAGTACTTCATTCCCACAAAATTTCAAGGTTTTATGACGCTCCAGTGAAAAGCTACAAGCATTTGATTGTTGCAAACTTTGATAAGTATAGGACGCACCGTATAGAAGTTAGGGCCATTTGAAGTTTTATTTGTGTTTGATTTGGGACTCAAGGGTAGCATAGCTATGAGCTATAGCTTAATTTAACAAGAGACTCTAGTACTCTATTGTCACAAAATTTCAAGATTTTATTACACTCAAGTAAAAAGTTACAAGCATTTGAATGTTGCAAACTTTGATAAGTACAGGATGCACCGTATATAAGTTAGGGCTATTTGAAGTTTTATCAGTGTTTGTTTTGGGACTCAAGGGTAGCATAGCTATGAGCGATAACTTAAATTGACAAGAGGCACGAGTACTCCATTGTCACAAAATTTCAAGGTTTTATGACGCTCCAGTAAAAAGTTACAAGCATTTGAATGTTGCAAACTTTGATAGGTATAGGACACACCGTTTAGAAGTTAGGGTCATTTGAAGTTTTATCAGTGTTTGATTTGGGACTCAAGGGTAGCATAGCTATGGCACGATTACTTCATTGTCAGAAAATTTCAAGGTTTTATGACGCTCCTGTAAAAAGTTACAAGCATTTGATTGTTGCAAACTTTGAAAGGTATAGGACGCACCGTATAGAAGTTAGGGCCAATTGAAGTTTTATCAGTGTTTGATTTGGGACTCAAGGGGAGCATAGCTATGAGCGATACCTTTAATTGACAAGAGGCATGAGTACTTTATTGTCACAAAATTTCAAGGTTTTATGACGCTCCAGAAAAAAGTTACAAGCATTTGATTGTTGTAAACTTTGATAGGTATAGGACGCACCGTATAGAAGTTAGGGCCATTTGAAATTTTATTAGTGATTGATTTGGGAATTATCGGTAGCATAGCTATGACCGATAGTTTAAATTGACAAGAGGCACGAGTACTTTATTGTCACAAAATTTCAAGATTTAATGACGCTCCAGTAAAAAGTTACAAGCATTTGAATGTTGCAAACTCTGATAGGTATAGGACACACCTTATAGAAGTTAGGGCCATTTGAAGTTTTATTAGTGATTGATCTGTGAGTCAAGGATAGCATAGCTATGACCGATAAGATTAATTGACAAGAGGCAATACTTCATTGCCACAAAATTTCAAGGTTTTATGACGCTCCAGTGAAAAGTTACAAGCATTTGATTGTTGCAAACTTTGATAAGTATAGGACGCACCGTATAAAAGTTAGGGCCATTTAAAGTTTTATCAGTGTTTGATTTGAGACTCAAGGGTAGCATAGCTATGAGCGATACCATTAATTGACAAGAGGCACGAGAACTTTATTGTCACAAAATTTCAATATTTTATTACGCTCCAGTAAAAAGTACCAGTGTTTGAATGTTGCAAACTTTGATAGGTGTAGGACGCACCATATAGAAGTTAGGGCCATTTGAAGATTTATCAGTGTTTGATTTTGGAGTCAAGGGTAGCATAGCTATGAGCGATAGCTTAAGTTGACAAGAGGCTCTAGTACTCTATTGTCAAAAAATTTCAAGATTTTATTACACTCAAGTAAAAAGTTACAAGCATTTGAATGTTGCAAACTTTGATAAGAATAGGATGCACCGTATATAAGTTAGGGCCATTTGAAGTTTTATCAGTGGTTGTTTTGGGAATCAAGGGTAGCATAGCTATGACCGATAGTTTAAATTGACAAGTGGCACGAGTACTTTATTGTCACAAAATTTCAAGATTTAATGACGCTCCAGTAAAAAGTTACAAGCATTTGAATGTTGCAAACTCTGATAGGTATAGGACACACCTTATAGAAGTTAGGGCCATTTGAAGTTTTATTAGTGATTGATCTGTGAGTCAACGGTAGCATAGCTATGACCGATAACTTTAATTGACAAGAGGCACGAGTACTTTATTGTCACAAAATTTCAAGGTTTTATGACGCTCCAGTAAAACGTTACAAGCATTTTAATGTTGCAAAGTTTGATAGGTATAGGACACACCGTATAGAAGTTAGGGCCATTTGTAGTTTTATCAGTGACTTATTCTGGAGTCAAGGGTAGCATAGCTATGAGCGATGACTTTAATTGACAAGCGGCACGAGTACTTCATTGTCCCAAATTTCAAATTTTTATGACGCTCCAGCAAAAAGTTACAAGCATTTGATTGTTGCAAACTTTGATAGTTATAGGACGCACCGTATAGAAGTTAGGGCCATTTGAAGTTTTATCAGTGTTTGATTTGGGACTCAAGGGTAGCATAGCTGTGAGCGATACCTTTAATTGACAAGAGGCATGAGTTGTCACAAAAGTTCAAGGTTTTATGACGCTCCAGTAAAGAGTTACAAGCATTTGAATGTTGCAAACTTTGATAGGTATAGGACGCACCGAATAAAGAATATAAGTTAGGGCCATTTGAAGTTTTATCAGTGTATGTTTTGGAAGTTAAGGGAAGCATAGCTATGAGCGATAGCTTAGATTAATAAGAGGCACGAGTACTTTATAGTCACAAAATTTTAAGGTTTTATGACGCTCCAGTAAAAAGTTACAAGCATTTCATTGTTACAAACTTTGATAGGTATAGGATGCACCGTATAAAAGTTAGGACCATTTGAAGTTTTATCAGTGTTTGTTTTGGGAATCAAGGGTAGCATAGCTATGAGCTATAGCTTAATTTAACAAGAGGCTCTAGTACTCTATTGTCACAAAATATCAAGATTTTATTACACTCAAGTAAAAAGTTACAAGCATTTGAATGTTGCAAACTTTGATAAGTACAGGATGCACCGTATATAAGTTAGGGCTATTTGAAGTTTTATCAGTGTTTGTTTTGGGACTCAAGGGTAGCATAGCTATGAGCAATAACTTAAATTGACAAGAGGCACGAGTACTTTATTGTCACAAAATTTCAAGGTTTTATGACGCTCCAGTAAAAAGTTACAAGCATTTGAATGTTGCAAACTTTGATAGGTATAAGACACACCGTTTAGAAGTTAGGGCCATTTGAAGTTCTATCAGTGTTTGATTTGGGACTCAAGGGTAGCATAGCTATGGCACGATTACTTCATTGTCAGAAAATTTCAAGGTTTTATGACGCTCTTGTAAAAAGTTACAAGCATTTGATTGTTGCAAACTTTGATAGGTATAGGACGCACCGTATAGAAGTTAGGGCCAATTGAAGTTTTATCAGTGTTTGATTTGGGACTCAAGGGTAGCATAGCTATGAGCGATACCTTTAATTGACAAGAGGCATGAGTACTTTATTGTCACAAAATTTCAAGGTTTTATGACGCTTCAGAAAAAAGTTACAAGCATTTGATTGTTGTAAACTTTGATAGGTATAGGACGCACCGTATAGAAGTTAGGGCCATTTGAAATTTTATTAGTGTTTGATTTGGGAATTATCGGTAGCATAGCTAAAACCGATAGTTTAAATTGACAAGAGGCACGAGTACTTTATTGTCACAAAATTTCAAGATTTAATGACGCTCCAGTAAAAAGTTACAAGCATTTGAATGTTGCAAACTCTGATAGGTATAGGACACACCTTATAGAAGTTAGGGCCATTTGAAGTTTTATTAGTGATTGATCTGTGAGTCAAGGATAGCATAGCTATGACCGATAAGTTTAATTGACAAGAGGCACGAGTACTTCATTGCCACAAAATTTCAAGGTTTTATGACGCTCTGGTAAAAAGTTACAAGCATTTGATTGTTGCAAACTTTGATAGGTATAGGACGCACCGTATAAAAGTTAGGGCCAATTGAAGTTTTATCAGTGTTTGATTTGGGACTCAAGGGTAGCATAGCTATGAGCGATACCTTTAATTGACAAGAGGCACGAGAACTTTATTGTCACAAAATTTCAATATTTTATTACGCTCCAGTAAAAAGTTACAAGTATTTGAATGTTGCAAACTTTGATAGGTGTAGGATGCACTATATAGAAGTTAGGGCCATTTGAAGTTTTATCAGTGTTTGATTTTGGAGTCAAGGGTAGCATAGCTATGAGCGATAGCTTAAGTTGACAAGAGGCTCTAGTACTCTATTGTCAAAAAATTTCAAGATTTTATTACACTCAAGTAAAAAGTTACAAGCATTTGAATGTTGCAAACTTTGATAAGTATAGGATGCACCGTATATAAGTTAGGGCCATTTGAAGTTTTATCAGTGTTTGTTTTGGGACTCAAGGGTAGCATAGCTATGAGCAATAACTTAAATTGACAAGAGGCACGAGTACTTTATTGTCACAAAATTTCAAGGTTTTATGACGCTCCAGTAAAAAGTTACAAGCATTTGAATGTTGCAAACTTTGATAGGTATAAGACACACCGTTTAGAAGTTAGGGCCATTTGAAGTTCTATCAGTGTTTGATTTGGGACTCAAGGGTAGCATAGCTATGGCACGATTACTTCATTGTCAGAAAATTTCAAGGTTTTATGACGCTCTTGTAAAAAGTTACAAGCATTTGATTGTTGCAAACTTTGATAGGTATAGGACGCACCGTATAGAAGTTAGGGCCAATTGAAGTTTTATCAGTGTTTGATTTGGGACTCAAGGGTAGCATAGCTATGAGCGATACCTTTAATTGACAAGAGGCATGAGTACTTTATTGTCACAAAATTTCAAGGTTTTATGACGCTTCAGAAAAAAGTTACAAGCATTTGATTGTTGTAAACTTTGATAGGTATAGGACGCACCGTATAGAAGTTAGGGCCATTTGAAATTTTATTAGTGTTTGATTTGGGAATTATCGGTAGCATAGCTATAACCGATAGTTTAAATTGACAAGAGGCACGAGTACTTTATTGTCACAAAATTTCAAGATTTAATGACGCTCCAGTAAAAAGTTACAAGCATTTGAATGTTGCAAACTCTGATAGGTATAGGACACACCTTATAGAAGTTAGGGCCATTTGAAGTTTTATTAGTGATTGATCTGTGAGTCAAGGATAGCATAGCTATGACCGATAAGTTTAATTGACAAGAGGCACGAGTACTTCATTGCCACAAAATTTCAAGGTTTTATGACGCTCTGGTAAAAAGTTACAAGCATTTGATTGTTGCAAACTTTGATAGGTATAGGACGCACCGTATAGAAGTTAGGGCCAATTGAAGTTTTATCAGTGTTTGATTTGGGAATCAAGGGTAGCATAGCTATGACCGATAGTTTAAATTGACAAGAGGCACGAGTACTTTATTGTCACAAAATTTCAAGATTTAATGACGCTCCAGTAAAAAGTTACAAGCATTTGAATGTTGCGAACTCTGATAGGTATAGGACACACCTTATAGAAGTTAGGGCCATTTGAAGTTTTATTAGTGATTGATTTGTGAGTCAACGGTAGCATAGCTATGACCGATAACTTTAATTGACAAGAGGCACGAGTACTTTATTGTCACAAAATTTCAAGGTTTTATGACGCTCCAGTAAAAAGTTACAAGCATTTTAATGTTGCAAAGTTTGATAGGTATAGGACACACCGTATAGAAGTTAGGCCCATTTGTAGTTTTATCATTGACTTATTTTGGAGTCAAGGGTAGCATAGCTATGAGCGATGACTTTAATTGACAAGCGGCACGAGTACTTCATTGTCCCAAATTTCAAATTTTTATGACGCTCAAGCAAAAAGTTACAAGCATTTGATTGTTGCAAACTTTGATAGGTATAGTACGCACCGTATAGAAGTTAGGGCCATTTGAAGTTTTATCAGTGTTTGATTTGGGACTCAAGGGTAGCATAGCTGTGAGCGATACCTTTAATTGACAAGAGGCATGAGTTGTCACAAAATTTCAAGGTTTTATGACGCTCCAGTAAAAAGTTACAAGCATTTGAATGGTGCAAACTTTGATAGGTATAGGACGCAACGAATAAAGAATATAAGTTAGGGCCCTTTGAAGTTTTATCAGTGTATGTTTTGGAAGTTAAGGGAAGCATAGCTATGAGCGATAGCTTAGATTAATAAGAGGCACGAGTTCTTTATAGTCACAAAATTTAAGGTTTTATGACGCTCCAGTAAAAAGTTACAAGCATTTCATTGTTGCAAACTTTGATAAGTATAGGACGCACCGTATATAAGTTAGGGCCATTTGAAGTTTTATTAGTGTTTGATTTGGGACTCAAGGGTAGCATAGCTATGAGCTATAGCTTAATTTAACAAGAGGCTCTAGTACTCTATTGTCACAAAATTTCAAGATTTTATTACACTCAAGTAAAAAGTTACAAGCATTTGAATGTTGCAAACTTTGATAAGTACAGGATGCACCGTATATAAGTTAGGGCTATTTGAAGTTTTATCAGTGTTTGTTTTGGGACTCAAGGGTAGCATAGCTATGAGCAATAACTTAAATTGACAAGAGGCACGAGTACTTTATTGTCACAAAATTTCAAGGTTTTATGACGCTCCAGTAAAAAGTTACAAGCATTTGAATGTTGCAAACTTTGATAGGTATAAGACACACCGTTTAGAAGTTAGGGCCATTTGAAGTTCTATCAGTGTTTGATTTGGGACTCAAGGGTAGCATAGCTATGGCACGATTACTTCATTGTCAGAAAATTTCAAGGTTTTATGACGCTCTTTTAAAAAGTTACAAGCATTTGATTGTTGCAAACTTTGATAGGTATAGGACGCACCGTATAGAAGTTAGGGCCAATTGAAGTTTTATCAGTGTTTGATTTGGGACTCAAGGGTAGCATAGCTATGAGCGATACCTTTAATTGACAAGAGGCATGAGTACTTTATTGTCACAAAATTTCAATATTTTATTACGCTCCAGTAAAAAGTTACAAGTATTTGAATGTTGCAAACTTTGATAGGTGTAGGACGCACTATATAGAAGTTAGAGCCATTTGAAGTTTTATCAGTGTTTGATTTTGGAGTCAAAGGTAGCATAGCTATGAGCGATAGCTTAAGTTGACAAGAGGCTCTAGTACTCTATTGTCAAAAAATTTCAAGATTTTATTACACTCAAGTAAAAAGTTACAAGCATTTGATTGTTGTAAACTTTGATAGGTATAGGACGCACCGTATAGAAGTTAGGGCCATTTGAAGTTTTATCAGTGTTTGATTTGGGAATTATCGGTAGCATAGCTATGACCGATAGTTTAAATTGACAAGAGGCACGAGTACTTTATTGTCACAAAATTTCAAGATTTAATGACGCTCCAGTAAAAAGTTACAAGCATTTGAATGTTGCAAACTCTGATAGGTATAGGACACACCTTATAGAAATTAGGGCCATTTGAAGTTTTATTAGTGATTGATCTGTGAGTCAAGGATAGCATAGCTATGACCGATAAGTTAAATTGACAAGAGGCACGAGTACTTCATTGCCACAAAATTTCAAGGTTTTATGACGCTCCAGTGAAAAGTTACAAGCATTTGATTGTTGCAAACTTTGATAAGTATAGGACGCACCGTATAAAAGTTAGGGCCATTTAAAGTTTTATCAGTGTTTGATTTGGGACTCAAGGGTAGCATAGCTATGAGCGATACCATTAATTGACAAGAGGCACGAGAACTTTATTGTCACAAAATTTCAATATTTTATTACGCTCCAGTAAAAAGTTACAAGTATTTGAATGTTGCAAACTTTGATAGGTGTAGGACGCACTATATAGAAGTTAGGGCCATTTGAGTTTTATCAGTGTTTGATTTTGGAGTCAAAGGTAGCATAGCTATGAGCGATAGCTTAAGTTGACAAGAGGCTCTAGTACTCTATTGTCAAAAAATTTCAAGATTTTATTACACTCAAGTAAAAAGTTACAAGCATTTGAATGTTGCAAACTTTGATAAGTATAGGATGCACCGTATATAAGTTAGGGCCATTTGAAGTTTTATCAGTGTTTGTTTTGGGAATCAAGGGTAGCATAGCTATGACCGATAGTTTAAATTGACAAGAGGCACGAGTACTTTATTGACACAAAATTTCAAGATTTAATGACGCTCCAGTAAAAAGTTACAAGCATTTGAATGTTGCAAACTCTGATAGGCATAGGACACACCTTATAGAAGTTAGGGCCATTTGAAGTTTTATTAGTGATTGATCTGTGAGTCAACGATAGCATAGCTATGACCGATAACTTTAATTGACAAGAGGCACGAGTACTTTATTGTCACAAAATTTCAAGGTTTTATGACGCTCCAGTAAAAAGTTACAAGCATTTTAATGTTGCAAAGTTTGATAGGTATAGGACACACCGTATAGAAGTTAGGGCCATTTGTAGTTTTATCAGTGACTTATTTTGGAGTCAAGGGTAGCATAGCTATGAGCGATGACTTTAATTGACAAGCGGCACGAGTACTTCATTGTCCCAAATTTCAAATTTTTATGACGCTCCAGCAAAAAGTTACAAGCATTTGATTGTTGCAAACTTTGATAGGTATAGGACGCACCGTATAGAAGTTAGGGCCATGTGAAGTTTTATCAGTGTTTTATTTGGGACTCAAGGGTAGCATAGCTGTGAGCGATACCTTTAATTGACAAGAGGCATGAGTTGTCACAAAATTTCAAGGTTTTATGACGCTCCAGTAAAAAGTTACAAGCATTTGAATGTTGCAAACTTTGATAGGTATAGGACGCAACGAATAAAGAGTATAAGTTAGGGCCATTTGAAGTTTTATCAGTGTATGTTTTGGAAGTTAAGGGAAGCATAGCTATGAGCGATAGCTTAGATTAATAAGAGGCACGAGTACTTTATAGTCACAAAATTTTAAGGTTCTATGACGCTCCAGTAAAAAGTTACAAGCATTTCATTGTTGCAAACTTTGATAGGTATAGGATGCACCGTATAAAAGTTAGGACCATTTGAAGTTTTATCAGTGTTTGTTTTGGGAATCAAGGGTAGCATAGCTATGACCGATAGTTTAAATTGACAAGAGGCACGAGTACTTTATTGTCACAAAAGGCAAAAGGTTTTTTACGCTCCCGTAAAAAGTTACAAGCATTTGCATGTTGCACACTTTGATAGGTGTAGGACGCACAGTATAGAAGTTAGGGCCTTTTGAAGTTTTATCAGTGTTTGATTTTTTAGTCAAGGTTAGCATAGCTATGAGCAATAACTTTAATTGACAAGAGGCACGAGTACTTTATTGTCACAAAATTTCAAGGTTTCATGACGCTCCAGTAAAAAGTTACAAGCATTTGAATGTTGCAAACTTTGATAGGTATAGGACACACCGTATAGAAGTTAGGGCCATTTGAAGTTTTACCAGTGATTTATTTTGGAGTCAACGGTACTATAGCTAGGAGCGATAACTTTAATTGACAAGAGGCACGAGTACTTCATTTTCACAAAATTTCAAGGTTTTATGACGCTCCAGTAAAAAGTAACAAGAATTTGATTGTTGCAAACTTTGATAGGCTATAGCTATGCACCGAATAAAGAATATAAGTTAGGGCCATTTGAAGTTTTATCAGTGTTTGTTTTGGAAGTTAAGGGAAGCATAGCTATGAGCTATAGCTTAGATTAATAAGAGGCACGAGTACTTTATTGTCACAAGAATTCAAGGTTTTATGACGCTCCAGTAAAAAGTTACAAGCACCGTATAGAAGTTAGGGCCATTTGAAGTTTTATCAGTGATTGATTTGCTACTCAAGCTATGAGGGATATCTTAAATTGATAAGAGGCTCGAGTACTTCATTGTCACCAAATTTCAAGGTTGAATGACGCTCCAGTAAAAAGTTACAAGCATTTCATTGTTGCAAACTTTGATAGGTTAGAGGATGCACCGTATAAAATTTAGGGCCATTTGAAGTTTTATTAGTGTTTGATTTGGGACTCAAGGGTAGCATAGCTATGACCGATAGCTTAAATTGACAAGAGGCAGGAGTACTTTATTGTCACAAATTTTCATGGTTTTAAGACGCTCCAGTAAAAAGTTACAAGCTTTGAATGTTCCAAACTTTCATAGGTATAGGACGCACCGTATAGAAGTTAGGGCCATTTGAAGTTTTATTAGTGTGTGTTTTGGGACTCAAGGGTAGCATAGCTATGACCGATAGTTTAAATTGACAAGAGGCACGAGTACATTATTTGGCGAAAATTTCATGGTTCTAAGACGCTCCAGTAAAAACTTACAAGCATTTGATTTTTGCAAACTTTGATAGGTATAGGATGCACCGAATAAAGAATATAAGTTAGGGCCATTTGAAGTTTTATCAGTGTTTGTTTTGGAATTTAAGGGAAGCTTAGCTATGAGCGATAGTTTAAATTGACAAGAGGGACGAGAACTTTACTGTGGCAAAATTTCAAGATTTTATTAAACTCCAGTAAAAAGTAACAAGCATTTGATTGTTGCAAACTTTGATAGGTATCGGATACACTGTATATAAGTTAGGGCCATTTGAAGTTTTATCAGTGTTTGATTTGGGGCTCAAGGGTAGCATAGCTATGAGCCATAACTTTAATTGACAAGAGGCACGAGTACTTTCTTGTCACAAAATGTCAAGGTTTTATGACGCTCCAGTAAAAAGTTACAAGCATTTGAATGTTGCAAACTCTGATAGGTACACCGTATATAAGTTAGGGCCATTTGAAGTTTTATCAGTGTTTGATTTGGGGCTCAAGGGTAGCATAGCTATGAGCCATAACTTTAATTGACAAGAGGCACGAGTACTTTCTTGTCACAAAATTTCATGGTTTTAAGACGCTCCAGTAAAAAGTTACAAGCATTTGAATGTTGCAAACTCTGATAGGTATAGGACGCACCGTATAGAAGCTAGGGCCATTTGAACTTTTATCAGTGATTGGTTTGGGGCTCAAGGGTAGCAAAGCTATGAGCGATAGCTTAAATTGACAAGAGGGACGAGAACTTTACTGTGGCAAAATTTCAAGATTTTAATAAGCTCCAGTAAAAAGTAACAAGCATTTGATTGTTGCAAACTTTGATTGGTATCGGATACACCGTATATAAGTTAGGGCCATTTGAAGTTTTATCAGTGTTTGTTTTGGGACTCAAGGGATGCATAGCTATGAGCGATAGCTTAAATTGACAAGAGGCACGAGTCCTTTATTGTCACAAAATTTCAAGATTTTTAGACGCTCCAATAAAAAGTTACAAGCATTTGAATGTTGCAAACTCTTATAGGTAAAGGAAGCACCGTATAGAAGTTAGGGCCATGTGAAGTTTTATCAGTGATTGATTTGGGGCTCAAGGGTAGCATAGCTATGAGCGATATCTTTAATTGACAAGAGGCACGAGTACTTCATTGTCACAAAATTTCAAGGTTTTATGACGCTCCAGTAAAAAGTTGCAAGCATTTGATTGTTGCAAACTTTGATAGGTATAGGACGCACCGTATAGAAGTTAGGGCCATTTGAAGTTTTATCAGTGATTGATTTGGGACTCAAGCTATAAGGGATATCTTAAACTGATAAGAGGCTCGAGTATTTCATTGTCACCAAATTTCAAGGTTTTATGACGCTCCAGTAAAAAGTTACAAGCACCGTATAGAAGTTAGGGCCATTTGAAGTTTTATCAGTGATTGATTTGCTACTCAAGCTATGAGGGATATCTTAAATTGATAAGAGGCTCGAGTACTTCATTGTCACCAAATTTCAAGGTTGAATGACGCTCCAGTAAAAAGTTACAAGCATTTCATTGTTGCAAACTTTGATAGGTAGAGGATGCACCGTATAAAATTTATTGCCATTTGAAGTTTTATTAGTGTTTGATTTGGGACTCAAGCGTAGCATAGCTATGACCGATAGCTTAAATTGACAAGAGGCAGGAGTACTTTATTGTCACAAAATTTCTTGGTTTTAAGACGCTCCAGTAAAAAGTTACAAGCTTTGAACGTTGCAAACTTTGATAGGTATAGGACGCACCGTATAGAAGTTAGGGCCATTTGAAGTTTTATTAGTGTGTGTTTTGGGACTCAAGGGTAGCATAGCTATGACCGATAGTTTAAATTGACAAGAGGCACGAGTACATTATTTGGCGAAAATTTCAAGGTTCTATGACGCTCCAGTAAAAAGTTACAAGCATTTGATTGTTGCAAACTTTGATAGGTATAGGATGCACCGAATAAAGAATATAAGTTAGGGCCATTTGAAGTTTTATCAGTGTTTGTTTTGGAATTTAAGGGAAGCTTAGCTATGAGCGATAGTTTAAATTGACAAGAGGGACGAGAACTTTACTGTGGCAAAATTTCAAGATTTTATTAAGCTCCAGTAAAAAGTAACAAGCATTTGATTGTTGCAAACTTTGATAGGTATCGGATACACCGTATATAAGTTAGGGCCATTTGAAGTTTTATCAGTGTTTGATTTGGGGCTCAAGGGTAGCATAGCTATGAGCCATAACGTGAATTGACAAGAGGCACGAGTACTTTCTTGTCACAAAATTTCAAGGTTTTATGACGCTCCAGTAAAAAGTTACAAGCATTTGAATGTTGCAAACTCTGATAGGTATAGGACGCACCGTATAGAAGCTAGGGCCATTTGAACTTTTATCAGTGATTGGTTTGGGGCTCAAGGGTAGCAAAGCTATGAGCGATAGCTTAAATTGACAAGAGGGACGAGAACTTTACTGTGGCAAAATTTCAAGATTTTATTAAGCTCCAGTAAAAAGTAACAAGCATTTGATTGTTGCAAACTTTGATAGGTATCGGATATACCGTATATAAGTTAGGGCCATTTGAAGTTTTATCAGTGTTTGTTTTGGGACTCAAGGGATGCATAGCTATGAGCGATAGCTTAAATTGACGAGAGGCACGAGTACTTCATTGTCACAAAATTTCAAGGTTTTATGACGCTCCAGTAAAAAGTTGCAAGCATTTGATTGTTGCAAACTTTGATAGGTATAGGACGCACCGTATAGAAGTTAGGGCCATTTGAAGTTTTATCAGTGATTGATTTGGGACTCAAGCTATGAGGGATATCTTAAATTGATAAGAGGCTCGAGTATTTCATTGTCACCAAATTTCAAGGTTTTATGACGCTCCAGTAAAAAGTTACAAACATTTCATTGTTGCAAACTTTTCTAGGTATAGGATGCACCGTATAAAAGTTAGGACCATTTGAAGTTTTATCAGGGTTTGTTTTGGGACTGAAGGGTAGCATAGCTATGAGCGATAGTTTAAATTGACAAGAGGCTGGAGTAGTTTATTGTCACAACATTTCATGGTTTTATGACGCTTCAGTAAAAAGTTACAAGCTTTGAATGTTGCAAAGTTTGATAGGTATAGGACGCACCGTATAGAAGTTAGGGCCATTTGAAGTTTTATTAGTGTTTGATTTGGTACTCAAGGGTAGCATAGCTATGACCGATAACTTTAATTGACAAGAGGCACGAGTACTTCATTGCCACAAAATTTCAAGATTTTATGACGCTCCAGTGAAAAGTTACAACCATTTGATTGTTGCAAACTTTGATAAGTATAGGACGCACCGTATAAAAGTAAGGGCCATTTGAAGTTTTATCAGTGTTTGATTTGGGACTCAAGGGTAGCATAGCTATGATCGATACCTTTAATTGACAAGAGGCACGAGTACTTTATTGTCACAAAATTTCAATATTTTATTACGCTCTAGTAAAAAGTTACAAGTATTTCAATGTTGCAAACTTTGATAGGTGTAGAACGCACCGAATATAAGAATATAAGCTAGGGCCATTTGGAGTTTTATCAGTGTTTGTTTTGGAAGTTAAGGGAAGCATAGCTATGAGCGATAGCTTAGATTAACAAGAGGCACGAGTACTTTATTGTCACACAATTTCAAGGTTTTATTACGCTCCACTAGAAAGTTACAAGCACCGTATAGAAGTTAGGGCTATTTGAAGTTTTATCAGTGATTGATTTGGGGCTCAAGGGTAGCATAGCTATGAGCCATAACTTTAATTGACAAGAGGCACGAGTACTTTATTGTCACAAAATTTCAAGGTTTTATGACGCTCCAGTAAAAAGTTACAAGCATTTGAATTTTGCAAACTTTGATAGGTATAGGACACACCGTATAGAAGTTAGGGCCATTTGAGTTTTTATCAGTGATTTATTTTGGAGTCAAGGGTACCATAGCTATGAGCGATAACTTTAATTGACAAGAGGCACGAGTACTTCATTGCCACAAAATTTCAAGGTTTTATGACGCTCCAGTGAAAAGTTACAAGCATTTGATTGATACAAACTTTGATAAGTATAGGACGCACCGTATAGAAGTTAGGTCCATTGGAAGTTTTATCAGTGATTTATTTTGGAGTCAAGGGTAGAATAGCTATGAGCGATAACTTTAATTGACAAGAGGCACGAGTAGTTTATTGTCACACAATTTCAAGGTTTTATGACGCTTCAGTAAAAAGTTACAAGCATTTGAATGTTGCAAACTCTGATAGGTATAGGACGCATCTTATAGAAGTAAGGGCCATTTGAAGTTTTATTAGTGGTTGATCTGTGAGTCAAGGGTAGCATAGCTATGACCAATAACTTTAATTGACAAGAGGCATGAGTACTTTATTGTCACAAAATTTCAAGCATTTCAAAACCATCGGTCATAGCTATGCTACCCTTGAGTCCCAAAACAAACTCTAATAAAACTTCAAATGGCCCTAACTTCTATACGGTGCCTCCTATACCTATCAAAGTTTGCAACAATCAAATGCTTGTAACTTTTTACAAGAGCGTCATAAAACCTTGAAATTTTCTGACAATGAAGTAATCGTGCCATAGCTATGCTACCCTTGAGTCCCAAATCAAACACTGATAAAACTTCAAATGGCCCTAACTTCTATACGGTGCGTCATATACTTATCAAAGTTTGCAACAATCAAATGCTTGTAACTTTTCACTGGAGCGTCATAAAACTTTGAAATTTTGTGGCAATGAAGTACTCGTGCCTCTTGTCAATTAAAGTTATCGCTCATAGCTATGCTACCCTTGAGTCCCAAATCTATCACTAATAAAACTTCAAATGGCCCTAACTTCTATAAGGTGCGTCCTATACCTATCAGAGTTTGCAACATTCAAATGCTTGTAACTTTTTACTGGAGCGTCATAAAATCTTGAAATTTTGTGACAATAAAGTACTCGTGCCTCTTGTCAATTTAAACTATCGGTGATAGCTATGCTACCCTTGAGTCCCAAATCAAACACTAATAAAACTTCAAATGGCCCTAACTTCTATAAGGTGCGTCCTATACCTATCAGAGTTTGCAACATTCAAATGCTTGTAACTTTTTACTGGAGCGTAATAAAACCTTGAAATTTTGTGACAATAAAGTACTCATGCCTCTTGTCAATTAAAGTTATTGGTCATAGCTATGCTACCCTTGACTCACAGATCAACCACTAATAAAACTTCAAATGGCCCTTACTTCTATAAGATGCGTCCTATACCTATCAGAGTTTGCAACATTCAAATGCTTGTAACTTTTTACTGAAGCGTCATAAAACCTTGAAATTGTGTGACAATAAACTACTCGTGCCTCTTGTCAATTAAAGTTATCGCTCATAGCTATTCTACCCTTGACTCCAAAATAAATCACTGATAAAACTTCCAATGGACCTAACTTCTATACGGTGCGTCCTATACTTATCAAAGTTTGTATCAATCAAATGCTTGTAACTTTTCACTGGAGCGTCATAAAACCTTGAAAATTTGTGGCAATGAAGTACTCGTGCCTCTTGTCAATTAAAGTTATCGCTCATAGCTATGGTACCCTTGACTCCAAAATAAATCACTGATAAAAACTCAAATGGCCCTAACTTCTATACGGTGTGTCCTATACCTATCAAAGTTTGCAAAATTCAAATGCTTGTAACTTTTTACTGGAGCGTCATAAAACCTTGAAATTTTGTGACAATAAAGTACTCGTGCCTCTTGTCAATTAAAGTTATGGCTCATAGCTATGCTACCCTTGAGCCCCAAATCAATCACTGATAAAACTTCAAATAGCCCTAACTTCTATACGGTGCTTGTAACTTTCTAGTGGAGCGTAATAAAACCTTGAAATTGTGTGACAATAAAGTACTCGTGCCTCTTGTTAATCTAAGCTATCGCTCATAGCTATGCTTCCCTTAACTTCCAAAACAAACACTGATAAAACTTCAAATGGCCCTAGCTTATATTCTTATATTCGGTGCGTTCTACACCTATCAAAGTTTGCAACATTCAAATACTTGTAACTTTTTACTAGAGCGTAATAAAATATTGAAATTTTGTGACAATAAAGTACTCGTGCCTCTTGTCAATTAAAGGTATCGATCATAGCTATGCTACCCTTGAGTCCCAAATCAAACACTGATAAAACTTCAAATGGCCCTAACTTTTATACGGTGCGTCCTATACTTATCAAAGTTTGCAACAATCAAATGGTTGTAACTTTTCACTGGAGCGTCATAAAATCTTGAAATTTTGTGGCAATGAAGTACTCGTGCCTCTTGTCAATTAAAGTTATCGGTCATAGCTATGCTACCCTTGAGTCCCAAATCAAACACTAATAAAACTTCAAATGGCCCTAACTTCTATACGGTGCGTCCTATACCTATCAAACTTTGCAACATTCAAAGCTTGTAACTTTTTACTGAAGCGTCATAAAACCATGAAATGTTGTGACAATAAACTACACCAGCCTCTTGTCAATTTAAACTATCGCTCATAGCTATGCTACCCTTCAGTCCCAAAACAAACCCTGATAAAACTTCAAATGGTCCTAACTTTTATACGGTGCATCCTATACCTAGAAAAGTTTGCAACAATGAAATGTTTGTAACTTTTTACTGGAGCGTCATAAAACCTTGAAATTTGGTGACAATGAAATACTCGAGCCTCTTATCAATTTAAGATATCCCTCATAGCTTGAGTCCCAAATCAATCACTGATAAAACTTCAAATGGCCCTAACTTCTATACGGTGCGTCCTATACCTATCAAAGTTTGCAACAATCAAATGCTTGCAACTTTTTACTGGAGCGTCATTAAACCTTGAAATTTTGTGACAATGAAGTACTCGTGCCTCTTGTCAATTAAAGTTATCGCTCATAGCTATGCTACCCTTGAGCCCCAAATCAATCACTGATAAAACTTCAAATGGCCCTAACTTCTATACGGTGCTTCCTTTACCTATAAGAGTTTGCAACATTCAAATGCTTGTAACTTTTTATTGGAGCGTCTAAAAATCTTGAAATTTTGTGACAATAAAGTACTCGTGCCTCTCGTCAATTTAAGCTATCGCTCATAGCTATGCATCCCTTGAGTCCCAAAACAAACACTGATAAAACTTCAAATGGCCCTAACTTATATACGGTGTTATACGGTGTATCCGATACCTATCAATGTTTGCAACAATCAAATGCTTGTTACTTTTTACTGGAGCTTAATAAAATCTTGAAATTTTGCCACAGTAAAGTTCTCGTCCCTCTTGTCAATTTAAGCTATAGCTCATAGCTTTGCTACCCTTGAGCCCCAAACCAATCACTGATAAAAGTTCAAATGGCCCTAGCTTCTATACGGTGCGTCCTATACCTATCAGAGTTTGCAACATTCAAATGCTTGTAACTTTTTACTGGAGCGTCATAAAACCTTGAAATTTTGTGACAAGAAAGTACTCGTGCCTCTTGTCAATTCAAGTTATGGCTCATAGCTATGCTACCCTTGAGCCCCAAATCAAACACTGATAAAACTTCAAATGGCCCTAACTTATATACGGTGTATCCGATACCTATCAAAGTTTGCAACAATCAAATTCTTGTTACTTTTTACTGGAGCTTAATAAAATCTTGAAATTTTGCCACAGTAAAGTTCTCGTCCCTCTTGTCAATTTAAACTATCGCTCATAGCTAAGCTTCCCTTAAATTCCAAAACAAACACTGATAAAACTTCAAATGGCCCTAACTTATATTCTTTATTCGGTGCATCCTATACCTATCAAAGTTTGCAACAATCAAATGCTTGTAACTTTTTACTGGAGCGTCATAGAACCTTGAAATTTTCGCCAAATAATGTACTCGTGCCTCTTGTCAATTTAAACTATCGGTCATAGCTATGCTACCCTTGAGTCCCAAAACACACACTAATAAAACTTCAAATGGCCCTAACTTCTATACGGTGTGTCCTATACCTATCAAAGTTTGCAACGTTCAAAGCTTGTAACTTTTTACTGGAGCGTCTTAAAACCAAGAAATTTTGTGACAATAAAGTACTCCTGCCTCTTGTCAATTTAAGCTATCGGTCATAGCTATGCTACGCTTGAGTCCCAAATCAAACACTAATAAAACTTCAAATGGCAATAAATTTTATACGGTGCATCCTCTACCTATCAAAGTTTGCAACAATGAAATGCTTGTAACTTTTTACTGGAGCGTCATTCAACCTTGAAATTTGGTTACAATGAAGTACTCGAGCCTCTTATCAATTTAAGATATCCCTCATAGCTTGAGTAGCAAATCAATCACTGATAAAACTTCAAATGGCCCTAACTTCTATACGGTGCTTGTAACTTTTTACTGGAGCGTCATAAAACCTTGAAATTTGGTGACAATGAAATACTCGAGCCTCTTATCAGTTTAAGATATCCCTTATAGCTTGAGTCCCAAATCAATCACTGATAAAACTTCAAATGGCCCTAACTTCTATACGGTGCGTCCTATACCTATCAAAGTTTGCAACAATCAAATGCTTGCAACTTTTTACTGGAGCGTCATAAAACCTTGAAATTTTGTGACAATGAAGTACTCGTGCCTCTTGTCAATTAAAGATATCGCTCATAGCTATGCTACCCTTGAGCCCCAAATCAAACACTGATAAAACTTCAAATGGCCCTAACTTATATACAGTGTATCCGATACCTATCAAAGTTTGCAACAATCAAATGCTTGTTACTTTTTACTGGAGTTTAATAAAATCTTGAAATTTTGCCACAGTAAAGTTCTCGTCCCTCTTGTCAATTTAAACTATCGGTCATAGCTAAGCTTCCCTTAAATTCCAAAACAAACACTGATAAAACTTCAAATGGCCCTAACTTATATTCTTTATTCGGTGCATCCTATACCTATCAAAGTTTGCAAAAATCAAATGCTTGTAAGTTTTTACTGGAGCGTCATAGAACCATGAAATTTTCGCCAAATAATGTACTCGTGCCTCTTGTCAATTTAAACTATCGGTCATAGCTATGCTACCCTTGAGTCCCAAAACACACACTAATAAAACTTCAAATGGCCCTAACTTCTATACGGTGCGTCCTATACCTATGAAAGTTTGCAACATTCAAAGCTTGTAACTTTTTACTGGAGCGTCTTAAAACCATGAAATTTTGTGACAATAAAGTACTCCTGCCTCTTGTCAATTTAAGCTATCGGTCATAGCTATGCTACCCTTGAGTCCCAAATCAAACACTAATAAAACTTGAAATGGCCCTAAATTTTATACGGTGCATCCTCTAACCTATCAAAGTTTGCAACAATGAAATGCTTGTAACTTTTTACTGGAGCGTCATTCAACCTTGAAATTTGGTGACAATGAAGTACTCGAGCCTCTTATCAATTTAAGATATCCCTCATAGCTTGAGTAGCAAATCAATCACTGATAAAACTTCAAATGGCCCTAACTTCTATACGGTGCTTGTAACTTTTTACTGGAGCGTCATAAAACCTTGAATTCTTGTGACAATAAAGTACTCGTGCCTCTTATTAATCTAAGCTATAGCTCATAGCTATGCTTCCCTTAACTTCCAAAACAAACACTGATAAAACTTCAAATGGCCCTAACTTATATTCGTTATTCGGTGCATAGCTATAGCCTATCAAAGTTTGCAACAATCAAATGCTTGTTACTTTTTACTGGAGCGTCATAAAACCTTGAAATTTTGTGAAAATGAAGTACTCGTGCCTCTTGTCAATTAAAGTTATCGCTCATAGCTATAGTACCCTTGACTCCAAAATAAATCACTGGTAAACCTTCAAATGGCCCTAACTTCTATACGGTGTGTCCTATACCTATCAAAGTTTGCAACATTCAAATGCTTGTAACTTTTTACTGGAGCGTCATGAAACCTTGAAATTTTGTGACAATAAAGTACTCGTGCCTCTTGTCAATTAAAGTTATTGCTCATAGCTATGCTAACCTTGACTAAAAAATCAAACACTGATAAAACTTCAAAAGGCCCTAACTTCTATACTGTGCGTCCTACACCTATCAAAGTGTGCAACATGCAAATGCTTGTAACTTTTTACGGGAGCGTAAAAAACCTTTTGCCTTTTGTGACAATAAAGTACTCGTGCCTCTTGTCAATTTAAACTATCGGTCATAGCTATGCTACCCTTGATTCCCAAAACAAACACTGATAAAACTTCAAATGGTCCTAACTTTTATACGGTGCATCCTATACCTATCAAAGTTTGCAACAATGAAATGCTTGTAACTTTTTACTGGAGCGTCATAGAACCTTAAAATTTTGTGACTATAAAGTACTCGTGCCTCTTATTAATCTAAGCTATCGCTCATAGCTATGCTTCCCTTAACTTCCAAAACATACACTGATAAAACTTCAAATGGCCCTAACTTATACTCTTTATTCGTTGCGTCCTATACCTATCAAAGTTTGCAACATTCAAATGCTTGTAACTTTTTACTGGAGCGTCATAAAACCTTGAAATTTTGTGACAACTCATGCCTCTTGTCAATTAAAGGTATCGCTCACAGCTATGCTACCCTTGAGTCCCAAATCAAACACTGATAAAACTTCAAATGGCCCTAACTTCTATACGGTGCGTCCTATACCTATCAAAGTTTGCAACAATCAAATGCTTGTAACTTTTTGCTGGAGCGTCATAAAAATTTGAAATTTGGGACAATGAAGTACTCGTGCCGCTTGTCAATTATAGTCATCGCTCATAGCTATGCTACCCTTGACTCCAAAATAAGTCACTGATAAAACTACAAATGGCCCTAACTTCTATACGGTGTGTCCTATACCTATCAAACTTTGCAACATTAAAATGCTTGTAACTTTTTACTGGAGCGTCATAAAACCTTGAAATTTTGTGACAATAAAGTACTCGTGCCTCTTGTCAATTAAAGTTATCGGTCATAGCTATGCTACCGTTGACTCACAGATCAATCACTAATAAAACTTCAAATGGCCCTAACTTCTATAAGGTGTGTCCTATACCTATCAGAGTTTGCAACATTCAAATGCTTGTAACTTTTTACTGGAGCGTCATTAAATCTTGAAATTTTGTGTCAATAAAGTACTCGTGCCTCTTGTCAATTTAAACTATCGGTCATAGCTATGCTACCCTTGATTCCCAAAACAAACACTGATAAAACTTCAAATGGCCCTAACTTATATACGGTGCATCCTATACTTATCAAAGTTTGCAACATTCAAATACTTGTAACTTTTTACTTGAGTGTAATAAAATCTTGAAATTTTTTGACAATAGAGTACTAGAGCCTCTTGTCAACTTAAGCTATCGCTCATAGCTATGCTACCTTTGACTCCAAAATCAAACACTGATAAAACTTCAAATGGCCCTAACTTCTATATAGTGCGTCCTACACCTATCAAAGTTTGCAACATTCAAATACTTGTAACTTTTTACTGGAGCGTAATAAAATATTGAAATTTTGTGACAATAAAGTTCTCGTGCCTCTTGTCAATTAATGGTATCGCTCATAGCTATGCTACCCTTGAGTCCCAAATCAAACACTGATAAAACTTTAAATGGCCCTAACTTTTATACGGTGCGTCCTATACTTATCAAAGTTTGCAACAATCAAATGCTTGTAACTTTTCACTGGAGCGTCATAAAACCTTGAAATTTTGTGGCAATGAAGTACTCGTGCCTCTTGTCAATTTAACTTATCGGTCATAGCTATGCTATCCTTGACTCACAGATCAATCACTAATAAAACTTCAAATGGCCCTAACTTCTATAAGGTGTGTCCTATACCTATCAGAGTTTGCAACATTCAAATGCTTGTAACTTTTTACTGGAGCGTCATTAAATCTTGAAATTTTGTGACAATAAAGTACTCGTGCCTCTTGTCAACTTAAACTATCGGTCATAGCTATGCTACCGATAATTCCCAAATCAAACACTGATAAAACTTTAAATGGCCCTAACTTCTATACGGTGCGTCCTATACCTATCAAAGTTTACAACAATCAAATGCTTGTAACTTTTTACTTCAGTGTAATAAAATCTTGAAATTTTTTGACAATAGAGTACTAGAGCCTCTTGTCAACTTAAGCTATCGCTCACAGCTATGCTACCTTTGACTCCAAAATCAAACACTGATAAAACTTCAAATGGCCCTAACTTCTATATAGTGCGTCCTACACCTATCAAAGTTTGCAACATTCAAATACTTGTAACTTTTTACTGGAGCGTAATAAAAGATTGAAATTTTGTGACAATAAAGTACTCATGCCTCTTGTCAATTAAAGGTATCGCTCATAGCTATGCTATCCTTGAGTCCCAAAACAAACACTGATAAAACTTCAAATAGCCCTAACTTATATACGGTGCATCCTGTACTTATCAAAGTTTGCAACATTCAAATGCTTGTAACTTTTTACTTGAGTGTAATAAAATCTTGAAATTTTGTGACAATAGAGTACTAGAGCCTCTTGTTAAATTAAGCTATAGCTCATAGCTATGCTACCCTTGAGTCCCAAATCAAACACTAATAAAACTTCAAATGGCCCTAACTTATATACGGTGCGTCCTATACTTATCAAAGTTTGCAACAATGAAATGCTTGTAACTTTTTACTGGAGCGTCATAGAACCTTAAAATTTTGTGACTATAAAGTACTCGTGCCTCTTATTAATCTAAGCTATCGCTCATAGCTATGCTTCCCTTAACTTCCAAAACATACACTGATAAAACTTCAAATGGCCCTAACTTATATTCTTTATTCGTTGCGTCCTATACCTATCAAAGTTTGCAACATTCAAATGCTTGTAACTTTTTACTGGAGCGTCATAAAACCTTGAAATTTTGTGACAACTCATGCCTCTTGTCAATTAAAGGTATCGCTCACAGCTATGCTACCCTTGAGTCCCAAATCAAACACTGATAAAACTTCAAATGGCCCTAACTTCTATACGGTGCGTCCTATACCTATCAAAGTTTGCAACAATCAAATGCTTGTAACTTTTTGCTGGAGCGTCATAAAAATTTGAAATTTGGGACAATGAAGTACTCGTGCCGCTTGTTAATTAAAGTCATCGCTCATAGCTATGCTACCATTGACTCCAAAATAAGTCACTGATAAAACTACAAATGGCCCTAACTTCTATACGGTGTGTCCTATACCTATCAAACTTTGCAACATTAAAATGCTTGTAACTTTTTACTGGAGCGTCATAAAACCTTGAAATTTTGTGACAATAAAGTACTCGTGCCTCTTGTCAATTAAAGTTATCGGTCATAGCTATGCTACCGTTGACTCACAGATCAATCACTAATAAAACTTCAAATGGCCCTAACTTCTATAAGGTGTGTCCTATACCTATCAGAGTTTGCAACATTCAAATGCTTGTAACTTTTTACTGGAGCGTCATTAAATCTTGAAATTTTGTGTCAATAAAGTACTCGTGCCTCTTGTCAATTTAAACTATCGGTCATAGCTATGCTACCCTTGATTCCCAAAACAAACACTGATAAAACTTCAAATGGCCCTAACTTATATACGGTGCATCCTATACTTATCAAAGTTTGCAACATTCAAATGCTTGTAACTTTTTACTTGAGTGTAATAAAATCTTGAAATTTTTTGACAATAGAGTATTAGAGCCTCTTGTCAACTTAAGCTATCGCTCATAGCTATGCTACCTTTGACTCCAAAATCAAACACTGATAAAACTTCAAATGGCCCTAACTTCTATATAGTGCATCCTACACCTATCAAAGTTTGCAACATTCAAATACTTGTAACTTTTTACTGGAGCGTAATAAAATATTGAAATTTTGTGACAATAAAGTTCTCGTGCCTCTTGTCAATTAGTGGTATCGCTCATAGCTATGCTACCCTTGAGTCCCAAATCAAACACTGATAAAACTTTAAATGGCCCTAACTTTTATACGGTGCGTCCTATACTTATCAAAGTTTGCAACAATCAAATGCTTGTAACTTTTCACTGGATCGTCATAAAACCTTGAAATTTTGTGGCAATGAAGTACTCGTGCCTCTTGTCAATTAAACTTATCGGTCATAGCTATGCTATCCTTGACTCACAGATCAATCACTAATAAAACTTCAAATGGCCCTAACTTCTATAAGGTGTGTCCTATACCTATCAGAGTTTGCAACATTCAAATGCTTGTAACTTTTTACTGGAGCGTCATTAAATCTTGAAATTTTGTGACAATAAAGTACCTCTTGTCAATTTAAACTATCGGTTATAGCTATGCTACCGATAATTCTAAAATCAAACACTAATAAAATTTCAAATGGCCCTAACTTCTATACGGTGCGTCCTATACCTATCAAAGTTTACAACAATCAAATGCTTGTAACTTTTTTCTGGAGCGTCATAAAACCTTGAAATTTTGTGACAGTAAAGTACTCATGCCTCTTGTCAATTAAAGGTATCGCTCATAGCTATGCTACCTATCAAAGTTTGCAACAATCAAATGCTTGTAAATTTTTGCAAGAGCGTCATAAAACCTTGAAATTTTCTGACAATGAAGTAATCGTGCCATAGCTATGCTACCCTTGAGTCCCAAATCAAACACTGATAGAACTTCAAATGGCCCTAACTTCTAAACGGTGTGTCTTATACCTATCAAAGTTTGCAACATTCAAATGCTTGTAACTTTTTACTGGAGCGTCATAAAACCTTGAAATTTTGTGACAATAAAGTACTCGTGCCTCTTGTCAATTTAAGTTATTGCTCATAGCTATGCTACCCTTGAGTCCCAAAACAAACACTGATAAAACTTCAAATAGCCCTAACTTATATACGGTGCATCCTGTACTTATCAAAGTTTGCAACATTCAAATGCTTGTGACTTTTTACTTGAGTGTAATAAAATCTTGAAATTTTGTGACAATAGAGTACTAGAGCCTCTTGTTAAATTAAGCTATAGCTCATAGCTATGCTACCCTTGAGTCCCAAATCAAACACTAATAAAACTTCAAATGGCCCTAACTTATATACGGTGCGTCCTATACTTATCAAAGTTTGCAACAATGAAATGCTTGTAACTTTTTACTGGAGCGTCATAAAACCTTAAATTTTGTGACTATAAAGAACTCGTGCCTCTTATTAATCTAAGCTATCGCTCATAGCTATGCTTCCCTTAACTTCCAAAACATACACTGATAAAACTTCAAATGGCCCTAACTTATATTCTTTATTCGTTGCGTCCTATACCTATCAAAGTTTGCAACATTCAAATGCTTGTAACTTTTTACTGGAGCGTCATAAAACCTTGAAATTTTGTGACAACTCATGCCTCTTGTCAATTAAAGGTATCGCTCACAGCTCACATGCTATCCTTGAGTCCCAAATCAAACACTGATAAAACTTCAAATGGCCCTAACTTCTATACGGTGCGTCCTATACCTATCAAAGTTTGCAACAATCAAATGCTTGTAACTTTTTGCTGGAGCGTCATAAAAATTTGAAATTTGGGACAATGAAGTACTCGTGCCGCTTGTCAATTAAAGTCATCGCTCATAGCTATGCTACCCTTGACTCCAAAATAAGTCACTGATAAAACTACAAATGGGCCTAACTTCTATACGGTGTGTCCTATACCTATCAAACTTTGCAACATTAAAATGCTTGTAACTTTTTACTGGAGCGTCATAAAACCTTGAAATTTTGTGACAATAAAGTACTCGTGCCTCTTGTCAATTAAAGTTATCGGTCATAGCTATGCTACCGTTGACTCACAAATCAATCACTAATAAAACTTCAAATGGCCCTAACTTCTATAAGGTGTGTCCTATACTTATCAGAGTTCGCAACATTCAAATGCTTGTAACTTTTTACTGGAGCGTCATTAAATCTTGAAATTTTGTGACAATAAAGTACTCGTGCCTCTTGTCAATTTAAACTATCGGTCATAGCTATGCTACCCTTGATTCCCAAAACAAACACTGATAAAACTTCAAATGGCCCTAACTTATATACGGTGCATCCTATACTTATCAAAGTTTGCAACATTCAAATGCTTGTAACTTTTTACTTGAGTGTAATAAAATCTTGAAATTTTTTGACAATAGAGTACTAGAGCCTCTTGTCAACTTAAGCTATCGCTCATAGCGATGCTACCCTTGACTCCAAAATCAAACACTGATAAAACTTCAAATGGCCCTAACTTCTATATAGTGCATCCTACACCTATCAAAGTTTGCAACATTCAAATACTTGTAACTTTTTACTGGAGCGTAATAAAATATTGAAATTTTGTGACAATAAAGTTCTCGTGCCTCTTGTCAATTAAAGGTATCGCTCATAGCTATGCTACCCTTGAGTCCCAAATCAAACACTGATAAAACTTCAATTGGCCCTAACTTCTATACGGTGCGTCCTATACCTATCAAAGTTTGCAACAATCAAATGCTTGTAACTTTTTACAGGAGCGTCATAAAACCTTGAAAATTTCTGACAATGAAGTAATCGTGCCATAGCTATGCTACCCTTGAGTCCCAAATCAAACACTGATAAAACTTCAAATGGCCCTAACTTCTATACGGTGCGTCCTATATCTATCAAAGTTTGCAACATTCAAATGCTTGTAACTTTTTACTGGAGCGTCATAAACCCTTGAAATTTTGTGACAATAAAGTACTCATGCCTCTTGTCAATTAAAGGTATCGCTCATAGCTTTGCTACCCTTGAGTCCCAAATCAAATACTGATGAAACTTCAATTGGCCCTAACTTCTATACGGTGCGTCCTATAGCTATCAAAGTTTGCAACAATCAAATGCTTGTAACTTTTTACTAGAGCGTCATAAAACCTTGAAATTTTGAGACAATAAAGTACTCGTGCCTCTTGTCAATTAAAGTTATCGGTCATAGCTATGCTACCCTTGACTCACAGATCAATCACTAATAAAACTTCAAATGGCCCTAACTTCTATAAGGTGTGTCCTATACCTATCAGAGTTTGCAACATTCAAATGCTTGTAACTTTTTACTGGAGCGTCATTAAATCTTGAAATTTTGTGACAATAAAGTACTCGTGCCTCTTGTCAATTTAAACTATCGGTCATAGCTATGCTACCCTTGATTCCCAAAACAAACACTGATAAAACTTCAAATGGTCCTAACTTTTATACTGTGCATCCTATACCTATCAAAGTTTGCAACAATGAAATGCTTGTAACTTTTTACTGGAGCGTCATAAAACCTTAAAATTTTGTGACTATAAAGTACTCGTGCCTCTTTTTAATCTAAGCTATCGCTCATAGCTATGCTTCCCTTAACTTCCAAAACATACACTGATAAAACTTCAAATGGCCCTAACTTATATTCTTTATTCGGTGCGTCCTATACCTATCAAAGTTTGCAACATTCAAATGCTTGTAACTCTTTACTGGAGCGTCATAAAACCTTGAAATTTTGTGACAACTCATGCCTCTTGTCAATTAAAGGTATCGCTCACAGCTATGCTACCCTTGAGTCCCAAATCAAACACTGATAAAACTTCAAATGGCCCTAACTTCTATACGGTGCGTCCTATACCTATCAAAGTTTGCAACAATCAAATACTTGTAACTTTTTGCTGGAGCGTCATAAAAATTTGAAATTTGGGACAATGAAGTACTCGTGCCGCTTGTCAATTAAAGTCATCGCTCATAGCTATGCTACCCTTGACTCCAAAATAAGTCACTGATAAAACTACAAATGGCCCTAACTTCTATACGGTGTGTCCTATACCTATCAAACTTTGCAACATTAAAATGCTTGTAACGTTTTACTGGAGCGTCATAAAACCTTGAAATTTTGTGACAATAAAGTACTCGTGCCTCTTGTCAATTAAAGTTGTCGGTCATAGCTATGCTACCGTTGACTCACAGATCAATCACTAATAAAACTTCAAATGGCCCTAACTTCTATAAGGTGTGTCCTATACCTATCAGAGTTTGCAACATTCAAATGCTTGTAACTTTTTACTGGAGCGTCATTAAATCTTGAATATTTGTGACAATAAAGTACTCGTGCCTCTTGTCAATTTAAACTATCGGTCATAGCTATGCTACCCTTGATTCCCAAAACAACCACTGATAAAACTTCAAATGGCCCTAACTTATATACGGTGCATCCTATACTTATCAAAGTTTGCAACATTCAAATGCTTGTAACTTTTTAGTTGAGTGTAATAAAATCTTGAAATTTTTTGACATTAGAGTACTAGAGCCTCTTGTCAACTTAAGCTATCGCTCATAGCTATGCTACCCTTGACTCCAAAATCAAACACTGATAAAACTTCAAATGGCCTTAACTTCTATATGGTGCGTCCTACACCTATCAAAGTTTGCAACATTCAAACACTTGTAACTTTTTACTGGAGCGTAATAAAATATTGAAATTTTGTGACAATAAAGTTCTCGTGCCTCTTGTCAATTAATGGTATCGCTCATAGCTATGCTACCCTTGAGTCCCAAATCAAACACTGATAAAACTTTAAATGGCCCTAACTTTTATACGGTGCGTCCTATACTTATCAAAGTTTGCAACAATCAAATGCTTGTAACTTTTCACTGGAGCGTCATAAAACCTTGAAATTTTGTGGCAATGAAGTACTCGTGCCTCTTGTCAACTAAACTTATCGGTCATAGCTATGCTATCCTTGACTCACAGATCAATCACTAATAAAACTTCAAATGGCCCTAACTTCTATAAGGTGTGTCCTATACCTATCAGAGTTTGCAACATTCAAATGCTTGTAACTTTTTACTGGAGCGTCATTAAATCTTGAAATTCTGTGACAATAAAGTACTCGTGCCTCTTGTCAATTTAAGTTATTGCTCATAGCTATGCTACCCTTGAGTCCCAAAACAAACACTGATAAAACTTCAAATAGCCCTAACTTATATACGGTGCATCCTGTACTTATCAAAGTTTGCAACATTCAAATGCTTGTAGCTTTTTACTTGAGTGTAATAAAATCTTGAAATTTTGTGACAATAGAGTACTAGAGCCTCTTGTTAAATTAAGCTATAGCTCATAGCTATGCTACCCTTGAGTCCCAAATCAAACACTAATAAAACTTCAAATGGCCCTAACTTATATACTGTGCGTCCTACACCTATCAAAGTGTGCAACATGCAAATGCTTGTAACTTTTTACGGGAGCGTAATAAAACCTTAAATTTTGTGACTATAAAGAACTCGTGCCTCTTATTAATCTAAGCTATCGCTCATAGCTATGCTTCCCTTAACTTCCAAAACATACACTGATAAAACTTCAAATGGCCCTAACTTATATTCTTTATTCGTTGCGTCCTATACCTATCAAAGTTTGCAACATTCAAATGCTTGTAACTTTTTACTGGAGCGTCATAAAACCTTGAAATTTTGTGACAACTCATGCCTCTTGTCAATTAAAGGTATCGCTCACAGCTATGCTACCCTTGAGTCCCAAATCAAACACTGATAAAACTTCAAATGGCCCTAACTTCTATACGGTGCGTCCTATACCTATCAAAGTTTGCAACAATCAAATGCTTGTAACTTTTTGCTGGAGCGTCATAAAAATTTGAAATTTGGGACAATGAAGTACTCGTGCCGCTTGTCAATTAAAGTCATCGCTCATAGCTATGCTACCCTTGACTCCAAAATAAGTCACTGATAAAACTACAAATGGGCCTAACTTCTATACGGTGTGTCCTATACCTATCAAACTTTGCAACATTAAAATGCTTGTAACTTTTTACTGGAGCGTCATAAAACCTTGAAATTTTGTGACAATAAAGTACTCGTGCCTCTTGTCAATTAAAGTTATCGGTCATAGCTATGCTACCGTTGACTCACAAATCAATCACTAATAAAACTTCAAATGGCCCTAACTTCTATAAGGTGTGTCCTATACTTATCAGAGTTCGCAACATTCAAATGCTTGTAACTTTTTACTGGAGCGTCATTAAATCTTGAAATTTTGTGACAATAAAGTACTCGTGCCTCTTGTCAATTTAAACTATCGGTCATAGCTATGCTACCCTTGATTCCCAAAACAAACACTGATAAAACTTCAAATGGCCCTAACTTATATACGGTGCATCCTATACTTATCAAAGTTTGCAACATTCAAATGCTTGTAACTTTTTACTTGAGTGTAATAAAATCTTGAAATTTTTTGACAATAGAGTACTAGAGCCTCTTGTCAACTTAAGCTATCGCTCATAGCTATGCTACCCTTGACTCCAAAATCAAACACTGATAAAACTTCAAATGGCCCTAACTTCTATATAGTGCATCCTACACCTATCAAAGTTTGCAACATTCAAATACTTGTAACTTTTTACTGGAGCGTAATAAAATATTGAAATTTTGTGACAATAAAGTTCTCGTGCCTCTTGTCAATTAAAGGTATCGCTCATAGCTATGCTACCCTTGAGTCCCAAATCAAACACTGATAAAACTTCAATTGGCCCTAACTTCTATACGGTGCGTCCTATACCTATCAAAGTTTGCAACAATCAAATGCTTGTAACTTTTTACAAGAGCGTCATAAAACCTTGAAAATTTCTGACAATGAAGTAATCGTGCCATAGCTATGCTACCCTTGAGTCCCAAATCAAACACTGATAAAACTTCAAATGGCCCTAACTTCTATACGGTGCGTCCTATATCTATCAAAGTTTGCAACATTCAAATGCTTGTAACTTTTTACTGGAGCGTCATAAACCCTTGAAATTTTGTGACAATAAAGTACTCATGCCTCTTGTCAATTAAAGGTATCGCTCATAGCTTTGCTACCCTTGAGTCCCAAATCAAATACTGATGAAACTTCAATTGGCCCTAACTTCTATACGGTGCGTCCTATAGCTATCAAAGTTTGCAACAATCAAATGCTTGTAACTTTTTACTAGAGCGTCATAAAACCTTGAAATTTTGAGACAATAAAGTACTCGTGCCTCTTGTCAATTAAAGTTATCGGTCATAGCTATGCTACCCTTGACTCACAGATCAATCACTAATAAAACTTCAAATGGCCCTAACTTCTATAAGGTGTGTCCTATACCTATCAGAGTTTGCAACATTCAAATGCTTGTAACTTTTTACTGGAGCGTCATTAAATCTTGAAATTTTGTGACAATAAAGTACTCGTGCCTCTTGTCAATTTAAACTATCGGTCATAGCTATGCTACCCTTGATTCCCAAAACAAACACTGATAAAACTTCAAATGGTCCTAACTTTTATACTGTGCATCCTATACCTATCAAAGTTTGCAACAATGAAATGCTTGTAACTTTTTACTGGAGCGTCATAAAACCTTAAAATTTTGTGACTATAAAGTACTCGTGCCTCTTATTAATCTAAGCTATCGCTCATAGCTATGCTTCCCTTAACTTCCAAAACATACACTGATAAAACTTCAAATGGCCCTAACTTATATTCTTTATTCGGTGCGTCCTATACCTATCAAAGTTTGCAACATTCAAATGCTTGTAACTCTTTACTGGAGCGTCATAAAACCTTGAAATTTTGTGACAACTCATGCCTCTTGTCAATTAAAGGTATCGCTCACAGCTATGCTACCCTTGAGTCCCAAATCAAACACTGATAAAACTTCAAATGGCCCTAACTTCTATACGGTGCGTCCTATACCTATCAAAGTTTGCAACAATCAAATACTTGTAACTTTTTGCTGGAGCGTCATAAAAATTTGAAATTTGGGACAATGAAGTACTCGTGCCGCTTGTCAATTAAAGTCATCGCTCATAGCTATGCTACCCTTGACTCCAAAATAAGTCACTGATAAAACTACAAATGGCCCTAACTTCTATACGGTGTGTCCTATACCTATCAAACTTTGCAACATTAAAATGCTTGTAACGTTTTACTGGAGCGTCATAAAACCTTGAAATTTTGTGACAATAAAGTACTCGTGCCTCTTGTCAATTAAAGTTATCGGTCATAGCTATGCTACCGTTGACTCACAGATCAATCACTAATAAAACTTCAAATGGCCCTAACTTCTATAAGGTGTGTCCTATACCTATCAGAGTTTGCAACATTCAAATGCTTGTAACTTTTTACTGGAGCGTCATTAAATCTTGAATATTTGTGACAATAAAGTACTCGTGCCTCTTGTCAATTTAAACTATCGGTCATAGCTATGCTACCCTTGATTCCCAAAACAACCACTGATAAAACTTCAAATGGCCCTAACTTATATACGGTGCATCCTATACTTATCAAAGTTTGCAACATTCAAATGCTTGTAACTTTTTAGTTGAGTGTAATAAAATCTTGACATTTTTTGACATTAGAGTACTAGAGCCTCTTGTCAACTTAAGCTATCGCTCATAGCTATGCTACCCTTGACTCCAAAATCAAACACTGATAAAACTTCAAATGGCCTTAACTTCTATATGGTGCGTCCTACACCTATCAAAGTTTGCAACATTCAAACACTTGTAACTTTTTACTGGAGCGTAATAAAATATTGAAATTTTGTGACAATAAAGTTCTCGTGCCTCTTGTCAATTAATGGTATCGCTCATAGCTATGCTACCCTTGAGTCCCAAATCAAACACTGATAAAACTTTAAATGGCCCTAACTTTTATACGGTGCGTCCTATACTTATCAAAGTTTGCAACAATCAAATGCTTGTAACTTTTCACTGGAGCGTCATAAAACCTTGAAATTTTGTGGCAATGAAGTACTCGTGCCTCTTGTCAACTAAACTTATCGGTCATAGCTATGCTATCCTTGACTCACAGATCAATCACTAATAAAACTTCAAATGGCCCTAACTTCTATAAGGTGTGTCCTATACCTATCAGAGTTTGCAACATTCAAATGCTTGTAACTTTTTACTGGAGCGTCATTAAATCTTGAAATTCTGTGACAATAAAGTACTCGTGCCTCTTGTCAATTTAAACTATCGGTCATAGCTATGCTACCGATAATTCCCAAATCAAACACTAATAAAATTTCAAATGGCCCTAACTTCTATACGGTGCGTCCTATACCTATCAAAGTTTACAACAATCAAATGCTTGTAACTTTTTTCTGGAGCGTCATAAAACCTTGAAATTTTGTGACAATAAAGTACTCATGCCTCTTGTCAATTAAAGGTATCGCTCATAGCTATGCTACCCTTGAGTCCCAAATCAAACACTGATAAAACTTCAATTGGCCCTAACTTCTATACGGTGCGTCCTATACCTATCAAAGTTTACAACAATCAAATGCTTGTAACTTTTTTCTGGAGCGTCATAAAACCTTGAAATTTTGTGACAATAAAGTACTCGTGCCTCTTGTCAATTAAAGGTATCGCTCATAGCTATGCTACCCTTGAGTCCCAAATCAAACACTGATAAAACTTCAATTGGCCCTAACTTCTATACGGTGCGTCCTATACCTATCAAAGTTTGCAACAATCAAATGCTTGTAACTTTTTACAAGAGCGTCATAAAACCTTGAAATTTTCTGACAATGAAGTAATCGTGCCATAGCTATGCTACCCTTGAGTCCCAAATCAAACACTGATAAAACTTCAAATGGCCCTAACTTCTAAACGGTGTGTCTTATACCTATCAAAGTTTGCAACATTCAAATACTTGTAACTTTTTACTGGAGCGTCATAAAACCTTGAAATTTTGTGACAATAAAGTACTCGTGCCTCTTGTCAATTTAAGTTATCGCTCATAGCTATGCTACCCTTGAGTCCCAAAACAAACACTGATAAAACTTCAAATAGCCCTAACTTATATACGGTGCATCCTGTACTTATCAAAGTTTGCAACATTCAAATGCTTGTAACTTTTTACTTGAGTGTAATAAAATCTTGAAATTTTGTGACAATAGAGTACTAGAGCCTCTTGTTAAATTAAGCTATAGCTCATAGCTATGCTACCCTTGAGTCCCAAATCAAACACTAATAAAACTTCAAATGGCCCTAACTTCTATACGGTGCGTCCTATACTTATCAAAGTTTGCAACAATCAAATGCTTGTAGCTTTTCACTGGAGCGTCATAAAACCTTGAAATTTTGTGACAATAAAGTACTCGTGCCTCTTGTCAATTAAAGTTATTGCTCATAGCTATGCTAACCTTGACTAAAAAATCAAACACTGATAAAACTTCAAAAGGCCCTAACTTCTATACTGTGCGTCCTACACCTATCAAAGTGTGCAACATGCAAATGCTTGTAACTTTTTACGGGAGCGTAATAAAACCTTTTGCCTTTTGTGACAATAAAGTACTCGTGCCTCTTGTCAATTTAAACTATCGGTCATAGCTATGCTACCCTTGAGTCCCAAATCAAACACTGATAAAACTTCAAATGGCCCTAACTTCTATACAGTGCGTCCTATACCTATCAAAGTTTGCAACATTCAAATGCTTGTAACTTTTTACTGGAGCGTCATAAAACCTTGAATTTTTGTGACAATAAAGTGCTCGTGCCTCTTATTAATCTAAGCTATCGCTCATAGTTATGCTTCCCTTAACTTCCAAAACAAACACTGATAAAACTTCAAATGGCCCTAACTTATATTCTTTATTCGGTGCATAGCTATAGCCTATCAAAGTTTGCAACAATCAAATGCTTGTTACTTTTTACTGGAGCGTCATAAAACCTTGAAATTTTGTGAAAATGAAGTACTCGTGCCTCTTGTCAATTAAAGTTATCGCTCACAGCTATAGTACCCTTGACTCCAAAATAAATCACTGGTAAAACTTCAAATGGCCCTAACTTCTATACGGTGTGTCCTATACCTATCAAAGTTTGCAACATTCAAATGCTTGTAACTTTTTACTGGATAGTCATGAAACCTTGAAATTTTGTGACAATAAAATACTCGTGCCTCTTGTCAATTAAAGTTATTGCTCATAGCTATGCTAACCTTGACTAAAAAATCAAACACTGATAAAACTTCAAAAGGCCCTAACTTCTATACTGTGCGTCCTACACCTATCAAAGTGTGCAACATGCAACTGCTTGTAACTTTTTACGGGAGCGTAATAAAACCTTTTGCCTTTTGTGACAATAAAGTACTCGTGCCTCTTGTCAATTTAAACTATCGGTCATAGCTATGCTACCCTTGATTCCCAAAACAAACACTGATAAAACTTCAAATGGTCCTAACTTTTATACGGTGCATCCTATACCTATCAAAGTTTGTAACAATGAAATGCTTGTAACTTTTTACTGGAGCGTCATAAAACCTTAAAATTTTGTGACTATAAAGTACTCGTGCCTCTTATTAATCTAAGCTATCGCTCATAGCTATGCTTCCCTTAACTTCCAAAACATACACTGATAAAACTTCAAATGGCCCTAACTTATATTCTTTATTCGGTGCGTCCTATACCTATCAAAGTTTGCAACATTCAAATGCTTGTAACTTTTTGCTGGAGCGTCATAAAAATTTGAAATTTTGGACAATGAAGTACTCGTGCCGCTTGTCAATTAAAGTCATCGCTCATAGCTATGCTACCCTTGACTCCAAAATAAGTCACTGATAAAACTACAAATGGCCCTAACTTCTATACGGTGTGTCCTATACCTATCAAACTTTGCAACATTAAAATGCTTGTAACGTTTTACTGGAGCGTCATAAAACCTTGAAATTTTGTGACAATAAAGTACTCGTGCCTCTTGTCAATTAAAGTTATCGGTCATAGCTATGCTACCGTTGACTCACAGATCAATCACTAATAAAACTTCAAATGGCCCTAACTTCTATAAGGTGTGTCCTATACCTATCAGAGTTTGCAACATTCAAATGCTTGTAACTTTTTACTTGAGTGTAATAAAATCTTGAAATTTTTTGACAATAGAGTACTAGAGCCTCTTGTCAACTTAAGCTATCGCTCATAGCTATGCTACCCTTGACTCCAAAATCAAACACTGATAAATCTTCAAATGGCCCTAACTTCTATATGGTGCGTCCTACACCTATCAAAGTTTGCAACATTCAAATGCTTGTAACTTTTTACTGGAGCGTCATTAAATCTTGAAATTCTGTGACAATAAAGTACTCGTGCCTCTTGTCAATTTAAACTATCGGTCATAGCTATGCTACCGATAATTCCCAAATCAAACACTAATAAAATTTCAAATGGCCCTAACTTCTATACGGTGCGTCCTATACCTATCAAAGTTTACAACAATCAAATGCTTGTAACTTTTTTCTGGAGCGTCATAAAACCTTGAAATTTTGTGACAATAAAGTACTCATGCCTCTTGTCAATTAAAGGTATCGCTCATAGCTATGCTACCCTTGAGTCCCAAATCAAACACTGATAAAACTTCAATTGGCCCTAACTTCTATACGGTGCGTCCTATACCTATCAAAGTTTACAACAATCAAATGCTTGTAACTTTTTTCTGGAGCGTCATAAAACCTTGAAATTTTGTGACAATAAAGTACTCATGCCTCTTGTCAATTAAAGGTATCGCTCATAGCTATGCTACCCTTGAGTCCCAAATCAAACACTGATAAAACTTCAATTGGCCCTAACTTCTATACGGTGCGTCCTATACCTATCAAAGTTTGCAACAATCAAATGCTTGTAACTTTTTACAAGAGCGTCATAAAACCTTGAAATTTTCTGACAATGAAGTAATCGTGCCATAGCTATGCTACCCTTGAGTCCCAAATCAAACACTGATAAAACTTCAAATGGCCCTAACTTCTAAACGGTGTGTCTTATACCTATCAAAGTTTGCAACATTCAAATACTTGTAACTTTTTACTGGAGCGTCATAAAACCTTGAAATTTTGTGACAATAAAGTACTCGTGCCTCTTGTCAATTTAAGTTATCGCTCATAGCTATGCTACCCTTGAGTCCCAAAACAAACACTGATAAAACTTCAAATAGCCCTAACTTATATACGGTGCATCCTGTACTTATCAAAGATTGCAACATTCAAATGCTTGTAACTTTTTACTTGAGTGTAATAAAATCTTGAAATTTTGTGACAATAGAGTACTAGAGCCTCTTGTTAAATTAAGCTATAGCTCATAGCTATGCTACCCTTGAGTCCCAAATCAAACACTAATAAAACTTCAAATGGCCCTAACTTCTATACGGTGCGTCCTATACTTATCAAAGTTTGCAACAATCAAATGCTTGTAGCTTTTCACTGGAGCGTCATAAAACCTTGAAATTTTGTGACAATAAAGTACTCGTGCCTCTTGTCAATTAAAGTTATTGCTCATAGCTATGCTAACCTTGACTAAAAAATCAAACACTGATAAAACTTCAAAAGGCCCTAACTTCTATACTGTGCGTCCTACACCTATCAAAGTGTGCAACATGCAAATGCTTGTAACTTTTTACGGGAGCGTAATAAAACCTTTTGCCTTTTGTGACAATAAAGTACTCGTGCCTCTTGTCAATTTAAACTATCGGTCATAGCTATGCTACCCTTGAGTCCCAAATCAAACACTGATAAAACTTCAAATGGCCCTAACTTCTATACAGTGCGTCCTATACCTATCAAAGTTTGCAACATTCAAATGCTTGTAACTTTTTACTGGAGCGTCATAAAACCTTGAATTTTTGTGACAATAAAGTGCTCGTGCCTCTTATTAATCTAAGCTATCGCTCATAGTTATGCTTCCCTTAACTTCCAAAACAAACACTGATAAAACTTCAAATGGCCCTAACTTATATTCTTTATTCGGTGCATAGCTATAGCCTATCAAAGTTTGCAACAATCAAATGCTTGTTACTTTTTACTGGAGCGTCATAAAACCTTGAAATTTTGTGAAAATGAAGTACTCGTGCCTCTTGTCAATTAAAGTTATCGCCCACAGCTATAGTACCCTTGACTCCAAAATAAATCACTGGTAAAACTTCAAATGGCCCTAACTTCTATACGGTGTGTCCTATACCTATCAAAGTTTGCAACATTCAAATGCTTGTAACTTTTTACTGGAGAGTCATGAAACCTTGAAATTTTGTGACAATAAAATACTCGTGCCTCTTGTCAATTAAAGTTATTGCTCATAGCTATGCTAACCTTGACTAAAAAATCAAACACTGATAAAACTTCAAAAGGCCCTAACTTCTATACTGTGCGTCCTACACCTATCAAAGTGTGCAACATGCAAATGCTTGTAACTTTTTACGGGAGCGTAATAAAACCTTTTGCTTTTTGTGACAATAAAGTACTCGTGCCTCTTGTCAATTTAAACTATCGGTCATAGCTATGCTACCCTTGATTCCCAAAACAAACACTGATAAAACTTCAAATGGTCCTAACTTTTATACGGTGCATCCTATACCTATCAAAGTTTGTAACAATGAAATGCTTGTAACTTTTTACTGGAGCGTCATAAAACCTTAAAATTTTGTGACTATAAAGTACTCGTGCCTCTTATTAATCTAAGCTATCGCTCATAGCTATGCTTCCCTTAACTTCCAAAACATACACTGATAAAACTTCAAATGGCCCTAACTTATATTCTTTATTCGGTGCGTCCTATACCTATCAAAGTTTGCAACATTCAAATGCTTGTAACTTTTTGCTGGAGCGTCATAAAAATTTGAAATTTGGGACAATGAAGTACTCGTGCCGCTTGTCAATTAAAGTCATCGCTCATAGCTATGCTACCCTTGACTCCAAAATAAGTCACTGATAAAACTACAAATGGCCCTAACTTCTATACGGTGTGTCCTATACCTATCAAACTTTGCAACATTAAAATGCTTGTAACGTTTTACTGGAGCGTCATAAAACCTTGAAATTTTGTGACAATAAAGTACTCGTGCCTCTTGTCAATTAAAGTTATCGGTCATAGCTATGCTACCGTTGACTCACAGATCAATCACTAATAAAACTTCAAATGGCCCTAACTTCTATAAGGTGTGTCCTATACCTATCAGAGTTTGCAACATTCAAATGCTTGTAACTTTTTACTGGAGCGTCATTAAATCTTGAAATTTTGTGACAATAAAGTACTCGTGCCACTTGTCAATTTAAACTATCGGTCATAGCTATGCTACCCTTGATTCCCAAAACAACCATTGATAAAACTTCAAATGGCCCTAACTTATATACGGTGCATCCTATTCTTATCAAAGTTTGCAACATTCAAATGCTTGTAACTTTTTACTTGAGTGTAATAAAATCTTGAAATTTTTTGACAATAGAGTACTAGAGCCTCTTGTCAACTTAAGCTATCGCTCATAGCTATGCTACCCTTGACTCCAAAATCAAACACTGATAAAACTTCAAATGGCCTTAACTTCTATATGGTGCGTCCTACACCTATCAAAGTTTGCAACATTCAAACACTTGTAACTTTTTACTGGAGCGTAATAAAATATTGAAATTTTGTGACAATAAAGTTCTCGTGCCTCTTGTCAATTAATGGTATCGCTCATAGCTATGCTACCCTTGAATCTCAAATCAAACACTGATAAAACTTTAAATGGCCCTAACTTTTATACGGTGCGTCCTATACTTATCAAAGTTTGCAACAATCAAATGCTTGTAACTTTTCACTGGAGCCTCATAAAACCTTGAAATTGAAAATGAAGTACTGCCTCTTGTCAATTAATCTTATCGGTCATAGCTATGCTATCCTTGACTCACAGATCAATCACTAATAAAACTTCAAATGGCCCTAACTTCTATATGGTGTGTCCTATACCTATCAGAGTTTGCAACATTCAAATGCTTGTAACTTTTTACTGGAGCGTCATTAAATCTTGAAAGTTTGTGACAATAAAGTACTCGTGCCTCTTGTCAATTTAAACTATCGGTCATAGCTATGCTACCGATAATTCCCAAATCAAACACTAATAAAATTTCAAATGGCCCTAACTTCTATACGGTGCGTCCTATACCTATCAAAGTTTACAACAATCAAATGCTTGTAACTTTTTTCTGGAGCGTCATAAAACCTTGAAATTTTGTGACAATAAAGTACTCATGCCTCTTGTCAATTAAAGGTATCGCTCATAGCTATGCTCCCCTTGAGTCCCAAATCAAACACTGATAAAACTTCAATTGGCCCTAACTTCTATACGGTGCGTCCTATACCTTTCAAAGTTTGGAACAATCAAATGCTTGTAACTTTTTACAGGAGCGTCATAAAACCTTGAAATTTTCTGACAATGAAGTAATCGTGCCATAGCTATGCTACCCTTGAGTCCCAAATGAAACACTGATAAAACTTCAAATGACCCTAACTTCTAAACGGTGTGTCCTATACCTATCAAAGTTTGCAACATTCAAATGCTTGTAACTTTTTACTGGAGCGTCATAAAACTTTGAAATTTTGTGACAATGAAGTACTCGTGCCTCTTGTCAATTTAAGTTATCGCTCATAGCTATGCTACCCTTGAGTCCCAAAACAAACACTGATAAAACTTCAAATAGCCCTAACTTATATACGGTGCATCCTGTACTTATCAAAGTTTGCAACATTCAAATGCTTGTAACTTTTTACTTGAGTGTAATAAAATCTTGATATTTTGTGACAATAGAGTACTAGAGTCTCTTGTTAAATTAAGCTATAGCTCATAGCTATGCTACCCTTGAGTCCCAAATCAAACACTAATAAAACTTCAAATGGCCCTAACTTCTATACGGTGCGTCCTATACTTATCAAAGTTTGCAACAATCAAATGCTTGTAGCTTTTCACTGGAGCGTCATAAAACCTTGAAATTTTGTGGGAATGAAGTACTCGTGCCTCTTGTCAATTAAATTTATCGGTCATAGCTATGCTACCCTTGACTCACAGATCAATCACTAATAAAACTTTAAATGGCCCTAACTTCTATAAGGTGTGTCCTATACCTATCAGAGTTTGCAACATTCAAATGCTTGTAACTTTTTACTGGAGCGTCATTAAATCTTGAAATTTTGTGACAATAAAGTACTCGTGCCTCTTGTCAATTTAAACTATCGGTCATAGCTATGCTACCCTTGATTCCCAAATCAAACACTAATAAAATTTCAAATGGCCCTAACTTCTATACGGTGCGTCCTATACCTATCAAAGTTTACAACAATCAAATGCTTGTAACTTTTTTCTGGAGCGTCATAAAACCTTAAAATTTTGTGACAATAAAGTACTGATGCCTCTTGTCAATTAAAGGTATCGCTCATAGCTATGCTACCCTTGAGTCCCAAATCAAACACTGATAACGCTTCAATTGGCCCTAACTTCTATACGGTGCGTCCTATACCTATCAAAGATTGCAACAATCAAATGCTTGTAACATTTTACAGGAGCGTCATAAAACCTTGAAATTTTTTGACAATCAAGTAATCGTGCCATAGCTATGCTACCCTTGAGTCCCAAATCAAACACTGATAAAACTTCAAATGGCCCTAACTTTCATACCTTGCGTCCTATACTTATTTAAAGTTTGCAACAATCAAATGCTTGTAACTTTTCACTGGAGCGTCATAAAACCTTGAAAACCTTTGTGGCAATGAACTACTCGTGCCTCTTGTCAATTAAAGTTATCAGTCATAGCTATGCTACCCTTGACTCACAGATCAATCACTAATAAAACTTCAAATGGCCCTAACTTCTATAAGGTGTGTCCTATACCTATCAGAGTTTGCAACATTCAAATGCTTGTAACTTTTTACAGGAGCGTCATAAAACCTTGAAATTTTGTGACAATGAAGTACTCGTGCCTCTTGTCAATTTAAGTTGTCGCTCATAGCTATGCTACCCTTGGCTCCAAAATAAATCACTGATAAAACTGCAAATGGCGCTAACTACTATACGGTGCGTCCTATACCTGTCAAAGTTTGCAACATTCAAATGCTTGTAACTTTTTACTGGAGCGTAATAAAACCTTGAAGTTTTGTGACAATAAAGTACTCGTGCCTCTTGTCAATTAAAGTTATCGCTCATAGCTATGCTACCCTTGAGTCCCAAAACAAACACTGATAAAACTTCAAATAGCCCTAACTTATACACGGTGCATCCTGTACTTATCAAAGTTTGCAACATTCAAATGCTTGTAACTTTTTACTAGAGTGTAATAAAATCTTGAAATTTTGTGACAATATAGTACTAGAGCCTCTTGTTAAATTAAGCTATCGCTCATAGCTATGCTACCCTTGAGTCCCAAATCAAACACTGATAAAACTTCAAATGGCCCTAACTTCTATATGGTGCGTCCTATACCTATCAAAGTTTGCAACAATCAAATGCTTGTAACTTTTTACAGGAGCGTCATAAAACCTTGAAATTTTCTGACAATGAAGTAATCGTGCCATAGCTATGCTACCCTTGAGTCCCAAATCAAACACTGATAAAACTTCAAATGGCCCTAACTTCTAAACGGTGTGTCCTATACCTATCAAAGTTTGCAACATTCAAATGCTTGCAACTTTTTACTGGAGCGTTATAAAACCTTGAAATTTTGTGACAATAAAGTACTCGTGCCTCTTGTCAATTTAAGTTATCGCTCATAGCTATGCTACCCTTGAGTCCCAAAACAAACACTGATAAAACTTCAAATAGCCCTAACTTATATACGGTGCATCCTGTACTTATCAAAGTTTGCAACATTCAAATGCTTTTAACTTTTTACTTGAGTGTAATAAAATCTTGAAATTTTGTGACAATAGAGTACTAGAGCCTCTTGTTAAATTAAGCTATAGCTCATAGCTATGCTACCCTTGAGTCCCAAATCAAACACTAATACAACTTCAAATGGCCCTAACTTCTATACGGTGCGTCCTATACTTATCAAAGTTTGCAACAATCAAATGCTTGTAACTTTTCACTGGAGCGTCATAAAACCTTGAAATTTTGTGGCAATGAAGTACTCGTGCCTCTTGTCAATTAAATTTATCGGTCATAGCTATACTACCCTTGACTCACAGATCAATCACTAATAAAACTTCAAATGGCCCTAACTTCTATAAGGTGTGTCCTATACCTATCAGAGTTTGCAACATTCAAATGCTTGTAACTTTTTACTGGAGCGTCATTAAATCTTGAAATTTTGTGACAATAAAGTACTCGTGCCTCTTGTCAATTTAAACTATCGGTCATAACTATGCTACCCTTGATTCCCAACTCAAACACTAATAAAATTTCAAATGGCCCTAACTTCTATACGGTGCGTCCTATACCTATCAAAGTTTACAACAATCAAATGCTTGTAACTTTTTTCTGGAGCGTTATAAAACCTTGAAAATTTGTGACAATAAAGTACTCATGCCTCTTGTCAATTAAACGTATCGCTCATAGCTATGCTACCCTTGAGTCCCAAATCAAACACTGATAACACTTCAATTGGCCCTAACTTCTATACGGTGCGTCCTATACCTATCAAAGATTGCAACAATCAAATGCTTGTAACTTTTTACAGGAGCGTCATAAAACCTTGAAATTTTGTGACAATCAAGTAATCGTGCCATAGCTATGCTACCCTTGAGTCCCAAATCAAACACTGATAACACTTCAATTCGCCCTAACTTCTATAAGGTGTGTCCTATACCTATCAGAGTTTGCAACATTCAAATGCTTGTAACTTTTTACTGGAGCGTCATTAAATCTTGAAATTTTGTGACAATAAAGTACTCGTGCCTCTTGTCAATTAAAGTTATTGCTCATAGCTATGCTAACCTTGACTAAAAAATCAAACACTGATAAAACTTCAAAAGGCCCTAACTTCTATACTGTACGTCCTACACCTATCAAAGTGTGCAACATGCAAATGCTTGTAACTTTTTACGGGAGCGTAATAAAACCTTTTGCCTTTTGTGACAATAAAGTACTCGTGCCTCTTGTCAATTTAAATTATCGGTCATAGCTATGCTACCCTTGAGTCCCAAATCAAACACTGATAAAACTTCAAATGGCCCTAACTTCTATACGGTGCGTCCTATACCTATCAAAGTTTGCAACATTCAAATGCTTGTAACTTTTTACTGGAGCGTCATAAACCCTTGAAATTTTGTGACAATAAAGTACTCATGCCTCTTGTCAATTAAAGGTATCGCTCATAGCTTTGCTACCCTTGAGTCCCAAATCAATCACTAATAAAACTTCAAATGGCCCTAACTTCTATAAAGTGTATCCTATACCTATCAGAGTTTGCAACATTCAAATGCTTGTAACTTTTTACTGGAGCGTCATAAAACCTTGAATTTTTGTGACAATAAAGTGCTCGTGCCTCTTATTAATCTAAGCTATCGCTCATAGTTATGCTTCCCTTAACTTCCAAAACAAACACTGATAAAACTTCAAATGGCCCTAACTTATATTCTTTATTCGGTGCATAGCTATAGCCTATCAAAGTTTGCAACAATCAAATGCTTGTTACTTTTTACTGGAGCGTCATAAAACCTTGAAATTTTGTGAAAATGAAGTACTCGTGCCTCTTGTCAATTAAAGTTATCGCTCACAGCTATAGTACCCTTGACTCCAAAATAAATCACTGGTAAAACTTCAAATGGCCCTAACTTCTATACGGTGTGTCCTATACCTATCAAAGTTTGCAACATTCAAATGCTTGTAACTTTTTACTGGAGAGTCATGAAACCTTGAAATTTTGTGACAATAAAATACTCGTGCCTCTTGTCAATTAAAGTTATTGCTCATAGCTATGCTAACCTTGACTAAAAAATCAAACACTGATAAAACTTCAAAAGGCCCTAACTTCTATACTGTGCGTCCTACACCTATCAAAGTGTGCAACATGCAAATGCTTGTAACTTTTTACGGGAGCGTAATAAAACCTTTTGCCTTTTGTGACAATAAAGTACTCGTGCCTCTTGTCAATTTAAACTATCGGTCATAGCTATGCTACCCTTGATTCCCAAAACAAACACTGATAAAACTTCAAATGGTCCTAACTTTTATACGGTGCATCCTATACCTATCAAAGTTTGTAACAATGAAATACTTGTAACTTTTTACTGGAGCGTCATAAAACCTTAAAATTTTGTGACTATAAAGTACTCGTGCCTCTTATTAATCTAAGCTATCGCTCATAGCCATGCTTACCTTAACTTCCAAAACATACACTGATAAAACTTCAAATGGCCCTAACTTATATTCTTTATTCGGTGCGTCCTATACCTATCAAAGTTTGCAACATTCAAATGCTTGTAACTTTTTGCTGGAGCGTCATAAAAATTTGAAATTTGGGACAATGAAGTACTCGTGCCGCTTGTCAATTAAAGTCATCGCTCATAGCTATGCTACCCTTGACTCCAAAATAAGTCACTGATAAAACTACAAATGGCCCTAACTTCTATACGGTGTGTCCTATACCTATCAAACTTTGCAACATTAAAATGCTTGTAACGTTTTACTGGAGCGTCATAAAACCTTGAAATTTTGTGACAATAAAGTACTCGTGCCTCTTGTCAATTAAAGTTATCGGTCATAGCTATGCTACCGTTGACTCACAGATCAATCACTAATAAAACTTCAAATGGCCCTAACTTCTATAAGGTGTGTCCTATACCTATCAGAGTTTGCAACATTCAAATGCTTGTAACTTTTTACTGGAGCGTCATTAAATCTTGAAATTTTGTGACAATAAAGTACTCGTGCCACTTGTCAATTTAAACTATCGGTCATAGCTATGCTACCCTTGATTCCCAAAACAACCACTGATAAAGCTTCAAATGGCCCTAACTTATATACGGTGCATCCTATTCTTATCAAAGTTTGCAACATTCAAATGCTTGTAACTTTTTACTTGAGTGTAATAAAATCTTGAAATTTTTTGACAATAGAGTACTAGAGCCTCTTGTCAACTTAAGCTATCGCTCATAGCTATGCTACCCTTGACTCCAAAATCAAACACTGATAAATCTTCAAATGGCCCTAACTTCTATATGGTGCGTCCTACAATTATCAAAGTTTGCAACATTCAAACACTTGTAACTATTTACTGGAGCGTAATAAAATATTGAAATTTTGTGACAATAAAGTTCTCGTGCCTCTTGTCAATTAATGGTATCGCTCATAGCTATGCTACCCTTGAGTCTCAAATCAAACACTGATAAAACTTTAAATGGCCCTAACTTTTATACGGTGCGTCCTATACTTATCAAAGTTTGCAACAATCAAATGCTTGTAACTTTTCACTGGAGCGTCATAAAACCTTGAAATTTTGTGGCAATGAAGTACTGCCTCTTGTCAATTAATCTTATCGGTCATAGCTATGCTATCCTTGACTCACAGATCAATCACTAATAAAACTTCAAATGGCCCTAACTTCTATAAGGTGTGTCCTATACCTATCAGAGTTTGCAACATTCAAATGCTTGTAACTTTTTACTGGAGCGTCATTAAATCTTGAAATTTTGTGACAATAAAGTACTCGTGCCTATTGTCAATTTAAACTATCGGTCATAGCTATGCTACCGATAATTCCCAAATCAAACACTAATAAAATTTCAAATGGCCCTAACTTCTATACGGTGCGTCCTATACCTATCAAAGTTTACAACAATCAAATGCTTGTAACTTTTTTCTGGAGCGTCATAAAACCTTGAAATTTTGTGACAATAAAGTACTCATGCCTCTTGTCAATTAAAGGTATCGCTCATAGCTATGCTCCCCTTGAGTCCCAAATCAAACACTGATAAAACTTCAATTGGCCCTAACTTCTATACGGTGCGTCCTATACCTTTCAAAGTTTGCAACAATCAAATGCTTGTAACTTTTTACAGGAGCGTCATAAAACCTTGAAATTTTCTGACAATGAAGTAATCGTGCCATAGCTATGCTACCCTTGAGTCCCAAATCAAACACTGATAAAACTTCAAATGACCCCAACTTCTAAACGGTGTGTCCTATACCTATCAAAGTTTGCAACATTCAAATGCTTGTAACTTTTTACTGGAGCGTCATAAAACCTTGAAATTTTGTGACAATGAAGTACTCGTGCCTCTTGTCAATTTAAGTTATCGCTCATAGCTATGCTACCCTTAAGTCCCAAAACAAACACTGATAAAACTTCAAATAGACCTAACTTATATACGGTGCATCCTGTACTTATCAAAGTTTGCAACATTCAAATGCTTGTAACTTTTTACTTGAGTGTAATAAAATCTTGAAATTTTGTGACAATAGAGTACTAGAGTCTCTTGTTAAATTAAGCTATAGCTCATAGCTATGCTACCCTTGAGTCCCAAATCAAACACTAATAAAACTTCAAATGGCCCTAACTTCTATACGGTGCGTCCTATACTTATCAAAGTTTGCAACAATCAAATTCTTGTAGCTTTTCACTGGAGCGTCATAAAACCTTGAAATTTTGTGGGAATGAAGTACTCGTGCCTCTTGTCAATTAAATTTATCGGTCATAGCTATGCTACCCTTGACTCACATATCAATCACTAATAAAACTTTAAATGGCCCTAACTTCTATAAGGTGTGTCCTATACCTATCAGAGTTTGCAACATTCAAATGCTTGTAACTTTTTACTGGAGCGTCATTAAATCTTGAAATTTTGTGACAATAAAGTACTCGTGCCTCTTGTCAATTTAAACTATCGGTCATAGCTATGCTACCCTTGATTCCCAAATCAAACACTAATAAAATTTCAAATGGCCCTAACTTCTATACGGTGCGTCCTATACCTATCAAAGTTTACAACAATCAAATGCTTGTAACTTTTTTCTGGAGCGTCATAAAACCTTGAAATTTTGTGACAATAAAGTACTGATGCCTCTTGTCAATTAAAGGTATCGCTCATAGCTATGCTACCCTTGAGTCCCAAATCAAACACTGATAACGCTTCAATTGGCCCTAACTTCTATACGGTGCGTCCTATACCTATCAAAGATTGCAACAATCAAATGCTTGTAACTTTTTACAGGAGCGTCATAAAACCTTGAAATTTTGTGACAATCAAGTAATCGTGCCATAGCTATGCTACCCTTGAGTCCCAAATCAAACACTGATAAAACTTCAAATGGCCCTAACTTTCATACCTTGCGTCCTATACTTATTTAAAGTTTGCAACAATCAAATGCTTGTAACTTTTCACTGGAGCGTCATAAAACCTTGAAATTTTGTGGCAATGAACTACTCGTGCCTCTTGTCAATTAAAGTTATCAGTCATAGCTATGCTACCCTTGACTCACAGATCAATCACTAATTAAACTTCAAATGGCCCTAACTTCTATAAGGTGTGTCCTATACCTATCAGAGTTTGCAACATTCAAATGCTTGTAACTTTTTACAGGAGCGTCATAAAACCTTGAAATTTTGTGACAATGAAGTACTCGTGCCTCTTGTCAATTTAAGTTGTCTCTCATAGCTATGCTACCCTTGACTCCAAAATAAATCACTGATAAAACTGCAAATGGCGCTAACTACTATACGGTGCGTCCTATACCTGTCAAAGTTTGCAACATTCAAATGCTTGTAACTTTTTACTGGAGCGTAATAAAACCTTGAAGTTTTGTGACAATAAAGTACTCGTGCCTCTTGTCAATTAAAGTTATCGCTCATAGCTATGCTACCCTTGAGTCCCAAAACAAACACTGATAAAACTTCAAATAGCCCTAACTTATATACGGTGCATCCTGTACTTATCAAAGTTTGCAACATTCAAATGCTTGTAACTTTTTACTAGAGTGTAATAAAATCTTGAAATTTTGTGACAATATAGTACTAGAGCCTCTTGTTAAATTAAGCTATCGCTCATAGCTATGCTACCCTTGAGTCCCAAATCAAACACTGATAAAACTTCAAATGGCCCTAACTTCTATATGGTGCGTCCTATACCTATCAAAGTTTGCAACAATCAAATGCTTGTAACTTTTTACAGGAGCGTCATAAAACCTTGAAATTTTCTGACAATGAAGTAATCGTGCCATAGCTATGCTACCCTTGAGTTCCAAATCAAACACTGATAAAACTTCAAATGGCCCTAACTTCTAAACGGTGTGTCCTATACCTATCAAAGTTTGCAACATTCAAATGCTTGCAACTTTTTACTGGAGCCTCATAAAACCTTGAAATTTTGTGACAATAAAGTACTCGTGCCTCTTGTCAATTTAAGTTATCGCTCATAGCTATGCTACCCTTGAGTCCCAAAACAAACACTGATAAAACTTCAAATAGCCCTAACTTATATACGGTGCATCCTGTACTTATCAAAGTTTGCAACATTCAAATGCTTTTAACTTTTTACTTGAGTGTAATAAAATCTTGAAATTTTGTGACAATAGAGTACTAGAGCCTCTTGTTAAATTAAGCTATAGCTCATAGCTATGCTACCCTTGAGTCCCAAATCAAACACTAATAAAACTTCAAATGGCCCTAACTTCTAAACGGTGTGTCCTATACCTATCAAAGTTTGCAACATTCAAATGCTTGCAACTTTTTACTGGAGCGTCATAAAACCTTGAAATTTTGTGACAATAAAGTACTCGTGCCTCTTGTCAATTAAATTTATCGGTCATAGCTATACTACCCTTGACTCACAGATCAATCACTAATAAAACTTCAAATGGCCCTAACTTCTCTAAGGTGTATCCTATACCTATCAGAGTTTGCAACATTCAAATGCTTGTAACTTTTTACTGGAGCGTCATTAAATCTTGAAATTTTGTGACAATAAAGTACTCGTGCCTCTTGTCAATTTAAACTATCGGTCATAACTATGCTACCCTTGATTCCCAACTCAAACACTAATAAAATTTCAAATGGCCCTAACTTCTATACGGTGCGTCCTATACCTATCAAAGTTTACAACAATCAAATGCTTGTAACTTTTTTCTGGAGCGTTATAAAACCTTGAAAATTTGTGACAATAAAGTACTCATGCCTCTTGTCAATTAAACGTATCGCTCATAGCTATGCTACCCTTGAGTCCCAAATCAAACACTGATAACACTTCAATTGGCCCTAACTTCTATACGGTGCGTCCTATACCTATCAAAGATTGCAACAATCAAATGCTTGTAACTTTTTACAGGAGCGTCATAAAACCTTGAAATTTTGTGACAATCAAGTAATCGTGCCATAGCTATGCTACCCTTGAGTCCCAAATCAAACACTGATAACACTTCAATTCGCCCTAACTTCTATAAGGTGTGTCCTATACCTATCAGAGTTTGCAACATTCAAATGCTTGAAACTTTTTACTGGAGCGTCATTAAATCTTGAAATTTTGTGACAATAAAGTACTCGTGCCTCTTGTCAATTAAAGTTATTGCTCATAGCTATGCTAACCTTGACTAAAAAATCAAACACTGATAAAACTTCAAAAGGCCCTAACTTCTATACTGTGCGTCCTACACCTATCAAAGTGTGCAACATGCAAATGCTTGTAACTTTTTACGGGAGCGTAATAAAACCTTTTGCCTTTTGTGACAATAAAGTGCTCGTGCCTCTTGTCAATTTAAACTATCGGTCATAGCTATGCTACCCTTGAGTCCCAAATCAAACACTGATAAAACTTCAAATGGCCCTAACTTCTATACGGTGCGTCCTATACCTATCAAAGTTTGCAACATTCAAATGCTTGTAACTTTTTACTGGAGCGTCATAAACCCTTGAAATTTTGTGACAATAAAGTACTCTTGCCTCTTGTCAATTAAAGGTATCGCTCATAGCTTTGCTACCCTTGAGTCCCAAATCAATCACTAATAAAACTTCAAATGGCCCTAACTTCTATAAAGTGTGTCCTATACCTATCAGAGTTTGCAACATTCAAACTTGTAACTTTTTACTGGAGCGTCATTAAATCTTGAAATTTTGTGACAATAAAGTACTCGTGCCTCTTGTCAATTTAAACTATCGGTCATAGCTATGCTACCCTTGATTCCCAAAACAAACACTGATAAAACTTCAAATGGTCCTAACTTTTATACGGTGCATCCTATACCTATCAAAGTTTGTAACAATGAAATGCTTGTAACTTTTTACTGGAGCGTCATAAAACCTTAAAATTTTGTGACTATAAAGTACTCATGCCTCTTATTAATCTAAGCTATCGCTCATAGCTATGCTTCCCTTAACTTCCAAAACATACACTGATAAAACTTCAAATGGCGCTAACTTATATTCTTTATTCGGTGCGTCCTATACCTATCAAAGTTTGCAACATTCAAATGCTTGTTACTCTTTACTGGAGCGTCATAAAACCTTGAAATTTTGTGACAACTCATGCCTCTTGTCAATTAAAGGTATCGCTCACAGCTATGCTACCCTTGAGTCCCAAATCAAACACTGATAAAACTTCAAATGGCCCTAACTTCTATACGGTGCGTCCTATACCTATCAAAGTTTGCAACAATCAAATGCTTGTAACTTTTTGCTGGAGCGTCATAAAAATTTGAAATTTGGGACAATGAAGTACTCGTGCCGCTTGTCAATTAAAGTCATCGCTCATAGCTATGCTACCCTTGACTCCAAAATAAGTCACTGATAAAACTACAAATGGCCCTAACTTCTATACGGTGTGTCCTATACCTATCAAACTTTGCAACATTAAAATGCTTGTAACGTTTTACTGGAGCGTCATAAAACCTTGAAATTTTGTGAAAATAAAGTACTCGTGCCTCTTGTCAATTAAAGTTATCGGTCATAGCTATGCTACCGTTGACTCATAGATCAATCACTAATAAAACTTCAAATGGCCCTAACTCCTATACGGTGTGTCCTATACCTATCAGAGTTTGCAATATTCAAATGCTTGTAACTTTTTACTGGAGCGTCATTAAATCTTGAAATTTTGTGACAATAAAGTACTCGTGCCTCTTGTCAATTTAAACTATCGGTCATAGCTATGCTACCCTTGATTCCCAAAACAACCACTGATAAAACTTCAAATGGCCCTAACTTATATACGGTGCATCCTATACTTATCAAAGTTTGCAACATTCAAATGCTTGTAACTTTTTACTTGAGTGTAATAAAATCTTGAAATTTTTTGACAATAGAGTACTAGAGCCTCTTGTCAACTTAAGCTATCGCTCATAGCTATGCTACCCTTGACTCCAAAATCAAACACTGATAAAACTTCAAATGGCCCTAACTTCTATATGGTGCGTCCTACACCTATCAAAGTTTGCAACATTCAAACACTTGTAACTTTTTACTGGAGCGTAATAAAATATTGAAATTTTGTGACAATAAAGTTCTCGTGCCTCTTGTCAATTAATGGTATCGCTCATAGCTATGCTACCCTTGAGTCCCAAATCAAACACTGATAAAACTTTAAATGGCCCTAACTTTTATACGGTGCGTCCTATACTTATCAAAGTTTGCAACAATCAAATGCTTGTAACTTTTCATTGGAGCGTCATAAAACCTTGAAATTTTGTGGCAATGAAGTACTGCCTCTTGTCAATTAAACTTATTGGTCATAGCTATGCTATCCTTGACTCACAGATCAATCACTAATAAAACTTCAAATGGCCCTAACTTCTATAAGGTGTGTCCTATACCTATCAGAGTTTGCAACATTCAAATGCTTGTAACTTTTTACTGGAGCGTCATTAAATCTTGAAATTTTGTGACAATAAAGTACTCGTGCCTCTTGTCAATTTAAATTATCGGTCATAGCTATGCTACCCTTGATTCCCAAATCAAACACTAATAAAATTTCAAATGGCCCTAACTTCTATACGGTGCGTCCTATACCTATCAAAGTTTACAACAATCAAATGCTTGTAACTTTTTTCTGGAGCGTCATAAAACCTTGAAATTTTGTGACAATAAAGTACTGATGCCTCTTGTCAATTAAAGGTATCGCTCATAGCTATGCTACCCTTGAGTCCCAAATCAAACACTGATAACACTTCAATTGGCCCTAACTTCTATACGGTGCGTCCTATACCTATCAAAGATTGCAACAATCAAATGCTTGTAACTTTTTACAGGAGCGTCATAAAACCTTGAAATTTTGTGACAATCAAGTAATCGTGCCATAGCTATGCTACCCTTGAGTCCCAAATCAAACACTGATAAAACTTCAAATGGCCCTAACTTTTATACCTTGCGTCCTATACTTATCAAAGTTTGCAACAATCAAATGCTTGTAACTTTTCACTGGAGCGTCATAAAACCTTGAAATTTTGTGGCAATGAACTACTCGTGCCTCTTGTCAATTAAAGTTATCGGTCATAGCTATGCTACCCTTGACTCACAGATCAATCACTAATAAAACTTCAAATGGCCCTAACTTCTATAAGGTGTGTCCTATACCTATCAGAGTTTGCAACATTCAAATGCTTGTAACTTTTTACAGGAGCGTCATAAAACCTTGAAATTTTGTGACAATGAAGTATTCGTGCCTCTTGTCAATTTAAGTTGTCGCTCATAGCTATGCTACCCTTGACTCCAAAATAAATCACTGATAAAACTGCAAATGGCGCTAACTTCTATACGGTGCGTCCTATACCTTTCAAAGTTTGCAACATTCAAATGCTTGTAACTTTTTACTGGAGCGTAATAAAACCTTGAAATTTTGTGATAATAAAGTACTCGTGCCTCTTGTCAATTAAAGTTATCGCTCATAGCTATGCTACCCTTGAGTCCCAAAACAAACACTGATAAAACTTCAAATAGCCCTAACTTATATACGGTGCATCCTGTATTTATCAAAGTTTGCAACATTCAAATGCTTGTAACTTTTTACTAGAGTGTAATAAAATCTTGAAATTTTGTGACAATATAGTACTAGAGCCTCTTGTTAAATTAAGCTATCGCTCATAGCTATGCTACCCTTGAGTCCCAAATCAAACACTGATAAAACTTCAAATGGCCCTAACTTCTATATGGTGCGCCCTACACCTATCAAAGTTTGCAACATTCAATTACTTGTAACTTTTTACTGGAGCGTAATAAAATATTGAAATTTTGTGACAATAAAGTACTCGTGCCTCTTGTCAATTTAAACTATCGGTCATAGCTATGCTACCGATAATTCCCAAATCAAACACTAATAAAATTTCAAATGGCCCTAACTTCTATACGGTGCGTCCTATACCTATCAAAGTTTACAACAATAAAATGCTTGTAACTTTTTTCTGGAGCGTCATAAAACCTTGAAATTTTGTGACAATAAAGTTCTCATGCCTCTTGTCAATTAAAGGTATCGCTCATAGCTATGCTACCCTTGAGTCCCAAATCAAACACTGATAAAACTTCAATTGGCCCTAACTTCTATACGGTGCGTCCTATACCTATCAAAGTTTGCAACAATCAAATGCTTGTAACTTTTTACAGGAGCGTCATAAAACCTTGAAATTTTCTGACAATGAAGTAATCGTGCCATAGCTATGCTACCCTTGAGTCCCAAATCAAACACTGATAAAACTTCAAATGGCCCTAACTTCTAAACGGTGTGTCCTATACCTATCAAAGTTTGCAACATTCAAATGCTTGTAACTTTTTACTGGAGCGTCATAAAACCTTGAAATTTTGTGACAATAAAGTACTCGTGCCTCTTGTCAATTTAAGTTATCGCTCATAGCTATGCTACCCTTGAGTCCCAAAACAAACACTGATAAAACTTCAAATAGCCCCAACTTATATACGGTGCATCCTGTACTTATCAAAGTTTGCAACATTCAAATGCTTTTAACTTTTTACTTGAGTGTAATAAAATCTTGAAATTTTGTGACAATATACTACTAGAGCCTCTTGTTAAATTAAGCTATCGGTCATAGCTATGCTACCCTTTAATCCCAAATCAAACACTTATAAAACTTCAAATGGCCCTAACTTCTATACGGTGCGTCCTATACCTATCAAAGTTTACAACAATCAAATGCTTGTAACTTTTTTCTGGAGCGTCATAAAACCTTGAAATTTGGTGACAATAAAGTACTCGTGCCTCTTGTCAATTTAAACTATCGGTCATAGCTATCTACCCTTGAGTCCCAAATCAAACACTAATAAAACTTCAAATGGCCCTAACTTCTATACGGTGCGTCCTATACCTATCAAAGTTTGCAACATTCAAATGCTTGTAACTTTTTACTGCAGCGTAATTAAACCTTGAAATTTTCTGACAATAAATTACCCGTGCCTCTTGTCAATTTAAGCTATCGCTCATAGCTATGCTACCCTTGAGTCCCAAATCAAACACTGATAAAACTTCAAGTGGTCCTAACTTCTATACGGTGCATCCTATGCCTATCAAAGTTTGCAACAATGAAATGCTTGTAACTTTTTACTGGAGCGTCATAAAACCTTGAAATTTGGTGACAATGAAGTACTCGAGCCTCTTATCAATTTAAGATATCCCTCATAGCTTGAGTCCCAAATCAATCACTGATAAAACTTCAAATGGCCCTAACTTATATACGGTGCTTGTAACTTTTTACTGGAGCGTAATAGAACCTTGAAATTTTGTGACAATAAAGTACTCGTGCCTCTTGTTAATCTAAGCTATCGCTCATAGCTTTGCTTCCCTTAACTGCCAAAATCAACACTGATAAAACATCAAATGGCCCTAACTTATATTCTTATATTCGGTGCATCCTATACCTATCAAAGTTTGCAACAATCAAATGCTTGTAACTTTTTACTGGAGCGTAATTAAATCTTGAAATTTTGTGGCAATAAAGTACTCGTTTCTCTTGTCAATTTAAGCTATCGCTCATAGCTATGCTACCCTTGAGTCCCAAATCAAACACTGATAAAACTTCAAATGGCCCTAACTTCTATACGGTGCGTCCTACACCTATCAAAGTTTGCAACATTCAAATACTTGTAACTTTTTACTGGAGCGTAATAAAATATTGAAATTTTGTGACAATAAAGTACTCGTGCCTCTTGTCAATTAAAGTTATCGCTCATAGCTATGCTACCCTTGAGTCCCAAATCAAACACTGATAAAACTTCAAATGGCCCTAACTTTTATACGGTGCGTCCTATACTTATCAAAGTTTGCAACAATCAAATGCTTGTAACTTTTCACTGGAGCGCCATAAAACCTTGAAATTTTGTGGCAATGAAGTACTCGTGCCTCTTGTAAATTAAAGTTATCGGTCATAGCTATGCTACCCTTTACTCACAAATCAATCACTAATAAAACTTCAAATGGCCCTAACTTCTATAAGGTGTGTCCTATACCTATCAGAGTTTGCAACATTCAAATGCTTGTAACTTTTTACTGGAGCGTCATTAAATTTTAAAATTTTGTGACAATAAAGTACTCGTGCCTCTTATCAATTTAAACTATCGGTCATAGCTATGCTACCCTTGATTCCCAAATCAAACACTAATAAAACTTCAAATGGCCCTAACTTCTATACGGTGCGTCCTATACCTATCAAAGTTTACAACAATCAAATGCTTGTAACTTTTTTCTGGAGCGTCATAAAACCTTGAAATTTTGTGACAATAAAGTACTCGTGCCTCTTGTCAATTAAAGTTATCGCTCATAGCTATGCTACCCTTGACTCCAAAATAAATCACTGATAAAAGTTCAAATGGCCCTAACTTATATACGGTGCATCCTATACTTATCAAAGTTTGCAACACTCAAATGCTTGTAACTTTTTACTTGAGTGTAATAAAATCTTGAAATTTTGTGACAATAGAGTACTAGAGCCTCTTGTCAACTTAAGCTATCGCTCATAGCTATGCTACCCTTAACTTCCAAAACAAACACTGACAAAACTTCAAATGGCCCTAACTTATATTCTTATATTCGGTGCATCCTATACCTATCAAAGTTTGCAACAATCAAATGCTTGTAACTTTTTACAGGAGCGTCATGAAACCTTGAAATTTTGTGACAATGAAGTACTCGTGCCTCTTGTCAATTAAAGTTATCGCTCATAGCTATGCTACCCTTGACTCCAAAATAAATCACTGATAAAAGTTCAAATGGCCCTAACTTCTATACGGTGTGTCCTATACCTATCAAAGTTTGCAACATTCAAATGCTTGTAACTTTTTACAGGAGCGTCATAAAACCTTGAAATTTTGTGACAATAAAGTAATCGTGCCTCTTGTCAATTAAAGTTATCGCTCATAGCTATGCTACCCTTGAGCCCCAAATCAATCACTGATAAAACTTAAAATGGCCCTAACTTCTACTCGGTGCGTCTTTTACCTATCAGAGTTTGCAACATTCAAATGCTTGTAACTTTTTATTGGAGCGTCTAAAATTCTTGAAATATTGTGACAATAAAGTACTCGTGCCTCTAGTCAATTTAAGCTATCGCTCATAGCTATGCTTCCCTTGAGTCCCAAAACAAACACTGATAAAACTTCAAATGGCCCTAACTTATATACGGTGCGTCCTATACTTATCAAAGTTTGCAACATTCAAATGCTTGTAACTTTTTACTTGAGTGTAATAAAATCTTGAAATTTTGTGACAATAGAGTACTAGAGCCTCTTGTCAACTTAAGCTATCGCTCATAGCTATGCTACCCTTGACTCCAAAATCAAACACTGATAAAACTTCAAATGGCCCTAACTTCTATACGGTGCGTCCTACACCTATCAAAGTTTGCAACATTCAAATACTTGTAACTTTTTACTGGAGCGTAATAAAATATTGAAATTTTGTGACAATAAAGTACTCGTGCCTCTTGTCAATTAAAGGTATCGCTCATAGCTTGAGTCCGAAATCAATCACTGATAAAACTTGAAATGGCCCTAACTTATATACGGTGCTTGTAATTTTTTACTGGAGCGTAATGGAACCTTGAAATTTTGTGACAATAAAGTACTCGTGCCTCTTGTTAATCTAAGCTATCGCTCATAGCTATGCTTCCCTTAACTTCCAAAACAAACACTGATAAAACTTCAAATGGCCCTAACTTATATTCGTATATTCGGCGCATCCTATACCTATCAAAGTTGGCAACATTCAAATGCTTGTAACTTTTTACTGGAGCGTCATAAAACCTTGAAATTTTGTGACAATAAAGTACTCGTGCCTCTTGTCAATTAAAGTTATCGCTCATAGCTATGCTACCCTTGACTCCAAAATAAGTCACTGATAAAAGTTCAAATGGCCCTAACTTCTATACGGTGTGTCCTATACCTATCAAAGTTTGCAACATTCAAATGCTTGTAACTTTTTACAGGAGCGTCATAAAACCTTGAAATTTTGTGACAATAAAGTAATCGTGCCTCTTGTCAATTAAAGTTATCGCTCATAGCTATGCTACCCTTGAGCCCCAAATCAATCACTGATAAAACTTAAAATGGCCCTAACTTCTACACGGTGCGTCTTTTACCTATCAGAGTTTGCAACATTCAAATGCTTGTAACTTTTTATTGGAGCGTCTAAAATTCTTGAAATATTGTGACAATAAAGTACTCGTGCCTCTAGTCAATTTAAGCTATCGCTCATAGCTATGCTTCCCTTGAGTCCCAAAACAAACACTGATAAAACTTCAAATGGCCCTAACTTATATACGGTGCGTCCTATACTTATCAAAGTTTGCAACATTCAAATGCTTGTAACTTTTTACTTGAGTGTAATAAAATCTTGAAATTTTGTGACAATAGAGTACTAGAGCCTCTTGTCAACTTAAGCTATCGCTCATAGCTATGCTACCCTTGACTCCAAAATCAAACACTGATAAAACTTCAAATGGCCCTAACTTCTATACGGTGCGTCCTACACCTATCAAAGTTTGCAACAATCAAATGCTTGTAACTTTTCACTGGAGCGTCATAAAACCTTGAAATTTTGTGGCAATGAAGTACTCGTGCCTCTTGTCAATTAAAGTTATCGGTCATAGCTATACTACCCTTGACTCACAGATCAATCACTAATAAAACTTCAAATGGCCCTAACTTCTATAAGGTGTGTCCTAAACCTATCAGAGTTTGCAACATTCAAATGCTTGTAACTTTTTACTTGAGTGTAATAAAATCTTGAAATTTTGTGACAATAGAGTACTAGAGCCAATTGTCAACTTAAGCTATCGCTCATAGCTATGCTACCATTGAGTCCCAAATCAAACACTGATAAAACTTCAAATGGCCCTAACTTCTATACGGTGTGTCCTATACCTATAAAAGTTTGCAACATTCAAATGCTTCTAACTTTTTACTTGAGTGTAATAAAATCTTGAAATTTTGTGACAATAGAGTACTAGAGCCTCTTGTCAACTTAAGCTATTGCTCATAGCTATGCTACCCTTGAGTCCCAAATCAAACACTGATAAAACTTCAAATGGCCCCAACTTCTATACGGTGCGTCCTATACCTATCAAAGTTTGCAACATTCAAATGCTTGGAACTTTTTACTGGAGCGTCATAAAACCTTGAAATTTTGTGACAATAAAGTAAAGTTGTCAATTAAAGTATCGCTCATAGCTATGCTACCCTTGAGTCCCAAATTAAACACTGATAAAACTTCAATTGGCCCTAACTTCTATACGGTGCGTCCTATGCCTATCAAAGTTTGCAACAATGAAATGCTTGTAACTTTTTACTGGAGCGTCATAAAACCTTGAAATTTGGTGACAATGAAGTACTCGAGCCTCTTATCAATTTAAGATATCCCTCATAGCTTGAGTCCCAAATCAATCACTGATAAAACTTGAAATGGCCCTAACTTATATACGGTGCTTGTAATTTTTTACTGGAGCGTAATGGAACCTTGAAATTTTGTGACAATAAAGTACTCGTGCCTCTTGTTAATCTAACCTATCGCTCATAGCTATGCTTCCCTTAACTTCCAAAACAAACACTGATAAAACTTCAAATGGCCCTAACTTATATTCTTATATTCGGTGCATCCTATACCTATCAAAGTTGGCAACATTCAAATGCTTGTAACTTTTTACTGGAGCGTCATAAAACCTTGCAATTTTGTGACAATAAAGTAAAGTTGTCAATTAAAGGTATCGCTCATAGCTATGCTACCCTTGAGTCCCAAATTAAACACTGATAAAACTTCAATTGGCCCTAACTTCTATACGGTGCGTCCTATGCCTATCAAAGTTTGCAACAATGAAATGCTTGTAACTTTTTACTGGAGCGTCATAAAACCTTGAAATTTGGTGACAATGAAGTACTCGAGCCTCTTATCAATTTAAGATATCCCTCATAGCTTGAGTCCGAAATCAATCACTGATAAAACTTGAAATGGCCCTAACTTATATACGGTGCTTGTAATTTTTTACTGGAGCGTAATGGAACCTTGAAATTTTGTGACAATAAAGTACTCGTGCCTCTTGTTAATCTAAGCTATCGCTCATAGCTATGCTTCCCTTAACTTCCAAAACAAACACTGATAAAACTTCAAATGGCCCTAACTTATATTCGTATATTCGGTGCATCCTATACCTATCAAAGTTGGCAACATTCAAATGCTTGTAACTTTTTACTGGAGCGTCATAAAACCTTGAAATTTTGTGACAATAAAGTACTCGTGCCTCTTGTCAATTAAAGTTATCGCTCATAGCTATGCTACCCTTGAGCCCCAAATCAATCACTGATAAAACTTTAAATGGCCCTAATTTCTACACGGTGCGTCCTTTACCTATCAGAGTTAGCAACATTCAAATGCTTGTAACTTTTTATTGGAGCGTCTAAAAATCTTGAAATTTTGTGACAATAAAGTACTCGTGCCTCTAGTCAATTTAAGCTATCGCTCATAGCTATGCTTCTCTTGAGTCCCACAACAAACACTGATAAAACTTCAAATGGCCCTAACTTATATACGGTGCATCCTATACTTATCAAAGTTTGCAAAACTCAAATGCTTGTAACTTTTTACTTGAGTGTAATAAAATCTTGAAATTTTGTGACAATAGAGTACTAGAGCCTCTTGTCAACTTAAGCTATCGCTCATAGCTATGCTACCCTTGACTCCAAAATCAAACACTGATAAAACTTCAAATGGCCCTAACTTCTATACGGTGCGTCCTACACCTATCAAAGTTTGCAACATTCAAATACTTGTAACTTTTTACTGGAGCGTAATAAAATATTGAAATTTTGTGACAATAAAGTACTCGTGCATCTTGTCAATTAAAGGTGTCGCTCATAGCTATGCTACCCTTGAGTCCCAAATCAAACACTGATAAAACTTCAAATGGCCCTAACTTTTATACGGTGCGGCCTATACTAATCAAAGTTTGCAACAATCAAATGCTTGTAACTTTTCACTGGAGCGTCATAAAACCTTGAAATTTTGTGGCAATGAAGTACTCGTGCCTCTTGTCAATTAAAGTTATCGGTCATAGCTATGCTACCCTTGACTCACAGATCAATCACTAATAAAACTTAAAATGGCCCTAACTTCTATAAGGTGTGTCCTATACCTATCAGAGTTTGCAACATTCAAATGCTTGTAACTTTTTACTTGAGTGTAATAAAATCTTGAAATTTTGTGACAATAGAGTACTAGAGCCAATTGTCAACTTAAGCTATCGCTCATAGCTATGCTACCATTGAGTCCCAAATCAAACACTGATAAAACTTCAAATGGCCCTAACTTCTATACGGTGCGTCCTATACCTATCAAAGTTTGCAACATTCAAATGCTTCTAACTTTTTACTTGAGTGTAATAAAATCTTGAAATTTTGTGACAATAGAGTACTAGAGCCTCTTGTCAACTTAAGCTATTGCTCATAGCTATGCTACCCTTGAGTCCCAAATCAAACACTGATAACACTTCAAATGGCCCCAACTTCTATACGGTGCGTCCTATACCTATCAAAGTTTGCAACATTCAAATGCTTGTAACTTTTTACTGGAGCGTCATAAAACCTTGCAATTTTGTGACAATAAAGTAAAGTTGTCAATTAAAGGTATCGCTCATAGCTATGCTACCCTTGAGTCCCAAATCAAACACTGATAAAACTTCAAATGGCCCTAACTTTTATACGGTGCGTCCTTTACCTATCAGAGTTAGCAACATTCAAATGCTTGTAACTTTTTAGTGGAGCGTCTAAAAATCTAGAAATTTTGTGACAATAAAGTACTCGTGCCTCTAGTCAACTTTTTACTTGAGTGTAGTAAAATCTTTAAATTTTGTGACAATAGAGCTAGAGCCTCTTGTCAACTTAAGCTATCGCTCATAGCTATGCTACCCTTGAGTCCCAAATCAAACACTGATAAAACTTCAAGTGGCCCTAACTTCTATACGGTGCATCCTATGCCTATCAAAGTTTGCAACAATGAAATGCTTGTAACTTTTTACTGGAGCGTCATAAGACCTTGAAATTTGGTGACAATAAAGTACTCGAGCCTCTTAACAATTTAAGATATCCCTCATAGCTTGAGTCCCAAATCAATCACTGATAAAACTTGAAATGGCCCTAACTTATATACGGTGCTTGTAACTTTTTCTTGGAGCGTAATAGAACCTTGAAATTTTGTGACAATAAAGTACTCGTGCCTCTTGTTAATCTAAGCTATCGCTCATAGGTATGCTTTCCTTAACTTCCAAAACAAACACAGACAAAACTTCCAATGGCCCTAACTTATATTCTTATATTCGGTGCATCCTATACCTATCAAAGTTTGCAACAATCAAATGCTTGTAACTTTTTACTGGAGCGTAATTAAATCTTGAAATTTTGTGACAATAAAGTACTCGTGCCTCTTGTCAATTTAAGCTATCGCTCATAGCTATGCTACCCTTGAGTCCCAAATCAAACACTGATAAAACTTCAAATGGCCCTAACTTCTATACGGTGCGTCCTATACCTATCAAAGTTTGCAACATTCAAATACTTGTAACTTTTTACTGGAGCGGAATAAAATATTGAAATTTTGTGACAATAAATTATTCGTGCCTCTTGTCAATTAAAGGTATCGCTCATAGCTATGCTACCCTTGAGTCCCAAATCAAACACTGATAAAACTTCAAATGGCCCTAACTTTTATACGGTGCGTCCTATACTTATCAAAGTTTGCAACAATCAAATGCTTGTAACTTTTCACTGGAGCGTCATAAAACCTTGAAATTTTGTGGCAATGAAGTTCTCGTGCCTCTTGTCAATTAAAGTTATCGTTCATAGCTATGCTACCCTTGACTCACAGATCAATCACTAATAAAACTTCAAATGGCCCTAACTTCTATAAGGTGTGTCCTATACCTATCAGAGTTTGCAACATTCAAATGCTTGTAACTTTTTAATGGAGCGTCATTAAATCTTGAAATTTTGTGACAATAAAGTACTCGTGCCTCTTGTCAATTTAAACTATCGGTCATAGCTATGCTACCCTTGATTCCCAAATCAAACACTAATAAAACTTCAAATGGCCCTAACTTCTATACGGTGCGTCCTATACCTATCAAAGTTTACAACAATCAAATGCTTGTAAATTTTTTCTGGAGCGTCATAAAACCTTGAAAGTTTGTGACAATAAAGTACTCATGCGTCTTGTCAATTAAAGGTATCGCTCATAGCTATGCTACCCTTGAGTCCCAAATCAAACTCTGATAAAACTTCAATTGGCCCTAACTTCTATACGGTGCGTCCTATACCTATCAAAGTTTGCAACAATCAAATGCTTGTAACTTTTTACAGGAGCGTCATAAAAACTTGAAATTTTGTGACAATGAAGTACTCGTGCCTCTTGTCAATTAAAGTTATCGCTCATAGCTATACTGCCCTTGACTCCAAAATAAATCACTGATAAAACTTCAAATGGCCCTAACTTCTATACGGTGTGTCCTATACCTATCAAAGTTTGCAACATTCAAATGCTTGTAACTTTTTACAGGAGCGTCATAAAACCTTGAAATTTTGTGACAATAAAGTAATCGTGCCTCTTGTCAATTAAAGTTATCGCTCATAGCTATGCTACCCTTGAGCCCCAAATCAATCACTGATAAAACTTAAAATGGCCCTAACTTCTACACGGTGCGTCCTTTACCTATCAGAGTTTGCAACATTCAAATGCTTGTAACTTTTTATTGGAGCGTCTAAAAATCTTGAAATATTGTGACAATAAAGTACTCGTGCCTCTAGTCAATTTAAGCTATCGCTCATAGCTATGCTTCCCTTGAGTCCCAAAACAAACACTGATAAAACTTTTAATGGCCCTAACTTATATACGGTGCGTCTTATACTTATCAAAGTTTGCAACATTCAAATGCTTGTAACTTTTTACTTGAGTGTAATAAAATCTTGAAATTTTGTGACAATAGAGTACTAGAGCCTCTTGTCAACTTAAGCTATCGCTCATAGCTATGCTACCCTTGACTCAAAAATCAAACACTGATAAAACTTCAAATGGCCCTAACTTCTATACGGTGCGTCCTACACCTATGAAAGTTTGCAACATTGAAATACTTGTAACTTTTTACTGGAGCGTAATAAAATATTGAAATTTTGTGACAATAAAGTACTCGTGCCTCTTGTCAATTAAAGGTATCGCTCATAGCTATGCTACCCTTGAGTTCCAAATCAAACACTGATAAAACTTCAAATGCCCCAACTTTTATACGGTGCGGCCTATACTAATCAAATTTTGCAACAATCAAATGCTTGTAACTTTTCACTGGAGCGTCATAAAACCTTGAAATTTTGTGGCAATGAAGTACTCTGCCTCTTGTCAATTAAAGTTATCGGTCATAGCTATGCTACCCTTGACTCACAGATCAATCACTAAAAAAACTTCAAATGGCGCTAACTTCTATAAGGTGTGTCCTATACCTATCAGAGTTTGCAACATTCAAATGCTTGTAACTTTTTACTTGAGTTTAATAAAATCTTGAAATTTTGTGACAATAGAGTACTAGAGCCTCTTGTCAACTTAAGCTATCGCTCATAGCTATGCTACCCTTGAGTCCCAAATCAAACACTGATAAAACTTCAAATGGCCCTAACTTCTATACGGTGCGTCCTATACCTATCAAAGTTTGCAACATTCAAATGCTTCTAACTTTTTACTTGAGTGTAATAAAATCTTGAAATTTTGTGACAATAGAGTATTAGAGCCTCTTGTCAACTTACGCTATCGCTCATAGCTATGCTACCCTTGAGTCCCAAATCAAACACTGATAAAACTTCAAATGGCCCCAACTTCTATACGGTGCGTCCTATACCTATCAAAGTTTGCAACATTCAAATGCTTCTAACTTTTTACTTGAGTGTAATAAAATCTTGAAATTTTGTGACAATAGAGTACTAGAGCCTCTTGTCAACTTAAGCTATCGCTCATAGCTATGCTACCCTTGAGTCCCAAATCAAACACTGATAAAACTTCAAATGGCCCCAACTTCTATACGGTGCGTCCTATACCTATCAAAGTTTGCAACATTCAAATGCTTGTAACTTTTTACTGGAGCGTCATAAAACCTTGAAATTTTGTGACAATAAAGTAAAGTTGTCAATTAAAGGTATCGCTCATAGCTATGCTACCCTTGAGTCCCAAATTAAACACTGATAAAACTGCAATTGGCCCTAACTTCTATACGGTGCGTCCTATGCCTATCAAAGTTTGCAACAATGAAATGCTTGTAACTTTTTACTGGAGCGTCATAAAACCTTGAAATTTGGTGACAATGAAGTACTCGAGCCTCTTATCAATTTAAGATATCCCTCATACCTTGAGTCCCAAATCAATCACTGATAAAACTTGAAATGGCCCTAACTTATATACGGTGCTTGTAATTTTTTACTGGAGCGTAATGGAACCTTGAAATTTTGTGACAATAAAGTACTCGTGCCTCTTGTTAATCTAAGCTATCGCTCATAGCTATGCTTCCCTTAACTTCCAAAACCAACACTGATAAAACTTCAAATGGCCCTAACTTATATTCTTATATTCGGTGCATCCTATATCTATCAAAGTTGGCAACATTCAAATGCTTGTAATTTTTTACTGGAGCGTCATAAAACCTTGCAATTTTGTGACAATAAAGTAAAGTTGTCAATTAAAGGTACCGCTCATAGCTATGCTACCCTTGAGTCCCAAATCAAACACTAATAAAACTTTAAATGGCCCTAACTTTTATACGGTGCGTCCTTTACCTATCAGAGTTAGCAACATTCAAATGCTTGTAACTTTTTAGTGGAGCGTCTAAAAATCTAGAAATTTTGTGACAATAAAGTACTCGTGCCTCTAGTCAACTTTTTACTTGAGTGTAGTAAAATCTTTAAATTTTGTGACAATAGAGCTAGAGCCTCTTGTCAACTTAAGCTATCGCTCATAGCTATGCTACCCTTGAGTCCCAAATCAAACACTGATAAAACTTCAAGTGGCCCTAACTTCTATACGGTGCATCCTATGCCTATCAAAGTTTGCAACAATGAAATGCTTGTAACTTTTTACTGGAGCGTCATAAGACCTTGAAATTTGGTGACAATAAAGTACTCGAGCCTCTTAACAATTGAAGATATCCCTCATAGCTTGAGTCCCAAATCAATCACTGATAAAACTTGAAATGGCCCTAACTTATATACGGTGCTTGTAACTTTTTCTTGGAGCGTAATAGAACCTTGAAATTTTGTGACAATAAAGTACTCGTGCCTCTTGTTAATCTAAGCTATCGCTCATAGGTATGCTTTCCTTAACTTCCAAAACAAACACAGACAAAACTTCCAATGGCCCTAACTTATATTCTTATATTCGGTGCATCCTATACCTATCAAAGTTTGCAACAATCAAATGCTTGTAACTTTTTACTGGAGCGTAATTAAATCTTGAAATTTTGTGACAATAAAGTACTCGTGCCTCTTGTCAATTTAAGCTATCGCTCATAGCTATGCTACCCTTGAGTCCCAAATCAAACACTGATAAAACTTCAAATGGCCCTAACTTCTATACGGTGCGTCCTATACCTATCAAAGTTTGCAACATTCAAATACTTGTAACTTTTTACTGGAGCGGAATAAAATATTGAAATTTTGTGACAATAAAGTATTCGTGCCTCTTGTCAATTAAAGGTATCGCTCAAAGCTATGCTACCCTTGAGTCCCAAATCAAACACTGATAAAACTTCAAATGGCCCTAACTTTTATACGGTGCGTCCTATACTTATCAAAGTTTGCAACAATCAAATGCTTGTAACTTTTCACTGGAGCGTCATAAAACCTTGAAATTTTGTGGCAATGAAGTTCTCGTGCCTCTTGTCAATTAAAGTTATCGTTCATAGCTATGCTACCCTTGACTCACAGATCAATCACTAATAAAACTTCAAATGGCCCTAACTTCTATAAGGTGTGTCCTATACCTATCAGAGTTTGCAACATTCAAATGCTTGTAACTTTTTAATGGAGCGTCATTAAATCTTGAAATTTTGTGACAATAAAGTACTCGTGCCTCTTGTCAATTTAAACTATCGGTCATAGCTATGCTACCCTTGATTCCCAAATCAAACACTAATAAAACTTCAAATGGCCCTAACTTCTATACGGTGCGTCCTATACCTATCAAAGTTTACAACAATCAAATGCTTGTAACTTTTTTCTGGAGCGTCATAAAACCTTGAAAGTTTGTGACAATAAAGTACTCATGCGTCTTGTCAATTAAAGGTATCGCTCATAGCTATGCTACCCTTGAGTCCCAAATCAAACTCTGATAAAACTTCAATTGGCCCTAACTTCTATACGGTGCGTCCTATACCTATCAAAGTTTGCAACAATAAAATGCTTGTAACTTTTTACAGGAGCGTCATAAAAACTTGAAATTTTGTGACAATGAAGTACTCGTGCCTCTTGTCAATTAAAGTTATCGCTCATAGCTATACTGCCCTTGACTCCAAAATAAATCACTGATAAAACTTCAAATGGCCCTAACTTCTATACGGTGTGTCCTATACCTATCAAAGTTTGCAACATTCAAATGCTTGTAAATTTTTACAGGAGCGTCATAAAACCTTGAAATTTTGTGACAATAAAGTAATCGTGCCTCTTGTCAATTAAAGTTATCGCTCATAGCTATGCTACCCTTGAGCCCCAAATCAATCACTGATAAAACTTAAAATGGCCCTAACTTCTACACGGTGCGTCCTTTACCTATCAGAGTTTGCAACATTCAAATGCTTGTAACTTTTTATTGGAGCGTCTAAAAATCTTGAAATATTGTGACAATAAAGTACTCGTGCCTCTAGTCAATTTAAGCTATCGCTCATAGCTATGCTTCCCTTGAGTCCCAAAACAAACACTGATAAAACTTCAAATGGCCCTAACTTATATACGGTGCGTCCTATACTTATCAAAGTTTGCAACATTCAAATGCTTGTAACTTTTTACTTGAGTGTAATAAAATCTTGAAATTTTGTGACAATAGAGTACTAGAGCCTCTTGTCAACTTAAGCTATCGCTCATAGCTATGCTACCCTTGACTCAAAAATCAAACACTGATAAAACTTCAAATGGCCCTAACTTCTCTACGGTGCGTCCTACACCTATGAAAGTTTGCAACATTGAAATACTTGTAACTTTTTACTGGAGCGTAATAAAATATTGAAATTTTGTGACAATAAAGTACTCGTGCCTCTTGTCAATTAAAGGTATCGCTCATAGCTATGCTACCCTTGAGTTCCAAATCAAACACTGATAAAACTTCAAATGCCCCAACTTTTATACGGTGCGGCCTATACCTATCAAAGTTTGCAACAATCAAATGCTTGTAACTTTTCACTGGAGCGTCATAAAACCTTGAAATTTTGTGGCAATGAAGTACTCGTGCCTCTTGTCAATTAAAGTTATCGGTCATAGCTATGCTACCCTTGACTCACAGATCAATCACTAAAAAAACTTCAAATGGCGCTAACTTCTATAAGGTGTGTCCTATACCTATCAGAGTTTGCAACATTCAAATGCTTGTAACTTTTTACTTGAGTTTAATAAAATCTTGAAATTTTGTGACAATAGAGTACTAGAGCCTCTTGTCAACTTAAGCTATCGCTCATAGCTATGCTACCCTTGAGTCCCAAATCAAACACTGATAAAACTTCAAATGGCCCTAACTTCTATACGGTACGTCCTATACCTATCAAAGTTTGCAACATTCAAATGCTTCTAACTTTTTACTTGAGTGTAATAAAATCTTGAAATTTTGTGACAATAGAGTACTAGAGCCTCTTGTCAACTTACGCTATCGCTCATAGCTATGCTACCCTTGAGTCCCAAATCAAACACTGATAAAACTTCAAATGGCCCCAACTTCTATACGGTGCGTCCTATACCTATCAAAGTTTGCAACATTCAAATGCTTCTAACTTTTTACTTGAGTGTAATAAAATCTTGAAATTTTGTAACAATAGAGTACTAGAGCCTCTTGTCAACTTAAGCTATCGCTCATAGCTATGCTACCCTTGAGTCCCAAATCAAACACTGATAAAACTTCAAATGGCCCCAACTTCTATACGGTGCGTCCTATACCTATCAAAGTTTGCAACATTCAAATGCTTGTAACTTTTTACTGGAGCGTCATAAAACCTTGAAATTTTGTGACAATAAAGTAAAGTTGTCAATTAAAGGTATCGCTCATAGCTATGCTACCCTTGAGTCCCAAATTAAACACTGATAAAACTGCAATTGGCCCTAACTTCTATACGGTGCGTCCTATGCCTATCAAAGTTTGCAACAATGAAATGCTTGTAACTTTTTACTGGAGCGTCATAAGACCTTGAAATTTGGTGACAATGAAGTACTCGAGCCTCTTATCAATTTAAGATATCCCTCATACCTTGAGTCCCAAATCAATCAATGATAAAACTTGAAATGGCCCTAACTTATATACGGTGCTTGTAATTTTTTACTGGAGCGTAATGGAACCTTGAAATTTTGTGACAATAAAGTACTCGTGCCTCTTGTTAATCTAAGCTATCGCTCATAGCTATGCTTCCCTTAACTTCCAAAACCAACACTGATAAAACTTCAAATGGCCCTAACTTATATTCTTATATTCGGTGCATCCTATATCTATCAAAGTTGGCAACATTCAAATGCTTGTAACTTTTTACTGGAGCGTCATAAAACCTTGCAATTTTGTGACAATAAAGTAAAGTTGTCAATTAAAGGTATCGCTCATAGCTATGCTACCCTTGAGTCCCAAATTAAACACTGATAAAACTTCAATTGGCCCTAACTTCTATACGGTGCGTCCTATGCCTATCAAAGTTTGCAACAATGAAATGCTTGTAACTTTTTACTGGAGCGTCATAAAACCTTGAAATTTGGTGACAATGAAGTACTCGAGCCTCTTATCAATTTAAGATATCCCTCATAGCTTGAGTCCCAAATCAATCACTGATAAAACTTGAAATGGCCCTAACTTATATACGGTGCTTGTAATTTTTTACTGGAGCGTAATGGAACCTTGAAATTTTGTGACAATAAAGTACTCGTGCCTCTTGTTAATCTAAGCTATCGCTCATAGCTATGCTTCCCTTAACTTCCAAAACAAACACTGATAAAACTTCAAATGGCCCTAACTTATATTCTTATATTCGGTGCATCCTATACCTATCAAAGTTTTCAACATTCAAATACTTGTAACTTTTTACTGGAGCGTAATAAAATATTGAAATTTTGTGACAATAAAGTACTCGTGCATCTTGTCAATTAAAGGTGTCGCTCATAGCTATGCTACCCTTGAGTCCCAAATCAAACACTGATAAAACTTCAAATGGCCCTAACTTTTATACGGTGCGTCCTTTACCTATCAGAGTTAGCAACATTCAAATGCTTGTAACTTTTTAGTGGAGCGTCTAAAAATCTAGAAATTTTGTGCCAATAGAGTACTAGAGCCTCTTGTCAACTTAAGCTATCGCTCATAGCTATGCTACCCTTGAGTCCCAAATCAAACACTGATAAAACTTCAAATGGCCCTAACTTCTATACGGTGCGTCCTATACCTATCAAAGTTTGCAACATTCAAATGCTTCTAACTTTTTACTTGAGTGTAATAAAATTTTGAAATTTTGTGACAATAGAGTACTAGAGCCTCTTGTCAACTTAAGCTATCGCTCATAGCTATGCTACCCTTGAGTCCCAAATCAAACACTGATAAAACTTCAAATGGCCCCAACTTCTATACGGTGCGTCCTATACCTATCAAAGTTTGCAACATTCAAATGCTTCTAACTTTTTACTTGAGTGTAATAAAATCTTGAAATTTTGTGACAATAGAGTACTAGAGCCTCTTGTCAACTTAAGCTATCGCTCATAGCTATGCTACCCTTGAGTCCCAAATCAAACACTGATAAAACTTCAAATGGCCCCAACTTCTATACGGTGCGTCCTATACCTATCAAAGTTTGCAACATTCAAATGCTTGTAACTTTTTACTGGAGCGTCATAAAACCTTGAAATTTGGTGACAATGAAGTACTCGAGCCTCTTATCAATTTAAGATATCCCTCATACCTTGAGTCCCAAATCAATCACTGATAAAACTTGAAATGGCCCTAACTTATATACGGTGCTTGTAATTTTTTACTGGAGCGTAATGGAACCTTGAAATTTTGTGACAATAAAGTACTCGTGCCTCTTGTTAATCTAAGCTATCGCTCATAGCTATGCTTCCCTTAACTTCCAAAACCAACACTGATAAAACTTCAAATGGCCCTAACTTATATTCTTATATTCGGTGCATCCTATATCTATCAAAGTTGGCAACATTCAAATGCTTGTAACTTTTTACTGGAGCGTCATAAAACCTTGCAATTTTGTGACAATAAAGTAAAGTTGTCAATTAAAGGTATCGCTCATAGCTATGCTACCCTTGAGTCCCAAATTAAACACTGATAAAACTTCAATTGGCCCTAACTTCTATACGGTGCGTCCTATGCCTATCAAAGTTTGCAACAATGAAATGCTAGTAACTTTTTACTGGAGCGTCATAAAACCTTGAAATTTGGTGACAATGAAGTACTCGAGCCTCTTATCAATTTAAGATATCCCTCATAGCTTGAGTCCCAAATCAATCACTGATAAAACTTGAAATGGCCCTAACTTATATACGGTGCTTGTAATTTTTTACTGGAGCGTAATGGAACCTTGAAATTTTGTGACAATAAAGTACTCGTGCCTCTTGTTAATCTAAGCTATCGCTCATAGCTATGCTTCCCTTAACTTCCAAAACAAACACTGATAAAACTTCAAATGGTCCTAACTTATATTCTTATATTCGGTGCATCCTATACCTATCAAAGTTTTCAACATTCAAATACTTGTAACTTTTTACTGGAGCGTAATAAAATATTGAAATTTTGTGACAATAAAGTACTCGTGCATCTTGTCAATTAAAGGTGTCGCTCATAGCTATGCTACCCTTGAGTCCCAAATCAAACACTGATAAAACTTCAAATGGCCCTAACTTTTATACGGTGCGTCCTTTACCTATCAGAGTTAGCAACATTCAAATGCTTGTAACTTTTTATTGGAGCGTCTAAAAATCTTGAAATTTTGTGACAATAAAGTACTCGTGCCTCTAGTCAATTTAAGCTATCGCTCATAGCTATGCTTCCCTTGAGTCCCACAACAAACACTGATAAAACTTCAAATGGCCCTAACTTATATACGGTGCATCCTATACTTATCAAAGTTTGCAACACTCAAATGCTTGTAACTTTTTACTTGAGTGTAATAAAATCTTGAAATTTTGTGACAATAGAGTACTAGAGCCTCTTGTCAACTTAAGCTATCGCTCATAGCTATGCTACCCTTGACTCCAAAATCAAACACTGATAAAACTTCAAATGGCCCTAACTTCTATACAGTGCGTCCTACACCTATCAAAGTTTGCAACATTCAAATACTTGTAACTTTTTACTGGAGCGTAATAAAATATTGAAATTTTGTGACAATAAAGTACTCGTGTATCTTGTCAATTAAAGGTGTCGCTCATAGCTATGCTACCCTTGAGTCCCAAATCAAACACTGATAAAACTTCAAATGGCCCTAACTTTTATATGGTGCGTCCTTTACCTATCAGAGTTAGTAACATTCAAATGCTTGTAACTTTTTAGTGGAGCGTCTAAAAATCTAGAAATTTTGTGACAATAAAGTACTCGTGCCTCTAGTCAACTTTTTACTTGAGTGTAGTAAAATCTTGAAATTTTGTGACAATAGAGTACTAGAGCCTCTTGTCAACTTAAGCTATCGCTCATAGCTATGCTACCCTTGAGTCCCAAATCAAACACTGATAAAACTTCAAGTGGCCCTAACTTCTATACGGTGCATCCTATGCCTATCAAAGTTTGCAACAATGAAATGCTTGTAACTTTTTACTGGAGCGTCATAAGACCTTGAAATTTGGTGACAATGAAGTACTCGAGCCTCTTAACAATTTAAGATATCCCTCATAGCTTGAGTCCCAAATCAATCACTGATAAAACTTGAAATGGCCCTAACTTATATACGGTGCTTGTAACTTTTTCTTGGAGCGTAATAGAACCTTGAAATTTTGTGACAATAAAGTACTCGTGCCTCTTGTTAATCTAAGCTATCGCTCATAGGTATGCTTTCCTTAACTTCCAAAACAAACACAGACAAAACTTCAAATGGCCCTAACTTATATTCTTATATTCGGTGCATCCTATACCTATCAAAGTTTGCAACAATCAAATGCTTGTAACTTTTTACTGGAGCGTAATTAAATCTTGAAATTTTGTGACAATAAAGTACTCGTGCCTCTTGTCAATTTAAGCTATCGCTCATAGCTATGCTACCCTTGAGTCCCAAATCAAACACTGATAAAACTTCAAATGGCCCTAACTTCTATACGGTGCGTCCTATACCTATCAAAGTTTGCAACATTCAAATACTTGTAACTTTTTACTGGAGCGTAATAAAATATTGAAATTTTGTGACAATAAAGTATTCGTGCCTCTTGTCAATTAAAGGTATCGCTCATAGCTATGCTACCCTTGAGTCCCAAATCAAACACTGATAAAACTTCAAATGGCCCTAACTTTTATACGGTGCGTCCTATACTTATCAAAGTTTGCAACAATCAAATGCTTGTAACTTTTCACTGGAGCGTCATAAAACCTTGAAATTTTGTGGCAATGAAGTTCTCGCGCCTCTTGTCAATTAAAGTTATCGTTCATAGCTATGCTACCCTTGACTCACAGATCAATCACTAATAAAACTTTAAATGGCCCTAACTTCTATAAGGTGTGTCCTATACCTATCAGAGTTTGCAACATTCAAATGCTTGTAACTTTTTAATGGAGCGTCATTAAATCTTGAAATTTTGTGACAATAAAGTACTCGTGCCTCTTGTCAATTTAAACTATCGGTCATAGCTATGCTACCCTTGATTCCCAAATCAAACACTAATAAAACTTCAAATGGCCCTAACTTCTATACGGTGCGTCCTATACCTATCAAAGTTTACAACAATCAAATGCTTGTAACTTTTTTCTGGAGCGTCATAAAACCTTGAAATTTTGTGACAATAAAGTACTCATGCGTCTTGTCAATTAAAGGTATCGCTCATAGCTATGCTACCCTTGAGTCCCAAATCAAACTCTGATAAAACTTCAATTGGCCCTAACCTCTATACGGTGCGTCCTATACCTATCAAAGTTTGCAACAATCAAATGCTTGTAACTTTTTACAGGAGCGTCATAAAAACTTGAAATTTTGTGACAATGAAGTACTCGTGCCTCTTGTCAATTAAAGTTATCGCTCATAGCTATGCTACCCTTGACTCCAAAATAAATCACTGATAAAACTTCAAATGGCCCTAACTTCTATACGGTGTGTCCTATACCTATCAAAGTTTGCAACATTCAAATGCTTGTAACTTTTTACAGAAGCGTCATAAAACCTTGAAATTTTGTGACAATAAAGTAATCGTGCCTCTTGTCAATTAAAGTTATCGCTCATAGCTATGCTACCCTTGAGCACCAAATCAATCACTGATAAAACTTAAAATGGCCCTAACTTCTACACGGTGCGTCCTTTACCTATCAGAGTTTGCAACATTCAAATGCTTGTAACTTTTTATTGGAGCGTCTAAAAATCTTGAAATATTGTGACAATAAAGTACTCGTGCCTCTAGTCAATTTAAGCTATCGCTCATAGCTATGCTTCCCTTGAGTCCAAAATCAAACACTGATAAAACTTCAAATGGCCCTAACTTCTATACGGTGCGTCCTACACCTATGAAAGTTTGCAACATTGAAATACTTGTAACTTTTTACTGGAGCGTAATAAAATATTGAAATTTTGTGACAATAAAGTATTCGTGCCTCTTGTCAATTAAAGGTATCGCTCATAGCTATGCTACCCTTGAGTTCCAAATCAAACACTGATAAAACTTCAAATGGCCCCAACTTTTATACGGTGCGGCCTATACTAATCAGAGTTTGCAACAATCAAATGCTTGTAACTTTTCACTGGAGCGTCATAAAACCTTGAAATTTTGTGGCAATGAAGTACTCGTGCCTCTTGTCAATTAAAGTTATCGGTCATAGCTATGCTACCCTTGACTCACAGATCAATCACTAAAAAAACTTCAAATGGCCCTAACTTCTATAAGGTGTGTCCTATACCTATCAGAGTTTGCAACATTCAAATGCTTGTAACTTTTTACTTGAGTGTAATAAAATCTTGCAATTTTGTGACAATAGAGTACTAGAGCCTCTTGTCAACTTAAGCTATCGCTCATAGCTATGCTACCCTTGAGTCCCAAAGCAAACACTGATAAAACTTCAAATGGCCCTAACTTCTATACGGTGCGTCCTATATCTATCAAAGTTTACAACATTCAAATGCTTCTAACTTTTTACTTGAGTGTAATAAAATCTTGAAATTTTGTGACAATAGAGTACTAGAGCCTCTTGTCAACTTAAGCTATCGCTCATAGCTATGCTACCCTTGAGTCCCAAATCAAACACTGATAAAACTTCAAATGGCCCCAACTTCTATACGGTGCGTCCTATACCTATCAAAGTTTGCAACATTCAAATGTTGTAACTTTTTACTGGAGCGTCATAAAACCTTGAAATTTTGTGACAATAAAGTAAAGTTGTCAATTAAAGGTATCGCTCATAGCTATGCTACCCTTGAGTCCCAAATCAAACACTGATAAAACTTCAAATGGCCCTAACTTCTATACGGTGCATCCTATACCTATCAAAGTTTGCAACAATCAAATGCTGGTAACTTTTTACTGGAGCGTCATAAAACCTTGAAATTTTGTGGCAATGAAGTACTCGTGCCTCTTGTCAATTAAAGGTATCGCTCATAGCTATGCTACCCTTGAGTTCCAAATCAAACACTGATAAAACTTCAAATGGCCCCAACTTTTATGCGGTGCATCCTATACCTATCAAAGCTTGCAACAATCAAATGCTTGTAACTTTTCACTGGAGCGTCATAAAACCTTGAAATTTTGTGGCAATGAAGTACTCGTGCCTCTTGTCAATTAAAGTTATCGGTCATAGCTATGCTACCCTTGACTCACAGATCAATCACTAAAAAAACTTCAAATGGCCCTATCTTCTATAAGGTGTGTCCTATACCTATCAGAGTTTGCAACATTCAAATGCTTGTAACTTTTTACTTGAGTGTAATAAAATCTTGAAATTTTGTGACAATAGAGTACTAGAGCCTCTTGTCAACTTAAGCTATCGCTCATAGCTATGCTACCCTTGAGTCCTAAATCAAACACTGATAAAACTTCAAATGGCCCTAACTTCTATACGGTGCGTCCTATACCTATCAAAGTTTGCAACATTCAAATGCTTCTAACTTTTTACTTGAGTGTAATAAAATCTTGAAATTTTGTGACAATAGAGTACTAGAGCCTCTTGTCAACTTAAGCTATCGCTCATAGCTATGCTACCCTTGAGTCCCAAATCAAACACTGATAAAACTTCAAATGGCCCTAACTTCTATACGGTGCGTCCTATACCTATCAAAGTTTGCAACATTCAAATGCTTCTAACTTTTTACTTGAGTGTAATAAAATCTTGAAATTTTGTGACAATAGAGTACTAGAGCCTCTTGTCAACTTAAACTATCGGTCATAGCTATGCTACCCTTGATTCCCAAATCAAACACTAATAAAACTTCAAATGGCCCTAACTTCTAACGGTGCGTCCTATACCTAGCAAAGTTTACAACAATCAAATGCTTGTAACTTTTTTCTGGAGCGTCATAAAACCTTGAAATTTTGTGACAATAATGTACTCATGCCTCTTGTCAATTAAAGGTATCGCTCATAGCTATGCTACCCTTGAGTCCGAAATCAAACACTGATAAAACTTCAATTGACCCTAACTTCTATACGGTGCGTCTTATACCTATCAAAGTTTGGAACAATCAAATGCTTGTAACTTTTTACAGGATCGGCATAAAACCTTGAAATTTTGTGACAATGAAGTACTCGTGCCTCTTGTCAATTAAAGTTATCGCTCATAGCTATGCTACCCTTGACTCCAAAATAAATCACTGATAAAACTTCAAATGGCCCTAACTTCTATACGGTGTAGCCTATACCTATCAAAGATTGCAACATTCAAATGCTTGTAACTTTTTACTGGAGCGTCATAAAACCTTGAAATTTTGTGACAATAAAGTACTCGTGCCTCTTGTCAATTAAAGTTATCGCTCATAGCTATGCTACCCTTGAGCCCAAAATCAATCACCGATAAAACTTAAAATGGCCCTAACTTCTACACGGTGCGTCCTTTACCTATCAGAGTTTGCTGGATTGTAATAAAATCTTGAAATTTGGTGACAATAAAGTACTCGTGCCTCTTGTCAATTAAAGTTATCGCTCATAGCTATTCTACCCTTGTTTCCCATAATAAACACTGATAAAACTTCAACTGGCTCTAACTTCTATACGGTGCGTCCTATACCTACCAAAGTTTGCAACAATCAAATGCTTGTATCTTTTTACTGGAGCGTCATAAAATCTTGAAATTTTGTGACAATAAAGTATTCGTGCCTCTTGTCATTTAAAGTTATCGCTCATAGCAATGTTACCCTTGAGACCCATAATAAACACTGATAAAACTTCAAATGGCCCTAACTTCTATACGGTGCGTTTTTATACATATCAAAGTTTGCAACAATCAAATGCTTGTAACTTTTTACTGGACCGTAATAAAATCTTGAAATTTTGTCACAATAAAGTTCTCGTGGCTCTTGTCAATTTAAGCTATCGCTCATAGCTATGCTACCCTTGAGTCCCAAATTAAACACTGATAACACTTCAAATGGCCCTAATTTCTTTACGGTGCATCCTATACGTATCAAAGTTTGCAACATCCAAATGCTTGTAACTTTTTATTGGAGCGTAATAAAATCTTGAAATTTTGTAACAATAAAGTACTCGTGGCTCTTGTCAACTTAAGCTATCGATCATAGCTTTCCTACCCTTGTCTCCAAAATAAAACACTGCCAAAACTTCAAATGGCACTAACTTCTATACGGTGCGTCCTATACCTATCAAAGTTTGCAACAATCAAATGCTTGTACTTTTTACTGGAGCATAATAAGATCTTGAAATTGTATGACAATAAAGTACTCGTGCCTCTTGTCATTTAAAGTTATCGCTCATAGCTATGCTACCCTTGAGTCCCAAATCAAACACTGATAAAACTTCAAATGGCCCAAACTTCTATATGGTGCGTCCTATACCTATTAAAGTTTGCAACAATCAAATGCTTGTAACTTTTTACTGGATCGTAATAAAATCTTAAAATTTTGTGACAATAAAGTACACGTGCCTCTTGTCAATTAAACTTATCGCTCATAGCTATACTACCCTTGAGTCCCATAATAAACACTGATAAAACTTCAAATGGCCATAACTTCTATACGGTGCGTCCTATACCTATCAAAGTTTGCAACACTCAAATGCTTGTATCTTTTTACTGAAGCGTCATAAAATCTTGAAATTTTGTGAGAATAAAGTATTCGTGCCTCTTGTCATTTAAAGTTATCGCTTATAGCAATGTTACCCTTGACTCAAAAATAAAACAGTGATAAAACTTAAAATGGCCCTAACTTCTATCCGGTGCGTCCTATACCTATCAAAGTTTACAACAATCAAATGCTTCTAACTTTTTACTGGAGCGTAATAAAACCTTTAAATTTTGTGACAATAAAGTACTCTTGCTTCTTGTCAATTAAAGTTATCGCCCATAGCTATGCTACCCTTGAGTCCCAAATCAAACACTGATAAAACTTCCAATGGCCCAAACTTCTATATGGTGCGTCCTATATCTATCAAAGTTTGCAACATTCAAATGCTTGTAACTTTTTACTGGAGCGTAATAAAATCTTGAAATTTTGTGACAATAAAGTACTCGTGCCTTTTGTCAATTTAAGCTTTCGCTCATAGATATGCTACCCTTGAATCCCAAATCAAACACTGATAAAACTTCAACTGGCGGTTACTTCTATACGGTGCATCCTATACCTATCAAAGTTTGCAACAATCAAATGCTTGTAGCTTTTTACTGGAGCGTAATAAAACCTTGAAATTTTGTGATATTAAAGTACTCGTGCTTCTTGCCAATTAAAGTTTTCGCTCATAGCAATGTTACCCTTGAGACCCATAATAAACACTGATAAAACTTCAAATGGCCCTAACTTCTATACGGTGCGTCCTATACATATCAAAGTTTGCAACAATCAAATGCTTGTAACTTTTTACTGGACCGTAATAAAATCTTGAAATTTTGTCACAATAAAGTTCTCGTGGCTCTTGTCAATTTAAGCTATCGCTCATAGCTATGCTACCCTTGAGTCCCAAATAAAACACTGATAACACTTCAAATGGCCCTAATTTCTTTACGGTGCATCCTATACGTATCAAAGTTTGCAACATCCAAATGCTTGTAACTTTTTACTGGAGCGTAATAAAATCTTGAAATTTTGTAACAATAAAGTACTCGTGGCTCTTGTCAACTTAAGCTATCGATCATAGCTTTCCTACCCTTGTCTCCAAAATAAAACACTGCCAAAACTTCAAATGGCACTAACTTCTATACGGTGCGTCCTATACCTATCAAAGTTTGCAACAGTCAAATGCTTGTAACTTTTTACTGGAGCGTAATAAGATCTTGAAATTTTATGACAATAAAGTACTCGTGCCTCTTGTCATTTAAAGTTATCGCTCATAGCTATGCTACCCTTGAGTCCCAAATCAAACACTGATAAAACTTCAAATGGCCCAAACTTCCTTATGGTGCGTCCTATACCTATTAAAGTTTGCAACAATAAAATGCTTGTAACTTTTTACTGGATCGTAATAAAACCTTGAAATTTTGTGACAATAAAGTACTCGTGCCTCTTGTCAATTAAACTTATCTCTCATAGCTATACTACCCTTGAGTCCCATAATAAACACTAATAAAACTTCAAATGGCCCTAACTTCTATACGGTGCGTCCTATACCTATCAAAGTTTGCAACACTCAAATGCTTGTATCTTTTTACTGAAGCGTCATAAAATCTTGAAATTTTGTGAGAATAAAGGATTCGTGCCTCTTGTCATTTAAAGTTATCGCTCATAGCAATGTTACCCTTGACTCCAAAATAAAACACTGATAAAATTTCAAATGGCCCTAGCTTCTATCCGGTGCGTCCTATACCTATCAAAGTTTACAACAATCAAATGCTTCTAACTTTTTACTGGAGCGTAATAAAACCTTTAAATTTTGTGACAATAAAGTACTCTAGCTTCTTGTCAATTAAAGTTATCGGCCATAGCTATGCTACCCTTGAGTCCCAAATCAAACACTCATAAAACTTCCAATGGCCCAAACTTCTATATGGTGCGTCCTATATCTATCAAAGTTTGCAACTTTCAAATGCTTGTAACTTTTTACTGGAGCGTAATAAAATCTTGAAATTTTGTGACAATAAAGTACTCGTGCCTTTTGTCAATTTAAGCTTTCGCTCATAGATATGCTGCCCTTGAATCCCATATCAAACACTGATAAAACTTCAACTGGCGGTTACTTCTATACGGTGCATCCTATACCTATCAAAGTTTGCAACAATCAAATGCTTGTAGCTTTTTACTGGAGCGTAATAAAACCTTGAAATTTTGTGACAATAAAGTACTCGTGCTTCTTGCCAATTAAAGTTTTCGCTCATAGCTATGCTACCCTTGACTCCCAGAACAAATACTGATAAAATTTCAAATGGCCCTAACTTCTATACGGTGCGTCCTACACCTATCAAAGTGTGCAACTTTCAAATGCTTGTAAATTTTTACGGGAGTGTAATAAAACCTTGAAATTTTGTGACAATAAAGTACTCGAGCCTCTTGTCAATTTAACCTATCGCTCATAGCTATGCTACCCTTGAGTCCCAATTCAATCACTGATAAAACTTCAAATGGCCCTAACTTCTATACGGTGCGTCCTATATCTATCAAAGAGCGTCATAAAATCTTGAAATTTTGTGACAATAAAGTACTCCTGCCTCTTGTTAATCTAAGCTATCGCTCATAGCTATGCTTCCCTTAACTTCCAAAACAAACACTGATAAAACTTCAAATGGCCCTAACTTCTAAACGGTGCGTCTTCTATCTATCAAAATTTGCAACATTCAAATGGTTGTAACTTTTTACTGGAGCGTAATAAAATCTTGAAATTTTGTGACAATAAAGTACTCGTGCCTCTTGTCAATTTAAGGTATCGCTCATTGCTATGCTTCCCTTGAGTCCCAAATCAAACACTGATAAAACTTCAAATGGCCCTAACTTCTATACGGTGCGTCCTATATCTATCAAAGTTTGCAACAATCAAATGCTTGTAGGTTTTTACTGGAGCGTAATAAAACCTTGAAATTTTGTGACAATAAAGTACTCGTGCTTCTTGTCAATTAATGTTATCGCTCATAGCCATGCTACCTTTGAGTCCCAATTCAACCACTGATAAAACTTCAAATGGCCCAAACTTCTATATGGTGCGTCCTATATCTATGAAAGTTTGCAACATTCAAATGCTTGTAACTTTTTACTGGAGCGAAATAAAACCTTGATATTTTGTGACAATAAAATACTCGTGCCTTTTGTCAATTTAACATTTCGCTCATAGATATGCTACCCTTGAGTCCCAAATCAAACACTGATAAAATTTCAACTGGCGCTTACTTCTATACGTTGCGTCCTACACCTATCAAAGTGTGCAACTTTCAAATGCTTGTGAATTTTTACGGGAGTGTAATAAAACCTTGAAATTTTGTGACAATAAAGTACTCGAGCCTCTTGTCAATTTAACTTATCGCTTATAGCTATGCTTCCCTTAACTTCCAAAACAAACACTGATAAAACTTCAAATGGCCCTAACTTCTAAACGGTGCGTCTTCTACCTATCAAAATTTGCAACAATCAAATGGTTGTAACTTTTTACTGGAGCGTAATAAAATCTTGAAATTTTGTGACAATAAAGAACTCGTGCCTCTTATTAATTTAAACTATCGCTCATAGCTATGCTTCCCTTAACTTCCAAAACAAACACTGATAAAACTTCAAATGGCCCTAACTTCTAAACGGTGCGTCTTCTATCTATCAAAATTTGCAACAATCAAATGGTTGTAACTTTTTTCTGGAGCGTAATAAAATCTTGAAATTTTGTGATATTAAAGTACTCGTGCTTCTTGCCAATTAAAGTTTTCGCTCATAGCAATGTTACCCTTGAGACCCATAATAAACACTGATAAAACTTCAAATGGCCCTAACTTCTATACGGTGCGTCCTATACATATCAAAGTTTGCAACAATCAAATGCTTGTAACTTTTTACTGGACCGTAATAAAATCTTGAAATTTTGTCACAATAAAGTTCTCGTGGCTCTTGTCAATTTAAGCTATCGCTCATAGCTATGCTACCCTTGAGTCCCAAATAAAACACTGATAACACTTCAAATGGCCCTAATTTCTTTACGGTGCATCCTATACGTATCAAAGTTTGCAACATCCAAATGCTTGTAACTTTTTACTGGAGCGTAATAAAATCTTGAAATTTTGTAACAATAAAGTACTCGTGGCTCTTGTCAACTTAAGCTATCGATCATAGCTTTCCTACCCTTGTCTCCAAAATAAAACACTGCCAAAACTTCAAATGGCACTAACTTCTATACGGTGCGTCCTATACCTATCAAAGTTTGCAACAGTCAAATGCTTGTAACTTTTTACTGGAGCGTAATAAGATCTTGAAATTTTATGACAATAAAGTACTCGTGCCTCTTGTCATTTAAAGTTATCGCTCATAGCTATGCTACCCTTGAGTCCCAAATCAAACACTGATAAAACTTCAAATGGCCCAAACTTCCTTATGGTGCGTCCTATACCTATTAAAGTTTGCAACAATAAAATGCTTGTAACTTTTTACTGGATCGTAATAAAACCTTGAAATTTTGTGACAATAAAGTACTCGTGCCTCTTGTCAATTAAACTTATCTCTCATAGCTATACTACCCTTGAGTCCCATAATAAACACTAATAAAACTTCAAATGGCCCTAACTTCTATACGGTGCGTCCTATACCTATCAAAGTTTGCAACACTCAAATGCTTGTATCTTTTTACTGAAGCGTCATAAAATCTTGAAATTTTGTGAGAATAAAGGATTCGTGCCTCTTGTCATTTAAAGTTATCGCTCATAGCAATGTTACCCTTGACTCCAAAATAAAACACTGATAAAATTTCAAATGGCCCTAGCTTCTATCCGGTGCGTCCTATACCTATCAAAGTTTACAACAATCAAATGCTTCTAACTTTTTACTGGAGCGTAATAAAACCTTTAAATTTTGTGACAATAAAGTACTCTAGCTTCTTGTCAATTAAAGTTATCGGCCATAGCTATGCTACCCTTGAGTCCCAAATCAAACACTCATAAAACTTCCAATGGCCCAAACTTCTATATGGTGCGTCCTATATCTATCAAAGTTTGCAACTTTCAAATGCTTGTAACTTTTTACTGGAGCGTAATAAAATCTTGAAATTTTGTGACAATAAAGTACTCGTGCCTTTTGTCAATTTAAGCTTTCGCTCATAGATATGCTGCCCTTGAATCCCATATCAAACACTGATAAAACTTCAACTGGCGGTTACTTCTATACGGTGCATCCTATACCTATCAAAGTTTGCAACAATCAAATGCTTGTAGCTTTTTACTGGAGCGTAATAAAACCTTGAAATTTTGTGACAATAAAGTACTCGTGCTTCTTGCCAATTAAAGTTTTCGCTCATAGCTATGCTACCCTTGACTCCCAGAACAAATACTGATAAAATTTCAAATGGCCCTAACTTCTATACGGTGCGTCCTACACCTATCAAAGTGTGCAACTTTCAAATGCTTGTAAATTTTTACGGGAGTGTAATAAAACCTTGAAATTTTGTGACAATAAAGTACTCGAGCCTCTTGTCAATTTAACCTATCGCTCATAGCTATGCTACCCTTGAGTCCCAATTCAATCACTGATAAAACTTCAAATGGCCCTAACTTCTATACGGTGCGTCCTATATCTATCAAAGAGCGTCATAAAATCTTGAAATTTTGTGACAATAAAGTACTCCTGCCTCTTGTTAATCTAAGCTATCGCTCATAGCTATGCTTCCCTTAACTTCCAAAACAAACACTGATAAAACTTCAAATGGCCCTAACTTCTAAACGGTGCGTCTTCTATCTATCAAAATTTGCAACATTCAAATGGTTGTAACTTTTTACTGGAGCGTAATAAAATCTTGAAATTTTGTGACAATAAAGTACTCGTGCCTCTTGTCAATTTAAGGTATCGCTCATTGCTATGCTTCCCTTGAGTCCCAAATCAAACACTGATAAAACTTCAAATGGCCCTAACTTCTATACGGTGCGTCCTATATCTATCAAAGTTTGCAACAATCAAATGCTTGTAGGTTTTTACTGGAGCGTAATAAAACCTTGAAATTTTGTGACAATAAAGTACTCGTGCTTCTTGTCAATTAATGTTATCGCTCATAGCCATGCTACCTTTGAGTCCCAATTCAACCACTGATAAAACTTCAAATGGCCCAAACTTCTATATGGTGCGTCCTATATCTATGAAAGTTTGCAACATTCAAATGCTTGTAACTTTTTACTGGAGCGAAATAAAACCTTGATATTTTGTGACAATAAAATACTCGTGCCTTTTGTCAATTTAACATTTCGCTCATAGATATGCTACCCTTGAGTCCCAAATCAAACACTGATAAAATTTCAACTGGCGCTTACTTCTATACGTTGCGTCCTACACCTATCAAAGTGTGCAACTTTCAAATGCTTGTGAATTTTTACGGGAGTGTAATAAAACCTTGAAATTTTGTGACAATAAAGTACTCGAGCCTCTTGTCAATTTAACTTATCGCTTATAGCTATGCTTCCCTTAACTTCCAAAACAAACACTGATAAAACTTCAAATGGCCCTAACTTCTAAACGGTGCGTCTTCTACCTATCAAAATTTGCAACAATCAAATGGTTGTAACTTTTTACTGGAGCGTAATAAAATCTTGAAATTTTGTGACAATAAAGAACTCGTGCCTCTTATTAATTTAAACTATCGCTCATAGCTATGCTTCCCTTAACTTCCAAAACAAACACTGATAAAACTTCAAATGGCCCTAACTTCTAAACGGTGCGTCTTCTATCTATCAAAATTTGCAACAATCAAATGGTTGTAACTTTTTTCTGGAGCGTAATAAAATCTTGAAATTTTGTGACAATAAAGTACTCGTGCCTCTTGTCAATTTAAGCTATCGGCCATAGCTATGCTACCCTTGAGTCCCAAATCAAACTCTGATAAAACTTCAAATGGCCCAAACTTCTATATGGTGCGTCCTATATCTATCAAAGTTTGCAACATTCAAATGCTTGTAACTGTTTACTGGAGCGTAATAAAACCTTGAAATTTTGTGACTATAAAGTACTCGTGCCTCTTGTCATTTAAAGTTATCGCCCATAGCAGTGTTATCCTTGACTCCAAAAGAAAACACTGATAAAATTTCAAATGGCCCTAACTTCTATACGGTGCGTCCTATACCTATCAAAGTTTGCAACAATCAAATGCTTCTAACTTTTTACTGGAGCGTAATAAAACCTTTAAATTTTATGACAATAAAGTTTTCATGCCTCTTGTCAATTAAAGTTATCGTTCATAGCTATGCTACCATTGAGTCCCAATTCAACCACTGATAAAACTTCAAATAGCCCTAACTTCTATACGGTGCGTCCTATACCTATCAGAGTTTGCAACATTCAAAAGCTTGTAACTTTTTACTGGAGCGTCATAAAACCTTGAAATTTTGTGACAATAAAGTACTCGTGCCTCTTGTCAATTTAAGCTATCGGCCATAGCTATGTTTCCCTTAACTTCCAAAACAAACACTGATAAAACTTCAAATGGCCCTAACTTCTATACGGTGTGTCTTCTACCTATCAAAGTTTGCAACAATCAAATGCTTGCAACTTTTTACTGGAGCGTAATAAAATCTAGAAATTTTGTCACAATAAAGTTCTCGTGGCTCTTGTCAATTTAAGCTATCGCTCATAGCTATGCTACCATTGAGTCCCAAATCAAACACTGATAACACTTCAAATGGCCCTAATTTCTTTACGGTGCATCCTATACCTATCAAAGTTTGCAAACATTCAAATGCTTGTAACTTTTTACTGGAGCGTCATAAAATCTTGAAATTTTGTGACAATAAAGTACTCCTGCCTCTTGTTAATCTAAGCTATCGCTCATAGCTATGCTTCCCTTAACTTCCAAAACAAACACAGATAAAACTTCAAATGGCCCTAACTTCTATACGGTGCGTCTTCTATCTATCAAAATTTGCAACAATCAAATGGTTGTAACTTTTTACTGGAGCGTCATTAAATCGTGAAATTTTGTGACAATAAAGTACTCGTGCCTATTGTGAAATTAAGCTATCGGTCATAGCTATGATACCCTTGAGTCCCAAATCAAACACAGATAAAACTTCAAATGGCCCTAACTTCTATATGGTGCGTCCTATGTCTATCAAAGTTTGCAACATTGAAATGCTTGTAACTTTTTACCGGAGCGTCATAAAATCTTGAAATTTTGTGGCAATAAAGTACTCGTGCCTCTTGTCAATTTAAGCTATCGCTAATAGCTTTGCTACACTTGAGTCCCAAATCAAACACTGATAAAACTTCAAATGGCGCTAACTTCTATACGGTGTGTCCTATACCTATCAAAGTTTGCAACAATCAATTGCTTGTAGGTTTTTACTGCAGCGTAATAAAACCTTGAAATTTTGTGACAATAAAGTACTCGTGCCTCTTGTCAATTAAAGTTATCGCTCAAAGCTATGCTAGCCTTGAGTCCCAATTCAATCACTGATAAAACTTCAAATGGCCCTAATTTCTATACGGTATGTCCTATACCTATCAGAGTTTGCAACATTCAAATGCTTGTAACTTTTTACTGGAGCGTCATAAAATCTTGAAATTTTGTGACAATAATGTACTCGTGCCTCTTGTGAAATTAAGCTATAGGTCAAAGCTATGATACCCTTGAGTTCCAAATCAAACACTGATAAAACTTCAAATGGCTCTAACTTCTATACGGTGCGACCTATACCTATCAAAGTTTGCAACATTCAAATGCTTGTAGGTTTTTACTGGAGCGTAATAAAACCTTGAAATATTGTGACAATAAAGTACTCGTGCTTCTTGTCAATTAAAGTTATCGCTCATAGCTATGCTACCCTTGAGTCCCAATTCAACCACTGATAAAACTTCAAATAGCCCTAACTTCTATACGGTGCGTCCTATACCTATCAGAGTTTGCAACATTCAAAAGCTGGTAACTTTTTACTGGAGCGTCATAAAACCTTGAAATTTTGCGACAATAAAGTACTCGTGCCTCTTGTCAATTTAAGCTATCGGCCATAGCTATGTTTCCCTTAACTTCCAAAACAAACACTGATAAAACTTCAAATGGCCCTAACTTCTATACGGTGCGTCTTCTATCTATCAAAATTTGCAACAATCAAATGGTTGTAACTTTTTATCATAGCTTTGCTACCCTTGACTCCAAAATAAAACACTGATAAAACTTCAAATGGCACTAACTTCTATACGGTGCGTCCTATACCTATCTAAGTTTGCAACAATCAAATGCTTGTAATTTTTTACTGGAGCGTAATAAAATCTTGATATTTTGTGACAATAAAGTATTCGTGCCTCTTGTCAATTTAAGGTATCGCTCATTGCTCTGCTTCCCTTGAGTCCCAAAACAAACACTGATAAAACTTCAAATGGCCCTAACTTATATACGGTGCATCCTATATCTATCAAAGTTTGCAACATTCCAATGCTTGTAACTTTTTACTGGAGCGTCATACAATTTTGAAATTTTGTGACAATAAAGTACTCTTGCTTCTTGTCAATTAAAATTATCGCCCATAGATATGCTACCCTTGAGTCCCAAATGAAACACTGATAAAACTTCAAATGGCCCTAACTTCTATACGGTGCGTCCTATACCTATCAAAGTGTGCAACATTTAAATGCTTGTAACTTTTTACTGGATCGTAATAAAATCTTGAAATTTTGTGACAATAAAGTACTCGTGCCTCTTGTCATTTAAAGTTATCGCTCATAGCAATGTTACCCTTGACTCCAAAAGAAAACACTGATAAAATTTCAAATGGCCCTAACTTCTATACGGTGCGTCCTATACCTATAAAAGTTTGCAACAATCAAATGCTTCTAACTTTTTACTGGAGCGTAATAAAACCTTTAAATTTTGTGACAATAAAGTACTCGTGCCTCTTGTCAATTAAAGTTATCGTTCATAGCTATGCTAGCCTTGAGTCCCAATTCAATCACTGATATAACTTCAAATGGCCCTAACTTCTATACGGTATTTCCTATACCTATCAGAGTTTGCAACATTCAAATGCTTGTAACTTTTTACTTTAGCGTCATAAAATCTTGAAATTTTGTGACAATAAAGTACTTGTGCCTCTTGTGAAATTAAGCTATCGGTCATAGCTATGATACCCTTGAGTCCCAAATCAGACACTGATAAATCTTCAAATGGCGCTAACTTCTATACGGTGCGTCCTATACCTATCAAAGTTTGCAACAATCAAATGCTTGTAGGTTTTTACTGGAGCGTAATAAAACCTTGAAATTTTGTGACAATAAAGTACTCGTGCTTCTTGTCAATTAAAGTTATCGCTCATAGCTATGCTACCCTTAAGTCCCAATTCAACCACTGATAAAACTTCAAATAGCCGTAACTTCTATACGGTGCGTCCTATACCTATCAGAGTTTGCAACATTCAAAAGCTTGTAACTTTTTACTGGAGCGCCATAAAACCTTGAAATTTTTTGACAATAAAGTACTCGTGCCTCTTGTCAATTTAAGCTATCGGCCATAGCTATGTTTCCCTTAACTTCCAAAACAAACACTGATAAAACTTCAAATGGCCCTAACTTCTATACGGTGCGTCTTCTATCTATCAAAATTTGCAACAATCAAATGGTTGTAACTTTTTACTGGAGCGTAATAAAATCTTGAAATTTTGTGACCATAAAGTACTCGTGCCTCTTGTCAACTTAAGCTATCGATCATAGCTTTGCTACCCTTGACTCCAAAATAAAACACTGATAAAACTTCAAATGGCCCTAACTTCTATACGGTGTGTCCTATACCTCTCAAAGTTTGCAACAATCAAATGCTTGTATCTTTTGACTGGAGCGTCATAAAATCTTGAAATTTGGTGACAATAAAGTATTCGTGCCTCTTGTCATTTAAAGTTATCGCTCATAGCAATGTTACCCTTGACTCCAAAAGAAAACACTGATAAAATTTCAAATGGCCCTAACTTCTATACGGTGCGTCCTATACCTATCAGAGTTTGCAACATTCAAAAGCTTGTAACTTTTTACGGGAGCGTCATAAAACCTTGAAATTTTGTGACAATAAAGTACTCGTGCCTCTTGTCAATTTAAGGTATCGCTCATTGCTCTGCTTCCCTTGAGTCCCAAAACAGAAACTGATAAAACTTCAAATGGCCCTAACTTATATTCGGTGTATCCTATATCTATCAAAGTTTGCAACATTCAAATGCTTGTAACTTTTTACTGGAGCGTCATAAAATTTTGAAATTTTGTGACAATAAAATACTCTTGCTTCTTGTCAATTAAAATTATCGCCCATAGATATGCTACCCTTGAGTCCCAAATGAAACACTGATAAAACTTCAAATGGCCCTAACTTATATACGGTGCGTCCTATACCTATCAAAGTGTGCAGCATTTAAATGCTTGTAACTTTTTACTGGATCGTAATAAAATCTTGAAATTTTGTGACAATAAAGTACTCGTGCCTCTTGTCAATTAAACTTAACGCTCATAGCTATTCTACCCATGAGTCCCATAAAAAACACTGATAAAACTTCAAATGGCCCTAACTTATATACGGTGCGTCCTATACCTATCAAAGTGTGCAGCATTTAAATGCTTGTAACTTTTTACTGGAGCGTCATAAAATCTTGAAATTTTGTGACAATAAAGTATTCGTGCCTCTTGTCATTTAAAGTTATCGCTCATAGCAATGTTACCCTTGACTCCAAAAAAAAACACTGATAAAATTTCAAATGGCCCTAACTTCTATACGGTGCGTCCTATACCTATCAAAGTTTGCAACAATCAAATGCTTCTAACTTTTTACTGGAGCGTAATAAAACCTTTAAATTTTGTGACAATAAAGTACTCGTGCCTCTTGTCAATTAAAGTTATCGCTCATAGCTATGCTAGCCTTGAGACCCAATTCAATCACTGATAAAACTTCAAATGGCCCTAATTTCTATACGGTATGTCCTATACCTATCAGTGTTTGCAACATTCAAATGCTTGTAACTTTTTACTGGAGCGTCATAAAATCTTTTAATTTTGTGACAATAAAGTACTCGTGCCTCTTGTGAAATTAAGCTATCGGTCATAGCTATGATACCCTTGAGTCCAAAATCAAACACTGATAAAACTTCAAATGGCGCTAACTTCTATACGGTGCGTCCTATACCTATCAAAGTTTGCAACAATCAAATGCTTGTAGGTTTTTACTGGAGCGTAATAAAACCTTGAAATTTTGTGACAATAAAGTGCTCGTGCTTCTTGTCAATTAAAGTTATCGCTCATAGCTATGCTACCCTTGAGTCCCAATTCAACCACTGATAAAACTTCAAATAGCCCTAACTTCTATACGGTGCGTCCTATACCTATCAGAGTTTGCAACATTCAAAAGCTTGTAACTTTTTACTGGAGCGTCATAAAACCTTGAAATTTTGTGACAATAAAGTACTCGTGCCTCTTGTCAATTTAAGGTATCGCTCATTGCTCTGCTTCCCTTGAGTCCCAAAACAGACACTGATAAAACTTCAAATGGCCCTAACTTATATACGGTGCATCCTATATCTATCAAAGTTTTCAACATTCAAATGCTTGTAACTTTTTACTGGAGCGTCATACAATTTTAAAATTTTGTGACAATAAAGTACTCTTGCTTCTTGTCAATTAAAATTATCGCCCATAGATATGCTACCCTTGAGTCCCAAATGAAACACTGATAAAACTTCAAATGGCCCTAACTTCTATACGGTGCGTCCTATACCTATCAAAGTGTGCAACATTTAAATGCTTGTAACTTTTTACTGGATCGTAATAAAATCTTGAAATTTTGTGACAATAAAGTACTCGTGCCTCTTGTCAATTAAACGTATCGCTCATACCTATGCTATTCTTGACTGCCAATTCAATCACTGATAAAATTTCAAATGGCCCTAACTTCTATACGGTATGTCCTATACCTATCAGAGTTTGCAACATTCAAATGCTTGTAACTTTTTACTGGAGCGTCATAAAATCTTGAAATTTTCGGACAAAAAAGTACTCATGCCTCTTGTCAATTTAAGCTATCGGTCATAGCTGTGATACCCTTGAGTCCCAAATCAAACACTGATAAAACATCAAATGGCGCTAACTTCTATACGATGCGTCCCTATACCTATCAAAATTTGCAACAATCAAATGCTTGTAAGTTTTTACTGGAGCGTCATAAAACCTTGAAATTTTGTGACAATAAAGTACTCGTGCCTCTTGTCAATTTAAGCTGTCGGTCATAGCTATGCTACCCTTGAGTCCCGTATCAAACACAGATAAAACTTCAAATGACCCTAACTGCTATATGGTGCGTCCTATATCTATTAAAGCTTGCAACATTCAAATGCTTGTAACTTTTTACTGGAGCGTCATAAACTCTTGAATTTTTGTGACAATAAAGTTCTCGTACCTTTTGTCAATTTAAGCTTTCGCTCATAGATATGCTACCCTTGAATCCCAAATCAAACACTGATAAAACTTCAACTGGCGCTTACTTCTATACGGTGCATCCTATACCTATTAAAGTTTGCAACAATCAAATGCTTGTAGCTTTTTACTGGAGCGTAATAAAACCTCGAAATTTTGTGACAATAAAGTACTGGTGCTTCTTGCCAATTAAAGTTATCGCTCATAGCTGTGCTACCCTTGATTCCCAAAACAAACACTGATAAAGCTTTAAATGGCCCAAACTTCTATACAGTGCGGCCTATACCTATCAAAGTTTGCAACATTCAAATGCTTGTAACTTTTTACTGGAGCGTCATAAAACATTGAAATTTTGTGACAATAAAGTACTCGTGCCTCTTGTCAATTTAAGTTATCGCTCATAGCTATGCTACCCTTGAGTCCCAAATCAAACACTGATAAAACTTCAAATGGCCCTAACTTCTATACGGTGCGTCCAATATCTATCAAAGTTTGCAACATTCAAATGCTTGGAACTTTTTACTGGAGCGTCATAAAATCTTGAAATTTTGTGACAATAAAGTACTCTTGCTTGTTGTCAATTTAAGCTATCGCTCATAGCTATGTTACCCTTGACTCCAAAATAAAATTCTGATAAAACTTCAAATGGCACTAACTTCTATACGGTGCGTCCTATACCTATCAAAGTTTGCAACAATCAAATGCTTGTACCTTTTTACTGGAGCGTAATAAAACCTTGAAATTTTGCGACAATAAAGTACTCGTGCCTCTTGTCAATTAAAGTTATCGGTCATAGCTATGATACCCTTGAGTTCCAAATCAAACACTGATAAAACTTCAAATGGCCCTAACTTCTATACGGTGCGTCCTATATCTATCAAAGTTTGCAACATTCAAATGCTTGTAACTTTTTACTGGAGCGTAATAAAACCTTGAAATTTTGGGACAATAAAGTACTCGTGCCTCTTGTCAATTAAAGTTATCGCTCATAGCTATGCTACCCTTGACTGCCAATTCAATCATTGATAAAACTTCAAATGGCCCTAACTTCTATACAGTATGTCCTATACCTATCAGAGTTTGCAACATTCAAATGCTTGTAACTTTTTACTGGAGCGTCATAAAATCTTGAAATTTTGTGACAATAAAGTACTCGTGCCTCTTGTCAATTTAAGCTATCGCTCATAGCTATGCTACACTTGAGTCCCAAATCAAACACTGATAAAACATCAAATGGCGCTAACTTCTATACGATGCGTCCCTATAGCTAGCAAAGTTTGCAACAATCAAATGCTTGTAACTTTTTAATGGAGCGTAATAAAACCTTGAAATATTGTGACAATAAAGTACGCGTGCTTCTTTTCAATTAAAGTTATCGCTCATAGCTATGCTACCCTTGAGTCCCAATTCAATCACTGATAAAACTTCAAGTAGCCCTAACTTCCATAAGGTGCGTCCTATACCTATCAGAGTTTGCAACATTCAATAGCTTGTAACTTTTTACTGGAGCGTCAAAAAACCTTGAAATTATGTGACAATAAAGTACTCGTGCCTCTTGTCAATTTAAGCTGTCGGTCATAGCTATGCTACCCTTGAGTCCCGTATCAAACACTGATAAAACTTCAAATGACCCTAACTGCTATATGGTGCGTCCTATATCTATCAAAGTTTGCAACATTCAAATGCTTGTAACTTTTTACTGGAGCGTCATAAAATCTTGAAATTTTGTGACAATAAAGTTCTCGTACCTTTTGTCAATTTAAGCTTTCGCTCATAGATATGCTACCCTTGAGTCCCAAATCAAACACTGATAAAACTTCAACTGGCGCTTACTTCTATACGGTGCATCCTATACCTATTAAAGTTTGCAACAATCAAATGCTTGTAGCTTTTTACTGGAGCGTAATAAAACCTTGAAATTTTGTGACAATAAGGTACTCGTGCTTCTTGCCAATTAAAGTTATCGCTCATAACTGTGCTACCCTTGAGTCCCAAAACAAACACTGATAAAACTTTAAATGGCCCAAACTTCTATACAGTGCGGCCTATACCTATCAAAGTTTGCAACATTCAAATGCTTGTAACTTTTTACTGGAGCGTCGTAAAATCTTGAAATTTTGTGACAATAAAGTACTCATGCCTCTTGTAAATTTAAGCTATCGGTCATAGCTATGCTACACTTGAGTCCCAAATCAAACATTGATAAAGCATCAAATGGCGCTAACTTCTATACGGTGCGTCCTATATCTATCAAAGTTTGGAACATTCAAATTCTTGTAACTTTTTACTGGAGCGTCATAAAATCTTGAAATTTTGTGACAATAAAGTACTCGTGCCTCTTGTCAATTTAAGTTATCGCTCATAGCTATGCTACCCTTGAGCCCCAAATCAAACATTGATAAAACTTCAAATGGCCCTAACTTATATACGGTGCATCCTCTACCTATCAAAGTTTGCAACAATCAAATGCTTGTATCTTTTTACTGGAGCGTCATAAAATCTTGAAATTTTGTGACAATAAAGTATTCGTACCTCTTGTCATTTAAAGTTATCGCTCATGGCAATGTTACCCTTGACTCCAAAAGAAAACACTGATAAAATTTCAAATGGCCCTAACTTCTATACGGTGCGTCCTATACCTATCAAAGTTTGCAACAATCAAATGCTTCTACCTTTTTACTGGAGCGTCATAAAACCTTGAAATTTTGTGACAATAAAGTACTCGTGCCTCTTGTCAATTTAAGCTATCGGCCATAGCTATGTTTCCCTTAACTTCCAAAACAAACACTGATAAAACTTTAAATGGCCCTAACTTCTATACGGTGCGTCTTCTATCTATCAAAATTTGCAACAATCAAATGGTTGTAACTTTTTACTGGAGCGTAATAAAATCTTGAAATTTTGTGACCATAAAGTACTCGTGCCTCTTGTCAACTTAAGCTATCGATCATAGCTTTGCTACCCTTGACTCCAAAATAAAACACTGATAAAACTTCAAATGGCACTAACTTCTATACGGTGCGTCCTATACCTATCAAAGTTTGCAACAATCAAATGCTTGTAATTTTTTACTGGAGCGTAATAAAATCTTGAAATTTTGTGACAATAAAGTATTCGTGCCTCTTGTCAATTTAAGGTATCGCTCATTGCTCTGCTTCCCTTGAGTCCCAAAACAAACACTGATAAAACTTCAAATGGCCCTAACTTATATACGGTGCATTTTATATCTATCAAAGTTTGCAACATTCAAATGTTTGTAACTTTTTACTGGAGCGTCATAAAATTTTGAAATTTTGTGACAATAAAGTACTCTTGCATCTTGTCAATTAAAATTATCGCCCAAAGATATGCTACCCTTGAGTCCCAAATGAAACACTGATAAAACTTCAAATGGCCCTAACTTCTATACGGTGCGTCCTATACCTATCAAAGTGTGCAACATTTAAATGCTTGTAACTTTTTACTGGATCGTAATAAAATCTTGAAATTTTGTGACAATAAAGTACTCGTGCCTCTTGTCATTTAAAGTTATCGCTCATAGCAATGTTACCCTTGACTCCAAAAGAAAACACTGATAAAATTTCAAATGGCCCTAACTTCTATACGGTGCGTCCTATACCTATCAAAGTTTGCAATAATCAAATGCTTCTAACTTTTTACTGGAGCGTAATAAAACCTTTAAATTTTGTGACAATAAAGTAGTCGTGCCTCTTGTCAATTAAAGTTATCGTTCATAGCTATGCTAGCCTTGAGTCCCAATTCAATCACTGATAAAACTTCAAATGGCCCTAACTTCTATACGGTATGTCCTATACCTATCAGAGTTTGCAACATTCAAATGCTTGTAACTTTTTACTGGAGCGTCATAAAATCTTGAAATTTTGTGACAATAAAGTACTCGTGCCTCTTGTGAAATTAAGCTATCGGTCATAGCTATGATACCCTTGAGTCCCAAATCAAACATTGATAAATCTTCAAATGGCGCTAACTTCTATACGGTGCGTCCTATACCTATCAAAGTTTGCAACAATCAAATGCTTGTAAGTTTTTACTGGAGCGTAATAAAACCTTGAAATTTTGTGACAATAAAGTACTCGTGCTTCTTGTCAATTAAAGTTATCGCTCATAGCTCTGCTACCCTTAAGTCCCAATTCAACCACTGATAAAATTTCAAATAGCCGTAACTTCTATACGGTGCGTCCTATACCTATCAGTGTTTGCAACATTCAAAAGCTTGTAACTTTTTACTGGAGCGTCATAAAACCTTGAAATTTTGTGACAATAAAGTACTCGTGCCTCTTGTCAATTTAAGCTATCGGCCATAGCTATGTTTCCCTTAACTTCCAAAACAAACACTGATAAAACTTCAAATGGCCCTAACTTCTATACGGTGCGTCCTATACCTCTCAAAGTTTGCAACAATCAAATGCTTGTATCTTTTGACTGGAGCGTCATAAAATCTTGAAATTTTGTGACAATAAAGTATTCGTGCCTCTTGTCATTTAAAGTTATCGCTCATAGCAATGTTACCCTTGACTCCAAAAGAAAGCACTGATAAAATTTCAAATGGCCCTAACTTCTATACGGTGCGTCCTATACCTATCAGAGTTTGCAACATTCAAAAGCTTGTAACTTTTTACGGGAGCGTCATAAAGCCTTGAAATTTTGTGACAATAAAGTACTCGTGCCTCTTGTCAATTTAAGGTATCGCTCATTGCTCTGCTTCCCTTGAGTCCCAAAACAGAAACTGATAAAACTTCAAATGGCCCTAACTTATATACGGTGCATCCTATATCTATCAAAGTTTGCAACATTCAAATGCTTGTAACTTTTTACTGGAGCGTCATAAAATTTTTAAATTTTGTAACAATAAAGTACTCTTGCTTCTTGTCAATTAAAATTATCGCCCATAGATATGCTACCCTTGAGTCCCAAATGAAACACTGATAAAACTTCAAATGGCCCTAACTTCTATACGGTGCGTCCTATACCTATCAAAGTGTGCAACATTTAAATGCTTGTAACTTTTTACTGGATCGTAATAAAATCTTGAAATTTTGTGACAATAAAGTACTCGTGCCTCTTGTCAATTAAACTTATCGCTCATAGCTATTCTACCCATGAGTCCCATAAAAAACACTGATAAAGCTTCAAATGGCCCTAATTCTTATACGGTGCGTCCTATACCTCTCAAAGTTTGCAACAATCAAATGCTTGTATCTTTTTACTGGAGCGTCATAAAATCTTGAAATTTTGTGACAATAAAGTATTCGTGCCTCTTGTCATTTAAAGTTATCGCTCATAGCAATGTTACCCTTGACTCCAAAAGAAAACACTGATAAAGCTTCAAATGGCCCTAACTTCTATACGGTGTGTCCTATACCTCTCAAAGTTTGCAACAATCAAATGCTTGTATCTTTTTACTGGAGCGTCATAAAATCTTGAAATTTTGTGACAATAAAGTATTCGTGCCTCTTGTCATTTAAAGCTATCGCTCATAGCAATGCTACCCTTGAGTCCCAAATGAAACACTGATAAAACTTCAAATGGCCCTAACTTCTATACGGTGCGTCCTATACCTATCAGAGTTTGCAACATTCAAAAGCTTGTAACTTTTTACTGGAGCGTCATAAAACCTTGAAATTTTGTGACGATAAAGTACTCGTGCCTCTTGTCAATTTAAGCCATCGGCCATAGCTATGTTTCCCGTAACTTCCAAAACAAACACTGATAAAACTTCAAATGGCCCTAACTTCTATACGGTGCGTCTTCTACCTATCAAAATTTGCAACAATCAAATGGTTGTAACTTTTTACTGGAGCGTAATAAAATCTTGAAATTTTGTGACAATAAAGTACTCGAGCCTTTTGGTTATTTAAGCTATCGTTCATAGCTATGCTACCCTTGACTGCCAATTCAATAACTGATAAAACTTCAAATGGCCCTAACTTCTATACGGTATGTCCTATACCTATCAGAGTTTGCAACATTCAAATGCTTGTAACTTTTTACTGGAGCGTCATAAAATCTTGAAATTTTGTGACAATAAAGTACTCATGCCTCTTGTCAATTTAAGCTATCGGTCATAGCTATTATACCCTTGAGTCCCAAATCAAACACTGATAAAACTTCAAATGGCCCTAACTTCTATACGGTGCGTCCTATACCTCTCAGAGTTTGCAACATTCAAATGCTTCTAACTTTTTACTGAAGCGTCAGAAAATCTTGAAATTTTGTGACAATAAAGTACTCGTGCCTCTTGTCAATTTAAGCTATCGCTCATAGCAATGCTACACTTGACTCCCAAATCAAACACTGATAAAACATCAAATGGCGCTAATTTCTATAAGGTGCGTCCTATACCTATCAAAGTTTGCAACTTCAAATGCTTGTAACTTTTTACTGGATCGTAATAAAATCTTGAAATTTTGTGACAATAAAGTAATCCTGCCTCTTGTCAATTAAAGTTATCGCTCATAGCTCTGCTACCCTTGACTCCCAATTCAATCACTGATAAAACTTAAAATAGCCCTAACATCTATACGGTGCGTCCTATACCTATCAAAGTTTGCAACATTCAAATGCTTGTACTTTATTCCTGGATCGTAATAAAATCTTGAAATTTTGTGACAATAAAGTACTCGTACCTCTTACAAAAACAAGCACTGATAAAACTTAAAATGGTCCTAACTTCTATACGGTGCGTCCTATACCTATCAAAGTTTGCAACAATCAAATGCTTATAACTTTTTACTGGAGCGTAATAAAATCTTGAAATTTTATGACAATAAAGTACTCGTGCCTCTTGTCAATTTAAGCTATCGTTCATAGCTATGCTTCCCTTGAGTCCCAAAACAAACACTGATAAAACTTCAAATGGACCTAATTTATATACGGTGCGTCCTATACCTATCAAAGTTTGCAACAATCAAATGCTTGTAACTTTTTACTGGAGCGTAATAAAATCTTGAAATTTTATGACAATAAAGTATTCGTGCCTCTTGTCAATTTAAGGTATCGCTCATAGCTATGCTTACTTTGAGTCCCAAAATAAACACTGATAAAACTTCAAATGGCCCTAACTTATATACGGTGCGTCCTATACCTATCAAAGTGTGCAACATTTAAATGCTTGTAACTTTTTACTGGATCGTAATAAAATCTTGAAATTTTGTGACAATAAAGTACTCGTGCCTCTTGTCAATTAAAGTTATAGCTCATAGCTAAGCTATCCTTGAATCCCAAATCAAACACTGATAAAACTTCAAATGGCCCTAACTTCTATACGGTATGTCCTATACCTATCAGAGTTTGCAACATTCAAATGCTTGTAACTTTTTACTGGAGCGTCATAAAATCTTGAAATTTTGTGACAATAAAGTACTCATGCCTCTTGTCAATTTAAGCTATCGGTGATAGCTATGCTACACTTGAGTCCCAAATCAAACACTGATAAAGCATCATATGGCGCTAACTTCTATACGGTGGTTCCTATATCTATCAAAGTTTGCAACATTCAAATTCTTGTAACTTTTTACTGGAGCGTCATAAAATCTTGAAATTTTCTGACAATAAAGTACTCGTGCCTCTTGTCAATTAAAGTTATCGCTCATAGCAATGCTACACTTGACTCCCAAATCAAACACTGATAAAACATCATATGGCGCAAATTTCTATAAGGTGCGTCCTATACCTATCAAAGTTTGCAACTTCAAATGCTTGTAACTTTTTACTGGATCGTAATAAAATCTTGAAATTTTGTGACAATAAAGTAATCCTGCCTCTTGTCAATTAAAGTTATCGCTCATAGCTCTGCTACCCTTGACTCCCAATTCAATCACTGATAAAACTTAAAATAGCCCTAACATCTATACGGTGCGTCCTATACCTATCAAAGTTTGCAACATTCAAATGCTTGTACTTTATTCCTGGATCGTTATAAAATCTTGAAATTTTGTGACAATAAAGTACTCGTACCTCTTACAAAAACAAGCACTGATAAAACTTCAAATGGTCCTAACTTCTATACGGTGGGTCCTATACCTATCAAAGTTTGCAATAATCAAATGCTTGTAACTTTTTACTGGAGCGTAATAAAATCTTGAAATTTTGTGACAATAAAGTACTCGTGCCTCTTGTCAATTAAAGTTATAGCTCATAGCTAAGCTATCCTTGAGTCCCAAATAAAACACTGATGAAAGTTCAAATACCCCTAACTTCTATACGGTGCGTCCTATGCCAATCAAAGTTTATAACATTCAAATGCTTGTAACTTTTTCTGGAGCGTCATAAAACATTGAAATTTTGTGACAATAAAGTACTCTTGCTTGTTGTCAATTTAAGCTATCGCTCATAGTTATGTTACCCTTGACTCCAAAATAAAATTCTGATAAAACTTCAAATGGCACTAACTTCTATACGGTGCGTCCTATACCTATCAAAGTTTGCAACAATCAAATGCTTGTACCTTTTTACTGGAGCGTAATAAAACCTTGAAATTTTGTGACAATAAAGTACTCGTGCCTCTTGTCAATTAAAGTTATCGCTCATAGCTATGCTACCCTTGACTGCCAATTCAATCACTGATAAAACTTCAAATGGCCCTAACTTCTATACGGTATGTCCTATACCTATCAAAGTTTGCAACATTCAAATGCTTGTAACCTATCAAAGTTTGCAACATTCAAATGCTTGTAACTTTTTACTGGAGCGTCATAAAATCTTGAAATTTTCTGACAATAAAGTACTCATGCCTCTTGTCAATTTAAGCTATCGGACATAGCTATGCTACCCTTGAGTGCCAATTCAATCACTGATAAAACTTCAAATGACCCTAACTGCTATATGGTGCGTCCTATATCTATCAAAGTTTGCAACATTCAAATGCTTGTAACTTTTTACTGGAGCGTCATAAAATCTTGAAATTTTGTGACAATAAAGTTCTCGTACCTTTTGTCAATTTAAGCTTTCGCTCATAGATATGCTACCCTTGAGTCCCAAATCAAACACTGATAAAACTTCAACTGGCGCTTACTTCTATACGGTGCATCCTATACCTATTAAAGTTTGCAACAATCAAATGCTTGTAGCTTTTTACTGGAGCGTAATAAAACCTTGAAATTTTGTGACAATAAGGTACTCGTGCTTCTTGTCAATTAAAGTTATCGCTCATAGCTATGCTACCCTTGAGTCCCAATTCAATCACTGTTAAAACTTCAAATGGCCCTTACTTATATACGGTGCATCCTATACCTATCAAAGTTTGCAACAATCAAATGTTAGTAACTTTTTACTGGCGCGTCATAAAATCTTGAAATTTTGTGACATTGAAGTACTCGTGCTTCTTTTCAATTAAAGTTATCGCTCATAGCTATGCTACTCTTGAGTCCCAAATCGAACACTGATAAAACTTCAAATGGCCCTAACTTCTATACGGTGCGTCCTATATCTATCAAAGTTTGCAATGCTCAAATGCTTGTAACTTTTTACTGGATCGTCATAAAATCTTGAGATTTTGTGACAATAAAGTACTCGTTGTCAATTTAAGCTATCGCTCATAGCTATGCTACACTTGAGTCCCAAATCAAACACTGATAAAACATCAAATGGCGCTAACTTCTAAAAGGTGCGTCCTATACCTATCAAAGTTTGCAACATTCAAATGCTTGTAAATTTTTACTGGAGCGTCATAAAATCTGGAAATTTTGTATCAATAAAGTACTCGTGCCACTTGTCCATTAAAGTTATCGCTCATAGCTATGATACCCTTGAGTCCCAAATCAAACACTGATAAAACTTCAAATGGCCCTAACTTCTATACGGTGCGTCCAATACATATCAAAGTTTGCGACATTCAAATGCTGATAACTTTTCACTGGAGCGTAATAAAACCTTGAAATTTTGTGACAATAAAGTACTCGTGCCTCTTGTCAATTTAAGCTTTCGCTCATAGCTATGCTACCCTTGAGTCCCAAAACAAACACTGATAAAACTTCAAATGGCCTTAACTTTTATACGGTGCATCCTATACCTATCAAAGTTTGCAACAATGAAAATTTTGTCACAATAAAGTTCTCGTGCCTCTTGCCAATTTAAGCTATCGCTCATAGCTACGCCACCCTTGAGTCCCAAATCAAACAGTGATAACACTTCAAATCGCCCGAACTTCTATACGGTGCATCCTATACCTATCAAAGTTTGCAACATTCAAATGCTTGTAACTTTTTACTGAAGCGCCATAAAATCTTGAAATTTTGTGACAATAAAGTACTCGTGCCTCTTGTCAATTTAAACTATCGGTCATAGCAATGCTACCTTTGAGTCCCAAATCAAACACTGATAAAACTTCAAATGGCCCTAACTTCGATACGGTGTGTCCTATACCTATCAGAGTTTGCAACATTCAAATGATTGTAAATTTTTACTGGAGCGTCATAAAATCTTGAAATTTTGTATCAATAAAGTACTCGTGCCTCTTGCCAATTTAAAATATCGGTCACAGCTATGCTACCCTTGAGTCCGAAATCAATCACTGATAAAACTTCAAATGGCCCTAACTACTATACGGTCCGTCCTAAACCTATTAAAGTTTGCAACATTCAAATGCTTGTAACTTTTTCCTGGATCGTAATAAAATCTTGAAATTTTGTGACAATAAAGTACTCGTGCCTCTTGTCAACTTAAGCTATCGCTCATACCCTTGACTCCAAAATAAAACACTGATAAAACTTCAAATGGCCCTAATTTCTATACGGTGCGTCCTATACCTACCAAAGTTTGCAACATTCAAATGCTTGTAAATTTTTCCTGGATCGTAATAAAATCTTGAAATTTTGTGACAATAAAGTACTGGTGCCTCTTGTCAATTTAAGCTATCGCTCATTGCTATGCATCCCTTAAGTCCCAAAACAAACGCTGATAAAACTTCAAATGGCCCTAACTTCTATACGGTGCATCCTAAACCATCAGAGTTTGCAACATTCAAATGCTTGTAACTTTTTACTTTAGCGTCATAAAATCGTGAAATTTTGTGACAATAAAGAACTCGTGCCTCTAGTTAATCTAAGCTATCGTTCATAGCTATGATTCCCTTGAGTCCAAAAACAAACACTGAGAAAACTTCAAATGCCCTTAACTTATATTCTTATATTCGGGGCATCTTATACCTATCAGAGTTTGCAACATTCAAATGCTTGTAAATTTTTACTGGAGCGTCATAAAAGCTGGAAATTTTGTATCAATAAAGTACTCATGCCTCTTGTCAATTAAAGTTATCGCTCATAGCTTTGATACCCTTGAGTCCGAAATCAAATACTGATAAAACTTCAAATGGCCCTAACTTCTATACGGTGCGTCCAATACCTATCAAAGTTTGCGACATTCAAATGCTTATAACTTTTTAGTGGAGCGTAATAAAACCTTGAAATTTTGTGACTATAAAGTACTCGTGCCTCTTGTCAATTTAAGCTTTCGCTCATAGCTTTGCTACCCTTGAGTCCCAAAACAAACACTGATAAAACTTCAAATGGCCTTAACTTTTATACGGTGCATCCTATACCTATCAAAGTTTGCAACAATGAAAATTTTGTCACAATAAAGTTCTCGTGCCTCTTGTCAATTTAAGCTATCGCTCATAGCTATGCCACCCTTGAGTCCCAAATCAAACAGTGATAACACTTCAAATCGCCCTAACTTCTATACGGTGCATCCTATACCTATCAAAGTTTGCAACATTCAAATGCTTGTAACTTTTTACTGGAGCGTCATAAAATCTTGAAATTTTGTATCAATAAAGTACTCGTGCCTCTTGTCAATTTAAGCTATCGGTCATAGCTATGCTTCCCTTGAGTCCCAAATCAATCACTGATAAAACTTCAAATGGCCTTAACTACTATACGGTCCGTCCTAAACCTATTAAAGTTGGCAACATTCAAATGCTTGTAACTTTTTCCTGGATCGTAATAAAATCTTGAAATTTTGTATCAATAAAGTACTCGTGCCTCTTGTCAATTTAAACTATCGGTCATAGCTATGCTACCCTTGAGTCCCAAATAAAACACTGATAAAACTTCAAATGGCCCTAACTTCTATACGGTGCGTCCTATACCTATCAAAGTTTGCAACATTCAAATGCTTGTAAACTTTTCCTGGATCGTAATAAAATCTTGAAATTTTGTGACAATAAAGTACTGGTGCCTCTTGTCAATTTAAGCTATCGCTCATAGCTATGTTTCCCTTAAGTCCCAAAACAAACACTGATAAAACTTCAAATGGCCCTAACTTCTATACGGTGCGTCCTATACCATCAGAGTTTGCAACATTCAAATACTTGTAACTTTTGCTGGAGCGTCATAAAATCTTAAAATTTGGTGACAATAAAGTACTCGTGCCTTTTGTTAATCTAAGCTATCGCTCATAGCTATGCTTCCATTGAGTCCAAAAACAAACACTGAGAAAACTTCAAATGGCCTTAACTTATATTCTTATATTCGGTGCATCTTATACCTATCAAAGTTTGCAACAATCAAATGCTAATAACTTTTTACTTTAGCGTAATAAAATCTTGAAATTTTGTCACAATAAAGTTCTCGTGCCTCTTGTCAATTAAAGTTATCGCTCATAGCTATGGTACCCTTGAGTCGCAAATCAAACACTGATAAAACTTCAAATGGCCCTAAATTCTATACGGTGCGTCCAATACCTATCAAAATTTGCGACATTAAAATACTTATAACTTTTTACTGGAGCGTAATAAAACCTTGAAATTTTGCGACAATAAATTACTCGTGCCTCTTGTCAACTTCAGCTATCGCTCATAGCTATTCTACCCTTTTTCGGTAATCAAACACTGATAAAATTTCAAATGGCCCTAACTTCTAACCGGTGCGTCCTATACCTATCAAAGTTTGCAACATTCAAATGCTTATAACTTTTTACTGGAGCGTAATAAAACCATGAAATTTTGCGACAATAAATTACTCGTGCCTCTTGTCAACTTAAGCTATCGCTCATAGCTATTCTACCCTTTTTCGGAAATCAAACACTGATAAAACTTCAAATGGCCCTAACTTCTATACGGTGCGTCCTACACCTATCAAAGTTTGCAACATTCGAAAACTTCTAACTTTTTACTGGAGCGTAATAAAACCTTGGAATTTTGTGACAATAAAGTACTCGTGCCTCTTGTGAATTTAAGCTTTCGCTCATAGCTATGCTACCCTTGATTCCCAAAACAAACACTGATAAAACTTCAAATGGCCTTAACTTTTATACGGTGCATCCTATACCTATCAAAGTTTGCAACAATGAAATGCTTGTAACTTTTTACTGGAGCGCCATAAAATCTTTAAATTTTGTGACAATAAAGTATTCGTGCCTCTTGTCAACTTAAGCTATCGCTCATTGCTATGCTTCCCTTGAGTCCAAAAACAAACACTGAGAAAACTTCAAATGGCCTTAACTTATATTCTTATATTCGGGGCATCTTATACCTATCAAAGTTTGCAACAATGAAATGCTTGTAACTTTTTACTGGAGCGCCATAAAATCTTTAAATTTTGTGACAATAAAGTATTCGTGCCTCTTGTCAACTTAAGCTATCGCTCATTGCTATGCTTCCCTTGAATCCAAAAACAAACACTGAGAAAACTTCAAATGGCCTTAACTTATATTCTTATATTCGGGGCATCTTATACCTATCAAAGTTTGCAACAATCAAATGCTTATAACTTTTTACTGGGGCGTAATAAAATATTGAAATTTTGTCACAATAAAGTTCTCGTGCCTCTTGTCAATTTAAGCTATCGCTCATAGCTATGCTACCCTTGAGTCCCAAATCAAACACTGATAACTCTTCAAATCGCCCTAATTTCTATACGGTGCGTCCTATACCTATCAAAGTTTGCAACATTCAAATGCTGGCAACTTTTTACTGGAGTGGCATAAAACCTTGAAATTTTGTGACAATAAAGTACTCGTGCCTCTTATCAATTAAAGTTATCGCTCATAGTTATGCTACCCTTGAGTCCCAAATCAATCACTGAAGAAACTTCAAATGGCCCTAACTTTTTTACGGTGTGTCCTACACCTATCAGAGTTTGCAACATTCAAATGCTTGTAAATTTTTACTGGAGCGTCATAAAATCATGAAATTTTGTATCAATAAAGTTGTCGTGCCTCTTGTCAATTTAAACTATCGGTCATAGCTATGCTACCCTTGAGTCCCAAATCAATCACTGATAAAACTTCACTTGGCCCTAACTACTATACGGTCCGTCCTAAACCTATTAAAGTTTGCAACATTCAAATGCTTGTAACTTTTTCCTGGATCGTAATAAAATCTTGAAATTTTGTGACAATAAAGTACTCGTGCCTCTTGTCAACTTAAGCTATCGCTCATACCCTTGACTCCAAAATAAAACACTGATAAAACTTCAAATGGCCCTAACTTCTAACCGGTGCGTCCTATACCTATCAAAGTTTACAACATTCAAATGCTTGTAAATTTTTCCTGGATCGTAATAAAATCTTGAAATTTTGTGACAATAAAGTACTGGTGCCTCTTGTCAATTTAAGCTATCGCTCATAGCTATGTTTCCCTTAAGTCCCAAAACAAACACTGATAAAACTTCAAATGGCCCTAACTTCTATACGGTGCGTCCTATACCATCAGAGTTTGCAACATTCAAATACTTGTAACTTTTGCTGGAGCGTCATAAAATCTTGAAATTTGGTGACAATAAAGTACTCGTGCCTTTTGTTAATCTAAGCTATCGCTCATAGCTATGCTACCCTTGAGTCCCAAAACAAACACTGATAAAACTTCAAATGGCCTTAACTTTTATACGGTGCATCCTATACCTATCAAAGTTTGCAACAATGAAATGCTTGTAACTTTTTACTGGAGCGCCATAAAATCTTTAAATTTTGTGACAATAAAATATTCGTGCCTCTTGTCAACTTAAGCTATCGCTCATTGCTATGCTTCCCTACTTCAAATGGTTTTAACTTATATTCTTATATTCGGGGCATCTTATACCTATCAAAGTTTGCAACAATCAAATGCTTATAACTTTTTACTGGGGCGTAATAAAATCTTGAAATTTTGTCACAATAAAGTTCTCGTGCCTCTTGTCAATTTAAGCTATCGCTCATAGCTATGCTACCCTTGAGTCCCAAATCAAACACTGATAACTCTTCAAATCGCCCTAATTTCTATACGGTGTATCCTATACCTATCAAAGTTTGCAACATTTAAATTCTTGTAACTTTTTACTGGAGCGTAATAAAATCTTGAAATTTTTTGACAATAAAGTACTCGTACCTCTTGTCAACTTAAGCTATCGCTCATACCCTTGACTCCAAAATAAAACACTGATAAAACTTCAAATGGCCCTAACTTCTATACGGTGCGTCCTATACCTATCAAAGTTTGCAACATTCAAATGCTGGTAACTTTTTACTGGAGTGGCAAAAAACCTTGAAATTTTGTGACAATAAAGTACTCGTGCCTTTTATCAATTAAAGTTATCGCTCATAGTTATGCTACCCTTGAGTCCCAAATCAATCACTGATAAAACTTCAAATGGCCCTAACTTGTTTACGGTGTGTCCTACACCTATCAGAGTTTGCAACATTCAAATGCTTGTAAATTTTTACTGGAGCGTCATAAAATCATGAAATTTTGTATCAATAAAGTAGTCGTGCCTCTTGTCAATTTAAACTATCGGTCATAGCTATGCTACCCTTGAGTCCCAAATCAATCACTGATAAAACTTCACTTGGCCCTAACTACTAAACGGTCCGTCCTAAACCTATTAAAGTTTGCAACATTCAAATGCTTGTAACTTTTTCCTGGATCGTAATAAAATCTTGAAATTTTGTGACAATAAAGTACTCGTGCCTCTTGTCAACTTAAGCTATCGCTCATACCCTTGACTCCAAAATAAAACACTGATAAAACTTCAAATGGCCCTAACTTCTATACGGTGCGTCCTATACCTATCAAAGTTTGCAACATTCAAATGCTGGTAACTTTTTACTGGAGTGGCAAAAAACCTTGAAATTTTGTGACAATAAAGTACTCGTGCCTTTTATCAATTAAAGTTATCGCTCATAGTTATGCTACCCTTGAGTCCCAAATCAATCACTGATAAAACTTCAAATGGCCCTAACTTGTTTACGGTGTGTCCTACACCTATCAGAGTTTGCAACATTCAAATGCTTGTAAATTTTTACTGGAGCGTCATAAAACCTTGAAATTTTGTGACAATAAAGTACTCGTGCCTTTTATCAATTAAAGTTATCGCTCATAGTTATGATACCCTTGAGTCCTAAATCAACCGCTGATAAAACTTCAAATGACCCTAACTTCTATATGGTGCATCCAATACCTCTCAAAGTTTGAAACATTAAAATGCTAATAACTTTTTACTGGAGCGAAATAAAACCTTGAAATTTTGTGACAATAAATAACTCGTGCCTCTTGTCAACTTAAGCTGTCGCTCATAGCTATGCTACCTTTGATTCGAAAATCAAACACTGATAAAAGTTCAAATGGCCCTAACTTCTATACGGTGCGTCCTACACCTATCAAAGTTTGCAACATTCGAAAAATTCAAACTTTTTACTGGAGCGTAATAAATCCTTGAAATTTTGTGACAATAAAGTACTCGTGCCTCTTGTCAATTTAAACTATCGCTCATAGCTATGTTAGCCTTGAGTCCCAAAACAAACACTGATAAGACTTCAAATGGCCTTAACTTTTATACGGTGCATCCAATACCTATCAAAGTTTGCAACAATAAAATGCTTGTAACTTTTTACTGGACCGCCTTAAAATCTTGAAATTTTGTGACAATAAAGTATTAGTGCCTCTTGTCAATTTAAACTATCGGTCATAGCTTTGCTACCCTTGAGTCCCAAATCAAAAACTGATAAAACTTCAAATGGCCCTAACTTCTATACGGTGCGTCCTAGTTTGCAACATTCCTTCAAATTTTGTGACAATAAAGTACTCGTGCCTCTTATCAATTAAAGTTATCGCTCATAGTTTTGCTACCCTTGAGTCCCAAATCAATCACTGATAAAACTTCAAATGGCCCTAACTTCTATATGGTGTGTTCTATACCTGTCAGAGTTTGCAACATTAAAATGCATGTAAATTTTTACTGGAGCGTCATAAAATCTTGAAATAATGTATCAATAAAGTACTCGTGCCTCTTGTCAATTTAAACTATCGGTCATACCTATGCTACCCTTGAGTCCCAAATCAAGCACTGATAAAACTTCAAATGGAACTAACTACTATACGGTCCGTCCTAAACCGATTAAAGTTTGCAACATTCAAATGCTTGTAACTTTTTCCTGGATCGTACTAAAATCTTGAAATTTTGTGACAATAAATTACTCGTGCCTCTTGTCAAATTAAGCTATCAGTCATAGCTATGCTATCCTTGACTCCAAAATAAAGCACTGATAAAACTTCAAATGGCCCTAACTTCTATACGGTGCGTCCTATACCTATCAAAGATTACAACATTCAAATGCTTGTAACTTTTTACTGGAGCGTCATAAAACCTTGAAATTGTGTGACAATAAAGTAGTCGTGCCTCTTGTCAACTTAAGCTATCGCTCATAGCTATGCTACCCTTGATTCGAAAATCAAACACTCATAAAAGTTCAAATGGCCCTAACTTCTATACGGTGCGTCCTACACCTATCAAAGTTTGCAACATTCGAAAACTTCAAACTTTTTACTGGAGCGTAATAAAACCTTGAAATTTTGTGACAATAAAGTACTCGTGCCTCTTGTCTACTTAAGCTATCGCTCATAGCTATGCTACCCTTGAGTCCCAAAACAAACACTGATAAAACTTCAAATGGCCCAAACTTTTATACGGTGCATCCTATACCTATCAAAGTTTGCAACAATGAAATGCTTTTAACTTTTTACTGGAACGCAATAAAATCTGGAAATTTTGTGACAATAAAGTATTCGTGCCTCTTGTCAATTTAAACTATCGGTCATACCCTTGAGTCCCAAAACAAACACTGATATAACTTCAAATGGCCCAAACTTTCATACGGTGCATCCTATACCTATCAAAGTTTGCAACAATGAAATGCTTGTAACTTTTTACTGGAGCGTAATAAAATCTTGAAAGTTTGTCACAATAAAATTCTCGTGCTTCTTGTCAATTGAAGCTATCGCTCATAGCTATGCTAACCTTGAGTCCCAAATCAAACACTGATAACACTTCAAATCGCCCTAACTTCTATACGGTGCGTCCTGTACCTATCAAAGTTTCCAACATTTAAATGCTTGTATCTTTTTACTGGAGCGTAATAAAATCTTGACATTTTGTTACAATAAACTATTCGTGCCCCTTGTCAAATTAAGCTATCGCTCATTGCTGTGCTACCCTTGACTCCAAAATAAAACATGGATAAAACTTCAAATGGCCCTATGTTCTATACGGTGCGTACTATACCTATCAAAGACTGCAACATTCAAATGCTTGTAACTTTTTACTGGAGCGACATAAAATCTTGAAATTTTGTGACAATAAAGTTATACTCGTGCCTCTTGTCAATTAAAGTTATCGCTCATAGTTATGATACCCTTGAGTCCTAAATCAAACACTGATAAAACTTCAAATGGCCATAAATTCTATACGGTGCGTCCAGTACCTCTCAAAGTTTGCAACATTCTAATGCTTACAACTTTTTACTGGAGCGTAATAAAACCTTGAAATTTTGTGACAATAAATTACTCGTGCCTCTTGTCAACTTAAGCTATCGCTCATAGCTATGCTACCCTTGATTCGAAAATCAAACACTCATAAAAGTTCAAATGGCCCTAACTTCTATACGGTGCGTCCTACACCTATCAAAGTTTGCAACATTCGAAAACTTCAAACTTTTTACTGGAGCGTAATAAACCCTTGAAATTTTGTGACAATAAAGTACTCGTGCCTCTTGTCAATTTAAGCTATCGCTCATAGCTATGCTACCCTTGAGTCCCAAAACAAACACTGAGAAAACTTCAAATGGCCTTAACTTTTATACGGTGCATCCTATACTTATCAAAGTTTGCAACAATGAAATGCTTGTAACTTTTTACTGGATCGTAATAAAATCTTGAAATTTTATGACAATAAAGTACTCGTGCCTCTTGTCAACTTAAGCTATCGCTCATAGCTATGCTACCCTTGAGTCGCAAATCAATCACTGATAAAACTTCGTATGGCCCTAACTACTATACGGTCCGTCCTAAACCTATTAAAGTTTGCAACATTCACATGCTTGTAACTATTTCCTGGATCGTAATAAAATCTTGACATTTTGTGACAATAAAGTACTTGTGCCACTTGTCAATTTAAGCTATCGCTCACAGCTATGCTTCCCTTAAGTCCCAAAACAAACACTGATAAAACTTCAAATGGCCTTAACTTCTATACGGTGCGCCCTATACCATCAGAGTTTGGAACATTCAAATGCTTGTAACTTTTTCCCGGATCGTACTAAAATCTTGACATTTTGTGACTATAAAGTACTTGTGCCACTTGTCAATTTAAGCTATCGCTCACAGCTATGCTTCCCTTAAGTCCCAAAACAAACACTGATAAAACTTCAAATGGCCTTAACTTCTATACGGTGCGCCCTATACCATCAGAGTTTGCAACATTCAAATGCTTATGACTTTTTACTGGAGCGTCATAAAATCTTGAAATTTTGTGACAATAAAGTACTCGTGCCTCTTGTCAATTTAAACTATCGGTCATAGCTATGGTACCCTTGAGTCCCAAAACAAACACTGATAAAACTTCAAATGGCCCTAACTTTTATACGGTGCATCCTATACTTATCAAAGTTAGCAACAAAGAAATGCTTGTAACTTTTTACTGGAGCGTCATAAAACCTTGAAATTTTGTGACAATTAAGTACTCGAGCCTCTTATCAAGTTAGGGTATCCCTCATAGCTATGCTATCCATGAGTCCCAAATAAATCACTGATAAAACTTCAAATGGCCCTAACTACTATACGGTGCATCCTATACCTATCAAAGTTTGCAACATTCAAATGCTTGTAACTTTTTACTGGAGCGTCATAAAATTTTGAAATTTTGTGACAATAAAGTACTCTTGCATCTTGTCAATTAAAATTATCGCCCAAAGATATGCTACCCTTGAGTCCCAAATGAAACACTGATAAAACTTCAAATGGCCCTAACTTCTATACGGTGCGTCCTATACCTATCAAAGTGTGCAACATTTAAATGCTTGTAACTTTTTACTGGATCGTAATAAAATCTTGAAATTTTGTGACAATAAAGTACTCGTGCCTCTTGTCATTTAAAGTTATCGCTCATAGCAATGTTACCCTTGACTCCAAAAGAAAACACTGATAAAATTTCAAATGGCCCTAACTTCTATACGGTGCGTCCTATACCTATCAAAGTTTGCAATAATCAAATGCTTCTAACTTTTTACTGGAGCGTAATAAAACCTTTAAATTTTGTGACAATAAAGTAGTCGTGCCTCTTGTCAATTAAAGTTATCGTTCATAGCTATGCTAGCCTTGAGTCCCAATTCAATCACTGATAAAACTTCAAATGGCCCTAACTTCTATACGGTATGTCCTATACCTATCAGAGTTTGCAACATTCAAATGCTTGTAACTTTTTACTGGAGCGTCATAAAATCTTGAAATTTTGTGACAATAAAGTACTCGTGCCTCTTGTGAAATTAAGCTATCGGTCATAGCTACGATACCCTTGAGTCCCAAATCAAACATTGATAAATCTTCAAATGGCGCTAACTTCTATACGGTGCGTCCTATACCTATCAAAGTTTGCAACAATCAAATGCTTGTAGGTTTTTACTGGAGCGTAATAAAACCTTGAAATTTTGTGACAATAAAGTACTCGTGCTTCTTGTCAATTAAAGTTATCGCTCATAGCTCTGCTACCCTTAAGTCCCAATTCAACCTCTGATAAAATTTCAAATAGCCGTAACTTCTATACGGTGCGTCCTATACCTATCAGTGTTTGCAACATTCAAAAGCTTGTAACTTTTTACTGGAGCGTCATAAAACCTTGAAATTTTGTGACAATAAAGTACTCGTGCCTCTTGTCAATTTAAGCTATCGGCCATAGCTATGTTTCCCTTAACTTCCAAAACAAACACTGATAAAACTTCAAATGGCCCTAACTTCTATACGGTGCGTCCTATACCTCTCAAAGTTTGCAACAATCAAATGCTTGTATCTTTTGACTGGAGCGTCATAAAATCTTGAAATTTTGTGACAATAAAGTATTCGTGCCTCTTGTCATTTAAAGTTATCGCTCATAGCAATGTTACCCTTGACTCCAAAAGAAAGCACTGATAAAATTTCAAATGGCCCTAACTTCTATACGGTGCGTCCTATACCTATCAGAGTTTGCAACATTCAAAAGCTTGTAACTTTTTACGGGAGCGTCATAAAACCTTGAAATTTTGTGACAATAAAGTACTCGTGCCTCTTGTCAATTTAAGGTATCGCTCATTGCTCTGCTTCCCTTGAGTCCCAAAACAGAAACTGATAAAACTTCAAATGGCCCTAACTTATATACGGTGCATCCTATATCTATCAAAGTTTGCAACATTCAAATGCTTGTAACTTTTTACTGGAGCGTCATAAAATTTTTAAATTTTGTAACAATAAAGTACTCTTGCTTCTTGTCAATTAAAATTATCGCCCATAGATATGCTACCCTTGAGTCCCAAATGAAACACTGATAAAACTTCAAATGGCCCTAACTTCTATACGGTGCGTCCTATACCTATCAAAGTGTGCAACATTTAAATGCTTGTAACTTTTTACTGGATCGTAATAAAATCTTGAAATTTAGTGACAATAAAGTACTCGTGCCTCTTGTCAATTAAACTTATCGCTCATAGCTATTCTACCCATGAGTCCCATAAAAAACACTGATACAGCTTCAAATGGCCCTAATTCTTATACGGTGCGTCCTATACCTCTCAAAGTTTGCAACAATCAAATGCTTGTATCTTTTTACTGGAGCGTCATAAAATCTTGAAATTTTGTGACAATAAAGTATTCGTGCCTCTTGTCATTTAAAGTTATCGCTCATAGCAATGTTACCCTTGACTCCAAAAGAAAACACTGATAAAGCTTCAAATGGCCCTAACTTCTATACGGTGTGTCCTATACCTCTCAAAGTTTGCAACAATCAAATGCTTGTATCTTTTTACTGGAGCGTCATAAAATCTTGAAATTTTGTGACAATAAAGTATTCGTGCCTCTTGTCATTTAAAGCTATCGCTCATAGCAATGCTACCCTTGAGTCCCAAATGAAACACTGATAAAACTTCAAATGGCCCTAACTTCTATACGGTGCGTCCTATACCTATCAGAGTTTGCAACATTCAAAAGCTTGTAACTTTTTACTGGAGCGTCATAAAACCTTGAAATTTTGTGACGATAAAGTACTCGTGCCTCTTGTCAATTTAAGCCATCGGCCATAGCTATGTTTCCCGTAACTTCCAAAACAAACACTGATAAAACTTCAAATGGCCCTAACTTCTATACGGTGCGTCTTCTACCTATCAAAATTTGCAACAATCAAATGGTTGTAACTTTTTACTGGAGCGTAATAAAATCTTAAGGTACTCATGCCTCTTGTCAATTTAAGCTATCGGTGATAGCTATGCTACACTTGAGTCCCAAATCAAACACTGATAAAGCATCATATGGCGCTAACTTCTATACGGTGCGTCCTATATCTATCAAAGTTTGCAACATTCAAATTCTTGTAACTTTTTACTGGAGCGTCAAAAAATCTTGAAATTTTCTGACAATAAAGTACTCGTGCCTCTTGTCAATTAAAGTTATCGCTCATAGCAATGCTACACTTGACTCCCAAATCAAACACTGATAAAACATCAAATGGCGCTAATTTCTATAAGGTGCGTCCTATACCTATCAAAGTTTGCAACTTCAAATGCTTGTAACTTTTTACTGGATCGTAATAAAATCTTGAAATTTTGTGACAATAAAGTAATCCTGCCTCTTGTCAATTAAAGTTATCGCTCATAGCTCTGCTACCCTTGACTCCCAATTCAATCACTGATAAAACTTAAAATAGCCCTAACATCTATACGGTGCGTCCTATACCTATCAAAGTTTGCAACATTCAAATGCTTGTACTTTATTCCTGGATCGTTATAAAATCTTGAAATTTTGTGACAATAAAGTACTCGTACCTCTTACAAAAACAAGCACTGATAAAACTTCAAATGGTCCTAACTTCTATACGGTGGGTCCTATACCTATCAAAGTTTGCAATAATCAAATGCTTGTAACTTTTTACTGGAGCGTAATAAAATCTTGAAATTTTGTGACAATAAAGTACTCGTGCCTCTTGTCAATTAAAGTTATAGCTCATAGCTAAGCTATCCTTGAGTCCCAAATAAAACACTGATGAAAGTTCAAATACCCCTAACTTCTATACGGTGCGTCCTATGCCAATCAAAGTTTATAACATTCAAATGCTTGTAACTTTTTCTGGAGCGTCATAAAACATTGAAATTTTGTGACAATAAAGTACTCTTGCTTGTTGTCAATTTAAGCTATCGCTCATAGTTATGTTACCCTTGACTCCAAAATAAAATTCTGATAAAACTTCAAATGGCACTAACTTCTATACGGTGCGTCCTATACCTATCAAAGTTTGCAACAATCAAATGCTTGTACCTTTTTACTGGAGCGTAATAAAACCTTGAAATTTTGTGACAATAAAGTACTCGTGCCTCTTGTCAATTAAAGTTATCGCTCATAGCTATGCTACCCTTGACTGCCAATTCAATCACTGATAAAACTTCAAATGGCCCTAACTTCTATACGGTATGTCCTATACCTATCAAAGTTTGCAACATTCAAATGCTTGTAACTTTTTACTGGAGCGTCATAAAATCTTGAAATTTTCTGACAATAAAGTACTCGTGCCTCTTGTCAATTAAAGTTATCGGACATAGCTATGCTACCCTTGAGTGCCAATTCAATCACTGATAAAACTTCAAATGACCCTAACTGCTATATGGTGCGTCCTATATCTATCAAAGTTTGCAACATTCAAATGCTTGTAACTTTTTACTGGAGCGTCATAAAATCTTGAAATTTTGTGACAATAAAGTTCTCGTACCTTTTGTCAATTTAAGCTTTCGCTCATAGATATGCTACCCTTGAGTCCCAAATCAAACACTGATAAAACTTCAACTGGCGCTTACTTCTATACGGTGCATCCTATACCTATTAAAGTTTGCAACAATCAAATGCTTGTAGCTTTTTACTGGAGCGTAATAAAACCTTGAAATTTTGTGACAATAAGGTACTCGTGCTTCTTGTCAATTAAAGTTATCGCTCATAGCTATGCTACCCTTGAGTCCCAATTCAATCACTGTTAAAACTTCAAATGGCCCTTACTTATATACGGTGCATCCTATACCTATCAAAGTTTGCAACAATCAAATGTTAGTAACTTTTTACTGGCGCGTCATAAAATCTTGAAATTTTGTGACATTGAAGTACTCGTGCTTCTTTTCAATTAAAGTTTTCGCTCATAGCTATGCTACTCTTGAGTCCCAAATCGAACACTGATAAAACTTCAAATGGCCCTAACTTCTATACGGTGCGTCCTATAACTATCAAAGTTTGCAATGCTCAAATGCTTGTAACTTTTTACTGGATCGTCATAAAATCTTGAGATTTTGTGACAATAAAGTACTCGTTGTCAATTTAAGCTATCGCTCATAGCTATGCTACACTTGAGTCCCAAATCAAACACTGATAAAACATCAAATGGCGCTAACTTCTAAAAGGTGCGTCCTATACCTATCAAAGTTTGCAACATTCAAATGCTTGTAAATTTTTACTGGAGCGTCATAAAATCTGGAAATTTTGTATCAATAAAGTACTCGTGCCACTTGTCCATTAAAGTTATCGCTCATAGCTATGATACCCTTGAGTCCCAAATCAAACACTGATAAAACTTCAAATGGCCCTAACTTATATACGGTGCGTCCAATACATATCAAAGTTTGCGACATTCAAATGCTGATAACTTTTCACTGGAGCGTAATAAAACCTTGAAATTTTGTGACAATAAAGTACTCGTGCCTCTTGTCAATTTAAGCTTTCGCTCATAGCTATGCTACCCTTGAGTCCCAAAACAAACACTGATAAAACTTCAAATGGCCTTAACTTTTATACGGTGCATCCTATACCTATCAAAGTTTGCAACAATGAAAATTTTGTCACAATAAAGTTCTCGTGCCTCTTGCCAATTTAAGCTATCGCTCATAGCTACGCCACCCTTGAGTCCCAAATCAAACAGTGATAACACTTCAAATCGCCCTAACTTCTATACGGTGCATCCTATACCTATCAAAGTTTGCAACATTCAAATGCTTGTAACTTTTTACTGAAGCGCCATAAAATCTTGAAATTTTGTGACAATAAAGTACTCGTGCCTCTTGTCAATTTAAACTATCGGTCATAGCAATGCTACCTTTGAGTCCCAAATCAAACACTGATAAAACTTCAAATGGCCCTAACTTCGATACGGTGTGTCCTATACCTATCAGAGTTTGCAACATTCAAATGATTGTAAATTTTTACTGGAGCGTCATAAAATCTTGAAATTTTGTATCAATAAAGTACTCGTGCCTCTTGTCAATTTAAAATATCGGTCACAGCTATGCTACCCTTGAGTCCCAAATCAATCACTGATAAAACTTCAAATGGCCCTAACTACTATACGGTCCGTCCTAAACCTATTAAAGTTTGCAACATTCAAATGCTTGTAACTTTTTCCTGGATCGTAATAAAATCTTGAAATTTTGTGACAATAAAGTACTCGTGCCTCTTGTCAACTTAAGCTATCGCTCATACCCTTGACTCCAAAATAAAACACTGATAAAACTTCAAATGGCCCTAATTTCTATACGGTGCGTCCTATACCTACCAAAGTTTGCAACATTCAAATGCTTGTAAATTTTTCCTGGATCGTAATAAAATCTTGAAATTTTGTGACAATAAAGTACTGGTGCCTCTTGTCAATTTAAGCTATCGCTCATTGCTATGCATCCCTTAAGTCCCAAAACAAACGCTGATAAAACTTCAAATGGCCCTAACTTCTATACGGTGCATCCTAAACCATCAGAGTTTGCAACATTCAAATGCTTGTAACTTTTTACTTTAGCGTCATAAAATCGTGAAATTTTGTGACAATAAAGAACTCGTGCCTCTAGTTAATCTAAGCTATCGTTCATAGCTATGCTTCCCTTGAGTCCAAAAACAAACACTGAGAAAACTTCAAATGCCCTTAACTTATATTCTTATATTCGGGGCATCTTATACCTATCAGAGTTTGCAACATTCAAATGCTTGTAAATTTTTACTGGAGCGTCATAAAAGCTGGAAATTTTGTATCAATAAAGTACTCATGCCTCTTGTCAATTAAAGTTATCGCTCATAGCTTTGATACCCTTGAGTCCGAAATCAAATACTGATAAAACTTCAAATGGCCCTAACTTCTATACGGTGCGTCCAATACCTATCAAAGTTTGCGACATTCAAATGCTTATAACTTTTTAGTGGAGCGTAATAAAACCTTGAAATTTTGTGACTATAAAGTACTCGTGCCTCTTGTCAATTTAAGCTCTCGCTCATAGCTTTGCTACCCTTGAGTCCCAAAACAAACACTGATAAAACTTCAAATGGCCTTAACTTTTATACGGTGCATCCTATACCTATCAAAGTTTGCAACAATGAAAATTTTGTCACAATAAAGTTCTCGTGCCTCTTGTCAATTTAAGCTATCGCTCATAGCTATGCCACCCTTGAGTCCCAAATCAAACAGTGATAACACTTCAAATCGCCCTAACTTCTATACGGTGCATCCTATACCTATCAAAGTTTGCAACATTCAAATGCTTGTAACTTTTTACTGGAGCGTCATAAAATCTTGAAATTTTGTATCAATAAAGTACTCGTGCCTCTTGTCAATTTAAACTATCGGTCATAGCTATGCTACCCTTGAGTCCCAAATCAATCACTGATAAAACTTCAAATGGCCCTAACTACTATACGGTCCGTCCTAAACCTATTAAAGTTGGCAACATTCAAATGCTTGTAACTTTTTCCTGGATCGTAATAAAATCTTGAAATTTTGTATCAATAAAGTACTCGTGCCTCTTGTCAATTTAAACTATCGGTCATAGCTATGCTACCCTTGAGTCCCAAATAAAACACTGATAAAACTTCAAATGGCCCTAACTTCTATACGGTGCGTCCTATACCTATCAAAGTTTGCAACATTCAAATGCTTGTAAACTTTTCCTGGATCGTAATAAAATCTTGAAATTTTGTGACAATAAAGTACTGGTGCCTCTTGTCAATTTAAGCTATCGCTCATAGCTATGTTTCCCTTAAGTCCCAAAACAAACACTGATAAAACTTCAAATGGCCCTAACTTCTATACGGTGCGTCCTATACCATCAGAGTTTGCAACATTCAAATACTTGTAACTTTTGCTGGAGCGTCATAAAATCTTAAAATTTGGTGACAATAAAGTACTCGTGCCTTTTGTTAATCTAAGCTATCGCTCATAGCTATGCTTCCATTGAGTCCAAAAACAAACACTGAGAAAACTTCAAATGGCCTTAACTTATATTCTTATATTCGGTGCATCTTATACCTATCAAAGTTTGCAACAATCAAATGCTAATAACTTTTTACTTTAGCGTAATAAAATCTTGAAATTTTGTCACAATAAAGTTCTCGTGCCTCTTGTCAATTAAAGTTATCGCTCATAGCTATGGTACCCTTGAGTCGCAAATCAAACACTGTTAAAACTTCAAATGGCCCTAAATTCTATACGGTGCGTCCAATACCTATCAAAATTTGCGACATTAAAATACTTATAACTTTTTACTGGAGCGTAATAAAACCTTGAAATTTTGCGACAATAAATTACTCGTGCCTCTTGTCAACTTCAGCTATCGCTCATAGCTATTCTACCCTTTTTCGGTAATCAAACACTGATAAAATTTCAAATGGCCCTAACTTCTAACCGGTGCGTCCTATACCTATCAAAGTTTGCAACATTCAAATGCTTATAACTTTTTACTGGAGCGTAATAAAACCATGAAATTTTGCGACAATAAATTACTCGTGCCTCTTGTCAACTTAAGCTATCGCTCATAGCTATTCTACCCTTTTTCGGAAATCAAACACTGATAAAACTTCAAATGGCCCTAACTTCTATACGGTGCGTCCTACACCTATCAAAGTTTGCAACATTCGAAAACTTCTAACTTTTTACTGGAGCGTAATAACACCTTGAAATTTTGTGACAATAAAGTACTCGTGCCTCTTGTGAATTTAAGCTTTCGCTCATAGCTATGCTACCCTTGAGTCCCAAAACAAACACTGATTAAACTTCAAATGGCCTTAACTTTTATACGGTGCATCCTATACCTATCAAAGTTTGCAACAATGAAATGCTTGTAACTTTTTACTGGAGCGCCATAAAATCTTTAAATTTTGTGACAATAAAGTATTCGTGCCTCTTGTCAACTTAAGCTATCGCTCATTGCTATGCTTCCCTTGAGTCCAAAAACAAACACTGAGAAAACTTCAAATGGCCTTAACTTATATTCTTTTATTCGGGGCATCTTATACCTATCAAAGTTTGCAACAATGAAATGCTTGTAACTTTTTACTGGAGCGCCATAAAATCTTTAAATTTTGTGACAATAAAGTATTCGTGCCTCTTGTCAACTTAAGCTATCGCTCATTGCTATGCTTCCCTTGAATCCAAAAACAAACACTGAGAAAACTTCAAATGGCCTTAACTTATATTCTTATATTCGGGGCATCTTATACCTATCAAAGTTTGCAACAATCAAATGCTTATAACTTTTTACTGGGGCGTAATAAAATATTGAAATTTTGTCACAATAAAGTTCTCGTGCCTCTTGTCAATTTAAGCTATCGCTCATAGCTATGCTACCCTTGAGTCCCAAATCAAACACTGATAACTCTTCAAATCGCCCTAATTTCTATACGGTGCGTCCTATACCTATCAAAGTTTGCAACATTCAAATGCTGGCAACTTTTTACTGGAGTGGCATAAAACCTTGAAATTTTGTGACAATAAAGTACTCGTGCCTCTTATCAATTAAAGTTATCGCTCATAGTTATGCTACCCTTGAGTCCCAAATCAATCACTGAATCAACTTCAAATGGCCCTAACTTTTTTACGGTGTGTCCTACACCTATCAGAGTTTGCAACATTCAAATGCTTGTAAATTTTTACTGGAGCGTCATAAAATCATGAAATTTTGTATCAATAAAGTTGTCGTGCCTCTTGTCAATTTAAACTATCGGTCATAGCTATGCTACCCTTGAGTCCCAAATCAATCACTGATAAAACTTCACTTGGCCCTAACTACTATACGGTCCGTCCTAAACCTATTAAAGTTTGCAACATTCAAATGCTTGTAACTTTTTCCTGGATCGTAATAAAATCTTGAAATTTTGTGACAATAAAGTACTCGTGCCTCTTGTCAACTTAAGCTATCGCTCATACCCTTGACTCCAAAATAAAACACTGATAAAACTTCAAATGGCCCTAACTTCTAACCGGTGCGTCCTATACCTATCAAAGTTTACAACATTCAAACGCTTGTAAATTTTTCCTGGATCGTAATAAAATCTTAAAATTTTGTGACAATAAAGTACTGGTGCCTCTTGTCAATTTAAGCTATCGCTCATAGCTATGTTTCCCTTAAGTCCCAAAACAAACACTGATAAAACTTCAAATGGCCCTAACTTCTATACGGTGCGTCCTATACCATCAGAGTTTGCAACATTCAAATACTTGTAACTTTTGGTGGAGCGTCATAAAATCTTGAAATTTGGTGACAATAAAGTACTCGTGCCTTTTGTTAATCTAAGCTATCGCTCATAGCTATGCTACCCTTGAGTCCCAAAACAAACACTGATAAAACTTCAAATGGCCTTAACTTTTATACGGTGCATCCTATACCTATCAAAGTTTGCAACAATGAAATGCTTGTAACTTTTTACTGGAGCGCCATAAAATCTTTAAATTTTGTGACAATAAAGTATTCGTGCCTCTTGTCAACTTAAGCTATCGCTCATTGCTATGCTTCCCTACTTCAAATGGTTTTAACTTATATTCTTATATTCGGGGCATCTTATACCTATCAAAGTTTGCAACAATCAAATGCTTATAACTTTTTACTGGGGCGTAATAAAATCTTGAAATTTTGTCACAATAAAGTTCTCGTGCCTCTTGTCAATTTAAGCTATCGCTCATAGCTATGCTACCCTTGAGTCCCAAATCAAACACTGATAACTCTTCAAATCGCCCTAATTTCTATACGGTGTATCCTATACCTATCAAAGTTTGCAACATTTAAATTCTTGTAACTTTTTACTGGAGCGTAATAAAATCTTGAAATTTTTTGACAATAAAGTGCTCGTACCTCTTGTCAACTTAAGCTATCGCTCATACCCTTGACTCCAAAATGAAACACTGATAAAACTTCAAATGGCCCTAACTTCTATACGGTGCGTCCTATACCTATCAAAGTTTGCAACATTCAAATGCTGGTAACTTTTTACTGGAGTGGCAAAAAACCTTGAAATTTTGTGACAATAAAGTACTCGTGCCTTTTATCAATTAAAGTTATCGCTCATAGTTATGCTACCCTTGAGTCCCAAATCAATCACTGATAAAACTTCAAATGGCCCTAACTTTTTTACGGTGTGTCCTACACCTATCAAAGTTTGCAACATTCGAAAAATTCAAACTTTTTACTGGAGCGTAATAAATCCTTGAAATTTTGTGACAATAAAGTACTCGTGCCTCTTGTCAATTTAAACTATCGCTCATAGCTATGTTAGCCTTGAGTCCCAAAACAAACACTGATAAGACTTCATATGGCCTTAACTTTTATACGGTGCATCCAATACCTATCAAAGTTTGCAACAATAAAATGCTTGTAACTTTTTACTGGACCGCCTTAAAATCTTGAAATTTTGTGACAATAAAGTATTAGTGCCTCTTGTCAATTTAAACTATCGGTCATAGCTTTGCTACCCTTGAGTCCCAAATCAAAAACTGATAAAACTTCAAATGGCCCTAACTTCTATACGGTGCGTCCTAGTTTGCAACATTCCTTCAAATTTTGTGACAATAAAGTACTCGTGCCTCTTATCAATTAAAGTTATCGCTCATAGTTTTGCTACCCTTGAGTCCCAAATCAATCACTGATAAAACTTCAAATGGCCCTAACTTCTATACGGTGTGTTCTATACCTGTCAGAGTTTGCAACATTAAAATGCATGTAAATTTTTACTGGAGCGTCATAAAATCTTGAAATAATGTATCAATAAAGTACTCGTGCCTCTTGTCAATTTAAACTATCGGTCATACCTATGCTACCCTTGAGTCCCAAATCAATCACTGATAAAACTTCAAATGGAACTAACTACTATACGGTCCGTCCTAAACCGATTAAAGTTTGCAACATTCAAATGCTTGTAACTTTTTCCTGGATCGTACTAAAATCTTGAAATTTTGTGACAATAAATTACTCGTGCCTCTTGTCAAATTAAGCTATCAGTCATAGCTATGCTATCCTTGACTCCAAAATAAAACACTGATAAAACTTCAAATGGCCCTAACTTCTATACGGTGCGTCCTATACCTATCAAAGATTACAACATTCAAATGCTTGTAACTTTTTACTGGAGCGTCATAAAACCTTGAAATTGTGTGACAATAAAGTAATCGTGCCTCTTGTCAACTTAAGCTATCGCTCATAGCTATGCTACCCTTGATTCGAAAATCAAACACTCATAAAAGTTCAAATGGCCCTAACTTCTATACGGTGCGTCCTACACCTATCAAAGTTTGCAACATTCGAAAACTTCAAACTTTTTACTGGAGCGTAATAAAACCTTGAAATTTTGTGACAATAAAGTACTCGTGCCTCTTGTCTACTTAAGCTATCGCTCATAGCTATGCTACCCTTGAGTCCCAAAACAAACACTGATAAAACTTCAAATGGCCCAAACTTTTATACGGTGCATCCTATACCTATCAAAGTTTGCAACAATGAAATGCTTTTAACTTTTTACTGGAACGCAATAAAATCTGGAAATTTTGTGACAATAAAGTATTCGTGCCTCTTGTCAATTTAAACTATCGGTCATACCCTTGAGTCCCAAAACAAACACTGATATAACTTCAAATGGCCCAAACTTTTATACGGTGCATCCTATACCTATCAAAGTTTGCAACAATGAAATGCTTGTAACTTTTTACTGGAGCGTAATAAAATCTTGAAAGTTTGTCACAATAAAATTCTCGTGCTTCTTGTCAATTGAAGCTATCGCTCATAGCTATGCTAACCTTGAGTCCCAAATCAAACACTGATAACACTTCAAATCGCCATAACTTCTATACGGTGCGTCCTGTACCTATCAAAGTTTCCAACATTTAAATGCTTGTAACTTTTTACTGGAGCGTAATAAAATGTTGACATTTTGTAACAATAAACTATTCGTGCCCCTTGTCAAATTAAGCTATCGCTCATAGCTGTGCTACCCTTGACTCCAAAATAAAACACGGATAAAGCTTCAAATGGCCCTATGTTCTATACGGTGCGTCCTACACCTATCAAAGTTTGCAACATTCGAAAACTTCAAACATTTTACTGGAGCGTAATAAACCCTTGAAATTTTGTGACAATAAAGTACTCGTGCCTCTTGTCAATTTAAGCTATCGCTCATAGCTATGCTACCCTTGAGTCCCAAAACAAACACTGAGAAAACTTCAAATGGCCTTAACTTTTATACGGTGCGTCCAATACCTATCAAAGTTTGCGACATTCAAATGCTTATAACTTTTTAGTGGAGCGTAATAAAACCTTGAAATTTTGTGACTATAAAGTACTCGTGCCTCTTGTCAATTTAAGCTTTCGCTCATAGCTTTGCTACCCTTGAGTCCCAAAACAAACACTGATAAAACTTCAAATGGCCTTAACTTTTATACGGTGCATCCTATACCTATCAAAGTTTGCAACAATGAAAATTTTGTCACAATAAAGTTCTCGTGCCTCTTGTCAATTTAAGCTATCGCTCATAGCTATGCCACCCTTGAGTCCCAAATCAAACAGTGATAACACTTCAAATCGCCCTAACTTCTATACGGTGCATCCTATACCTATCAAAGTTTGCAACATTCAAATGCTTGTAACTTTTTACTGGAGCGTCATAAAATCTTGAAATTTTGTATCAATAAAGTACTCGTGCCTCTTGTCAATTTAAACTATCGGTCATAGCTATGCTACCCTTGAGTCCCAAATCAATCACTGATAAAACTTCAAATGGCCCTAACTACTATACGGTCCGTCCTAAACCTATTAAAGTTGGCAACATTCAAATGCTTGTAACTTTTTCCTGGATCGTAATAAAATCTTGAAATTTTGTATCAATAAAGTACTCGTGCCTCTTGTCAATTTAAACTATCGGTCATAGCTATGCTACCCTTGAGTCCCAAATAAAACATTGATAAAACTTCAAATGGCCCTAACTTCTATACGGTGCGTCCTATACCTATCAAAGTTTGCAACATTCAAATGCTTGTAAACTTTTCCTGGATCGTAATAAAATCTTGAAATTTTGTGACAATAAAGTACTGGTGCCTCTTGTCAATTTAAGCTATCGCTCATAGCTATGTTTCCCTTAAGTCCCAAAACAAACACTGATAAAACTTCAAATGGCCCTAACTTCTATACGGTGCGTCCTATACCATCAGAGTTTGCAACATTCAAATACTTGTAACTTTTGCTGGAGCGTCATAAAATCTTAAAATTTGGTGACAATAAAGTACTCGTGCCTTTTGTTAATCTAAGCTATCGCTCATAGCTATGCTTCCATTGAGTCCAAAAACAAACACTGAGAAAACTTCAAATGGCCTTAACTTATATTCTTATATTCGGTGCATCTTATACCTATCAAAGTTTGCAACAATCAAATGCTAATAACTTTTTACTTTAGCGTAATAAAATCTTGAAATTTTGTCACAATAAAGTTCTCGTGCCTCTTGTCAATTAAAGTTATCGCTCATAGCTATGGTACCCTTGAGTCGCAAATCAAACACTGTTAAAACTTCAAATGGCCCTAAATTCTATACGGTGCGTCCAATACCTATCAAAATTTGCGACATTAAAATACTTATAACTTTTTACTGGAGCGTAATAAAACCTTGAAATTTTGCGACAATAAATTACTCGTGCCTCTTGTCAACTTCAGCTATCGCTCATAGCTATTCTACCCTTTTTCGGTAATCAAACACTGATAAAATTTCAAATGGCCCTAACTTCTAACCGGTGCGTCCTATACCTATCAAAGTTTGCAACATTCAAATGCTTATAACTTTTTACTGGAGCGTAATAAAACCATGAAATTTTGCGACAATAAATTACTCGTGCCTCTTGTCAACTTAAGCTATCGCTCATAGCTATTCTACCCTTTTTCGGAAATCAAACACTGATAAAACTTCAAATGGCCCTAACTTCTATACGGTGCGTCCTACACCTATCAAAGTTTGCAACATTCGAAAACTTCTAACTTTTTACTGGTGCGTAATAAAACCTTGGAATTTTGTGACAATAAAGTACTCGTGCCTCTTGTGAATTTAAGCTTTCGCTCATAGCTATGCTACCCTTGATTCCCAAAACAAACACTGATAAAACTTCAAATGGCCTTAACTTTTATACGGTGCATCCTATACCTATCAAAGTTTGCAACAATGAAATGCTTGTAACTTTTTACTGGAGCGCCATAAAATCTTTAAATTTTGTGACAATAAAGTATTCGTGCCTCTTGTCAACTTAAGCTTTCGCTCATTGCTATGCTTCCCTTGAGTCCAAAAACAAACACTGAGAAAACTTCAAATGGCCTTAACTTATATTCTTATATTCGGGGCATCTTATACCTATCAAAGTTTGCAACAATGAAATGCTTGTAACTTTTTACTGGAGCGCCATAAAATCTTTAAATTTTGTGACAATAAAGTATTCGTGCCTCTTGTCAACTTAAGCTATCGCTCATTGCTATGCTTCCCTTGAATCCAAAAACAAACACTGAGAAAACTTCAAATGGCCTTAACTTATATTCTTATATTCGGGGCATCTTATACCTATCAAAGTTTGCAACAATCAAATGCTTATAACTTTTTACTGGGGCGTAATAAAATATTGAAATTTTGTCACAATAAAGTTCTCGTGCCTCTTGTCAATTTAAGCTATCGCTCATAGCTATGCTACCCTTGAGTCCCAAATCAAACACTGATAACTCTTCAAATCGCCCTAATTTCTATACGGTGCGTCCTATACCTATCAAAGTTTGCAACATTCAAATGCTGGCAACTTTTTACTGGAGTGGCATAAAACCTTGAAATTTTGTGACAATAAAGTACTCGTGCCTCTTATCAATTAAAGTTATCGCTCATAGTTATGCTACCCTTGAGTCCCAAATCAATCACTGAATCAACTTCAAATGGCCCTAACTTTTTTACGGTGTGTCCTACACCTATCAGAGTTTGCAACATTCAAATGCTTGTAAATTTTTACTGGAGCGTCATAAAATCATGAAATTTTGTATCAATAAAGTTGTCGTGCCTCTTGTCAATTTAAACTATCGGTCATAGCTATGCTACCCTTGAGTCCCAAATCAATCACTGATAAAACTTCACTTGGCCCTAACTACTATACGGTCCGTCCTAAACCTATTAAAGTTTGCAACATTCAAATGCTTGTAACTTTTTCCTGGATCGTAATAAAATCTTGAAATTTTGTGACAATAAAGTACTCGTGCCTCTTGTCAACTTAAGCTATCGCTCATACCCTTGACTCCAAAATAAAACACTGATAAAACTTCAAATGGCCCTAACTTCTAACCGGTGCGTCCTATACCTATCAAAGTTTACAACATTCAAACGCTTGTAAATTTTTCCTGGATCGTAATAAAATCTTAAAATTTTGTGACAATAAAGTACTGGTGCCTCTTGTCAATTTAAGCTATCGCTCATAGCTATGTTTCCCTTAAGTCCCAAAACAAACACTGATAAAACTTCAAATGGCCCTAACTTCTATACGGTGCGTCCTATACCATCAGAGTTTGCAACATTCAAATACTTGTAACTTTTGCTGGAGCGTCATAAAATCTTGAAATTTGGTGACAATAAAGTACTCGTGCCTTTTGTTAATCTAAGCTATCGCTCATAGCTATGCTACCCTTGAGTCCCAAAACAAACACTGATAAAACTTCAAATGGCCTTAACTTTTATACGGTGCATCCTATACCTATCAAAGTTTGCAACAATGAAATGCTTGTAACTTTTTACTGGAGCGCCATAAAATCTTTAAATTTTGTGACAATAAAGTATTCGTGCCTCTTGTCAACTTAAGCTATCGCTCATTGCTATGCTTCCCTACTTCAAATGGTTTTAACTTATATTCTTATAATCGGGGCATCTTATACCTATCAAAGTTTGCAACAATCAAATGCTTATAACTTTTTACTGGGGCGTAATAAAATCTTGAAATTTTGTCACAATAAAGTTCTCGTGCCTCTTGTCAATTTAAGCTATCGCTCATAGCTATGCTACCCTTGAGTCCCAAATCAAACACTGATAACTCTTCAAATCGCCCTAATTTCTATACGGTGTATCCTATACCTATCAAAGTTTGCAACATTTAAATTCTTGTAACTTTTTACTGGAGCGTAATAAAATCTTGAAATTTTTTGACAATAAAGTACTCGTACCTCTTGTCAACTTAAGCTATCGCTCATACCCTTGACTCCAAAATGAAACACTGATAAAACTTCAAATGGCCCTAACTTCTATACGGTGCGTCCTATACCTATCAAAGTTTGCAACATTCAAATGCTGGTAACTTTTTACTGGAGTGGCAAAAAACCTTGAAATTTTGTGACAATAAAGTACTCGTGCCTTTTATCAATTAAAGTTATCGCTCATAGTTATGCTACCCTTGAGTCCCAAATCAATCACTGATAAAACTTCAAATGGCCCTAACTTTTTTACGGTGTGTCCTACACCTATCAAAGTTTGCAACATTCGAAAAATTCAAACTTTTTACTGGAGCGTAATAAATCCTTGAAATTTTGTGACAATAAAGTACTCGTGCCTCTTGTCAATTTAAACTATCGCTCATAGCTATGTTAGCCTTGAGTCCCAAAACAAACACTGATAAGACTTCAAATGGCCTTAACTTTTATACGGTGCATCCAATACCTATCAAAGTTTGCAACAATAAAATGCTTGTAACTTTTTACTGGACCGCCTTAAAATCTTGAAATTTTGTGACAATAAAGTATTAGTGCCTCTTGTCAATTTAAACTATCGGTCATAGCTTTGCTACCCTTGAGTCCCAAATCAAAAACTGATAAAACTTCAAATGGCCCTAACTTCTATACGGTGCGTCCTAGTTTGCAACATTCCTTCAAATTTTGTGACAATAAAGTACTCGTGCCTCTTATCAATTAAAGTTATCGCTCATAGTTTTGCTACCCTTGAGTCCCAAATCAATCACTGATAAAACTTCAAATGGCCCTAACTTCTATACGGTGTGTTCTATACCTGTCAGAGTTTGCAACATTAAAATGCATGTAAATTTTTACTGGAGCGTCATAAAATCTTGAAATAATGTATCAATAAAGTACTCGTGCCTCTTGTCAATTTAAACTATCGGTCATACCTATGCTACCCTTGAGTCCCAAATCAATCACTGATAAAACTTCAAATGGAACTAACTACTATACGGTCCGTCCTAAACCGATTAAAGTTTGCAACATTCAAATGCTTGTAACTTTTTCCTGGATCGTACTAAAATCTTGAAATTTTGTGACAATAAATTACTCGTGCCTCTTGTCAAATTAAGCTATCAGTCATAGCTATGCTATCCTTGACTCCAAAATAAAACACTGATAAAACTTCAAATGGCCCTAACTTCTATACGGTGCGTCCTATACCTATCAAAGATTACAACATTCAAATGCTTGTAACTTTTTACTGGAGCGTCATAAAACCTTGAAATTGTGTGACAATAAAGTAATCGTGCCTCTTGTCAACTTAAGCTATCGCTCATAGCTATGCTACCCTTGATTCGAAAATCAAACACTCATAAAAGTTCAAATGGCCCTAACTTCTATACGGTGCGTCCTACACCTATCAAAGTTTGCAACATTCGAAAACTTCAAACTTTTTACTGGAGCGTAATAAAACCTTGAAATTTTGTGACAATAAAGTACTCGTGCCTCTTGTCTACTTAAGCTATCGCTCATAGCTATGCTACCCTTGAGTCCCAAAACAAACACTGATAAAACTTCAAATGGCCCAAACTTTTATACGGTGCATCCTATACCTATCAAAGTTTGCAACAATGAAATGCTTTTAACTTTTTACTGGAACGCAATAAAATCTGGAAATTTTGTGACAATAAAGTATTCGTGCCTCTTGTCAATTTAAACTATCGGTCATACCCTTGAGTCCCAAAACAAACACTGATATAACTTCAAATGGCCCAAACTTTTATACGGTGCATCCTATACCTATCAAAGTTTGCAACAATGAAATGCTTGTAACTTTTTACTGGAGCGTAATAAAATCTTGAAAGTTTGTCACAATAAAATTCTCGTGCTTCTTGTCAATTGAAGCTATCGCTCATAGCTATGCTAACCTTGAGTCCCAAATCAAACACTGATAACACTTCAAATCGCCCTAACTTCTATACGGTGCGTCCTGTACCTATCAAAGTTTCCAACATTTAAATGCTTGTAACTTTTTACTGGAGCGTAATAAAATGTTGACATTTTGTAACAATAAACTATTCGTGCCCCTTGTCAAATTAAGTTATCGCTCATAGCTGTGCTACCCTTGACTCCAAAATAAAACACGGATAAAGCTTCAAATGGCCCTATGTTCTATACGGTGCGTACTATACCTATCAAAGACTGCAACATTCAAATGCTTGTAACTTTTTACTGGAGCGACATAAAATCTTGAAATTTTGTGACAATAAAGTTATACTCGTGCCTCTTGTCAATTAAAGTTATCGCTCATAGTTATGATACCCTTGAGTCCTAAATCAAACACTGATAAAACTTCAAATGGCCATAAATTCTATACGGTGCGTCCAATACCTCTCAAAGTTTGCAACATTCTAATGCTTACAACTTTTTACTGGAGCGTAATAAAACCTTGAAATTTTGTGACAATAAATTACTCGTGCCTCTTGTCAACTTAAGCTATCGCTCATAGCTATGCTACCCTTGATTCGAAAATCAAACACTCATAAAAGTTCAAATGGCCCTAACTTCTATACGGTGCGTCCTACACCTATCAAAGTTTGCAACATTCGAAAACTTCAAACATTTTACTGGAGCGTAATAAACCCTTGAAATTTTGTGACAATAAAGTACTCGTGCCTCTTGTCAATTTAAGCTATCGCTCATAGCTATGCTACCCTTGAGTCCCAAAACAAACACTGAGAAAACTTCAAATGGCCTTAACTTTTATACGGTGCATCCTATACTTATCAAAGTTTGCAACAATGAAATGCTTGTAACTTTTTACTGGATCGTAATAAAATCTTGAAATTTTATGACAATAAAGTACTCGTGCCTCTTGTCAACTTAAGCTATCGCTCATAGCTATGCTACCCTTGAGTCGCAAATCAATCACTGATAAAACTTCGTATGGCCCTAACTACTATACGGTCCGTCCTAAACCTATTAAAGTTTGCAACATTCACATGCTTGTAACTATTTCCTGGATCGTAATAAAATCTTGACATTTTGTGACAATAAAGTACTTGTGCCACTTGTCAATTTAAGCTATCGCTCACAGCTATGCTTCCCTTAAGTCCCAAAACAAACACTGATAAAACTTCAAATGGCCTTAACTTCTATACGGTGCGCCCTATACCATCAGAGTTTGGAACATTCAAATGCTTGTAACTTTTTCCCGGATCGTACTAAAATCTTGACATTTTGTGACTATAAAGTACTTGTGCCACTTGTCAATTTAAGCTATCGCTCACAGCTATGCTTCCCTTAAGTCCCAAAACAAACACTGATAAAACTTCAAATGGCCTTAACTTCTATACGGTGCGCCCTATACCATCAGAGTTTGCAACATTCAAATGCTTATGACTTTTTACTGGAGCGTCATAAAATCTTGAAATTTTGTGACAATAAAGTACTCGTGCCTCTTGTCAATTTAAACTATCGGTCATAGCTATGGTACCCTTGAGTCCCAAAACAAACACTGATAAAACTTCAAATGGCCCTAACTTTTATACGGTGCATCCTATACTTATCAAAGTTAGCAACAAAGAAATGCTTGTAACTTTTTACTGGAGCGTCATAAAACCTTGAAATTTTGTGACAATTAAGTACTCGAGCCTCTTATCAAGTTAGGGTATCCCTCATAGCTATGCTATCCATGAGTCCCAAATAAATCACTGATAAAACTTCAAATGGCCCTAACTACTATACGGTGCATCCTATACCTATCAAAGTTTGCAACATTCAAATGCTTGTAACTTTTTCCTGGATCGTAATAAAATGTTGAAATTTTGTGACAATAAAGTACTTGTGCCTCTTGTCAATTTAAGCTATCGCTCACAGCTATGCTTCCCTTAAGTCCCAAAACAAACACTGATAAAACTTCAAATGGCCTTAACTTCTATACGGTGCGCCCTATACCATCAGAGTTTGCAACATTCAAATGCTTATGACTTTTTACTGGAGCGTCATAAAATCTTGATTGTTGTAATCTTTGATAGGTATAGGACGCACCGTATAGAAGTTAGGGCCATTTGAAGTTTTATCAGTGTTTTATTTTGGAGTCAAGGATAGCATAGCTATGACTGATAGCTTAATTTGACAAGAGGCACGAGTAATTTATTGTCACAAAATTTCAAGATTTTAGTACGATCCAGGAAAAAGTTACAAGCATTTGAATGTTGCAAACTTTAATCGGTTTAGGACGGACCGTATAGTAGTTAGTTCCATTTGAAGTTTTATCAGTGATTGATTTGGGACTCAAGGGTAGCATAGGTATGACCGATAGTTTAAATTGACAAGAGGCACGAGTACTTTATTGATACATTATTTCAAGATTTTATGACGCTCCAGTAAAAATTTACATGCATTTTAATGTTGCAAACTCTGACAGGTATAGAACACACCGTATAGAAGTTAGGGCCATTTGAAGTTTTATCAGTGATTGATTTGGGACTCAAGGGTAGCAAAACTATGAGCGATAACTTTAATTGATAAGAGGCACGAGTACTTTATTGTCACAAAATTTGAAGGAATGTTGCAAACTAGGACGCACCGTATAGAAGTTACGGCCTTTTGAAGTTTTATCAGTTTTTGATTTGGGACTCAAGGGTAGCAAAGCTATGACCGATAGTTTAAATTGACAAGAGGCACTAATACTTTATTGTCACAAAATTTCAAGATTTTAAGGCGGTCCAGTAAAAAGTTACAAGCATTTTATTGTTGCAAACTTTGATAGGTATTGGATGCACCGTATAAAAGTTAAGGCCATTTGAAGTCTTATCAGTGTTTGTTTTGGGACTCAAGGCTAACATAGCTATGAGCGATAGTTTAAATTGACAAGAGGCACGAGTACTTTATTGTCACAAAATTTCAAGGATTTATTACGCTCCAGTAAAAAGTTTGAATTTTTCGAATGTTGCAAACTTTGATAGGTGTAGGACGCACCGTATAGAAGTTAGGGCCATTTGAACTTTTATCAGTGTTTGAATTTCGAATCAAGGGTAGCATAGCTATGAGCGACAGCTTAAGTTGACAAGAGGCACGAGTTATTTATTGTCACAAAATTTCAAGGTTTTATTTCGCTCCAGTAAAAAGTTATTAGCATTTTAATGTTGCAAACTTTGAGAGGTATTGGATGCACCATATAGAAGTTAGGGTCATTTGAAGTTTTATCAGCGGTTGATTTAGGACTCAAGGGTATCATAACTATGAGCGATAACTTTAATTGACAAGAGGCACGAGTACTTTATTGTCACAAAATTTCAAGGTTTTATGACGCTCCAGTAAAAAGTCACAAGCATTTGAATATTGCAGTCTTTGATAGGTTTAGTACGCACCGTATAGAAGTTTGGGCCATTTGAAGTTTTATCAGTGTTTTATTTTAGAGTCAAGGGTAGCACAGCTATGAGCGATAGCTTAAATTGACAAGAGGCACGAGTACTTTATTGTCACAAAATTTCAAGATTTTATGCCGCTCCAGTAAAAAGTTACAAGCATTTGAATGTTGCAAACTTTGATAGGTATAGGACGCACCGTATAGAAGTTAGGGCCATTGGAAGTTTTATCAGTTTTTGATTTGGGACTCAAGGGTAGCAAAGCTATGACCGATATTTTAAATTTACGGGAGGCACGAGTACTTTTTGTCACAAAATTACAAGATTTTAGGGCGATCCAGTAAAAAGTTACAAGCATTTTATTGTTACAAACTTTGATAGGTATAGGATGCACCGTATAAAAGTTAAGGCCATTTGAAGTTTTATCAGTGTTTGTTTTGGGACACAAGGGTAACATAGTTATGAGCGATAGCTTAAATTGACAAGGGGCACGAGTACTTTATTGTCACAAAATTTCAAGGTTTTATTACTCTCCAGTAAAAAGTTTGAAGTTTTCGCATGTTGCAAACTTTGATAGGTGTAGGACGCACCGTATAAAAGTTAAGGCCATTTGAAGTTTTATCAGTGTTTGATTTGGGACTCAAGGGTATCATAGCTATGAGCGATAACTTTAATTGACAAGAGGCACGAGTACTTTATTGTCACAAAATTTTAAGGTTTTATGACGCTCCTGTAAAAAGTCACAAGCATTTGAATGTTGCAAACTCTGATGGTATAGGACGCACCGTATAGAAGTTAGGGCCATTTGAAGTTTTATCAGTGTGTGTTTTGGGACTTAAGGGAAGCTATGAGCGATAGTTTAAATTGACAAGAGGTCCGAGTACTTTATTGTCACAAAATTTCAAGATTTTATTACAATCTAGGAAAAAGTTACAAGCATTTGAATGTTGCAAACTTTGATAGGTATAGGACGCACCGTATAGTAGATAGGGCCATTTGAAATTTTATCAGTGTTTGTTTTGGGACTTAAGGGAAACATAGCTATGAGCGATAGCTTAAATTGACAAGAGGCACCAGTACTTTATTGTCACAAAATTTCAAGATTTTATTACAATCCAGGAAAAATTTACAAGCATTTGAATGTTGCAAACTTTGATAGGTATAGGACGCACCGTATAGAAGTTAGGGCCATTTGAAGTTTTATCAGTGTTTTATTTTGGAGTCAAGGGTATGAGCGATAGCTTAAGTTGACAAGAGGCACGAGTACTTTATTGTCACAAAATTTCAAGATTTTATTACGATCCAGGAAAAAGTTACAAGCATTTGAATGTTGCAAACTTTAATAGGTTTAGGACGGACCGTATAGTAGTTAGGGCCAAGTGAAGTTTTATCAGTGATTGATTTGGGACTCAAAGGTAGCATAGCTATGACCGATAGTTTAAATTGACAAGAGGCACGACTACTTTATTGATACAAAATTTCATGATTTTATGACGCTCCAGTAAAAATTTACAAGCATTTGAATGTTGCAAACTCTGATAGGTGTAGGACACACCGTAAAAAAGTTAGGGCCATTTGAAGTTTTATCAGTGATTGATTTGGGACTCAAGGGTAGCATAACTATGAGCGATAACTTTAATTGATAAAAGGCACGAGTACTTTATTGTCACAAAATTTCAAGGTTTTTTGCCACTCCAGTAAAAAGTTACCAGCATTTGAATGTTGCAAACTTTGATAGGTATAGGACGCACCGTATAGAAGTTAGGGCCATTTGAAGTTTTATCAGTGTTTTATTTTGGAGTCAAGGGTATGAGCGATAGCTTAAGTTGACAAGAGGTACGAGTACTTTATTGTCAAAAAATTTCAAGATTTTATTACGCTCCAGTAAAAAGTTACAAGAATTTAAATGTTGCAAACTTTGATAGGTATAGGATACACCGTATAGAAATTAGGGCGATTTGAAGAGTTATCAGTGTTTGATTTGGGACTCAAGGGTAGCATAGCTATGAGCGATAGCTTAAATTGACAAGAGGCACGAGAACTTTATTGTGACAAAATTTCAAGATTTTATTACGCCCCAGTAAAAAGTTATAAGCATTTGATTGTTGCAAACTTTGATAGGTATAAGATGCCCCGAATATAAGAATATAAGTTAAGGCCATTTGAAGTTTTCTCAGTGTTTGTTTTTGGATTCAAGGGAAGCATAGCAATGAGCGATAGCTTAAGTTGACAAGAGGCACGAATACTTTATTGTCACAAAATTTAAAGATTTTATGGCGCTCCAGTAAAAATTTACAAGCATTTCATTGTTGCAAACTTTGATAGGTATAAGATGCCCCGAATATAAGAATATAAGTTAAGGCCATTTGAAGTTTTCTCAGTGTTTGTTTTTGGACTCAAGGGAAGCATAGCAATGAGCGATAGCTTAAGTTGACAAGAGGCACGAATACTTTATTGTCACAAAATTTAAAGATTTTATGGCGCTCCAGTAAAAAGTTACAAGCATTTCATTGTTGCAAACTTTGATAGGTATAGGATGCACCGTATAAAAGTTAAGGCCATTTGAAGTTTTATCAGTGTTTGTTTTGGGACTCAAGGGTAGCATAGCTATGAGCGAAAGCTTAAATTCACAAGAGGCACGAGTACTTTATTGTCACAAAATTTCAAGGTGTTATTACGCTCCAGTAAAAAGTTAGAAGTTTTCGAATGTTGCAAACTTTGATAGGTGTAGGACGCACCGTATAGAAGTTAGGGCCATTTGAAGTTTTATCAGTGTTTGATTTCCGAAAAAGGGTAGAATAGCTATGAGCGATAGCTTAAGTTGACAAGAGGCACGAGTAATTTATTGTCGCAAAATTTCATGGTTTTATTACGCTCCAGTAAAAAGTTATAAGCATTTGAATGTTGCAAACTTTGATAGGTATAGGACGCACGGGTTAGAAGTTAGGGCCATTTGAAATTTTATCAGTGTTTGATTACCGAAAAAGGGTAGAATAGCTATGAGCGATAGCTGAAGTTGACAAGAGGCACGAGTAATTTATTGTCGCAAAATTTCAAGGTTTTATTACGCTCCAGTAAAAAGTTATAAGTATTTTAATGTCGCAAATTTTGATAGGTATTGGACGCACCGTATAGAATTTAGGGCCATTTGAAGTTTTATCAGTGTTTGATTTGCGACTCAAGGGTACCATAGCTATGAGCGATAACTTTAATTGACAAGAGGCACGAGAACTTTATTGTGACAAAATTTCAAGATTTTATTACGCTAAAGTAAAAAGTTATTAGCATTTGATTGTTGCAAACTTTGATAGGTATAAGATGCACCGAATATAAGAATATAAGTTAAGGCCATTTGAAGTTTTCTCAGTGTTTGTTTTTGGACTCAATGGAAGCATAGCTATGAGCGATAGCTTAGATTAGCAAAAGGCACGAGTACTTTATTGTCACCAAATTTTAAGATTTTATGACGCTCCAGCAAAAGTTACAAGTATTTGAATGTTGCAAACTCTGATTGTATAGGACGCACCGTATAGAAGTTAGGGCCATTTGAAGTTTTATCAGTGTTTGTTTTGGGACTTAAGGGAAACATAGCTATGAGCGATAGCTTAAATTGACAAGAGGCACCAGTACTTTATTGTCACAAAATTTCAAGATTTAATTACGATCCAGGAAAAGTTTACAAGCATTTGAATGTTGCAAACTTTGATAGGTATAGGACGCACCGTATAGAAGTTAGGGCCATTTGAAGTTTTATCAGTGTTTTATTTGGGACTCAAGGGTAGCATAGCTATGACCGATAGTTTAAATTGACAAGAGGCACGAGTACTTTATTGATACAAAATTTCAAGATTTTATTACGATCCAGGAAAAAGTTACAAGCATTTGAATGTTGCCAACTTTAATAGGTTTAGGACGGACCGTATAGTAGTTAGGGCCATTTGAAGTTTTATCAGTGATTGATTTGGGACTCAAGGGTAGCATAGCTATGACCGATAGTTTAAATTGACAAGAGGCACGAGTACTTTATTGATACAAAATTTCAAGATTTTATGACGCTCCAGTAAAAAGTTACAAGCATTTGAATGTTGCAAACTTTGATAGGTATAGGATGCACCGTATAGAAGTTAGGGCGATTTGAAGTGTTATCACTGTTTGATTTGGGACTCAAGGGTAGCATAGCTATGAGCGATAGCTTAAATTGACAAGAGGCACGAGAACTTTATTGTGACAAAATTTTCATTGTTGCAAACTTTGATAGGTATAGGATGCACCGTATAAAAGTTAAGGCCATTTGAAGTTTTATCAGTGTTTGTTTTGGGACTCAAGGGTAGCAAAGCTATGAGCGAAAGCTTAAATTGACAAGAGGCACGAGTACTTTATAGTCACAAAATTTCAAGGTTTTATTACGCTCCACTAAAAAGTTATAAGCATTTGAATGTCGCAAACTTTGATAGGTATTGGACGCACCGTATAGAAGTTAGGGCCATTTGAAGTTTTATCAGTATTTGATTTCGGACTCAAGGGTATCAAAGCTATGAGCGATAACTTTAATTGACAAGAGGCATGAGTACTTTATTGATACAAAATTTCCAGCTTTTATGACGCTCCAGTAAAAATTTACAAGCATTTGAATGTTGCAAACTCTGATAGGTATAAGATGCCCCGAATATAAGAATATAAGTTAAGGGCATTTGAAGTTTTCTCAGTGTTTGTTTTTGGACTCAAGGGAAGCATAGGTATGAACGATAGCTTAGATTAACTAGAGGCACGAGTTCTTTATTGTCACAAAATTTCACGATTTTATGACGCTAAAGTAAAAAGTTACAAGCATTTGAATGTTGCAAACTCTGATGGTTTAGGATGCACCGTATAGAAGTTAGGGCCATTTGAAGTTTTATCAGCGTTTGTTTTGGGACTTAAGGGATGCATAGCAGTGAGCGATAGCTTAAATTGACAAGAGGCACCAGTACTTTATTGTCACAAAATTTCGAGATTTTATTACGATCCAGGAAAAATTTACAAGCATTTGAATGTTGCAAACTTTGGTAGGTATAGGACGCACCATATAGAAATTAGGGCCATTTGAAGTTTTATCAGTGTTTTATTTTGGAGTCAAGGGTATGAGCGATAGCTTAAGTTGACAAGAGGCACGAGTACTTTATTGGCACAAAATTTCAAGATTTTATTACGATCCAGGAAAAAGTTACAAGCATTTGAATGTTGCAAACTTTAATAGGTTTAGGACGGACCGTATAGTAGTTAGGGCCATTTGAAGTTTTATCAGTGATTGATTTGGGACTCAAGGGTAGCATAGCTGTGACCGATATTTTAAATTGACAAGAGGCACGAGTACTTTATTGATACAAAATTTCAAGATTTTATGACGCTCCAGTAAAAATTTACAATCATTTGAATGTTGCAAACTCTGATAGGTATAGGACACACCGTATAGAAGTTAGGGCCATTTGAAGTTTTATCAGTGTTTGATTTGGGACTCAAAGGTAGCATTGCTATGACCGATAGTTTAAATTGACAAGAGGCACGAGTACTTTATTGTCACAAAATTTCAAGATTTTATGGCGCTTCAGTAAAAAGTTACAAGCATTTGAATGTTGCAAACTTTGATAGGTATAGGATGCACCGTATAGAAGTTAGGGCGATTTGAAGTGTTATCACTGTTTGATTTGGGACTCAAGGGTGGCGTAGCTATGAGCGATAGCTTAAATTGGCAAGAGGCACGAGAACTTTATTGTGACAAAATTTTCATTGTTGCAAACTTTGATAGGTATAGGATGCACCGTATAAAAGTTAAGGCCATTTGAAGTTTTATCAGTGTTTGTTTTGGGACTCAAGGGTAGCATAGCTATGAGCGAAAGCTTAAATTGACAAGAGGCACGAGTACTTTATTGTCACAAAATTTCAAGGTTTTATTACGCTCCAGTGAAAAGTTATCAGCATTTGAATGTCGCAAACTTTGATAGGTATTGGACGCACCGTATAGAAGTTAGGGCCATTTGAAGTTTTATCAGTGTTTGATTTGGGACTCAAGGGTATCATAGCTATGAGCGATAACTTTAATGGACAAGTGGCACGAGTACTTTATTGATACAAAATTTCCAGATTTTATGACGCTCCAGTAAAAATTTACAAGCATTTGAATGTTGCAAACTTTGATAGGTATAGGACGCACCTTTTAGAAGTTAGCGCCATTTGATGTTTTATCAGTGTTTGATTTGGGACTCAAGTGTAGCATAGCTATGAGCGATAGCTTAAATTGACAACGAGTACTTTATTGTCACAAAATCTCAAGATTTTATGACGATCCAGTAAAAAGTTACAAGCATTTGAGCATTGCAAACTTTGATAGATATAGGACGCACCGTATAGAAGTTAGGGCCATTTGAAGTTTTATCAGTGTTCGATTTGGGACTCAAGAGTAGCATAGCTATGAGCGATAACTTTAATTGAAAAGAAGCACGAGTACTTCAATGTCACAAAATTTCAAGATTTTATGACGCGCCAGTAAAAAGTTACTAACATTTGATTGTTGCAAACTTTGATAGGTATAGGATGCACCGTATATAAGTAAGGGCCATTTGAAGTTTTAACAGTGATTGAATTGGGACTCAAGGGTAGCATAGCTATGAGCGATAACTTTAATTGACAAGAAGCACGAGTACCTTATTGTCACAAAATTTCAAGGTTTTATTACGCTCCAGTAAAAAGCTACAAGCATTTGATTGTTGCAAACTTTAATAGGTATAGGATGCACCGTATAGAAGTAAGCGCCAGTTGAAGTTTTATCAGTGTTTGATTTGGGACTCAAGGGTAGCATATCTATGAGCGAAAGCTTAAATTGACAAAAGGTACGAGAACTTTATTGTCACAAAATTTCAAGATTTTATGACGCTCCAGTAAAAAGTTACAAGCATTTGAATGTTGCAAACTTTGATAGATATAGGACGCACCATATAGCAGTTAGGGTCATTTGAAGTTTTATCAGTGTTTGATACGGGACTCAAGGGTAGCATAGCTATGACCGACAGCTTAAATTGACAAGAGGCACGAGTAGTTTATTGTCACAAAATTTCAAGGTTTTATGACGCTCTAGTAAAAAGTTACAAGCTTTTGAATGTTGCAAACTCTGATAGGTATAGGACGCACCTTATAGAAGTTAGGGCTACTTGGAGTTTTATCAGTGATTGAATTGGGACTCAAGGGTAGCATAGCTATGAGCGATAACTTTAATTGAAAAGAAGCACGCGTACTTTATTGTCACAATATTTCAAGGTTTTATTACGCCCCATTAAAAAGTTACAAGCATTTGATTGTTGCAAACTTTGATAGGTATAGGGACGCATCGTATAGAAGTTAGCGCAATTTGATGTTTTATCAGAGTTTGATTTGGGACTCAAGTGTAGCATAGCTATGAGCGATCGCTTAAATTGACAAGAGGCACGAGTACTTTATTGTCACAAAATTTCAAGATTTTATGACGCTCCAGTAAAAAGTTACAAGCATTTGAATGTTGCAAACTTTGATAGATATAGGACGCACCGTATAGAAGTTAGGGCCATTTGAAGTTTTATCAGTGTTTGATTTGGGACTCAAGGGTATCATAGCTGTGACCGATAGCTTAAATTGACAAGAGGCATGAGTACTTTATTGTCAGAAAATTTCAAGATTTTATGACGCTCCAGTAAAAAGTTACAAGCATTTGAATGTTGCAAACTCTGATAGGTATAGGACATACTGTATAGAAGTTAGGGCCATTTGAAGTTTTATCAGTGATTGAATTGGCAGTCAAGGGTAGCATAGCTATGAGCGATAACTTTAATTAACAAGAGGCACGAGTACTTTATTGTCACAAAATTTCAAGGTTTTATTACGCTCCAGTAAAAAGGTACAAGCATTTGATTGTTGCAAACTTTGATAGTTATAGGACGCACCGTATAGAAGTTAGGGCCATTTGAAGTTTTATCAGTGTTTGATTTGGGACTCAGGGGTAGCATATCTATGAGCGAAAGCTTAAATTGACAAAAGGTACGAGAACTTTATTGTCACAAAATTTCAAGATTTTATGACGCTCCAGTAAAAAGTTACAAGCATTTGAATGTTGCAAACTTTGATAGATATAGGACGCACCATATAGCAGTTAGGGTCACTTGAAGTTTTATCTGTGTTTGATACGGGACTCAAGGGTAGCATAGCTATGACCGACAGCTTAAATTGACAAGAGGCACGAGTACTTTATTGTCACAAAATTTCAAGGTTTTATGACGCTCTAGTAAAAAGTTACAAGCTTTTGAATGTTGCAAACTCTGATAGGTATAGGACGCACCTTATAGAAGTTAGGGCTACTTGGAGTTTTATCAGTGATTGAATTGGGACTCAAGGGTAGCATAGCTATGAGCGATAACTTTAATTGAAAAGAAGCACGCGTACTTTATTGTCACAATATTTCAAGGTTTTATTACGCCCCATTAAAAAGTTACAAGCATTTGATTGTTGCAAACTTTGATAGGTATAGGGACGCATCGTATAGAAGTTAGCGCAATTTGATGTTTTATCAGAGTTTGATTTGGGACTCAAGTGTAGCATAGCTATGAGCGATAGCTTAAATTGACAAGAGGCACGAGTACTTTATTGTCACAAAATTTCAAGATTTTATGACGCTCCAGTAAAAAGTTACAAGCATTTGAATGTTGCAAACTTTGATAGATATAGGACGCACCGTATAGAAGTTAGGGCCATTTGAAGTTTTATCAGTGTTTGATTTGGGACTCAAGGGTATCATAGCTGTGACCGATAGCTTAAATTGACAAGAGGCATGAGTACTTTATTGTCAGAAAATTTCAAGATTTTATGACGCTCCAGTAAAAAGTTACAAGCATTTGAATGTTGCAAACTCTGATAGGTATAGGACATACTGTATAGAAGTTAGGGCCATTTGAAGTTTTATCAGTGATTGAATTGGCAGTCAAGGGTAGCATAGCTATGAGCGATAACTTTAATTAACAAGAGGCACGAGTACTTTATTGTCACAAAATTTCAAGGTTTTATTACGCTCCAGTAAAAAGGTACAAGCATTTGATTGTTGCAAACTTTGATAGTTATAGGACGCACCGTATAGAAGTTAGTGCCATTTGAAGTTTTATCAGTGTTTGATTTGGGACTCAGGGGTAGCATATCTATGAGCGAAAGCTTAAATTGACAAAAGGTACGAGAACTTTATTGTCACAAAATTTCAAGATTTTATGACGCTCCAGTAAAAAGTTACAAGCATTTGAATGTTGCAAACTTTGATAGATATAGGACGCACCATATAGCAGTTAGGGTCATTTGAAGTTTTATCTGTGTTTGATACGGGACTCAAGGGTAGCATAGCTATGACCGACAGCTCAAATTGACAAGAGGCACGAGTACTTTATTGTCACAAAATTTCAAGGTTTTATGACGCTCCAGTAAAAAGATACAAGCTTTTGAATGTTGCAAACTCTGATAGGTATAGGACGCACCGTATAGAAGTTAGGGCTACTTGAAGTTTTATCAGTGATTGAATTGGCACTCAAGGGTAGCATAGCTATGAGCGATAACTTTAATTGAAAAGAAGCACGCGTACTTTATTGTCACAATATTTCAAGGTTTTATTACGCTCCATTAAAAAGTTACAAGCATTTGATTGTTGCAAACTTTGATAGGTATAGGGATGCATCGTGTAGAAGTTAACGCCATTTGATGTTTTATCAGTGTTTGATTTGGGACTTAAGGGTATCATAGCTATGTCCGATAGCTTAAATTGACAAGAGGCATGAGTACTTTATTGTCAGAAAATTTCAAGATTTTATGACGCTCCAGTAAAAAGTTACAAGCATTTGAATGTTGCAAACTTTGATAGGTATAGGACATACCGTATAGAAGTTAGGGCCATTTGAAGTTTTATCAGTGATTGAATTGGCAGTCAAGGGTAGCATAGCTATGAGCGATAACTTTAATTGACAAGAGGCACGAGTACTTTATTGTCACAAAATTTCAAGATTTTATTACGCTCCAGTAAAAAGTTACAAGCATTTGATTATTGCAAACTTTGATAGGTATAGGACCCACCGTATAGAAGTTAGGACCATTTGAAGTTTTATCAGTGCTTGTTTTTGTAAGAGGTACGAGTACTTTATTGTCACAAAATTTCAAGATTTTATAACGATCCAGGAATAAAGTACAAGCATTTCAATGTTGCAAACTTTGATAGGTATAGGACGCACCGTATAGATGTTAGGGCTATTTTAAGTTTTATCAGTGATTGAATTGGGAGTCAAGGGTAGCAGAGCTATGAGCGATAACTTTAATTGACAAGAGGCAGGATTACTTTATTGTCACAAAATTTCAAGATTTTATTACGATCCAGTAAAAAGTTACAAGCATTTGAAGTTGCAAACTTTGATAGGTATAGGACGCACCTTATAGAAATTAGCGCCATTTGATGTTTTATCAGTGTTTGATTTGGGAGTCAAGTGTAGCATTGCTATGAGCGATAACTTTAATTGACAAGAGGCACGAGTACTTTATTGTCAGAAAATTTCAAGATTTTATGACGCTCCAGTAAAAAGTTACAAGAATTTGAATGTTGCAAACTTTGATAGATATAGGACGCACCGTATAGAAGTTAGCGCCATATGATGCTTTATCAGTGTTTGATTTGGGACTCAAGTGTAGCATAGCTATCACCGATAGCTTAAATTGACAAGAGGCATGAGTACTTTATTGTCACAAAATTTCAAGATTTTATGACGCTCCGTATAGAAGTTAGGGCCATTTGAAGTTTTATCAGTGTTTGATTTGGGATTCAAGGATAGCTTAGCTATGAGCTATAACTTTAATTGACAAGAGGCACGAGTACTTTATTGTCACAAAATTTCAAGATTTTATTACGATCCAGTAAAAAGTTACAAGCATTTAAATGTTGCACACTTTGATAGGTATAGGACGCACCGTATATAAGTTAGGGCCATTTGAAGTTTTATCAGTGTTTATTTTGGGACTCAAAGTAAGCATAGCTATGAGCGATACCTTAAATTGACAAGAGGCACGAATACTTTATTGTCATAAAATTTCAAGATTTTATTACGCTCCAGTAAAAAGTTATAAGCATTTGATTGTTGCAAACTTTGATAGGTATAGGACGCACCGTATATAAATTAGGTCCATTTGAAGTTTTATCAGTGTTTGTTTTGGGACTCAAGGGAAGCATAGCTATGAACGATAGCTTAAATTGACAAGAGGCACGAGTACTTTATTGTCATAAAATTTCAAGATTTTATTACGCTCCAGTAAAAAGTTATAAGCATTTGATTGTTGCAAACTTTGATAGGTATAGGACGCACCGTATAGAAGTTAGGACCATTTTAAGTTTTATCAGTGCTTGTTTTTGTAAGAGGTACGAGTACTTTATTGTCACAAAATTTCAAGATTTTATTACGATCCAGGAATAAAGTACAAGCATTTGAATGTTGCAAACTTTGATAGGTATAGGACGCACCGTATAGATGTTAGGGCTATTTTAAGTTTTATCAGTGATTGAATTGGAAGTCAAGGGTAGCAGAGCTATGAGCGATAACTTTAATTGACAAGAGGCAGGATTACTTTATTGTCACAAAATTTCAAGATTTTATTACGATCCAGTAAAATGTTACAAGCATTTGAAGTTGCAAACTTTGATAGGTATAGGACGCACCTTATAGAAATTAGCGCCATTTGATGTTTTATCAGTGTTTGATTTGGGAGTCAAGTGTAGCATTGCTATGAGCGATAGCTTAAATTGACAAGAGGCACGAGTACTTTATTGTCACAAAATTTCAAGATTTTCTGACGCTTCAGTAAAAAGTTAGAAGCATTTGAATGTTGCAAACTCTGAGAGGTATAGGACGCACCGTATAGAAGTTAGGGCCATTTGAAGTTTTATCAGTGTTTGATTTGGGACTCAAGGGTATAATAGCTATGACCGATAGCTTAAATTGACAAGAGGCATGAGTACTTTATTGTCACAAAATTTCAAGATTTTATGACGCTCCAGTAAAAAGTTACAAGCATTTGAATGTTGCAAACTCTGATAGGTATAGGACATACCGTATAGAAGTTAGGGCCATTTGAAGTTTTATCAGTTATTGAATTCGCAGTCAAGGGTAGCATAGCTATGAACGATAGCTTAAATAACCAAAAGGCTCGAGTACTTTATTGTCACAAAATTTCAAGATTTTATTACGCTCCAGTAAAAAGTTACAACCATTTGATTGTTGCAAATTTTGATAGGTAGAAGACGCACCGTATAGAAGTTAGGGCCATTTGAAGTTTTATCAGTGTTTGTTTTGGAAGTTACGGGAAACATAGCTATGGCCGATGGCTTAAATTGACAAGAGGCACGAGTACTTTATCGTCACAAAATTTCAAGGTTTTATGACGCTCCAGTAAAAAGTTACAAGCTTTTGAATGTTGCAAACTCTGATAGGTATAGGACGCACCGTATAGAAGTTAGGGCCATTTGAAGTTTTATCAGTGTTTCATTTGGGACTCAAGGGTAGCATTGCTATGAGCGATAGCTTTAAATGACAAGAGGCACGATTACTTTATTGTCACAAAATTTCAAGATTTTATGACGCTCCAGTAAAAAGATACAAGCATTTGATTGTTGCAAACTTTGAGAGGTATAGGACGCACCGTATAGAAGTTAGGGCCATTTGAATTTTTATCAGTGTTTTCTTTTGGAGTCAAGGGTAACATTGCTATGAGCGATAACTTTAAATGACAAGAGGCACGAATACTTTATTGTCACAAAATTTCAAGATTTTATGACGCTCCAGTAAAAAGATACAAGCATTTGATTGTTGCAAACTTTGAGAGGTATAGGACGCACCGTATAAGAATTAGGGCCATTTGAAGCTTTATCAGTGTTTTTTATGGGACTCATGGGTAGAATAGCTATGAGCGATAAGTTTAATTGACAAGAGGCACGAGTACTTTATGTCACAAAATTTCAAGATTTTATTACGATCCAGTAAAAAGTTACAAGCATTTAAATGTTGCACACTTTGATAGGTATAGGACGCACCGTATAGAAGTTAGGGCCATTTGAAGTTTTATCAGTGTTTCATTTGGGACTCAAGGGTAGCATATCTATGGGCGATAATTTTAATTGACAAGAAGCAAGAGTACTTTATTGTTACAAAATTTAAAAATTTTATGACGCTCCAGTAAAAAGTTACAAGCATTTGAATGTTGCAAACTTTGATAGATATAGGATGCACCGTATATAAGTTAGGGCCATTTGAAGTTTTATCAGTTTCTGTTTTGGGACTCAAGGGAAGCAGAGCAATGAGCGATACCTTAAATTGACAAGAGGCACGAGTACTTTATTGTCAAAAAATTTCAAGGTTTTATGACGCTCCCGTAAAAAGTTACAAGCTTTTGAATGTTGCAAACTCTGATAGGTATAGGACGCACCGTATAGAAGTTAGGGCCATTTGAAATTTTATCAGTGCTTTCTTTTGGAGTCAAGGGTAACATTGCTATGAGCGATAACTTTAAATGACAAGAGGCACGAATACTTTATTGTCACAAAATTTCAAGATTTTATGACGCTCCAGTCAAAAGATACAAGCATTTGATTGTTGCAAACTTTGAGAGGTATAGGACGCACCGTATAGAAGTTAGGGCCATTTGAAGTTTTATCAGTGTTTGTTTTGGAAGTTAAGGGAAACATAGCTATGGCCGATAGCTTAAATTGACAAGAGGCACGAGTACTTTATTGTCACAAAATTTCAAGGTTTTATGACGCTCCAGTAAAAAGTTACAAGCTTTTGAATGTTGCAAACACTGATAGGTATAGGACGCACCGTATAGAAGTTACGGCTATTTGAAATTTTATCAGTGGTTGAATTGGGACTTAAGGGTAGCATAGCTATGAGCGATAACTTTAATTGACAAGAAGCACGAGTACTTTATTGTCACAAAATTTCAAGGTTTTATTACGCTCCAGTAAAAACCTACAAGCATTTGATTGTTGCAAACTTTAATAGGTATAGGATGCACCGTATAGAAGTAAGCGCCAGTTGAAGTTTTATCAGTGTTTGATTTGGGACTCAAGGGTAGCATATCTATGAGCGAAAGCTTAAATTGACAAAAGGTACGAGAACTTTATTGTCACAAAATTCAAGATTTTATGACGCTCCAGTAAAAAGTTACAAGCATTTGAATGTTGCAAACTCTGATAGGTATAGGACGCACCGTATAGAAGTTAGGGCCATTTGAAGTTTTATCAGTGTTTGTTTTTGTAAGAGGTACGAGTACTTTATTGTCACAAAATTTCAAGATTTTATTACGATCCAGGAATAAAGTACAAGCATTTGAATGTTGCAAACTTTGATAGGTATAGGACGCACCGTATAGATGTTAGGGCTATTTTAAGTTTTATCAGTGATTGAATTGGTAGTCAAGGGTAGCAGAGCTATGAGCGATAACTTTAATTGACAAGAGGCAGGATTACTTTATTGTCACAAAATTTCAAGATTTTATTACGATCCAGTAAAATGTTACAAGCATTTGAAGTTGCAAACTTTGATAGGTATAGGACGCACCTTATAGAAATTAGCGCCATTTGATGTTTTATCAGTGTTTGATTTGGGAGTCAAGTGTAGCATTGCTATGAGCGATAGCTTAAATTGACAAGAGGCACGAGTACTTTATTGTCACAAAATTTCAAGATTTTCTGACGCTTCAGTAAAAAGTTAGAAGCATTTGAATGTTGCAAACTCTGAGAGGTATAGGACGCACCGTATAGAAGTTAGGGCCATTTGAAGTTTTATCAGTGTTTGATTTGGGACTCAAGGGTATAATAGCTATGACCGATAGCTTAAATTGACAAGAGGCATGAGTACTTTATTGTCCAAAATTTCAAGATTTTATGACGCTCCAGTAAAAAGTTACAAGCATTTGAATGTTGCAAACTCTGATAGGTATAGGACATACCGTATAGAAGTTAGGGCCATTTGAAGTTTTATCAGTTATTGAATTCGCAGTCAAGGGTAGCATAGCTATGAACGATAGCTTAAATAACCAAAAGGCTCGAGTACTTTATTGTCACAAAATTTCAAGATTTTATTACGCTCCAGTAAAAAGTTACAACCATTTGATTGTTGCAAATTTTGATAGGTAGAAGACGCACCGTATAGAAGTTAGGGCCATTTGAAGTTTTATCAGTGTTTGTTTTGGAAGTTACGGGAAACATAGCTATGGCCGATGGCTTAAATTGACAAGAGGCACGAGTACTTTATCGTCACAAAATTTCAAGGTTTTATGACGCTCCAGTAAAAAGTTACAAGCTTTTGAATGTTGCAAACTCTGATAGGTATAGGACGCACCGTATAGAAGTTAGGGCCATTTGAAGTTTTATCAGTGTTTCATTTGGGACTCAAGGGTAGCATTGCTATGAGCGATAGCTTTAAATGACAAGAGGCACGATTACTTTATTGTCACAAAATTTCAAGATTTTATGACGCTCCAGTAAAAAGATACAAGCATTTGATTGTTGCAAACTTTGAGAGGTATAGGACACACCGTATAGAAGTTAGGGCCATTTGAAGCTTTATCAGTGTTTTCTTTTGGAGTCAAGGGTAACATTGCTATGAGCGATAACTTTAAATGACAAGAGGCACGAATACTTTATTGTCACAAAATTTCAAGATTTTATGACGCTCCAGTAAAAAGATACAAGCATTTGATTGTTGCAAACTTTGAGAGGTATAGGACGCACCGTATAAGAATTAGGGCCATTTGAAGCTTTATCAGTGTTTTTTATGGGACTCATGGGTAGAATAGCTATGAGCGATAAGTTTAATTGACAAGAGGCACGAGTACTTTATGTCACAAAATTTCAAGATTTTATTACGATCCAGTAAAAAGTTACAAGCATTTAAATGTTGCACACTTTGATAGGTATAGGACGCACCGTATAGAAGTTAGGGCCATTTGAAGTTTTATCAGTGTTTCATTTGGGACTCAAGGGTAGCATATCTATGGGCGATAATTTTAATTGACAAGAAGCAAGAGTACTTTATTGTTACAAAATTTAAAAATTTTATGACGCTCCAGTAAAAAGTTACAAGCATTTGAATGTTGCAAACTTTGATAGATATAGGATGCACCGTATATAAGTTAGGGCCATTTGAAGTTTTATCAGTTTCTGTTTTGGGACTCAAGGGAAGCAGAGCAATGAGCGATACCTTAAATTGACAAGAGGCACGAGTACTTTATTGTCAAAAAATTTCAAGGTTTTATGACGCTCCCGTAAAAAGTTACAAGCTTTTGAATGTTGCAAACTCTGATAGGTATAGGACGCACCGTATAGAAGTTAGGGCCATTTGAAATTTTATCAGTGCTTTCTTTTGGAGTCAAGGGTAACATTGCTATGAGCGATAACTTTAATTGACAAGAGGCACGAATACTTTATTGTCACAAAATTTCAAGATTTTATGACGCTCCAGTAAAAAGATACAAGCATTTGATTGTTGCAAACTTTGAGAGGTATAGGACGCACCGTATAGAAGTTAGGGCCATTTGAAGTTTTATCAGTGTTTGTTTTGGAAGTTAAGGGAAACATAGCTATGGCCGATAGCTTAAATTGACAAGAGGCACGAGTACTTTATTGTCACAAAATTTCAAGGTTTTATGACGCTCCAGTAAAAAGTTACAAGCTTTTGAATGTTGCAAACACTGATAGGTATAGGACGCACCGTATAGAAGTTACGGCTATTTGAAATTTTATCAGTGGTTGAATTGGGACTTAAGGGTAGCATAGCTATGAGCGATAACTTTAATTGACAAGAAGCACGAGTACTTTATTGTCACAAAATTTCAAGGTTTTATTACGCTCCAGTAAAAACCTACAAGCATTTGATTGTTGCAAACTTTAATAGGTATAGGATGCACCGTATAGAAGTAAGCGCCAGTTGAAGTTTTATCAGTGTTTGATTTGGGACTCAAGGGTAGCATATCTATGAGCGAAAGCTTAAATTGACAAAAGGTACGAGAACTTTATTGTCACAAAATTCAAGATTTTATGACGCTCCAGTAAAAAGTTACAAGCATTTGAATGTTGCAAACTTTGATAGATATAGGACGCACCATATAACAGTTAGGGTCATTTGAAGTTTTATCAGTGTTCGATACGGGACTCAAGGGTAGCATAGCTATGACCGACAGCTTAAATTGACAAGAGGCACGAGTACTTTATTGTCACATAATTTCAAGGTTTTTTGACGCTCCAGTAAAAAGTTACAAGCTATTGAATGTTGCAAACTCTGATAGGTATAGGACGCACCTTATGGAAGTTAGGGCTACTTGAAGTTTTATCAGTGATTGAATTGGGACTCAAGGGTAGCATAGCTATGAGCGATAACTTTAATTGAAAAGAAGCACGCGTACTTTATTGTCACAATATTTCAAGGTTTTATTACGCTCCATTAAAAAGTTACAAGCATTTGATTGTTGCAAACTTTGCTAGCTATAGGGACGCATCGTATAGAAGTTAGCGCCATTTGATGTTTTATCAGTGTTTGATTTGGGACTCAAGTGTAGCATAGCTATGAGCGATAGCTTAAATTGACAAGAGGCACGAGTACTTTATTGTCACAAAATTTCAAGATTTTATGACGCTCCAGTAAAAAGTTACAAGCATTTGAATGTTGCAAACTCTGATAGGTATAGGACATACTGTATAGAAGTTAGGGCCATTTGAAGTTTTATCAATGATTGAATTGGCAGTCAAGGGTAGCATAGCTATGAGCGATAACTTTAATTGACAAGAGGCACGAGTACTTTATTGTCACAAAATTTCAAGGTTTTATTACGCTCCAGTAAAAAGGTACAAGCATTTGATTGTTGCAAACTTTGATAGGTATAGGACCCACCGTATAGAAGTTAGTGCCATTTGAAGTTTTATCAGAATTTTATTTTGGAGTCAAGGGTAACATAGCTATGAGCGATAGCTTAAATTGACAACAAGCAAGAGTTTTTTATTGTCACAAAATTTCAATGTTTTATGACGCTCCAGAAAAAGTTACAAGCATTTGAATGTTATAAACTTTGATAGGCATAGCACGCACCGTATAGAAGTTAGAGGTATTTGAGCTTTCATCAGTGTTTGATTTGGGACTCAAGGATAGCTTAGCTATGAGCTATAAGTTTAATTGACAAGAGGCACGAGTACTTTAATGTCACAAAATTTCAAGATTTTATTACGATCCAGTAAAAAGTTACAAGCATTTAAATGTTGCACACTTTGATAGGTATAGGACGCACCATATAGAGCTTAGGGCCATTTGAAGTTTTATCAGTGTTTGATTTGGGACTCAAGGGTAGCATAGCTTTGGGCGATAACTTTAATTGACAAGAACCAAGAGTACTTTATTGTCAAAAAATTTCAAACTTTTATGACGCTCCAGTAAAAAGTTACTAGCATTTGATTTTTTGCAAACTTTGATAGGTATAGGACGCACCGTATAGAGATTAGGGCCATTTGAAGTTTTATCAGTGTTTGCTTTGAGACTCAACGGTAGCATAGCTATGAGCGATAACTTTAATTGACAAGAGGCACGAGTACTTTATTGTGACAAAATTTCAAGATTTTATTACGCTCCAGTAAAAAGTTACAAGCATTTGATTATTGCAAACTTTGATAGGTATAGGATGCACCGTATATAAGTAAGGGCCATTTGAAGTTTTAACAGTGATTGAATTGGGACTCAAGGGTAGCATAGCTATGAGCGATAACTTTAATTGACAAGAGGCACGAATACTTTATTGTCACAAAATTTCAAGATTTTATGACGCTCCAGTAAAAAGTTACAAGCATTTGAATGTTGCAAACTTTGATAGATATAGGACGCACCGTATAGAAGTTAGGGCCATTTGAAGTTTTATCAGTGTTTGATTTGGAACTCAAGGGTATCATAGCTATGACCGATAACTTTAATTGACAAGAGGCACGAGTACTTTATTGTCACAAAATTTCAAGGTTTTATTACGCTCCAGTAAAAAGGTACAAGCATTTGATTGTTGCAAACTTTGATAGGTATAGCACGCACCGTATAGAAGTTAGTGCCATTTGAAGTTTTATCAGAATTTTATTTTGGAGTCAAGGGTAACATAGCTATGAGCGATAGCTTAAATTGACAACAAGCAAGAGTACTTTATTGTCACAAAATTTCAAGATTTTATGACGCTCCAGTAAAAAGTTCCAAGCATTTGAATGTTGCAAACTTTGATAGATATTGGACGCACCGTATAGAAGTTAGGGCCATTTGAAGTTTTATCAGTGTTTGATTTGGGACTCAAGGGTAGCATAGCTATGAGCGATAACTTAAATTGACAAGAGGCACGAGTACTTTATTGTCACAAAATTTCAAGATTTTATGACGCTCCAGTAAAAAGTTACAAGAATTTGAATGTTGCAAACTTTGATAGATATAGGACGCACCGTATAGAAGTTAGCGCCATTTGATGCTTTATCAGTGTTTGATTTGGGAGTCAAGTGTAGCATAGCTATGACCGATAGCTTAAATTGACAAGAGGCATGAGTACTTTATTGTCACAAAATTTCAAGATTTTATGACGCTCCAGTAAAAAGTTACAAGCATTTAAATGTTGCAAACTCTGATAGGTATAGGACATACCGTATAGAAGCTAGGGCCATTTGAAGTTTTATCAGTGTTTAGTATGGGACTCAAGGGTAGAATAGCTATGAGCGATAGCTTAAATTGACAAGAAGCAAGAGTACTTTATTGTCACAAAATTTCAATGTTTTATGACGCTCCAGTAAAAAGTTACAAGCATTTGAATGTTGCAAACTTTGATAGGTATAGGCCGCACTGTATAGAAGTTTGGGCCATTTAAAGCTTTATCAGTGTTTGTTTTGGGAATCAAGGGTAGCACAGCTATGAGCGATAACTTTAATTGGCAAGAAGCACCAGTACTTTATTGTCACAAAATTTCGAGGTTTTATTACGCTCCAGTAAAAAGCTACAAGCATTTGATTGTTGCAAACTTTAATAGGTATAGGATGCACCGTATAGAAGTAAGCGCCAGTTGAAGTTTTATCAGTGTTTGATTTGGGATTCAAGGGTAGCATATCTATGAGCGAAAGCTTAAATTGACAAAAGGTACGAGAACTTTATTGTCACAAAATTTCAAGAGTTTATGACGCTCCAGTAAAAAGTTACAAGCATTTGAATGTTGCAAGCTTTAATAGATATAGGACGCACCATATAGAAGTTAGGGTCATTTGAAGTTTTATCTGTGTTTGATACGGGACTCAAGGGTAGCATAGCTATGACCGACAGCTTAAATTGACAAGAGGCACGAGTACTTTATTGTCACAAAATTTCAAGGTTTTATGACGCTCCAGTAAAAACCTACAAGCATTTGATTGTTGCAAACTTTGATAGGTATAGGGACGCATCGTATAGAAGTTAGCGCCATTTGATGTTTTATCAGTGTTTGATTTGGGACTCAAGGGTATCACAGCTATGACCGATAGCTTAAATTGACAAGAGGCATGAGTACTTTTTTGTCCGAAAATTTCAAGATTTTATGACGCTCCAGTAAAAAGTTACAAGCATTTGAATGTTGCAAACTCTGATAGGTATAGGACATACCGTATAGAAGTTAGGGCCATTTGAAATTTTATCAGTGATTGAATTGGCAGTCAAGAATAGCATAGCTATGAGCGATACGTTTAATTGACAAGAGGCACGAGTACTTTATTGTCACAAAATTTCAAGATTTTATTACGATCCAGTAAAAAGTTACAAGCATTTAAATGTTGCACACTTTGATAGGTATAGGACGCACCGTATAGAAGTTAGGGCCATTTGAAGTTTTATCAGTGTTTCATTTGGGACTCAAGGGTAGCATATCTATGGGCGATAATTTTAATTGACAAGAAGCAAGAGTACTTTATTGTCACAAAATTTTAAAATTGTATGACGCTCCAGTAAAAAGTTACAAGCATTTGAATGTTGCAAACTTTGATAGATATAGGATGCACCGTATATAAGTTAGGGCCATTTGAAGTTTTATCAGTGTCTGTTTTGGGACTCAAGGGAAGCAGAGCAATGAGCGATACCTTAAATTGACAAGAGGCACGAGTACTTTATTGTCACAAAATTTCAAGGTTTTATTACGCTCCAGTAAAAACCTACAAGCATTTGATTGTTGCAAACTTTGATAGGTATAGGACGCACCGTATAGAAGTTAGCGCCATTTGAAGTTTTATCAGTGTTTGATTTTGGACTCAAGGGTATCATAGCTATGACCGATAGCTTAATTTCACAAGAGGCACGAGTACTTTATTGTCACAAAATTAAAAGATTTTATGACGCTCCAGTAAAAAGTTACAAGCATTTGAATGTTGCAAACTCTGATAGGTATAGGACATACCGTATAGAAATTAGGGCCATTTGAAGTTTTATCAGTGATTGAATTGGGACTCAAGGCTAGCATAGCTATGAGCGATAACTTTAATTGACAAGAGGCACGAGTACTTTATTGTCACAAAATTTAAAGGTTTTATTACGCTCCAGTAAAAAGTTAGAAGCATTTGATTGTTGCAAACTTTGATAGGTATAGGACGCACCGTATAGAAGTTAGGGCCATTTGAAATTTTATCAGTGTTTTTTTTTGGAGTCAAGGGTAACATTGCTATGAGCGATAACTTTAAATGACAAGAGGCACGAATACTTTATTGTCACAAAATTTCAAGATTTTATGACGCTCCAGTAAAAAGATACAAGCATTTGATTGTTGCAAACTTTGAGAGGTATAGGACGCACCCTATAGAAGTTAGGGCCATTTGAAGCTTTATCAGTGTTTTTTATGGGACTCATGGGTAGAATAGCTATGAGCGTTAAGTTTAATTGACAAGAGGCACGAGTACTTTATTGTCACAAAATTTCAAGATTTTATTACGATCCAGTAAAAAGGTACAAGCATTTAAATGCTGCACACTTTGATAGGTATAGGACGCACCGTATATAAGTTAGGGCCATTTGAAGTTTTATCAGTGTTTCATTTGGGACTCAAGGGTAGCATATCTATGGGCGATAATTTTAATTGACAAGAAGCAAGAGTACTTTATTGTCACAAAATTTCAAAATTTTATGACGCTCCAGTAAAAAGTTACAAGCATTTGAATGTTGCAAACTTTGATAGATATAGGATACACCGAATATAAGTTAGGGCCATTTGAAGTTTTATCAGTTTCTGTTTTGGGACTCAAGGGAAGCAGAGCAATGAGCGATACCTTAAATTGACAAGAGGCACGAGTACTTTATTGTCACAAAATTTCAAGGTTTTATGACGCTCCCGTAAAAAGTTACAAGCTTTTGAATGTTGCAAACTCTGATAGGTATAGGACGCACCGTATAGAAGTTAGGGCCATTTGAAATTTTATCAGTGTTTTCTTTTGGAGTCAAGGGTAACATTGCTATGAGCGATAACTTTAAATGACAAGAGGCACGAATACTTTATTGTCACCAAATTTCAAGATTTTATGACGCTCCAGTCAAAAGATACAAGCATTTGATTGTTGCAAACTTTGAGAGGTATAGGACGCACCGTATAGAAGTTAGGGCCATTTGAAGTTTTATCAGTGTTTTATTTTGGAGTCAAGGGTAGCAAAGCTATGATCGATAGCTTAAGTTGACAAGAGGCACGAGTACTTTATGGTCACAAAATTTCAAGATTTTATTACGCTCCAGTAAAAAGTTACAACCATTTGATTGTTGCAAATTTTGATAGATAGAAGACGCACCGTATAGAAGTTAGGGCCATTTGAAATTTTATCAGTGTTTTCTTTTGGAGTCAAGGGTAACATTGCCATGAGCGATAACTTTAAATGACAAGAGGTACGAATACTTTATTGTCACAAAATTTCAAGATTTTATGACGCTCCAGTAAAAAGATACAAGCATTTGATTGTTGCAAACTTTGATAGGTAGAGGATGCACCGTATATAAGTTAGGGCCATTTGAAGTTTTATCAATGTTTGTTTTGGGACTCTAAGGAAGCATAGCTATGAACGATTGCTTAAATAACCAAAAGGCTCGAGTACTTTATTGTCATAAAATTTCAAGATTTTATTACGCTCCAGTAAAAAGTTACAACCATTTGATTGTTGCAAATTTTGATAGGTAGAAGACACACCGTATAGAAGTTAGGGCCATTTGAAGTTTTATCAGTGTCTGTTTTGGAAGTTAAGGGAAACATAGCTATGGCCGATAGCTTAAATTGACATGAGGCACGAGTACTTTATTGTCACAAAATTTCAAGGTTTTATGACGCTCCAGTAAAAAGTTACCAGCTTTTGAATGTTGCAAACTCTGATAGGTATAGGACGCACCGTATAGAAGTTAGGGCTATTTGAAGTTTTATCAGTGGTTGAATTGGGACTCAAGGGTAGCATAGCTATGAGCGATAACTTTAATTGACAAGAAGCACGAGTACTTTATTGTCACAAAATTTCAAGGTTTTATTACGCTCCAGTAAAAACCTACAAGCATTTGAATGTTGCAAACTTTGATAGGTATAGGTCGCACCGTATAGAAGTTAGAGCCATTTGACGTTTTATCAGTGTTTGATTTGGAACTCAAGGGTATCATAGCTATGACCTATAGCTTAATTTCACAAGAGGCACGAGTACATTATTGTCACAAAATTTCAAGATTTTATGACGCTCCAGTAAAAAGTTACAAGCATTTGAATGTTGCAAACTCTGATAGGTATAGGACATACCGTATAGAAATTAGGGCCATTTGAAGTTTTATCAGTGATTGAATTGGGACTCAAGGCTAGCATAGCTATGAGCGATAACTTTAATTGACAAGAGGCACGAGTACTTTATTGTCACAAAATTTCAAGGTTTTATTACGCTGCAGTAAAAACCTACAAGCAATAGATTGTTGCAAACTTTGATAGGTATAGGACACGCAACATTCAAATACTTGTAACTTTTTGCTGGAGCGTAATAAAACCTTGAAATTTTGTGACAATAAAGTACTCGTGCCTCTTGTCAACTTAAGCTATCGCTCCAAGCTATGCTACCCTTGAGGCCCAAATCAAACACTGATAAAACTTCAAATGGCCCTAACTTCTATACGGTGCGGCCTATACGTATCAAAGTTTGCAAAAATGAAATGCTTTTAAGTTTTTACTGGAGCGTCATAAAACGTTGAAATTTGGTGACAATAAAGTACTCGAGCCTCTTATCAATTTAACATATCCCTCATAGCTATGCTACCCTTGAGTCCCAAATCAATCACTGATAAAACTTTAAATGGCACTAACTACTATACGGTGCGTCCTATACCTATCAGAGTTTGCAACATTCAAATGTTTGTAACTTTTTACTGGAGCGCCATAAAATCTTGAAATTTTGTGACAATAAAGTACAAGTGAATCTTGTCAATTTAAACTACCGGTCATAGCTATACTACCCTTGAGTCACAAATCAAACACTGATAAAACTTCAAATTCCCTAACTTATATACGGTGTGTTCTATACCAATCAAAGTTTGCAACATTCAAATGCTTGTAGCTTTTTACTGGAGCGTAAAAAAATCTTGAAATTTTGTGAAAATAAAGTACTAGTGCGTCTTGTCTTAAGCTATCGCTCATAGCTATGCTACCCTTGACACCAAATTCAAACACCGATAAAACTTCAAATTGCCCTAACTCCTATACGGTGCATCCTATACCTATCAAAGTTTGCAACAATGAAATGGTTGTAACTTTTTACTGGAGCGTCATAATACCTTGAAATTTGGTGACTATGAAGTACTCGAGCCTCTTATCTACTTAAGCTATCGCTCATAGCTGTGCTACCCTTGATTCCAAACTCAAACACTGATGAAACTTCAAATGGCCCTAACTTCTATACGGTGCGTCCTACACCTATCAAAATTTGCAACATTCATATACTTGTAACTTTTTACTGCAGCGTAATAAAACCATGAAATTTTGTGCAAAATAAAGTACTCCTGCCTCTTGTTAATCTAAGCTATCGCTCATAGCTATGCTTCCCATGAGTCCAAAAACAAACACTGATAAAACTTCAATTGGCCCTAACTTCTATACGGAGCATCCTAAACCTATCAAAGTTTGCAACATTCAAATGCTTGTAATTTTTTACTGGAGCGTCATAAAACCTTGAAATTTGCTACCCTTGAGTCCTAAATCAAACACTGATAAAAACTTCAAATGGTTTTAACTTCTGTATGGTGCGTCCTATTCCTATTGGAGTTTGCAACATTCTAATGTTTGTAACTTTTTACTGGAGCGCCATTAAATCAGGAAATTTTGTGACAATAAAGTACTCGTGCCTCTTGTCAATTTAAACTATTAGTCATAGCTATGCTACCCTTGAGTCCCAAATGAAACACTGATAAAACTTCAAATGGCCCTAACTTGCAACATTCAAATGCTTGCAACTTTTTACTGGAGCGTAATAAAATCTTGAAATTCTGTGACAATAAAGTACTATTGCCTCTTGTCAATTAAAGTTATCGCTCATAGCTATGCTACCCTTGACTCCAAAATCAAACTCTGATAAAACTTCAAATGGCCCTAACTTATATTCTTATATTCGGTGCATCCTATACATATCAAAGTTTGCAACATTCAAATGCTTGCAACTTTTTACTGGAGCGTGATAAAACCTAGAAATTTTGTGACAATAAAGTACTCGTGCCTCTTGTCAATTAAAGTTATCGCTCAAAGCTATGCTACCCTTGAGCCCCAAATCAATGACTTGTAAAACTTCAAATGGCCCTAACTTCTATACGGTGCGTCCTATACCTATCAAAGTTTGCAACAATCAAATGCTTGAAATTTTTTACTGGAGCGTTATAAAAATCTTGAAATTTTGTGACAATAAAGTACTAGTGCCTCTTGTCAACTTAAGCTATCGCTCATATTTATGCTACCCTTGAGTCCCAAATCAAACACTTGTAAATCTTCAAATGGCCCTCACTTCTATACGGTGCATCCTATACCTTTCAGAGTTTTAACATTCAAATGCTTGTAACTTTTTACTGGAGCGTCATAATATCTTGAAATTTTGTGACAATAAAGTACTCGTGCCTCCTGTCAATTAAAGTTATCGCTCATAGCTATGCTTCCCTTGAGTCCAAAAACAAACACTGATAAAAAAAGTTCAAATGGCCCTAACTTATATTCTTATATTCGGTGCATCCTATACATATCAAAGTTTGCAACAATCAAATGCTTGTAACTTTTTACTGGAGCGTAATAAAATCTTGAAATTTTGTGACAATAAGTACTCGTGCCTCTTGTCAATTTAAGCTACCGCTCATATCTATGCTACCCTTGACTCCAAAATAAAACACTGATAAAACTTCAAATGGCCCTAACTTCTATACGGTGCGTCCTTTACCTATCAAAGTTTGCAACATTCAAATGCTTGTAATTTTTTACTGGAGCGTAATAAAATCTTGAAATTTTGTGACAATAAAGTACTAGTGCCTCTTGTCAACTTAAGCTATCGCTCATAGCTATGCTACCCTTGAGTCCGAAATCAAACACTGATAAAACTTCAAATGGCCCTAACTTCTATAGGGTGCATCCTATACCTATCAAAGTTTGCAACATTCAAATGCTTGTAACTTTTTACTGGAGCGTAATAAAACCTGGAAATTTTGTGACAATAAAGTAGTCGTGCCTCTTGTCAATTAAAGTTATCGCTCATAGCTATGCTACCCTTGAGCCCCAAATCAATCACTGGTAAAACTTCAAATGGCCCTAACTTCTATATGGTGCGTCCTATACCTATCAAAGTTTGCAACAATTAAATGGTTGTAACTTTTTACTGGAACGTAATAAAATCTTGAAATTTTGTGACAATAAAGTACTCGTGCCTCTTGTCAATTTAAACTATCGGTCATAGCTATGCTATCCTTGAGTCCCAAATCAAACACTGATAACATTTCAAATGGCCCTAACTTATTTACGGTGCGTCCTATACTTTTCAAAGTTAGCAACATCCAAATGCTTGTAACGTTTTAATGGAGCGTAATAAAATCTTGAAATTTTGTGGCAATATAGTACAAGTGCCTCTTGTCAACTTAAGCTATCGCTCATAGCTATGCTACCCTTGACTCCAAAATCAAACACTGACAAAACTTCAAATGGCCCTAACTTCTATGCGGTGCGTCCTACACTTATCAAAGTGTGCAACATCAAATGCTTGTACATTTTACGGGAGCGTAATAAAACCTTGAAATTTTGTGACAATAAAGTACTCGTGCCTCTTGTCAATTCAAGTTATCGGTCATAGCTATGCTACCATTGACTCACAAATGAATCACTAACAAAACTTCAAATGGCCCTAACTTCTATACGGTGCGTCCTATACCTTTCAGAGTTTTAACATTCAAATGCTTGTAACTTTTTACTGGAGAGTCATAACATCTTGAAATTTTGTGCAAAATAAAGTACTCGTGCTTCTTGTCAATTAAAGTTATCGCTCATAACTATCCTACCCTTGAGTCCCAACTGAAACACTGATAAAACTTCAAATGGCCCTAACTTCTGTACGGAGCGTCCTATACCTATCAGAGTTTGCAACATTCAAATGCTTGTAACTTTTTACTGCAGCGGCATAAAATCTTGAAATTTTGTGACAATGAAGTACATACTCCTGCCTCTTGTCAATTTAAAATATCGGTCATAGCTATGCTACCCTTGAGTCCCAAAACAAACACTGATAAAACTTCAAATGGCCCTAACTTCTATATGGTGTGTCCTACACCTATCAAAGTTTGCAACAATCAAATGGTTGTAACTTTTTACTGGAGCGTAATAAAATTATGAAATTTTGCCACAATAAAGTTCTCGTGCCTCTTGTCAATTTAAGCTATCGCTCATAACTATGCTACCCTTGAGTCCCAAATCAAACACTGATAGCACTTCAAATGGCCCTAACTTATATACGGCTTTAGAAGTTAGGGCCATTTGAAGTTTTATCAGTGTTTTATTTTGGAGTCAAGGGTAGCATAGCTATGAGCGATAACTTTAATTGACAAGATTCACGAGTACTTTATTGTCACAAAATTTCAAGGTTTTATGACGCTCCAGTAAAAAGTTACAAGCATTGGAATGTTGTAAACTTTGATAGGTGTAGGACGCACCGTATAGAAGTTAGGGCCATTTGAAGTTTTATCAGTGTTTGAGTTTGGAATCAAGGGTAGCATAGCTATGAGCGATAGCTAAAGTTGATAAGAGGCTCGAGTACTGCATTGTCACCAAATTTCAAGGTTTTATGACACTCCAGTAAAAAGTTACAAGCATTTCATTGTTGCAAACTTTGATAGGTATAGGACGCAACGTATATAAGTTAGGGCCATTAGAAATTAAAAAATTCCTTAAAACATACGAAATAGATATACTCCTAATATCTGAAACCCATTTCACCAACAAAAGCCATTTTCAGATTCCGAACTTTAAGTTTTATCACACCCTGCACCCAGATAATAAGGCTCATGCAGGTTCAGCAATATTAATACGCAATAACATAAAACACTGTGAGAGCACATCTTATCGCACAGAAGCTATACAAGCCACGAATATAATTGTTGATCACTGGAAAGGGCCAATTACAATTTCCGCTGTCTACAGCCCACCTAAACACACAATAAAAATGGAGGAGTATGAGAAATTCTTTAAGACCCTTGGCAATAGATTCCTAGCTGGAGGAGACTATAACGCAAAGCACACATTCTGGGGTTCCCGTCTCACTACACCAAAAGGTCGACAACTTTATGCGGCCATTGGAAAATTAAATTTACTCCCTGTCTCTTCAGGTACACCAACATACTGGCCAACAGATGTAAGAAAAATTCCCGACTTGATTGACTTCTGTGTGACGAAAGGTATCATGCTTAGTGATCTTAAATGTAGCCCATGTTTTGAGCTGTCTTCTGACCACTCTCCAGTTCTCGTCGAGCTTAACAACAGTCTTGCCCTTCTTCCCAGTCAATGTAGCTTACATAATCACAAAACTGATTGGAATCGCTTCCGATATATGGTATCTTCCACAATTGATTTAAAACTATCACTGAAATCTGAAGAAGATATCATTGCGGCTGTTGAACACTTCAACAACTGCCTGCAACAAGCTGCGTGCGACTCCACCCCCACACTAAATGAGCGAAAATCAACGAACATCTCCAAACCTATAAACGAAAAACTGAGAGAAAAGCGATATGCAAGAAAAAAGTGGCAACAAACTAGACATCCTGAGGACAAGAAAAAATTAAATGCGCTTACAAAAGAACTTAAAGAGATCCTTAATAACGAACGAAACACCCAACTCCATCATTACCTCAGTAATCTCGATGCAACAGCTGCTACAGAATACTCTCTCTGGAAAGCAACTAGGAATCTAAAGAGACCCACAATGTTCCAATCCGCTTTAAGAATGGAAAATAACGAATGGGCTAAAAGTGACCTTGAAAGAGCAGTCACATTTGCCCGACACTTAAAAAAAGTATTTACCCCACAGGAAATCGAGCCCCCAGCATGTGTAACAGAAGAAGTGAAAAGTGTTCTGAGTAATACCCATCAGATGGACCTACCCATACGTAAATTTTCCAAATCTGAAGTGAAAGCAGCTATTGATAAGCTAAATATTAAAAAAGCCCCTGGTTACGACCTTATCACTGGAAAAATAGTAAAACAACTTCCAGAAGAAGGAGTGACATATCTAACCTGCTTGTTTAACGCGGTACTAACATCTGGCTTTATACCTCCCCAATGGAAAGTCTCACAAGTTAATGTTTTTCAAACCCGGAAAAAGCGCTGATAAAGTTGATTCGTATCGCCCAATTAGCTTGTTACCGATTCCTTCTAAACTCATGGAAACCCTTTTCCTGAAAAGACTACTCCCAATTATAGAAGAGCGAAAGCTAATTCCAAATCATCAATTTGGATTCAGGAAAAAACACAGCAGAATCGAACAGGTTCATAGGATTGTTGAGTATATACACACTGCATTCGAACATAAACAATATTGTACAGCAGCGTTTCTTGATATCTCGCAAGCATTTGATCGCGTTTGGCACGATGGCTTGCTTTACAAAATAAAAACTACACTCCCCATTAACTACTATGTGTTAATCAAGTCTTATCTTACAAATAGATATTTTTTCGTAAAGCAAGGTGAGGAACAATCTGAGCTCCATGAAAGCTCAGCAGGCGTACCCCAAGGAAGTGTCATGGGCCCAATACTTTATCTACTTCACACGTACGACTTACCATCAGCTGAAGGAGTCACCATAGGTACCTTTGCAGATGACACTGCTGTCTTAGCTGTTGACACTCTCCCACACTTAGCTTCCTCTAAAATCCAGAGTGGGCTAAACAAAATTACTGACTGGCTAAAAAAATGGAAAATCAAGTTGAACGAAACAAAATCAGTCCAGGTTACATTCACTCTCAAACGAAACACCTGCCCACCCGTTAAACTCAACGGCATAAATATACCCCAATGTAATGAGGCTAGATACCTTGGGATGCACCTCGACAGAAGATTAACTTGGAAAACACATATATTTACAAAACGAAAATCACTCGGTATAAAGCTCAGAAATCTACACTGGCTCTTGAATCGAAACTCCAAAGTCTCAATCGATAGCAAATTGCTCTTGTACTCAGCAATTTTAAAACCAGTTTGGACATACGGTATTCAGCTGTGGGGCACTGCGGCAACTTCCAATGTTGAAATACTTCAAAGATTCCAATCAAAGACCCTAAGAATGATTGTAAACGCGCCCTATTATGTCACAAACAACCAAATCCATCGTGACCTCAAAGTTCCTACAGTCGCTCAAGAAATAAAAAAGCTCTCTACTTCGCACAATCTGAGACTCCTAGTCCACCCAAATCCACTGATATCGGAACTCACTTCCAACCCCTTCACTTTCATCCGACTGAAGAGAAAATCCACAACAGATCTCCTGTGCTAATAGGCAATGGCTGCACCACTGGGTGTAGTCCATAAAAGACAGTAAATACAAAAATTAGTCTTAAGTTATTAAATATTGCTGAATGTGATTGAATGTAACAGATTGCAATAAAATATTTGGATATTAAAAAAAAAAAAAAAAAAAATGGCCCTGACTTCTATACTGTGCGTCCTATACCTATCAAAGTTTGCAGCATTCAAATGTTTGTAACTTTTTACTGGAGCGGCATAAAATCTTGAAATTTTGTGACAAGAAAGTAATCGTGCCTCTTGTCAACTTAAGCTATCGCTCATAGCTATGCTACCCTTGACTCCAAAATAAAACACTGATAAAACTTCAAATTGCCCTAACTTCTATACGGTGCGTCCTATACCTATCAGAGTTTGCAACATTCAAATGTTTGCAACTTTTTACTGGAGCGCTATAAAATCTTGAAATTTTGTGACAATAAAGTACTCGTGCCTCTTGTCAATTTAAACTATCGGTCATAGCTATGCTACTCTTGAGTCCCAAATCAAACACTGATAAAACTTCAAATGGCCCTAACTTCTATACGGTGCGTCCTATACCTATCAAAGTTTGAAACATTCAAATGTTTGTAACTTTTTACTGGAGCGTCATAAAACCGTGAAATTTTGTGACAATAAAGTACTCGTGCCTCTTGTCAATTTAAGCTATCGCTCATATCTATGCTACCTTTGAGTCCCAAAACAAACATTGATAAAACTTCAAATGGCCCTAACTTCTGTACGGTGCGTCCTATACCTATCAGAGTTTGCAACAGTCAAATGCTTGTAACTTTTTACTGGAGCGCCATAAAATCTTGAAATTTTGTGACAATAAAGTACTCATGCCTCTTGTCAATTAAAGTTATCGCTCATAGTTATGCTACCCTTGAGCCCCAAATCAATCACTGGTAAAACTTCAAATGGCCTCCACTTCTATACGGTGCGTCCTATACCTATCAGAGTTTGCAACATTCAAATGCTTGTAACTTTTTACTGGAGCGTCATAATATTTTCTAATTTTGTGACAATAAAGTACTCGTGCCTCTTGTCAATTTAAGCTATCGGTTATACTATGCTACCCTTGACTCCAAACTCAAATACTGATAAAACTTCAAATGTCCCTAACTTCTATACGGTGCGTCCTACACCTATCAAAGTTTGCAACATTCAAATACTTGTAACTTTTTACTGGAGCATAATAAAACCTTGAAATTTTGTGACAATAAAGTACTCGTGCCTCTTGTCAATTTGAACTATCGCTCATAGCTATGCTACCTTTGAGTCCCAAAACAAACATTGATAAAACTTCAAATGGCCCTAACTTCTGTGCGGTGCGTCCTATACCTATCAGAGTTTGCAACAATGAAATGCTTGTAACTTTTTACTGGAGTGTCATAAAACCTTGAAATTTGGTGACAATGAAGTACTCGAGCCTCTTATCAACTTTAGCTATCGCTCATATCTATGCTACCCTTGATTCCAAACTCAAACACTTATAAAACTTCAAATGGCCCTAACTTCTATACGGTGCATCCTACACCTATCAAAGTATGTAACATTCAAATACTTGTATCTTTTTACTGGAGCGTAATAAAACCTTGAAATTTTGTGACAATAAAGTACTCCTGCCGTCTCTTTAATCTAAGCTATCGCTCATAGCTATGCTTCCCTTGAGTCCAAAAACAAACACTGATAAAACTTCAAATGGCCCTAACTTATATTCTTATATTCGGTTCATCCTATATCTAAAAAAGTTTGCAACAATCAAATGCTTGTATCTTTTTACTGGAGCGTAATAAAATCTTGAAATTTTGTGACAAGAAATTACTGGTGCCTCTTGTCAACTTAAGCTATCGCTCATAGCTATGCTACCCTTGACTCCAAAATAAAACACTGATAAAACTTCAAATGGCCCTAACTTCTGTACGGTGCGTCCTATACCTATCAGAGTTTGCAACATTCAAATGTTTGCAACTTTTTACTGTGGCGCCATAAAATCTTGAAATTTTGTGACAATAAAGTACTCATGCCTCTTGTCAATTAAAGTTATCGCTCATAGCTATGCTACCCTTGAGCCCCAAATCAATCACTGGTAAAACTTCAAATGGCCTTCACTTCTATACGGTGCGTCCTATACCTTTCAGAGTTTGCAACATTCCAATGTTTGCAACTTTTTACAGGAGCGCTATAAAATCTTGAAATTTTGTTACAATAGAGTTCTCGTGGCTCTTGTCAATTTAAGATATCGCTCATAGCTACGCTACCCTTGAGTCCCAAATCAAAAACTGATAACACTTCAAATGGCCCTAACCTTTATACGGTGCATCCTAAACCTTTCAAAGTTAGCAACATCCAAATGCTTGTAATGTTTTAATGGAGCGTAATAAAATCTTGAAATTTTGGGGCAATATAGTACTCGGGACTCTTGTCAACCTAAGCTATCGCTCATAGCTGTGCTACCCTTGACTCCAAAATCAAACACTGATAAAACTTCAAATGGCCCTAACTTCCATACGGTGCATCCTATACCTATCAAAGATTGCAACAATCAAATGCTTGTAACTTTTTACTGGAGCGTCATAGAATCTTGAAATTTTGGGCAAAATACAGTACTCGTGTCTCTTGTCAATTAAAGTTGTAATTACAGCCTCGTTTGACTGTAGTGATAGTATTCCTTATTGACGTCTCATACAGGCACTTGAACCAATATGAGACTAGGAATAATAATTTGATTGTTCAAGCAATTGAACCTGAACAGTCCGTCGCTGAAAATAAAAAGACTCAGTTTTCTTGGTGCTAAAGAATCAAAGAGTGATTTGTTTATTGAAATTCATCGTCTTAAATAATAACTTATTGCTAACATCATCAATAATAATTAATATGTACTAAAAATAAATATCAGCAGCATATAACAGCATGTGCAAGTTCAATGAACATACATTTCAATACCACCCAAATGCTTATGTTGCATTTTTGGGAATGCACCTAATTCTTGTGCAAGTGTCATTTGAGCCACAATGCTACTGCACGCGCAGACTGCATATTCCTTGTTGTTGTTGTGGGTACAAACGTACGGATACATACAAATATACAGTTGAAGGTTGTGCGATTGATATTTATATGAATTCGTACATTCTCCCGCACGTTGACTGCGTCGTCAACCTTAAAAAGTTGTATCAAATTTTGTTTCGTCTTCTGGTTCTTGCATCCTATTCCGCGGTAATGGCTGGGGTAGAGTGACATCACATTTATGCTTTTTGATTGGATCTTCCATGACAATTGGTATGATAAGTAATCCCAGCAGTACTGTTGTGAGTCCCGTATGTCTTGTTTTTATTCGTTTTGTTGGTATTTCTACTTTTTCATCTTGATTCTTATGACTTGTTGGTTGGTCATGGATCCTATTATCATTTATGGGTAGTAGAGCTAATTTATGGATTGCACGTTTCCAAGTTCCAGTAGCTTTTCTAACATCAGCCACTCGTACTGCTCCATCATCACCCTTATACGTCCTTGTTATCCTTCCTAGTGGCCATTGAAGAACTGGAACATTGTCTTCCTTGATTATTACCATGTCCCATTGGTTGATGTTATTGTGCTGATGTGTCCATTTGGTTTTAGATTGAAGCTCGCATAAATATTCGTGCGACCATCGTTTCCAAAACTAATTTTTGATGTGGGATACGAGTTTCCACCGGGTCAGCAAATTTGAAGTTGACGGGATGTTATTTACATCGACTTGCGTGTTGAGTGGTTCTCCTATCAAGAAGTGGCCTGGAGTCAGGGCGCCTAAGTCATTTGGATCGTTGGACATCGAACTTATTGGTCTTAAGTTGAGAATGGCTTCTATTTCAATAATGACTGTTTCCAGCTCTTCATGGGTTAGTGATGCTGTTGACACGCTCCTAACCAAAAGATGCTTTGCAGACTCCACTGCTGCTTCCCACAGATTTTTGACAATTTCCTCGTCGGCCAATGAAACGTTTCAGAGCGCCAATGAATGCTTCTGTCGTAAGATCGCTTTCAAGTTCTAAATGGACAGCTTTAGTAGCAAAACAGAAGAAAACGGATATGTAAGCCTTGTGTGATCTTTTCCCTCTAATTTTGTAATGCATCCAGAATGGGCCACAGTAGTCTACTCCAGAGTTAATGAATGGGCGTGCTGGTGTAACTCGTGTTGCTGGCAGGTTTCCCATTAATTGGTTCAACAACTGAGGCCTTGCCCTGGTGCATCGTATGCATTGCTGTACTGTTGATCTGGCCGATGATTTGCTTTTTATGGGCCAGTACCTTTGCCTTATTATGGCCAGCAAGGCTTGAGGTCCACAGTGTTTATTCTCGATGTGAGTCATCTCAAATAGTAGTTTTGCTAAGGGATCATTATACGGAATGAGCATTTGATGTTTTGCTTCATAAGGTATCAGTGATGCTTCCAATCATCCTCCAACTCGCAAAATGTTTGCGTCATCCAAAAATGGTGATAGGCTCTTCAATGTACTCGTCCCCTTGAGATCCTTGTGTTTCTTGAGGTACATGATGTCGTCATTGAAATCAGATCTTTGCATAGCTTGAACAATGATTCTTAATGCATGATCTAATTCGATGGGAGTCAGAGCTATATCAGTTTTTCGTACGTCCTTGCTACATCTAGTGTTGCTTATGAAACGACAAATGTATCCTACGATGCGTTGAAGAGTCCTGAAAGAGTTTCGGTGGTTGATTGTATACACCATTTCTTCAGAGTCAATTGCTACCAAGGATGCTGGATTCGTTCGTTTTCTCTCGATGTTATTGGGAATGGCTAGCTGTGGAGCAAACTTGGGAGGCCATGCTGATTCTTTCCCATGTAGAAAAAATGGCCCGTAAAGCCACAGGTCACATCTTGCAAATTCTCTTGGTGATAATCCTCGTGAGACAACGTCAGCTGGGTTTTCCTTGAAGCTAACAAGACGCCACTGTTCTGCTAATGTCAAACCTTGAATAGCAGCTACCCTGTTGGCTAAAAATGTTTGAAATGATGAGGAGGCTGAATTAATCCAAGACAGAACTATTTGTGAGTCTGTCCACAAAAAGGTGCGACAATCCTTTAACCGTAAATCATTTTTTACCCTAGCTGCCAACTGTGAGCCTAGTACTGCTGCGCATAGTTCCAAGCGAGGCAATGTTTGTAGCTTAAGTGGAGCTACGCGTGATTTGGCACATAACAACCTCACTACTACTCTTCCTTCTTTGAAGATAGATCTGATATAAATTGCTGCTCCGAAGGCTTTTGCTGATGCATCGGAGAAGACGTGAAGTTGAATTGATGTTGGGATCTCACTTCTATGAATGTGTCGTGAGAATTTAAAGCTGTCCAATTCTTGCAATGCGCTTCGAAAACGCTCCCATCTTGTATGTAATTCTGCTGGTAGAGCTTCATCCCAACTAATTTTTAATTGCCATAATGCTTGTATAAAGATTTTTGCTGTAATTACAACTGGAGCTAGAATGCCAAGAGGATCAAATAATCTCGCTACTTCTGAGGTGACAGACCGCTTGGTAATTCGTTTAACGGGGTTGAGATTCACCTTTACACAGAATTGGTCAGTCTTTGGCAGCCATGTCAGGCCCAGGGTTTTTATTGAATCGATCTTGTCGTTAGTAAAATCCAAATTAACTTCCTGGTCACCTTGTGGAATGTTCTGCAGGAGTTTAAGGTTATTTGCGTAGATTGAATCCATACCCATTCAACATAGTGATGAGTTGCCGTTGACTTTCCATGGCGGTAATCAGACTGTCTGATCCACCAAGACCATCGTCGATATAAAAGTTATCCTGAAGCATCTGAGCACCTAGTGGATACCGGATGGCGTTTTCTGATGACATTTGTTTGACACATCTTGTGGCGAGGTATGGTGCCGATCTTGTCCCATATGTGACAGTGTTAAGATCGTAACACTTCAGTGGTTTCTTAGGGTCGCTCCTCCATATGATCAATTGATAATGGCGATCTTCAGAGTGGACCAGTATCTGCCGATACATTTTTTCAATGTCGGTGGTGAATACAAATTTCGGTAGACGGAAACGTAGCAGGATTGAAAATAGTTCGGATTGTATGGTTGGACATATGTGCATTATGTCATTGAGTGAGACTCCCGATGACGTTTTTGAAGATGCGTCAAATACCACCCGCAGTTTTGTTGTGCTGCTGTCAGGTTTAAGTACACAGTGGTGTGGGATGAAGTAATTAGGTGAGAGTATTTTATTGATGTTGATCTCCCTCATGTGGACCAAGGCTTCATAATTTTCCATAAACTCGATATATTGTTCACGAACGGCATTGTATTTAGATAATCGATGTTCAAGCGCCAGGAATCTGTTGATTGCTATATCCCTTGAACTACCTAAAACAGCTGCATTTTCTACGAATGGTAATTTTACAATAAAACGCCCATCATTGTTTCTAGTTGTATTTTGTATAAAATGATTTTCGCAAAGTCTTTCTATTGGGGATAAATCTGATTCAGCTAGTTCGACTTCGTCCAGTTTCCATAGCCGTTCAATAAGTTGGTTTGTATCATCATCATCCTCACTGCAAATACCGCAAGTTGCTGACGCCATCTGAAGTTCTCCTATCCTTCCTGATAGTATCCAGCCAAACACTGTGTTTTGTAGTGTTGGAAGTTCGATTGCTAATCGTATCTGTCCAATTGACAATACTTGGTGATAGAATTCCGCTCCTAATAAAACATCGATTTTGTCAGGACGGTTGAATACTGGATCCGCTAAAGTGATGTTCTTCGGAATTGGCCATTTGGATATGTCAAATGGTTTTGTCGGTTGTGGAGAAATTATATCTCCTAGAACGAACGCCTCCAGTCGAGTGGAAAAGCCGTTAATTCGTGACTGTAGTTCAAGGCTAACTCGACGCTGTGCTCTCCGAGTTCCATTGCCTATTCCTTGGATATTCATTGTTGTGGACTTCGTTGAAGCTCCAAGTCTCTTGACAAGCCGTTCACTCACGAAATTGATCTGAGATCCGGAGTCCAGAACGGCTCTGCATTCAACTTCCTGCCCGTTGTTGCTGACTATTTTCACCATTGCAGTGCTGAGGAGCACATATCCCTGTTGCTTCGACTCCTTCGAAGCTACTAGTGTTGTGGACTGTTGAGGGTGTGGTTCATACTTGACCTGGTTTACGGCTGGTTCGCTGCGATATCCTTCAGAATGTACTAATGTATTGTGACTGTGATTACACTTAGTACATTTTCTTGACATACAATCCTTTGCCCAGTGTCCAGGCTTTAGACAATTAATGCATAGCTTATGTGTTTTTAGGAACTGTAACCTCTTCTGAACAGAAAGTTTCAAAAAGCTTTGGCATGCAAACAGCGGATGTGCTTGGCTATTGAAAGACAAGCATTTCTTGATTCCTTGTTTTGTGGCTATTACCGTTGTCAATGTTTTTGCCGTATGCTCTCTTTGGCCGATTGCCTCGAGAGACTGGAATCTTGTTTCAATAAACTTTAAGAATTGCCTTAGGGTAGGTAATTCCTTTGGCTTCTCCAATGACTGCTCATATGCAATCCGCGTGCCTTTGTCTAATGTTTTCACTAGCAGGTGGAGAAAAATTGGATCCCAAGAATTCGTGTCTAAACCAAGGTTTCTTTATGCCAGTAAGGTTTCCTGGGTTGTATCATTAAGTCCCTTTAGTGCTGCCGCTGATGGATAGTCTGTTGAGTGTTTGTTTTGCCCCAATAGTTTTTCCAACAGAGCTGAAGTTAGCAATCGCACATTGCTATATCGATCCTGGAGTGATTCCCATGCAGTTTGGTAGTTATTCTCAGTTAGAGTGAGGTGTCTAATTAATCGTTCTGCTTCTCCGATCAAATTTGTTTTAAGATACCACATCTTCTATATTGTTGGAAGTGGCCTTTTGTGGATCATTTCATTGAATAAATCATAAAATTGTAGCCACTTCAGGTAATCTCCATCGAATTTTGGCAGTATTACCTTTGGCAAATGTTCGGCGAGTGACGCTCGATTCGAAATTGCAGGAACGGTCACTCCTCTCTTGAAGCATAAGAATTCTGTTACTGACATGCATCTCTATGCTCAGGTATTCTTCAAAATTATAATCGTCAGAATTCATGTCATCTATAGAATCCAGTATAACATCATTAAATCTCCGGGCTGCATTCCAATGATGTTCTATAAGGTTGGCCTTTGTAGTATAATATTGGCATGAATGGGGTGTGTCATCAGCCAATACATCGTCTAACATGCGTTGCACGAGTGCAATAACTGTCTTTTGCTTGTGCACCATGTTAGGCATATTAGTCTTTTGAAGCCTCTTCTCTATGGGTTCTGCTGAACGAGTTGGGCCACTAACTCCTTGTGGTTGAGTTATGCCCTTCTCTGCAGGTTCCGTTGAGCAACTTGGGACACTAACTGTTTGTGGTTGAGTTATGCCCTTTGCTGTGAGTATTTGTTTGCTCTCCTTGACGTCTGCAAGGAAGTCTTGGTATCGGTTGCCCATTGATGCGTATAGATCCTTCACAAAGTATGGATGGTCATTAGCTGCCGTTTGATCAATTCTAATTTGGTTGTCGATACGTTGGAAAGTTAACCATGGCTCCTCAATTTCTCTGGATTTGCTTTCAATATAGTCGAGTGTCTTCCGATCTTTCGGCGTCTTCTTATAGGATGCAATGGCCTTTTGGAGACCAATTGCATTGTCGTCATGATGACGGACGAGATCGTCGATAGTTGTCATTATTAACGCTCACACTATTGTGCTCTTGCTTCTTAAGTATCGTGTTTTATAGCACCCTGTGTGCTCGAACTAAAACCGATTGATGAATTGTGATAAAATTGAATGCTTACACTGCTGTGCTTTTGCTGAATCAATTTTATGTCCTGTGTGTCACGTCCTTCTATCACGTCGGGGTCACCAAATGTAATTACAGCCTCATTTGACTGTAGTGATAGTATTCCTTATTGACGTCTCATACAGGCACTTGAACCAATATGAGACGAGGAATAATAATTTGATTGTTCAAGCACTTGAACCTGAACAATCCGTCGTTGAATATAAAAAGACTCAGTTTTCTTGTTGCTAAAGAATCAAAGAGTGATTTGTTTATTGAAATTCATCGTCTTAAATAATAACGTATTGCTAACATCATCAATAATAATTAATATGTACTAAAAATAAATATCAGCAGAATATAACAACAGCGCATAGCAGCATGTGCAAGTTCAATGAACATACGTTTCAATGCCACCCAAATGCTTATGTTGCATTTTTGGGAATGCACCTAATTCTTGTGCAAGTGTCATTTGAGCCACAATGCTACTGCACGCGCAGACTGCATATTCCTTGTTGTTGTTGTGGGTACAAACGTACGGATACATACAAATATACAGTTGAAGGTTGTGCGATTGATATTTATATGAATACGTAGAAAAGTCGCTCATAGCTATCCTACCCTTGAGTCCCAAATAAAACACTGATAAATCTGCAAATGGCCCTAACTTCTATATGGTGCATCCTATACCTATCAAAGTTTGCAACATTCAAATGCTTGTAAGTTTTTACTGGAGGGTCAAAAAACCATGAAATTTTGTGACAGTAAAGTACTCGTGCCTCTTGTCAATTAAAGTGCGCGGTTATAGTCCCAAATCAAACACTGATAAAACTTCAAATGGCCCTTACTTCTGTACGGTGCGTCCTATACCTATCAGAGTTTGCAACAGTCAAATGCTTGTAACTTTTTACTGGAGCGCCATAAAATCTTGAAATTTTGTGACATTAAAGTACTCGTGCCTCTTGTCAATTAAAGTTATCGCTCATAGCTATGCTACCCTTGAGCCCCGAATCAATCACTGGTAAAACTTCAAATGGCCCTCACTTCTATACGTTGCATGCTATACCTATCAGAGTTTGCAACATTCAAATGCTTTAACTTTTTACTGGAGCGTCATAAAATCTTGAAATTTTTTTCACAATAAAGTACTCGTGCCTCTTGTCAATTTAAACTATCGGTCATAGCTATGCTCCCTTGAGTCCCAAATCAAACACTGATAAAACTTCAAATGGCCCTAACTTCTATGCGGTGCGTCCTATACCTATCAAAGTTTGCAACAATGAAATGCTTGTAACTTTTACTGGAGCGTCATAAAACGTTGCAATTTGGTGACAATGAAGTTCTCGTGCCTCTTATCAATCTAACATATCCCTCATAGCTATGCTACACTTGAGTCCCAAATCAATCACTGATAAAACTTCAAATGGCCCTAAGTACTATACGGTGCGTCCTATACCTATCAGAGTTTGCAACATTCAAATGTTTGTAACTTTTACTGGAGCGTAATAAAATCTTGAAATTTTGTGACAATAAAGTACTAGTGCCTCTTGTCTTAAGCTATCGCTCATAGCTATGCTACCCTTGACTCCAAACTCAAACACTGATAAAACTTCAAATGGCCCTAACTTCTATACGGTGCGTCCTATACCTATCAAAGTTTTCAACATTCAAATGCTTGTAACTTTTACTGGAGCGTAATAAAATCTTGAAATTTTGTGACAATAAAGTACTAGTGCCTTAAGCTATCGCTCATAGCTATGCTACCCTTGAGTCCCAAATCAATCACTGATAAAACTTCAAATGGCCCTAACTACTATACTGTGCGTCGTGTACCTATCAGAGTTTGCAACATTCATATGTTTGTAACTTTTTACTGGAGCACCATAAAATCTTGAAATTTTGTGACAATAAAGTACTCGTGCCTCTTGACAATTTAAACTATCGCTCATAGCTATGCTAACCTTGAGTCCCAAAACAAACACTGATAAAACTTCAAATAGTCCTAACTTTTATACGGTGCATCCTATACCTATCAATCTTTGCAACAATGAAATGCTTCCAACTTTTTACTGGAGCGTCATAACGCCTTGAAATTTTGTGACAATAAAGTACTAGTGCCTCTTGTCAACTTAAACTATCGCTCATAGCTATGCTACCCTTGACTCCAAACATTGATAAAACTTCAAATGGCCCTAACTACTATACGGTGCGTCCTACACCTATCAAAGTTTGCAACATTCAAATACTTGTAACTTTTTACTGGGACATAATAAAATATTGAAATTTTGTGACAATAAAGTACTCGTGCCTCTTGTCAATTTAAGCTATCGCTCATAGCTATTCTACGCTTGAGTCCCAGAACAAACACTGATAAAACTTCAGATGGCCCTAACTTTTATACGGTGCATCCTATACCTATCAATCTTTGCAACAATGAAATGCTTCCAACTTTTTACTGGAGCGTCATAAAACCTTGAAATTTTGTGACAATGAAGTACTCGAGCCTCTTATCAATTTAAGCTATCGCTCCTAGCTATGCTACCCTTGAGTCCCAAATCAAACACTAATAAAACTTTAAATGGCCCCAACTTCTATACGGTGCGTTCTATACCTATCAAAGTTTGCAACATTCAAATGTTTGTAACTTTTTACTGGAGCGTCATAAAACCTTGAAATTTTGTGACAATAAACTACTCGTGCCTCTTGTCAATTTAAGCTATCGCTCATAGCTATGCTACCTTTGAGTCCCAAAACAAACATTGATAAAACTTCAAATGGCCCTAACTTCTGTACGGTGCGTCCTATACCTATCAGAGTTTGCAACAGTCAAATGCTTGTAACTTTTTACTGGAGCGCCATAAAATCTTGAAATTTTGTGACAATAAAGTACTCGTGCCTCTTGATAATTAAAGTTATCGCTCATAGCTATGCTACCCTTGAGCCCCGAATCAATCACTGGTAAAACTTCAAATGGCCCTCACTTCTATACGTTGCATCCTATACCTATCAGAGTTTGCAACATTCAAATGCTTGTAACTTTTTACTGGAGCGTCATAATATCTTGAAATTTTGTGACGATAAAGTACTCGTGCCTCTTGTAAAATCTTGAAATTTTGTGGCAATATAGTACTCGGGCCTCTTGTCAACTTAAGCTATCGCTCCTAGCTATTCTACGCTTGAGTCCCAGAACAAACACTGATAAAACTTCAGATGGCCCTAACTTCTATACGGTGCATCCTATACCTATCAAAGATTGCAACAATCAAATGCTTGTAACTTTTTACTGGAGCGTCATAGAATCTTGAAATTTTGTGCAAAATAGAGTACTCGTGCCTCTTGTCAATTAAAGTTATCGCTCATAGGTATCCTCCCCTTGAGTCCCAAATCAAACACTGATAAATCTTCAAATGGCCCTAACTTCTATATGGTGCGTCCTATACCTATCAAATTTTGCAACATTCAAATGCTTGTAATTTTTAACTGGAGCGTCATAAAACCATGAAATTTTGTGACAGTAAAGTACTCGTGCCTCTTGTCAATTAACGTGAGCGTTTATAGTCCCAAATCAAACACTGATAAAACTTCAAATGGCCCTAACTTATGTACGGTGCGTCCTATACCTATCAAAGTTTGCAACATTCAAATACTTGTAACTTTTTACTGGAGCGTAATAAAATATTGAAATTTTGTGACAATAAAGTAATCGTGCCTCTTGTCAATTTAAGCTATCGCTCATAGCTATTCTACGCTTGAGTCCCAGAACACTGATAAAACTTCAGATGGCCCTAACTTTTATACGGTGCATCCTATACCTATCAAAGTTTGCAACAATGAAATGCTTCCAACTTTTTACTGGAGCGTCATAAGACCTTGCAATTTGGTGACAATGAAGTACTCGAGCCTCTTATCAATTTAAGCTATCCCTCATAGCTATGCTACCCTTGAGTCCCAAATCAAACACTGATAAAACTTCAAATGGCCCTAACTTCTGTACGGTGCATCCTATACCTATCAAAGATTGCAACAATCAAATGCTTGTAACTTTTTACTGGAGCGACATAGAATCTTGAGATTTTGTGCAATATAAAGTACTCGTGCCTCTTGTCAATTAAAGTTATCGCTCATAGCTATCCTCCCCTTGAGTCCGAAATCAAACACTGATAAATCTTCAAATGGCCCTAACTTCTATATGGTGCGTCCTATGCCTATCAAAGTTTGCAACATTCAAATGTTTGTAACTTTTTACTGGAGCGTCATAAAACCTTGAAATTTTTGACGATAAAGTACTCGTGCCTCTTGTAAATTTAAGCTATCGCTCAAAGCTATGCTTCCCTTGAGTCCCAAAACAAACGCTGATAAAACTTCAAATGGCCTTACTTATATACGGTGCATCCTATACCTATCAAAGTTTTTCAACAATCAAATGCTTGTAACTTTTTACTGGAGCGTAATAAAATCTTGAAATTTTGCCACAATAAACTTCTCGTGCCTCTTGTAAATTTAAGCTATCGCTCATAGCTACGCTACCCTTGAGTCCCAAATCAAACACTGATAACACTTCAAATGGCTCTAACTTATATACGGTGCATCCTATACCTTTCAAAGTTAGCAACATTCAAATACTTGTAACGTTTTAATTAAGCGTAATAAAATCTTTAAATTTTGTGGCAATATAGTACTCGGGCCTCTTGTCAACTTAAGCTATCGCTCCTAGCTATGCTACCCTTGACTCCAAAATCAAACACTGATAAAACTTCAAATGGCCCTAACTTCTATACGGTGCATCCTATACCTATCAAAGATTGCAACAATCAAATGCTTGTAACTTTTTACTGGAGCGACATAGAATCTTGAGATTTTGTGCAATATAAAGTACTCGTGCCTCTTGTCAATTAAAGTTATCGCTCATAGCTATCCTCCCCTTGAGTCCGAAATCAAACACTGATAAATCTTCAAATGGCCCTAACTTCTATATGGTGCGTCCTATACCTATCAAAGTTTGCAACATTCAAATGCTTGTAAGTTTTTACTGGAGCGTCATAAAACCATGAAATTTTGTGACAGTAAAGTACTCGTGCCTCTTGTCAATTAAAGTGAGCGTTTATAGTCCTAAATCAAACACTGATAAAACTTCAAATGGCCCTAACTTCTGTACGGTGCGTCCTATACCTATCAGAGTTTGCAACAGTCAAATGCTTGTAACTTTTTACTGGAGCGCCATAAAATCTTGAAATTTTGTGACAATAAAGTACTCGTGCCTCTTGATAATTAAAGTTATCGCTCATAGCTATGCTACCCTTGAGCCCCGAATCAATCACTGGTAAAACTTCAAATGGTCCTCACTTCTATACGTTGCGTCCTATACCTATCAGAGTTTGCAACATTCAAATGCTTGTAACTTTTTACTGGAGCGTCATAATATCTTGAAATTTTGTGACGATAAAATACTCGTGCCTCTTGTAAAATCTTGAAATTTTGTGGCAATATAGTACTCGGGCCTCTTGTCAACTTAAGCTATCGCTCCTAGCTATGCTACCCTTGACTCCAAAATCAAACACTGATAAAACTTCAAATGGCCCTAACTTCTATACGGTGCATCCTATACCTATCAAAGATTGCAACAATCAAATGCTTGTAACTTTTTCCTGGAGCGTCATAGAATCTTGAAATTTTGTGCAAAATAGAGTACTCGTGCCTCTTGTCAATTAAAGTTATCGCTCATAGGTATCCTCCCCTTGAGTCCCAAATCAAACACTGATAAATCTTCAAATGGCTCTAACTTCTATATGGTGCGTCCTATACCTATCAAATTTTGCAACATTCAAATGCTTGTAATTTTTAACTGGAGCGTCATAAAACCATGAAATTTTGTGACAGTAAAGTACTCGTGCCTCTTGTCAATAAGCGTGAGCGTTTATAGTCCCAAATCAAACACTGATAAAACTTCAAATGGCCCTAACTTCTGTACGGTGCGTCCTATACCTATCAAAGTTTGCAACATTCAAATACTTGTAACTTTTTACTGGAGCGTAATAAAATATTGAAATTTTGTGACAATAAAGTACTCGTGCCTCTTGTCAATTTAAGCTATCGCTCATAGCTATTCTACGCTTGAGTCCCAGAACAAACACTGATAAAACTTCAGATGGCCCTAACTTTTATACGGTGCATCCTATACCTATCAAAGTTTGCAACAATGAAATCCTTCCAACTTTTTACTGGAGCGTCATAAGACCTTGCAATTTGGTGACAATGAAGTACTCGAGCCTCTTATCAATTTAAGCTATCCCTCATAGCTATGCTACCCTTGAGTCCCAAATCAAACACTGATAAAACTTCAAATGGCCCTAACTTCTATACGGTGCGTCCTATACCTATCAAAGTTTGCAACATTCAAATGTTTGTAACTTTTTACTGGAGCGTCATAAAACCTTGAAATTTTTACGATAAAGTACTCGTGCCTCTTGTAAATTTAAGCTATCGCTCAAAGCTATGCTTCCCTTGAGTCCCAAAACAAACACTGATAAAACTTCAAATATCCTTACTTATATACGGAGCATCCTATACCTATCAAAGTTTTTCAACAATCAAATGCTTGTAACTTTTTACTGGAGCGTAATAAAATCTTGAAATTTTGCCACAATAAAGTTCTCGTGCCTCTTGTAAATTTAAGCTATCGCTCATATCTACGCTACCCTTGAGTCCCAAATCAAACACCGATAACACTTCAAATGGCTCTAACTTATATACGGTGCATCCTATACCTTTCAAAGTTAGCAACATTCAAATACTTGTAACCGTTTTAATGGAGCGTAATAAAATCTTGAAATTTTGTGGCAATATAGTACTCGGGCCTCTTGTCAAATTAAGTTATCGCTCCTAGCTATGCTACCCTTGACTCCAAAATCAAACACTGATAAAACTTCAAATGGCCCTAACTTCTATACGGTGCATCCTATACCTATCAAAGATTGCAACAATCAAATGCTTGTAACTTTTTACTGGAGCGACATAGAATCTTGAGATTTTGTGCAAAATAAAGTACTCGTGCCTCTTGTCAATTAAAGTTATCGCTCATTAAAGCTATCCTCCCCTTGAGTCCCAAATCAAACACTGATAAATCTTCAAATGGCCCTAACTTCTATATGGTGCGTCCTGTACCTATCAAAGTTTGCAACATTCAAATGCTTGTAAGGTTTTACTGGAGCGTCATAAAACCATGAAATTTTGTGACAGTAAAGTACTCGTGCCTCTTGTCAATTAAAGTGAGCGTTTATAGTCCCAAATCAAACACTGATAAAACTTCAAATGGCCCTAACTTCTGTACGGTGCGTCCTATACCTATCAAAGTTTGCAAAATTCAAATACTTGTAACTTTTTACTGGAGCGTAATAAAACCTTGAAATTTTGTGACAATAAAGTACTCCTGCCTTTTGTTAATCTAAGCTAACGCTCATAGCTATGCTTCCCTTGAGTCCAAGAACAAACACTAATAACACTTCAAATGGCCCTAACTTATATTCTTATATTCGGTGCATCCTATATCTAAAAAAGTTTGCAACAATCAAATGCTTGTAACTTTTTACTGGAGCGTAATAAAATCTAGAAATTTTGTCACAATAAAATTCTCGTCCCTCTTGTCAATTTAAGCTATCGCTCATAGCTATGCTAACCTTGATTCCCAAATCAAACACTGACAACACTTCAAATCGCCCTATCTTCTATGCATCCTGTACTTATCAAAGTTTGCAACATACAAATTCTTGTAACTTTTTACTGGAGCGTGTTAAAATCTTGAAATTTTGTGACAATATCGTACTCGTGCCTCTTGTCAACTTGAGCTATCGCTCATAGCTATGCTACCCTTGACTCCAAAATGAAACACTGATAAAACTTCAAATGGCCCTAACTTCTATACGGTGTGCCCTATACCTATCAAAGTTTGCAACAATCAAATGCTTGTAACTTTTTACTAGAGCGTCATAAAACCTTGAAATTTTGTGACAATAAAGTACTCGTGCCTCTTGTCAATTAAAGTTATCGCTCATAGCTATACTACCCTTGAGTCCCAAATCAAACACTAATAAAAACTTCTAATGGCCCTAACTTCTGTACGGTGCGTCCTATACCTATCAGAGTTTGCAACATTCAAATGTTTGTAACTTTTTACTGGAGCGCCATAAAATCTTGAAATTTTGTGACAATAAAGTATTCGTGCCTTTTGTCATTTAAAGTTATCGCTCATAGCAATGTTACCCTTGACTCCAAAATAAAACACTGATAAAACTTCAAATGGCCCTAACTTCTATACTGTGCGTCCTTTACCTATCAAAGTTTGCAACATTCAAATGCTTGTAACTTTTTACTGGGCGATGAAGTACTCGTGCCACTTTTCAATTAAAACTATTGGTCGTAGCTATGCTTCCCTTGAGTCCCAAATCAAACACTGATAAAACTTCAAATTGCCCTAACTTAAAACATTCAAATGCTTGTAACTTTTTACTGGAGCGTAATAAATCTTGAAATTTTGTGACAAGAAAGTACTAGTGCCTCTGGTCAACTTAAGTTATCGCTCATAGCTATGCTACCCTTGACTTCAAAATCAAACAATGATAAAACTTCAAATGGCCCTAACTGCTATACGGTGCGTTCTACAACTATCAAAGTTTGCAACATTCAAATACTTGTAACTTTTTACTATAGCGTAATAAAATATGGAAATTTTGTGACAATAAAGTACTCGTGCATCTTGTCAACTTAAGTTATGGCTCATATCTATGCTACCCTTGACTCCAAAATCAAACACTGATAAACCTTCAAATGGCCTTACCTTCTATACGGTGGGTCCTACCCCCATTAATGTTTGCAACATTCAAATGCTTGTTACTTTTTACTGGAGCGTAATAAAACCTTGAAATTTTGTGACAATAAAGTACTCGTGCCTCTTGACAATTTAAACTATCGGTCATACCTATGCTAATCTTGAGTCCCAAATCAAACACTGATAAAACTTCAAATAGCCCTAACTTCTATACGGTGCGTCCTATACCTATCAAAGTTTTCAACATTCAAATGCTTGTAACTTTTAGCGTAATAAAATCTTGAAATTTTGTGACAATAAAGTACTAGTGCCTCTTGTCTTAAGCTATCGCTCATAGCTATGCTAACCTTGAGTCCCAAAACAAACACTGATAAAACTTCAAATAGTCCTAACTTTTATACGGTGCATCCTATACCTATCAAAGTTTGCAACATTCAAATGCTTGTAACTTTTTACTGGAGCGTCATAAAACCTTGAAATTTGGTGATTATGAAGTACTCGAGCCTTTTATCAACTTAAGCTATCGCTCATAGCTATGCTACCCTTGATTCCAAACTCAAACACTAATAAAACTTCAAATGGCCCTAACTTCTATATGGTGCATCCTACACCTATCAAAGTTTGCAACATTCATGTACTTGTAACTTTTTACTGGAGCGTAATAGAACCTTGAAGTTTTGTGCAAAATAAAGTACTCCTGCCTCTTGTTAATCTAAGCTATCGCTCATAGCTATGCTTCCCTTGAGTCCAAAAACACACACTGATGAAACTTCAAATGGCCCTAACTTCTATACGGTGCATCCTATACTTATCAAAGTTTGCAACATTCAAATGCTTGTAACATTTTACTGGAGCGTAAAAAAACCTTGAAATTTGGTGACAATAAAGTACTAGTGCCTCTTGTCAACTTAAACTATCGCTCATTGCTATGCTACCCTTGACTCCAAAATCAAACATTGATAAAATATACGGTGAGTCCTACACCTATCAAAGTTTGCAACATTCAAATACTTGTAACTTTTTACTGGAGCGTAATAAAATATTGAAATTTTGTGACAATAAAGTACTCGTGCCTCTTGTCAATTTAAGATATCGCTCATAGCTATTCTACGCTTGAGTCCCAGAACAAACACTGATAAAACTTCAGATGGCCCTAACTTTTATACGGTGCATCCTATACCAATCAAAGTTGGCAACAATGAAATGCTTCTAACTTTTTACTGGAGCGTCATAAGACCTTGCAATTTGGTGACAATGAAGTACTCGAGCCTCTTATCAATTTAAGCTATCCCTCATAGCTATGCTACCCTTAAGTCCCAAATCAAACACTTATAAAACTTCAAATGGCCCTAACTTCTATACGATGCATCCTATACCTGTCAAAGTTTGCAACAATCAAATGATTGTAACTTTTTCTTGAGAGTCATAAAATCTTGAAATTTTGTGACAATAAAGTGCTCGTGCCTTTTGTCAACTTAAGCTATCGCTCCTAGCTATGCTACCCTTGACTCCAAAATCAAACACTGATAAAACTTCAAATGGCCCTAACTTCTATACGGTGCATCCTATACCTATCAAAGATTGCAACAATCAAATGCTTGTAACTTTTTACTGGAGCGACATAGAATCTTGAGATTTTGTGCAAAATAAAGTACTCGTGCCTCTTGTCAATTAAAGTTATCGCTCATAGCTATCCTCCCCTTGAGTCCCAAATCAAACACTGATGAATCTTCAAATGGCCCTAACTTCTATATGGTGCGTCCTATACCTATCAAAGTTTGCAACATTCAAATGCTTGTAAGTTTTTACTGGAGCGTCATAAAACCATGAAATTTTGTGACAGTAAAGTACTCGTGCCTCTTGTCAATTAAAGTGAGCGTTTATAGTCCTAAATCAAACACTGATAAAACTTCAAATGGCCCTAACTTCTGTACGGTGCGTCCTATACCTATCAGAGTTTGCAACAGTCAAATGCTTGTAACTTTTTACTGGAGCGCCATAAAATCTTGAAATTTTGTGACAATAAAGTACTCGTGCCTCTTGATAATTAAAGTTATCGCTCATAGCTATGCTACCCTTGAGCCCCGAATCAATCACTGGTAAAACTTCAAATGGCCCTCACTTCTATACGTTGCGTCCTATACCTATCAGAGTTTGCAACATTCAAATGCTTGTAACTTTTTACTGGAGCGTCATAATATCTTGAAATTTTGTGACGATAAAGTACTCGTGCCTCTTGTAAAATCTTGAAATTTTGTGGCAATATAGTACTCGGGCCTCTTGTCAACTTAAGCTATCGCTCCTAGCTATGCTACCCTTGACTCCAAAATCAAACACTGATAAAACTTCAAATGGCGCTAACTTCTATACGGTGTATCCTATACCTATCAAAGATTGCAACAATCAAATGCTTGTAACTTTTTACTGGAGCGTCATAGAATCTTGAAATTTTGTGCAAAATAGAGTACTCGTGGCTCTTGTCAATTAAAGTTATCGCTCATAGGTATCCTCCCCTTGAGTCCCAAATCAAACACTGATAAATCTTCAAATGGCCCTAACTTCTATATGGTGCGTCCTATACCTATCAAATTTTGCAACATTCAAATGCTTGTAATTTTTAACTGGAGCGTCATAAAACCATGAAATTTTGTGACAGTAAAGTACTCGTGCCTCTTGTCAATTAACGTGAGCGTTTATAGTCCCAAATCAAACACAGATAAAACTTCAAATGGCCCTAACTTCTGTACGGTGCGTCCTATACCTATCAAAGTTTGCAACATTCAAATACTTGTAACTTTTTACTGGAGCGTAATAAAATATTGAAATTTTGTGACAATAAAGTACTCGTGCCTCTTGTCAAATTAAGCTATCGCTCATAGCTATTCTACGCTTGAGTCCCAGAACAAACACTGATAAAACTTCAGATGGCCCTAACTTTTATACGGTGCATCCTATACCTATCAAAGTTTGCAACAATGAAATGCTTCCAACTTTTTACTGGAGCGTCATAAGACCTTGCAATTTGGTGACAATGACGTACTCGAGCCTCTTATCAATTTAAGCTATCCCTCATAGCTATGCTACCCTTGAGTCCCAAATCAAACACTGATAAAACTTCAAATGGCCCTAACTTCTATACGGTGCGTCCTATACCTATCAAAGTTTGCAACATTCAAATGTTTGTAACTTTTTACTGGAGCGTCATAAAACCTTGAAATTTTTGACGATAAAGTACTCGTGCCTCTTGTAAATTTAAGCTATCGCTCAAAGCTATGCTTCCCTTGAGTCCCAAAACAAACACTGATAAAACTTCAAATGGCCTTACTTATATACGGTGCATCCTATACCTATCAAAGTATTTCAACAATCAAATGCTTGTAACTTTTTACTGGAGCGTAATAAAATCTTGAAATTTTGCCACAATAAAGTTCTCGTGCCTCTTGTAAATTTAAGCTATCGCTCATATCTACGCTACCCTTGAGTCCCAAATCAAACACGTATAACACTGCAAATGGCTCTAACTTATATACGGTGCATCCTATACCTTTCAAAGTTAGCAACATTCAAATACTTGTAACGTTTTAATGGAGCGTAATAAAATCTTGAAATTTTGTGGCAATATAGTACTCGGGCCTCTTGTCAACTTAAGTTATCGCTCCTAGCTATGCTACCCTTGACTCCAAAATCAAACACTGATAAAACTTCAAATGGCCCTAACTTCTATACGGTGCATCCTATACCTATCAAAGATTGCAACAATCAAATGCTTGTAACTTTTTACTGGAGCGACATAGAATCTTGAGATTTTGTGCAAAATAAAGTACTCGTGCCTCTTGTCAATTAAAGTTATCGCTCATTAAAGCTATCCTCCCCTTGAGTCCCAAATCAAACACTGATAAATCTTCAAATGGCCCTAACTTCTATATGGTGCGTCCTATACCTATCAAAGTTTGCAACATTCAAATGCTTGTAAGTTTTTACTGGAGCGTCATAAAACCATGAAATTTTGTGACAGTAAAGTACTCGTGCCTCTTGTCAATTAAAGTGAGCGTTTATAGTCCCAAATCAAACACTGATAAAACTTCAAATGGCCCTAACTTCTGTACGGTGCGTCCTATACCTATCAAAGTTTGCAAAATTCAAATACTTGTAACTTTTTACTGGAGCGTAATAAAATATTGAAAATTTGTGACAATAAAGTACTCGTGCCTCTTGTCAATTTAAGCTATCGCTCATAGCTATTCTACGCTTGACTCCAAACTCAAACACTGATAAAACTTCAAATGGCCCTAACTTCTATACGGTGCGTCCTACACCTATCAAAGTTTGCAACATTCAAATACTTGTAACTTTTTACTGGAGCGTAATAAAACCTTGAAATTTTGTGACAATAAAGTACTCCTGCCTTTTGTTAATCTAAGCTAACGCTCATAGCTATGCTTCCCTTGAGTCCAAGAACAAACACTAATAACTCTTCAAATGGCCCTAACTTATATTCTTATATTCGGTGCATCCTATATCTAAAAAAGTTTGCAACAATCAAATGCTTGTAACTTTTTACTGGAGCGTAATAAAATCTAGAAATTTTGTCACAATAAAATTCTCGTCCCTCTTGTCAATTTAAGCTATCGCTCATAGCTATGCTAACCTTGATTCCCAAATCAAACACTGATAACACTTCAAATCGCCCTATCTTCTATGCATCCTGAACTTATCAAAGTTTGCAACATACAAATTCTTGTAACTTTTTACTGGAGCGTGTTAAAATCTTGAAATTTTGTGACAATATCGTACTCGTGCCTCTTGTCAACTTGAGCTATCGCTCATAGCTATGCTACCCTTGACTCCAAAATGAAACACTGATAAAACTTCAAATGGCCCTAACTTCTATACGGTGTGCCCTATACCTATCAAAGTTTGCAACAATCAAATGCTTGTAACTTTTTACTGGAGCGTCATAAAACCTTGAAATTTTGTGACAATAAAGTACTCGTGCCTCTTGTCAATTAAAGTTATCGCTCATAGCTATACTACCCTTTAGTCCCAAATCAAACACTAATAAAAACTTCTAATGGCCCTAACTTCTGTACGGTGCGTCCTATACCTATCAGAGTTTGCAACATTCAAATGTTTGTAACTTTTTACTGGAGCGCCATAAAATCTTGAAATTTTGTGACAATAAAGTACTCGTGCCTCTTGTCAATTTAAACTATCGGTCATAGCTATGCTACCCTTGAGTCCCAAATCAAACACTGATAAAACTTCAAATGGCCCTAACTTCTATACTGTGCGTCCTTTACCTATCAAAGTTTGCAACATTCAAATGCTTGTAACTTTTTACTGGGCGATGAAGTACTCGTGCCACTTTTCAATTAAAACTATTGGTCGTAGCTATGTTTCCCTTGAGTCCCAAATCAAACACTGATAAGACTTCAAATTGCCCTAACTTACAACATTCAAATGCTTGTAACTTTTTACTGGAGCGTAATAAATCTTGAAATTTTGTGACAAGAAAGTACTAGTGCCTCTGGTCAACTTAAGTTATCGCTCATAGCTATGCTACCCTTGACTTCAAAATCAAACAATGATAAAACTTCAAATGGCCCTAACTGCTATACGGTGCGTTCTACAACTATCAAAGTTTGCAACATTCAAATACTTGTAACTTTTTACTATAGCGTAATAAAATATGGAAATTTTGTGACAATGAAGTACTCGTGCCTCTTGTCAATTTAAGCTATCGCTCATATCTATTCTACGCTTGAGTCCCAGAACAAACACTGATAAAACTTCAAATGGCCCTAACTTTTATACGGTGCGTTCTATACCATCAGAGTTTGCAACATTCAAATGCTTGTAACTTTTTACTGGAGCGTCATAAAATCTTGAAATTTTGTGACAATAAAGTCCTCGTGAGTCTTGTTAATCTAAGCTATCGCTCATAGCTATGCTTCCCTTGAGTCCCAAAACAAACACTGATAAAACTTCAAATGGCCCTAACTACTATGCGGTGCGTCCTATACCTATCAAAGTTTGCAACATTCAAATGCTTGTAACTTTTTACTGGAGCGTAATAAAACCTTGAAATTTTGTGACAATAAAGTACTCGTGCCTCTTGTCAACTTAAGCTATCGCTCACAGCTATGCTACCCTTGACTCCAAAATCAAACACTGATAAAACTTCAAATGGCCGTAACTTCTATACGGTGCGTCCTATACCTTTCAAAGTTTACAACAATGAAATGCTTGTAACTTTTTACTTAGCGCCATAAAATCTTGAAATTTTGTGACAATAAAGTATTCGTGCCTCTTGTCAATTTAAACTATCGGTCATAGCTATGCTGCCCTTGACTCCAAAACAAAACACTGATAAAACTTCAAATGGCCCTAACTTCTGTACGGTGTGTCCTATACCTATCAAAGTTTACAATATTCAAATGCTTGTATCTTTTTACTGGAGCCTAAGAAAATATTGAAATTTTGCTGACAATGAAGTACTCGTGCCACTTGTCAATTTAAACTATTGGTCATAGCTATGCTTCCCTTGAGTCCCAAATCAAACACTGATAAAACTTCAAATTGCACTAACTTACAACATTCAAATGCTTGTAACTTTTTACTGGAGAGTCATAAAATCTTGAAATTTTGTGACAATAAAGTACTAGTGCCTCTTGTCAACTTAAGATATTGCTCATACCTATTCTACCCTTGACTCCCAAATCAAACACTGATAAAACTTCAAATGGCCCTAACTGCTATACGGTGCGTCCTACAACTATCAAAGTTTGCAACATTCATATACTTGTAATTTTTTACTATAGCGTAATAAAATATTGAAATTTTGTGACAATGGACTACTCGTGCCTCTTGGCAATTTAAGCTATCGCTCATATCTATTCTACGCTTGAGTCCCAGAACAAACACTGATAAAACTTCAAATGGCCCTAACTTTTATACGGTGCATCCTATACCTATCAAAGTTTGCAACAATGAAATGCTTGTAACTTTTTACTGGAGCGTCATAAGACCTTGACAATAAAGTACTCTTGCCTCTTGTCAATTAGAGTTATCGCTCATAGCTATGCTACGCTTGACTCCAAAATAAAACACTGCTAAAACTTCAATGGCTCTAACTTCTATACGGTGCGTCCTATACCTATCAAAGTTTGCAACATTCAAATGCTTGTAACTTTTTACTGGAGCGTCATAAAACCTTGAAATTTTGTGACAATAAAGTACTCGTGCCTCTTGTCAATTAAAGGTATCGCTCATAGCTATGCTACCCTTGATTCCCAAATCAAATAAAACCTCATAAAACCTTGAAATTTTGTGACAATAAAGTACTCATGCCTCTTGTCAATTAAAGGTATCGCTCATAGCTATGCTACCCTTGATTCCCAAATCAAACACTGATACAACTTCAAATGGCCCTAACTTTTATACGGTGCGTTCTATACCATCAGAGTTTGCAACATTCAAATGCTTGTAACTTTTTACTGGAGCGTAATAAAACCTTGAAATTTTGTGACAATAAAGTACTCGTGCCTCTTGTCAATTAAAATTAGCGCTCATAGCTATGCTACCCTTGACTCCAAAATAAATCACTGATAAAACTTCAAATGGCCCTAACTTCTATACGGTGCGTCCTATACCTATCAAAGTTTACAACAATGAAATGCTTGTAACTTTTTACTTAGCGCCATAAAATCTTGAAATTTTGTGACAATAAAGTACTCGTGCCTCTTGTCAATTTAAACTATTGGTTATAGCTATGCTACCCTTGAGTCCCAAATCAAAGACTGATAAAACTTCAAATGGCCCTAACTTCTATACGGTGCGTCCTATACCTGTCAAAGTTTGCAACATTCAAATGCTTGTAACTTTTACTGGAGCGTAATAAAATCTTGAAGTTTTGTGACAATAAAGTACTAGTGCCTCTTGTCTTAAGCTATCGCTCATAGCTATGATACCCTTGAGTCCCAAAACAAACACTGATAAAACTTCAAATAGTCCTAACTTTTATACGGTGCATCTTATACCTATCAAATGCTTGTAACTTTTTACTAGAGCGTAATATAATCTTGAAATTTTGTGACAATAACGTACTCGTGCCTCTTGTCCACTTAAGCTATCGCTCACAGTTATGCTACCCTTGGCACCAAAACAAAACACTGATAAAACTTCAAATGGCACTAACTTCTATACGGTGCGTCCTATACCTATCAAAGTTTGCAACATTCAAATGTTTGTAACTTTTTACTGCAGCGTAATAAGACCTTGAAATTTGGTGACAATGAAGTACTCGAGCCTCTTATCAATTTAAGCTATCCCTCATAGCTATGCTACCCTTGAGTCCCAAATCAAACACTGATAAAACTTCAAATTGCACTAACTTACAACATTCAAATGCTTGTAACTTTTTACTGGAGAGTCATAAAATCTTGAAATTTTGTGACAATAAAGTACTAGTGCCTCTTGTCAACTTAAGATATCGCTCATACCTATTCTACCCTTGACTCCCAAATCAAACACTGATAAAACTTCAAATGGCCCTAACTGCTATACGGTGCGTCCTACAACTATCAAAGTTTGCAACATTCATATACTTGTAATTTTTTACTATAGCGTAATAAAATATTGAAATTTTGTGACAATGGAGTACTCGTGCCTCTTGGCAATTTAAGCTATCGCTCATATCTATTCTACGCTTGAGTCCCAGAACAAACACTGATAAAACTTCAAATGGCCCTAACTTTTATACGGCGCATCCTATACCTATCATAGTTTGCAACAATGAAATGCTTGTAACTTTTTACTGGAGCGTCATAAGACCTTGACAATAAAGTACTCTTGCCTCTTGTCAATTAGAGTTATCGCTCATAGCTATGCTACCCTTGACTCCAAAATAAAACACTGCTAAAACCTCAATGGCTCTAACTTCTATACGGTGCGTCCTATACCTATCAAAGTTTGCAACATTCAAATGCTTGTAACTTTTTACTGGAGCGTCATAAAACCTTGAAATTTTGTGACAATAAAGTACTCATGCCTCTTGTCAATTAAAGGTATCGCTCATAGCTATGCTACCCTTGATTCCCAAATCAAACACTGATACAACTTCAAATGGCCCTAACTTTTATACGGTGCGTTCTATACCATCAGAGTTTGCAACATTCAAATGCTTGTAACTTTTTACTGGAGCGTAATAAAACCTTGAAATTTTGTGACAATAAAGTACTCGTGCCTCTTGTCAATTAAAATTAGCGCTCATAGCTATGCTACCCTTGACTCCAAAATAAATCACTGATAAAACTTCAAATGGCCCTAACTTCTATACGGTGCGTCCTATACCTATCAAAGTTTACAACAATGAAATGCTTGTAACTTTTTACTTAGCGCCATAAAATCTTGAAATTTTGTGACAATAAAGTACTCGTGCCTCTTGTCAATTTAAACTATTGGTTATAGCTATGCTACCCTTGAGTCCCAAATCAAAGACTGATAAAACTTCAAATGGCACTAACTTCTATACGGTGCGTCCTATACCTATCAAAGTTTGCAACATTCAAATGTTTGTAACTTTTTACTGCAGCGTAATAAGACCTTGAAATTTGGTGACATTGAAGTACTCGAGCCTCTTATCAATTTAAGCTATCCCTCATAGCTATGCTACCCTTGAGTCCCAAATCAAACACTGATAAAACTTCAAATTGCACTAACTTACAACATTCAAATGCTTGTAACTTTTTACTGGAGAGTCATAAAATCTTGAAATTTTGTAACAATAAAGTACTAGAGCCTCTTGTCAACTTAAGATATCGCTCATACCTATTCTACCCTTGACTCTCAAATCAAACACTGATAAATCTTCAAATGGCCCTAACAGCTATACGGTGCGTCCTACAACTATCAAAGTTTGCAACATTCAAATACTTGTAACTTTTTACTATAGCGTAATAAAATATTGAAATTTTGTGACAATGAAGTACTCGTGCCTCTTGGCAATTTAAGCTATCGCTCATATCTATTCTACGCTTGAGTCCCAGAACAAACACTATACCTATCAAAGTTTACAACAATGAAATGCTTGTAACTTTTTACTTAGCACCATAAAATCTTGAAATTTTGTGACAATGAAGTACTCGTGCCTCTTGTCAATTAAAATTAGCGCTCATAGCTATGCTACCCTTGACTCCAAAATAAATCACTGATAAAACTTCAAATAGTCCTAACTTTAATACGGTGCATCCTATACCTATCAAAGTTTGCAACAATGAAATGCTTGTAACTTTTTACTGGAGCGTCATAAAACCTTGAAATTTTGTGCAAAATAAAGTACTCCTGCCTCTTGTTACTCTAAGCTATCGCTCATAGCTATGCTTATCATGAGTCCAAAAACAAACACTGATAAAACTTCAAATGGCCCTAACTAATATTCTTATATTCGGTGCATCCTATATCTAAAAAAGTTTGCAACAATCAAATCCTTGTAACTTTTTACTGGAGCGTCATAAAATCTTAAAATTTTGTCACAATAAAGTTCTCGTCCCTCTTGTCAATTTAAGCTATCGCTCATAGCTATGCTTCCCTTGATTCCCAAATCAAACACTGATAAAACTTCAAATCGCCCTAACTTCAATACGGTGCATCTTATACCTATCAAAGTATGCAACATTCAAATGCTTGTAACTTTTTACTGGAGCGTAATAAAATATTGAAATTTTGTGACAATGAAGTACTCGTTCACTTGTCAATTTAAACTATTGGTCATAGCTATGCGTCCCTTGAGTCCCAAATCAAACACTGATAAAACTTCAAATTGCCCTAACTTACAAAATTCAAATGCTTGTAACTTTTTACTGCAGCGTAATAAAATCTTGAAATTTTGTGACAATAAAGTACTAGTGCCTCTTGTCAACTTAAGCTATCGCTCATAGCTATGCTACCCTTGACTCCAAACTCAAACACTGATAAAACTTCAAATGGCCCTAACTGCTATACGGTGGGTCCTACACCTATCAAAGTTTGCATCATTTAAATTCTTGTTACTTTTTACTGGAGCGTAATAAAACCTTGAAATTTTGTGACAATGAAGTACTCGTGCCTCTTGTAAATGTAAGCTATCGCTCATATCTATTCTACGCTTGAGACCCAGAACAAGCACTGATAAACTTCAAATGGCCCTAACTTTCATACGGTGCATCCTATACCTATCAAAGTTTGCAACAATGAAATGCTTGTAACTTTTTACTGGAGCGTAATAAGACCTTGAAATTTGGTGACAATGAAGTTCTCGAGCCTCTTATCAATTTAAGCTATCCCTCATAGCTATGCTACCCTTGAGTCCCAATTCAAACACTTATAAAACTTCAAATGGCCCTAACTTCTATACGGTGCATCCTATACCTATCAAAGTTTGCAACAATCAAATGCTTGTAACTTTTTACTTGAGAGTCATAAAATCTTGAAATTTTGTGACAAAGTACTCGTGCCTCTTGTCAACTTAAGCTATCGCTCATATCTATGCTACCCTTGACTCCAAAATCAAACACTGATAAACCTTCAAATGGCCCTAACTTCTATACGGTGGGTCCTACATCTATTAAAGTTTGCAACATTCAAATGCTTGTAACTTTTTACGGGAGCGGAATAAAACCTTGAAATTTTGTGACAATAAAGTACTCTTGCCTCTTGTCAATTAAAGTTATCGCTCATAGCTATGCAACCCTTGACTCCAAAATAAAACACTGATGAAACTTCAAAAGGCCCTAGCTTCTATACGGTGCGTCCTATACCTATCAAAGTTTGCAACATTCAAATGCTTGTAACTTTTTACTGGAGCGTCATAAAACCTTGAAATTTTGTGACAATAAATTACTCATGCCTCTTGTCAATTAAAGGTATCGCTCATAGCTATGCTACCCTTGAGTCCCAAATCAAACACTGATAAAACTTCAAATGGCCCTAATTTCTATTACGTGCGTCCTATACCTATCAAAGTTTGCAACAATCAAATACTTGTAACTTTTTACTGGAGCGTCATAAAACCTTGAAATTTTGTGACAATGAAGTACTCGTGCCTCTTGTCAATTAAAATTAGCGCTCATAGCTATGCTACCCTTGACTCCAAAATAAATCACTGATAAAACTTCAAATCTCCCTAACTTTTATACGGTGCGTTCTATACCATCAGAGTTTGCAACATTCAAATGCTTGTAACTTTTTACTGGAGTGTCATAAAATCTTGAAATTTTGTGACAATAACGTACTCGTGCCTCTTGTCAACTTAAGCTATCGCTCATAGCTATGCTACCCTTGACTCCAAATCAAAACACTGATAAAACTTCAAATGGCCCTAACTTCTATACGGTGCATCCCATACCTATCAAAGTTAGTAACATTCAAATGCTTGTAACTTTTACTGGAGCGTAATCAAATCTTGAAATTTTCTGACAATAAAGGACTAGTGCCTCTTGCCAACTTAAGCTATCGCTCATAGCTATGCTACCCTTGATTCCAAACTCAAACACTGATAAAACTTCAAATGGCCCTAACTTTTATACGGTGCATCCTATAACTATCAAAGTTTGCAACAATGATATGCTTGTAACTTTTTACTGGAGCGTCATAAAACCTTGAAATTTGGAGACTATGAAGTATTCGAGCCTCCTATCAACTTAAGCTATCGCTCATAGCTATGCTAACCTTGATTCCAAACTCAAACACTGATAAAACTTCAAATGGCCCTAACTTCTATACGGTGCGTCCTACACCTATCAAAGTTTGCAACATTCATATACTTGTAACTTTTTACTGGAGCGTAATAAAACCTTGAAGTTTTGTGCAAAATAAAGCATTCCTGAGTCTTGTTAATCTAAGCTATCGCTCATGGCTATGCTTCCCTTGTGTCCAAAAACAAACACTGATAAAACTTCAAATAGCCCTAACTTATATTCGTATATTCGGTGCATCCTATATCTAAAAAAGTTTGCAACAATCAAATGCTTGTAACATTTTACTGGAGCGTAATAAAATCTTGAAATTTTGTCACAATAAAGTTCTCGTCCCTCTTGTCAATTTAAGCTATCGCTCATAGCTTTGCTACCCTTGATTCCCAAATCAAACACTGATAACACTTCAAATCGCCCTAACTTCTATACGGTGCATCCTGTACCTATCAAAGTTTGCAACATCCAAATTCTTGTAACTTTTTACTAGAGCGTTAAAATCTTGAAATTTTGTGACAATAACGTACTCGTGCCTCTTGTCAACTTAAGCTATCGCTCATAGCTATGCTACTCTTGACTCCAAAACAAAACACTGATAAAACTTCAAATGGCCCTAACTTCAATACGGTGCATCCTATACCTATCAAAGTTAGCAACATTCAAATGCTTGTAACTTTTTACTGGAGCGTAATAAAATCTTGAAATTTTGTGATAATAAAGTACTAGTGCCTCTTGTCAACTTAAGCTATCGCTCATAGCTATGCTACCCTTGACTCGAAAATCAAACACTGATAAACCTTCAAATGGCCCTAACTTCTATACGGTGGGTCCTACACCTATTAAAGTTTGCAACATTCAAATGCTTGTAACTTTTTACGGTAATAAAACATTGAAATTTTGTGACAATAAATTACTTTTGCCTCTTGTCAATTAAAGTTATCGCTCAAAGCTATGCTACCCTTGACTCCAAAATAAAACACTGATAAAACTTCAAATGGCCCTAACTTCTATACGGTGCGTCCTATACCTATCAAAGTTTACAACAATGAAATGCTTGTAACTTTTTACTTAGCGCCATAAAATCTTGAAATTTTGTGACAATAAAGTACTCGTGCCTCTTGTCAATTTAAACTATCGGTGATAGCTATGCTACCCTTGAGTCCCAAAACAAACACTGATAAAACTTCAGATAGTCCTAACTTTTATACGGTGCATCTTATACCTATCAAAGTTTGCAACAATGAAATTCTTGTAACTTTTTACTAGAGCGTAATAAAATCTTGAAATTTGGTGACTATGAAGTACTCGAGCCTCTTATTAACTTAAGCTATCGCTCATAGCTATGCTACCCTTGATTTCAAACTCAAACATTGATAAAATTTAAAATGGCCCTAACTTCTATACGGTACGTCCTAGACCTATCAAAGTTTGCAACATTCATATACTTGTAACTTTTTATTGGAGCGTAATAAAACCTTGAAATTTTGTGACAATAAAGTACTCCTGCCTCTTGTCAACTTAAGCTATCGCTCATAGCTATGCTACCCTTGACTCCAAAATCAAAGACTGATAAAACTTCAAATGGCCATAACTTCTATACGGTGCGTCCTATACCTATCAAAGTTTACAACAATGAAATGCTAGTAACTATTTACATAGCGCCATAAAATCTTGAAATTTTGTGACAATAAAGTACTCGTGCCTCTTGTCAATTTAAACTATCGGTGATAGCTATGCTACCCTTGAGTCCCAAAACAAACACTGATAAATTTTCAAATGGCCCTAACTTCTATACGGTGCGTCCTATACCTATCAAAGTATGCAACAATCAAATACTTGTAACTTTTTACTGGAGCGTCATAAAACCTTGAAATTTTGTGACAATAAAGTACTCATGCCTCATGTCAATTAAAGGTATCGCCCATAGGTACGCTACCCTTGAGTCCCAAATCAAACACTGATAAAACTTCAAATTGCCCTAACTTCTATACGGTGCGTCCTATACCTATCAAAGTTTGCTACAATCAAATACTTGTAACTTTTTACTGGACAATAAAGTACTCGTGCCTCTTGTCAATTTAAACTATCGGTGATAGCTATGCTACCCTTGAGTCCCAAAACAAACACTGATAAAACTTCAGATAGTCCTAACTTTTATACGGTGCATCCTATTCCTATCAAAGTTTGCAACATTCAAATACTTGTAACTTTTTACTGAAGCGTAATAAAACCTTGAAATTTTGTGACAATAAAGTACTCCTGTCTCTTGTCAATTTAAGCTATCGCTCATAGCTATGCTACCCTTGAGTCCCAAAACAAACACTGATAAAACTTCAGATAGTCCTAACTTTTATACGGTGCATCCTATTCCTATCAAAGTTTGCAACAATGATATGCTTGTAACTTTTTACTGGAGCGTCATAAAACCTTGAAATTTGGTGACTATGAAGTACTCGAGCCTCTTATTAACTTAAGCTATCGCTCATAGCTATGCTACCCTTGATTCCAAACTCAAACACTGATAAAACTTCAAATGGCACTAACTTCTATACGGTGCGTCCTAGACCTATCAAAGTTTGCAACATTCATATACTTGTAACTTTTTACTGGAGCGTAATAAAACCTTGAAATTTTGTGACAATAAAGTACTCCTGCCGCTTGTCAACTTAAGCTATCGCTCATAGCTGTGCTACCCTTGACTCCAAAAACAAAGACTGATAAGACTTCAAATGGCCATAACTTCTATACGGTGCGTCCTATACCTATCAATGTTTACAACAATGAAATGCTTGTAACTATTTACTTAGCGCCATAAAATCTTGAAATTTTGTGACAATAAAGTACTCGTGCCTCTTGTCAATTTAAACTATCGGTGATAGCTATGCTACCCTTGAGTCGCAAAACAAACACTGATAATACTTCAAATAGTCCCATCTTTTATACGGTGCATCCTATACCTATCAAAGTTTGCAACAATGAAATACTTGTAACTTTTTACTGAAGCGTAATAAAACCTTGAAATTTTGTGACAATAAAGTACTCCTGTCTTTTGTCAATTGAAGCTATCGCTCATAGCTATGCTACCCTTGATTCCAACCTCAAACACTGATAAAACTTCAAATGGCCCTAACTTCTATATGGTTCGCCCTATACCTATCAAAGTTTGCAACAATCAAATACTTGTAACTTTTTACTGGAGCGTCATAAAACCTTGAAATTTTGTGACAATGAAGTACTCGTGCCTATTGTCAATTAAAATTAGCGCTCATAGCTATGCTACCCTTGACTCCAAAATAAAACACTGATAAAACTTCAAATGGCCCTAACTTCTATACGGTGCGTCCTATACCTATCAAAGTTTGTAACAATAAAATGCTTGTAACTTTTTACTGCAGCGCCATAAAATCTTGTAATTTTGTGACAATAAAGTACTCGTGCCTCCTGTCAATTTAAAATATCGGTCATAGCTTTGCTACCCTTGAGTCCCAAATCAAAAACTGATAAAACTTCCAATGGCCCTAACTTCTATACGGTGCGTCCTATACCTATCAAAGTTTGCAACATTCAAATGCTTGTAACTTTTTACTGGAGCGGCATAAAATCTTGAAATTTTGTGACAATAAAGTACTCGTGCCTCTTGTCAATTTAAGCTATCACTCATAGCTGTGCTACCCTTGACTCCAAAATAAAACACTGATAAAACTTCAAATGGCCCTAACTTCTATACGGTGCGTACTAAACCTATCATAGACTGCAATATTCAAATGCTTGTGACTTTTTACTGGAGCGTATTAAAACCTTGAAATTTTGTGCAAAATAAAGTACTCCTGCCTCTTGTTAATCTAAGCTGTCGCTCATAGCTATGCTTCCCATGAGTCCAAAAACAAGCACTGATAAAACTTCAAATGGCCCTAACTTATATTCTTATATTCGGTGCATCCTATATTTAAAAAAGTTTGCAACAATCAAATGCTTGTAAGTTTTTACTGGACCGTCATAAAATCTTAAAATTTTGTCACAATAAAGTTCTCGTCCCTCTTGTCAATTTAAGCTACCGCTCATAGCTATGCTACCCTTGATGCCCAAATCAAACACTGATAACACTTCAAATCGCCCTAACTTCTATACATTGCATCTTATACCTATCAAAGTTTGCAACAATGAAATTCTTGTAACTTTTTACTAGAGCGTAATAAAATCTTGAAATTTGGTGACTATGAAGTACTCGAGCCTCTTATTAACTTAAGCTATCGCTCATAGCTATGCTACCCTTGATTCCAAACTCAAACACTGATAAAACTTCAAATGGCCCTAACTTCTATATGGTTCGCCCTATACCTATCAAAGTTTGCAACAATCAAATACTTGTAACTTTTTACTGGAGCGTCATAAAACCTTGAAATTTTGTGACAATGAAGTACTCGTGCCTATTGTCAATTAAAATTAGCGCTCATAGCTATGCTACCCTTGACTCCAAAATAAAACACTGATAAAACTTCAAATGGCCCTAACTTCTATACGGTGCGTCCTATACCTATCAAAGTTTACAACAATGAAATGCTTGTAACTTTTTACTTAGCGCCATAAAATCTTGAAATTTTGTGACAATAAAGTACTCGTGCCTCTTGTCAATTTAAACTATCGGTGATAGCTATGCTACCCTTGAGACCCAAAACAAACACTGATAGAACTTCAGATAGTCCTGACTTTTATACGGTGCATCCTATTCCTATCAAAGTTTGCAACAATGATATGCTTGTAACTTTTTACTGGAGCGCCATAAAACCTTGAAATTTGGTGGCTATGAAGTACTCGAGCCTCTTATTAACTTAAGCTATCGCTCATACCTATGCTACCCTTGATTCCAAACTCAAACACTGATAAAACTTCAAATGGCCCTAACTTCTATACGGTGCGTCCTAGACCTATCAAAGTTTGCAACATTCATATACTTGTAACTTTTTACTGGAGCGTAATAAAACCATGAAATTTTGTGACATTAAAGTACTAGTGCCTCTTGTCTTAAGCTATCGCTCATAGCTATGCTACCCTTGACTCACAAAACAAACACTGATAAAACTTCAAATAGTCCCAACTTTTATACGGTGCATTCTATACCTATCAAAGTTTGCAACAATGAAATGCTTGTAACTTTTTACTGGAGCGTTATAAAACCTTGAAATTTGGTGACTATGAAGTACTCGAGCCTCTTATCAACTTAAGCTATAGCTCATAGCTATGCTACCCTTGATTTTAAACCAAACACTGATAAAACTTCAAATGGCCCTAACTTCTATATGGTGCATCCTACACCTATCAAAGTTTGCAACATTCATGTACTTGTAACTTTTTACTGGAGCGTAATAAAACCTTGAAATTTTGTGCAAAATAAAGTACTCCTGCCTCTTGTTAATCTAAGCTATCTCTCATAGCTATGCTTCCCATGAGTCCAAAAACAAGCACTGATAAAACTTCAAATAGCCCTAACTTATATTCTTATATTCGGTGCATCCTATATTTAAAAAAGTTTGCAACAATCAAATGATTGTAAGTTTTTACTGGAGCGTCAGAAAAACTTCAAATTTTGTCACAATAAAGTTCTCGTCCCTCTTGTCAATTTAAGCTACCGCTCATAGCTATGCTACCCTTGATGCCCGAATCAAACACTGATAACACTTCAAATCGCCCTAACTTCTATACATTGCATCTTATACCTATCAAAGTTTGCAACAATGAAATTCTTGTAACTTTTTACTAGAGCGTAATAAAATCTTGAAATTTGGTGACTATGAAGTACTCGAGCCTCTTATTAACTTAAGCTATCGCTCATAGCTATGCTACCCTTGATTCCAAACTCAAACACTGATAAAACTTCAAATGGCCCTAACTTCTATATGGTGCGCCCTATACCTATCAAAGTTTGCAACAATCAAATACTTGTAACTTTTTACTGGAGCGTCATAAAACCTTGAAATTTTGTGACAATGAAGTACTCGAGCCTCTTATTAACTTAAGCTATCGCTCATAGCTATGCTACCCTTGATTCCAAACTCAAACACTGATAAAACTTCAAATGGCCCTAACTTCTATACGGTGCCTCCTAGACCTATCAAAGTTTACAACAATGAAATGCTTGTAACTATTTACTTAGCGCCATAAAATCTTGAAATTTTGTGACAATAAAGTACTCGTGCCTCTTGTCAATTTAAACTATCGGTTATAGCTATGCTACCCTTGAGTCCCAAAACAAACACTTGTAAAACTTCAAATAGTCCCAACTTTTATACGGTGCATCCTATACCTATCAAAGTTTGCAACAATGAAATGCTTGTAACTTTTTACTGGAGCGTTATAAAACCTTGAAATTTGGTGACTATGAAGTACTCGAGCCTCTTATCAACTTAAGCTATCGCTCATAGCTATGCTACCCTTGATTCCAAACTCAAACACTGATAAAACTTCAAATGGCCCTAACTTCTATACGGTGCGTCCTATACCTATCAAAGTTTGCAACATTCAAATGGTTGTAACTTTTTATTGGAGCGTAATAAAATCTTGAAATTTTGTGACAATAAAGTTCTAGTGCCTCTTGTCAACTTAAGCTATCGCTCATAGCTATGCTACACTTGACTCCAAAATCAAACACTGATAAACTTTCAAATGGCCCTAACTTCTATACGGTGGGTCCTGCACCTCTTAAAGTTTGCAACATTCAAATGCATGTAACTTTTTACGGGAGCGTAATAAAGCCTTGAAATATTGTGACATAAAGTACTCTTGCCTCTTGTCAATTAAAGTTATCGCTCGTAGCTATGCTACCCTTGACTCCAAAATAAAACACTGATAAAACTTCAAATGGCCCTAACTGCTATATGGTGCGTCCTACAACTATCAAAGTTTGCAACATTCAAATACTTGTAACTTTTTACTATAGCGTAATAACATATTGAAATTTTGTGACAATGAAGTACTCGTGCCTCTTGTCAATTTAAGCTATCGCTCATATCTATTATACGCTTGAGTCCCAGAACAAGCACTGATAAAATTTCAAATGGCCCTAACTTTTATACGGTGCATCCTATACCTATCAAAGTTTGCAACAATGAAATGCTTGTAACTTTTTACTGGAGCGTCATAAGACATTCAAATTTGGTGACAATGAAGTACTAGAGCCTCTTATCAATTTAAGCTTTCCCTCATAGCTATGCTACCCTTGAGTCCCAAATCAAACACTTATAAAACTTCAAATGGCCCTAACTTTAATACGGTGCATCCTATACCTATCAAAGTTTGCAACAATCAAATGCTTGTAACTTTTTACTTGAGAGTCATAAAATCTTGAAATTTTGTGACAATAAATTACTCGTGCCTCTTGTCAAATTAAGCTATCGCTCATATCTATGCTACCCTTGACTCCAAAATCAAACACTGATAAACCTTCAAATGGCCCTAACTTCTATACGGTGGGTCCAACACCTATTAAAGTTTGCAACATTCTAATGCTTGTAGCTTTTGACGGGAGCGTCACAAAACCTTAAAATTTTGTGACAATAAAGTACTCATGCCTCTTGTCAATTAAAGGTATCGCTCATAGCTATGCTACCCTTGACTCCAAAATAAATCACTGATAAAACTTCAAATGGCCCTAACTTTTATACGGTGCGTTCTATACCATCAGAGTTTGCAACATTCAAATGCTTGTAACTTTTTACTGGAGCGTCATAAAATCTTGAAATTTTGTGACAATAAAGTACTCGTGCCTCTTGTTAATCTAAGCTATCGCTCATAGCTATGCTTCCCTTGAGTCCAAAACAAACATTGATAAAACTACAAATGGCCTTAACTTTTATACGGTGCATCCTATATCTATCAAAGTTTGCAACAATGAAATGCTTGTAACTTTTTACTGGAGCGCCATAAAATCTTGAAATTTTGTGACAATAAAGTACTCGTGCCTCTTGTCAATTTAAACTATCGGTCATAGCTATGCTACCATTGAGTCCCAAATCAAATACTGATAAAACTTCAAATGGCCCTAACTTCTATGCGGTGCGTCCTATACCTATCAAAGTTTGCAACATTCAAATGCTTGTAACTTTTTACTGGAGCGTAATAGAACCTTGAAATTTTGTGACAATAAAGTACTCGTGCCTCTTGTCAAATTAAGCTATCGCTCATAGCTATGCTACCATTGACTCCAAAATCAAACACTGATAAAACTTCAAATGGCCCTAACTTCTATACGGTGCGTCCTATACCTATCAAATTTTACAACAAGGAAATGCTTGTAACTTTTTACTTAGCGCCATAGAATCTTGAAATTTTGTGACAATAATGTACTCCTGCCTCTTGTCAATTTAAGCTATCGCTCATAGCTAAGCCTTGAGTCCCAAAACAAACACTGATAAAACTTCAAATAGTCCTAACTTTTATACGGTGTATCCTATACTTATCAAAGTTTGCAACAATGAAATACTTGTAACTTTTTACTGGAGAGTCATAAAACCTTGAAATTTGGTGACTATGAAGTACTCGAGGCTCTTATCAACTTAAGCTATCGCTCATAGCTATGCTACCCTTGATTCCAAACTCAAACACTGATAAAACTTCAAATGGCCCTAACTTCTATACGGTGCGTCCTACACCTATCACAAGTTTGCAACATTCATATACTTGTAACTTTTTACTGGAGCGTAATAAAATCTTGAAGTTGCGTCACAATAAAGTTCTCGTCCCTCTTGTCAATTTAAGCTATCGCTAATAGCTATGCTACCCTTGATTCCCAAATCAAACACTGATAACACTTCAAATCGCCCTAACTTCTATACGGTGCGTCCTATACCTATCAAAGTTTGCAACATACAAATTCTTGTAACTTTTTACTAGAGCGTTAAAATCTTGAAATTTTGTGACAATAAAGTACTCTTGCCTCTTGTCAATTAAAGTTATCGCTCATAGCTATGCTACCCTTGACGCCAAAACAAAACACTAATAAAACTTCAAATGGCCCTAACTTCTATACGGTGCATTCTATACCTATCAAAGTTTGCAACATTCAAATGCTTGTAACTTTTTACGAGAGCGTAATAAATCCTTGAAATTTGTGACAATAAAGTACTCTTGCCTCTTGTCAATTAAAGTTATCGCTCATAGCTATGCTACCCTTGATTCCAAACTCAAACACTGATAAAACTTCAAATGGCCCTAACTTCTATACGGTGCGTCCTACACCTATCACAGTTTGCAACATTCATATACTTGTAACTTTTTACTGGAGCGTAATAAAATCTTGAAGTTGCGTCACAATAAAGTTCTCGTCCCTCTTGTCAATTTAAGCTATCGCTAATAGCTATGCTACCCTTGACTCCAAAATAAAACACTGATAAATCTTCAAATGGCCCTAACTTCTATACGATGCATCCTATACCTATCAAAGTTTGCAACATTCAAATTCTTGTAACTTTTTACTGGAGCGCCATAAAATCTTGAAATTTTGTGACAATAAAGAACTCGTGCCACTAGTCAATTAAAGTTATCGCTCATAGCTATGCTACCCTTGACTCCAAAATAAAACACTGATAAAACTTCAGATGGCCCTAACATCTATACGGTGCGTCCTATACCTATCAATGTTTGCAACATTCAAATTCTTGTAACTTTTTACTGGAGCGTCATAAAACCTTGAAATTTTGTGACAATAAAGTACTCATGCCTCTTGTCAATTAAAGGTATCGCTCATAGCTATGCTACCCTTGAGTCCCAAATCAAACACTGATAACACTTCAAATCGCCCTAACTTCTATACGGTGTATCCTATACCTATCAAAGTTTGCAACATACAAATTCTTGTAACTTTTTACTAGAGCGTTAAAATCTTGAAATTTTGTGACAATAACGTGCTCGTGCCTCTTGTCAACTTAAGCTATCGCTCATAGCTATGCTACCCTTGACTCCAAAACAAAACACTGATAAAATTTCAAATGGCCCTAACTTCTATACGGTGCATCCTATACTTATCAAAGTTTGCAACATTCAAATGAATGTCACTTTTTACTGGAGCGTAATAAAATCTTGGAATTTTGTGACAATAAAGTACTAGTGCCTCTTGTCAACTTAAGCTATCGCTCATAGCTATGCTAACCTTGACTCCAAAATCAAACACTGAAAAAACTTCAAATTGCCCTAACTACTATACGGTGCGTCCTACACCTATCAAAGTTTGCAACTTTCAAATTCTAGTAACTTTTTACGAGAGCGTAATAAAACCTTGACCTTTTGTGCAAAATAAAGTACTCCTGCCTCTTGTTAATCTAAGCTATCGCTCATAGCTATACTTCCCTTGAGTCCAAAAACAAACTCTGATAAAACTTCAAATGGCCCTAACTTATATTCTTATATTCAGTGCATCCTATATCTTAAAAAGTTTGCAACAATCAAATGCTTGTAACTTTTTACTGGAGCGTCATAAAACCTTGAAATTTGGTGACAATGAAGTACTCGAGCCTCTTATCCATTTAAGCTATCCCTCATATCTATACTACCCTTGAGTCCCAAGTCAAAGACTAATAAAACTTCAAATGGCCCTAACTTATATTCTTATATTCGGTGCATCCTATATCTAAAAATGTTTGCAACAATCAAATGCTTGTAACATTTTACTGGAGCGTAATAAAATCTTGAAATTGTGTCACAATAAAGAACTCGTGCCACTTGTCAATTTAAACTATCGGTCATAGCTATGTTACCCTTGAGTCCCAAATCAAACACTGGTAAAACTTTAAATGGCCCTAACTTCTATACGGTGCGTCCTATACCTATCAAAGTTTGCAACATTCAAATGCTTGTAACTTTTAACTGGAGCGTAATAAAATCTTGAAATTTTGTGACAATAAAGTACTCGTGCCTCTTGTCAACTTAAGCTATCGCTCATAGCTATGCTACCCTTGACTCCAAAATCAAACACTGATAAAACTTCAAATGGCCCTTACTTCTATACGGTGCGTCCTATACCTATCAAATTTTACAACAATGAAATGCTTGTAACTTTTTACTTAGCGCCATAAAATCTTGAAATTTTGTGACAATAAAGTACTCCTGCCTCTTGTTAATCTAAGCTATCGATCATAGCTATGCTTCCCTTGAGTCCCAAAAACAAACACTGATAAACTTCAAATGGCCTTAACTTTTGCACGGTGCATCCTATACCTATCAAAGTTAGCAACAATGAAATGCTTGTAACTTTTTACTGGAGCGCCATAAAATCTTGAAATTTTGTGACAATAAAGAACTCGTGCCACTTGTCAATTTAAACTATCGGTCATAGCTATGTTACCCTTGAGTCCCAAAACAAACACTGACAAAACTTCAAATAGTCCTAACTGTTATACGGTGCATCCTATACCTATTAAAGTTTGCAACAATGAAATGCTTGTAACTTTTTACTGGAGCGTCATAAAACCTTGAAATATGGTGACAATGAAGTACTCGTGCCTCTTGTCAACTTAAGCTATCACTCATAGCTATGCTACCCTTGACTCCAAAATAAATCACTGATAAAACTTCAAATGGACCTATATTTTATACGGTGCGTCCTATACCATCAGAGTTTGCAATATTCAAATGCTTCTAACTTTCTACTGGAGCTTCATAACATCTTGAAATTTTGTGACAATAAAGTACTCGTGCCTCTTGTTAATCTAAGCTATCGCTCATAGCTATGCTTCCCTTGAGTCCCAAAAACAAACACTGATAAACTTCAAATGGCCTTAACTTTTGCACGGTGCATCCTACACCTATCAAAGTTATCAACAATGAAATGCTTGTAACTTTTTACTGGAGCGGCATAAAATCTTGAAATTTTGTGACAATAAAGTACTCGTGCCTCTTGTTAATTTAAACTATCAGTCATAGCTATGCTATGAGTCCCAAATCAAACACTGATAAAACTTCAAATGCCCCTTACTTCTATACGGTGCGTCCTATATCTATCAAAGTTTGCAACATTCAAATGCTTGTAACTTTTTACTGGAGCGTAATAAAACCTTGAAATTTTGTGACAATAAAGTACTCGTGCCTCTTGTCAACTTAAGCTATCGCTCATAGCTATGCTACCCTTGACTCCAAAATCAAACACTGATAAAACTTCAAATGGCCCTAACTTCAATGCGGTTCGTCTTATACCTATCGAAGTTTGCAACAAAGAAATGCTTGTACCTTTTTACTGTAGCAACATAAAACGTTGAAATTTGGTGACAATGAAGTACTCGAGCCTCTTATCAATTTAACATATCCCTCATAGCTATGCTACCCTTGAGTCCCAAATCAATCACTGATAAAACTTCAAATGGCCCTAACTACTATACGGTGCTTCCTATACCTATCAGAGTTTGCAACATTCAAATGTTGGTAACTTCTTACTGGAGCGCCATAAAATCTTGAAATTTTGTGACCATACTTGTAACTTTTTACTGGAGCGTAATAAAACCTTGAAATTTTTGTGACAATAAAGTACTCCTGCCTCTTGTCAATTTAAGCTATCGTTCAAATCTATCCTACCCTTGAGTCCCAAAACAAACACTGATAAAACTTCAAATAGTCCTAACTTTCATACGTTGTATCCTATACCTATCAAAGTTTGCAACAATGAAATGCTTGTAACTTTTTACTGGAGCGTCATAAAACCTTGAAATTTGGTGACTATGAAGTATTCGATGCTCTTGTGAACTTAACCTATCGCTCATAGCTATGCTTCCCTTGAGTCAAAAACAAACACTGATAAAACTTCAAATGGCCCTAACTTATATTCTTATATTCGGTGCATCCTATATCTAAAAAAGTTTGCAACAATCAAATGCTTGTAACAATTTACTGGAGCGTAATAAAATCTTGAAATTTTGTGACAATAAGGTACTAGTGCCTCTTGTCTTAAGCTATCGCTAATAGCTAAGCTACCCTTGACTCCAAAACAAAACACTGATAAAACTTCAAATGACCCTAACTTCTATACGGTGTATCCTATACTTATCAAAGTTTGCAACATTCAAATGCTTGTAACTTTTTACTGGAGCGTAATAAAACCTTGAAATTTTGTGCAAAATAAAGTACTCGAGCCTCTTATCAATTTAACATATCCCTCATAGCTATGCTACCCTTGAGTCCCAAATCAAACACGGATAAAACTTCAAATGGCCCTAACTTCTATATGGTGCGTCTTATACCTATCAAAGTTTGCAACATTCAAATGCTTGTAACTTTTTACTGGAGCGTAATAAAATCTTGAAATTTTGTGAAAATAAGGTACTAGTGCCTCTTGTCTTAAGCTATCGCTCATAGCTATGCTACCCTTGACTCCAAAATCAAACACTGATAAAACTTCAAATGTCCCTAACTGCTATACGGTGCGTCCTACACCTGTCAAAGTTTGCAACATTCAAATACTTGTAACTATTTACTGGAGAGTAATAAAACATTGTAATTTTGTGACAATAAAGTACTCGTGCCTCTTGTCAATTTAAGCTATCGCTCATAGCTATTCTACTAATGGTCCTAACTTTTATACGGTGCATCCTATACCTATCAAAGTTTGCAACAATGAAATGCTTGTAACTTTTTACTAGAGCGTCATAAGACCTTGAAATTTGGTGACAATGAAGTACTCGAGCCTCTTATCAATTTAAGCTATCCCTCATAGCTATGCTACCCTTGAGCCCCAAATCAAACACTTATAAAACGTCAAATGGCCCTAACTTCTATACGGTGCATCCTATACCTATCAAAGTTTGCAACAATGAAATGCTTGTAACTTTTTACTGGAGCGCCATAAAATCTTGAAATTTTGTGACAATAAAGTACTCGTGCCTCTTGTCAATTAAAGTTATCGCTCATAGCTATGCTACTGATAAAACAACAAATGGCCCTAACTTCTATACGGTGCATCGTATACCTATCAAAGTTTGCAACATTCAAATCCTTGTAAGTTTTTACTGGAGCGTCATAAAACCTTGAAATTTAGTACTCATGCCTCTTGTCAATTAAAGGTATCGTTCATAGCTATGCTACCATTGACTCCCAAATCAAACACTGATAAAAACTTCAAATGGCCCTAACTCCAGTACGGTGCGTCCTATACTTATCAGAGTTTGCAACATTCAAATGCTTGTAACTCTTTACTAGAGCGCCATAAAATCTTGAAATTTTGTGACAATAAAGTACTCGTGCCTCTTGTCAATTTAAACTATCGGTCATAGCTATGCTACCCATAAGTCCCAAATCAAATACTGATAAAACTTCAAATGTCCCTAACTTCTATATGGTGCGTCCTATACCTATCACAGTTTGCAACATTCAGATGCTTGTAACTTTTTACTGGAGCCTCATAAAACCTTGAAATTTTGTGAGAATGAAGTACTCGTGCCTCTTGTCAATTAAAGTGATCGCTCATAGCTATGCTACCCTTGAGTCCCAAATCAAACACTGATAAAAACTTCAAATGGCCCTAACTTCTGTACGGTGCGTCCTCTACCTATCAGAGTTTGCAACATTCAAATGCTTGTAACTCTATACTAGAGCGCCATAAAATCTTAAAATTTTGTGACAATAAAGTACTCGTGCCTCTTGTCAATTTAAACTATCGGTCATAGCTATGCTACCCTTGACTCCAAAATCAAACACTGATAAAATTTTAAATGGCCCTAACTTCTATACGGTGCGACCTATACCTATTAAAGTTTGCAACAATGAAATTCTTGTAACTTTTTACTGGAGCATAATAAAACGTTGAAATTTGGTGACAATGCAGTACTCGAGCCTCTTATCAATTTAACATATCCCTCATAGCTATGCTACCCTTGAGTCTCAAATAAAATATTGATAAAACTTCAAATGGCCCTAACTTCTATACGGTGCATCCTATACCTATCAAAGTTTGCAACATTCAAATGCTTGTAACTTTTTCCTGGATTGTAATAAAATCTTGAAATTTTGTGACAATAAAGTATTCGTGCCTCTTGTCAATTTAAGCTATCGCTCATAGCTATGCTTCCCTTAAGTCCCAAATCAAACACTGATAAAACTTCAAATGGCCCTAACTTATGTACGGTGCATCCTATACCTATCAAAGTTTGCAACAATAAAATGCTTGTAACTTTTTACTGGAACGAAATAAAATCTTGAAATTTTGTGAGAATAACGTACTCGTGCCTCTTGTCAACTTAAGCTATCGCTCATGGCTATGCTACCCTTGACTCCAAAATAAAACACTGATAAAACTTCAAATGGCCCTAACTTCTATACGGTGCGTCCTATACCTATCAAAGTTTGCAACATTCAAATGCTTGTAACTTTTTGGCTGGAGAGAAATAAAATCTTGAAATTTTGTGATAATAAAGTACTAGTGCCTCTTGTCAACTTAAGGTATCTCTGATAGCTATGCTACCCTTGAGTCCCAAATCAAACACTTATAAAACTTCAAATGGCCCTAACTTCTATATGGTGCGTCCTATACCAATCAAAGTTTGCAACATTCAAATGCTTGTAACTTTTTACTGGAAGGTCATAAAACCTTAAGATTTTGTGACAATAAAGTACTCGTGCCTCTTGTCAATTTAAGCTCTCGCTCGTAGCTATGCTACCCTTTAGTCCCAAATCAAACACTGATAAAACTTCAAATGTCCCTAACTTCTATTCTATATGTGTGCGTCCTATATCTATCAAAGTTTGCAACATTCAAATGCTTGTAACTTTTTACTGGAGCCTCATAAAACCTTGAAATTTTGTGACAATAAAGTACTCGTGCCACTTGTCAATTTAAGCTATCGCTCGTAGCTATGCTGCCCTTGACTCCCAAAACAAATACTGATAAAACTTCAAACGGCCCTAACTTCTATACGGTGCGTCCTACACCTATCAAAGTTTGCAACATTCTATTCCTTGTAACTTTTTACTGGAAGGTCATAAAACCTTGAGATTTTGTGACAATAAAGTACTCGTGCCTCTTGTCAATTTAAGCTAAAGCTCGTAGCTATGCTACACTTGAGTTCCAAAGCAAACATTGATAAAACTTCAAATGGCCCTAACTTTTATGCTGGGCATCCTATACCTATCAAAGTCTGCAACATTCAAATGCTTGTAACTTTTTACTGGAGTGTCATAAAACCCTGAAAATTTTGTGACAATAAAGCACTCGTGCCTCTTGTTAATTTAAGCTATCGCTCATAGCTATACTACCCTTGAGTCTAAAATAAAACACTGATAAAACTTCAAATGGCCCTAACTTCTATACGGAGCGTTCTATACCTATCAAAGTTTGCAACATTCAAATGCTTGTAACTTTTTACTGGAGCGTCATAAAACCTTGAAATTTTGTGAGAATGAAGTACTCGTGCCTCTTGTCAATTAAAGTTATCGATCATAGCTATGCTACCCTTGAGTCCCAAATCAAACACAGATAAAAACTTCAAATGGCCCTAACTTCTGTACTGTGCGTCCTTTACCTATCAGAGTTTCCAACATTCAAATGCTTGTAACTCTTTACAAGAGCGCCATAAAATCTTGAAATTTTGTGACAATAAAGTACTCGTGCTTCTTGTCAATTTAAACTATCGGTCATAGCTATGCTACCCTTGACTCCAAAGTCAAACACTGATAAACTTTCAAATGGCCCTTATTTCTATACGGTGGGTCCTACACCTATTAAAGTTTGCAACAACGAAATTCATGTAACTTTTTACTGGAGCATAATAAAACTTTGAAATTTTGTGACAATAAAGTACTCTTGCCTCTTGTCAATTAAAGTTATCGCTCATAGCTATGCTACCCTTGACTCCAAAATAAAACACTGATAAAACTTCAAATGGTCCAAACTTCTATACGGTGCGTCCTATACCTATCAAAGTTTGCAACATTCAAATGCTTGTAACTTTTTCCTGGATTGTAATAAAATCTTGAAATTTTGTGACAATAAAGTATTCGTGCCTCTTGTCAATTTAAGCTATCGCTCATAGCTATGCTTCCCTTAAGTACCAAATCAAACACTGATAAAACTTCAAATGGCCCTACCTTATGTACGGTGCATCCTATACCTATCAAAGTTTGCAACAATAAAATGCTTGTAACTTTTTACTGGAACGAAATAAAATCTTGAAATTTTGTGAGAATAACGTGCCTCTTGTCAACTTAAGCTATCGCTCATAGCTATGCTACCCTTGACTCCAAAATAAAACAATGATAAAACTTCAAATGGCCCTAAATCTATACGGTGCGTCCTATACCTATCAAAGTTTGCAACGTTCAATTGCTGGTAAGTTTTTACTGGAGCGTTATAAAACCATGAAATTTTGTGACAATAAAGTACTCGTGTATCTTGTCAATTAAAGTTATCGCTAATAGTCCCAAATCAAACACTGATAAAACTTCAAATGGCCCTAACTTCTGTACGGTGCGTCCTATACCTATCAGAGTGTGCAACATTCAAATGCTTGTAACTTTTTACTGGAGCGTAATAAAACCCTGAAATTTTGTGACAATAAAGTACTCATGCCTCTTGTCAACTTAAGCTATCGCTCATAGCTATGCTACCCTTGACTCCAAAATCAAACACTGATAAAACTTCAAATGGCCCTAACTTCTATACGGTGCGTCCTATACCAATCAAAGTTTGCAACATTCAAATGCTTGTAACTTTTTACTGGAGCGTCATAAAACGTTGAAATTTGGTGACAATGAAGTGCTCGAGCCTCTTATCAATTTAACATATCCCTCATAGCTATGCTACCCTTGATTCCAAACTCAAACACTGATAAAACTTCAAATGGCCCTAACTTCTATACGGTGCGTCCCACACCTATCAAAGTTTGCAACATTCATATACTTGTAACTTTTTACTGGAGCGTAATAAAACCTTGAAATTTTGTGCAAAATAAAGTACTCCTGCCTCTTGTTAGTCTAAGCTATCGCTCATAGCTATGCTTCCCATGAGTCCAAAAACAAACACTGATAAAACTTCAAATGGCCCTATCTTCTGTACGGTGCGTCCTATACCTATCAGAGTTTGCAACATTCAAATGCTTCTAACTCTTTACTAGAGCGCCATAAAATCTTGAAATTTTGTGACAATAAAGTACTCGTGCCTCTAGTCAATTTGAACTATCGGTCATAGCTATGCTACCCATAAGTCCCAAATCAAATGCAGATAAAACTTCAAATGGCCCTAACTTCTATATGGTGCGTCCTACACCTATCAAAGTTTGCAACATTCAGATGCTTGTAACTTTTTACTGGCGCCTCATAAAACCTTGAAATTTTGTGAGAATGAAGTACTCGTGCCTCTTGTCAATTAAAGTTATCGATCATAGCTATGCTACCCTTGAGTCCCAAATCAAACACAGATAAAAACTTCAAATGGCCCTAACTTCTGTACTGTGCGTCCTTTACCTATCAGAGTTTCCAACATTCAAATGCTTGTAACTCTTTACAAGAGCGCCATAAAATCTTGAAATTTTGTGACAATAAAGTACTCGTGCTTCTTGTCAATTTAAACTATCGGTCATAGCTATGCTACCCTTGACTCCAAAGTCAAACACTGATAAACTTTCAAATGGCCCTTATTTCTATACGATGGTTCCTACACCTATTAAAGTTTGCAACAATGAAATTCATGTAACTTTTTACTGGAGCATAATAAAACTTTGAAATTTTGTGACAATAAAGTACTCTTGCCTCTTGTCAATTAAAGTTATCGCTCATAGCTATGCTACCCTTGACTCCAAAATAAAACACTGATAAAACTTCAAATGGTCCAAACTTCTATACGGTGCGTCCTATACCTATCAAAGTTTGCAACATTCAAATGCTTGTAACTTTTTCCTGGATTGTAATAAAATCTTGAAATTTTGTGACAATAAAGTATTCGTGCCTCTTGTCAATTTAAGCTATCGCTCATAGCTATGCTTCCCTTAAGTACCAAATCAAACACTGATAAAACTTCAAATGGCCCTAACTTATGTACGGTGCATCCTATACCTATCAAAGTTTGCATCAATAAAATGCTTGTAACTTTTTACTGGAACGAAATAAAATCTTGAAATTTTGTGAGAATAACGTACTCGTGCCTCTTGTCAACTTAAGCTATCGCTCATAGCTATGCTACCCTTGACTCCAAAATAAAACACTGATAAAACTTCAAATGACCCTAACTTCTATACGGTGCGTCCTATACCTATCAAAGTTTGCAACGTTCAATTGCTGGTAAGTTTTTACTGGAGCGTTATAAAACCATGAAATTTTGTGACAATAAAGTACTCGTGTATCTTGTCAATGAAAGTTATCGCTCATAGTCCCAAATCAAACACTGATAAAACTTCAAATGGCCCTAACTTCTGTACGGTGCGTCCTATACCTATCAGAGTGTGCAACATTCAAATGCTTGTAACTTTTTACTGGAGCGTAATAAAACCCTGAAATTTTGTGACAAAGTACTCATGCCTCTTGTCAACTTAAGCTATCGCTCATAGCTATGCTACCCTTGACTCCAAAATCAAACACTGATAAAACTTCAAATGGCCCTAACTTCTATACGGTGCGTCCTATACCAATCAAAGTTTGCAACATTCAAATGCTTGTAACTTTTTACTGGAGCGTCATAAAACGTTGAAATTTGGTGACAATGAAGTGCTCGAGCCTCTTATCAATTTAACATATCCCTCATAGCTATGCTACCCTTGATTCCAAACTCAAACACTGATAAAACTTCAAATGGCCCTAACTTCTATACGGTGCGTCCTACACCTATCAAAGTTTGCTACATTTATACATATACTTGTAACTTTTTACTGGAGCGTAATAAAACCTTGAAATTTTGTGCAAAATAAAGTACTCCTGCCTCTTGTTAGTCTAAGCAATCGCTCATAGCTATGCTTCCCATGAGTCCAAAAACAAACACTGATAAAACTTCAAATGGCCCTAACTTATATTCTTATATTCGGTACATCGTATATCTAAAAAAGTTTGCAATAATCAAATGCTTGTAACTTTTTACTGGAGCGTAATAAAATCTTGAAATTTTGTCACAAAAAAGTTCTCGTCCCCCTTGTCAATTTAAGCTATCGCTCATAGCTATGCTACCCTTGCTTCCCAAATCAAACACTGATAACACTTAAAATGTCCCTAACTGCTATACGGTGCGTCTTACACCTATCAAAGTTTGCAACATTCAAATGCTTGGAACTCTTTACTAGATCGCCATAAAATCTTGAAATTTTGTGACAATAAAGTACTCGAGCCTCTTATCAATTTAAGCTATCCTTCATAGCTATGCTACCCTTGAGCCCCAAATCAAACACTTATAAAACTTCAAATGGCCCTAACTTCTATACGGTGCATCCTATACCTATCAAAGTTTGCAACAATGAAATGCTTGTAACTTTTTACTGGAGCGTCATAAAACCTTGAAATTATGTGAGAATGAAGTACTCGTGCCTCTTGTCAATTAAAGTTATCGCTCATAGCTATGCTACCCTTGAGTCCCAAATAAAACACTGATAAAAACTTCAAATGGCCCTAACTTCTATACGGTGCGTCCTATACCTATCAGAGTTTGCAACATTCAAATGCTTGTAACTCTTTACTAGAGCGCCATAAAATCTTGAAATTTTGTGACAATAAAGTACTCGTGCCTCTTGTCAATTTAAACTATCGGTCATAGCTATGCTACCCATGAGTCCCAAATCATATATTGATAAAACTTCAAATGACCCTAACTTCTATACGGCGCGTCCTATACCTGTCAAAGTTTGCAACATTCAAATGCTTGTAACTTTTTCCTAAATTGTAATAAAATCTTGATATTTTGTGACAAAAAAGTACTCGTGCCTCTTGCCAATTTAAGCTATCGCTCATAGCTATGCTTCCCTTAAGTCCCAAAACAAACACTGATAAAACTTCAAATGGCCCTAACTTCTATACTCTGCGTCTTCTACCTATCAAAGTTTGCAACACACAAATGCTTGGAACTTTTTACTGGAGCGTAAAAAAATCTTGAAATTTTGTGACAATAAAGTAATCGTGCCTCTTGTTAATCTAAGCTATCGGTCATAGGTATGCTTCCCTTGAGTCCAAAAACAAACACTGATAAAAGTTCAAATGGCCCTAACTTATATTCTTATATTCGGTGCATCCTATACCTATCAAAGTTTGCAACAATAAAATGCTTGTAACTTTTTACTGGAACGTAATAAAGTCTTGAAATTTTGTGACAATAACGTACTCGTGCCTCTTGTCAACTTAAGCTATCGCTCTTAGCTATGCTACCCTTGACTCTAAAAAAAAACACTGATAAAACTTCGAATGGCCCTAACTTCTATACGTTGCGTCCTATACATATCAAAGTTTGCAACATTCAAATGCTTGTAACTTTTGACTGGAGCGTAATAAAATCTGGAAATTTTGTGATAATAAAGTTCTAGTGCCTCTTGTCAACTTAAGCTATCTCTCATAGCTATGCTACCCTTGAGTCCCAAATCAAACACTTATAAAACTTCAAATGGCCCTAACTTCTATATGGTGCGTCCTATACCTGTCAAAGTTTGCAACATTCAATTGCTTGTAAGTTTTTACTGGAGCGTTATAAAACCATGAAATTTTGTGACAATAAAGTACTCGTGCCTCTTGTCAATTAAAGTTATCGCTCATAGTCCCAAATCAAACACTGATAAAACTTCAAATGGCCTTAACTTCTGTACGGTGCGTCCTATACCTATCAGAGTTTGCAACATTCAAATGCTTGTAACTTTTTACTGGAGCGTAATAAAACCTTGAAATTTTGTGACAATAAACTACTCGTGCCTCTTGTCAAGTTAAGCTATCGCTCATAGCTATGCTACCGTTGACTCCAAAATCAAACACTGCTAAAACTTCAAATGTCCCTAACTGCTATACGGTGCGTCCTACACCTATCAAAGTTTGCAACATTCAAATGCTTGTAACTTTTTGCTGGAGCGTAATAAAATATTGTAATTTTGTGACAATGAAGTACTCGAGCCTCTTATCAATTTAAGCTATCCCTCATAGCTATACTACCCTTGAACCACAAATCAAACACTTAAAAACTTCAAATGGCCCTAACTTCTATACGGTGCATCCTATACCTTTCAAAGTTTGCAACAATGAAATGCTTGTAACTTTTTACTGGAGCGTCATAGAACCTTGAAATTTTGTGACAATAAAGTACTCGTGCCTCTTGTCAATTAAAGTTATGGCTCATAGCTATGCTACCCTTGACTCCAAAATAAAACACTGATAAAACTTCAAATGGCCCTAACTTCTATACGGGGCGTCCTATACCTATCAAAGTTTGCAACATTCAGATGCTTGTAACTTTTTACTGGAGCGTCATAAAACCTTGAAATTATGTGAGAATGAAGTACTCGTGCCTCTTGTCAATTAAAGTTATCGCTCATAGCTATGCTACCCTTGAGTCCCAAATAAAACACTGATAAAAACTTCAAATGGCCCTAACTTCTATACGGTGCGTCCTATACCTATTAGAGTTTGCAACATTCAAATGCTTGTAACTCTTTACTAGACCGCCATAAAATCTTGAAATTTTGTGACAATAAAGTACTCGTGCCTCTTGTCAATTTAAACTATCTGTCATAGCTATGCTACCCATGAGTCCCAAATCATATATTGATAAAACTTCAAATGGCCCTAACTTCTATACGGCGCGTCCTATACCTCTCAAAGTTTGCAACATTCAAATGCTTGTAACTTTTTCCTGAATTGTAATAAAATCTTGAAATTTTGTGACAAAAAAGTACTCGTGCCTCTTGTCAATTTAAGCTATCGCTCATAGCTATGCTTCCCTTAAGTCCCAAAACAAACACTGATAAAACTTCAAATGGCCCTAACTTCTATACTCTGCGTCTTCTACCTATCAAAGTTTGCAACAAACAAATGCTTGGAACTTTTTACTGGAGCGTAAAAAAATCTTGAAATTTTGTGACAATAAAGTAATCGTGCCTCTTGTTAATCTAAGCTATCGGTCATAGGTATGCTTCCCTTGAGTCCAAAAACAAACACTGATAAAAGTTCAAATGGCCCTAACTTATATTCTTATATTCGGTGCATCCTATACCTATCAAAGTTTGCAACAATAAAATGCTTGTAACTTTTTACTGGAACGTAATAAAGTCTTGAAATTTTGTGACAATAACGTACTCGTGCCTCTTGTCAACTTAAGCTATCGCTCTTAGCTATGCTACCCTTGACTCCAAAATAAAACACTGATAAAACTTCAAATGGCCCTAACTTCTATACGTTGCGTCCTATACCTATCAAAGTTTGCAACATTCAAATGCTTGTAACTTTTGACTGGAGAGTAATAAAATCTGGAAATTTTGTGATAATAAAGTTCTAGTGCCTCTTGTCAACTTAAGCTATCTCTCATAGCTATGCTACCCTTGAGTCCCAAATCAAACACTTATAAAACTTCAAATGGCCCTAACTTCTATATGGTGCGTCCTATACCTGTCAAAGTTTGCAACATTCAATTGCTTGTAAGTTTTTACTGGAGCGTTATAAAACCATGAAATTTTGTGACAATAAAGTACTCGTGCCTCTTGTCAATTAAAGTTATCGCTCATAGTCCCAAATCCAACACTGATAAAACTTCAAATGGCCTTAACTTCTGAACGGTGCGTCCTATACCTATCAGAGTTTGCAACATTCAAATGCTTGTAACTTTTTACTGGAGCGTAATAAAACCTTGAAATTTTGTGACAATAAACTACTCGTGCCTCTTGTCAACTTAAGCTATCGCTCATAGCTATGCTACCTTTGACTCCAAAATCAAACACTGCTAAAACTTCAAATGTCGCTAACTGCTATACTTTGCGTCCTACACCTATCAAAGTTTGCAACATTCAAATGCTTGTAACTTTTTGCTGGAGCGTAATAAAATATTGTAATTTTGTGACAATGAAGTACTCGAGCCTCTTATCAATTTAAGCTATCCCTCATAGCTATACTACCCTTGAACCACAAATCAAACACTTAAAAACTTCAAATGGCCCTAACTTCTATACGGTGCATCCTATACCTTTCAAAGTTTGCAACAATGAAATGCTTGTAACTTTTTACTGGAGCGTCATAGAACCTTGAAATTTTGTGACAATAAAGTACTCGTGCCTCTTGTCAATTAAAGTTATCGCTCATAGCTATGCTACCCTTGATTCCAAAATAAAACACTGATAAAACTTCAAATGGCCCTAACTTCTATACGGGGCGTCCTATACCTATCAAAGTTCGCAACATTCAAATGCTTGTAACTTTTGACTGGAGCGTAATAAAATCTTGAAATTTTGTGATAATAAAGTTCTAGTGCCTCTTGTCAACTTAAGCTATCTCTCATAGCTATGCTACCCTTGAGTCCCAAATCAAACACTTATAAAACTTCAAATGGCCCTAACTTCTATACGGTGCGTCCTATAGCTATCAAAGTTTGCAACATTCAAATGCTTGTAACTTTTTCCTGATTTGTAATAAAATCTTGAAATTTTGTGACAATAAAGAACTCGTGCCTCTTGTCAATTTAAGCTATCGCTTATAGCTATGCTTCCCTTGAGTCCAAAAACAAACACTGATAAGAGTTCAAATGGCCCTAACTTATATTCTTATATTCGGTGCATCCTATACCTATCAAAGTTTGCAACAATAAAATGCTTGTAACTTTTTACTGGAACGTAATAAAATCTTGAAATTTTGTGACAATAACGTACTCGTGCCTCTTGTCAATTTAAGCTATCGCTCATAGCTATGCTACCCTTGACTCCAAAATAAAACACTGATAAAACTTCACATGGCCTTAACTTCTATACGGTGCGTCCTATACCTATCAAAGTTTGAAATATTCAAATGCTTGGAACTTTTTACTGGAGCGTCATAAAACCTTGAAATTTTGTGAGAATGAAGTGCTCGTGCCTCTTGTCAATTACAGTTATCGCTCATAGCTATGCTACCCTTGAGTCCCAAATCAAACACTGATAAAAACTTCAAATGGCCCTAACTTCTGTACGGTGCGTCCTATACCTATCAGAGTTTGCGACATTCAAATGCTCGTAACTCTTTACTAGAGCGCCATTTAATCTTGAAATTTTGTGACTATAAAGTACTCGTGCCTCTTGTCAATTTAAACTATCGGTCATAGCTATGCAACCCTTGAGTCCCAATTCAAACACTGATAAAACTTCAAATGGCCCTAACTTCTATACAGTGCGTCCTATACCTATCAAAGTTTGCAACATTCAAATGCTTGTAACTTTTTACTGGAGCGTCATAAAACCTTGAAATTTTGTGACAATAAAGTACTCGTGCCTCTTGTCAATTAAAGTTATCGCTCATAGCTATGCTACCCTTGAGCCCCAAATCAATCACTGGTAAAACTTCAAATGGCCCTCATTTCTATACGGTGCGTCCAGTACCTATCAGAGTTTGCAACATTCAAATGCTTGTAACTTTTTACTGGAGCGTCATAATATCTTGAAATTTTGTGACAATAAAGTACTCGTGCCTCGTGTAAAATTTAAGCTATCGCTCATAGCTACGCTACCCTTGAGACCCAAATCAAACACTGATAACACTTCAAATTGCCCTAACTTATATACGGTGCATCCTATACCTTTCAAAGTTAGCAACATCCAAATGCTTGTAACGTTTTAATGGAGCGTAATAAAATCTTGAAATTTTGTGGCAATATAGTACTCGGGCCTCTTGTCAACTTAAGCTATCGCTCATAGCTATGCTACCCTTGACTCCAAAATTAAACACTGATAAAACTTCAAATGGCCCTAACTTCTATACGGTGCGTCCTACACCTATCAAAGTGTGCAGCATTCAAATGCTTGTAACTTTTTACTGGAGCGTCTAAAATTTTGAAATTTTGTGACAATAAAGTTCTCTTGCCTCTTGTCAATTTAAACTATCGGTCATAGCTATGCTACCCTTGAGTCCCAAATCAAACACTAATAAAACTTCAAATGGCCCTAAATGATATACTGTGCATCCTATAGCTATCAAAGTTTGCATCATTCAAATGCTTGTAACTTTTTACTGGAGCGTAATTAAATCTTGAAATTTTGTGGCAATAAAGTTTTTTTTTTTTTTTTTTTTTGTCGGAACAATCTAGTAAGCGCAGCACTCAGACAGAGTATATATCCATTGTACTGCACTTAAGGTTCCCTTTTACTCGGCTTTAAATCTACCCGACCTCCGAAGAAGTAGAAGTAGATCCTGTGGTGCCAAGGAGCCAAGTTGGTTACTCCTCAGCACGTCAGTGTCAAAATTCCCAAACCTGATTTGAGCAAAGGCAGGGCAGACGCAAAGAAAATGGTCCGCCGTCTCGTCTTCCTCTCCACAGGCTGGGCACAGCGCACTGTCTGATATGACAATCCTTTCCATGTGCCTAGCCCATAGAAAGTGCCCTGTCATCACGCCAACCAACAGCCTGAAGTCTCTCCTACCTAAAGAGAAAAGGAACCGTGACCATCGGTCAGAGATAGCAGGTAGCATAATTTTCGTCCATCCGCAGCCTCTATCAGTCCAGCATGCTCGCTTGTGGGTCGAAACAACCCACTTGTTTGCAGTGGCTTTGATGGCAGCGGAAGGGACTGGCAGAACAGGCTCAGGGCCAATAAAAATATCCTCGGAGCCCATCCCGGCCAAAGAGTCAGACGTCTCGTTACCCGCAATGCCAGCGTGCCCCGGGACCCAAGTCAGCGTCAGACTATTTTGTTTTCCAACACAATTTAGCCTGGATTTGCAGGACCTGACTATCGTGGAAGTGGTGGTCGGACTATCCAAGGCCATGAGCGCAGCTTGGCTGCCACTGCAGACACAAATAGATTTGCCTTTCCACCTGTTTTCCACAACAAAGTCCATCGCCTCAAGTATCGCATACACCTCCGCCTGAAACACAGACGCATGCAGACCAAGGGCAACGAACCGACGGGTCCCACTAGATTCCACGAAGACACCAGAACCTGAACCTTCTTCAGTCCTGGAGCCATCAGTGAAAATACGGCAGCAGTGTTTGCGGGCTCGTTCTCGGGATCTAACCATGAACGAGCCTCTGGCAGCATCACATTGTACCGCTTTTCTAGTATGACGGCTGACGACATGGAGTCCGGGGGCATAGACAGGATTGCAGAATCGATGCCAGTGCCTGCGCCGTCGTCCAACATCGAGCACACCCCATACCAGTGGCCACTATGTTTCACTCTGCAGATGGCCTTAACGGCCTCTCCGCGGATGGAGACATCTAGTGGCGGGAGATTCACCAAAGCATCAAGTGCCTGGCCTGGAGTAGTCGGAAATGCTCCGGTACAACATATGGCCACAGCACGTTGTAGTTTTGATAGAGCTTTTTTGACCCCTACAAGAGAGAGTCTGCTCATCCAAACCATCGATGCATAGGTGATAATAGGTCTTACCATAGCTGTATAGATCCATAGGACCTTACTAGGGGAAAGACCCAATGTCTTACCAAACACACCCTTACACTGCCAGAAAACTGACAGTGCTTTGGATGTCTTCAGTTCGACATGTGTTTTCCAAAGAAGTTTGTTATCAAGGATAACTCCAAGATATTTGATTTCATGGATGGCTGGATAGTGACTCCTTTTAGTGTAGGCAGAATAAGTCCATCAAGCTTTCTCCTTCTGGTAAAGAGGACAATACCAGTCTTGACAGGATTAGCCGATAGCCCATTCGCACTGCACCAAGTGTCAATCATATCCAGAGTTCTCTGCACCCTTCTGCAGACAATCATAAGGGATGGACCTGTCACAAGACAGCCAACATCATCCGCATATGCCTGAGCGTATACACCCGAGTCATTAATGGCGTTAAGCAGGGGATCGATTACCATGCACCAGAGCAATGGAGACAGTACACCACCTTGGGGACAGCCTCTATTAACCCCAGACGACACCAGCAAATCTTCCTCCGCCCGCACCGTTATTATTCTCTGGGCCAGCATTGAACGTATCCAATTTACTAGGACCCGGTCTACGCCATGCCGCCTAGCAGAGCCGCACATACTGTCGAAAGTAGCATTGTCAAACGCACCCTCTATGTCCACAAAGATGCCTATTGCCTATTCTTTCCTGTCGATGGCTCGCTCTATCCTTCCAACAAGGTTTTGCAGAGCCGTCTCGCAGGATTTTCCGCTTTGATAGGCATGCTGAAATGGAGAGAGTGAATGCGTCTTCAGAGACTCCCTACGCATGCGAAGCTCCACCAGCCGTTCTAAAGTTTTTAGCATGAACGAGGTCATACTAATAGGTCTGAAGCTTTTGGGATTGGTGTAGTCGTCTCTTCCAACCTTTGGAATGAAAGCAACAATCACCATCCTCCAAGAGCGTGGTACATAGGCCAGTGCGAGACATGCAGTGAAGATCTTCTTCAGTGCTGCCAACACTAACTCAATGCCTTCCTTCAACACAATCGGATATATGCCATCCAGTAAGGGCGACTTGAAGCTGTCAAAGGATTTGATAGCAAATCTAATGGCAGCCTCATTCGCCACAGTTCTGGCGACATACCAATCATGTCGAGTGGGTGCAGCTGCCCTGACAACAGTTCCGACCAAAGGTGGTTGTTGACGGGCTATGCTTACCTGATTTCCTGGAAAGTGTGACTCCAACAGCAAGCTGAGTGTGTCACTTTGCCTCTCCGTATAGGAGCCATCAGGTTTCCTGAGCGACCCCAGCTTAGCGGTTTGGTCCTTTTTCAGGACTTTCACCAGTTTTGCCGTGTCACTCAGGGATTCAATATCACTGCAGAAGTCTCAAAAATAAGTCCTTTTCCAGTCCCGAATTAGCTTCTTGTAGTCCCTCTGAACACGTCGATATCGTTCCCAGTCCTCATCAAGATTCGTCTTGAGGGCCCGGTTGACGAGTTTTCTAGACTCACGCCTCAGCACCTGAAGCTCTCGGTTCCACCATGGAACAGGAGTCCGGCTAAGAGGAGGTCTAGTTGGACAGGCTAGCTCGAAGCTGTTTGTTAGAGCGGTGTTGAGATGTTCAACAGCCGCCTCAATGTTCTGCTCCTTGCGAAGCTTCAGTGGCGTCACGTGATTGCTACGCAGTGCCTCCCTGAACTTTGGCCAGTCTGTTTTTCTTGGGTTTCTGGCATCTGCGCCCGCTCGCCATACTGAAACTCAATGTATCTGTGGTCCGAGCACGAGTCTTCGGTGAGGACCCTCCAGTTATTGATCGACCACCCCAGTCTTGGATTTGACAGGGTGACGTCAATTACCTCCTGCCTTCTCGTAGTCACAAAAGTAAGCTGCCTGCCTACATTGTGGATGTTCAGGCTGGAGGAGGCAATATACTCGAAAAGTCGAGAGCCCCGCTCATTGCACTTGCTGCTGCCCCAGATCGTATGCTGGGCATTAGCTTCGCAACAAAGAACCAGACCAAGACTGCGCCGCTCACAGAACCCTACGAGAGTAGCGACCTTCCCAGGTGGTTGCGCCTCCAAAGCATCGTAAGGAAAGTAAGCAGATGCAATCGCGAACCTCGACCATCCGTGCATACTCTTAAATCTAATCTCTGCCGCAGCCAGATCCTGACAACAGAATGCGTCAAGGCAGGTCGCTGCGACATGGGATGATATTATAAGACCGGCTCTAGGTCTAATCGAGTTTCTGTCATATAATATCGTGGCCCCTTGCAACGAGCCACAGAGGCGACCCCTAAAGACCCAGGGCTCTTGTACTGTTGTTATGTGGGGTGATGTGTGCAGCTGGGTGAGTCGTCTACTTAGGACTACAGTAGCGGCTTTAGAATGCTGCAAGTTGATCTGCGTTACCGTCAAAGGACGATAGGTACGAGAATCGTCCGAGCCACTCATCTGGGAAACACATGAAAGGTTACAGTCCCAAAGAAGAGACTCAGACGGCTCCGGTACCGAGAAACCATGACATCAACAGTGGCCTCATCCACTCGCACCACAAGACTAGCACCTTCTTTACGATCCCGGTTGCTACCCCTGGTGTGAGAAAGAACTCTCCAAAGCCTCGTGTTGATGCCAGGGTTCTGAGCACGCAGACAAGAAAGGACATCTGTGGTCGTCAGATCGGGATCCGGAATACAGCAGATGGCCTTCCTGAGGGACACGCCTGCTTCGCTATAGACCGCGAAGCGAGTGGTCCCCATGGGGGGCACGTCTTTGACTGCACTCCTGAGCCAATCAAAGTTGGCCTGAGACGCGCACGACACCTGTAGAGTGCCGTCCTTTGTCTCATAGCCCTTCGCATTAGCTTCAGGACCGGAGGCAATGACGCGACGCATCAGAAGACCTTTGCAGTGTGTTATCTCCGCATCAGTCAGCCGATGGACAGGCCCCAGCTTCCCAATCACCGCCATTGGGTGCGGGACGGTAGCCTTCTCGCTGTATGATGGCTGCACCTTTGGAAGTGTTTGGGCGAAAGTCCAGCTCACCACCCGCAACTGGCAAAGATTTCGCCGGGCAGATAGTTTTGCTGGATACGAGGGGCTGGGCAAACTGCAGCTTATTGGCAACATTCTTCCCCGCCACATTAGCCGCCACCGAGGTTTCGCTCGTACCCTTTGGCGCCACCAGCAGTAACATCTGCAGGGCAGGTGGGAATGCTGTTTTCAGCAACAATCTTCCGCCGCTTACCTCGCGAGCGAGCTTTCGGAGCGGCCAATCGCTCCGCAGGCTCGGTGGCTTCCGTGGGTGTCACTTCCGCCGACGTGGGCCTTTTGGAGGGAGTCGACACAGAAGGGCCGGCAGAGCCACTCGAGGATTTCTCCTGCCCGAGCCTATCAAGCCGCTTCTTTCTCTGTCTCCTCGCTTGAGTTCGCGTTGCCCTAGAACTACTGGTCGGTCGTTCCGCCACTGTGGTGACTTCCCGACGCAGGCCCTCTGGATCCAGGGTACGTTCTTCCGTCTCTGAAGAAGAAGAGATTGCGGTAACAATCCCCGTCTCCTCCAGGATGCGCTCTCGCTGATAAAGGCGAGAGACTTTAGCGATGGTTGGGGCCTCCAGAATCCGTGCCTCTGCCGCCGAAGCGGGTGGATTACCACATGCGTGGGTTCCACCTGGAGTATTCAATCCAAAGTTGTCGCCAGACAGAGGTTTTTGTTCGGGACTCCACCCCAGCCAGTTTGGTCGGCGGATGGTACCCATTCTCTATACCATCATTGTGATAGACAGACAGCCATAACTCCCGCCCCTCCTAAGAGGTTCAGAAGTAATGTCATTTGCCTACCAAGGGTCCCCCTATCCGCCACCTGGGGACGCGTCCGATTGGATGTCAGGCAAATCCAGCACGGAGCAATAAAGTACTCGTACCTCTTGTCAATTTAATATATCGCTCATAGCTATGCTACCCTTGAGTCCCAAATCAAACACTGATAAAACTTCAAATGGCCCTAACTTCTATACGGTGCGAACTATACCTATCAAAGATTGCAAAAATCAAATGCTTGTAACTTTTTACTGGAGCGTCATAGAATCTTGAAATTTTGTGCAAAATAGAGTACTCGTGCCTCTTGTCAATTAAAGTTAACGCTCATAGCTATCCTACCCTTGAGTCCCAAATCAAACACTGATAAAACTTCAAATGGCCCTAACTTCTATATGGTGCGTCCTATACCTATCAAAGTTTGCAACATTCAATTGCTTGTAAGTTTTTACTGGAGCGTCATAAAACCATGAAGTTTTGTGACAGTAAAGTACTCGTGCCTCTTGTCAATTAAAGTTAGCGGTTATAATCCCAAATAAAACACTGATAAAACTTCAAATGGCCCTAACTTCTATACGGTGCGTCCTACACCTATCAAAGTTTGCAACATTCAAATACTTGTAACTTTTTACTGGAGCGTAATAAAATCTTGAAATTTTGTGACAATAAAATTCTCGTCCCTCTTGTCAATTTAAACTATCGGTCATAGCTATGCTACCCTTGAGTCCAAAATCAAACACTGATAAAACTTCAAATGGCCCTAACTTCTATACGGTGCGTCCTATACCTATCAAAGTTTGCAACATTCAAATGCTTGTAACTTTTTACTGGAGCGTAATAAAATATTGAAATTTTGTGACAATGAAGTACTCGTGCCTCTTGTCAATTTAAACTATTGGTTATAGCTATGCTTCCCTTGAGTCCCAAATCAAACACTGATAAAAATTCAAATTGCCCTAACTTACAACATTCAAATGCTTGTAACTTTTTACTTGAGAGTCATAGAATCTTGAAATTTTGTGACAATAAAGTACCAGTGCCTCTTGTCAATTTAAACTATCGGTCATAGCTATGCTACCCTTGAGTTCAAAATCAAACACTTATAAAACTTCAAATGGCCCTAACTTCTATACGGTGCGTCCTATACCTATCAAAGTTTCCAACATTCAAATGCTTGTAACTTTTTACTGGAGCGTAATAAAATATTGAAATTTTGTGACAATGAAGTACTCGTGCCTCTTGTCAATTTAAACTATTGGGTATAGCTATGCTTCCCTTGAGTCCCAAATCAAACACTGATGAAACTTCAAATTGCCCTAAGTTACAACATTCAAATGCTTGTAACTTTTTACTTGAGAGTCATAGAATCTTGAAATTTTGTGACAATAAAGTACTAGTGCCTCTTGTCAACTTAAGCTATCGGTCATAGCTATGCTACCCTAGACTTCAAAATCAAACACTGATAAAACTTCAAATGGCCCTAACTGCTATACGGTGCGTCCTACACCTATCAAAGTTTCCAACATTCAAATGCTTGTAACTTTTTACTGGAGCGTAATAAAATATTGAAATTTTGTGACAATAAAGTACTCGTGCCTCTTGTCAACTTAAGTTATCGCTCATAGCTATGCTACCCTTGACTCCAAAATAAAACACTGATAAAACTGCAAATTGACCTGTTCCTATCAAAGTTTGCAACATTCAAATGCTTGTAACTTTTTACAGGAGCGTCATAAAACCTTGAAATTTTGCGACAATAAAGTACTCTTGCCAATTTAAGCTATCGCTTCATAGCTTCGCTACCCTTGAATCCCAAAACAACCACTGATAAAACTTCAAATGGCCCTAACTTCTATACGGTGCGTCCTATACCTTTCAAAGTTTGCAACAATCAAATGCTTGTAACTTTTTCTGGAGAGTCCTAAACCCTTGAAATTTTGTGACAATAAAGTACTCGTGCCTCTTGTCAATTTAAGCTAATGCTCATAGCTATGCTACCCTTGAGTCCCAAAACAAACACTGATAAAACTTCAAATGGTTCAAACTTCTATACGGTGCGTCCTATACCTATCAAAGTTTGCAACATTCAAATGCTTGTAAATTTTTACAGGAGCGTAATAAAATCTTGAAATTTTGTGACAATAAAGTACTCGTGCCTCTTATCAATTTAAGTTATCGCTCATAGATATGCTACCCTTGAAGCCCAAATCAAACACTGATAAAACTTCAAATGGCCCTAACTTCTATACGGTGCGTCCTATACCTATCAAAGTTAGCAACAATCAAATGCTTGTAACTTTTTACTGGAGCGTTATAAACACTTGAAATTTTGTGACAATAAAGTACTCGTGCCTCTTGTCAATTTAAGCTATATAACTTACTTCTATACTGTCCGTCCTATACCTACAAAAGTTTGCAACATTCAAATGCTTGTAACTTTTTACTCTTGTCAATTTAAGCTATCGCTCATAGCTATGCTACCCTAGACTTCAAAATCAATCACTGATAAAACTTCAAATCGCCCTAACTTCAATACGATGCATCCTATACGTATCAAAGTTTCCAACATCCAAATTCTTGTAACTTTTTACTAGAGCGTAATAAAATCTAGAAATTTTGGGACAATAACATACTCGTGCCTCTTGTCAACTTACGCTATCGCTCATAGCTATGCTACACTTGACTCCAAAACAAAACACTGATAAAACTTCAAATGGCCCTAACTTCTATACGGTGCGTCCTAAACCTATCAAAGTGTGCAACATTCAAATGCTTGCAACTTTTTACTGGAGCGTAATAAAATCTTGAAATTTTGTGACAATAAAGTACTAGTGTCTCTTGTCAACTTAAGCTATCGCTCATAGCTGTGCTACCCTAGACTTCAAAATCAAACACTGATAAAACTTCAAATGGCCCTAACTGCTATACGGTGCGTCCTACACCTATCAAAGTTTGCAACATTCATATACTTGTAACTTTTTAGTGGAGCGTAATAAAACCTTGAAGTTTTGTGCAAAATAAAGTACTCCTGCCTCTTGTTAATCTAAGCGATATCGCTCATAGCTATGTTTCCCTTGAGTCCAAAAACAAACACTGATAAAACTTCAAATGGCCCTAACTTCTATTCTTATATTCGGTGCATCCTATATCTAAAAAAGTTTGTAACAATCAAATGCTTGTAACTTTTTACTTGAGCGTAATAAAATCTTGAAATTTTGTCACAGTAAAGATCTCGTCCCTCTTGTCAATTTAAGCTATCGCTCATAGCTATGCTACCCTTGATTCCCAAATCAAACACTTATAACACTTCAAATCGCCCTAACTTCAATACGGTGCATCCTATACGTATCAAAGTTTCCAACATCCAAATTCTTGTAACTTTTTACTGGAGCGCCATAAAATCTTGAAATTTTGTGACAATAAAGTACTCGTGCCTCTTGTCAATTTAAACTATCGGTCATAGCTATGCTACCCTTGAGTCCAAAATCAAACACTTAGAAAACTTCAAATGGCCCTAACTTCTATACGGTGCATCCTATACCTATCAAAGTTTGCAACATTCAAATGCTTGTAAGTTTTTACTGGAGCGTAATAAAATATTGAAATTTTGTGACAATGAAGTATTCGTGCCTCTTGTCAATTTAAACTATTGGTTATAGCTATGCTTCCCTTGAGTCCCAAATCAAACACTGATAAAACTTCAAATTGCCCTAACTTACAACATTCAAATGCTTGTAACTTTTTACTTGAGAGTCATAGAATCTTGAAATTTTGTGACAATAAAGTACTAGTGCCTCTTGTCAACTTAAGCTATCGCTCATAGCTATGCTACCCTAGACTTCAAAATCAAACACTGATAAAACTTCAAATGGCCCTAACTGCTATACGGTGCGTCCTACACCTATCAAAGTTTGCAACATTCATATACTTGTAACTTTTTACTGGAGCGTAATAAAACCTTGAAGTTTTGTGCAAAATAAAGTACTCCTGCCTCTTGTTAATCTAAGCGATATCGCTCATAGCTATGTTTCCCTTGAGTCCAAAAACAAACACTGATAAAACTTCAAATGGCCCTAACTTCTATTCTTATATTCGGTGCATCCTATATCTAAAAAAGTTTCTAACAATCAAATGCTTGTAACTTTTTACTTGAGAGTAATAAAATCTTGAAATTTTGTCACAGTAAAGATCTCGTCCCTCTTGTCAATTTAAGCTATCGCTCATAGCTATGCTACCCTTGATTCCCAAATCAAACACTTATAACACTTCAAATCGCCCTAACTTCAATACGGTGCATCCTACACGTATCAAAGTTTCCAACATCCAAATTCTTGTAACTTTTTACTAGAGCGTAATAAAATCTAGAAATTTTGGGACAATAACGTACTCGTGCCTCTTGTCAACTTAAGCTATCGGTCATAGCTATGCAACCCTTGAGTTCCACATCAAACACTGATAAAACTTCAAATGGCCCTAACTTCTATACAGTGCGTCCTATACCTATCAAAGTTTGCAACATTCAAATGCTTGTAACTTTTTACTGGAGCGTCATAAAATCTTGAAATTTTGTGACAATAAAGTACTCGTGCCTCTTGTCAATTAAAGTTATCGCTCATAGCTATGCTACCCTTGAGCCCCAAATCAATCACTGGTGAAACTTCAAATGGCCCTCATTTCTATACGGTGCGTCCAGTACCTATCAGAGTTTGCAACATTCAAATGCTTGTAACTTTTTACTGGAGCGTCATAATATCTTGAAATTTTGTGACAATAAAGTACTCGTGCCTCGTGTAAAATTTAAGCTATCGCTCATAGCTACGCTACCCTTGAGACCCAAATCAAACACTGATAACACTTCAAATTGCCCTAACTTATATACGGTGCATCCTATACCTTTCAAAGTTAGCAACATCCAAATGCTTGTAACGTTTTAATGGAGCGTAATAAAATCTTGAAATTTTGTGGCTATATAGTACTCGGGCCTCTTGTCAACTTAAGCTATCGCTCATAGCTATGCTACCCTTGACTCCAAAATCAAACACTGATAAAACTTCAAATGGCCCTAACTTCTATACGGTGCGTCCTACACCTATCAAAGTGTGCAGCATTCAAATGCTTGTAACTTTTTACTGGAGTGTCTAAAATTTTGAAATTTTGTGACAATAAAGTTCTCTTGCCTCTTGTCAATTTAAACTATCGGTCATAGCTATGCTACCCTTGAGTCCCAAATCAAACACTAATAAAACTTCAAATGGCCCTAAATGATATACTGTGCATCCTATACCTATCAAAGTTTGCATCATTCAAATGCTTGTAACTTTTTACTGGAGCGTAATTAAATCTTGAAATTTTGTGACAATAAAGTTTTTTTTTTTTTTTTTTTTTGTCGGAACAATCTAGTAAGCGCAGCACTCAGACAGAGTATATATCCATTGTACAGCACTTAAGGGTCCCTTTTACTCGGCTTTAAATCTACCCGACCTCCGAAGAAGTAGAAGTAGATCCTGTGGTGCCAAGGAGCCAAGTTGGTTACTCCTCAGCACGTCAGTGCCAAAAATCCCAAACCTGATTCGAGCAACGGCAGGGCAGACGCAAAGAAAATGGTCCGCCGTCTCGTCTTCCTCTCCACAGGGTGGGCACAGCGCACTGTCTGATATGACAATCCTTTCCATGTGCCTAGCCCATAGAAAGTGCCCTGTCATCACGCCAACCAACAGCCTGCAGTCTCTCCTACCTAAAGAGAAAAGGAACCGTGACCATCGGTCAGAGATAGCAGGTAGCATAATTTTCGTCCATCCGCAGCATCTATCAGTCCAGCATGCTCGCTTGTGGGTCGAAACAACCCACTTGTTTGCAGTGGCTTTGATGGCAGCGGAAGGGACTGGCAGAACAGGCTCAGGGCCAATAAAAATATCCTCGGAGCCCATCCCGGCCAAAGAGTCAGACGTCTCGTTACCCGCAATGCCAGCGTGCCCCGGGACCCAAGTCAGCGTCAGACTATTTTGTTTTCCAACACAATTTAGCCTGGATTTGCAGGACCTGACTATCGTGGAAGTGGTGGTCGGACTATCCAAGGCCATGAGCGCAGCTTGGCTGCCACTGCAGACACAAATAGATTTGCCTTTCCACCTGTTTTCCACAACAAAGTCCATCGCCTCAAGTATCGCATACACCTCCGCCTGAAACACAGACGCATGCAGACCAAGGGCAACGAACCGACGGGTCCCACAAGATTCTACGAAGACACCAGAACCTGAACCTTCTTCAGTCCTGGAGCCATCAGTGAAAATACGGCAGCAGTGTTTGCCGGGCTCGTTCTCGGGATCTAACCATGAACGAGCCTCTGGCAGCATCACATTGTACCGCTTTTCTAGTATGACGGCTGACGACATGGAGTCCGGGGGCATAGACAGGATTGCAGAATCGATGCCAGTGCCTGCGCCGTCGTCCAACATCGAGCACACCCCATACCAGTGGCCACTATGTTTCACTCTGCAGATGGCCTTAACGGCCTCTCCGCGGATGGAGACATCTAGTGGCGGGAGATTCACCAAAGCATCAAGTGCCTGGCCTGGAGTAGTCGGAAATGCTCCGGTACAACATATGGCCACAGCACGTTGTAGTTATGATAGAGCTTTTTTGACCCCTATAAGAGAGAGTCTGCTCATCCAAACCATCGATGCATAGGTGATAATAGGTCTTACCATAGCTGTATAGATCCATAGGACCTTACTAGGGGAAAGACCCAATGTCTTACCAAACACACCCTTACACTGCCAGAAAACTGACAGTGCTTTGGATGTATTCAGTTCGACATGTGTTTTCCAAAGAAGTTTGTTATCAAGGATAACTCCAAGATATTTGATTTCATGGATGGCTGGATAGTGACTCCTTTTAGTGTAGGCAGAATAAGTCCATCAAGCTTTCTCCTTCTGGTAAAGAGGACAATACCAGTCTTGACAGGATTAGCCGATAGCCCATTCGCACTGCACCAAGTGTCAATCATATCCAGAGTTCTCTGCACCCTTCTGCAGACAATCATAAGGGATGGACCTGTCACAAGACAGCCAACATCATCCGCATATGCCTGAGCGTATACACCCGAGTCATTAATGGCGTTAAGCAGGGGATCGATTACCATGCACCAGAGCAATGGAGACAGTACACCACCTTGGGGACAGCCTCTATTAACCCCAGACGACACCAGCAAATCTTCCTCCGCCCGCACCGTTATTATTATTGAACGTATCCAATTTACTAGGACCCGGTCTACGCCATGCCGCCTAGCAGAGCCGCACATACTGTCGAAAGTAGCATTGTCAAACGCACCCTCTAGGTCCACAAAGATGCCTATTGCCTATTCTTTCCTGTCGATGGCTCGCTCTATCCTTCCAACAAGGTTTTGTAGCGCCGTCTCGCAGGATTTTCCGCTTTGATAGGCATGCTGAAATGGAGAGAGTGGATGCGTCTTCAGAGACTCCCTACGCATGCGAAGCTCCACCAGCCGTTCTAAAGTTTTTAGCATGAACGAGGTCATACTAATAGGTCTGAAGCTTTTGGGATTGGTGTAGTCGTCTCTTCCAACCTTTGGAATGAAAGCAACCCTCACCATCCTCCAAGAGCGTGGTACATAGGCCAGTGCGGGACATGCAGTGAAGATCTTCTTCAGTGCTGCCAACACTAACTCAATGCCTTCCTTCAACACAATCGGATATATGCCATCCAGTCCGGGCGACGTGAAGCTGTCAAAGGATTTGATAGCAAATCTAATGGCAGCCTCATTCGCCACAGTTCTGGCGACATACCAATCATGTCGAGTGGGTGCAGCTGCCCTGACAACAGTTCCGACCAAAGGTGGTTGTTGACGGGCTATGCTTACCTGATTTCCTGGAAAGTGTGACTCCAACAGCAAGCTGAGTGTGTCACTTTGCCTCTCCGTATAGGAGCCATCAGGTTTCCTGAGCGACCCCAGCTTAGCGGTTTGGTCCTTTTTCAGGACTTTCACCAGTTTTGCCGTGTCACTCAGGGATTCGATATCACTGCAGAAGTCTCAAAAATAAGTCCTTTTCCAGTCCCGAATTAGCTTCTTGTAGTCCCTCTGAACACGTCGATATCGTTCCCAGTCCTCATCAAGATTCGTCTTGAGGGCCCGGTTGACGAGTTTTCTAGACTCACGCCTCAGCACCTGAAGCTCTCGGTTCCACCATGGAACAGGAGTCCGGCTAAGAGGAGGTCTAGTTGGACAGGCTAGCTCGAAGCTGTTTGTTAGAGCGGTGTTGAGATGTTCAACAACCGCCTCAATGTTCTGCTCCTTGCGAAGCTTCAGTGGCGTCACGTGATTGCTACGCAGTGCCTCCCTGAACTTTGGCCAGTCTGTTTTTCTTGGGTTTCTGGCATCTGCGCCCGCTCGCCATACTGAAACTCAATGTATCTGTGGTCCGAGCACGAGTCTTCGGTGAGGACCCTCCAGTTATTGATCGACCACCCCAGTCTTGGATTTGACAGGGTGACGTCAATTACCTCCTGCCTTCTCGTAGTCACAAAAGAAAGCTGCCTGCCTGCATTGTGGATGTTCAGGCTGGAGGAGGCAATATACTCGAAAAGTCGAGAGCCCCGCTCATTGCACTTGCTGCTGCCCCAGATCGTATGCTGGGCATTAGCTTCGCAACAAAGAACCAGACCAAGACTGCGCCGCTCACAGAACCCTACGAGAGTACCGACCTTCCCAGGTGGTTGCGCCTCCAAACATCGTAAGGAAAGTAAGCAGATGCCATCGCGAACCTCGACCATCCGTGCATACTCTTAAATCTAATCTCTGCCGCAGCCAGATCCTGACAACAGAATGCGTCAAGGCAGGTCGCTGCGACATGGGATGATATTATAAAACCGACTCTAGGTCTAATCGAGTTTCTGTCATATAATATCGTGGCCCCTTGCAACGAGCCACAGAGGCGACCCCTAAAGACCCAGGGCTCTTGTACTGTTGTTATGTGGGGTGATGTGTGCAGCTGGGTGAGTCGTCTACTTAGGACTACAGTAGCGGCTTTAGAATGCTGCAAGTTGATCTGCGTTACCGTCAAAGGACGATAGGTACGAGAATCGTCCGAGCCACTCATCTGGGAAACACATGAAAGGTTACAGTCCCAAAGAAGAGACTCAGACGGCTCCGGTACCGAGAAACCATGACATCAACAGTGGCCTCATCCACTCGCACCACAAGACTAGCACCTTCTTTACGATCCCGGTTGCTACCCCTGGTGTGAGAAAGAACTCTCCAAAGCCTCGTATTGATGCCAGGGTTCTGAGCACGCAGACAAGAAAGGACATCTGTGGTCGTCAGATCGGGATCCGGAATCCAGCAGATGGCCTTCCTGAGGGACACGCCTGCTTCGCTATAGACCGCGAAGCGAGTGGTCCCCATGGGGGGCACGTCTTTGACTGCACTCCTGAGCCAATCAAAGTTGGTCTGAGACGCGCACGACACCTGTAGAGTGCCGTCCTTTGTCTCATAGCCCTTCGCATTAGCTTCAGGACCGGAGGCAATGACGCGACGCATCAGAAGACCTTTGCAGTGTGTTATCTCCGCATCAGTCAGCCGATGGAAAGGCCCCAGCTTCCCAATCACCGCCATTGGTTGCGGGACGGTAGCCTTCTCGCTGTATGATGGCTGCACCTTTGGAAGTGTTTGGGCGAAAGTCCAGCTCACCACCCGCAACTGGCAAAGATTTCGCCGGGCAGGTAGTTTTGCTGGATACGAGGGGCTGGGCAAACTGCAGCTTATTGGCAACATTCTTCCCCGCCACATTAGCCGCCACCGAGGTTTCGCTCGTACCCTTTGGCGCCACCAGCAGTAACATCTGCAGGGCAGGTGGGAATGCTGTTTTCAGCAACAATCTTCCGCCGCTTACCTCGCGAGCGAGCTTTCGGAGCGGTCAATCGCTCCGAAGGCTCGGTGGCTTCCGTGGGTGTCACTTCCGCCGACGTGGGCCTTTTGGAGGGAGTCGACACAGAAGGGCCGGCAGAGCCACTCGAGGATTTCTCCTGACCGAGCCTATCAAGCCGCTTCTTTCTCTGTCTCCTCGCTTGAGTTCGCGATGCCCTAGAACTACTGGTCGGTCGTTCCGCCACTGTGGTGACTTCCCGACGCAGGCCCTCTGGATCCAGGGTACGTTCCTCCGTCTCTGAAGAAGAAGAGATTGCGGTAACAATCCCCGTCTCCTCCAGGATGCGCTCTCGCTGATAAAGGCGAGAGACTTTAGCGATGGTTGGGGCCTCCAGAATCCGTGCCTCTGCCGCCGAAGCGGGTGGATTACCACATGCGTGGGTTCCACCTGGAGTATTCAATCCAAAGTTGTCGCCAGACAGAGGTTTTTGTTCGGGACTCCACCCCAGCCAGTTTGGTCGGCGGATGGTACCCATTCTCTATACCATCATTGTGATAGACAGACAGCCATAACTCCCGCCCCTCCTATGAGGTTCAGAAGTAATGTCATTTGCCTACCAAGGGTCCCCCTATCCGCCACCTGGGGACGCGTCCGATTGGATGTCAGGCAAATCCAGCACGGAGCAATAAAGTACTCGTACCTCTTGTCAATTTAATATATCGCTCATAGCTATGCTACCCTTGAGTCCCAAATCAAACACTGATAAAACTTCAAATGGCCCTAACTTCTATACGGTACGAACTATACCTATCAAAGATTGCAAAAATCAAATGCTTGTAACTTTTTACTGGAGCGTCATAGAATCTTGAAATTTTGTGCAAAATAGAGTACTCGTGCCTCTTGTCAATTAAAGTTAACGCTCATAGCCATCCTACCCTTGAGTCCCAAATCAAACACTGATAAAACTTCAAATGGCCCTAACTTCTATATGGTGCGTCCTATACCTATCAAAGTTTGCAACATTCAATTGCTTGTAAGTTTTTACTGGAGCGTCATAAAACCATGAAATTTTGTGACAGTAAAGTACTCGTGCCTCTTGTCAATTAAAGTTAGCGGTTATAATCCCAAATAAAACACTGATAAAACTTCAAATGGCCCTAACTTCTATACGGTGCGTCCTACACCTATCAAAGTTTGCAACATTCAAATACTTGTAACTTTTTACTGGAGCGTAATAAAACCTTGAAATTTTGTGACAATAAAATTCTCGTCCCTCTTGTCAATTTATACTATCGGTCATAGCTATGCTACCCTTGAGTCCAAAATCAAACACTGATAAAACTTCAAATGGCCCTAACTTCTATACGGTGCGTCCTATACCTATCAAAGTTTGCAACATTCAAATGCTTGTAACTTTTTACTGGAGCGTAATAAAATATTGAAATTTTGTGACAATGAAGTACTCGTGCCTCTTGTCAACTTAAGTTATCGCTCATAGCTATACTACCCTTGACTCCCAAATCAAACACTGATAAAAACTTTAAATGACCCTAACTTCTGTACGGTGTGTCCTATATCTATCAGAGTTTGCAACACTCAAATGTTTGTAACTTTTTACTGGAGCGCCATAAAATCTTGAAATTTTGTGACAATAAAGTACTCGTGCCTCTTGTCAATTTAAACTATCGGTCATAGCTATGCTACCCTTGAGTCCAAAATCAAACACTGATAAAACTTCAAATGGCCCTAGCTTCTATACGGTGCGTCCTATACCTATCAAAGTTTGCAACATTCAAATGCTTGTAACTTTTTACTGGAGCGTAATAAAATATTGAAATTTTGTGACAGTGAAGTACTCGTGCCTCTTGTCAATTTAAACTATTGGTTATAGCTATGCTTCCCTTGAGTCCCAAATCAAACACTGATAAAAATTCAAATTGCCCTAACTTACAACATTCAAATGCTTGTAACTTTTTACTTGAGAGTCATAGAATCTTGAAATTTTGTGACAATAAAGTACTAGTGCCTCTTGTCAACTTAAGCTATCGCTCATAGCTAGGCTACCCTAGACTTCAAAATCAAACACTGATAAAACTTCAAATGGCCCTAACTGCTATACGGTGCGTCCTACACCTATCAAAGTTTGCAACATTCATATACTTGTAACTTTTTAATGGAGCGTAATAAAACCTTGAAGTTTTGTGCAAAATAAAGTACTCCTGCCTCTTTTTAATCTAAGCGATATCGCTCATAGCTATGTTTCCCTTGAGTCCAAAAACAAACACTGATAAAACTTCAAATGGCCCTAACTTCTATTCTTATATTCGGTGCATCCTATATCTAAAAAAGTTTGTAACAATCAAATGCTTGTAACTTTTTACTTGAGCGTAATAAAATCTTGAAATTTTGTCGCAGTAAAGATCTCGTCCCTCTTGTCAATTTAAGCTATCGCTCATAGCTATGCTACCCTTGATTCCCAAATCAAACACTTATAACACTTCAAATCGCCCTAACTTCAATACGGTGCATCCTATACGTATCAAAGTTTCCAACATCCAAATTCTTGTAACTTTTTACTAGAGCGTAATAAAATCTAGAAATTTTGGGACAATAACGTACTCGTGCCTCTTGTCAACTTAAGCTATCGCTCATAGGTATGCTACACTTGACTCCAAAACAAAACACTGATAAAACTTCAAATGGCCCTAACTTCTATACGGTGCGTCCTAAACCTATCAAAGTTTGCAACATTCAAATGCTTGCAACTTTTTCCTGGAGCGTAATAAAATCTTGAAATTTTGTGACAATAAAGTACTAGTGCCTCTTGTCAACTTAAGCTATCGCTCATAGCTATGCTACCCTAGACTTCAAAATCAAACACTGATAAAACTTCAAATGGCCCTAACTGCTATACGGTGCGTCCTACACCTATCAAAGTTTGCAACATTCATATACTTGTAACTTTTTACTGGAGCGTAATAAAACCTTGAAGTTTTGTGCAAAATAAAGTACTCCTGCCTCTTGTTAATCTAAGCGATATCGCTCATAGCTATGTTTCCCTTAAGTCCAAAAACAAACACTGATAAAACTTCAAATGGCTCTAACTTCTATTCTTATATTCGGTGCATCCTATATCTAAAAAAGTTTGTAACAATCAAATGCTTCTAACTTTTTACTTGAGCGTAATAAAATCTTGAAATTTTGTCGCAGTAAAGATCTCGTCCCTCTTGTCAATTTAAGCTATCGCTCATAGCTATGCTACCCTTGCTTCCCAAATCAAACACTTATAACACTTCAAATCGCCCTAACTTCAATACGGTGCATCCTATACGTATCAAAGTTTCCAACATCCAAATTCTTGTAACTTTTTACTAGAGCGTAATAAAATCTAGAAATTTTGGGACAATAACGTACTCGTGCCTCTTGTCAACTTAAGCTATCGCTCATAGCTATGCTACACTTGACTCCAAAACAAAACACTGATAAAACTTCAAATGGCCCTAACTTCTATACGGTGCGTCCTAAACCTATCAAAGTTTGCAACATTCAAATGCTTGTAACTTTTTACTGGAGCGCCATAAAATCTTGAAATTTTGTGACAATAAAGTACTCATGCCTCTTGTCAATTTAAAGTATTAGTCATAGCTATGCTACCCTTGAGTCCCAAATCAAACACTGATAAAACTTCAAATGGCCCTAACTTGCAACATTCAAATGCTTGCAACTTTTTACTGAAGCGTAATAAAATCTTGAAATTTTGTGACAATAAAGTACTAGTGCCTCTTGTCAACTTAATCTATCGCTCATAGCTATGCTACCCTAGACTTCAAAATCAAACACTGATAAAACTTCAAATGGTCCTAACTGCTATACGGTGCGTCCTACACCTATCAAAGTTTGCAACATCCATATACTTGTAACTTTTTACTGGAGCGTAATAAAGCCTTGAAGTTTTGTGCAAAATAAAGTACTCCTGCCTCTTGTTAATCTAAGCGATATCGCTCATAGCTATGTTTCCCTTGAGTCCAAAAACAAACACTGATAAAACTTCAAATGGCCCTAACTTCTATTTTTATATTCGGTGCATCCTATATCTAAAAAAGTTTGTAACAATCAAATGCTTGTAACTTTTTACTTGAGCGTAATAAAATCTTGAAATTTTGTCACAGTAAAGATCTCGTCCCTCTTGTCAATTTAAGCTATCGCTCATAGCTATGCTACCCTTGATTCCCAAATCAAACACTTATAACACTTCAAATCGCCCTAACTTCAATACGGTGCATCCTATACGTATCAAAGTTTCCGACATCCAAATTCTTGTAACTTTTTACTAGAGCGTAATAAAATCTAGAAATTTTGGGACAATAACGTACTCGTGCCTCTTGTCAACTTAAGCTATCGCTCATAGCTATGCTACACTTGACTCCAAAACAAAACACTGATAAAACTTCAAATGGCCCTAACTTCTATACGGTGCGTCCTAAACCTATCAAAGTTTGCAACATTCAAATGCTTGCAACTTTTTACTGGAGCGTAATAAAATCTTGAAATTTTGTGACAATAAAGTACTAGTGCCTCTTGTCAACTTAAGCTATCGCTCATAGCTATGCTACCCTAGACTTCAAAATCAAACACTGATAAAACTTCAAATGGCCCTAACTGCTATACGGTGCGTCCTCCACCTATCAAAGTTTGCAACATTCATATACTTGTAACTTTTTACTGGAGCGCAATAAAACCTTGAAGTTTTGTGCAAAATAAAGTACTCCTGCCTCTTGTTAATCTAAGCGATATCGCTCATAGCTATGTTTCCCTTGAGTCCAAAAACAAACACTGATAAAACTTCAAATGGCCTTAACTTCTATTCTTATATTCGGTGCATCCTATATCTAAAAAAGTTTGTAACAATCAAATGCTTGTAACTTTTTACTTGAGCGTAATAAAATCTTGAAATTTTGTCACAGTAAAGATCTCGTCCCTCTTGTCAATTTAAGCTATCGCTCATAGCTATGCTACCCTTGATTAACAAATCAAACACTTATAACACTTCAAATCGCCCTAACTTCAATACGGTGCATCCTATACGTATCAAAGTTTCCAACATCCAAATTCTTGTAACTTTTTACTAGAGCGTAATAAAATCTAGAAATTTTGGGACAATAACGTACTCGTGCCTCTTGTCAACTTAAGCTATCGCTCATAGCTATGCTACACTTGACTCCAAAACAAAACACTGATAAAACTTCAAATGGCCCCAACTTCTATACGGTGCGTCCTAAACCTATTAAAGTTTGCAACATTCAAATGCTTGTAATTTTTACTGGAGCGCCATAAAATCTTGAATTTTTTTGTGACAATAAAGTACTCGTGCCTCTTGTCAACTTAAGCTATCGCTCATAGCTATGCTACACTTGACTCCAAAACAAAACACTGATAAAACTTCAAATGGCCCTAACTGCTATACGGCGCGTCCTACACCTATCAAAGTTTGCAACATTCATATACTTGTAACTTTTTACTGGAGCGTAATAAAACCTTGAAGTTTTGTGACAATAAAGTACTCGTGCTTCTTGTCAGTTAAAGTTATCGCTCGTAGCTATGCTACCCTTGAGTCCCAAATCAAACACTGATAAAAAATTCAAATGGTTTTAATTTCTGTACGGTGCGTCCTATTGGAGTTAGCAACATTCAAATGTTTGTAACTTTTTACTGGAGCGCCATAAAATCTTGAAATTTTGTGACAATAAAGTACTCATGCCTCTTGTCAATTTAAAGTATTAGTCATAGCTATGCTACCCTTGAGTCCCAAATCAAACACTGATAAAACTTCAAATGGCCCTAACTTCTATACGGTGCGTCCTATACCTATCAAAGTTTGCAACATTCAAATGCTTGTAACTTTTTACTGGAACGTAATAAAATATTGAAATTTTTTGACAATGAAGTACTCGTGCCTCTTGTCAATTTAAACTATTGGTTATAGCTATGCTTCCCTTGAGTCCCAAATCAAGCACTGATAAAACTTCAAATTACCCTAACTTACAACATTCAAATGCTTGTAACTTTTTACTTGAGAGTCATAGAATCTTGAAATTTTGTGACAATAAAGTACTAGTGCCTCTGGTCAACTTAAGCTATCGCTCATAGCTATGCTACCCTAGACTTCAAAATCAAACAGTGATAAAACTTCAAATGGCCCTAACTGCTATACGGTGCGTCCTACACCTATCAAAGTTTGCAACATTCATATACTTGTAACTTTTTACTGGAGCGTAATAAAACCTTGAAGTTTTGTGCAAAATAAAGTACTCCTGCCTCTTGTTAATCTAAGCGATATCGCTCATAGCTATGTTTCCCTTGAGTCCAAAAACAAACACTGATAAAACTTCAAATGGCCCTAACTTCTATTCTTATATTCGGTGCATCCTATATCTAAAAAAGTTTGTAACAATCATAATGCCGCAAGCATGATCAAGGCAGTCAAAGAATTAAAACACATAAGCAATACAGCAGATGAACATAATGAAAATAGTGACGAATCGCTTGCCGATAATACAGAAATATGTATGGACCTGAGTATGCCTTTAGATAGCATTACCAGCATTCGATGTGGTGCCCACACCTTACAACTTTGTGTCAACGATGTTTTGAAGACAAACGATATCAAAGATAGACTAGAACAATTTCAAATAATGGTAAAGAAACTAAGAACGCAGACCTATCTTAACCTTTTAAGATCGAGTGGCTTTAAAGTGCCAATTTTAGACTGTGCAACTAGATGGAATTCTACATATCTTATGTAAGAAGGTTGACAGATTTAAAAGGGTTTATCAATTTGATTAAAGGTGATCATCCATTTTTCGACATAACCGATGAAAGCTGGAATTTAATTGCCGAGTTTTTAGATGTTTTCAAAATTAATTATGCAACGTCTAAAAAGTTACAATCGGAAAATCTGATTTATAGCGATCTATATGTTCAAATAATGAATATTAAACTGCAATTGGAGAAACTCCCGAGCACAGAATTGTGTTCGCTTTTAATAGAAGCTGTAAATAAACGGAAATGCATGCTTTTTGACAATGATTTATTTGTAACGGCAATATTTTTGGATCCGAGGATTAAAGTATCTTTAAATGCAGAACATATTGTGAGAGCGAAAAACTGTATATATCAATTGAATACGCGTATTTCTTCTTTGAAAGGTATTCCCATTTAAAGCCAAGTTTTGCCAATAGTAATTAACAAATTATATTTTTTAGGAAATGATTCTACAATGTCAGCTTCTCTAACAGAAAATTCGAATACAACATCAGTGGCACCATCTGCACCGAGTACTACAGAAGATGCACTTGAGGCGTATCTTAAAAATTTTGATAAACCATCTTGCAGTCAGCCAATTATTACAAATATTGAAAATGATCTCCTAACTTATGAGCGGCAGTGTAGATTAAGAATCAATGAAAACATTATCGAATTTTGGAAAAAGGAAAAAAATTCATTGACAACAATAGCGTATATTGTGTTAGAATCCCATGTACGCAAGTAAGCGTGGAGCGACTATTTTCAGCTTTAAAGTATATATTAGCAGATCAGCGAAATAAGCTTACATCAACAAACTTAGAGCATATATTACTAACAAGAGTCAATGGGGTATTTGAATATGATGATTGAAAATTTTATATTGTATCGAAAATGAATTAAATTTAAGTTTTGTTCAAAAAAAATATTCTTATTTAGCAATATAACAGGTCTTATTGTTCCAAGAATAAATTGAACAAATAATACAAAAAAAGAATAACATTTGAGTTTTTTCTTATTGTAATGACTTTATGAATCAGCAAACGTTTGCGAAACGTTTGCATTGAATGTTTACTGTTTTGTTTTCTATGTTTTACTAAGCACCTGAATACTTTTCGGTTTTGGTTGAGTTTGCACTCACAAACAAAAACAATACAAAACCAAAGGCAAGTGCCGTTATCTTGGGTTTCGTTTCGTTTCGTTTTAGCTATCTGAAATGTACGAAACGAAACAAATGGAAACGTTTCGATTTGTTTGTTTTCGTTCTCTGTTTACAACAATCAAATGCTTCTAACTTTTTACTGGAGCGTAATAAAACCTTTAAATTTTGTGACAATAAAGTACTCTTGCTTCTTGTCAATTAAAGTTATCGCCCATAGCTATGCTACCCTTGAGTTCCAAATCAAACACTGATAAAACTTCCAATGGCCCAAACTTCTATATGGTGCGTCCTATATCTATCAAAGTTTGCAACATTCAAATGCTTGTAACTTTTTACTGGAGCGTAATAAAATCTTGAAATTTTGTGACAATAAAGTACTCGTGCCTTTTGTTAATTTAAGCTTTCGCTCATAGATATGCTACCCTTGAATCCCAAATCAAACACTGATAAAACTTCAACTGGCGGTTACTTCTATACGGTGCATCCTATACCTATCAAAGTTTGCAACTTTCAAATGCTTGTAGCTTTTTACTGGAGCGTAATAAAACCTTGAAATTTTGTGACAATAAAGTACTCGTGCTTCTTGCCAATTAAAGTTTTCGCTCATTCAACTATGCAACCGTTGACTCCCAAAACAAATACTGATAAAATTTCAAATGGCCCTAACTTCTATACGGCGCGTCTTACACCTATCAAAGTGTGCAACTTTCAAATGCTTGTAAATTTTTACGGGAGTGTAATAAAACCTTGAAATTTTGTGACAATAAAGTACTCGAGCCTCTTGTCAATTTAACCTATCGCTCATAGCTATGCTACCCTTGAGTCCCAATTCAATCACTGATAAAACTTCAAATGGCCCTAACTTCTATACGGTGCGTCCTATATCTATCAAAGAGCGTCATAAAATCTTGAAATTTTGTGACAATAAAGTACTCCTGCCTCTTGTTAATCTAAGTTATCGCTCATAGCTATGCTACCCTTAACTTCTAAAACAAACACTGATAAAACTTCAAATGGCCCTAACTTCTATACGGTGCGTCTTCTATCTATCAAAATTTGCAACAATCAAATGGGTGTAACTTTTTACTGGAGCGTAATAAAATCTTGAAATTTTGTGACAATACAGTACTCGTGCATCTTGTCAACTTAAGCTATCGATCATAGCTTTGCTACCCTTGACTCCAAAATAAAACACTGATAAAACTTCAAATGGTCCTAACTTCTATACGGTACGTCCTATACCTATCAAAGTTTGCAACAATCAAATGCTTGTAACTTTTTACTGGAGCGTAATAAAATCTTGAAATTTTGTGACAATAAAGTACTAATGCCTCTTGTCAACTTAAGCTATAGATCTTAGCTTTGCTACCCTTGACCCCAAAACAAATCACTGATAAAACTTCAAATGGCAGTAACTTTTATACGGTGCGTCCTATACCTATCAAAGTTTGCAACAATCAAATGCTTGTAACTTTCTACTGTAGCGTAGCAAAATCTTGAAATTTTATGACAATAAAGTACTCGTGCCACTTGTCAATTTCAGCTATCGCTCATAGCTATGCTTCCCTTGAGTCCCAAAACAAACACTGAGAAAACTTCAAATGGCCCTAACTTATATATGCTACCCTTGAGCCCCAAATCAATCACTGATAAAACCTCAAATGACCCTAACTTCTATACGGTGCGCCCTATACCTATCAAAGTGTGCAACATTTAAATGCTTGTAACTTTTTACTGGATTGTAATAAAATCTTGAAATTAGGTGACAATAAAGTACTCGTGCCTCTTGTCAATTAAAGTTATCGCTCATAGCTATTCTACCCTTGTTTCCCATAATAAACACTGATAAAACTTCAACTGGCTCTAACTTCTATACGGTGCGTCCTATACCTACCAAAGTTTGCAACAATCAAATGCTTGTATCTTTTTACTGGAGCGTCATAAAATCTTGAAATTTTGTGACAATAAAGTATTCGTGCCTCTTGTCATTTAAAGTTATCGCTCATAGCAATGTTACCCTTGAGACCCATAATAAACACTGATAAAACTTCAAATGGCCCTAACTTCTATACGGTGCGTCCTATACATATCAAAGTTTGCAACAATCAAATGCTTGTAACTTTTTACTGGACCGTAATAAAATCTTGAAATTTTGTCACAATAAAGTTCTCGTGGCTCTTGTCAATTTAAGCTATCGCTCATAGCTATGCTACCCTTGAGTCCAAAATTAAACACTGATAACACTTCAAATGGCCCTAATTTCTTTACGGTGCATCCTATACGTATCAAAGTTTGCAACATCCAAATGCTTGTAACTTTTTATTGGAGCGTAATAAAATCTTGAAATTTTGTAACAATAAAGTACTCGTGGCTCTTGTCAACTTAAGCTATCGATCATAGCTTTCCTACCCTTGTCTCCAAAATAAAACACTGCCAAAACTTCAAACGGCACTAACTTCTATACGGTGCGTCCTATACCTATCAAAGTTTGCAACAATCAAATGCTTGTACTTTTTACTGGAGCGTAATAAGATCTTGAAATTTTATGACAATAAAGTACTCGTGCCTCTTGTCATTTAAAGTTATCGCTCATAGCTATGCTACCCTTGAGTCCCAAATCAAACACTGATAAAACTGCAAATGGCCCAAACTTCTATATGGTGCGTCCTATACCTATTAAAGTTTGCAACAATCAAATGCTTGTAACTTTTTACTGGATCGTAATAAAATCTTGAAATTTTGTGACAATAAAGTACTCGTGCCTCTTGTCAATTAAACTTATCGCTCATAGCTATACTACCCTTGAGTCCCATAATAAACACTGATAAAACTTCAAATGGCCATAACTTCTATACGGTGCGTCCTATACCTATCAAAGTTTGCAACACTCAAATGCTTGTATCTTTTTACTGAAGCGTCATAAAATCTTGAAATTTTGTGAGAATAAAGTATTCGTGCCTCTTGTCATTTAAAGTTATCGCTTATAGCAATGTTACCCTTGACTCAAAAATAAAACAGTGATAAAACTTCAAAAGGCCATAACTTCTATCCGGTGCGTCCTATACCTATCAAAGTTTACAACAATCAAATGCTTCTAACTTTTTACTGGAGCGTAATAAAACCTTTAAATTTTGTGACAATAAAGTACACTTGCTTCTTGTCAATTAAAGTTATCGCCCATAGCTATGCTACCCTTGAGTCCCAAATCAAACACTGATAAAACTTCCAATGGCCCAAACTTCTATATGGTGCGTCCTATATCTATCAAAGTTTGCAACATTCAAATGCTTGTAACTTTTTACTGGAGCGTAATAAAATCTTGAAATTTTGTGACAATAAAGTACTCGTGCCTTTTGTCAATTTAAGCTTTCGCTCATAGATATGCTACCCTTGAATCCCAAATCAAACACTGATAAAACTTCAACTGGCGGTTACTTCTATACGGTGCATCCTATACCTATCAAAGTTTGCAACAATCAAATGCTTGTAGCTTTTTACTGGAGCGTAATAAAACCTTGAAATTTTGTGATATTAAAGTACTCGTGCTTCTTGCCAATTAAAGTTTTCGCTCATAGCAATGTTACCCTTGAGACCCATAATAAACACTGATAAAACTTCAAATGGCCCTAACTTCTATACGGTGCGTCCTATACATATCAAAGTTTGCAACAATCAAATGCTTGTAACTTTTTACTGGACCGTAATAAAATCTTGAAATTTTGTCACAATAAAGTTCTCGTGGCTCTTGTCAATTTAAGCTATCGCTCATAGCTATGCTACCCTTGAGTCCCAAATAAAACACTGATAACACTTCAAATGGCCCTAATTTCTTTACGGTGCATCCTATACGTATCAAAGTTTGCAACATCCAAATGCTTGTAACTTTTTACTGGAGCGTAATAAAATCTTGAAATTTTGTAACAATAAAGTACTCGTGGCTCTTGTCAACTTAAGCTATCGATCATAGCTTTCCTACCCTTGTCTCCAAAATAAAACACTGCCAAAACTTCAAATGGCACTAACTTCTATACGGTGCGTCCTATACCTATCAAAGTTTGCAACAGTCAAATGCTTGTAACTTTTTACTGGAGCGTAATAAGATCTTGAAATTTTATGACAATAAAGTACTCGTGCCTCTTGTCATTTAAAGTTATCGCTCATAGCTATGCTACCCTTGAGTCCCAAATCAAACACTGATAAAACTTCAAATGGCCCAAACTTCCTTATGGTGCGTCCTATACCTATTAAAGTTTGCAACAATAAAATGCTTGTAACTTTTTACTGGATCGTAATAAAACCTTGAAATTTTGTGACAATAAAGTACTCGTGCCTCTTGTCAATTAAACTTATCTCTCATAGCTATACTACCCTTGAGTCCCATAATAAACACTAATAAAACTTCAAATGGCCCTAACTTCTATACGGTGCGTCCTATACCTATCAAAGTTTGCAACACTCAAATGCTTGTATCTTTTTACTGAAGCGTCATAAAATCTTGAAATTTTGTGAGAATAAAGGATTCGTGCCTCTTGTCATTTAAAGTTATCGCTCATAGCAATGTTACCCTTGACTCCAAAATAAAACACTGATAAAATTTCAAATGGCCCTAGCTTCTATCCGGTGCGTCCTATACCTATCAAAGTTTACAACAATCAAATGCTTCTAACTTTTTACTGGAGCGTAATAAAACCTTTAAATTTTGTGACAATAAAGTACTCTAGCTTCTTGTCAATTAAAGTTATCGGCCATAGCTATGCTACCCTTGAGTCCCAAATCAAACACTCATAAAACTTCCAATGGCCCAAACTTCTATATGGTGCGTCCTATATCTATCAAAGTTTGCAACATTCAAATGCTTGTAACTTTTTACGGGAGTGTAATAAAACCTTGAAATTTTGTGACAATAAAGTACTCGTGCTTCTTGCCAATTAAAGTTTTCGCTCATTCAACTATGCTACCCTTGACTCCCAGAACAAATACTGATAAAATTTCAAATGGCCCTAACTTCTATACGGTGCGTCCTACACCTATCAAAGTGTGCAACTTTCAAATGCTTGTAAATTTTTACGGGAGTGTAATAAAACCTTGAAATTTTGTGACAATAAAGTACTCGAGCCTCTTGTCAATTTAACCTATCGCTCATAGCTATGCTACCCTTGAGTCCCAATTCAATCACTGATAAAACTTCAAATGGCCCAAACTTCTATACGGTGCGTCCTATATCTATCAAAGAGCGTCATAAAATCTTGAAATTTTGTGACAATAAAGTACTCCTGCCTCTTGTTAATCTAAGCTATCGCTCATAGCTATGCTTCCCTTAACTTCCAAAACAAACACTGATAAAACTTCAAATGGCCCTAACTTCTAAACGGTGCGTCTTCTATCTATCAAAATTTGCAACAATCAAATGGTTGTAACTTTTTACTGGAGCGTAATAAAATCTTGAAATTTTGTGACAATAAAGTACTCGTGCCTCTTGTCAATTTAAGGTATCGCTCATTGCTATGCTTCCCTTGAGTCCCAAATCAAACACTGATAAAACTTCAAATGGCCCTAACTTCTATACGGTGCGTCCTATATCTATCAAAGTTTGCAACAATCAAATGCTTGTAGGTTTTTACTGGAGCGTAATAAAACCTTGAAATTTTGTGACAATAAAGTACTCGTGCTTCTTGTCAATTAATGTTATCGCTCATAGCCATGCTACCTTTGAGTCCCAATTCAACCACTGATAAAACTTCAAATGGCCCAAACTTCTATATGGTGCGTCCTATATCTATGAAAGTTTGCAACATTCAAATGCTTGTAACTTTTTACTGGAGCGAAATAAAACCTTGATATTTTGTGACAATAAAATACTCGTGCCTTTTGTCAATTTAACATTTCGCTCATAGATATGCTACCCTTGAGTCCCAAATCAAACACTGATAAAATTTCAACTGGCGCTTACTTCTATACGTTGCGTCCTACACCTATCAAAGTGTGCAACTTTCAAATGCTTGTGAATTTTTACGGGAGTGTAATAAAACCTTGAAATTTTGTGACAATAAAGTACTCGAGCCTCTTGTCAATTTAACTTATCGCTTATAGCTATGCTTCCCTTAACTTCCAAAACAAACACTGATAAAACTTCAAATGGCCCTAACTTCTAAACGGTGCGTCTTCTACCTATCAAAATTTGCAACAATCAAATGGTTGTAACTTTTTACTGGAGCGTAATAAAATCTTGAAATTTTGTGACAATAAAGAACTCGTGCCTCTTATTAATTTAAACTATCGCTCATAGCTATGCTTCCCTTAACTTCCAAAACAAACACTGATAAAACTTCAAATGGCCCTAACTTCTAAACGGTGCGTCTTCTATCTATCAAAATTTGCAACAATCAAATGGTTGTAACTTTTTTCTGGAGCGTAATAAAATCTTGAAATTTTGTGACAATAAAGTACTCGTGCCTCTTGTCAATTTAAGCTATCGGCCATAGCTATGCTACCCTTGAGTCCCAAATCAAACTCTGATAAAACTTCAAATGGCCCAAACTTCTATATGGTGCGTCCTATATCTATCAAAGTTTGCAACATTCAAATGCTTGTAACTGTTTACTGGAGCGTAATAAAACCTTGAAATTTTGTGACTATAAAGTTCTCGTGCCTTTTGTCATTTTAAGCTTTCGCTCATAGATATGCTACCCTTGAGTCCCAAATCAAACACTGATAAAACTTCAACTGGCGCTTACTTCTGTACGGTGCGTCCTACACCTATCAAAGTGTGCATCTTTCAAATGCTTGTAACTTTTTACTGGAGCGTAATAAAATCTTGAAATTTTAGGACAATAAAGTACTCGTGCCTCTTGTCAATTTAAGCTTTCGATCATAGCTATGCTTCCTTTGAGTCACAAAACAAACACTGATAAAACTTCAAAGGGACCTAACTTATATACGGTGCGTCCTATACCTATCAAAGTTTGCAACAATCAAATGCTTGTAACTTTTTACTGGAGCGTAATAAAATCTTGAAATTTTGTGACAATTAAGTACTTGTGCCTCTTGTTAACTTAAGCTATCGATCATAGCTTTGCTACCCTTGACTCCAAAATAAAACACTGATAAAACTTCAAATGGCACTAATTGCTTTACGGTGCGTCCTATGCCTATCAAAGTTTGCAACAATCAAATGCTTGCAACTTTTTACTGGAGCGAAATAAAATCTCGAAATTTTATGACAATAAAGTACTCGTGCCTCTTGTCATTTAAAGTTATCGCCCATAGCAATGTTATCCTTGACTCCAAAAGAAAACACTGATAAAATTTCAAATGGCCCTAACTTCTATACGGTGCGTCCTATACCTATCAAAGTTTGCAACAATCAAATGCTTCTAACTTTTTACTGGAGCGTAATAAAACCTTTAAATTTTATGACAATAAAGTACTCATGCCTCTTGTCAATTAAAGTTATCGTTCATAGCTATGCTACTATTGAGTCCCAATTCAACCACTTATAAAACTTCAAATAGCCCTAACTTCTATACGGTGCGTCCTATACCTATCAGAGTTTGCAACATTCAAAAGCTTGTAACTTTTTACTGGAGCGTCATAAAACCTTGAAATTTTGTGACAATAAAGTACTCGTGCCTCTTGTCAATTTAAGCTATCGGCCATAGCCATGTTTCCCTTAACTTCCAAAACAAACACTGATAAAACTTCAAATGGCCCTAACTTCTATACGGTGCGTCTTCTACCTATCAAAATTTGCAACAATCAAATGGTTGTAACTTTTTACTGGAGCGTAATAAGATCTTGAAATTTTGTGACAATAAAGTACTCGTGCCTTTTGGTTATTTAAGCTATAGTTCATAGCTATGCTTCCCTAGAGTCCCAAAACAAACACTGATAAAACTTCAAATGGCCCTAACTTATATACGGTGCATCCTATACCTATCAAAGTTTGCAACAATCAAATGCTTGCAACTTTTTACTGGAGCGTAATAAAATCTAGAAATTTTGTCACAAGAAAGTTCTCGTGGCTCTTGTCAATTTAAGCTATCGCTCATAGCTATGCTTCCCTTAACTTCCAAAACAAACACAGATAAAACTTCAAATGGCCCTAACTTCTATACGGTGCGTCTTCTATCTATCAAAATTTGCAACAATCAAATGGTTGTAACTTTTTACTGGAGCGTCATTAAATCGTGAAATTTTGTGACAATAAAGTACTCGTGCCTATTGTGAAATTAAGCTATCGGTCATAGCTATGATACCCTTGAGTCCCAAATCAAACACAGATAAAACTTCAAATGGCCCTAACTTCTATATGGTGCGTCCTATGTCTATCAAAGTTTGCAACATTGAAATGCTTGTAACTTTTTACCGGAGCGTCATAAAATCTTGAAATTTTGTGGCAATAAAGTACTCGTGCCTCTTGTCAATTTAAGCTATCGCTAATAGCTTTGCTACACTTGAGTCCCAAATCAAACACTGATAAAACTTCAAATGGCGCTAACTTCTATACGGTGTGTCCTATACCTATCAAAGTTTGCAACAATCAATTGCTTGTAGGTTTTTACTGCAGCGTAATAAAACCTTGAAATTTTGTGACAATAAAGTACTCGTGCCTCTTGTCAATTAAAGTTATCGCTCATAGCTATGCTAGCCTTGAGTCCCAATTCAATCACTGATAAAACTTCAAATGGCCCTAATTTCTATACGGTATGTCCTATACCTATCAGAGTTTGCAACATTCAAATGCTTGTAACTTTTTACTGGAGCGTCATAAAATCTTGAAATTTTGTGACAATAATGTACTCGTGCCTCTTGTGAAATTAAGCTATAGGTCATAGCTATGATACCCTTGAGTTCCAAATCAAACACTGATAAAACTTCAAATGGCTCTAACTTCTATACGGTGCGACCTATACCTATCAAAGTTTGCAACATTCAAATGCTTGTAGGTTTTTACTGGAGCGTAATACAACCTTGAAATTTTGTGACAATAAAGTACTCGTGCTTCTTGTCAATTAAAGTTATCGCTCATAGCTATGCTACCCTTGAGTCCCAATTCAACCACTGATAAAACTTCAAATAGCCCTAACTTCTATACGGTGCGTCCTATACCTATCAGAGTTTGCAACATTCAAAAGCTGGTAACTTTTTACTGGAGCGTCATAAAACCTTGAAATTTTGTGACAATAAAGTACTCGTGCCTCATGTCAATTTAAGCTATCGGCCATAGCTATGTTTCCCTTAACTTCCAAAACAGACACTGATAAAACTTCAAATGGCCCTAACTTCTATACGGTGTGTCTTCTACCTATCAAAATTTGCAACAATCAAATGGTTGTAACTTTTTACTGGAGCGTAATAAGATCTTGAAATTTTGTGACAATAAAGTACTCGTGCCTTTTGGTTATTTAAGCTATAGTTCATAGCTATGCTTCCCTAGAGTCCCAAAACAAACACTGATAAAACTTCAAATGGCCCTAACTTATATACGGTGCATCCTATACCTATCAAAGTTTGCAACAATCAAATGCTTGCAACTTTTTACTGGAGCGTAATAAAATCTAGAAATTTTGTCACAATAAAGTTCTCGTGGCTCTTGTCAATTTAAGCTATCGCTCATAGCTATGCTTCCCTTAACTTCCAAAACAAACACAGATAAAACTTCAAATGGCCCTAACTTCTATACGGTGCGTCTTCTATCTATCAAAATTTGCAACAATCAAATGGTTGTAACTTTTTACTGGAGCGTCATTAAATCGTGAAATTTTGTGACAATAAAGTACTCGTGCCTATTGTGAAATTAAGCTATCGGTCATAGCTATGATACCCTTGAGTCCCAAATCAAACACAGATAAAACTTCAAATGGCCCTAACTTCTATATGGTGCGTCCTATGTCTATCAAAGTTTGCAACATTGAAATGCTTGTAACTTTTTACCGGAGCGTCATAAAATCTTGAAATTTTGTGGCAATAAAGTACTCGTGCCTCTTGTCAATTTAAGCTATCGCTAATAGCTTTGCTACACTTGAGTCCCAAATCAAACACTGATAAAACTTCAAATGGCGCTAACTTCTATACGGTGTGTCCTATACCTATCAAAGTTTGCAACAATCAGTTGCTTGTAGGTTTTTACTGCAGCGTAATAAAACCTTGAAATTTTGTGACAATAAAGTACTCGTGCCTCTTGTCAATTAAAGTTATCGCTCATAGCTATGCTAGCCTTGAGTCCCAATTCAATCACTGATAAAACTTCAAATGGCCCTAATTTCTATACGGTATGTCCTATACCTATCAGAGTTTGCAACATTCAAATGCTTGTAACTTTTTACTGGAGCGTCATAAAATCTTGAAATTTTGTGACAATAATGTACTCGTGCCTCTTGTGAAATTAAGCTATAGGTCATAGCTATGATACCCTTGAGTTCCAAATCAAACACTGATAAAACTTCAAATGGCTCTAACTTCTATACGGTGCGACCTATACCTATCAAAGTTTGCAACATTCAAATGCTTGTAGGTTTTTACTGGAGCGTAATACAACCTTGAAATTTTGTGACAATAAAGTACTCGTGCTTCTTGTCAATTAAAGTTATCGCTCATAGCTATGCTACCCTTGAGTCCCAATTCAACCACTGATAAAACTTCAAATAGCCCTAACTTCTATACGGTGCGTCCTATACCTATCAGAGTTTGCAACATTCAAAAGCTGGTAACTTTTTACTGGAGCGTCATAAAACCTTGAAATTTTGTGACAATAAAGTACTCGTGCCTCATGTCAATTTAAGCTATCGGCCATAGCTATGTTTCCCTTAACTTCCAAAACAGACACTGATAAAACTTCAAATGGCCCTAACTTCTATACGGTGTGTCTTCTACCTATCAAAATTTGCAACAATCAAATGGTTGTAACTTTTTACTGGAGCGTAATAAAATCTTGAAATTTTATGACAATAAAGTACTCGAGCCTTTTGGTTATTTAAGCTATCGTTCATAGCTATGCTTCCTTAGAGTCCCAAAACAAACATTGATAAAACTTCAAATGGCCCTAACTTATATACGGTGCATCCTCTACCTATCAAAGTTTGCAACAATCAAATGCTTGTATCTTTTTACTGGAGCGTCATAAAATCTTGAAATTTTGTGACAATAAAGTATTCGTACCTCTTGTCATTTAAAGTTATCGCTCATGGCAATGTTACCCTTGACTCCAAAAGAAAACACTGATAAAATTTCAAATGGCCCTAACTTCTATACAGTGCGTCCTATACCTATCAAAGTTTGCAACAATCAAATGCTTCTACCTTTTTACTGGAGCGTCATAGAACCTTGAAATTTTGCCACAATAAAGTTCTCGTGCCTCTTGTCAATTTAAGCTATCGCTCATAGCTATGCTACCCTTGAGTCCCAAAACAAACACTGATAAATCTTCAAATGGCCCTAACTTTTATACGGTGCATCCTATACTTATCAAAGTTAGCAACAAAGAAATGCTTGTAACTTTTTACTGGAGCGTCATAAAACCTTGAAATTTGGTGACAATGAAGTACTCGAGCCTCTTATCAAGTTAGGGTATCCCTCATAGCTATGCTATCCATGAGTCCCAAATAAATCACTGATAAAACTTCAAATGGCCCTAACTACTATACGGTGCGTCCTATACCTATCTAAGTTTGCAACAATCAAATGCTTGTAATTTTTTACTGGAGCGTAATAAAATCTTGATATTTTGTGACAATAAAGTACTCTTGCTTCTTGTCAATTAAAATTATCGCCCATAGATATGCTACCCTTGAGTCCCAAATGAAACACTGATAAAACTTCAAATGGCCCTAACTTCTATACGGTGCGTCCTATACCTATCAAAGTGTGCAACATTTAAATGCTTGTAACTTTTTACTGGATCGTAATAAAATCTTGAAATTTTGTGACAATAAAGTACTCGTGCCTCTTGTCATTTAAAGTTATCGCTCATAGCAATGTTACCCTTGACTCCAAAAGAAAACACTGATAAAATTTCAAATGGCCCTAACTTCTATACGGTGCGTCCTATACCTATAAAAGTTTGCAACAATCAAATGCTTCTAACTTTTTACTGGAGCGTAATAAAACCTTTAAATTTTGTGACAATAAAGTACTCGTGCCTCTTGTCAATTAAAGTTATCGTTCATAGCTATGCTAGCCTTTAGTCCCAATTCAATCACTGATATAACTTCAAATGGCCCTAACTTCTATACGGTATTTCCTATACCTATCAGAGTTTGCAACATTCAAATGCTTGTAACTTTTTACTTTAGCGTCATAAAATCTTGAAATTTTGTGACAATAAAGTACTTGTGCCTCTTGTGAAATTAAGCTATCGGTCATAGCTATGATACCCTTGAGTCCCAAATCAGACACTGATAAATCTTCAAATGGCGCTAACTTCTATACGGTGCGTCCTATACCTATCAAAGTTTGCAACAATCAAATGCTTGTAGGTTTTCACTGGAGCGTAATAAAACCTTTAAATTTTGTGACAATAAAGTACTCGTGCTTCTTGTCAATTAAAGTTATCGCTCATAGCTATGCTACCCTTAAGTCCCAATTCAACCACTGATAAAACTTCAAATAGCCGTAACTTCTATACGGTGCGTCCTATACCTATCAGAGTTTGCAACATTCAAAAGCTTGTAACTTTTTACTGGAGCGCCATAAAACCTTGAAATTTTTTGACAATAAAGTACTCGTGCCTCTTGTCAATTTAAGCTATCGGCCATAGCTATGTTTCCCTTAACTTCCAAAACAAACACTGATAAAACTTCAAATGGCCCTAACTTCTATACGGTGCGTCTTCTATCTATAAAAATTTGCAACAATCAAATGGTTGTAACTTTTTACTGGAGCGTAATAAAATCTTGAAATTTTGTGACCATAAAGTACTCGTGCCTCTTGTCAACTTAAGCTATCGATCATAGCTTTGCTACCCTTGACTCCAAAATAAAACACTGATAAAACTTCAAATGGCCCTAACTTCTATACGGTGCGTCCTATACCTCTCAAAGTTTGCAACAATCAAATGCTTGTATCTTTTGACTGGAGCGTCATAAAATCTTGAAATTTGGTGACAATAAAGTATTCGTGCCTCTTGTCATTTAAAGTTATCGCTCATAGCAATGTTACCCTTGACTCCAAAAGAAAACACTGATAAAATTTCAAATGGCCCTAACTTCTATACGGTGCGTCCTATACCTATCAGAGTTTGCAACATTCAAAAGCTTGTAACTTTTTACGGGAGCGTCATAAAACCTTGAAATTTTGTGACAATAAAGTACTCGTGCCTCTTGTCAATTTAAAGTATCGCTCATTGCTCTGCTTCCCTTGAGTCCCAAAACAGAAACTGATAAAACTTCAAATGGCCCTAACTTATATTCGGTGTATCCTATATCTATCAAAGTTTGCAACATTCAAATGCTTGTAACTTTTTACTGGAGCGTCATAAAATTTTGAAATTTTGTGACAATAAAGTACTCTTGCTTCTTGTCAATTAAAATTATCGCCCATAGACATGCTACCCTTGAGTCCCAAATGAAACACTGATAAAACTTCAAATGGCCCTAACTTATATACGGTGCGTCCTATACCTATCAAAGTGTGCAGCATTTAAATGCTTGTAACTTTTTACTGGATCGTAATAAAATCTTGAAATTTTGTGACAATAAAGTACTCGTGCCTCTTGTCAATTAAACTTAACGCTCATAGCTATTCTACCCATGAGTCCCATAAAAAACACTGATAAAGCTTCAAATGGCCCTAACTTCTATAGGGTGCGTCCTATAACTCTCAAAGTTTGCAACAATCAAATGCTTGTATCTTTTTACTGGAGCGTCATAAAATCTTGAAATTTTGTGACAATAAAGTATTCGTGCCTCTTGTCATTTAAAGTTATCGCTCATAGCAATGTTACCCTTGACTCCAAAAAAAAACACTGATAAAATTTCAAATGGCCCTAACTTCTATACGGTGCGTCATATACCTATCAAAGTTTGCAACAATCAAATGCTTCTAACTTTTTACTGGAGCGTAATAAAACCTTTAAATTTTGTGACAATAAAGTACTCGTGCCTCTTGTCAATTAAAGTTATCGCTCATAGCTATGCTAGCCTTGAGTCCCAATTCAATCACTGATAAAACTTCAAATGGCCCTAATTTCTATACGGTATGTCCTATACCTATCAGAGTTTGCAACATTCAAATGCTTGTAACTTTTTACTGGAGCGTCATAAAATCTTTTAATTTTGTGACAATAAAGTACTCGTGCCTCTTGTGAAATTAAGCTATCGGTCATAGCTATGATAACCTTGAGTCCAAAATCAAACACTGATAAAACTTCAAATGGCGCTAACTTCTATACGGTGCGTCCTATACCTATCAAAGTTTGCAACAATCAAATGCTTGTAGGTTTTTACTGGAGCGTAATAAAACCTTGAAATTTTGTGACAATAAAGTGCTCGTGCTTCTTGTCAATTAAAGTTATGGCTCATAGCTATGCTACCCTTGAGTCCCAATTCAACCACTGATAAAACTTCAAATAGCCCTAACTTCTATACGGTGCGTCCTATCCCTATCAGAGTTTGCAACATTCAAAAGCTTGTAACTTTTTACTGGAGCGTCATAAAACCTTGAAATTTTGTGACAATAAAGTACTCGTGCCTCTTGTCAATTTAAGGTATCGCTCATTGCTCTGCTTCCCTTGAGTCCCAAAACAGACACTGATAAAACTTCAAATGGCCCTAACTTATATACGGTGCATCCTATATCTATCAAAGTTTGCAACATTCAAATGCTTGCAACTTTTTACTGGAGCGTCATACAATTTTAAAATTTTGTGACAATAAAGTACTCTTGCTTCTTGTCAATTAAAATTATCGCCCATAGATATGCTACCCTTGAGTCCCAAATGAAACACTGATAAAACTTCAAATGGCCCTAACTTCTATACGGTGCGTCCTATACCTATCAAAGTGTGCAACATTTAAATGCTTGTAACTTTTTACTGGATCGTAATAAAATCTTGAAATTTTGTGACAATAAAGTACTCGTGCCTCTTGTCAATTAAACGTATCGCTCATAGCTATTCTACCCATGAGTCCCATAAAAAACACTGATAAAGCTTCAAATGGCCCTAACTTCTATAGGGTGCGTCCTATAACTCTCAAAGTTTGCAACAATCAAATGCTTGTATCTTTTTTCTGGAGCGTCATAAAATCTTGAAATTTTGTGACAATAAAGTATTCGTGCCTCTTGTCATTTAAAGTTATCGCTCATAGCAATGTTACCCTTGACTCCAAAAAAAAACACTGATAAAATTTCAAATGGCCCTAACTTCTATACGGTGCGTCCTATACCTATCAAAGTTTGCAACAATCAAATGCTTCTAACTTTTTACTGGAGCGTAATAAAACCTTTAAATTTTGTGACAATAAAGTACTCGTGCCTCTTGTCAATTAAAGTTATCGCTCATAGCTATGCTAGCCTTGAGTCCCAATTCAATCACTGATAAAACTTCAAATGGCCCTAATTTCTATACGGTATGTCCTATACCTATCAGAGTTTGCAACATTCAAATGCTTGTAACTTTTTACTGGAGCGTCATAAAATCTTTTAATTTTGTGACAATAAAGTACTCGTGCCTCTTGTGAAATTAAGCTATCGGTCATAGCTATGATAACCTTGAGTCCAAAATCAAACACTGATAAAACTTCAAATGGCGCTAACTTCTATACGGTGCGTCCTATACCTATCAAAGTTTGCAACAATCAAATGCTTGTAGGTTTTTACTGGAGCGTAATAAAACCTTGAAATTTTGTGACAATAAAGTGCTCGTGCTTCTTGTCAATTAAAGTTATCGCTCATAGCTATGCTACCCTTGAGTCCCAATTCAACCACTAATAAAACTTCAAATAGCCCTAACTTCTATACGGTGCGTCCTATACCTATCAGAGTTTGCAACAATCAAATGCTTGTATCTTTTGACTGGAGCGTCATAAAATCTTGAAATTTGGTGACAATAAAGTATTCGTGCCTTTTGTCATTTAAAGTTATCGCTCATAGCAATGTTACCCTTGACTCCAAAAGAAAACACTGATAAAATTTCAAATGGCCCTAACTTCTATACGGTGCGTCTTCTATCTATCAAAATTTGCAACAATCAAATGGTTGTAACTTTTTACTGGAGCGTAATAAAATCTTGAAATTTTGTGACCATAAAGTACTCGTGCCTCTTGTCAACTTAAGCTATCGATCATAGCTTTGCTACCCTTGACTCCAAAATAAAACACTGATAAAACTTCAAATGGCCCTAACTTCTATACGGTGCGTCCTATACCTCTCAAAGTTTGCAACAATCAAATGCTTGTATCTTTTGACTGGAGCGTCATAAAATCTTGAAATTTGGTGACAATAAAGTATTCGTGCCTCTTGTCATTTAAAGTTATCGCTCATAGCAATGTTACCCTTGACTCCAAAAGAAAACACTGATAAAATTTCAAATGGCCCTAACTTCTATAGGGTGCGTCCTATACCTATCAGAGTTTGCAACATTCAAAAGCTTGTAACTTTTTACGGGAGCGTCATAAAACCTTGAAATTTTGTGACAATAAAGTACTCGTGCCTCTTGTCAATTTAAAGTATCGCTCATTGCTCTGCTTCCCTTGAGTCCCAAAACAGAAACTGATAAAACTTCAAATGGCCCTAACTTATATTCGGTGTATCCTATATCTATCAAAGTTTGCAACATTCAAATGCTTGTAACTTTTTACTGGAGCGTCATAAAATTTTGAAATTTTGTGACAATAAAGTACTCTTGCTTCTTGTCAATTAAAATTATCGCCCATAGACATGCTACCCTTGAGTCCCAAATGAAACACTGATAAAACTTCAAATGGCCCTAACTTATATACGGTGCGTCCTATACCTATCAAAGTGTGCAGCATTTAAATGCTTGTAACTTTTTACTGGATCGTAATAAAATCTTGAAATTTTGTGACAATAAAGTACTCGTGCCTCTTGTCAATTAAACTTAACGCTCATAGCTATTCTACCCATGAGTCCCATAAAAAACACTGATAAAGCTTCAAATGGCCCTAACTTCTATAGGGTGCGTCCTATAACTCTCAAAGTTTGCAACAATCAAATGCTTGTATCTTTTTACTGGAGCGTCATAAAATCTTGAAATTTTGTGACAATAAAGTATTCGTGCCTCTTGTCATTTAAAGTTATCGCTCATAGCAATGTTACCCTTGACTCCAAAAAAAAACACTGATAAAATTTCAAATGGCCCTAACTTCTATACGGTGCGTCCTATACCTATCAAAGTTTGCAACAATCAAATGCTTCTAACTTTTTACTGGAGCGTAATAAAACCTTTAAATTTTGTGACAATAAAGTACTCGTGCCTCTTGTCAATTAAAGTTATCGCTCATAGCTATGCTAGCCTTGAGTCCCAATTCAATCACTGATAAAACTTCAAATGGCCCTAATTTCTATACGGTATGTCCTATACCTATCAGAGTTTGCAACATTCAAATGCTTGTAACTTTTTACTGGAGCGTCATAAAATCTTTTAATTTTGTGACAATAAAGTACTCGTGCCTCTTGTGAAATTAAGCTATCGGTCATAGCTATGATAACCTTGAGTCCAAAATCAAACACTGATAAAACTTCAAATGGCGCTAACTTCTATACGGTGCGTCCTATACCTATCAAAGTTTGCAACAATCAAATGCTTGTAGGTTTTTACTGGAGCGTAATAAAACCTTGAAATTTTGTGACAATAAAGTGCTCGTGCTTCTTGTCAATTAAAGTTATCGCTCATAGCTATGCTACCCTTGAGTCCCAATTCAACCACTGATAAAACTTCAAATAGCCCTAACTTCTATACGGTGCGTCCTATACCTATCAGAGTTTGCAACATTCAAAAGCTTGTAACTTTTTACTGGAGCGTCATAAAACCTTGAAATTTTGTGACAATAAAGTACTCGTGCCTCTTGTCAATTTAAGGTATCGCTCATTGCTCTGCTTCCCTTGAGTCCCAAAACAGACACTGATAAAACTTCAAATGGCCCTAACTTATATACGGTGCATCCTATATCTATCAAAGTTTGCAACATTCAAATGCTTGTAACTTTTTACTGGAGCGTCATACAATTTTAAAATTTTGTGACAATAAAGTACTCTTGCTTCTTGTCAATTAAAATTATCGCCCATAGATATGCTACCCTTGAGTCCCAAATGAAACACTGATAAAACTTCAAATGGCCCTAACTTCTATACGGTGCGTCCTATACCTATCAAAGTGTGCAACATTTAAATGCTTGTAACTTTTTACTGGATCGTAATAAAATCTTGAAATTTTGTGACAATAAAGTACTCGTGCCTCTTGTCAATTAAACGTATCGCTCATAGCTATGCTATTCTTGACTGCCAATTCAATCACTGATAAAATTTCAAATGGTCCTAACTTCTATACGGTATGTCCTATACCTATCAGAGTTTGCAACATTCAAATGCTTGTAACTTTTTACTGGAGCGTCATAAAATCTTGAAATTTTCGGACAAAAAAGTACTCATGCCTCTTGTCAATTTAAGCTATCGGTCATAGCTGTGATACCCTTGAGTCCCAAATCAAACACTGATAAAACATCAAATGGCGCTAACTTCTATACGATGCGTCCCTATACCTATCAAAGTTTGCAACAATCAAATGCTTGTAGGTTTTTACTGGAGCGTCATAAAATCTTGAAATTTTCGGACAAAAAAGTACTCATGCCTCTTGTCAATTTAAGCTATCGGTCATAGCTATGCTACCCTTGAGTCCCGTATCAAACACAGATAAAACTTCAAATGACCCTAACTGCTATATGGTGCGTCCTATATCTATTAAAGCTTGCAACATTCAAATGCTTGTAACTTTTTACTGGAGCGTCATAAACTCTTGAAATTTTGTGACAATAAAGTTCTCGTACCTTTTGTCAATTTAAGCTTTCGCTCATAGATATGCTACCCTTGAATCCCAAATTAAACACTGATAAAACTTCAACTGGCGCTTACTTCTATACGGTGCATCCTATACCTATTAAAGTTTGCAACAATCAAATGCTTGTAGCTTTTTACTGGAGCGTAATAAAACCTCGAAATTTTGTGACAATAAAGTACTGGTGCTTCTTGCCAATTAAAGTTATCGCTCATAGCTGTGCTACCCTTGATTCCCAAAACAAACACTGATAAAGCTTTAAATGGCCCAAACTTCTATACAGTGCGGCCTATACCTATCAAAGTTTGCAACATTCAAATGCTTGTAACTTTTTACTGGAGCGTCATAAAACATTGAAATTTTGTGACAATAAAGTACTCTTGCTTCTTGTCAATTTAAGCTATCGCTCATAGCTATTCTACCCTTGAGTCCCATACTAAACACTGATAAAACTTCAAATGGCCCTAGCTTCTATACGGTATGTCCTATACCTATCAGAGTTTGCAACATTTAAATGCTTGTATTTTTTTACTGGAGCGTCATAAAATCTTGAAATTTTGTGACAATAAAGTACTCATGCCTCTTGTCAGTTTAAGCTATCGGTCATAGCTATGCTACACTTGACTCCCAAATCAAACACTGATAAAGCATCAAATGGCGCTAACTTCTATACGGTGCGTCCTATATCTATCAAAGTTTGCAACATTCAAATTCTTGTAACTTTTTACTGGAGCGTCATAAAATCTTGAAATTTTGTGACAATAAAGTACTCGTGCCTCTTGTCAATTTAAGTTATCGCTCATAGCTATGCTACCCTTGAGTCCCAAATCAAACACTGATAAAACTTCAAATGGCCCTAACTTCTATACGGTGCGTCCAATATCTATCAAAGTTTGCAACATTCAAATGCTTGGAACTTTTTACTGGAGCGTCATAAAATCTTGAAATTTTGTGACAATAAAGTACTCTTGCTTGTTGTCAATTTAAGCTATCGCTCATAGCTATGTTACCCTTGACTCCAAAATAAAATTCTGATAAAACTTCAAATGGCACTAACTTCTATACGGTGCGTCCTATACCTATCAAAGTTTGCAACAATCAAATGCTTGTACCTTTTTACTGGAGCGTAATAAAACCTTGAAATTTTGTGACAATAAAGTACTCGTGCCTCTTGTCAATTAAAGTTATCGGTCATAGCTATGATACCCTTGAGTTCCAAATCAAACACTGATAAAACTTCAAATGGCCCTAACTTCTATACGGTGCGTCCTATATCTATCAAAGTTTGCAACATTCAAATGCTTGTAACTTTTTACTGGAGCGTCATAAAATCTTGAAATTTTGTGACAATAAAGTATTCGTGCCTCTTGTCAATTAAAGTTATCGCTCATAGCTATGCTACCCTTGAGTCCCAATTCAATCACTGTTAAAACTTCAAATGGCCCTTACTTATATACGGTGCATCCTATACCTATCAAAGTTTGCAATAATCAAATGCTTGTAACTTTTTACTGGAGCGTAATAGAATCTTGAAATTTTGTCACAATAAAGTACTCGTGCCTCTTGTCAATTAAACTTATAGCTCATAGCTAAGCTATCCTTGAGTCCCAAATCAAACACTGATGAAAGTTCAAATACCTCTAACTTCTATACGGTGCGTGCTATGCCTATCAAGGTTTATAACATTCAAATGCTTGTAACTTTTTCTGGAGCGTCATAAAACATTGAAATTTTGTGACAATAAAGTACTCTTGCTTGTTGTCAATTTAAGCTATCGCTCATAGCTATGTTACCCTTGACTCCAAAATAAAATTCTGATAAAACTTCAAATGGCACTAACTTCTATACGGTGGGTCCTATACCTATCAACGTTTGCAACAATCAAATGCTTGTACCTTTTTACTGGAGCGTAATAAAACCTTGAAATTTTGTGACAATAAAGTACTCGTGCCTCTTGTCAATTAAAGTTATCGCTCATAGCTATGCTACCCTTGACTGCCAATTCAATCATTGATAAAACTTCAAATGGCCCTAACTTCTATACAGTATGTCCTATACCTATCAGAGTTTGCAACATTCAAATGCTTGTAACTTTTTACTGGAGCGTCATAAAATCTTGAAATTTTGTGACAATAAAGTACTCGTGCCTCTTGTCAATTTAAGCTATCGCTCATAGCTATGCTACACTTGAGTCCCAAATCAAACACTGATAAAACATCAAATGGCGCTAACTTCTATACGATGCGTCCCTATAGCTAGCAAAGTTTGCAACAATCAAATGCTTGTAACTTTTTAATGGAGCGTAATAAAACCTTGAAATATTGTGACAATAAAGTACGCGTGCTTCTTTTCAATTAAAGTTATCGCTCATAGCTATGCTACCCTTGAGTCCCAATTCAATCACTGATAAAACTTCAAGTAGCCCTAACTTCCATAAGGTGCGTCCTATACCTATCAGAGTTTGCAACATTCAATAGCTTGTAACTTTTTACTGGAGCGTCAAAAAACCTTGAAATTATGTGACAATAAAGTACTCGTGCCTCTTGTCAATTTAAGCTGTCGGTCATAGCTATGCTACCCTTGAGTCCCGTATCAAACACTGATAAAACTTCAAATGACCCTAACTGCTATATGGTGCGTCCTATATCTATCAAAGTTTGCAACATTCAAATGCTTGTAACTTTTTACTGGAGCGTCATAAAATCTTGAAATTTTGTGACAATAAAGTTCTCGTACCTTTTGTCAATTTAAGCTTTCGCTCATAGATATGCTACCCTTGAGTCCCAAATCAAACACTGATAAAACTTCAACTGGCGCTTACTTCTATACGGTGCATCCTATACCTATTAAAGTTTGCAACAATCAAATGCTTGTAGATTTTTACTGGAGCGTAATAAAACCTTGAAATTTTGTGACAATAAGGTACTCGTGCTTCTTGCCAATTAAAGTTATCGCTCATAGCTGTGCTACCCTTGAGTCCCAAAACAAACACTGATAAAACTTTAAATGGCCCAAACTTCTATACAGTGCGGCCTATACCTATCAAAGTTTGCAACATTCAAATGCTTGTAACTTTTTACTGGAGCGTCATAAAATCTTGAAATTTTGTGACAATAAAGTACTCATGCCTCTTGTAAATTTAAGCTATCGGTCATAGCTATGCTACACTTGAGTCCCAAATCAAACATTGATAAAGCATCAAATGGCGCTAACTTCTATACGGTGCGTCCTATATCTATCAAAGTTTGGAACATTCAAATTCTTGTAACTTTTTACTGGAGCGTCATAAAATCTTGAAATTTTGTGACAATAAAGTACTCGTGCCTCTTGTCAATTTAAGTTATCGCTCATAGCTATGCTACCCTTGAGTCCCAAATCAAACATTGATAAAACTTCAAATGGCCCTAACTTATATACGGTGCATCCTCTACCTATCAAAGTTTGCAACAATCAAATGCTTGTATCTTTTTACTGGAGCGTCATAAAATCTTGAAACTTTGTGACAATAAAGTATTCGTACCTCTTGTCATTTAAAGTTATCGCTCATGGCAATGTCACCCTTGACTCCAAAAGAAAACACTGATAAAATTTCAAATGGCCCTAACTTCTATACGGTGCGTCCTATACCTATCAAAGTTTGCAACAATCAAATGCTTCTACCTTTTTACTGGAGCGTCATAAAACCTTGAAATTTTGTGACAATAAAGTACTCGTGCCTCTTGTCAATTTAAGCTATCGGCCATAGCTATGTTTCCCTTAACTTCCAAAACAAACACTGATAAAACTTTAAATGGCCCTAACTTCTATACGGTGCGTCTTCTATCTATCAAAATTTGCAACAATCAAATGGTTGTAACTTTTTACTGGAGCGTAATAAAATCTTGAAATTTTGTGACCATAAAGTACTCGTGCCTCTTGTCAACTTAAGCTATCGATCATAGCTTTGCTACCCTTGACTCCAAAATAAAACACTGATAAAACTTCAAATGGCACTAACTTCTATACGGTGCGTCCTATACCTATCGAAGTTTGCAACAATCAAATGCTTGTAACTTTTTACTGGAGCGTAATAAAATTTTGAAATTTTGTGACAATAAAGTATTCGTGCCTCTTGTCAATTTAAGGTATCGCTCATTGCTCTGCTTCCCTTGAGTCCCAAAACAAACACTGATAAAACTTCAAATGGCCCTAACTTATATACGGTGCATCCTATATCTATCAAAGTTTGCAACATTCAAATGCTTGTAACTTTTTACTGGAGCGTCATAAAATTTTGAAATTTTGTGACAATAAAGTACTCTTGCTTCTTGTCAATTAAAATTATCGCCCAAAGATATGCTACCCTTGAGTCCCAAATGAAACACTGATAAAACTTCAAATGGCCCTAACTTCTATACGGTGCGTCCTATACCTATCAAAGTGTGCAACATTTAAATGCTTGTAACTTTTTACTGGATCGTAATAAAATCTTGAAATTTTGTGACAATAAAGTACTCGTGCCTCTTGTCATTTAAAGTTATCGCTCATAGCAATGTTACCCTTGACTCCAAAAGAAAACACTGATAAAATTTCAAATGGCCCTAACTTCTATACGGTGCGTCCTATACCTATCAAAGTTTGCAACAATCAAATGCTTCTAACTTTTTACTGGAGCGTAATAAAACCTTTAAATTTTGTGACAATAAAGTAGTCGTGCCTCTTGTCAATTAAAGTTATCGTTCATAGCTATGCTAGCCTTGAGTCCCAATTCAATCACTGATAAAACTTCAAATGGCCCTAACTTCTATACGGTATGTCCTATACCTATCAGAGTTTGGAACATTCAAATGCTTGTAACTTTTTACTGGAGCGTCATAAAATCTTGAAATTTTGTGACAATAAAGTACTCGTGCCTCTTGTGAAATTAAGCTATCGGTCATAGCTATGATACCCTTGAGTCCCAAATCAAACACTGATAAATCTTCAAATGGCGCTAACTTCTATACGGTGCGTCCTATACCTATCAAAGTTTGCAACAATCAAATGCTTGTAGGTTTTTACTGGAGCGTAATAAAACCTTGAAATTTTGTGACAATAAAGTACTCGTGCTTCTTGTCAATTAAAGTTATCGCTCATAGCTATGCTACCCTTAAGTCCCAATTCAACCACTGATAAAATTTCAAATAGCCGTAACTTCTATAAGGTGCGTCCTATACCTATCAGTGTTTGCAACATTCAAAAGCTTGTAACTTTTTACTGGAGCGTCATAAAACCTTGAAATTTTGTGACAATAAAGTACTCGTGCCTCTTGTCAATTTAAGCTATCGGCCATAGCTATGTTTCCCTTAACTTCCAAAACAAACACTGATAAAACTTCAAATGGCCCTAACTTCTATACGGTGCGTCCTATACCTCTCAAAGTTTGCAACAATCAAATGCTTGTATCTTTTGACTGGAGCGTCATAAAATCTTGAAATTTTGTGACAATAAAGTATTCGTGCCTCTTGTCATTTAAAGTTATCGCTCATAGCAATGTTACCCTTGACTCCAAAAGAAAGCACTGATAAAATTTCAAATGGCGCTAACTTCTATACGGTGCGTCCTATACCTATCAAAGTTTGCAACAATCAAATGCTTCTAACTTTTTACTGGAGCGTAATAAAACCTTTAAATTTTGTGACAATAAAGTACTCGTGCCTCTTGTCAATTAAAGTTATCGCTCATAGCTATGCTAGCCTTGAGTCCCAATTCAATCACTGATAAAACTTCAAATGGCCCTAATTTCTATACGGTATGTCCTATACCTATCAGAGTTTGCAACATTCAAATGCTTGTAACTTTTTACTGGAGCGTCATAAAATCTTTTAATTTTGTGACAATAAAGTACTCGTGCCTCTTGTGAAATTAAGCTATCGGTCATAGCTATGATAACCTTGAGTCCAAAATCAAACACTGATAAAACTTCAAATGGCGCTAACTTCTATACGGTGCGTCCTATACCTATCAAAGTTTGCAACAATCAAATGCTTGTAGGTTTTTACTGGAGCGTAATAAAACCTTGAAATTTTGTGACAATAAAGTGCTCGTGCTTCTTGTCAATTAAAGTTATCGCTCATAGCTATGCTACCCTTGAGTCCCAATTCAACCACTGATAAAACTTCAAATAGCCCTAACTTCTATACGGTGCGTCCTATACCTATCAGAGTTTGCAACATTCAAAAGCTTGTAACTTTTTACTGGAGCGTCATAAAACCTTGAAATTTTGTGACAATAAAGTACTCGTGCCTCTTGTCAATTTAAGGTATCGCTCATTGCTCTGCTTCCCTTGAGTCCCAAAACAGACACTGATAAAACTTCAAATGGCCCTAACTTATATACGGTGCATCCTATATCTATCAAAGTTTGCAACATTCAAATGCTTGTAACTTTTTACTGGAGCGTCATACAATTTTAAAATTTTGTGACAATAAAGTACTCTTGCTTCTTGTCAATTAAAATTATCGCCCATAGATATGCTACCCTTGAGTCCCAAATGAAACACTGATAAAACTTCAAATGGCCCTAACTTCTATACGGTGCGTCCTATACCTATCAAAGTGTGCAACATTTAAATGCTTGTAACTTTTTACTGGATCGTAATAAAATCTTGAAATTTTGTGACAATAAAGTACTCGTGCCTCTTGTCAATTAAACGTATCGCTCATAGCTATGCTATTCTTGACTGCCACTTCAATCACTGATAAAATTTCAAATGGTCCTAACTTCTATACGGTATGTCCTATACCTATCAGAGTTTGCAACATTCAAATGCTTGTAACTTTTTACTGGAGCGTCATAAAATCTTGAAATTTTCGGACAAAAAAGTACTCATGCCTCTTGTCAATTTAAGCTATCGGTCATAGCTGTGATACCCTTGAGTCCCAAATCAAACACTGATAAAACATCAAATGGCGCTAACTTCTATACGATGCGTCCCTATACCTATCAAAGTTTGCAACAATCAAATGCTTGTAGGTTTTTACTGGAGCGTCACAAAATCTTGAAATTTTCGGACAAAAAAGTACTCATGCCTCTTGTCAATTTAAGCTATCGGTCATAGCTATGCTAATCTTGAGTCCCGTATCAAACACAGATAAAACTTCAAATGACCCTAACTGCTATATGGTGCGTCCTATATCTATTAAAGCGTGCAACATTCAAATGCTTGTAACTTTTTACTGGAGCGTCATAAACTCTTGAAATTTTGTGACAATAAAGTTCTCGTACCTTTTGTCAATTTAAGCTTTCGCTCATAGATATGCTACCCTTGAATCCCAAATCAAACACTGATAAAACTTCAACTGGCGCTTACTTCTATACGGTGCATCCTATACCTATTAAAGTTTGCAACAATCAAATGCTTGTAGCTTTTTACTGGAGCGTAATAAAACCTCGAAATTTTGTGACAATAAAGTACTGGTGCTTCTTGCCAATTAAAGTTATCGCTCATAGCTGTGCTACCCTTGATTCCCAAAACAAACACTGATAAAGCTTTAAATGGCCCAAACTTCTATACAGTGCGGCCTATACCTATCAAAGTTTGCAACATTCAAATGCTTGTAACTTTTTACTGGAGCGTCATAAAACATTGAAATTTTGTGACAATAAAGTACTCTTGCTTCTTGTCAATTTAAGCTATCGCTCATAGCTATTCTACCCTTGAGTCCCATACTAAACACTGATAAAACTTCAAATGGCCCTAACTTCTATACGGTGCGTCCTATATCTATCAAAGTTTGCAACATTCAAATGCTTGTAACTTTTTACTGGAGCGTCATAAAATCTTGAAATTTTGTGACAATAAAGTATTCGTGCCTCTTGTCAATTAAAGTTATCGCTCATAGCTATGCTACCCTTGAGTCCCAATTCAATCACTGTTAAAACTTCAAATGGCCCTTACTTATATACGGTGCATCCTATACCTATCAAAGTTTGCAATAATCAAATGCTTGTAACTTTTTACTGGAGCGTAATAAAATCTTGAAATTTTGTCACAATAAAGTACTCGTGCCTCTTGTCAATTAAACTTATAGCTCATAGCTAAGCTATCCTTGTGTCCCAAATCAAACACTGATGAAAGTTCAAATACCTCTAACTTCTATACGGTGCGTGCTATGCCTATCAAGGTTTATAACATTCAAATGCTTGTAACTTTTTCTGGAGCGTCATAAAACATTGAAATTTTGTGACAATAAAGTACTCTTGCTTGTTGTCAATTTAAGCTATCGCTCATAGCTATGTTACCCTTGACTCCAAAATAAAATTCTGATAAAACTTCAAATGGCACTAACTTCTATACGGTGGGTCCTATACCTATCAAAGTTTGCAACAATCAAATGCTTGTACCTTTTTACTGGAGCGTAATAAAACCTTGAAATTTTGTGACAATAAAGTACTCGTGCCTCTTGTCAATTAAAGTTATCGCTCATAGCTATGCTACCCTTGACTGCCAATTCAATCATTGATAAAACTTCAAATGGCCCTAACTTCTATACAGTATGTCCTATACCTATCAGAGTTTGCAACATTCAAATGCTTGTAACTTTTTACTGGAGCGTCATAAAATCTTGAAATTTTGTGACAATAAAGTACTCGTGCCTCTTGTCAATTTAAGCTATCGCTCATAGCTATGCTACACTTGAGTCCCAAATCAAACACTGATAAAACATCAAATGGCGCTAACTTCTATACGATGCGTCCCTATAGCTAGCAAAGTTTGCAACAATCAAATGCTTGTAACTTTTTAATGGAGCGTAATAAAACCTTGAAATATTGTGACAATAAAGTACGCGTGCTTCTTTTCAATTAAAGTTATCGCTCATAGCTATGCTACCCTTGAGTCCCAATTCAATCACTGATAAAACTTCAAGTAGCCCTAACTTCCATAAGGTGCGTCCTATACCTATCAGAGTTTGCAACATTCAATAGCTTGTAACTTTTTACTGGAGCGTCAAAAAACCTTGAAATTATGTGACAATAAAGTACTCGTGCCTCTTGTCAATTTAAGCTGTCGGTCATAGCTATGCTACCCTTGAGTCCCGTATCAAACACTGATAAAACTTCAAATGACCCTAACTGCTATATGGTGCGTCCTATATCTATCAAAGTTTGCAACATTCAAATGCTTGTAACTTTTTACTGGAGCGTCATAAAATCTTGAAATTTTGTGACAATAAAGTTCTCGTACCTTTTGTCAATTTAAGCTTTCGCTCATAGATATGCTACCCTTGAGTCCCAAATCAAACACTGATAAAACTTCAACTGGCGCTTACTTCTATACGGTGCATCCTATACCTATTAAAGTTTGCAACAATCAAATGCTTGTAGATTTTTACTGGAGCGTAATAAAACCTTGAAATTTTGTGACAATAAGGTACTCGTGCTTCTTGCCAATTAAAGTTATCGCTCATAGCTGTGCTACCCTTGAGTCCCAAAACAAACACTGATAAAACTTTAAATGGCCCAAACTTCTATACAGTGCGGCCTATACCTATCAAAGTTTGCAACATTCAAATGCTTGTAACTTTTTACTGGAGCGTCATAAAATCTTGAAATTTTGTGACAATAAAGTACTCATGCCTCTTGTAAATTTAAGCTATCGGTCATAGCTATGCTACACTTGAGTCCCAAATCAAACATTGATAAAGCATCAAATGGCGCTAACTTCTATACGGTGCGTCCTATATCTATCAAAGTTTGGAACATTCAAATTCTTGTAACTTTTTACTGGAGCGTCATAAAATCTTGAAATTTTGTGACAATAAAGTACTCGTGCCTCTTGTCAATTTAAGTTATCGCTCATAGCTATGCTACCCTTGAGTCCCAAATCAAACATTGATAAAACTTCAAATGGCCCTAACTTATATACGGTGCATCCTCTACCTATCAAAGTTTGCAACAATCAAATGCTTGTATCTTTTTACTGGAGAGTCATAAAATCTTGAAACTTTGTGACAATAAAGTATTCGTACCTCTTGTCATTTAAAGTTATCGCTCATGGCAATGTCACCCTTGACTCCAAAAGAAAACACTGATAAAATTTCAAATGGCCCTAACTTCTATACGGTGCGTCCTATACCTATCAAAGTTTGCAACAATCAAATGCTTCTACCTTTTTACTGGAGCGTCATAAAACCTTGAAATTTTGTGACAATAAAGTACTCGTGCCTCTTGTCAATTTAAGCTATCGGCCATAGCTATGTTTCCCTTAACTTCCAAAACAAACACTGATAAAACTTTAAATGGCCCTAACTTCTATACGGTGCGTCTTCTATCTATCAAAATTTGCAACAATCAAATGGTTGTAACTTTTTACTGGAGCGTAATAAAATCTTGAAATTTTGTGACCATAAAGTACTCGTGCCTCTTGTCAACTTAAGCTATCGATCATAGCTTTGCTACCCTTGACTCCAAAATAAAACACTGATAAAACTTCAAATGGCACTAACTTCTATACGGTGCGTCCTATACCTATCAAAGTTTGCAACAATCAAATGCTTGTAATTTTTTACTGGAGCGTAATAAAATTTTGAAATTTTGTGACAATAAAGTATTCGTGCCTCTTGTCAATTTAAGGTATCGCTCATTGCTCTGCTTCCCTTGAGTCCCAAAACAAACACTGATAAAACTTCAAATGGCCCTAACTTATATACGGTGCATCCTATATCTATCAAAGTTTGCAACATTCAAATGCTTGTAACTTTTTACTGGAGCGTCATAAAATTTTGAAATTTTGTGACAATAAAGTACTCTTGCTTCTTGTCAATTAAAATTATCGCCCAAAGATATGCTACCCTTGAGTCCCAAATGAAACACTGATAAAACTTCAAATGGCCCTAACTTCTATACGGTGCGTCCTATACCTATCAAAGTGTGCAACATTTAAATGCTTGTAACTTTTTACTGGATCGTAATAAAATCTTGAAATTTTGTGACAATAAAGTACTCGTGCCTCTTGTCATTTAAAGCTCATAGCAATGTTACCCTTGACTCCAAAAGAAAACACTGATAAAACTTCAAATGGCCCTAACTTCTATACGGTATGTCCTATACCTATCAGAGTTTGCAACATTCAAATGCTTGTAACTTTTTACTGGAGCGTCATAAAATCTTGAAATTTTGTGACAATAAAGTACTCGTGCCTCTTGTGAAATTAAGCTATCGGTCATAGCTATGATACCCTTGAGTCCCAAATCAAACACTGATAAATCTTCAAATGGCGCTAACTTCTATACGGTGCGTCCTATACCTATCAAAGTTTGCAACAATCAAATGCTTGTAGGTTTTTACTGGAGCGTAATAAAACCTTGAAATTTTGTGACAATAAAGTACTCGTGCTTCTTGTCAATTAAAGTTATCGCTCATAGCTATGCTACCCTTAAGTCCCAATTCAACCACTGATAAAATTTCAAATAGCCGTAACTTCTATACGGTGCGTCCTATACCTATCAGTGTTTGCAACATTCAAAAGCTTGTAACTTTTTACTGGAGCGTCATAAAACCTTGAAATTTTGTGACAATAAAGTACTCGTGCCTCTTGTCAATTTAAGCTATCGGCCATAGCTATGTTTCCCTTAACTTCCAAAACAAACACTGATAAAACTTCAAATGGCCCTAACTTCTATACGGTGCGTCCTATACCTCTCAAAGTTTGCAACAATCAAATGCTTGTATCTTTTGACTGGAGCGTCATAAAATCTTGAAATTTTGTGACAATAAAGTATTCGTGCCTCTTGTCATTTAAAGTTATCGCTCATAGCAATGTTACCCTTGACTCCAAAAGAAAGCACTGATAAAATTTCAAATGGCGCTAACTTCTATACGGTGCGTCCTATACCTATCAGAGTTTGCAACATTCAAAAGCTTGTAACTTTTTACGGGAGCGTCATAAAACCTTGAAATTTGGGACAATAAAGTACTCGTGCCTCTTGTCAATTTAAGGTATCGCTCATTGCTCTGCTTCCCTTGAGTCCCAAAACAGAAACTGATAAAACTTCAAATGGCCCTAACTTATATTCGGTGCATCCTATATCTATCAAAGTTTGCAACATTCAAATGCTTGTAACTTTTTACTGGAGCGTCATAAAATTTTTAAATTTTGTAACAATAAAGTACTCTTGCTTCTTGTCAATTAAAATTATCGCCCATAGATATGCTACCCTTGAGTCCCAAATGAAACACTGATAAAACTTCAAATGGCCCTAACTTCTATACGGTGCGTCCTATACCTATCAAAGTGTGCAACATTTAAATGCTTGTAACTTTTTACTGGATCGTAATAAAATCTTGAAATTTTGTGACAATAAAGTACTCGTGCCTCTTGTCAATTAAACTTATCGCTCATAGCTATTCTACCCATGAGTCCCATAAAAAACACTGATAAAGCTTCAAATGGCCCTAATTCTTATACGGTGCGTCCTATACCTCTCAAAGTTTGCAACAATCAAATGCTTGTATCTTTTTACTGGAGCGTCATAAAATCTTGAAATTTTGTGACAATAAAGTATTCGTGCCTCTTGTCATTTAAAGTTATCGCTCATAGCAATGTTACCCTTGACTCCAAAAGAAAACACTGATAAAGCTTCAAATGGCCCTAACTTCTATACGGTGTGTCCTATACCTCTCAAAGTTTGCAACAATCAAATGCTTGTATCTTTTTACTGGAGCGTCATAAAATCTTGAAATTTTGTGACAATAAAGTATTCGTGCCTCTTGTCATTTAAAGCTATCGCTCATAGCAATGCTACCCTTGAGTCCCAAATGAAACACTGATAAAACTTCAAATGGCCCTAACTTCTATACGGTGCGTCCTATACCTATCAGAGTTTGCAACATTCAAAAGCTTGTAACTTTTTACTGGAGCGTCATAAAACCTTGAAATTTTGTGACGATAAAGTACTCGTGCCTCTTGTCAATTTAAGCCATCGGCCATAGCTATGTTTCCCGTAACTTCCAAAACAAACACTGATAAAACTTCAAATGGCCCTAACTTCTATACGGTGCGTCTTCTACCTATCAAAATTTGCAACAATCAAATGGTTGTAACTTTTTATTGGAGCGTAATAAAATCTTGAAATTTTGTGACAATAAAGTACTCGAGCCTTTTGGTTATTTAAGCTATCGTTCATAGCTATGCTACCCTTGACTGCCAATTCAATAACTGATAAAACTTCAAATGGCCCTAACTTCTATACGGTATGTCCTATACCTATCAGAGTTTGCAACATTCAAATGCTTGTAACTTTTTACTGGAGCGTCATAAAATCTTGAAATTTTGTGACAATAAAGTACTCATGCCTCTTGTCAATTTAAGCTATCGGTCATAGCTATTATACCCTTGAGTCCCAAATCAAACACTGATAAAACTTCAAATGGCCCTAACTTCTATACGGTGCGTCCTATACCTCTCAGAGTTTGCAACATTCAAATGCTTCTAACTTTTTACTGAAGCGTCAGAAAATCTTGAAATTTTGTGACAATAAAGTACTCGTGCCTCTTGTCAATTTAAGCTATCGCTCATAGCAATGCTACACTTGACTCCCAAATCAAACACTGATAAAACATCAAATGGCGCTAATTTCTATAAGGTGCGTCCTATACCTATCAAAGTTTGCAACTTCAAATGCTTGTAACTTTTTACTGGATCGTAATAAAATCTTGAAATTTTGTGACAATAAAGTAATCCTGCCTCTTGTCAATTAAAGTTATCGCTCATAGCTCTGCTACCCTTGACTCCCAATTCAATCACTGATAAAACTTAAAATAGCCCTAACATCTATACGGTGCGTCCTATACCTATCAAAGTTTGCAACATTCAAATGCTTGTACTTTATTCCTGGATCGTAATAAAATCTTGAAATTTTGTGACAATAAAGTACTCGTACCTCTTACAAAAACAAGCACTGATAAAACTTCAAATGGTCCTAACTTCTATACGGTGCGTCCTATACCTATCAAAGTTTGCAACAATCAAATGCTTATCACTTTTTACTGGAGCGTAATAAAATCTTGAAATTTTATGACAATAAAGTACTCGTGCCTCTTGTCAATTTAAGCTATCGTTCATAGCTATGCTTCCCTTGAGTCCCAAAACAAACACTGATAAAACTTCAAATGGACCTAATTTATATACGGTGCGTCCTATACCTATCAAAGTTTGCAACAATCAAATGCTTGTAACTTTTTACTGGAGCGTAATAAAATCTTGACATTTTGTGACAATAAAGTACTTGTGCCACTTGTCAATTTAAGCTATCGCTCACAGCCATGCTTCCCTTAAGTCCCAAAACAAACACTGATAAAACTTCAAATGGCCTTAACTTCTATACGGTGCGCCCTATACCATCAGAGTTTGCAACATTCAAATGCTTATGACTTTTTACTGGAGCGTCATAAAATCTTGAAATTTTATGACAATAAAGTATTGGTGCCTCTTGTCAATTTAAGGTATCGCTCATAGCTATGCTTACTTTGAGTCCCAAAATAAACACTGATAAAACTTCAAATGGCCCTAACTTATATACGGTGCGTCCTATACCTATCAAAGTGTGCAACATTTAAATGCTTGTAACTTTTTACTGGATCGTAATAAAATCTTGAAATTTTGTGACAATAAAGTACTCGTGCCTCTTGTCAATTAAAGTTATAGCTCATAGCTAAGCTATCCTTGAATCCCAAATCAAACACTGATAAAACTTCAAATGGCCCTAACTTCTATACGGTATGTCCTATACCTATCAGAGTTTGCAACATTCAAATGCTTGTAACTTTTTACTGGAGCGTCATAAAATCTTGAAATTTTGTGACAATAAAGTACTCATGCCTCTTGTCAATTTAAGCTATCGGTGATAGCTATGCTACACTTGAGTCCCAAATCAAACACTGATAAAGCATCATATGGCGCTAACTTCTATACGGTGCGTCCTATATCTATCAAAGTTTGCAACATTCAAATTCTTGTAACTTTTTATTGGAGCGTCATAAAATCTTGAAATTTTCTGACAATAAAGTACTCGTGCCTCTTGTCAATTAAAGTTATCGCTCATAGCAATGCTACACTTGACTCCCAAATCAAACACTGATAAAACATCAAATGGCGCTAATTTCTATAAGGTGCGTCCTATACCTATCAAAGTTTGCAACTTCAAATGCTTGTAACTTTTTACTGGATCGTAATAAAATCTTGAAATTTTGTGACAATAAAGTAATCCTGCCTCTTGTCAATTAAAGTTATCGCTCATAGCTCTGCTACCCTTGACTCCCAATTCAATCACTGATAAAACTTAAAATAGCCCTAACATCTATACGGTGCGTCCTATACCTATCAAAGTTTGCAACATTCAAATGCTTGTACTTTATTCCTGGATCGTAATAAAATCTTGAAATTTTGTGACAATAAAGTACTCGTACCTCTTACAAAAACAAGCACTGATAAAACTTCAAATGGTCCTCACATCTATACGGTGGGTCCTATACCTATCAAAGTTTGCAATAATCAAATGCTTGTAACTTTTTACTGGAGCGTAATAAAATCTTGAAATTTTGTGACAATAAAGTACTCGTGCCTCTTGTCAATTAAAGTTATAGCTCATAGCTAAGCTATCCTTGAGTCCCAAATAAAACACTGATGAAAGTTCAAATACCCCTAACTTCTATACGGTGCGTCCTATGCCAATCAAAGTTTATAACATTCAAATGCTTGTAACTTTTTCTGGAGCGTCATAAAACATTGAAATTTTGTGACAATAAAGTACTCTTGCTTGTTGTCAATTTAAGCTATCGCTCATAGTTATGTTACCCTTGACTCCAAAATAAAATTCTGATAAAACTTCAAATGGCACTAACTTCTATACGGTGCGTCCTATACCTATCAAAGTTTGCAACAATCAAATGCTTGTACCTTTTTACTGGAGCGTAATAAAACCTTGAAATTTTGTGACAATAAAGTACTCGTGCCTCTTGTCAATTAAAGTTATCGCTCATAGCTATGCTACCCTTGACTGCCAATTCAATCACTGATAAAACTTCAAATGGCCCTAACTTCTATACGGTATGTCCTATACCTATCAGAGTTTGCAACATTCAAATGCTTGTAACTTTTTACTGGAGCGTCATAAAATCTTGAAATTTTCTGACAATAAAGTACTCATGCCTCTTGTCAATTTAAGCTATCGGACATAGCTATGATACCCTTAAGTCCCAAATCAAACACTGATAAAACATCAAATGGCGTTAACTTCTACACGATGCATCCCTATACCTATCAAAGTTTGCAACAATCAAATGCTTGTAACTTTTTAATGGAGCGTAATAAAACCTTGAAATATTGTGACAATAAAGTACGCGTGCTTCTTTTCAATTAAAGTTATCGCTCATAGCTATGGTACCCTTGAGTGCCAATTCAATCACTGATAAAACTTCAAGTAGCCCTAACTTCTATACGGTGCGTCCTATACCTATCAGAGTTTGCAACATTCAAAAGCTTGTAACTTTTTACTGGAGCGTCATAAAACCTTGAAATTTTGTGACAATAAAGTACTCGTGCCTCTTGTCAATTTGAGCTGTCGGTCATAGCTATGCTACCCTTGAGTCCCGTATCAAACACAGATAAAACTTCAAATGACCCTAACTGCTATATGGTGCGTCCTATATCTATCAAAGTTTGCAACATTCAAATGCTTGTAACTTTTTACTGGAGCGTCATAAAATCTTGAAATTTTGTGACAATAAAGTTCTCGTACCTTTTGTCAATTTAAGCTTTCGCTCATAGATATGCTACCCCTGAGTCCCAAATCAAACACTGATAAAACTTCAAATGGCACTAACTTCTATACGGTGCGTCCTATAACTATCAAAGTTTGCAACAATCAAATGCTTGTACCTTTTTACTGGAGCGTAATAAAACCTTGAAATTTTGTGACAATAAAGTACTCGTTCCTCTTGTTAATTAAAGTTATCGCTCATAGCTATGCTACCCTTGACTGCCAATTCAATCACTGATAAAACTTCAAATGGCCCTAACTTCTATACAGTATGTCCTATACCTATCAGAGTTTGCAACATTCAAATGCTTGTAACTTTTTACTGGAGCGTCATAAAATCTTGAAATTTTCTGACAATAAATTACTCATGCCTCTTGTCAATTTAAGCTAACGGTCACAGCTATGATACCCTTGAGTCCCAAATCAAACACTGATAAAACTTCAAATGGCCCTAACTTCTATACGGTGCGTCCTATATCTATCAAAGTTTGCAACATTCAAATGCTTGTAACTTTTTACTGGAGCGTCATAAAATCTTGAAATTTTGTGACAATAAAGTACTCGTGCCTCTTGTCAATTTAAGCTATCGCTCATAGCTATGCTACACTTGAGTCCCAAATCAAACTCTGATAAAACATCAAATTGCGCTAACTTCTATACGATGCGTCCCTATACCTATCAAAGTTTGCAACAATCAAATGCTTGTAACTTTTTAATGGGGCGTAATAAAACCTTGAAATATTGTGACAATAAAGTACGCGTGCTTCTTTTCAATTAAAGTTATCGCTCATAGCTATGCTACCCTTGAGTCCCAATTCAATCACTGATAAAACTCCAAGTAGCCCTAACTTCTATAAGAAGCGTCCTATACCTATCAGAGTTTGCAACATTCAAAAGCTTGTAACTTTTTACTAGAGCGTCATAAAACCTTGAAATTTTGTGACAATAAAGTACTCGTGCCTCTTGTCAATTTAAGCTGTCGGTCATAGCTATGCTACCCTTGAGTCCCGTATCAAACACTGATAAAACTTCAAATGACCCTAACTGCTATATGGTGCGTCCTATATCTATCAAAGTTTGCAACATTCAAATGCTTGTAACTTTTTACTGGAGCGTCATAAAATCTTGAAATTTTGTGACAATAAAGTTCTCGTACCTTTTGTCAATTTAAGCTTTCGCTCATAGATATGCTACCCTTGAGTCCCAAATAAAACACTGATAAAACTTCAACTGGCGCTTACTTCTATACGGTGCATCCTATACCTATTAAAGTTTGCAACAATCAAATGCTTGTAGCTTTTTACTGGAGCGTAATAAAACCTTGAAATTTTGTGACAATAAGGTACTCGTGCTTCTTGTCAATTAAAGTTATCGCTCATAGCTATGCTACCCTTGAGTCCCAATTCAATCACTGTTAAAACTTCAAATGGCCCTTACTTATATACGGTGCATCCTATACCTATCAAAGTTTGCAACAATCAAATGTTAGTAACTTTTTACTGGCGCGTCATAAAATCTTGAAATTTTGTGACATTGAAGTACTCGTGCTTCTTTTCAATTAAAGTTATCGCTCATAGCTATGCTACTCTTGAGTCCCAAATCGAACACTGATAAAACTTCAAATGGCCCTAACTTCTATACGGTGCGTCCTATATCTATCAAAGTTTGCAATGCTCAAATGCTTGTAAATTTTTACTGGATCGTCATAAAATCTTGAGATTTTGTGACAATAAAGTACTCGTTGTCAATTTAAGCTATCGCTCATAGCTATGCTACACTTGAGTCCCAAATCAAACACTGATAAAACATCAAATGGCGCTAACTTCTAAAAGGTGCGTCCTATACCTATCAAAGTTTGCAACATTCAAATGCTTATAAATTTTTACTGGAGCGTCATAAAATCTGGAAATTTTGTATCAATAAAGTACTCGTGCCACTTGTCCATTAAAGTTATCGCTCATAGCTATGATACCCTTGAGTCCCAAATCAAACACTGATAAAACTTCAAATGGCCCTAACTTCTATACGGTGCGTCCAATACCTATCAAAGTTTGCGACATTCAAATGCTGATAACTTTTCACTGGAGCGTAATAAAACCTTGAAATTTTGTGACAATAAAGTACTCGTGCCTCTTGTCAATTTAAGCTTTCGCTCATAGCTATGCTACCCTTGAGTCCCAAAACAAACACTGATAAAACTTCAAATGGCCTTAACTTTTATACGGTGCATCCTATACCTATCAAAGTTTGCAACAATGAAAATTTTGTCACAATAAAGTTCTCGTGCCTCTTGCCAATTTAAGCTATCGCTCATAGCTACGCCACCCTTGAGTCCCAAATCAAACAGTGATAACACTTCAAATCGCCCTAACTTCTATACGGTGCATCCTATACCTATCAAAGTTTGCAACATTCAAATGCTTGTAACTTTTTACTGAAGCGCCATAAAATCTTGAAATTTTGTGACAATAAAGTACTCGTGCCTCTTGTCAATTTAAACTATCGGTCATAGCAATGCTACCTTTGAGTCCCAAATCAAACACTGATAAAACTTCAAATGGCCCTAACTTCTATACGGTGTGTCCTATACCTATCAGAGTTTGCAACATTCAAATGATTGTAAATTTTTACTGGAGCGTCATAAAATCTTGAAATTTTGTATCAATAAAGTACTCGTGCCTCTTGTCAATTTAAAATATCGGTCACAGCTATGCTACCCTTGAGTCCCAAATCAATCACTGATAAAACTTCAAATGGCCCTAACTACTATACGGTCCGTCCTAAACCTATTAAAGTTTGCAACATTCAAATGCTTGTAACTTTTTCCTGGATCGTAATAAAATCTTGAAATTTTGTGACAATAAAGTACTCGTGCCTCTTGTCAACTTAAGCTATCGCTCATACCCTTGACTCCAAAATAAAACACTGATAAAACTTCAAATGGCCCTAATTTCTATACGGTGCGTCCTATACCTACCAAAGTTTGCAACATTCAAATGCTTGTAAATTTTTCCTGGATCGTAATAAAATCTTGAAATTTTGTGACAATAAAGTACTGGTGCCTCTTGTCAATTTAAGCTATCGCTCATTGCTATGCATCCCTTAAGTCCCAAAACAAACGCTGATAAAACTTCAAATGGCCCTAACTTCTATACGGTGCATCCTAAACCATCAGAGTTTGCAACATTCAAATGCTTGTAACTTTTTACTTTAGCGTCATAAAATCGTGAAATTTTGTGACAATAAAGAACTCGTGCCTCTAGTTAATCTAAGCTATCGTTCATAGCTATGCTTCCCTTGAGTCCAAAAACAAACACTGAGAAAACTTCAAATGCCCTTAACTTATATTCTTATATTCGGGGCATCTTATACCTATCAGAGTTTGCAACATTCAAATGCTTGTAAATTTTTACTGGAGCGTCATAAAAGCTGGAAATTTTGTATCAATAAAGTACTCATGCCTCTTGTCAATTAAAGTTATCGCTCATAGCTTTGATACCCTTGAGTCCGAAATCAAATACTGATAAAACTTCAAATGGCCCTAACTTCTATACGGTGCGTCCAATACCTATCAAAGTTTGCGACATTCAAATGCTTATAACTTTTTAGTGGAGCGTAATAAAACCTTGAAATTTTGTGACTATAAAGTACTCGTGCCTCTTGTCAATTTAAGCTTTCGCTCATAGCTTTGCTACCCTTGAGTCCCAAAACAAACACTGATAAAACTTCAAATGGCCTTAACTTTTATACGGTGCATCCTATACCTATCAAAGTTTGCAACAATGAAAATTTTGTCACAATAAAGTTCTCGTGCCTCTTGTCAATTTAAGCTATCGCTCATAGCTATGCCACCCTTGAGTCCCAAATCAAACAGTGATAACACTTCAAATCGCCCTAACTTCTATACGGTGCAGCCTATACCTATCAAAGTTTGCAACATTCAAATGCTTGTAACTTTTTACTGGAGCGTCATAAAATCTTGAAATTTTGTATCAATAAAGTACTCGTGCCTCTTGTCAATTTAAACTATCGGTCATAGCTATGCTACCCTTGAGTCCCAAATCAATCACTGATAAAACTTCAAATGGCCCTAACTACTATACGGTCCGTCCTAAACCTATTAAAGTTGGCAACATTCAAATGCTTGTATCTTTTTCCTGGATCGTAATAAAATCTTGAAATTTTGTATCAATAAAGTACTCGTGCCTCTTGTCAATTTAAACTATCGGTCATAGCTATGCTACCCTTGAGTCCCAAATAAAACACTGATAAAACTTCAAATGGCCCTAACTTCTATACGGTGCGTCCTATACCTATCAAAGTTTGCAACATTCAAATGCTTGTAAACTTTTCCTGGATCGTAATAAAATCTTGAAATTTTGTGACAATAAAGTACTGGTGCCTCTTGTCAATTTAAGCTATCGCTCATAGCTATGTTTCCCTTAAGTCCCAAAACAAACACTGATAAAACTTCAAATGGCCCTAACTTCTATACGGTGCGTCCTATACCATCAGAGTTTGCAACAATCAAATACTTGTAACTTTTGCTGGAGCGTCATAAAATCTTAAAATTTGGTGACAATAAAGTACTCGTGCCTTTTGTTAATCTAAGCTATCGCTCATAGCTATGCTTCCATTGAGTCCAAAAACAAACACTGAGAAAACTTCAAATGGCCTTAACTTATATTCTTATATTCGGTGCATCTTATACCTATCAAAGTTTGCAACAATCAAATGCTAATAACTTTTTACTTTAGCGTAATAAAATCTTGAAATTTTGTCACAATAAAGTTCTCGTGCCTCTTGTCAATTAAAGTTATCGCTCATAGCTATGGTACCCTTGAGTCGCAAATCAAACACTGATAAAACTTCAAATGGCCCTAAATTCTATACGGTGCGTCCAATACCTATCAAAATTTGCGACATTAAAATACTTATAACTTTTTACTGGAGCGTAATAAAACCTTGAAATTTTGCGACAATAAATTACTCGTGCCTCTTGTCAACTTCAGCTATCGCTCATAGCTATTCTACCCTTCTTCGGTAATCAAACACTGATAAAATTTCAAATGGCCCTAACTTCTAACCGGTGCGTCCTATACCTATCAAAGTTTGCAACATTCAAATGCTTATAACTTTTTACTGGAGCGTAATAAAACCATGAAATTTTGCGACAATAAATTACTCGTGCCTCTTGTCAACTTAAGCTATCGCTCATAGCTATTCTACCCTTTTTCGGAAATCAAACACTGATAAAACTTCAAATGGCCCTAACTTCTATACGGTGCGTCCTACACCTATCAAAGTTTGCAACATTCGAAAACTTCTAACTTTTTACTGGAGCGTAATAACACCTTGAAATTTTGTGACAATAAAGTACTCGTGCCTCTTGTCAATTTAAGCTTTCGCTCATAGCTATGCTACCCTTGAGTCCCAAAACAAACACTGATAAAACTTCAAATGGCCTTAACTTTTATACGGTGCATCCTATACCTATCAAAGTTTGCAACAATGAAATGCTTGTAACTTTTTACTGGAGCGCCATAAAATCTTTAAATTTTGTGACAATAAAGTATTCGTGCCTCTTGTCAACTTAAGCTATCGCTCATTGCTATGCTTCCCTTGAGTCCAAAAACAAACACTGAGAAAACTTCAAATGGCCTTAACTTATATTCTTATATTCGGGGCATCTTATACCTATCAAAGTTTCCAACAATGAAATGCTTGTAACTTTTTACTGGAGCGCCATAAAATCTTTAAATTTTGTGACAATAAAGTATTCGTGCCTCTTGTCAACTTAAGCTATCGCTCATTGCTATGCTTCCCTTGAATCCAAAAACAAACACTGAGAAAACTTCAAATGGCCTTAACTTATATTCTTATATTCGGGGCATCTTATACCTATCAAAGTTTGCAACAATCAAATGCTTATAACTTTTTACTGGGGCGTAATAAAATATTGAAATTTTGTCACAATAAAGTTCTCGTGCCTCTTGTCAATTTAAGCTATCGCTCATAGCTATGCTACCCTTGAGTCCCAAATCAAACACTGATAACTCTTCAAATCGCCCTAATTTCTATACGGTGCGTCCTATACCTATCAAAGTTTGCAACATTCAAATGCTGGCAACTTTTTACTGGAGTGGCATAAAACCTTGAAATTTTGTGACAATAAAGTACTCGTGCCTCTTATCAATTAAAGTTATCGCTCATAGTTATGCTACCCTTGAGTCCCAAATCAATCACTGAAGAAACTTCAAATGGCCCTAACTTTTTTACGGTGTGTCCTACACCTATCAGAGTTTGCAACATTCAAATGCTTGTAAATTTTTACTGGAGCGTCATAAAATCATCAAATTTTGTATCAATAAAGTTGTCGTGCCTCTTGTCAATTTAAACTATCGGTCATAGCTATGCTACCCTTGAGTCCCAAATCAATCACTGAGAAAACTTCACTTGGCCCTAACTACTATACGGTCCGTCCTAAACCTATTAAAGTTTGCAACATTCAAATGCTTGTAACTTTTTCCTGGATCGTAATTAAATCTTGAAATTTTGTGACAATAAAGTACTCGTGCCTCTTGTCAACTTAAGCTATCGCTCATACCCTTGACTCCAAAATAAAACACTGATAAAACTTCAAATGGCCCTAACTTCTAACCGGTGCGTCCTATACCTATCAAAGTTTACAACATTCAAATGCTTGTAAATTTTTCCTGGATCGTAATAAAATCTTGAAATTTTGTGACAATAAAGTACTGGTGCCTCTTGTCAATTTAAGCTATCGCTCATAGCTATGTTTCCCTTAAGTCCCAAAACAAACACTGATAAAACTTCAAATGGCCCTAACTTCTATACGGTGCGTCCTATACCATCAGAGTTTGCAACATTCAAATACTTGTAACTTTTGCTGGAGCGTCATAAAATCTTGAAATTTGGTGACAATAAAGTACTCGTGCCTTTTGTTAATCTAAGCTATCGCTCATAGCTATGCTACCCTTGAGTCCCAAAACAAACACTGATAAAACTTCAAATGGCCTTAACTTTTGTACGGTGCATCCTATACCTATCAAAGTTTGCAACAATGAAATGCTTGTAACTTTTTACTGGAGCGCCATAAAATCTTTAAATTTTGTGACAATAAAGTATTCGTGCCTCTTGTCAACTTAAGCTATCGCTCATTGCTATGCTTCCCTACTTCAAATGGTTTTAACTTATATTCTTATATTCGGGGCATCTTATACCTATCAAAGTTTGCAACAATCAAATGTTTATAACTTTTTACTGGGGCGTAATAAAATCTTGAAATTTTGTCACAATAAAGTTCTCGTGCCTCTTGTCAATTTAAGCTATCGCTCATAGCTATGCTACCCTTGAGTCCCAAATCAAACACTGATAACTCTTCAAATCGCCCTAATTTCTATACGGTGTATCCTATACCTATCAAAGTTTGCAACATTTAAATTCTTGTAACTTTTTACTGGAGCGTAATAAAATCTTGAAATTTTTTGACAATAAAGTACTCGTACCTCTTGTCAACTTAAGCTATCGCTCATACCCTTGACTCCAAAATAAAACACTGATAAAACTTCAAATGGCCCTAACTTATATACGGTGCGTCCTATACCTATCAAAGTTTGCAACATTCAAATGCTGGTAACTTTTTACTGGAGTGGCAAAAAACCTTGAAATTTTGTGACAATAAAGTACTCGTGCCTTTTATCAATTAAAGTTATCGCTCATAGTTATGCTACCCTTGAGTCCCAAATCAATCACTGATAAAACTTCAAATGGCCCTAACTTTTTTACGGTGTGTCCTACACCTATCAGAGTTTGCAACATTCAAATGCTTGTAAATTTTTACTGGAGCGTCATAAAATCATGAAATTTTGTATCAATAAAGTAGTCGTGCCTCTTGTCAATTTAAACTATCGGTCATAGCTATGCTACCCTTGAGTCCCAAATCAATCACTGATAAAACTTCACTTGGCCCTAACTACTATACGGTCCGTCCTAAACCTATTAAAGTTTGCAACATTCAAATGCTTGTAACTTTTTCCTGGATCGTAATAAAATCTTGAAATTTTGTGACAATAAAGTACTCGTGCCTCTTGTCAACTTAAGCTATCGCTCATACCCTTGACTCCAAAATAAAACACTGATAAAACTTCAAATGGCCCTAACTTCTATACGGTGCGTCCTATACCTATCCAAGTTTGCAACATTCAAATGCTTGTAAATTTTTCCTGGATTGTAATAAAATCTTGAAATTTTGTGACAATAAAGTACTGGTGCCTCTTGTCAATTTAAGCTATCGCTCATAGCTATGTTTTCCTGAAGTCCCAAAACAAACACTGATAAAATTTCAAATGGCCCTATCTACTATACGGTGCGTCCTATACCTATCAAAGTTTGCAACATTCAAATGCTTGTAACTTTTTCCTAGATTGTAATAAAATCTTGAAATTTTGTGACAATAAAGTACTCGGGCCTCTTGTCAATTTAAACTATCGCTCATAGCTTCCCTTAAGTCCCAAAACACACCCTGATAAAACTTCAAATGGCCCTAACTTCTATACGGTGCGTCCTATACCATCAGAGTTTGCAACATTCAAATGCTTGTGACTTTTTACAGGAGCGTCATAAAACCTTAAAATTTTGTGACAATAAAGTACTCGTGCCTCTTGTCAATTAAAGTTATCGCTCATAGCTATGATACCCTTGAGTCCCAAATCAAACACTGATAAAACTTCAAATGGCCTTAACTTTTATACGGTGCATCCTATACCTATCAAAGTTTGTAACAATAAAATGCTTGTAACTTTTTACTGGAGCGCCCTAAAATCTTGTAATTTTGTGACAAAAAGTACTCGTGCCTCCTGTCAATTTAAAATATCGGTCATAGCTTTGCTACCCTTGAGTCCCAAATCAAAAACTGATAAAACTTCCAATGGCCCTAACTTCTATACGGTGCGTCCTATACCTATCAAAGTTTGCAACATTCAAATGCTTGTAACTTTTTACTGGAGCGGCATAAAATCTTGAAATTTTGTGACAATAAAGTACTCGTGCCTCTTGTCAATTTAAGCTATCGCTCATAGCTGTGCTACCCTTGACTCCAAAATAAAACACTGATAAAACTTCAAATGGCCCTAACTTCTATACGGTGCGTACTAAACCTATCAAAGACTGCAATATTCAAATGCTTGCGACTTTTTACTGGAGCGTCATAAAATCTTGAAATTTTGTGACACTCGTGCCTCTTGTTAATCTAAGCTATCGCTCTTAGCTATGCTTCCCTTGAGTCCAAAAACAAATACTGAGAAAACTTCAAATGGCCTTCACTTATATTCTTATATTCGGTGCATCTTATACCTGTTGCAACAATCAAATGTTTATAACTTTTTACTGGAGCGTCATAAAACCTTGAAATTTTGTGACAATAAAGTACTCGTGCCTCTTGTCAATTAAAGTTATCGCTCATAGTTATGATACCCTTGAGTCCTAAATCAACCGCTGATAAAACTTCAAATGACCCTAACTTTTATATGGTGCATCCAATACCTCTCAAAGTTTGCAACATTAAAATGCTAATAACTTTTTACTGGAGCGAAATAAAACCTTGAAATTTTGTGACAATAAATTACTCGTGCCTCTTGTCAACTTAAGCTGTCGCTCATAGCTATGCTACCCTTGATTCGAAAATCAAACACTGATAAAAGTTCAAATGGCCCTAACTTCTATACGGTGCGTCCTACACCTATCAAAGTTTGCAACATTCGAAAAATTCAAACTTTTTACTGGAGCGTAATAAATCCTTGAAATTTTGTGACAATAAAGTATTCGTGCCTCTTGTCAATTTAAACTATCGCTCATAGCTATGTTAGCCTTGAGTCCCAAAACAAACACTGATAAGACTTCAAATGGCCTTAACTTTTATACGGTGCATCCAATACCTATCAAAGTTTGCAACAATAAAATGCTTGTAACTTTTTACTGGACCGCCTTAAAATCTTGAAATTTTGTGACAATAAAGTATTAGTGCCTCTTTTCAATTTAAACTATCGGTCATAGCTTTGCTACCCTTGAGTCCCAAATCAAAAACTGATAAAACTTCAAATGGCCCTAACTTCTATACGGTGCGTCCTAGTTTGCAACATTCCTTCAAATTTTGTGACAATAAAGTACTCGTGCCTCTTATCAATTAAAGTTATCGCTCATAGTTTTGCTACCCTTGAGTACCAAATCAATCACTGATAAAACTTCAAATGGCCCTAACTTCTATACGGTGTGTTCTATACCTGTCAGAGTTTGCAACATTAAAATGCATGTAAATTTTTACTGGAGCGTCATAAAATCTTGAAATAATGTATCAATAAAGTACTCGTGCCTCTTGTCAATTTAAACTATCGCTCATACCTATGCTACCCTTGAGTCCCAAATCAATCACTGATAAAACTTCAAATGGAACTAACTACTATACGGTCCGTCCTAAACCGATTAAAGTTTGCAACATTCAAATGCTTGTAACTTTTTCCTGGATCGTACTAAAATCTTGAAATTTTGTGACAATAAATTACTCGTGCCTCTTGTCAAATTAAGCTATCAGTCATAGCTATGCTATCTTTGACTCCAAAATAAAACACTGATAAAACTTCAAATGGCCCTAACTTCTATACGGTGCGTCCTATACCTATCAAAGATTACAACATTCAAATGCTTGTAACTTTTTACTGGAGCGTCATAAAACCTTGAAATTGTGTGACAATAAAGTAGTCGTGCCTCTTGTCAACTTAAGCTATCGCTCATAGCTATGCTACCCTTGATTCGAAAATCAAACACTCATAAAAGTTCAAATGGCCCTAACTTCTATACGGTGCGTCCTACACCTATCAAAGTTTGCAACATTCGAAAACTTCAAACTTTTTACTGGAGCGTAATAAAACCTTGAAATTTTGTGACAATAAAGTACTCGTGCCTCTTGTCAACTTAAGCTATCGCTCATAGCTATGCTACCCTTGAGTCCCAAAACAAACACTGATAAAACTTCAAATGGCCCAAACTTTTATACGGTGCATCCTATACCTATCAAAGTTTGCAACAATGAAATGCTTTTAACTTTTTACTGGAACGCAATAAAATCTGGAAATTTTGTGACAATAAAGTATTCGTGCCTCTTGTCAATTTAAACTATCGGTCATACCCTTGAGTCCCAAAACAAACACTGATATAACTTCAAATGGCCCAAACTTTTATACGGTGCATCCTATACCTATCAAAGTTTGCAACAATGAAATGCTTGTAACTTTTTACTGGAGCGTCATAAAATCTTGAAATTTTGTGACAATAAAGTACTCGTGCCTCTTGTTAATCTAAGCTATCGCTCATAGCGATGCTTCCCTTGAGTCCAAAAACAAATACTGAGAAAACTTTAAATGGCCTTCACTTATATTCTTATATTCGGTGCATCTTATACCTATCAAAGTTTGCAACAATCAAATGTTTATAACTTTTTACTGGAGCGTAATAAAATCTTGAAAGTTTGTCACAATAAAATTCTCGTGCTTCTTGTCAATTGAAGCTATCGCTCATAGCTATGCTAACCTTGAGTCCCAAATCAAACACTGATAACACTTCAAATCGCCCTAACTTCTATACGGTGCGTCCTGTACCTATCAAAGTTTCCAACATTTAAATGCTTGTAACTTTTTACTGGAGCGTAATAAAATCTTGACATTTTGTTACAATAAACTATTCGTGCCCCTTGTCAAATTAAGCTATCGCTCATAGCTGTGCTACCCTTGACTCCAAAATAAAACACGGATAAAACTTCAAATGGCCCTAACTTCTATACGGTGCGTACTATACCTATCAAAGACTGCAACATTCAAATGCTTGTAACTTTTTACTGGAGCGACATAAAATCTTGAAATTTTGTGACAATAAAGTTATACTCGTGCCTCTTGTCAATTAAAGTTATCGCTCATAGTTATGATACCCTTGAGTCCTAAATCAAACACTGATAAAACTTCAAATGGCCATAAATTCTATACGGTGCGTCCAATACCTCTCAAAGTTTGCAACATTCTAATGCTTGTAACTTTTTCCTGGATCGTAATAAAATCTTGAAATTTTGTGACAATAAAGTAGTCGTGCCTCTTGTCAATTTAAGATATCGCTCATAGCTATGCTACCCTTGAGTCGCAAATCAATCACTGATAAAACTTCGTATGGTCTAACTACTATACGGTCCGTCCTAAACCTATTAAAGTTTGCAACATTCACATGCTTGTAACTATTTCCTGGATCGTAATAAAATCTTGACATTTTGTGACAATAAAGTACTTGTGCCACTTGTCAATTTAAGCTATCGCTCACAGCTATGCTTCCCTTAAGTCCCAAAACAAACACTGATAAAACTTCAAATGGCCTTAACTTCTATACGGTGCGCCCTATACCATCAGAGTTTGCAACATTCAAATGCTTATGACTTTTTACTGGAGCGTCATAAAATCTTGAAATTTTGTGACAATAAAGTACTCGTGCCTCTTGTTAATCTAAGCTATCGCTCATAGCTATGCTACCCTTGAGTCCCAAAACAAACACTGAGAAAACTTCAAATGGTCTTAACTTTTATACGGTGCATCCTATACTTATCAAAGTTTGCAACAATGAAATGCTTGTAACTTTTTACTGGATCGTAATAAAATCTTGAAATTTTATGACAATAAAGTACTCGTGCCTCTTGTCAACTTAAGCTATCGCTCATAGCTATGCTACCCTTGAGTCCCAAAACAAACACTGATAAAACTTCAAATGGCCCAAACTTTTATACGATGCATCCTATACCTATCAAAGTTTGCAACAATGAAATGCTTCTAACTTCTTACTGGAGCGCCATAAAATCTGGAAATTTTGTGACAATAAAGAATTCGTGCCTCTTGTCAATTTAAACTATCGGTCATATCCTTGAGTCGCAAATCAATCACTGATAAAACTTCAAATGGCCCTAACTACTATACGGTCCATCCTAAACCTATTAAAGTTTGCAACATTCAAATGCTTGTAACTTTTTCCTGGATCGTAATAAAATCTTGAAATTTTGTGACAATAAAGTACTTGTGCCTTTTGTCAATTTAAGCTATCGCTCACAGCTATGCTTCCCTTAAGTCCCAAAACAACTGATAAAACTTCAAATGGCCTTAACTTCTATACGGTGCGCCCTATACCATCAGAGTTTGCAACATTCAAATGCTTATGACTTTTTACTGGAGCGTAATAAAATCTTGAAATTTTGCCACAATAAAGTTCTCGTGCCTCTTGTCAATTTAAACTATCGCTCATAGCTATGCTACCCTTGAGTCCCAAATCAAACACTCATAACTCTTCAAATCGCCCTAACTTCTATACGGTGCATCCTATACCTATCAAAGTTTGCAACATTGAAATGCTTATAACTTTTTACTGGAGCGTAATAAAACCTTGAAATTTTGTGACAATAAATTACTCGTGCCTCTTGTCAACTTAAGCTATCGCTCACAGCTATAATACCCTTCATTCGAAAATCAAACACTGATAAAAGTTCAAATGGCCCTAACTTCTATACGGTGCGTCCTTCTTCTATCAAAGTTTGCAACATTCGAATGCTTCTAACTTTTTACTGGAGCGTAATAAAACATTGAAATTTTGTGACAATAAAGTTCTCGTGCCTCTTATCAATTAAAGTTATCGCTCATAGTTATGCTACCCATGAGTCCCAAATCAATCACTGATAAAACTTCAAATGGCCCTAACTTCTATACGGTGTGTCCTATACCTATCAGAGTTTGCAACATTCAAATGCTTGTAAATTTTTACTGGAGCGTCATAAAATCTTGAAATTTTGTATCAATAAAGTACTCGTGCCTCTTGTCAATTTAAACTATCGGTCATAGCTATGCTACCCTTGAGTCCCAAATCAATCACTGATAAAACTTCGTATGGCCCTAACTACTATACGGTCCGTCCTAAACCTATTAAAGTTTGCAACATTCACATGCTTGTAACTATTTCCTGGATCGTAATAAAATCTTGAAATTTTGTGACAATAAAGTACTCGTGCCTCTTGTCAACTTAAGCTATCGCTCATAGCTATGCTACCCTTGACTCCAGAATAAAACACTGATAAAACTTCAAATGGCCCTAACTTCTATACGGTGCGTCCTATACCTATCAAAGTTTGCAACATTCAAATGTTTGTAACTTTTTCCTGGATCGTAATAAAATCTTGACATTTTGTGACAATAAAGTACTTGTGCCACTTGTCAATTTAAGCTATCGCTCACAGCCATGCTTCCCTTAAGTCCCAAAACAAACACTGATAAAACTTCAAATGGCCTTAACTTCTATACGGTGCGCCCAATACCATCAGAGTTTGCAACATTCAAATGCTTATGACTTTTTACTGGAGCGTCATAAAATCTTGAAATTTTGTGACAATAAAGTACTCGTGCCTCTTGTCAATTTAAACTATCGGTCATAGTTATGGTACCCTTGAGTCCCAAAACAAACACTGATAAAACTTCAAATGGTTCTAACTTTTATACGGTGCATCCTATACTTATCAAAGTTAGCAACAAAGAAATGCTTGTAACTTTTTACTGGAGCGTCATAAAACCTTGAAATTTGGTGACAATGAAGTACTCGAGCCTCTTATCAAGTTAGGGTATCCCTCATAGCTATGCTATCCATGAGTCCCAAATAAATCACTGATAAAACTTCAAATGGCCCTAACTACTATACGGTGCATCCTATACCTATCAAAGTTTGCAACATTCAAATGCTTGTAACTTTTTCCTGGATCGTAATAAAATCTTGAAATTTTGTGACAATAAAGTACTTGTGCCTCTTGTCAATTTAAGCTATCGCTCACAGCTATGCTTCCCTTAAGTCCCAAAACAAACACTGATAAAACTTCAAATGGCCTTAACTTCTTTACGGTGCGCCCTATACCATCAGAGTTTGCAACATTCAAATGCTTATGACTTTTTACTGGAGCGTAATAAAATCTTGAAATTTTGCCACAATAAAGTTCTCGTGCCTCTTGTCAATTTAAGCTATCGCTCATAGCTATGCTACCCTTGAGTCCCAAATTAAACACTCATAACTCTTCAAATCGCCCTAACTTCTATACGGTGCATCCTATACCTATCAAAGTTTGCAACATCCAAATTCTTGTAACTTTTTACTGGTGCGTAATAAAATCTTGAAATTTTGTGACAATAAAGTACTCGTGCCTCTTGTCAACTTAAGCTATCGCTCATACCTATGCTACCCTTGACTCCAAAATAAAACACTGATAAAACTTCCAATGGCCCTAACTTCTATACGGTGCGTCCTATACGTATCAAGGTTTGCAACATTCAAATGCTTGTAACTTTTTACTGGAGCGGCATAAAATCTTGAAATTTTGTGACAATAAAGTACTCGTGCCCCTTGTCAATTTAAGCTATCGCTCATAGCTGTGCTACCCTTGACTCCAAAATAAAACACGGATAAAACTTCAAATGGCCCTAACTTCTATACGGTGCGTACTATACCTATCAAAGACTGCAACATTCAAATGCTTGTAACTTTTTACTGGAGCGACATAAAATCTTGAAATTTTGTGACAATAAAGTTATACTCGTGCCTCTTGTCAATTAAGGTTATCGCTCATAGTTATGATACCCTTGAGTCCTAAATCAAACACTGATAAAACTTCAAATGGCCCTAAATTCTATACGGTGCGTCCAATACCTCTCAAAGTTTGCAACATTCTAATGCTTACAACTTTTTACTGGAGCGTAATAAAACCTTGAAATTTTGTGACAATAAATTACTCGTACCTCTTGTCAACTTAAGCTATCGCTCATAGCTATGCTACCCTTGATTCGAAAATCAAACACTCATAAAAGTTCAAATGGCCCTAACTTCTATACGGTGCGTCCTACACCTATCAAAGTTTGCAACATTCGAAAACTTCAAACTTTTTACTGGAGCGTAATAAAACCTTGAAATTTTGTGACAATAAAGTACTCGTGCCTCTTGTCAATTTAAGCTATCGCTCCTAGCTATGCTACCCTTGAGTCCCAAAACAAACACTGATAAAACTTCAAATGGCCCAAACTTTTATACGATGCATCCTATACCTATCAAAGTTTGCAACAATAAAATGCTTGTAACTTTTTACTGGAGCGCCATAAAATCTGGAAATTTTGTGACAATAAAGTATTCGTGCCTCTTGTCAATTTAAACTATCGGTCATACCCTTGAGTCCCAAATCAATCACTGATAAAACTTCAAATGGCCCTAACTACTATACGGTCCATCCTAAACCTATTAAAGTTTGCAACACTCAAATGCTTGTAACTTTTTCCTGGATCGTAATAAAATCTTGAAATTTTGTGACAATAAAGTAGTCGTGCCTCTTGTCAATTTAAGCTATCGCTCATAGCTATGCTACCCTTGAGTCCCAAATCAATCACTGATAAAACTTCGTATGGCCCTAACTACTATACGGTCCGTCCTAAACCTATTAAAGTTTGCAACATTCACATGCTTGTAACTATTTCCTGGATCGTAATAAAATCTTGAAATTTTGTGACAATAAAGTACTCGTGCCTCTTGTCAACTTAAGCTATCGCTCATAGCTATGCTACCCTTGACTCCAGAATAAAACACTGATAAAACTTCAAATGGCCCTAACTTCTATACGGTGCGTCCTATACCTATCAAAGTTTGCAACATTCAAATGCTTGTAACTTTTTCCCGGATCGTAATAAAATCTTGACATTTTGTGACAATAAAGTACTTGTGGCACTAGTCAATTTAAGCTATCGCTCACAGCTATGCTTCCCTTAAGTCCCAAAACAAACACTGATAAAACTTCAAATGGCCTTAACTTCTATACGGTGCGCCCTATACCATCAGAGTTTGCAACATACAAATGCTTATGACTTTTTACTGGAACGTCATAAAATCTTGAAATTTTGTGACAATAAAGTACTCGTGCCTCTTGTCAATTTAAACTATCGGTCATAGCTATGGTACCCTTGAGTCCCAAAACAAACACTGATAAAACTTCAAATGGCCCTAACTTTTATACGGTGCATCCTATACTTATCAAAGTTAGCAACAAAGAAATGCTTGTAACTTTTTACTGGAGCGTCATAAAACCTTGAAATTTGGTGACAATGAAGTACTCGAGCCTCTTATCAAGTTAGGGTATCCCTTATAGCAATGCTATCCATGAGTCCCAAATAAATCACTGATAAAACTTCAAATGGCCCTAACTACTATACGGTGCATCCTATACCTATCAAAGTTTGCAACATTCAAATGCTTGTAACTTTTTCCTGGATCGTAATAAAATCTTGAAATTTTGTGACAATAAAGTACTTGTGCCTCTTGTCAATTTAAGCTATCGCTCACAGCTATGCTTCCCTTAAGTCCCAAAACAAACACTGATATAACTTCAAATGGCCTTAACTTCTGTACGGTGCGCCCTATACCATCAGAGTTTGCAACATTCAAATGCTTATGACTTTTTACTGGAGCGTCATAGAATCTTGAAATTTTGTGACAATAAAGTACTCGTGCCTCTTGTTAATCTAAGCTGTCGCTCATAGCTATTCTTCCCGTGAGTCCAAAAACAAACACTGAGAAAACTTCAAATGGCCTTAACTTATATTCTTATATTCGGTGCATCCTATACCTATCAAAGTTTGCAACATTCAAATGCTTGTAACTTTTTCCTGGATCGTAATAAAATCTTGAAATTTTGTGCCAATAAAGTCCTTGTGCCTCTTGTCAATTTAAGCTATCGCTCACAGCTATGCTTCCCTTAAGTCCCAAAACAAACACTGATAAAACTTCAAATGGCCTTAACTTCTATACGGTGCGCCCTATACCATCAGAGTTTGCAACATTCAAATGCTTATGACTTTTTACTGGAGCGTAATAAAATCTTGAAATTTTGTGACAATAAAGTACTCGTGCCTCTTGTCAACTTAAGCTATCGCTCATACCTATGCTACCCTTGACTCCAAAATAAGACACTGATAAAACTTCAAATGGCCCTAATTTCTATACGGTACGTCCTATACCTATCAAAGTTTGCAACATTCAAATGCTTGTAACTTTTTACAGGAGCGTCATAAAACCTTGAAATTTTGTGACAATAAAGTACTCGTGCCCCTTGTCAATTTAAGCTATCGCTCATAGCTATGTTACCCTTGTGTCCCAAAACAAACACTGATAAAACTTCAAATGGCCTTAACTTTTATACGGTGCATCCTATACCTATCAAAGTTTGTAACAATAAAATGCTTGTAACTTTTTACTGCAGCGCCATAAAATCTTGTAATTTTGTGACAATAAAGTACTCGTGCCTCCTGTCAATTTAAAATATCGGTCATAGCTTTGCTACCCTTGAGTCCCAAATCAAAAACTGATAAAACTTCCAATGGCCCTAACTTCTATACGGTGCGTCCTATACCTATCAAAGTTTGCAACATTCAAATGCTTGTAACTTTTTACTGGAGCGGCATAAAATCTTGAAATTTTGTGACAATAAAGTACTCGTGCCTCTTGTCAATTTAAACTATCGGTCATAGTTATGGTACCCTTGAGTCCCAAAACAAACACTGATAAAACTTCAAATGGCCCTAACTTTTATACGGTGCATCCTATACTTATCAAAGTTAGCAACAAAGAAATGCTTGTAACTTTTTCCTGGATCGTAATAAAATCTTGACATTTTGTGACAATAAAGTACTTGTGCCACTTGTCAATTTAAGCTATCGCTCACAGCCATGCTTCCCTTAAGTCCCAAAACAAACACTGATAAAACTTCAAATGGCCTTAACTTCTATACGGTGCGCCCTATACCATCAGAGTTTGCAACATTCAAATGCTTATGACTTTTTACTGGAGCGTCATAAAATCTTGAAATTTTGTGACAATAAAGTACTCGTGCCTCTTGTCAATTTAAACTATCGGTCATAGTTATGGTACCCTTGAGTCCCAAAACAAACACTGATAAAACTTCAAATGGCCCTAACTTTTATACGGTGCATCCTATACTTATCAAAGTTAGCAACAAAGAAATGCTTGTAACTTTTTACTGGAGCGTCATAAAACCTTGAAATTTGGTGACAATGAAGTACTCGAGCCTCTTATCAAGTTAGGGTATCCCTCATAGCTATGCTATCCATGAGTCCCAAATAAATCACTGATAAAACTTCAAATGGCCCTAACTACTATACGGTGCATCCTATACCTATCAAAGTTTGCAACATTCAAATGCTTGTAACTTTTTCCTGGATCGTAATAAAATCTTGAAATTTTGTGACAATAAAGTACTTGTGCCTCTTGTCAATTTAAGCTATCGCTCACAGCTATGCTTCCCTTAAGTCCCAAAACTAACACTGATAAAACTTCAAATGGCCTTAAATTCTATACGGTGCGCCCTATACCATGAGAGTTTGCAACATTCAAATGCTTATGACTTTTTACTGGAGCGTCATAAAATCTTGAAATTTTGTGACAATAAAGTACTCGTGCCTCTTGTTAATCTAAGCTGTCGCTCATAGCTATGCTTCCCGTGAGTCCAAAAACAAACACTGAGAAAACTTCAAATGGCCTTAACTTCTATACGGTGCGCCCTATATCATCAGAGTTTGCAACATTCAAATGCTTATGACTTTTTACTGGAGCGTAATAAAAGCTTGAAATTTTGTGACAATAAAGTACTCGTGCCTGTTGTCAATTTAAGCTATCGCTCATAGCTGTGCTACCCTTGACTCCAAAATAAAACACTGATAAAACTTCAAATGGCCCTAACTTCTATACGGTGCGTACTAAACCTATCATAGACTGCAATATTCAAATGCTTGTGACTTTTTACTGGAGCGTCATAAAATCTTGAAATTTTGTGACAATAAAGTACTCGTGCCTCTTGTTAATCTAAGCTATCGGTCTTAGCTATGCTTCCCTTGAATCCAAAAACAAATACTGAGAAAACTTCAAATGGCCTTCACTTATATTCTTATATTCGGTGCATCTTATACCTATTGCAACAATCAAATGTTTATAACTTTTTACTGGAGCGTCATAAAACCTTGAAATTTTGTGACAATAAAGTACTCGTGCCTCTTGTCAATTAAAGTTATCGCTCATAGTTATGATACCCTTGAGTCCTAAATCAACCGCTGATAAAACTTCAAATGACCCTAACTTCTATACGGTGCATCCAATACCTCTCAAAGTTTGCAACATTCAAATGCTTATAACTTTTTACTGGAGCGAAATAAAACCTTGAAATTTTGTGACAATAAATTACTCGTGCCTCTTGTCAACTTAAGCTGTCGCTCATAGCTATGCTACCCTTGATTCGAAAATCAAACACTGATAAAAGTTCAAATGGCCCTAACTTCTATACGGTGCGTCCTACACCTATCAAAGTTTGCAACATTCGAAAAATTCAAATTTTTTACTGGAGCGTAATAAATCCTTGAAATTTTGTGACAATAAAGTACTCGTGCCTCTTGTCAATTTAAACTATCGCTCATAGCTATGTTAGCCTTGAGTCCCAAAACAAACACTGATAAGACTTCAAATGGCCTTAACTTTTATACGGTGCATCCTATACCTATCAAAGTTTGCAACAATAAAATGCTTGTAACTTTTTACTGGACCGCCATAAAATCTTGAAATTTTGTGACAATAAAGTATTAGTGCCTCTTGTCAATTTAAACTATCGGTCATAGCTTTGCTACCCTTGAGTCCCAAATCAATCACTGATAAAACTTCAAATGGCCCTAACTACTATACGGTCCGTCCTAAACCGATTAAAGTTTGCAACATTCAAATGCTTGTAACTTTTTCCTGGATCGTACTAAAATCATGAAATTTTGTGACAATAAATTACTCGTGCCTCTTGTCAACTTAAGCTATCAGTCATAGCTATGCTATCCTTGACTCCAAAATAAAACACTGATAAAACTTCAAATGGCCCTAACTTCTATACGGTGCGTCCTATACCTATCAAAGATTACAACATTCAAATGCTTGTAACTTTTTACTGGAGCGTCATAAAACCTTGAAATTGTGTGACAATAAAGTACTCGTGCCTCTTGTCAACTTAAGCTATCGCTCATAGCTATGCTACCCTTGATTCGAAAATCAAACACTCATAAAAGTTCAAATGGCCCTAACTTCTATACGGTGCGTCCTACACCTATCAAAGTTTGCAACATTCGAAAACTTCAAACTTTTTACTGGAGCGTAATAAAACCTTGAAATTTTGTGACAATAAAGTACTCGTGCCTCTTGTTAATCTAAGCTATCGCTCATAGCGATGCTTCCCTTGAGTCCAAAAACAAATACTGAGAAAACTTCAAATGGCCTTCACTTATATTCTTATATTCGGTGCATCTTATACCTATCAAAGTTTGCAACAATCAAATGTTTATAACTTTTTACTGGAGCGTAATAAAATCTTGAAATTTTGTGACAATAAAGTACTCGTGCCTCTTGTCAACTTAAGCTATCGCTCATACCTATGCTACCCTTGACTACAAAATAAAACACTGATAAAACTTCAAATGGCCCTAACTTCTATACTGTGCGTCCTATACCTATCAAAGTTTGCAACATTCAAATGCTTATAACTTTTTACTGGAGCGTAATAAAACCTTGAAATTTTGTGACAATAAATTACTCGTGCCTCTTGTCAACTTAAACTATCGCTCACAGCTATGATACCCTTCATTCGAAAATCAAACACTGATAAAAGTTCAAATGGCCCTAACTTCTATACGGTGCGTCCTTCTCCTATCAAAGTTTGCAACATTCGAATGCTTCTAACTTTTTACTGGAGCGTAATAAAACATTGAAATTTTGTGACAATAAAGTTCTCGTGCCTCTTATCAATTAAAGTTATCGCTCATAGTTATGCTACCCATGAGTCCCAAATCAATCACTGATAAAACTTCAAATGGCCCTAACTTCTATACGGTGTGTCCTATACCTATCAGAGTTTGCAACATTCAAATGCTTGTAAATTTTTACTGGAGCGTCATAAAATCTTGAAATTTTGTATCAATAAAGTACTCGTGCCTCTTGTCAATTTAAACTATCGGTCATAGCTATGCTACCCTTGAGTCCCAAATCAATCACTGATAAAACTTCGTATGGCCCTAACTACTATACGGTCCGTCCTAAACCTATTAAAGTTTGCAACATTCACATGCTTGTAACTATTTCCTGGATCGTAATAAAATCTTGAAATTTTGTGACAATAAAGTACTCGTGCCTCTTGTCAACTTAAGCTATCGCTCATAGCTATGCTACCCTTGACTCCAGAATAAAACACTGACAAAACTTCAAATGGCCCTAACTTCTATACGGTGCGTCCTATACCTATCAAAGTTTGCAACATTCAAATGCTTGTAACTTTTTCCTGGATCGTAATAAAATCTGGACATTTTGTGACAATAAAGTACTTGTGCCACTTGTCAATTTAAGCTATCGCTCACAGCCATGCTTCCCTTAAGTCCCAAAACAAACACTGATAAAACTTCAAATGGCCTTAACTTCTATACGGTGCGCCCTATACCATCAGAGTTTGCAACATTCAAATGCTTATGACTTTTTACTGGAGCGTCATAAAATCTTGAAATTTTGTGACAATAAAGTACTCGTGCCTCTTGTCAATTTAAACTATCGGTCATAGTTATGGTACCCTTGAGTCCCAAAACAAACACTGATAAAACTTCAAATGGACCTAACTTTTATACGGTGCATCCTATACTTATCAAAGTTAGCAACAAAGAAATGCTTGTAACTTTTTACTGGAGCGTCATAAAACCTTGAAATTTGGTGACAATGAAGTACTCGAGCCTCTTATCAAGTTAGGGTATCCCTCATAGCTATGCTATCCATGAGTCCCAAATAAATCACTGATAAAACTTCAAATGGCCCTAACTACTATACGGTGCATCCTATACCTATCAAAGTTTGCAACATTCAAATGATTGTAACTTTTTCCTGGATCGTAATAAAATCTTGAAATTTTGTGACAATAAAGTACTTGTGCCTCTTGTCAATTTAAGCTATCGCTCACAGCTATGCTTCCCTTAAGTCCCAAAACAAACACTGATAAAACTTCAAATGGCCTTAACTTCTATACGGTGCGCCCTATACCATCAGAGTTTGCAACATTCAAATGCTTATGACTTTTTACTGGACCGTCATAAAATCTTGAAATTTTGTGACAATAAATTACTCGCGCCTCTTGTTAATCTAAGCTGTCGCTCATAGCTATGCTTCCCTTGAGTCCAAAAACAAACACTGAGAAAACTTCAAATGGCCTTAACTTATATTCTTATATTCGGTGCATCCTATACCTATCAAAGTTTGCAACATTCAAATGCTTGTAACTTTTTCCTGGATCGTAATAAAATCTTGAAATTTTGTGACAATAAAGTACTTGTGCCTCTTGTCAATTTAAGCTATCGCTCACAGCTATGCTTCCCTTAAGTCCCAAAACAAACACTGATAAAACTTCAAATGGCCTTAACTTCTATACGGTGCGCCCTATACCATCAGAGTTTGCAACATTCAAATGCTTATGACTTTTTACTGGAGCGTAATAAAATCTTGAAATTTTGCCACAATAAAGTTCTCGTGCCTCTTGTCAATTTAAGCTATCGCTCATAGCTATGCTACCCTTGAGTCCCAAATCAAACACTCATAACTCTTCAAATCGCCCTAACTTCTATACGGTGCATCCTATACCTATCAAAGTTTGCAACATCCAAATTCTTGTAACTTTTTACTGGAGCGTAATAAAATCTTGAAATTTTGTGACAATAAAGTACTCGTGCCTCTTGTCAACTTAAGCTATCGCTCATACCTATGCTACCCTTGACTCCAAAATAAAACACTGATAAAACTTCAAATGGCCCTAACTTCTATACGGTACGTCCTATACCTCTCAAAGTTTGCAACATTCAAATGCTTATAACTTTTTACTGGAGCGAAATAAAACCTTGAAATTTTGTGACATAAATTACTCGTGCCTCTTGTCAACTTAAGCTGTCGCTCATAGCTATGCTACCCTTGATTCGAAAATCAAACACTGATAAAAGTTCAAATGGCCCTAACTTCTATACGGTGCGTCCTACACCTATCAAAGTTTGCAACATTCGAAAAATTCAAATTTTTTACTGGAGCGTAATAAATCCTTGAAATTTTGTGACAATAAAGTACTCGTGCCTCTTGTCAATTTAAACTATCGCTCATAGCTATGTTAGCCTTGAGTCCCAAAACAAACACTGATAAGACTTCAAATGGCCTTAACTTTTATACGGTGCATCCTATACCTATCAAAGTTTGCAACAATAAAATGCTTGTAACTTTTTACTGGACCGCCATAAAATCTTGAAATTTTGTGACAATAAAGTATTAGTGCCTCTTGTCAATTTAAACTATCGGTCATAGCTTTGCTACCCTTGAGTCCCAAATCAATCACTGATAAAACTTCAAATGGCCCTAACTACTATACGGTCCGTCCTAAACCGATTAAAGTTTGCAACATTCAAATGCTTGTAACTTTTTCCTGGATCGTACTAAAATCATGAAATTTTGTGACAATAAATTACTCGTGCCTCTTGTCAACTTCAGCTATCAGTCATAGCTATGCTATCCTTGACTCCAAAATAAAACACTGATAAAACTTCAAATGGCCCTAACTTCTATACGGTGCGTCCTATACCTATCAAAGATTACAACATTCAAATGCTTGTAACTTTTTACTGGAGCGTCATAAAACCTTGAAATTGTGTGACAATAAAGTACTCGTGCCTCTTGTCAACTTAAGCTATCGCTCATAGCTATGCTACCCTTGATTCGAAAATCAAACACTCATAAAAGTTCAAATGGCCCTAACTTCTATACGGTGCGTCCTACACCAATCAAAGTTTGCAACATTCGAAAACTTCAAACTTTTTACTGGAGCGTAATAAAACCTTGAAATTTTGTGACAATAAAGTACTCGTGCCTCTTGTTAATCTAAGCTATCGCTCATAGCGATGCTTCCCTTGAGTCCAAAAACAAATACTGAGAAAACTTCAAATGGCCTGCACTTATATTCTTATATTCGGTGCATCTTATACCTATCAAAGTTTGCAACAATCAAATGTTTATAACTTTTTACTGGAGCGTAATAAAATCTTGAAATTTTGTGACAATAAAGTACTCGTGCCTCTTGTCAACTTAAGCTATCGCTCATACCTATGCTACCCTTGACTCCAAAATAAAACACTGATAAAACTTCAAATGGCCCTAACTTCTATACGGTACGTCCTATACCTATCAAAGTTTGCAACATTCAAATGCTTGTAACTTTTTACAGGAGCGTCATAAAACCTTGAAATTTTGTGACAATAAAGTACTCGTGCCACTTGTCAATTAAAGTTATCGCTCATAGCTATGATATCCTTGAATCCCAAATCAAACACTGATAAAACTTCAAATGGCCCTAACTTCTATACTGTGCGTCCTATACCTATCAAAGTTTGCAACATTCAAATGCTTATAACTTTTTACTGGAGCGTAATAAAACCTTGAAATTTTGTGACAATAAATTACTCGTGCCTCTTGTCAACTTAAACTATCGCTCACAGCTATGATACCCTTCAATCGAAAATCAAACACTGATAAAAGTTCAAATGGCCCTAACTTCTATACGGTGCGTCCTTCTCCTATCAAAGTTTGCAACATTCGAATGCTTCTAACTTTTTACTGGAGCGTAATAAAACATTGAAATTTTGTGACAATAAAGTTCTCGTGCCTCTTATCAATTAAAGTTATCGCTCATAGTTATGCTACCCATGAGTCCCAAATCAATCACTGATAAAACTTCAAATGGCCCTAACTTCTATACGGTGTGTCCTATACCTATCAGAGTTTGCAACATTCAAATGCTTGTAAATTTTTACTGGAGCGTCATAAAATCTTGAAATTTTGTATCAATAAAGTACTCGTGCCTCTTGTCAATTTAAACTATCGGTCATAGCTATGCTACCCTTGAGTCCCAAATCAATCAGTGATAAAACTTTGTATGGCCCTAACTACTATACGGTCCGTCCTAAACCTATTAAAGTTTGCAACATTCACATGCTTGTAACTATTTCCTGGATCGTAATAAAATCTTGAAATTTTGTGACAATAAAGTACTCGTGCCTCTTGTCAACTTAAGCTATCGCTCATAGCTATGCTACCCTTGACTCCAGAATAAAACACTGATAAAACTTCAAATGGCCCTAACTTCTATACGGTGCGTCCTATACCTATCAAAGTTTGCAACATTCAAATGCTTGTAACTTTTTCGTGGATCGTAATAAAATCTTGACATTTTGTGACAATAAAGTACTTGTGCCACTTGTCAATTTAAGCTATCGCTCACAGCCATGCTTCCCTTAAGTCCCAAAACAAACACTGATAAAACTTCAAATGGCCTTAACTTCTAGACGGTGCGCCCTATACCATCAGAGTTTGCAACATTCAAATGCTTATGACTTTTTACTGGAGCGTCATAAAATCTTGAAATTTTGCCACAATAAAGTTCTCGTGCCTCTTGTCAATTTAAGCTATCGCTCATAGCTATGCTACCCTTGAGTCCCAAAACAAACACTGATAAATCTTCAAATGGCCCTAACTTTTATACGGTGCATCCTATACTTATCAAAGTTAGCAACAAAGAAATGCTTGTAACTTTTTACTGGAGCGTCATAAAACCTTGAAATTTGGTGACAATGAAGTACTCGAGCCTCTTATCAAGTTAGGGTATCCCTCATAGCTATGCTATCCATGAGTCCCAAATAAATCACTGATAAAACTTCAAATGGCCCTAACTACTATACGGTGCATCCTATACCTATCAAAGTTTGCAACATTCAAATGCTTGTAACTTTTTCCTGGATCGTAATAAAATCTTGAAATTTTGTGACAATAAAGTACTTGTGCCTCTTGTCAATTTAAGCTATCGCTCACAGCTATGCTTCCCTTAAGTCCCAAAACAAACACTGATAAAACTTCAAATGGCCTTAACTTCTATACGGTGCGCCCTATACCATCAGAGTTTGCAACATTCAAATGCTTATGACTTTTTACTGGAGCGTCATAAAATCTTGAAATTTTGTGACAATAAAGTACTCGTGCCTCTTGTTAATCTAAGCTGTCGCTCATAGCTATGCTTCCCTTGAGTCCAAAAACAAACACTGAGAAAACTTCAAATGGCCTTAACTTATATTCTTATATTCGGTGCATCCTATACCTATCAAAGTTTGTAACATTCAAATGCTTGTAACTTTTTCCTGGATCGTAATAAAATCTTGAAATTTTGTGACTATAAAGTACTTGTGCCTCTTGTCAATTTAAGCTATCGCTCACAGCTATGCTTCCCTTAAGTCCCAAAACAAACACTGATAAAACTTCAAATGACCTTAACTTCTATACGGTGCGCCCTATACCATCAGAGTTTGCAACATTCAAATGCTTATGACTTTTTACTGGAGCGTAATAAAATCTTGAAATTTTGCCACAATAAAGTTCTCGTGCCTCTTGTCAATTTAAGCTATCGCTCATAGCTATGCTACCCTTGAGTCCCAAATCAAACACTCATAACTCTTCAAATCGCCCTAACTTCTATACGGTGCATCCTATACCTATCAAAGTTTGCAACATCCAAATTCTTGTAACTTTTTACAGGAGCGTCATAAAACCTTGAAATTTTGTGACAATAAAGTACTCGTGCCCCTTGTCAATTTAAGCTATCGCTCATAGCTATGCTACCCTTGTGTCCCAAAACAAACACTGATAAAACTTCAAATGGCCTTAACTTTTATACGGTGCATCCTATACCTATCAAAGTTTGTAACAATAAAATGCTTGTAACTATTTACTGCAGCGCCATAAAATCTTGTAATTTTGTGACAATAAAGTACTCGTGCCTCCTGTCAAATTAAAATATCGGTCATAGCTTTGCTACCCTTGAGTCCCAAATCAAAAACTGATAAAACTTCCAATGGCCCTAACTTCTATACGGTGCGTCCTATACCTATCAAAGTTTGCAACATTCAAATGCTTGTAACTTTTTACTGGAGCGGCATAAAATCTTGAAATTTTGTGACAATAAAGTACTCGTGCCTCTTGTCAATTTAAGCTATCACTCATAGCTGTGCTACCCTTGACTCCAAAATAAAACACTGATAAAACTTCAAATGGCCCTAACTTCTATACGGTGCGTACTAAACCTATCATAGACTGCAATATTCAAATGCTTGTGACTTTTTACTGGAGCGTCATAAAATCTTGAAATTTTGTGACAATAAAGTACTCGTGCCTCTTGTTAATCTAAGCTATCGCTCTTAGCTATGCTTCCCTTGAGTCCAAAAACAAATACTGAGAAAACTTCAAATGGCCTTCACTTATATTCTTATATTCGGTGCATCTTATACCTATTGCAACAATCAAATGTTTATAACTTTTTACTGGAGCGTCATAAAACCTTGAAATTTTGTGACAATAAAGTACTCGTGCCTCTTGTCAATTAAAGTTATCGCTCATAGTTATGATACCCTTGAGTCCTAAATCAACCGCTGATAAAACTTCAAATGACCCTAACTTCTATACGGTGCATCCAAAACCTCTCAAAGTTTGCAACATTCAAATGCTTATAACTTTTTACTGGAGCGAAATAAAACCTTGAAATTTTGTGACAATAAATTACTCGTGCCTCTTGTCAACTTAAGCTGTCGCTCATAGCTATGCTACCCTTGATTCGAAAATCAAACACTGATAAAAGTTCAAATGGCCCTAACTTCTATACGGTGCGTCCTACACCTATCAAAGTTTGCAACATTCGAAAAATTCAAACTTTTTACTGGAGCGTAATAAATCCTTGAAATTTTGTGACAATAAAGTACTCGTGCCTCTTGTCAATTTAAACTATCGCTCATAGCTATGTTAGCCTTGAGTCCCAAAACAAACACTGATAAGACTTCAAATGGCCTTAACTTTTATACGGTGCATCCTATACCTATCAAAGTTTGCAACAATAAAATGCTTGTAACTTTTTACTGGACCGCCATAAAATCTTGAAATTTTGTGACAATATAGTATTAGTGCTTCTTGTCAATTTAAACTATCGGTCATAGCTTTGCTACCCTTGAGTCCCAAATCAATCACTGATAAAACTTCAAATGGCCCTAACTACTATACGGTCCGTCCTAAACCGATTAAAGTTTGCAACATTCAAATGCTTGTAACTTTTTCCTGGATCGTACTAAAATCATTTAATTTTGTGACAATAAATTACTCGTGCCTCTTGTCAACTTAAGCTATCAGTCATAGCTATGCTATCCTTGACTCCAAAATAAAACACTGATAAAACTTCAAATGGCCCTAACTTCTATACGGTGCGTCCTATACCTATCAAAGATTACAACATTCAAATGCTTGTAACTTTTTACTGGAGCGTCATAAAACTTTGAAATTGTGTGACAATAAAGTACTCGTGCCTCTTGTCAACTTAAGCTATCGCTCATAGCTATGCTACCCTTGATTCGAAAATCAAACACTCATAAAAGTTCAAATAGCCCTAACTTCTATACGGTGCGTCCTACACCTATCAAATTTTGCAACATTCGAAAACTTCAAACTTTTAACTGGAGCGTAATAAAACCTTGAAATTTTGTGACAATAAAGTACTCGTGCCTCTTGTCAATTTAAGCTATCGCTCATAGCTATGCTACCCTTGAGTCCCAAAACAAACACTGAGAAAACTACAAATGGCCTTAACTTTTATACGGTGCATCCTATACTTATCAAAGTTTGCAACAATGAAATGCTTGTAACTTTTGACTGGATCGTAATTCAAGATCTAAGCTATCGCTCATAGCGATGCTTCCCTTGAGTCCAAAAACAAATACTGAGAAAACTTCAAATGGCCTTCACTTATATTCTTATATTCGGTGCATCTTATACCTATCAAAGTTTGCAACAATCAAATGTTTATAACTTTTTACTGGAGCGTAATAAAATCTTGAAAGTTTGTCACAATAAAATTCTCGTGCTTCTTGTCAATTTAAGCTATCGCTCATAGCTATGCTAACCTTGAGTCCCAAATCAAACACTGATAACACTTCAAATCGCCCTAACTTCTATACGGTGCGTCCTGTACCTATCAAAGTTTCCAACATTTAAATGCTTGTAACTTTTTACTGGAGCGTAATAAAATCTTGAAATTTTGTGACAATAAACTATTCGTGCCCCTTGTCAACTTAAGCTATCGCTCATAGCTGTGCTACCCTTGACTCCAAAATAAAACACTGATAAAACTTCAAATGGCCCTAACTTCTATACGGTGCGTACTATACCTATCAAAGACTGCAACATTCAAATGCTTGTAACTTTTTACTGGAGCGACATAAAATCTTGAAATTTTGTGACAATAAAGTTATACTCGTGCCTCTTGTCAATTAAAGTTATCGCTCATAGTTATGATACCCTTGAGTCCTAAATCAAACACTGATAAAACTTCAAATGGCCCTAAATTCTATACGGTGCGTCCAATACCTCTCAAAGTTTGCAACATTCTAATGCTTACAACTTTTTACTGGAGCGTAATAAAACCTTGAAATTTTGTGACAGTAAATTACTCGTGCCTCTTGTCAACTTAAGCTATCGCTCATAGCTATGCTACCCTTGATTCGAAAATCAAACACTCATAAAAGTTCAAATGGCTCTAACTTCTATACGGTGCGTCCTACACCTATCAAAGTTTGCAACATTCGAAAACTTCAAACTTTTTACTGGAGCGTAATAAAACCTTGAAATTTTGTGACAATAAAGTACTCGTGCCTCTTGTCAATTTAAGCTATCGCTCATAGCTATGCTACCCTTGAGTCCCAAAACAAACACTGAGAAAACTTCAAATGGCCTTAACTTTTATACGGTGCATCCTATACTTATCAAAGTTTGCAACAATGAAATGCTTGTAACTTTTTACTGGATCGTAATAAAATCTTGAAATTTTATGACAATAAAGTACTCGTGCCTCTTGTCAACTTAAGCTATCGCTCATAGCTATGCTACCCTTGAGTCCCAAAACAAACACTGATAAAACTTCAAATGGCCAAACTTTTATACGATGCATCCTATACCTATCAAAGTTTGCCACAATGAAATGCTTGTAACTTTTTACTGGAGCGCCATAAAATCTGGAAATTTTGTGACAATAAAGAATTCGTGCCTCTTGTCAATTTAAACAATCGGTCATACCCTTGAGTCCCAAATCAATCACTGATAAAACTTCAAATGGCCCTAACTACTATACGGTCCATCCTAAACCTATTAAAGTTTGCAACATTCAAATGCTTGTAACTTTTTCCTGGATCGTAATAAAATCTTGAAATTTTGTGACAATAAAGTAGTCGTGCCTCTTGTCAATTTAAGCTATCGCTCATAGCTATGCTACCCTTGAGTCCCAAATCAATCACTGATAAAACTTCGTATGGCCCTAACTACTATACGGTCCGTCCTAAACCTATTAAAACTGGCAACATTCACATGCTTGTAACTATTTCCTGGATCGTAATAAAATCTTGAAATTTTGTGACAATAAAGTACTCGTGCCTCTTGTCAACTTAAGCTATCGCTCATAGCTATGCTACCCTTGACTCCAGAATAAAACACTGATAAAACTTCAAATGGCCCTAACTTCTATACGGTGCGTCCTATACCTATCAAAGTTTGCAACATTCAAATGCTTGTAACTTTTTCCTGGATCGTAATAAAATCTTGACATTTTGTGACAATGAAGTACTTGTGCCACTTGTCAATTTAAGCTATCGCTCACAGCTATGCTTCCCTTAAGTCCCAAAACAAACACTGATAAAACTTCAAATGGCCTTAACTTCTATACGGTGCGCCCTATACCATCAGAGTTTGCAACATTCAAATGCTTATGACTTTTTACTGGAGCGTCATAAAATCTTGAAATTTTGTGACAATAAAGTACTCGTGCCTCTTGTCAATTTTAAACTATCGGTCATAGCTATGGAACCCTTGAGTCCCAAAACAAACACTGATAAAACTTCAAATGGCCCTAACTTTTATACGGTGCATCCTATACTTATCAAAGTTAGCAACAAAGAAATGCTTGTAACTTTTTACTGGAGCGTCATAAAACCTTGAAATTTGGTGACAATGAAGTACTCGAGCCTCTTATCAAGTTAGGGTATCCCTCATAGCTATGCTATCCATGAGTCCCAAATAAATCACTGATAAAACTTCAAATGGCCCTAACTACTATACGGTGCATCCTATACCTATCAAAGTTTGCAACATTCAAATGCTTGTAACTTTTTCCTGGATCGTAATAAAATCTTGAAATTTTGTGACAATAAAGTACTTGTGCCTGTTGTCAATTTAAGCTATCGCTCACAGCTATGCTTCCCTTAAGTCCCAAAACAAACACTGATAAAACTTCAAATGGCCTTAACTTCTATACGGTGCGCCCTATACCATCAGAGTTTGCAACATTCAAATGCTTATGACTTTTTACTGGAGCGTAATAAAATCTTGAAATTTTGCCACAATAAAGTTCTCGTGCCTCTTGTCAATTTAAGCTATCGCTCATAGCTATGCTACCCTTGAGTCCCAAATCAAACACTCATAACTCTTCAAATCGCCCTAACTTCTATACGGTGCATCCTATACCTATCAGAGTTTGCAACATCCAAATTCTTGTAACTTTTTACTGGAGCGTAATAAAATCTTGAAATTTTGTGACAATAAAGTATGAACTCGTGCCTCTTGTCAACTTAAGCTATCGCTCATACCTATGCTAACCTTGACTCCAAAATAAAACACTGATAAAACTTCAAATGGCCCTAACTTCTATACGGTACGTCCTATACCTATCAAAGTTTGCAACATTCAAATGCTTGTAACTTTTTACAGGAGCGTCATAAAACCTTGAAATTTTGTGACAATAAAGTACTCGTGCCACTTGTCAATTAAAGTTATCGCTCATTGCTATGATATCCTTGAATCCCAAATCAAACACTGATAAAACTTCAAATGGCCCTAACTTCTTATACTGTGCGTCCTATACCTATCAAAGTTTGCAACATTCAAATGCTTATAACTTTTTACTGGAGCGTAATAAAACCTTGAAATTTTGTGACAATAAATTACTCGTGCCTCTTGTCAACTTAAGCTATCGCTCACAGCTATGATACCCTTCATTCGAAAATCAAACACTGATAAAAGTTCAAATGGCCCTAACTTCTATACGGTGCGTCCTTCTCCTATCAAAGTTTGCAACATTCGAATGCTTCTAACTTTTTACTGGAGCGTAATAAAACATTGAAATTTTTTGACAATAAAGTTCTCGTGCCTCTTATCAATTAAAGTTATCGCTCATAGTTATGCTACCCATGAGTCCCAAATCAATCATTGATAAAACTTCAAATGGCCCTAACTTCTATACGGTGTGTCCTATACCTATCAGAGTTTGCAACATTCAAATGCTTGTAAATTTTTACTGGAGCGTCATAAAATCTTAAAATTTTGTATCAATAAAGTACTCGTGCCTCTTGTCAATTTAAACTATCGGTCATAGCTATGCTACCCTTGAGTCCCAAATCAATCACTGATAAAACTTCGTATGGCCCTAACTACTATACGGTCCGTCCTAAACCTATTAAAGTTTGCAACATTCACATGCTTGTAACTATTTCCTGGATCGTAATAAAATCTTGAAATTTTGTGACAATAAATTACTCGTGCCTCTTGTCAACTTAAGCTATCGCTCATAGCTATGCTACCCTTGACTCCAGAATAAAACACTGATAAAACTTCAAATGGCCCTAACTTCTATACGGTGCGTCCTATACCTATCAAAGTTTGCAACATTCAAATGCTTGTAACTTTTTCCTGGATCGTAATAAAATCTTGACATTTTGTGATAATAAAGTACTTGTGCCACTTGTCAATTTAAGCTATCGCTCACAGCTATGCTTCCCTTAAGTCCCAAAACAAACACTGATAAAACTTCAAATGGCCTTAACTTCTATACGGTGCGCCCTATACCATCAGAGTTTGCAACATTCAAATGCTTATGACTTTTTACTGGAGCGTCATAAAATCTTTAAATTTTGTGACAATAAAGTACTCGTGCCTCTTGTCAATTTAAACTATCGGTCATAGTTATGGTACCCTTGAGTCCCAAAACAAACACTGATAAAACTTCAAATGGCCCTAACTTTTATACGGTGCATCCTATACTTATCAAAGTTAGCAACAAAGAAATGCTTGTAACTTTTTACTGGAGCGTCATAAAACCTTGAAATTTGGTGACAATGAAGTACTCGAGCCTCTTATCAAGTTAGGGTATCCCTCATAGCTATGCTATCCATGAGTCCCAAATAAATCACTGATAAAACTTCGTATGGCCCTAACTACTATACGGTCCGTCCTAAACCTATTAAAGTTTGCAACATTCACATGCTTGTAACTATTTCCTGGATCGTAATAAAATCTTGAAATTTTGTGACAATAAATTACTCGTGCCTCTTGTCAACTTAAGCTATCGCTCATAGCTATGCTACCCTTGACTCCAGAATAAAACACTGATAAAACTTCAAATGGCCCTAACTTCTATACGGTGCGTCCTATACCTATCAAAGTTTGCAACATTCAAATGCTTGTAACTTTTTCCTGGATCGTAATAAAATCTTGACATTTTGTGACAATAAAGTACTTGTGCCACTTGTCAATTTAAGCTATCGCTCACAGCTATGCTTCCCTTAAGTCCCAAAACAAACACTGATAAAACTTCAAATGGCCTTAACTTCTATACGGTGCGCCCTATACCATCAGAGTTTGCAACATTCAAATGCTTATGACTTTTTACTGGAGCGTCATCAAATCTTGAAATTTTGTGACAATAAAGTACTCGTTCCTCTTGTTAATCTAAGCTATCGCTCATAGCTATGCTTCCCTTGAGTCCAAAAACAAACACTGAGAAAACTTCAAATGGCCTTAACTTATATTCTTATATTCGGTGCATCCTATACCTATCAAAGTTTGCAACATTCAAATGCTTGTAACTTTTTCCTGGAGCGTAATAAAACCTTGAAATTTTGCCACAATAAAGTTCTCGTGCCTCTTGTCAATTTAAGCTATCGCTCATAGCTATGCTACCCTTGAGTCCCAAATCAAACACTGATAGCACTTCAAATCGCCCTAACTTCTATACGGTGCGTCCTGTACCTATCAAAGTTTCCAACATTTAAATGCTTGTAACTTTTTACTGGAGCGTAATAATATCTTGAAATTTTGTGACAATAAACTATTTGTGCCCCTTGTCAACTTAAGCTATCGCTCATAGCTGTGCTACCCTTGACTCCAAAATAAAACACTGATAAAACTTCAAATGGCCCTAACTTCTATACGGTGCGTACTATACCTATCAAAGACTGCAAAATTCAAATGCTTGTAACTTTTTACTGGAGCGACATAAAATCTTGAAATTTTGTGACAATAAAGTTATACTCGTGCCTCTTGTCAATTAAAGTTATCGCTCATAGTTATGATACCCTTGAGTCCTAAATCAAACACTGATAAAACTTCAAATGGCCCTAAATTCTATACGGTGCGTCCAATACCTCTCAAAGTTTGCAACATTCTAATGCTTACAACTTTTTACTGGAGCGTAATAAAACCTTGAAATTTTGTGACAATAAATTACTAGTGCCTCTTGTCAACTTAAGCTATCGCTCATAGCTATGCTACCCTTGATTCGAAAATCAAACACTCATAAAAGTTCAAATGGCTCTAACTTATATACGGTGCGTCCTACACCTATCAAAGTTTGCAACATTCGAAAACTTCAAACTTTTTACTGGAGCGTAATAAAACCTTGAAATTTTGTGACAATAAAGTACTCGTACCACTTGTCAATTAAAGTTATCGCTCATAGCTATGATATCCTTGAATCCCAAATCAAACACTGATAAAACTTCAAATGGCCCTAACTTCTATACTGTGCGTCCTATACCTATCAAAGTTTGCAACATTCAAATGCTTATAACTTTTTACTGGAGCGTAATAAAACCTTGAAATTTTGTGACAATAAATTACTCGTGCCTCTTGTCAACTTAAGCTATCGCTCACAGCTATGATACCCTTCATTCGAAAATCAAACACTGATAAAAGTTCAAATGGCCCTAACTTCTATATGGTGCGTCCTTCTCCTATCAAAGTTTGCAACATTCGAATGCTTCTAACTTTTTACTGGAGCGTAATAAAACATTGAAATTTTGTGACAATAAAGTTCTCGTGCCTCTTATCAATTAAAGTTATCGCTCATAGTTATGCTACCCATGAGTCCCAAATCAATCACTGATAAAACTTCAAATGGCCCTAACTTCTATACGGTGTGTCCTATACCTATCAGAGTTTGCAACATTCAAATGCTTGTAAATTTTTACTGGAGCGTCATAAAATCTTGAAATTTTGTATCAATAAAGTACTCGTGCCTCTTGTCAATTTAAACTATCGGTCATAGCTATGCTACCCTTGAGTCCCAAATCAATCACTGATAAAACTTCGTATGGCCCTAACTACTATACGGTCCGTCCTAAACCTATTAAAGTTTGCAACATTCACATGCTTGTAACTATTTCCTGGATCGTAATAAAATCTTGAAATTTTGTGACAATAAAGTACTCGTGCCTCTTGTCAACTTAAGCTATCGCTCATAGCTATGCTACCCTTGACTCCAGAATAAAACACTGATAAAACTTCAAATGGCCCTAACTACTATACGGTGCATCCTATACCTATCAAAGTTTGCAACATTCAAATACTTGTAACTTTTTCCTGGATCGTAATAAAATCTTGAAATTTTGTGACAATAAAGTACTTGTGCCTCTTGTCAATTTAAGCTATCGCTCACAGCTATGCTTTCCTTAAGTCCCAAATCAAACACTGATAAAACTTCAAATGGCCTTAACTTCTATACGGTGCGCCCTATACCATCAGAGTTTGCAACATTCAAATGCTTATGACTTTTTACTGGAGCGTCATAAAATCTTGAAATTTTGTGACAATAAAGTACTCGTGCCTCTTGTTAATCTAAGCTATCGCTCATAGCTATGCTTCCCTTGAGTCCAAAAACAAACACTGAGAAAACTTCAAATGGCCTTAACTTATATTCTTATATTCGGTGCATCCTATACCTATCAAAGTTTGCAACATTCAAATGCTTGTAACTTTTTGCTGGATCGTAATAAAATCTTGAAATTTTGTGACAATAAAGTACTTGTGCCTCTTGTCAATTTAAGCTATCGCTCACAGCTATGCTTCCCTTAAGTCCCGAAACAAACACTGATAAAACTTCAAATGGCCTTAGCTTCTATACGGTGCGCCCTATACCATCAGAGTTTGCAACATTCAAATGCTTATGACTTTTTACTGGAGCGTAATAAAATCTTGAAATTTTGCCACAATAAAGTTCTCGTGCCTCTTGTCAATTTAAGCTATCGCTCATAGCTATGCTACCCTTGAGTCCCAAATCAAACACTCATAACTCTTCAAATCGCCCTAACTTCTATACGGTGCATCCTATACCTATCAAAGTTTGCAACATCCAAATTCTTGTAACTTTTTACTGGAGCGTAATAAAATCTTGAAATTTTGTGACAATAAAGTACTCCTGCCTCTTGTCAACTTAAGCTATCGCTCATACCTATGCTACCCTTGACTCCAAAATAAAACACTGATAAAACTTCAAATGGCCCTAACTTCTATACGGTACGTCCTATACCTATCAAAGTTTGCAACATTCAAATGCTTGTAACTTTTTACAGGAGCGTCATAAAACCTTGAAATTTTGTGACAATAAAGTACTCGTGCCACTTGTCAATTAAAGTTATCGCTCATAGCTATGATATCCTTGAATCCCAAATCAAACACTGATAAAACTTCAAATGGCCCTAACTTCTATACGGTACGTCCTATACCTATCAAAGTTTGCAACATTCAAATGCTTGTAACTTTTTACTGGAGCGTAATAAAACCTTGAAATTTTGTGACAATAAATTACTCGTGCCTCTTGTCAACTTAAGCTATCGCTCACAGCTATGATACCCTTCATTCGAAAATCAAACACTGATAAAAGTTCAAATGGCCCTAACTTCTATACGCTGCGTCCTTCTTCTATCAAAGTTTGCAACATTCGAATGCTTCTAACATTTTACTGGAGCGTAATAAAACATTGAAATTTTGTGACAATAAAGTTCTCGTGCCTCTTATCAATTAAAGTTATCGCTCATAGTTATGCTACCCTTGAGTCCCAAATCAATCACTGATAAAACTTCAAATGGCCCTAACTTCTATACGGTGTGTCCTATACCTATCAGAGTTTGCAACATTCAAATGCTTGTAAATTTTTACTGGAGCGTCATAAAATCTTGAAATTTTGTATCAATAAAGTACTCGTGCCTCTTGTCAATTTAAACTATCGGTCATAGCTATGCTACCCTTGAGTCCCAAATCAATCACTGATAAAACTTCGTATGGCCCTAACTACTATACGGTCCGTCCTAAACCTATTAAAGTTTGCAACATTCACATGCTTGTAACTATTTCCTGGATCGTAATAAAATCTTGAAATTTTGTGACAATAAAGTACTCGTGCCTCTTGTCAACTTAAGCTATCGCTCATAGCTATGCTACCCTTGACTCCAGAATAAAACACTGATAAAACTTCAAATGGCCCTAACTACTATACGGTGCATCCTATACCTATCAAAGTTTGCAACATTCAAATACTTGTAACTTTTTCCTGGATCGTAATAAAATCTTGAAATTTTGTGACAATAAAGTACTTGTGCCTCTTGTCAATTTAAGCTATCGCTCACAGCTATGCTTCCCTTAAGTCCCAAAACAAACACTGATAAAACTTCAAATGGCGTTAACTTCTATACGGTGCGCCCTATACCATCAGAGTTTGCAACATTCAAATGCTTATGACTTTTTACTGGAGCGTCATAAAATCTTGAAATTTTGTGACAATAAAGTACTCATGCCTCTTGTTAATCTAAGCTATCGCTCATAGCTATGCTTCCCTTGAGTCCAAAAACAAACACTGAGAAAACTTCAAATGGCCTTAACTTATATTCTTATATTCGGTGCATCCTATACCTATCAAAGTTTGCAACATTCAAATGCTTGTAACTTTTTGCTGGATCGTAATAAAATCTTGAAATTTTGTGACAATAAAGTACTTGTGCCTCTTGTCAATTTAAGCTATCGCTCACAGCTATGCTTCCCTTAAGTCCCAAAACAAACACTGATAAAACTTCAAATGGCCTTAGCTTCTATACGGTGCGCCCTATACCATCAGAGTTTGCAACATTCAAATGCTTATGACTTTTTACTGGAGCGTAATAAAATCTTGAAATTTTGCCACAATAAAGTTCTCGTGCCTCTTGTCAATTTAAGCTATCGCTCATAGCTATGCTACCCTTGAGTCCCAAATCAAACACTCATAACTCTTCAAATCGCCCTAACTTCTATACGGTGCATCCTATACCTATCAAAGTTTGCAACATCCAAATTCTTGTAACTTTTTACTGGAGCGTAATAAAATCTTGAAATTTTGTGACAATAAAGTACTCCTGCCTCTTGTCAACTTAAGCTATCGCTCATACCTATGCTACCCTTGACTCCAAAATAAAACACTGATAAAACTTCAAATGGCCCTAACTTCTATACGGTACGTCCTATACCTATCAAAGTTTGCAACATTCAAATGCTTGTAACTTTTTACAGGAGCGTCATAAAACCTTGAAATTTTGTGACAATAAAGTACTCGTGCCACTTGTCAATTTAAGCTATCGCTCACAGCTATGCTTCCCTTAAGTCCCAAATCAAACACTGATAAAACTTCAAATGGCCTTAACTTCTATACGGTGCGCCCTATACCATCAGAGTTTGCAACATTCAAATGCTTATGACTTTTTACTGGAGCGTCATAAAATCTTGAAATTTTGTGACAATAAAGTACTCGTGCCTCTTGTTAATCTAAGCTATCGCTCATAGCTATGCTTCCCTTGAGTCCAAAAACAAACACTGAGAAAACTTCAAATGGCCTTAACTTATATTCTTATATTCGGTGCATCCTATACCTATCAAAGTTTGCAACATTCAAATGCTTGTAACTTTTTGCTGGATCGTAATAAAATCTTGAAATTTTGTGACAATAAAGTACTTGTGCCTCTTGTCAATTTAAGCTATCGCTCACAGCTATGCTTCCCTTAAGTCCCAAAACAAACACTGATAAAACTTCAAATGGCCTTAGCTTCTATACGGTGCGCCCTATACCATCAGAGTTTGCAACATTCAAATGCTTATGACTTTTTACTGGAGCGTAATAAAATCTTGAAATTTTGCCACAATAAAGTTCTCGTGCCTCTTGTCAATTTAAGCTATCGCTCATAGCTATGCTACCCTTGAGTCCCAAATCAAACACTCATAACTCTTCAAATCGCCCTAACTTCTATACGGTGCATCCTATACCTATCAAAGTTTGCAACATCCAAATTCTTGTAACTTTTTACTGGAGCGTAATAAAATCTTGAAATTTTGTGACAATAAAGTACTCCTGCCTCTTGTCAACTTAAGCTATCGCTCATACCTATGCTACCCTTGACTCCAAAATAAAACACTGATAAAACTTCAAATGGCCCTAACTTCTATACGGTACGTCCTATACCTATCAAAGTTTGCAACATTCAAATGCTTGTAACTTTTTACAGGAGCGTCATAAAACCTTGAAATTTTGTGACAATAAAGTACTCGTGCCACTTGTCAATTAAAGTTATCGCTCATAGCTATGATATCCTTGAATCCCAAATCAAACACTGATAAAACTTCAAATGGCCCTAACTTCTATACGGTACGTCCTATACCTATCAAAGTTTGCAACATTCAAATGCTTGTAACTTTTTACTGGAGCGTAATAAAACCTTGAAATTTTGTGACAATAAATTACTCGTGCCTCTTGTCAACTTAAGCTATCGCTCACAGCTATGATACCCTTCATTCGAAAATCAAACACTGATAAAAGTTCAAATGGCCCTAACTTCTATACGCTGCGTCCTTCTCCTATCAAAGTTTGCAACATTCGAATGCTTCTAACATTTTACTGGAGCGTAATAAAACATTGAAATTTTGTGACAATAAAGTTCTCGTGCCTCTTATCAATTAAAGTTATCGCTCATAGTTATGCTACCCTTGAGTCCCAAATCAATCACTGATAAAACTTCAAATGGCCCTAACTTCTATACGGTGTGTCCTATACCTATCAGAGTTTGCAACATTCAAATGCTTGTAAATTTTTACTGGAGCGTCATAAAATCTTGAAATTTTGTATCAATAAAGTACTCGTGCCTCTTGTCAATTTAAACTATCGGTCATAGCTATGCTACCCTTGAGTCCCAAATCAATCACTGATAAAACTTCGTATGGCCCTAACTACTATACGGTCCGTCCTAAACCTATTAAAGTTTGCAACATTCACATGCTTGTAACTATTTCCTGGATCGTAATAAAATCTTGAAATTTTGTGACAATAAAGTACTCGTGCCTCTTGTCAACTTAAGCTATCGCTCATAGCTATGCTACCCTTGACTCCAGAATAAAACACTGATAAAACTTCAAATGGCCCTAACTACTATACGGTGCATCCTATACCTATCAAAGTTTGCAACATTCAAATACTTGTAACTTTTTCATGGATCGTAATAAAATCTTGAAATTTTGTGACAATAAAGTACTTGTGCCTCTTGTCAATTTAAGCTATCGCTCACAGCTATGCTTCCCTTAAGTCCCAAAACAAACACTGATAAAACTTCAAATGGCCTTAACTTCTATACGGTGCGCCCTATACCATCAGAGTTTGCAACATTCAAATGCTTATGACTTTTTACTGGAGCGTCATAAAATCTTGAAATTTTGTGACAATAAAGTACTCGTGCCTCTTGTTAATCTAAGCTATCGCTCATAGCTATGCTTCCCTTGAGTCCAAAAACAAACACTGAGAAAACTTCAAATGGCCTTAACTTATATTCTTATATTCGGTGCATCCTATACCTATCAAAGTTTGCAACATTCAAATGCTTGTAACTTTTTGCTGGATCGTAATAAAATCTTGAAATTTTGTGACAATAAAGTACTTGTGCCTCTTGTCAATTTAAGCTATCGCTCACAGCTATGCTTCCCTTAAGTCCCAAAACAAACACTGATAAAACTTCAAATGGCCTTAGCTTCTATACGGTGCGCCCTATACCATCAGAGTTTGCAACATTCAAATGCTTATGACTTTTTACTGGAGCGTAATAAAATCTTGAAATTTTGCCACAATAAAGTTCTCGTGCCTCTTGTCAATTTAAGCTATCGCTCATAGCTATGCTACCCTTGAGTCCCAAATCAAACACTCATAACTCTTCAAATCGCCCTAACTTCTATACGGTGCATCCTATACCTATCAAAGTTTGCAACATCCAAATTCTTGTAACTTTTTACTGGAGCGTAATAAAATCTTGAAATTTTGTGACAATAAAGTACTCCTGCCTCTTGTCAACTTAAGCTATCGCTCATACCTATGCTACCCTTGACTCCAAAATAAAACACTGATAAAACTTCAAATGGCCCTAACTTCTATACGGTAGTCCTATACCTATCAAAGTTTGCAACATTCAAATGCTTGTAACTTTTTACAGGAGCGTCATAAAACCTTGAAATTTTGTGACAATAAAGTACTCGTGCCACTTGTCAATTAAAGTTATCGCTCATAGCTATGATATCCTTGAATCCCAAATCAAACACTGATAAAACTTCAAATGGCCCTAACTTCTATACGGTACGTCCTATACCTATCAAAGTTTGCAACATTCAAATGCTTGTAACTTTTTACTGGAGCGTAATAAAACCTTGAAATTTTGTGACAATAAATTACTCGTGCCTTCTGTCAACTTAAGCTATCGCTCACAGCTATGATACCCTTCATTCGAAAATCAAACACTGATAAAAGTTCAAATGGCCCTAACTACTATACGGTCCGTCCTGAACCTATTAAAGTTTGAAACATTCACATGCTTGTAACTATTTCCTGGATCGTAATAAAATCTTGAAATTTTGTGACAATAAAGTACTCGTGCCTCTTGTCAACTTAAGCTATCGCTCATAGCTATGCTACCCTTGACTCCAGAATAAAACACTGATAAAACTTCAAATGGCCCTAACTTATATACGGTGCGTCCTATACCTATCAAAGTTTGCAACATTCAAATGCTTGTTACTTTTTCCTGGATCGTAATAAAATCTTGACATTTTGTGACAATAAAGTACTTGTGCCTACTTGTCAATTTAAGCTATCGCTCACAGCTATGCTTCCCTTAAGTCCCAAAACAAACACTGATAAAACTTCAAATGGCCTTAACTTCTATACGGTGCGCCGTATACCATCAGAGTTTGCAACATTCAAATGCTTATGACTTTTTACTGGAGCGTCATAAAATCTTGAAATTTTGTGACAATAAAGTACTCGTGCCTCTTGTCAATTTAAACTATCGGTCATAGCTATGGTACCCTTGAGTCCGAAAACAAACACTGATAAAACTTCAAATGGCTCTAACTTTTATACGGTGCATCCTATACTTATCAAAGTTAGCAACAAAGAAATGCTTGTGACTTTTTACTGGAGCGTCATAAAACCTTGAAATTTGGTGACAATGAAGTACTCGAGCCTCTTATCAAGTTAGGGTATCCCTCATAGCTATGCTATCCATGAGTCCCAAATAAATCACTGATAAAACTTCAAATGGCCCTAACTACTATACGGTGCATCCTATACCTATCAAAGTTTGCAACATTCAAATGCTTGTAACTTTTTCCTGGATCGTAATAAAATCTTGAAATTTTGTGACAATAAAGTACTTGTGCCTCTTGTCAATTTAAGCTATCGCTCACAGCTATGCTTCCCTTAAGTCCCAAAACAAATACTGATAAAACTTCAAATGGCCTTAACTTCTATACGGTGCGCCCTATACCATCAGAGTTTGCAACATTCAAATGCTTATGACTTTTTACTGGAGCGTCATAAAATCTTGAAATTTTGTGACAATAAAGTACTCGTGCCTCTTGTTAATCTAAGCTATCGCTCATAGCTATGCTTCCCTTGAGTCCAAAAACAAACACTGAGAAAACATCAAATGGCCTTAACTTATATTCTTATATTCGGTGCATCCTATACCTATCAAAGTTTGCAACATTCAAATGCTTGTAACTTTTTCCTGGATCGTAATAAAATCTTGAAATTTTGTGACAATAAAGTACTTGTGCCTCTTGTCAATTTAAGCTATCGCTCACAGCTATGCTTCCCTTAAGTCCCAAAACAAACACTGATAAAACTTCAAATGGCCTTAACTTCTATATGGTGCGCCCTATACCATCAGAGTTTGCAACATTCAAATGCTTATGACTTTTTACTGGAGCGTAATAAAATCTTGAAATTTTGCCACAATAAATTTCTCGTGCCTCTTGTCAATTTAAGCTATCGCTCATAGCTATGCTACCCTTGAGTCCCAAATCAAACACTCATAACTCTTCAAATCGCCCTAACTTCTATACGGTGCATCCTATACCTATCAAAGTTTGCAACATCCAAATTCTTCTAACTTTTTACTGGAGCGTCATAAAACCTTGAAATTTTGTGACAATAAAGTACTCGTGCCACTTGTCAATTAAAGTTATCGCTCATAGCTATGATATCCTTGAATCCCAAATCAAACACTGATAAAACTTCAAATGGCCCTAACTTCTATACTGTGCGTCCTATACCTATCAAAGTTTGCAACATTCAAATGCTTATAACTTTTTACTGGAGCGTAATAAAACCTTGAAATTTTGTGACAATAAATTACTCGTGCCTCTTGTCAACTTAAGCTATCGCTCACAGCTATGATACCCTTCATTCGAAAATCAAACACTGATAAAAGTTCAAATGGCCCTAACTTCTATAGGGTGCGTCCTTCTCCTATCAAAGTTTGCAACATTCGAATGCTTCTAACTTTTTACTGGAGCGTAATAAAACATTGAAATTTTGTGACAATAAAGTTCTCGTGCCTCTTGTCAATTTAAGCTATCGCTCATAGCTATGCTACCGTTGAGTCCAAAAACAAACACTGATAAAACTTCAAATGGCCTTAAATTTTATACGGTGCATCCTACACCTATCAAAGTTTGCAACAATGAAATGATTGTAACTTTTTACTGGAGCGCCATAAAACCTTGAAATTTTGTGACAATAAAGTACTCGTGCCTCTTGTCAATTTAAACTATCGGTCATAGCTATGCTACCCTTGAGTCCCAAATAAAAAACTGATAAAACTTCAAATAGGCCTAACTTCTATACGGTGCGTCCTATACCTATAAAGTTTGCAACATTCAAATGCTTGTAACTTTTTACTGGAGCGTAATAAAACCTTGAAATTTTCTGACAATAAAGTACTCGTGCCTCTTGTCAAATTAAGCTATCGCTCATAGTTATGCTACCCTTGACTCCAAAATCAAACACTGATAAAACTTGAAATGGCCCTAACTTCTATACGGTGCGTCCTATACCTATAAAAGTTTGCAACAATGAAATGCTTGTAACTTTTTACTGGAGCGTCATAAAACGTTGAAATTTGGTGACAATGAAGTACTCGAGCCTCTTGTCAATTTAAGCTATCGCTCACAGCTATGCTTCCCATAAGTCTCAAAACAAACACTGATAAAACTTCAAATGGCCTTAACTTCTATACGGTGAGCCCTATACCATCAGAGTTTGCAACATTCAAATGCTTATGACTTTTTACTGGAGCGTCATAAAATCTTGAAATTTTGTGACAATAAAGTACTCGTGCCTCTTGTGAATGTAAACTATCGGTCATAGCTATGGTACCCTTGAGTCCCAAAACAAACACTGATAAAACTTCAAATGGCCCTAACTTTTATACGGTGCATCCTATACTTATCAAAGTTAGCAACAAAGAAATGCTTGTAACTTTTTACTGGAGCGTCATAAAACCTTGAAATTTAGTGACAATGAAGTACTCGAGCTCTTATCAAGTTAGGGTATCCCTCATAGCTATTCTATCCATGAGTCCCAAATAAATCACTGATAAAACTTCAAATGGCCCTAACTACTATACGGTGCATCCTATACCTATGAAAGTTTGCAACATTCAAATGCTTATAACATTTTTCTGGATCGTAATAAAATGTTGAAATTTTGTGACAATAAAGTACTCATGCCTCTTGTACATTTTAAGCTATCGCTCATAGCTATGCTAAGCTATATATTAAGTCCCAAAACAAACACGGATAAAACTTCAAATGGCCCTAACTACTATACTGTGCGTCTTCTACCTATCAAAGTTTGCAACAAACAAATGCTTGTAACTTTTTACTGGAGCGTAATAAAATCTTGAAATTTTGTGACAATAAAGTACTCGTGCCTCTTGTTAATCTAAGCTATCGCTCATAGCTATGCTTCCCTTGAGTCCAAAAACAAACACTGAGAAAACTTCAAATGGCCTTAACTTATATTCTTATATTCGGTGCATCTTATACGTATCAAAGTGTGCAACAATCAAATGCTTATAACTTTTGACTGGAGCGTAATAAAATCTTGAAATTTTGCCACAATAAAGTTCTCGTGCCTCTTGTCAATTTAAGCTATCGCTCATAGCTATGCTACCCTTGAGGCCCAAATCAAACACTCATAACTCTTCAAATCGCCCTAACTTCTATACGGTGCAGCCTATACCTATCAAAGTTTGCAACATCCAAATTCTTGTAACTTTTTACTGGAGCGTAATAAAATCTTGAAATTTTGTGACAATAAAGTACTCGTGCCTCTTGTCAACTTAAGCTATCGCTCATACCTATGCTACCCTTGACTCCAAAATAAAACACTGATAAAACTTCAAATGGCCCTAACTTCTATACGGTACGTCCTATACCTATCAAAGTTTGCAACATTCAAATGCTTGTAACTTTTTACAGGAGCGTCATAAAACCTTGAAATTTTGTGACAATAAAGTTCTCGTGCCACTTGTCAATTAATGTTATCGCTCATAGCTATGATATCCTTGAATCCCAAATCAAACACTGATAAAACTTCAAATGGCCCTAACTTCTATACTGTGCGTCCTATACCTATCAAAGTTTGCAACATTCAAATGCTTATAACTTTTTACTGGAGCGTAATAAAACCTTGAAATTTTGTGACAATAAATTACTCGTGCCTCTTGTCAACTTAAGCTATCGCTCATAGCTATGATACCCTTCATTCGAAAATCAAACACTGATAAAAGTTCAAATGGCCCTAACTTCTAAAAGGTGCGTCCTACTCCTATCAAAGTTTGCAAAATTCGAATGCTTCTAACTTTTTACTGGAGCGTAATAAAACATTGAAATTTTGTGACAATAAAGTTCTCGTGCCTCTTGTCAACTTTAGCTATCGCTCATAGCTATGCTACCCTTGACTCCAAAATAAAACACTGATAATACTTCAAATGTCTCTAACTTCTATACAGTGCGTCCTATTCCTATCAAAGTTTGCAACATTCAAACGCTTGTAACTTTTTACTGGAGCGTCATAAAACCTTGAAATTTTGTGACAATGAAGTACTCGTGCCTCTTGTCAATAGCTATGCTACCCTTGAGTCCCAAATCAAACACTGATAAAAGCTTCAAATGGCCCTGACTTCTGTACGGTGCGTCCTATACCTATCAGAGTTTGCAACATTCAAATGCTTGTAACTTTTTACTAGAGCGCCAGAAAATCTTGAAATTTTGTGACAATAAAGTACTCGTGCCTCTTGTCAATTTAAACTATCGGTCATAGCTACGCAACCCTTGAGTCCCAAATCAAGCACTGATAAAACTTCAAATGGCCCTAACTTGTATACTTTGCGTCCTATACCTATCAAAGTTTGCAACATTCAAATGCTTGTAACTTTTTACTGGAGCGTAATAAAATATTGAAATTTTGTGACAATAAAGTTCTCGTCCCTCTTGTCAATTTAAGCTATCGCTCATAGCTATGATACCCTTGAGTCCCAAATCAAACACTGATAAAAGTTCAAATGGCCCTAACTTCTATACGGTGCGTCCTATGCCTATCAAAGTTTGCAACATTCAAATGCTTGTAACTTTTTACAGGAGCGTCATAAAACCTTGAAATGTTGTGACAATAAAGTACTCGTGCCTCTTGTCAATTAAAGTTATCGCTTATAGCTATGATACCCTTGAGTCCCAAATCAAACACTGATAAAACTTCAAATGGCCCTAACTTTTATACGGTGCATCCTATACTTATCAAAGTTTGCAACAATCAAATGTTTGTAACTTTTTACGGGAGCGTAATAAAATCTTGAAATTTTGTACTTAAGCTATCGCTCATATCTATGCTACCCTTGACTCCAAAATCAAACACTGATAAACCATCAAATGGCCCTAACTTCTATAGGGTGGGTCCCACACCTATTAAAGTTTGCAACATTCAAATGCTTGTAACTTTTTACGAGAGCGTAATAAAACCTTGAAATTTTGTGACAATAAAGTACTCTTGCCTCTTGTCAATTTAAGCCATCGCTCATAGCTATGCTACCCTTGACTCCAAAATAAAACACTGATAAAACTTCAAATGGCCCTAGCTTCTAAAGCCGTATATAAGTTAGGGCCATTTGAAGTGCTATCAGTGTTTGATTTGGGACTCAAGGGTAGCATAGCTATGAGCGATAGCTTAAATTGACAAGAGGCACGAGAACTTTATTGTGGCAAAATTTCATAATTTTATTACGCTCCAGTAAAAAGTTACAACCATTTGATTGTTGCAAACTTTGATAGGTGTAGGACACACCATATAGAAGTTAGGGCCATTTGAAGTTTTATCAGTGTTTGTTTTGGGACTCAAGGGTAGCATAGCTATGACCGATAGTTTAAATTGACAAGAGGCAGGAGTATGTACTTCATTGTCACAAAATTTCAAGATTTTATGCCGCTGCAGTAAAAAGTTACAAGCATTTGAATGTTGCAAACTCTGATAGGTATAGGACGCTCCGTACAGAAGTTAGGGCCATTTGAAGTTTTATCAGTGTTTCAGTTGGGACTCAAGGGTAGGATAGTTATGAGCGATAACTTTAATTGACAAGAAGCACGAGCACTTTATTTTGCACAAAATTTCAAGATGTTATGACGCTCCAGTAAAAAGTTACAAGCATTTGAATGTTAAAACTCTGAAAGGTATAGGACGCCCCATAAAGGAAGTTAGGGCCATTTGAAGTTTTATTAGTGTTTGATTTGGGACTCAAGGATAGCATAGCTATGACCGATAGTTTAAATTGACAAGAGGCACGAGTACTTTATTGTCACAAAATTTTAAGATATTATGACTCTCCAGTAAAAAGTTACAAGCATTTGAATGTTAAAACTCTGAAAGGTATAGGACGCACCGTATAGAAATTAGGGCCATTTGAAGTTTTGTTAGTGATTCATTTGTGAGTTAATGGTAGCATAGCTATGACCGATAACTTGAATTGACAAGAGGCACGAGTACTTTATTGTCACAAAATTTCAAGGTTTTATTACGCTCCCGTAAAATTTACAAGCATTTGATGTTGCACACTTTGATAAGTGTAGGACGCACCGCATAGAAGTTAGGGCCATTTGAAGTTTTATCAGTGTTTGTTTTGGGACTCAAGGGTAGCATAGCTATGACCGATAGTTTAAATTGACAAGAGGCAGGAGTACTTCATTGTCACAAAATTTCAAGATTTTATTACGTTCCAGTAAAAAGTTACAACCATTTAATTGTTGCAAACTTTGATAGGTATAGGACGCACCATATAGAAGTTAGGGCCATTTGAAGTTTTACCAGTGATTGATTTGGGGCTCAAGGGTAGCATAGCTATGAGCGATAACTTTAATTGACAAGAGGCACGACTACTTTATTGTCACAAAATTTCCAGGTTTTATTACGCTCCAGTAAAAAGTTACAAGCATTTGAATGTTGCAAACTTTGATAGGTATAGGATGCACCCTATAGAAGTTAGGGCCATTTGAAGTTTTATCAGTGTTTGATTTCGGACTCAAGGGTAGCATAGCTATGAGCGATAGCTTAAGTTGACAAGAGGCACTAGTACTTTATTGTCACAAAATTTCAAGATTTTATTACGCTCCAGTAAAAAATTACAAGCATTTGAATGTTGCAAACTTTGATATGTATAGGATGCACCGAATATAAGAATATAAGTTAGGGCCAGTTGAACTTTTTTTTATCAGTGTTTGTTTTTGGACTCAAGGGAAGCATAGCTATGAGCGATAACTTTAATTGACAAGAGGCACGAGTACTTTATTGTCACAAAATTTCAAGATATTATGACGCTCCAGTAAAAAGTTACAAGCATTTGAATGTTAAAACTCTGAAAGGTATAGGATGCACCGTATAGAAGTGAGGGTCATTTGAAGATTTACAAGTGTTTGATTTGGGACTCAAGGGTAGCATAACTATGAGCGATAGCTTAAGTTGACAAGAGGCACTAGTACTTTATTGTCACAAAATTTCAAGATTTTTATAACGCTCCAGTAAAAAACTACAAGCATTTGATTGTTGCAGACTTTGATAGGAATAGGACGCACCGTATAGAAGTTAGGGCCATTTGAAGTTTTACAAGTCATTGATTTGGGGCTCAAGGGTAGCATAGCTTTGAGCGATAACTTTAATTGACAAGAGGCACGAGTACTTTATTGTCACAAAATTTCTAGGTTTTATTACGCTGCAGTAAAAAGTTACAAGTATATGAATGTTGCAAATTTTGATAGGTGTAGGACGCACCGTATAGAAGTTAGGGCCATTTGAAGTTTTATCAGTGTTTGATTTGGGCCTCAAGGGTAGCATAGCTTGGAGCGATAGCTTAAGTTGACAAGAGGCACGAGTACTTTATTGTCACAAAATTTCAAGGTTTTATTACGCTCCAGCAAAAAGTTACAAGTATTTGAATGTTGCAAACTGTGATAGGTGTAGGACGCACCGTATAGCAGTTAGGGCCATTTGAAGTTTTATCAGAGTTTGATTTTGGAGTCAAGGGTAGCATAGCTATGAGCGATAGCTTAAGTTGACAAGAGGCACTAGTACTTTATTGTCACAGAATTTCAAGATTTTATTACACTCCAGTAACAAGTTGCAAGCATTTGAATGTTGCAAGTTAGGGCCATTTGAAGTTTTATCAGTCTTTGATTTGGGACTCAAGGGTAGCATAGCTATGACTAATAGTTTAAATTGACAAGAGGCACGAGTACTTTATTGTCACAAAATTTCAAGATTTTATGGCGCTCCAGTAAAAAGTTACAAACATTTGAATGTTGCAAACTCCAATAGGACGCACCGTACAGAAGCTAAAACCATTTGAAGTTTTTATCAGTGTTTGATTTGGGACTCAACGGTAGCATAGCTATGAGCGATAACTTTAACTGACAAGAGGCACGAGTACTTTATTGTCACAAAATTTCAAGGTTTTATGACGCTCCAGTAAAAAGTTACAAGCATTTGAATGTTGCAAACTTTTTTAGGTTTAGGACGCACCGTATAGAAGTCCGAGCCATTTGAAGTTTTATCAGTGTTTTGTTTTGGAGTCAAGGGTAGCGTAGCTATGACCGATAGTTTAAATTGACAAGAGGCACGAGTACTTTATTTTCACAAAATTTCAAGATTTTATATCGCTCCAGTAAAAAGTTACAAGCATTTCATTGTTGCAAACTTTGATAGGTATAGGATGCACCGTGTAAAAGTTAAGGCCATTTGAAGTTTTATCAGTGTTTGTTTTGGGACACAAGGGAAGCATAGCTATGAGCGATAGCTTAGATTAACAAGAGGCACGAGTACATTATTGTCACATAATTTCAAGATTTTATGACGCTCCAGTAAAAAGTTACAAGCATTTGAATGTTGCAAACTTTGATAGGTATAGGATGCACCGTATATAAGTTAGGGCCATTGGAAGTTTTATCAGTGTTTGATTTGGGACTCAAGGGTAGCATAGCTATGAGCGATGCCTTTAATTGACAAGAGGCATGAGTACTTTATTGTCACAAAATTTCAAGGTTTTATTACGCTCCCGTAAAAAGTTACAAGCATTTGAATGTTGCAAACTTTAATAGGTGTGGGACCCACCGTATAGAAGTTAGGGCCATTTGAAGGTTTATCAGTGTTTGATTTGGGACTCAAGGGTAGCATAGATATGAGCGGTAGCTTAAGTTGACAAGAGGCACGAGTACTTTATTGTCGCAAAATTTCAAGATTCTGTGACTCTCAAGTAAAAAGTTACAAGCATTTCATTGTTGCAAACTTTGATAGGTATAGGATGCACCTTATAAAAGTCAGGGCCATTTGAAGTTTTATCAGTGTTTGTTCTGGGACTCAAGGGTAGCATAGCTATGACTAATACTTTAAATTGACAAGAGGCATGAGTACTTTATTGTCACAAAATTTCAAGATTTTATGGCGCTCCAGTAAAAAGTTACAAACATTTGAATGTTGCAAACTCCAATAGGACGCACCGTACAGAAATTAAAACCATTTAATTTTTTTTATCAGTGTTTGATTTGGGACTCAAGGGTAGCATAGCTATGAGCGATAACTTTAACTGACAAGAGGCACGAGTACTTTATTGTCACAAAATTTCAAGGTTTTATTACGCTCTAGTAAAAAGTTACAAGAATTTGGATGTTGGAAACTTTGATACGTATAGGATGCACCGTATTGAAGTTAGGGCGATTTGAAGTGTTATAAGTGTTTGATTTGGGAATCAAGGGTAGCATAGCTATGAGCGATAGCTTAAATTGACAAGAGGGACGAGATCTTTACTGTGACAAAATTTCAAGATTTTATTACGCTCAAGTAAAAAGTTACAAGCATTTGATTGTTACAAACTTTTTTAGATATAGGATGCACCGAATATAAGAATAGAAGTTAGGGCCATTTGAAGTTTTATCAGTGTTTGTTTTTGGACTCAAGGGAAGCATAGCTATGAGCGATATCGCTTAGATTACCAAGAGGCAGGAGTACTTTATTTTGCACAAAACTTCAAGGTTTTATTACGCTCCAGTAAAAAGTTACAAGTATATGAATGTTGCAAACTTTGATAGGTGTAGGACGCACCGTATAGCAGTTAGGGCCATTTGAAGTTTTATCAGTGTTTGATTTTGAAGTCTAGGGTAGCATAGCTATGAGCGATAGCTTAAGTTGACAAGAGGCACTAGTACTTTATTGTCACAAAATTTCAAGATTCTATGACTCTCAAGTAAAAAGTTACAAGCATATGAATGTTGTTAGTTAGGGCAATTTGAAGTTTTATCAGTGTTTGATTTGGGACTCAAGAGAAGCATAGCTATAACCAATAGTTTAAATTGACAAGAGGCACGAGTACTTCATTGTCACAAAATTTCAATATTTTATTACGCTCCAGTAAAAAGTTACAAGCATTTGAATGTTGCAAACTTTGATAGGTATAGGCCGCACCGTATAGAAGTTAGGGCCATTTGAAGTTTTATCAGTGTTTGCTTTTGGACTCAAGGGTAGCATAGCTATGACCGATAGTTTAAATTGACAAGAGGCACGAGTACTTTATTGTCACAAAATTTCAAGATTTTATGGCGCTCCAGTAAAAAGTTACAAGCATTTGAATGTTGCAAACTTTGATAGGTTTAGGACGCACCGTATAGAAGTTAGGGCCATTTGAAGTTTTATCAGTGTTTTGTTTTGGAGTCAAGTGTAGCATAGCTATGAGCGATAGCTTAAGTTGACAAAAGGCACGAGTACGTTATTGTCCCAAAATTTCTAGATTTTATTACGCTCTAGTAAAAAGTTACAAGAATTTGGATGTTGGAAACTTTGATACGTATAGGATGCACCGTATTGAAGTTAGGGCGATTTGAAGTGTTATAAGTGTTTGATTTGGGAATCAAGGGTAGCATAGCTATGAGCGATAGCTTAAATTGACAAGAGGGACGAGATCTTTACTGTGACAAAATTTCAAGATTTTATTACGCTCAAGTAAAAAGTTACAAGCATTTGATTGTTACAAACTTTTTTAGATTTAGGATGCACCGAATATAAGAATAGAAGTTAGGGCCATTTGAAGTTTTATCAGTGTTTGTTTTTGGAGTCAAGGGAAACATAGCTATGAGCGATATCGCTTAGATTAACAAGAGGCAGGAGTACTTTATTTTGCACAAAACTTCAAGGTTTTATTACGCTCCAGTAAAAAGTTACAAGTATATGAATGTTGCAAACTTTGATAGGTGTAGGACGCAACTTATAGCAGTTAGGGCCATTTGAAGTTTTATCAGTGTTTGATTTTGAAGTCTAGGGTAGCATAGCTATGAGCAATAGCTTAAGTTGACAAGAGGCATGAGTACTTTATTGTCAGAAAATTTCAAGATTTTATGGCGCTCCAGTAAAAAGTTACAAACATTTGAATGTTGCAAACTCCAATAGGACGCACCGTACAGAAATTAAAACCATTTGAATTTTTTATCAGTGTTTGATTTGGGACTCAAGGGTAGCATAGCTATGAGCGATAACTTTAACTGACAAGAGGCACGAGTACTTTATTGTCACAAAATTTCAAGGTTTTATTACGCTCTAGTAAAAAGTTACAAGAATTTGGATGTTGGAAACTTTGATACGTATAGGATGCACCGTATTGAAGTTAGGGCGATTTGAAGTGTTACAAGTGTTTCATTTGGGAATCAAGGGTAGCATAGCTATGAGCGATAGCTTAAATTGACAAGAGGGACGAGATCTTTACTGTGACAAAATTTCAAGATTTTATTACTCTCAAGTAAAAAGTTACAAGCATTTGATTGTTAGAAAATTTTTTAGATATAGGATGCACCGAATATAAGAATAGAAGTTAGGGCCATTTGAAGTTTTATCAGTGTTTGTATTTGGACTCAAGGGAAACATAGCTATGAGCGATATCGCTTAGATTAACAAGAGGCAGGAGTACTTTATTTTGCACAAAACTTCAAGGTTTTATTACGCTCCAGTAAAAAGTTACAAGTATATGAATGTTGGTAACTTTGATAGGTGTAGGGCGCACCGTATAGCAGTTAGGGCCATTTGAAGTTTTATCAGTGTTTGATTTTGAAGTCTAGGGTAGCATAGCTATGAGCGATAGCTTAAGTTGGCAAGAGGCACTAGTACTTTATTGTCACAAAATTTCAAGATTTTATTACGCTCCAGTAAAAAGTTGCAAGCATTTGAATGTTGCAAGTTAGGGCCATTTGAAGTTTTATCAGTGTTTGATTTGGGACTCAAGGGTAGCATAGCTATGACTAATACTTTAAATTGACAAGAGGCATGAGTACTTTATTGTCACAAAATTTCAAGATTTTATGGCGCTCCAGTAAAAAGTTACAAACATTTGAATGTTGCAAACTCCAATACGACGCACCGTACAGAAATTAAAACCATTTGAATTTTTTATCAGTGTTTGATTTGGGACTCAAGGGTAGCATAGCTACGAGCGATAACTTTAACTGACAAGAGGCACGAGTACTTTATTGTCACAAAACTTCAAGGTTTTATTACGCTCCAGTAAAAAGTTACAAGTATATGAATGTTGCAAACTTTGATAGGTGTAGGACGCACCGTATAGCAGTTAGGGCCATTTGAAGTTTTATCAGTGTTTGATTTGGGACTCAAGGGTAGCATAGCTATGACTAATACTTTAAATTGACAAGAGGCATGAGTACTTTATTGTCACAAAATTTCAAGGTTTTATTACGCTCTAGTAAAAAGTTACAAGAATTTGGATGTTGGAAACTTTGATACGTATAGGATGCACCGTATTGAAGTTAGGGCGATTTGAAGTGTTACAAGTGTTTCATTTGGGAATCAAGGGTAGCATAGCTATGAGCGATAGCTTAAATTGACAAGAGGGACGAGATCTTTACTGTGACAAAATTTCAAGATTTTATTACGCTCAAGTAAAAAGTTACAAGCATTTGATTGTTACAAACTTTTTTAGATATAGGATGCACCGAATATAAGAATAGAAGTTAGGGCCATTTGAAGTTTTATCAGTGTTTGTTTTTGGACTCAAGGGAAACATAGCTATGAGCGATATCGCTTAGATTAACAAGAGGCAGGAGTACTTTATTTGGCACAAAACTTCAAGGTTTTATTACGCTCCAGTAAAAAGTTACAAGTATATGAATGTTGCAAACTTTGATAGGTGTAGGACGCACCGTATAGCAGTTAGGGCCATTTGAAGTTTTATCACTGTTTGATTTTGAAGTCTAGGGTAGCATAGCTATGAGCGATAGCTTAAGTTGACCAGAGGCACTAGTTCTTTATTGTCACAAAATTTCAAGATTCTATGACTCTCAAGTAAAAAGTTACAAGCATTTGAATATTGTAAGTTAGGGTAATTTGAAGTTTTATCAGTGCTTGATTTGGGACTCAAGGGAAGCATAGCTATAACCAATAGTTTAAATTGACAAGAGGCACGAGTACTTCATTGTCAAAAAATTTCAATATTTTATTACGTTCCAGTAAAAAGTTACAAGCATTTGAATGTTGCAAACTTTGATAGGTATAGGACGCACCGTATAGAAGTTAGGGCCATTTGAAGTTTTATCAGTGTTTGATTTTGGACTCAAGGGTAGCATAGCTATGACCGATAGTTTAAATTGACAAGAGGCACGAGTACTTTATTGTCACAAAATTTCAAGATTTTATGGCGCTCCAGTAAAAAGTTACAAGCATTTGAATGTTGCAAACTTTGATAGGTTTAGGACGCACCGTATAGAAGTTAGGGCCATTTGAAGTTTTATCAGTGTTTTGTTTTGGAGTCAAGTGTAGCATAGCTATGAGCGATAGCTTAAGTTGACAAGAGGCACGAGTACGTTATTGTCCCAAAATTTCTAGATTTTATTACGCTCTAGTAAAAAGTTACAAGAATTTGGATGTAGGAAACTTTGATACATGTAGGATGCACCGTATTGAAGTTAGGGCGATTTGAAGTGCTATAAGTGTTTGATTTGGGAATCAAGGGTAGCATAGCTATGAGCGATAGCTTAAATTGACAAGAGGGACGAGATCTTTACTGTGACAAAATTTCAAGATTTTATTACTCTCAAGTAAAAAGTTTCAAGCATTTGATTGTTAGAAACTTTTTTAGATATAGGATGCACCGAATATAAGAATAGAAGTTAGGGCCATTTGAAGTTTTATCAGTGTTTGTATTTGGACTCAAGGGAAACATAGCTATGAGCGATATCGCTTAGATTAACAAGAGGCAGGAGTACTTTATTTTGCACAAAACTTCAAGGTTTTATTACGCTCCAGTAAAAAGTTACAAGTATATGAATGTTGCAAACTTTGATAGGTGTAGGACGCACCGTATAGCAGTTAGGGCCATTTGAAGTTTTATCAGTGTTTGATTTTGAAGTTTAGGGTAGCATAGCTATGAGCGATAGCTTAAGTTGACAAGAGACACTAGTACTTTATTGTCACAAAATTTCAAGATTTTATTACGCTCCAGTAAAAAGTTGCAAGCATTTGAATGTTGCAAACTTTGATAGGTTTAGGACGCACCGTATAGAAGTTAGGGCCATTTGAAGTTTTATCAGTGTTTTGTTTTGGAGTCAAGTGTAGCATAGCTATGAGCGATAGCTTAAGTTGACAAGAGGCACGAGTATGTTATTGTCCCAAAATTTCTAGATTTTATTACGCTCTAGTAAAAAGTTACAAGAATTTGGATGTCGGAAACTTTGATACGTATAGGATGCACCGTATTGAAGTTAGGGCGATTTGAAGTGTTATAAGTGTTTGATTTGGGAATCAAGGGTAGCATAGCTATGAGCGATAGCTTAAATTGACAAGAGGGACGAGATCTTTACTGTGACAAAATTTCAAGATTTTATTACGCTCAAGTAAAAAGTTACAAGCATTTGATTGTTACAAACTTTTTTAGATATAGGATACACCGAATATAAGAATAGAAGTTAGGGCCATTTGAAGTTTTATCAGTGTTTGTTTTTGGACTCAAGGGAAACATAGCTGTGAGCGATATCGCTTAGATTAACAAGAGGCAGGAGTACTTTATTTTGCACAAAACTTCAAGGTTTTATTACGCTCCAGTAAAAAGTTACAAGTATATGGATGTTGCAAACTTTGATAGGTGTAGGACGCACCGTATAGCAGTTAGGGCCATTTGAAGTTTTATCAGTGTTTGATTTTGAAGTCTAGGGTAGCATAGCTATGAGCGATAGGTTAAGTTGACAAGAGGCACTAGTACTTTATTGTCACAAAATTTCAAGATTTTATTACGCTCCAGTAAAAAGTTGCAAGCATTTGAATGTTGCAAGTTAGGGCCATTTGAAGTTTTATCAGTGTTTGATTTGGGACTCAAGGGTAGCATAGCTATGACTAATACTTTAAATTGACAAGAGGCATGAGTACTTTATTGTCACAAAATTTCAAGATTTTATAGCGCTCCAGTAAAAAGTTACAAACATTTGAATGTTGCAAACTCCAATAGGACGCACCGTACAGAAATTAAAACCATTTGAATTTTTTATCAGTGTTTGATTTGGGACTCAAGGGTAGCATAGCTACGAGCGATAACTTTAACTGACAAGAGGCACGAGTACTTTATTGTCACAAAACTTCAAGGTTTTATTACGCTCCAGTAAAAAGTTACAAGTATATGAATGTTGCAAACTGTGATAGGTGTAGGACGCACCGTATAGCAGTTAGGGCCATTTGAAGTTTTATCAGTGTTTTGTTTTGGAGTCAAGTGTAGCATAGCTATGAGCGATAGCTTAAGTTGACAAGAGGCACGAGTACGTTATTGTCCCAAATTTTCTAGATTTTATTACGCTCTAGTAAAAAGTTACAAGAATTTGGATGTTGGAAACTTTGATACATATAGGATGCACCGTATTGAAGTTAGGGCGATTTGAAGTGTTATAAGTGTTTGATTTGGGAATCAAGGGTAGCATAGCTATGAGCGATAGCTTAAATTGACAAGAGGGACGAGATCTTTACTGTGACAAAATTTCAAGATTTTATTACGCTCAAGTAAAAAGTTACAAGCATTTGATTGTTACAAACTTTTTTAGATATAGGATGCACCGAATATAAGAATAGAAGTTAGGGCCATTTGAAGTTTTATCAGTGTTTGTTTTTGGACTCAACGGAAACATAGCTATGAGCGATATCGCTTAGATTAACAAGAGGCAGGAGTACTTTATTTTGCACAAAACTTCAAGGTTTTATTACGCTCCAGTAAAAAGTTACAAGTATATGAATGTTGCAAACTTTGATAGGTGTAGGACGCACCGTATAGCACTTAGGGCCATTTGAAGTTTTATCAGTGTTTGATTTTGAATTCTAGGGTAGTATAGCTATGAGCGATAGCTTAAGTTGACAAGAGGCACTAGTACTTTATTGTCACAAAATTTCAAGATTTTATTACGCTCCAGTAAAAAGTTGCAAGCATTTGAATGTTGCAAGTTAGGGCCATTTGAAGTTTTATCAGTGTTTGATTTGGGACTCAAGGGTAGCATAGCTATGACTAATACTTTAAATTGACAAGAGGCATGAGTACTTTATTGTCACAAAATTTCAAGATTTTATGGCGCTCCAGTAAAAAGTTACAAACATTTGAATGTTGCAAACTCCAATAGGACGCACCGTACAGAAATTAAAACCATTTGAATTTATTATCAGTGTTTGATTTGGGACTCAAGGGTAGCATAGCTATGAGCGATAGCTTTAACTGACAAGAGGCACGAGTACTTTATTGTCACAAAACTTCAAGGTTTTATTACGCTCCAGTAAAAAGTTACAAGTATATGAATGTTGCAAACTTTGATAGGTGTAGGACGCACCGTATAGCAGTTAGGGCCATTTGAAGTTTTATCAGTGTTTGATTTTGAAGTCTCGGGTAACATAGCTATGAGCGATAGCTTAAGTTGACAAGAGGCACTAGTACTTTATTGTCACAAAATTTCAAGATTCTATGACTCTCTAGTAAAAAGTTACAAGCATTTGAATCTTGCAAGTTAGGGCCATTTGAAGTTTTATCAGTGTTTGATTTGGGACTCAAGGGTAGCATAGCTATGACTAATACTTTAAATTGACAAGAGGCATGAGTACTTTATTGTCACAAAATTTCAAGATTTTATGGCGCTCCAGTAAAAAGTTACAAACATTTGAATGTTGCAAACTCCAATAGGACGCACCGTACAGAAATTAAAACCATTTGAATTTTTTATCAGTGTTTGATTTGGGACTCAAGGGTAGCATAGCTATTAGCGATAACTTTAACTGACAAGAGGCACGAGTACTTTATTGTCACAAAACTTCAAGATTCTATGACTCTAAAGTAAAAAGTTACAAGCATTTGAATGTTGTAAGTTAGGGCAATTTGAAGTTTTATCAGTGTTTGATTTGGGACTCAAAGGAAGCATAGCTATAACCAATAGTTTAAATTGACAAGAGGCACGAGTACTTCATTGTCACAAAATTTCAATATTTTATTACGCTCCAGTAAAAAGTTACAAGCATTTGAATGTTGCAAACTTTGATAGGTATAGGACGCACCGTATAGAAGTTAGGGCCATTTGAAGTTTTCTCAGTGTTTGATTTTGGACTCAAGGGTAGCATAGCTATGAGCGATAGCTTAAGTTGACAAGAGACACTAGTACTTTATTGTCACAAAATTTCAAGATTTTATTACGCTCCAGTAAAAAGTTGCAAGCATTTGAATGTTGCAAACTTTGATAGGTTTAGGACGCACCGTATAGAAGTTAGGGCCATTTGAAGTTTTATCAGTGTTTTGTTTTGGAGTCAACTGTAGCATAGCTCTGAGCGATAGCTTAAGTTGACAAGAGGCACGAGTACGTTATTGTCCCAAAATTTCTAGATTTTATTACGCTCTAGTAAAAAGTTACAAGAATTTGGATGTCGGAAACTTTGATACGTATAGGATGCACCGTATTGAAGTTAGGGCGATTTGAAGTGTTATAAGTGTTTGATTTGGGAATCAAGGGTAGCATAGCTATGAGCGATAGCTTAAATTGACAAGAGGGACGAGATCTTTACTGTGACAAAATTTCAAGATTTTATTACGCTCAAGTAAAAAGTTACAAGCATTTGATTGTTACAAACTTTTTTAGATATAGGATGCACCGAATATAAGAATAGAAGTTAGGGCCATTTGAATTTTTATTAGTGTTTATTTTTGGACTCAAGGGAAACAAAGCTATGAGCGATATCGCTTAGATTAACAAGAGGCAGGAGTACTTTATTTTGCACAAAACTTCAAGGTTTTATTACGCTCCAGTAAAAAGTTACAAGTATATGAATGTTGCAAACTTTGATAGGTGTAGGACGCACCGTATAGCAGTTAGGGCCATTTGAAGTTTTATCAGTGTTTGATTTTGAAGTTTAGGGTAGCATAGCTATGAGCGATAGCTTAAGTTGACAAGAGACACTAGTACTTTATTGTCACAAAATTTCAAGATTTTATTACGCTCCAGTAAAAAGTTGCAAGCATTTGAATGTTGCAAACTTTGATAGGTTTAGGACGCACCGTATAGAAGTTAGGGCCATTTGAAGTTTTATCAGTGTTTTGTTTTGGAGTCAAGTGTAGTATAGCTATGAGCGATAGCTTAAGTTGACAAGAGGCACGAGTATGTTATTGTCCCAAAATTTCTAGATTTTATTACGCTCTAGTAAAAAGTTACAAGAATTTGGATGTCGGAAACTTTGATACGTATAGGATGCACCGTATTGAAGTTAGGGCGATTTGAAGTGTTATAAGTGTTTGATTTGGGAATCAAGGGTAGCATAGCTATGAGCGATAGCTTAAATTGACAAGAGGGACGAGATCTTTACTGTGACAAAATTTCAAGATTTTATTACGCTCAAGTAAAAAGTTACAAGCATTTGATTGTTACAAACTTTTTTAGATATAGGATACACCGAATATAAGAATAGAAGTTAGGGCCATTTGAAGTTTTATCAGTGTTTGTTTTTGGACTCAAGGGAAACATAGCTGTGAGCGATATCGCTTAGATTAACAAGAGGCAGGAGTACTTTATTTTGCACAAAACTTCAAGGTTTTATTACGCTCCAGTAAAAAGTTACAAGTATATGGATGTTGCAAACTTTGATAGGTGTAGGACGCACCGTATAGCAGTTAGGGCCATTTGAAGTTTTATCAGTGTTTGATTTTGAAGTCTAGGGTAGCATAGCTATGAGCGATAGGTTAAGTTGACAAGAGGCACTAGTACTTTATTGTCACAAAATTTCAAGATTTTATTACGCTCCAGTAAAAAGTTGCAAGCATTTGAATGTTGCAAGTTAGGGCCATTTGAAGTTTTATCAGTGTTTGATTTGGGACTCAAGGGTAGCATAGCTATGACTAATACTTTAAATTGACAAAAGGCATGAGTACTTTATTGTCACAAAATTTCAAGATTTTATAGCGCTCCAGTAAAAAGTTACAAACATTTGAATGTTGCAAACTCCAATAGGACGCACCGTACAGAAATTAAAACCATTTGAATTTTTTATCAGTGTTTGATTTGGGACTCAAGGGTAGCATAGCTATGAGCGATAATTTTAACTGACAAGAGGCACGAGTACTTTATTGTCACAAAACTTCAAGGTTTTATTACGCTCCAGTAAAAAGTTACAAGTATATGAATGTTGCAAACTTTGATAGGTGTAGGACGCACCGTATAGAAGTTAGGGCCATTTGAAGTTTTATCAGCGTTTGATTTTGGAGTCAAGGGTAGCATAGCTATGACCGATAGTTTAAATTGACAAGAGGCTCGAGTACTTTATTGTCACAAAAAAATTCAAGATTTTATGGCGCTCCAGTAAAAATTACAAGCATTTGAATGTTGCAAACTTTAATAGGTTTAGGACGCACCGTATAGAAGTTGGGGCCATTTGAAGTTTTATCAGTGTTTTGTTTTGGAGTCAAGTGTAGCATAGCTATGAGCGATAGCTTAAGTTGACAAGAGGCACGAGTACGTTATTGTCCCAAAATTTCTAGATTTTATTACGCTCTAGTAAAAAGTTACAAGAATTTGGATGTTGGAAACTTTGATACGTATAGGATGCACCGTATTGAAGTTAGGGCGATTTGAAGTGTTATAAGTGTTTGATTTGTTAATCAAGGGTAGCATAGCTATGAGCGATAGCTTAAATTGACAAGAGGGACGAGATCTTTACTGTGACAAAATTTCAAGATTTTATTACGCTCAAGTAAAAAGTTACAAGCATTTGATTGTTACAAACTTTTTTAGATATAGGATGCACCGAATATAAGAATAGAAGTTAAGGCCATTTGAAGTTTTATCAGTGTTTGTTTTTGGACTCAAGGGAAACATAGCTATGAGCGATATCGCTTAGATTAACAAGAGGCAGGAGTACTTTATTTTGCACACAACTTCAAGGTTTTATTGCGCTCCAGTAAAAAGTTACAAGTATATGAATGTTGCAAACTTTGATAGGTGGAGGACGCACCGTATAGCAGTTAGGGCCATTTGAAGTTTTATCAGTGTTTGATTTTGAAGTCTAGGGTAGCATAGCTATGAGCGATAGCTTAAGTTGACAAGAGGCACTAGTACTTTATTGTCACAAAATTTCAAGATTTTATTACGCTCCAGTAAAAAGTTGCAAGCATTTGAATGTTGCAAACTTTGATAGGTTTAGGACGCACCGTATAGAAGTTAGGGCCATTTGAAGTTTTATCAGTGTTTTGTTTTGGAGTCAAGTGTAGCATAGCTATGAGCGATAGCTTAAGTTGACAAGAGGCACGAGTACGTTATTGTCCCAAAATTTCTAGATTTTATTACGCTCTAGTAAAAAGTTACAAGAATTTGGATGTTGGAAACTTTGATACGTATAGGATGCACCGTATTGAAGTTAGGGCGATTTGAAGTGTTATAAGTGTTTGATTTGTTAATCAAGGGTAGCATAGCTATGAGCGATAGCTTAAATTGACAAGAGGGACGAGATCTTTACTGTGACAAAATTTCAAGATTTTATTACGCTCAAGTAAAAAGTTACAAGCATTTGATTGTTACAAACTTTTTTAGATATAGGATGCACCGAATATAAGAATAGAAGTTAAGGCCATTTGAAGTTTTATCAGTGTTTGTTTTTGGACTCAAGGGAAACATAGCTATGAGCGATATCGCTTCGATTAACAAGAGGCAGGAGTACTTTATTTTGCACAATACTTCAAGGTTTTATTGCGCTCCAGTAAAAAGTTACAAGTATATGAATGTTGCAAACTTTGACAGGTGGAGGACGCACCGTATAGCAGTTAGGGCCATTTGAAGTTTTATCAGTGTTTGATTTTGAAGTCTATGGTAGCATAGCTATGAGCGATAGCTTAAGTTGACAAGAGGCACTAGTACTTTATTGTCACAAAATTTCAAGATTTTATTACGCTCCAGTAAAAAGTTGCAAGCATTTGAATGTTGCAAACTTTGATAGGTTTAGGACGCACCGTATAGAAGTTAGGGCCATTTGAAGTTTTATCAGTGTTTTGTTTTGGAGTCAAGTGTAGCATAGCTATGAGCGATAGCTTAAGTTGACAAGAGGCACGAGTACGTTATTGTCCCAAAATTTCTAGATTTTATTACGCTCTAGTAAAAAGTTACAAGAATTTGGATGTCGGAAACTTTGATACGTATAGGATGCACCGTATTGAAGTTAGGGCGATTTGAAGTGTTATAAGTGTTTGATTTGGGAATCAAGGGTAGCATAGCTATGAGCGATAGCTTAAATTGACAAGAGGGACGAGATCTTTACTGTGACAAAATTTCAAGATTTTATTACGCTCAAGTAAAAAGTTACAAGCATTTGATTGTTACAAACTTTTTTAGATATAGGATGCACCGAATATAAGAATAGAAGTTAGGGCCATTTGAAGTTTTATCAGTGTTTGTTTTTGGACTCAAGGGAAACATAGCTATGAGCGATATCGCTTAGATTAACAAGAGGCAGGAGTACTATATTTTGCACAAAACTTCAAGGCTTTATTACGCTCCAGTAAAAAGTTACAAGTATATGGATGTTGCAAACTTTGATAGGTGTAGGACGCACCGTATAGCAGTTAGGGCCATTTGAAGTTTTATCAGTGTTTGATTTTGAAGTCTAGGGTAGCATAGCTATGAGCGATAGATTAAGTTGACAAGAGGCACTAGTACTTTATTGTCACAAAATTTCAAGATTTTATTACGCTTCAGTAAAAAGTTGCAAGCATTTGAATGTTGCAAGTTAGGGCCATTTGAAGTTTTATCAGTGTTTGATTTGGGACTCAAGGGTAGCATACCTATGACTAATACTTTAAATTGACAAGAGGCATGAGTACTTTATTGTCACAAAATTTCAAGATTTTATGGCGCTCCAGTAAAAAGTTACAAACATTTGAATGTTGCAAACTCCAATAGGACGCACCGTACAGAAATTAAAACCATTTGAATTTTTTATCAGTGTTTGATTTGGGACTCAAGGGTAGCATAGCTATGAGCGATAACTTTAACTGACAAGAGGCACGAGTACTTTATTGTCACAAAACTTCAAGGTTTTATTACGCTCCAGTAAAAAGTTACAAGTATATGAATGTTGCAAACTTTGATAGGTGTAGGACGCACCGTATAGAAGTTAGGGCCATTTGAAGTTTTATCAGTGTTTGATTTTGGACTCAAGGGTAGCATAGCTATGACCGATAGTTTAAATTGACAAGAGGCACGAGTACTTTATTGTCACAAAAAAATTCAAGATTTTATGGCGCTCCAGTAAAAATTACAAGCATTTGAATGTTGCAAACTTTAATAGGTTTAGGACGCACCGTATAGAAGTTAGGGCCATTTGAAGTTTTATCAGTGTTTTGTTTTGGAGTCAAGTGTAGCATAGCTATGAGCGATAGCGTAAGTTGACAAGAGGCACGAGTACGTTATTGTCCCAAAATTTCTAGATTTTATTACGCTCTAGTAAAAAGTTACAAGAATTTGGATGTTGGAGACTTTGATACGTATAGGATGCACCGTATTGAAGTTAGGGCGATTTGAAGTGTTATAAGTGTTTGATTTGTTAATCAAGGGTAGCATAGCTATGAGCGATAGCTTAAATTGACAAGAGGGACGAGATCTTTACTGTGACAAAATTTCAAGATTTTATTACGCTCAAGTAAAAAGTTACAAGCATTTGATTGTTACAAACTTTTTTAGATATAGGATGCACCGAATATAAGAATAGAAGTTAGGGCCATTTGAAGTTTTATCAGTGTTTGTTTTTGGACTCAAGGGAAACATAGCTATGAGCGATATCGCTTAGATTAACAAGAGGCAGGAGTACTTTATTTTGCACAAAACTTCAAGGTTTTATTGCGCTCCAGTAAAAAGTTACAAGTATATGAATGTTGCAAACTTTGATAGGTGTAGGACGCACCGTATAGCAGTTAGGGCCATTTGAAGTTTTATCAGTGTTTGATTTTGAAGTCTAGGGTAGCATAGCTATGAGCGATAGCTTAAGTTGACAAGAGGCACGAGTACGTTATTGTCCCAAAATTTCTAGATTTTATTACGCTCTAGTAAAAAGTTACAAGAATTTGGATGTTGGAAACTTTGATACGTATAGGATGCACAGTATTGAAGTTAGGGCGATTTGAAGTCTTATAAGTGTTTGATTTGGGAATCAAGGGTAGCATAGCTATGAGCGATAGCTTAAATTGACAAGAGGGACGAGATCTTTACTGTGACAAAATTTCAAGATTTTATTACGGTCAAGTAAAAAGTTACAAGCATTTGATTGTTACAAACTTTTTTAGATATAGGATGCACCGAATATAAGAATAGAAGTTAGGGCCATTTGAAGTTTTATCAGTGTTTGTTTTTGGACTCAAGGGAAACATAGCTATCTATGAGCGATATCGCTTAGATTAACAAGAGGCAGGAGTACTTTATTTTGCACAAAACTTCAAGGTTTTATTACGCTCCAGTAAAAAGTTACAAGTATATGGATGTTGCAAACTTTGATAGGTGTAGGACGCACCGTATAGCAGTTAGGGCCATTTGAAGTTTTATCAGTGTTTGATTTTGAAGTCTAGGGAAGCATAGCTATGAGCGATAGCTTAAATTGACAAGAGTAAAAAGTTACAAGCATTTGAATGTTGCAAACTTTTGTAGGTATAGGACGGACAGTATAGAAGTTTGAACCATTTGAAGTTTTATCAGTGTTTGTTTTGGGAATCAAGGGTAGCATAGCTATGAGCGTTAGCTTAAATTGACAAGAGGCACGAGTACTTTATTGTCACAAAATTTCAAGTGTTTATAACGCTCCAGTAAAAAGTTACAAGCATTTGATTGTTGCAAACTTTGATAGGTATAGGACGCACCGTATAGAAGTTACGGCCATTTGAAGTTTTATCAGTTTTTGTTTTTGGACTCAAGGGTAGCATAGCTATGAGCGATAGCTTAAATTGACAATAGTACTCTATTGTCACAACACTTCAAGGTTTTATTACGCTCCTGTAAATATTTACAAGCATTTGAATGTTGCAAACTTTGATAGGTATAGGACGCACCGTATAGAAGTTAGAACCATTTGAAGTTTTACCAGTGTTTGTTTTGGGACTCAAGGGTAGCATAGCTATGAGCGATAACTTAAATTGACAAGAGGCACGAGTACTTTATTGTCACAAAATTTCAAGGGCTTATAACGCTCCAGTATAAAGTTACAAGCATTTGATTGTTGCAAACTTTGTTAGGTATAGAACGCACCGTATAAAAGTTAGGGCCAGTTGAAATTTTATCAAAATTTTTTTTGGGACTCAAGGGTAGCATAGCTATGAGCGATAGCTTAAATTGACAAGAGTAAAAAGTTAAAAGCATTTGAATGTTACAAACTTTGATAGGTATAGGACTCACCGTATAGAAGTTAGGGCGATTTGAAGTTTTATCAGTGTTTGATTTGGGCTTCAAGGGTAGCATAGCTATGAGCGATAGCTTAAATTGACAATAGAACTCTATTGTCACAAAACTTCAAGGTTTTGTTACGCTCCTGTAAAAATTTACAAGCATTTGATTGTTGCAAATTTTGATAGGTATAGGACGCACCGTATAGAAGTTACGGCCATTTGAAGTTGTATCAGTGTTTGTATTGGGACTCAAGGATAGCATAGCTATGAGCGATAGCTTAAATTGACAATAGTACTCTATTGTCACAAAACTTCAAGGTTTTGTTACGCTCCTGTAAAAATTTACAAGCATTTGAATGTTGCAAACTTTGATAGGTATAGGACGCACCGTATAGAAATTTGAACCATTTGAAGTTTTATCAGTGTTTGTTTTGGGAATCAAGGGTAGCATAGCTATGAGCGTTAGCTTAAATTGACAAGAGGCACGAGTACTTTATTGTCACAAAATTTCAAGTGTTTATGACGCTCCAGTAAAAAGTTACAAGCATTTGATTGTTGCAAACTTTGTTAGGTATAGAACGCACCGTATAGAAGTTAGGGCCATTTGAAGTTTTATAAGTATTTGATTTGGGACTCAAGGGTAGCATATCTATGAGCGATAACTTAAATTGATAAGAGGCACGAGTACTTTATTGTCACAAAATTTCAAGATTTTATTACGCTCCTGTAAAAATTTACAAGCATTTGAATGTTGCAAACTTTGATAGGTATAGGATGCACCGTATAGAAGTTTGAACCATTTGAAGTTTTATCAGTGTTTGTTTTGGGACTCAAGGGTAGCATAGCTATGAGCATTAGCTTAAATTGACAAGAGGCACGAGTACTTTTTGTCACAAAATTTCAAGGGTTTAGGACTCTCCAGAAAAAGTTACAAGCATTTGATTGTTGCAAACTTTGAAAGGTATAGGACGCACCGTATAGAAGTTAGGGCCATTTGAAGTTTTATCAGTGGTTGTTTTGGGATTCAAGGGTAGCGTAGCTGTGAAGCGATAGCTTAAATTGGCAAGAGTACTTTATTGTCGCAAAATTTCAAGGTTTTATGACGCTCCTGTAAAAAGTTACAAGCATTTGAATGTTGCAAACTTTGATAGGTACAGGTCAATTTGAAGTTTTATCAGTGTTTTATTTTGGAGTCAAGGGTAGCATAGCTATGAGCGATAACTTAAGTTGACAAGAGGCACGAGTACGTTATTGTCACAAAATTTCAAGATTTTATACGCTCCAGTAAAAAGTTACAAGTATTTGAATGTTGCAAATTTTGATAGGTGTAGGACGCACCGTATAGAAGATAGGGCGATTTAAAGTGTTATCAGTGTTTGATTTGGGAATCAAGGGTAGCATAGCTATGACCGATAGTTTAAATTGACAAGAGGCACGAGTACTTTATTGTCACAAAATTTCAAGATTTTATGGCGCTCCAGTAAAAAGTTACAAACATTTGAATGTTGCAAACTCCAATAGGACGCACCGTACAGAAATTAAAACCATTTGAATTTTTTATCAGTGTTTGATTTGGGACTCAAGGGTAGCATAGCTATGAGCGATAACTTTAACTGACAAGAGGCACGAGTACTTTATTGTCACAAAACTTCAAGGTTTTATTACGCTCCAGTAAAAAGTTACAAGCATTTGAATGTTGTAACTTAGGGCAATTTGAAGTTTTATCAGTGTTTGATTTGGGACTCAAGAGAAGCATAGCTATATTCAATAGTTTAAATTGACAAGAGGCACGAGTACTTCATTGTCACAAAGTTTCAATATTTTATTACGCTCCAGTAAAAAGTTACAAGCATTTGAATGTTGCAAACTTTGATAGGTATAGGACGCACCGTATAGAAGTTAGGGCCATTTGAAGTTTTATCAGTGTTTGATTTTGGACTCAAGGGTAGCATAGCTATGACCGATAGTTTAAATTGACAAGAGGCACGAGTACTTTATTGTCACAAAATTTCAAGATTTTATGGCGCTCCAGTAAAAAGTTACAAGCATTTGAATGTTGCAAACTTTGATAGGTTTAGGACGCACCGTATAGAAGTTAGGGCCATTTGAAGTTTTATCAGTGTTTTGTTTTGGAGTCAAGTGTAGCATAGCTATGAGCGATAGCTGAAGTTGACAAGAGGCACGAGTACGTTATTGTCCCAAAATTTCTAGATTTTATTACGCTCTAGTAAAAAGTTACAAGAATTTGGATGTTGGAAACTTTGATACGTATAGGATGCACCGTATTGAAGTTAGGGCGATTTGAAGTGTTATAAGTGTTTGATTTGGGAATCAAGGGTAGCATAGCTATGAGCGATAGCTTAAATTGACAAGAGGGACGAGATCTTTACTGCGACAAAATTTCAAGATTTTATTACGCTCAAGTAAAAAGTTAGAAGCATTTGATTGTTACAAACTTTTTTAGATATAGGATGCACCGAATATAAGAATAGAAGTTAGAGCCATTTGAAGTTTTATCAGTGTTTGTTTTTGGACTTAAGGGAAACATAGCTATGAGCGATATCTCTTAGATTAACAAGAGGCAGGAGTACTTTATTTTGCACAAAACTTCAAGGTTTTATTACGCTCCAGTAAAAAGTTACAAGTATATGAATGTTGCAAACTTTGATAAGTGTAGGACGCACCGTATAGCAGTTAGGGCCATTTGAAGTTTTATCAGTGTTTGATTTTGAAGTCTAGGGTAGCATAGCTATGAGCGATAGCTTAAGTTGACAAGAGGCACTAGTACTTTATTGTCACAAAATTTCAAGATTTTATTACGCTCCAGTAAAAAGTTGCAAGCATTTGAATGTTGCAAACTTTGATAGGTTTAGGACGCACCGTATAGAAGTTAGGGCCATTTGAAGTTTTATCAGTGTTTTGTTTTGGAGTCAAGTGTAGCATACCTATGAGCGATAGCTTAAGTTGACAAGAGGCACGAGTACGTTATTGTCCCAAAATTTCTAGATTTTATTACGCTCTAGTAAAAAGTTACAAGAATTTGGATGTTGGAAACTTTGATACGTATAGGATGCACCGTATTGAAGTTAGGGCGATTTGAAGTGTTATAAGTGTTTGATTTGGGAATCAAGGGTAGCATAGCTATGAGCGATAGCTTAAATTGACAAGAGGGACGAGATCTTTACTGCGACAAAATTTCAAGATTTTATTACGCTCAAGTAAAAAGTTACAAGCATTTGATTGTTACAAACTTTTTTAGATATAGGATGCACCGAATATAAGAATAGAAGTTAGGGCCATTTGAAGTTTTATCAGTGTTTGTTTTTGGACTCAAGGGAAACATAGCTATGAGCGATATCGCTTAGATTAAAAAGAGGCAGGAGTACTTTATTTTGCACAAAACTTCAAGGTTTTATTACGCTCCATTAAAAAGTTACAAGTATATGAATGTTGCAAACTTTGATAGGTGTAGGACGCACCGTATAGCAGTTAGGGCCATTTTAAGTTTTATCAGTGTTTGATTTTGAAGTCTAGGGTAGCCTAGCTATGAGCGATAGCTTAAGTTGACAAGAGGCACTAGTACTTTATTGTCACAAAATTTCAAGATTCTATGACTCTCAAGTAAAAAGTTACAAGCATTTGAATGTTGTAAGTTAGGGCAATTTGAATTTTTATCAGTGTTTGATTTGGGACTCAAGGGAAGCATAGCTATAACCAATAGTTTAAATTGACAAGAGGCACGAGTACTTCATTGTCACAAAATTTCAATATTTTATTACGCTCCAGTAAAAAGTTACAAGCATTTGAATGTTGCAAACTTTGATAGGTATAGGACGCACCGTATAGAAGCTAGGGCCATTTGAAGTTTTATCAGTGTTTGATTTTGGACTCAAGGGTAGCATAGCTATGACCGATAGTTTAAATTGACAAGAGGCACGAGTACTTTATTGTCACAAAATTTCAAGATTTTATGGCGCTCCAGTAAAAAGTTACAAACATTTGAGTGTTGCAAACTCTGATAGATATAGGACACACCGTACAGAAGTTAGGGTCATTTAAAGTTTTTATCAGTGTTTGATTTGGGAGTCAAGGGTAGTATAGCTATGAGCGATAACTTAAGTTGACAAGAGGCAAGAGTACTTCATTGTCACAAAATTTCAATATTTTATTACGCTCCAGTAAAAAGTTACAAGCATTTGAATGTTGCAAACTTTGATAGGTATAGGACGCACCGTATAGAAGTTAGGGCCATTTGAAGTTTTATCAGTGTTTGATTTTGGACTCAAGGGTAGCATAGCTATGACCGATAGTTTAAATTGACAAGAGGGACGAGAATTTTATTGTCACAAAATTTCAAGGTTTTATTACGCTCCAGTAAAAAGTTACAAGTATTTGAATGTTGCAAACTTTGATAGGTGTAGGACGCACCGTATAGAAGTTAGGGCCATTTGAAGTTTTATCAGTGTTTTATTTGGGATTATAACCGCTAACTTTAATTGACAAGAGGCACGAGTACTTTACTGTCACAAAATTTCATGGTTTTATGACGCTCCAGTAAAAACTTACAAGCAATTGAATGTTGCAAACTTTGATAGGTATAGGACGCACCATATAGAAGTTAGGGCCATTTGAAGTTTTATCAGTGTTTGATTTGGGACTCAAGGGTAGGATAGCTATGAGCGTTAACTTTAATTGACAAGAGGCACGAGTACTCTATTTTGCACAAAATTTCAAGATTCTATGACGCTCCAGTAAAAAGTTACAAGCATTTGATTTTTGCAATCTTTGATAGGTATAGTTCGCACCGTATAGAAGTTAGGGCCATTTGAAGTTTTATCAGTGTTTGATTTGGGACTCAAGGGTAGCATAGCTATGAGCGATATATTAAATTGACAAGAGGTACGAGTACTTTATTGCTCCGTGCTGGATTTGCCTGACATCCAATCGGACGCGTCCCCAGGTGGCGGATAGGGGGACCCTTGGTAGGCAAATGACATTACTTCTGAACCTCTTAGGAGGGGCGGGAGTTATGGCTGTCTGTCTATCACAATGATGGTATAGAGAATGGGTACCATCCGCCGACCAAACTGGCTGGGGTGGAGTCCCGAACAAAAACCTCTGTCTGGCGACAACTTTGGATTGAATACTCCAGGTGGAACCCACGCATGTGGTAATCCACCCGCTTCGGCGGCAGAGGCACGGATTCTGGAGGCCCCAACCATCGCTAAAGTCTCTCGCCTTTATCAGCGAGAGCGCATCCTGGAGGAGACGGGGATTGTTACCGCAATCTCTTCTTCTTCAGAGACGGAAGAACTTACCCTGGATCCAGAGGGCCTGCGTCGGGAAGTCACCACAGTGGCGGAACGACCGACCAGTAGTTCTAGGGCAACGCGAACTCAAGCGAGGAGACAGAGAAAGAAGCGGCTTGATAGGCTCGGGCAGGAGAAATCCTCGAGTGGCTCTGCCGGCCCTTCTGTGTCGACTCCCTCCAAAAGGCCCACGTCGGCGGAAGTGACACCCACGGAAGCCACCGAGCCTTCGGAGCGATTGACCGCTCCGAAAGCTCGCTCGCGAGGTAAGCGGCGGAAGATTGTTGCTGAAAACAGCATTCCCACCTGCCCTGCAGATGTTACTGCTGGTGGCGATAAAGGGTACGAGCGAAACCTCGGTGGCGGCTAATGTGGCGGGGAAGAATGTTGCCAATAAGCTGCAGTTTGCCCAGCCCCTCGTATCCAGCAAAACTACCTGCCCGGCGAAATCTTTGCCAGTTGCGGGTGGTGAGCTGGACTTTCGCCCAAACACTTCCAAAGGTGCAGCCATCATACAGCGAGAAGGCTACCGTCCCGCAACCAATGGCGGTGATTGGGAAGCTGGGGCCTGTCCATCGGCTGACTGATGCGGAGATAACACACTGCAAAGGTCTTCTGATGCGTCGCGTCATTGCCTCCGGTCCTGAAGCTAATGCGAAGGGCTATGAGACAAAGGACGGCACTCTACAGGTGTCGTGCGCGTCTCAGGCCAACTTTGATTGGCTCAGGAGTGCAGTCAAAGACGTGCCCCCCATGGGGACCACTCGCTTCGCGGTCTATAGCGAAGCAGGCGTGTCCCTCAGGAAGGCCATCTGCTGGATTCCGGATCCCGATCTGACGACCACAGATGTCCTTTCTTGTCTGCGTGCTCAGAACCCTGGCATCAACACGAGGCTTTGGAGAGTTCTTTCTCACACCAGGGGTAGCAACCGGGATCGTAAAGAAGGTGCTAGTCTTGTGGTGCGAGTGGATGAGGCCACTGTTGATGTCATGGTTTCTCGGTACCGGAGCCGTCTGAGTCTCTTCTTTGGGACTGTAACCTTTCATGTGTTTCCCAGATGAGTGGCTCGGACGATTCTCGTACCTATCGTCCTTTGACGGTAACGCAGATCAACTTGCAGCATTCTAAAGCCGCTACTGTAGTCCTAAGTAGACGACTCACCCAGCTGCACACATCACCCCACATAACAACAGTACAAGAGCCCTGGGTCTTTAGGGGTCGCCTCTGTGGCTCGTTGCAAGGGGCCACGATATTATATGACAGAAACTCGATTAGACCTAGAGCCGGTCTTATAATATCATCCCATGTCGCAGCGACCTGCCTTGACGCATTCTGTTGTCAGGATCTGGCTGCGGCAGAGATTAGATTTAAGAGTATGCACGGATGGTCGAGGTTCGCGATTGCATCTGCTTACTTTCCTTACGATGCTTTGGAGGCGCAACCACCTGGGAAGGTCGCTACTCTCGTAGGGTTCTGTGAGCGGCGCAGTCTTGGTCTGGTTCTTTGTTGCGAAGCTAATGCCCAGCATACGATCTGGGGCAGCAGCAAGTGCAATGAGCGGGGCTCTCGACTTTTCGAGTATATTGCCTCCTCCAGCCTGAACATCCACAATGTAGGCAGGCAGCTTACTTTTGTGACTACGAGAAGGCAGGAGGTAATTGACGTCACCCTGTCAAATCCAAGACTGGGGTGGTCGATCAATAACTGGAGGGTCCTCACCGAAGACTCGTGCTCGGACCACAGATACATTGAGTTTCAGTGTGGCGAGCGGGCGCAGATGCCATTGCCCACCAGAAACCCAAGAAAAACAGACTGGCCAAAGTTCAGGGAGGCACTGCGTAGCAATCACGTGACGCCACTGAAGCTTCGCAAGGAGCAGAACATTGAGGCGGCTGTTGAACATCTCAAAACCGCTCTAACAAACAGCTTCGAGCTAGCCTGTCCAACTAGACCTCCTCTTAGCCGGACTCCTGTTCCATGGTGGTACCGAGAGCTTCAGGTGCTGAGGCGTGAGTCTAGAAAACTCGTCAACCGGGCCCTCAAGACGAATCTTGATGAGGACTGGGAACGATATCGACGTGTTCAGAGGGACTACAAGAAGCTAATTCGGGACTGGAAAAGGACTTATTTTTGAGACTTCTGCAGTGATATCGAATCCCTGAGTGACACGGCAAAACTGGTGAAAGTCCTGAAAAAGGACCAAACCGCTAAGCTGGGGTCGCTCAGGAAACCTGATGGCTCCTATACGGAGAGGCAAAGTGACACACTCAGCTTGCTGTTGGAGTCACACTTTCCAGGAAATCAGGTAAGCATAGCCCGTCAACAACCACCTTTGGTCGGAACTGTTGTCAGGGCAGCTGCACCCACTCGACATGATTGGTATGTCGCCAGAACTGTGGCGAATGAGGCTGCCATTAGATTTGCCATCAAATCCTTTGACAGCTTCAAGTCGCCCGGACTGGATGGCATATATCCGATTGTGTTGAAGGAAGGCATTGAGTTAGTGTTGGCAGCACTGAAGAAGATCTTCACTGCATGTCCCGCACTGGCCTATGTACCATGCTCTTGGAGGATGGTGAGGGTTGCTTTCATTCGAGACGACTACACCAATCCCAAAAGCTTCAGACCTATTAGTATGACCTCGTTCATGCTAAAAACTTAAGAACGGCTGGTGGAGCTTCGCATGCGTAGGGAGTCTCTGAAGACGCATCCACTCTCTCCATTTCAGCATGCCTATCAAAGCGGAAAATCCTGCGAGACGGCTCTGCAAAACCTTGTTGGAAGGATAGAGCGAGCCATCGACAGGAAAGAATAGGCAATAGGCATCTTTGTGGACATAGAGGGTGCGTTTGACAATGCTACTTTCGACAGTATGTGCGGCTCTGCTAGGCGGCATGGCGTAGACCGGGTCCTAGTAAATTGGATACGTTCAATGCTGGCCCAGAGAATAATAACGGTGCGGGCGGAGGAAGATTTGCTGGTGTCGTCTGGGGTTAATAGAGGCTGTCCCCAAGGTGGTGTACTGTCTCCATTGCTCTGGTGCATGGTAATCGATCCCCTGCTTAACGCCATTAATGACTCGGGTGTATACGCTCAGGCATATGCGGATGATGTTGGCTGTCTTGTGACAGGTCCATCCCTTATGATTGTCTGCAGAAGGGTGCAGAGAACTCTGGATATGATTGACACTTGGTGCAGTGCGAATGGGCTATCGGCTAATCCTGTCAAGACTGGTATTGTCCTCTTTACCAGAAGGAGAAAGCTTGATGGACTTATTCTGCCTACACTAAAAGGAGTCACTATCCAGCCATCCATGAAATCAAATATCTTGGAGTTATCCTTGATAACAAACTTCTTTGGAAAACACATGTCGAACTGAAGACATCCAAAGCACTGTCAGTTTTCTGGCAGTGTAAGGGTGTGTTTGGTAAGACATTGGGTCTTTCCCCTAGTAAGGTCCTATGGATCTATACAGCTATGGTAAGACCTATTATCACCTATGCATCGATGGTTTGGATGAGCAGACTCTCTCTTGTAGGGGTCAAAAAAGCTCTATCATAACTACAACGTGCTGTGGCCATATGTTGTACCGGAGCATTTCCGACTACTCTAGGCCAGGCACTTGATGCTTTGGTGAATCTCCCGCCACTAGATGTCTCCATCCGCGGAGAGGCCGTTAAGGCCATCTGCAGAGTGAAACATAGTGGCCACTGGTATGGGGTGTGCTCGATGTTGGACGACGGCGCAGGCACTGGCATCGATTCTGCAATCCTGTCTATGCCCCCGGACTCCATGTCGTCAACCGTCATACTAGAAAAGCGGTACAATGTGATGCTGCCAGAGGCTCGTTCATGGTTAGATCCCGAGAACGAGCCCGGCAAACACTGCTGCCGTATTTTCACTGATGGCTCCAGGACTGAAGAAGGTTCAGGTTCTGGTGTCTTCGTAGAATCTTGTGGGACCCGTCGGTTCGTTGCCCTTGGTCTGCATGCGTCTGTGTTTCAGGCGGAGGTGTATGCGATACTTGAGGCGATGGACTTTGTTGTGGAAAACAGGTGGAAAGGCAAATCTATTTGTGTCTGCAGTGGCAGCCAAGCTGCGCTCATGGCCTTGAATAGTCCGACCACCACTTCCACGATAGTCAGGTCCTGCAAATCCAGGCTAAATTGTGTTGGAAAACAAAATAGTCTGACGCTGACTTGGGTCCCGGGGCACGCTGGCATTGCGGGTAACGAGACGTCTGACTCTTTGGCCGGGATGGGCTCCGAGGATATTTTTATTGGCCCTGAGCCTGTTCTGCCAGTCCCTTCCGCTGCCATCAAAGCCACTGCAAACAAGTGGGTTGTTTCGACCCACAAGCGAGCATGCTGGACTGATAGATGCTGCGGATGGACGAAAATTATGCTACCTGCTATCTCTGACCGATGGTCACGGTTCCTTTTCTCTTTAGGTAGGAGAGACTGCAGGCTGTTGGTTGGCGTGATGACAGGGCACTTTCTATGGGCTAGGCACATGGAAAGGATTGTCATATCAGACAGTGCGCTGTGCCCACCCTGTGGAGAGGAAGACGAGACGGCGGACCATTTTCTTTGCGTCTGCCCTGCCTTTGCTCGAATCAGGTTTGGGATTTTTGGCACTGACGTGCTGAGGAGTAACCAACTTGGCTCCTTGGCACCACAGGATCTACTTCTAATTCTTCGGAGGTCGGGTAGATTTAAAGCCGAGTAAAAGGGACCCTTAAGTGCAGTACAATGGATATATACTCTGTCTGAGTGCTGCGCTTACTAGATTGTTCCGACAAAAAAAAAAAAAAAAAAAACTTTATTGTCACAAAATTTCAAGATTTAATTACGCTCCAGTAAAAAGTTACAAGCATTTGAACGATGCAAACTTTGATAGGTATAGGATGCACAGTATATCATTTAGGGCCATTTGAAGTTTTATTAGTGTTTGATTTGGGACTCAAGGGTAGCATAGCTATGACCGATAGTTTAAATTGACAAGAGGCAAGAGAACTTTATTGTCACAAAATTTCAAAATTTTAGACACTCCAGTAAAAAGTTACAAGCATTTGAATGCTGCACACTTTGATAGGTGTAGGACGCACCGTATAGAAGTTAGGGCTATTTGAAGTTTTATCAGCGTTTGATTTTGGAGTCAAGGGTAGCATAGCTATGAGCGATAGCTTAAGTTGACAAGAGGCCCGAGTACTATATAGCCACAAAATTTCAAGATTTTATTACGCTCCATTAAAACGTTACAAGCATTTGGATGTTGCTAACTTTGAAAGGTATAGGATGCACCGTATATAAGTTAGGGCAATTTGAAGTGTTATCAGTGTTTGATTTGGGTCTCAAGGGTAGCGTAGCTATGAGCGATAGCTTAAATTTTACACGAGGCACGAGTACTTTATTGTCACAAAATTTCAAGATATTATGACGCTCCAGTAAAAAGTTACAAGCATTTGAATGTTGCAAACTCTGATAGGTACTGGACGCACCGTATAGAAATGAGGGCCATTTGAAGTTTCACCAGTGATTGATGTGGGGCTCAAGGGTAGCATAGCTATGAGCGATAACTTTAATTGACAAGAGGCACGAGTACTTTATTGTCACAAAATTTCAAGATTTTATGACGCTCCAGTAAAAAGTTACAAGCATTTGAATGTTGCAAACTTTGATAGGTATAGGACGCACTGTATAGAAGTTAGGGCCATTTGAAGTTTTATCAGTGTTTGATGTGGAACTCAAGGGTTGCATAGCTATGACCGATAGCTTAAGTTGACAAGAGGCACGAGTACGTTATTGTCACAAAATTTCAAGATTCTATGACTCTCAAGTAAAAAGTTACAAGCATTTGAATGTTGTAAGTTAGGGCAATTTGAAGTTTTATCAGTGTTTGATTTGGGGCTCAAGGGAAGCATAGCTATAACCAATAGTTTAAATTGACAAGAGGCACGAGTACTTTATTGTCACAAAATTTCAAGATTTTATGGCGCTCCAGTAAAAAGTTACAAGAATTTGGATGTTGGAAACTTTGATACGTATAGGATGCACCGTATTGAAGTTAGGGCGATTTGAAGTGTTATAAGTGTTTGATTTGGGAATCAAGGGTAGCATAGCTATGAGCGATAGCTTAAATTGACAAGAGGGACGAGATCTTTACTGTGACAAAATTTCAAGATTTTATTACGCTCAAGTAAAAAGTTACAAGCATTTGATTGTTACAAACTTTTTTAGATTTAGGATGCACCGAATATAAGAATAGAAGTTAGGGCCATTTGAAGTTTTATCAGTGTTTGATTTTGAAGTCTAGGGTAGCATAGCTATGAGCGATAGCTTAAGTTGACAAGAGGCACTAGTACTTTACTGTCACAAAATTTCAAGATTTTATTACGCTCCAGTAAAAAGTTGCAAGCATTTGAATGTTGCAAGTTAGGGCCATTTGAAGTTTTATCAGTGTTTGATTTGGGACTCAAGGGTAGCATAGCTATGACTAATACTTTAAATTGACAAGAGGCATGAGTACTTTATTGTCACAAAATTTCAAGATTTTATGGCGCTCCAGTAAAAAGTTACAAACATTTGAATGTTGCAAACTCCAATAGGACGCACCGTACAGAAATTAAAACCATTTGAATTTTTTATCAGTTTTTGATTTGGGACTCAAGGATAGCATAGCTATGAGCGATAACTTTAACTGACAAGAGGCACGAGTACTTTATTGTCACAAAACTTCAAGGTTTTATTACGCTCCAGTAAAAAGTTACAAGTATATGAATGTTGCAAACTTTGATAGGTGTAGGACGCACCGTATAGCAGTTAGGGCCATTTGAAGTTTTATCAGTGTTTGATTTTGAAGTCTAGGGTAGCATAGCTATGAGCGATAGCTTAAGTTGACAAGAGGCACTAGTACTTTATTGTCACAAAATTTCAAGATTCTATGACTCTCAAGTAAAAAGTTACAAGCATTTGAATGTTGTAAGTTAGGGCAATTTGAAGTTTTATCAGTGTTTGATTTGGGGCTCAAGGGAAGCATAGCTATAACCAATAGTTTAAATTGACAAGAGGCACGAATACTTCATTGTCACAAAATTTCAATATTTTATTACGCTCCAGTAAAAACTTACAAGCATTTGAATGTTGCAAACTTTGATAGGTATAGGATGCACCGTATAGAAGTTAGGGCCATTTGAAGTTTTCTAAGTGTTTGATTTTGGACTCAAGGGTAGCATAGCTATGACCGATAGTTTAAATTGACAAGAGGCACGAGTACTTTATTGTCACAAAATTTCAAGATTTTATGGCGCTCCAGTAAAAAGTTACAAGAATTTGGATGTTGGAAACTTTGATACGTATAGGATGCACCGTATTGAAGTTAGGGCGATTTGAAGTGTTATAAGTGTTTGATTTGGGAATCAAGGGTAGCATAGCTATGAGCGATAGCTTAAATTGACAAGAGGGGCGAGATCTTTACTGTGACAAAATTTCAAGATTTTATTACGGTCAAGTAAAAAGTTACAAGAATTTGATTGTTACAAACTTTTTTAGATATAGGATGCACCGAATATAAGAATAGAAGTTAGGGCCATTTGAAGTTTTATAAGTGTTTGTTTTTGGACTCAAGGGAAACATAGCTATCTATGAGCGATATCGCTTAGATTAACAAGAGGCAGGAGTACTTTATTTTGCACAAAACTTCAAGGTTTTATTACGCTCCAGTAAAAAGTTACAAGTATATGGATGTTGCAAACTTTGATAGGTGTAGGACGCACCGTATAGCAGTTAGGGCCATTTGAAGTTTTATCAGTGTTTGATTTTGAAGTCTAGGGTAGCATAGCTATGAGCGAGAGCTTAAATTGACAAGAGTAAAAAGTTACAAGCATTTGAATGTTGCAAACTTTTGTAGGTATAGGACGGACAGTATAGAAGTAAGTTATATAGCTTAAATTGACAAGAGGCACGAGTACTTTATTGTCACAAAATTTCAAGTGTTTATAACGCTCCAGTAAAAAGTTACAAGTATTTGATTGTTGCTAACTTTGATAGGTATAGGACGCACCGTATAGAAGTTAGGGCCATTTGAAGTTTTATCAGTGTTTGATTTGGGCTTCATGGGTAGCATATCTATGAGCGATAACTTAAATTGATAAGAGGCACGAGTACTTTATTGTCACAAAATTTCAAGATTTTATTACGCTCCTGTAAAAATTTACAAGCATTTGAATGTTGCAAACTTTGATAGGTATAGGACGCACCGTATAGAAGTTTGAACCATTTGAAGTTTTATCAGTGTTTGTTTTGGGACTCAAGGGTAGCATAGCTATGAGCATTAGCTTAAATTGACAAGAGGCACGAGTACTTTATTGTCACAAAATTTCAAGGGTTTAGGACTCTCCAGAAAAAGTTACAAGCATTTGATTGTTGCAAACTTTGAAAGGTATAGGACGCACCGTATAGAAGTTAGGGCCATTTGCAGTTTTATCAGTGGTTGTTTTGGGATTCAAGGGTAGCGAAGCTATGAAGCGATAGCTTAAATTGGCAAGAGTACTTTATTGTCGCAAAATTTCAAGGTTTTATGACGCTCCTGTAAAAAGTTACATGCATTTGAATGTTGCAAACTTTGATAGGTACAGGTCAATTTGAAGTTTTATCAGTGTTTTATTTTGGAGTCAAGGGTAGCATAGCTATGAGCGATAACTTAAGTTGACAAGAGGCACGAGTACGTTAGTGTCACAAAATTTCAAGATTTTATTACGCTCCAGTAAAAAGTTACAAGTATTTGAATGTTGCAAATTTTGATAGGTGTAGGACGCACCGTATAGAAGATAGGGCGATTTAAAGCGTTATCAGTGTTTGATTTGGGAATCAAGGGTAGCATAGCTATGACCGATAGTTTAAATTGACAAGAGGCACGAGTACTTTATTGTCACAAAACTTCAAGATTTTATGGCGCTCCAGTAAAAAGTTACAAACATTTGAATGTTGCAAACTCCAATAGGACGCACCGTACAGAAATTAAAACCATTTGAATTTGTTATCAGTGTTTGATTTGGGACTCCAGGGTAGCATAGCTATGAGCGATAACTTTAACTGACAAGAGGCACGAGTACTTTATTGTCACAAAACTTCAAGGTTTTATTACGCTCCAGTAAAAAGTTACAAGTATATGAATGTTGCAAACTTTGATAGGTGTAGGACGCACCGTATAGCAGTTAGGGCCATTTGAAGTTTTATCAGTGTTTGATTTTGAAGTCTAGGGTAGCATAGCTATGACCGATAGCTTAAGTTGACAAGAGGCACTAGTACTTTATTGTCACAAAATTTCAAGATTCTATGACTCTCAAGTAAAAAGTTACAAGCATTTGAATGTTGTAACTTAGGGCAATTTGAAGTTTTATCAGTGTTTGATTTGGGACTCAAGGGAAGCATAGCTATACCCAATAGTTTAAATTGACAAGAGGCACGAGTACTTCATTGTCACAAAATTTCAATATTTTATTACGCTCCAGTAAAAAGTTACAAGCATTTGAATGTTGCAAACTTTGATAGGTATAGGACGCACCGTATAGAAGTTAGGGCCATTTGAAGTTTTATCAGTGTTTGATTTTGAACTCAAGGGTAGCATAGCTATGACCGATAGTTTAAATTGACAAGAGGCACTGGTACTTTATTGTCACAAAATTTCAAGATTCTATGACTCTCAATTAAAAAGTTACAAGCATTTGAATGTTGTAAGTTAGGGCAATTTGAATTTTTATCAGTGTTTGATTTGGGACTCAAGGGAAGCATAGCTATAACCAATAGTTTAAATTGACAAGAGGCACGAGTACTTCATTGTCACAAAATTTCAATATTTTATTACGCTCCAGTAAAAAGTTACAAGCATTTGAATGTTGCAAACTTTGATAGGTATAGGACGCACCGTATAGAAGTTAGGGCCATTTGAAGTTTTATCAGTGTTTGATTTTGGACTCAAGGGTAGCATAGCTATGACCGATAGTTTAAATTGACAAGAGGGACGAGAATTTTATTGTCACAAAATTTCAAGATTTTATTACGCTCCAGTAAAAAGTTACAAGTATTTGAATGTTGCAAACTTTGATAGGTGTAGGACGCACCGTATAGAAGTTAGGGCCATTTGAAGTTTTATCAGTGTTTTATTTGGGATTATAACCGCTAACTTTAATTGACAAGAGGCACGAGTACTTTACTGTCACAAAACTTCATGGTTTTATGACGCTCCAGTAAAAACTTACAAGCAATTGAATGTTGCAAACTTTGATAGGTATAGGACGCACCATATAGAAGTTAGGGCCATTTGAAGTTTTATCAGTGTTTGATTTGGGACTCAAGGGTAGGATAGCTATGAGCGTTAACTTTAATTGACAAGAGGCACGAGTACTCTATTTTGCACAAAATTTCAAGATTCTATGACGCTCCAGTAAAAAGTTACAAGCATTTGATTTTTGCAATATTTGATAGGTTTAGGTCGCACCGTATAGAAGTTAGGGCCATTTGAAGTTTTATCAGTGTTTGATTTGGGACTCAAGGGTAGCATAGCTATGAGCGATATATTAAATTGACAAGAGGTACGAGTACTTTATTGCTCCGTGCTGGATTTGCCTGACATCCAATCGGACGCGTCCCCAGGTGGCGGATAGGGGGACCCTTGGTAGGCAAATGACATTACTTCTGAACCTCTTAGGAGGGGCGGGAGTTATGGCTGTCTGTCTATCACAATGATGGTATAGAGAATGGGTACCATCCGCCGACCAAACTGGCTGGGGTGGAGTCCCGAACAAAAACCTCTGTCTGGCGACAACTTTGGATTGAATACTCCAGGTGGAACCCACGCATGTGGTAATCCACCCGCTTCGGCGGCAGAGGCACGGATTCTGGAGGCCCCAACCATCGCTAAAGTCTCTCGCCTTTATCAACGAGAGCGCATCCTGGAGGAGACGGGGATTGTTACCGCAATCTCTTCTTCTTCAGAGACGGAAGAACGTACCCTGGATCCAGAGGGCCTGCGTCGGGAAGTCACCACAGTGGCGGAACGACCGACCAGTAGTTCTAGGGCAACGCGAACTCAAGCGAGGAGACAGAGAAAGAAGCGGCTTGATAGGCTCGGGCAGGAGAAATCCTCGAGTGGCTCTGCCGGCCCTTCTGTGCCGACTCCCTCCAAAAGGCCCACGTCGGCGGAAGTGACACCCACGGAAGCCACCGAGCCTGCGGAGCGATTGACCGCTCCGAAAGCTCGCTCGCGAGGTAAGCGGCGGAAGATTGTTGCTGAAAACAGCATTCCCACCTGCCCTGCAGATGTTACTGCTGGTGGCGCCAAAGGGTACGAGCGAAACCTCGGTGGCGGCTAATGTGGCGGGGAAGAATGTTGCCAATAAGCTGCAGTTTGCCCAGCCCCTCGTATCCAGCAAAACTATCTGCCCGGCGAAATCTTTGCCAGTTGCGGGTGGTGAGCTGGACTTTCGCCCAAACACTTCCAAAGGTGCAGCCATCATACAGCGAGAAGGCTACCGTCCCGCAACCAATGGCGGTGATTGGGAAGCTGGGGCCTGTCCATCGGCTGACTGATGCGGAGATAACACACTGCAAAGGTCTTCTGATGCGTCGCGTCATTGCCTCCGGTCCTGAAGCTAATGCGAAGGGCTATGAGACAAAGGACGGCACTCTACAGGTGTCGTGCGCGTCTCAGGCCAACTTTGATTGGCTCAGGAGTGCAGTCAAAGACGTGCCCCCCATGGGGACCACTCGCTTCGCGGTCTATAGCGAAGCAGGCGTGTCCCTCAGGAAGGCCATCTGCTGGATTCCGGATCCCGATCTGACGACCACAGATGTCCTTTCTTGTCTGCGTGCTCAGAACCCTGGCATCAACACGAGGCTTTGGAGAGTTCTTTCTCACACCAGGGGTAGCAACCGGGATCGTAAAGAAGGTGCTAGTCTTGTGGTGCGAGTGGATGAGGCCACTGTTGATGTCATGGTTTCTCGGTACCGGAGCCGTTTGAGTCTCTTCTTTGGGACTGTAACCTTTCATGTGTTTCCCAGATGAGTGGCTCGGACGATTCTCGTACCTATCGTCCTTTGACGGTAACGCAGATCAACTTGCAGCATTCTAAAGCCGCTACTGTAGTCCTAAGTAGACGACTCACCCAGCTGCACACATCACCCCACATAACAACAGTACAAGAGCCCTGGGTCTTTAGGGGTCGCCTCTGTGGCTCGTTGCAAGGGGCCACGATATTATATGACAGAAACTCGATTAGACCTAGAGCCGGTCTTATAATATCATCCCATGTCGCAGCGACCTGCCTTGACGCATTCTGTTGTCAGGATCTGGCTGCGGCAGAGATTAGATTTAAGAGTATGCACGGATGGTCGAGGTTCGCGATTGCATCTGCTTACTTTCCTTACGATGCTTTGGAGGCGCAACCACCTGGGAAGGTCGCTACTCTCGTAGGGTTCTGTGAGCGGCGCAGTCTTGGTCTGGTTCTTTGTTGCGAAGCTAATGCCCAGCATACGATCTGGGGCAGCAGCAAGTGCAATGAGCGGGGCTCTCGACTTTTCGAGTATATTGCCTCCTCCAGCCTGAACATCCACAATGTAGGCAGGCAGCTTACTTTTGTGACTACGAGAAGGCAGGAGGTAATTGACGTCACCCTGTCAAATCCAAGACTGGGGTGGTCGATCAATAACTGGAGGGTCCTCACCGAAGACTCGTGCTCGGACCACAGATACATTGAGTTTCAGTATGGCGAGCGGGCGCAGATGTCAGAAACCCAAGAAAAACAGACTGGCCAAAGTTCAGGGAGGCACTGCGTAGCAATCACGTGACGCCACTGAAGCTTCGCAAGGAGCAGAACATTGAGGCGGCTGTTGAACATCTCAACACCGCTCTAACAAACAGCTTCGAGCTAGCCTGTCCAACTAGACCTCCTCTTAGCCGGACTCCTGTTCCATGGTGGAACCGAGAGCTTCAGGTGCTGAGGCGTGAGTCTAGAAAACTCGTCAACCGGGCCCTCAAGACGAATCTTGATGAGGACTGGGAACGATATCGACGTGTTCAGAGGGACTACAAGAAGCTAATTCGGGACTGGAAAAGGACTTATTTTTGAGACTTCTGCAGTGATATCGAATCCCTGAGTGACACGGCAAAACTGGTGAAAGTCCTGAAAAAGGACCAAACCGCTAAGCTGGGGTCGCTCAGGAAACCTGATGGCTCCTATACGGAGAGGCAAAGTGACACACTCAGCTTGCTGTTGGAGTCACACTTTCCAGGAAATCAGGTAAGCATAGCCCGTCAACAACCACCTTTGGTCGGAACTGTTGTCAGGGCAGCTGCACCCACTCGACATGATTGGTATGTCGCCAGAACTGTGGCGAATGAGGCTGCCATTAGATTTGCTATCAAATCCTTTGACAGCTTCAAGTCGCCCTTACTGGATGGCATATATCCGATTGTGTTGAAGGAAGGCATTGAGTTAGTGTTGGCAGCACTGAAGAAGATCTTCACTGCATGTCTCGCACTGGCCTATGTACCACGCTCTTGGAGGATGGTGAGGGTTGCTTTCATTCCAAAGGTTGGAAGAGACGACTACACCAATCCCAAAAGCTTCAGACCTATTAGTATGACCTCGTTCATGCTAAAAACTTTAGAACGGCTGGTGGAGCTTCGCATGCGTAGGGAGTCTCTGAAGACGCATCCACTCTCTCCATTTCAGCATGCCTATCAAAGCGGAAAATCCTGCGAGACGGCTCTGCAAAACCTTGTTGGAAGGATAGAGCGAGCCATCGACAGGAAAGAATAGGCAATAGGCATCTTTGTGGACATAGAGGGTGCGTTTGACAATGCTACTTTCGACAGTATGTGCGGCTCTGCTAGGCGGCATGGCGTAGACCGGGTCCTAGTAAATTGGATACGTTCAATGCTGGCCCAGAGAATAATAACGGTGCGGGCGGAGGAAGATTTGCTGGTGTCGTCTGGGGTTAATAGAGGCTGTCCCCAAGGTGGTGTACTGTCTCCATTGCTCTGGTGCATGGTAATCGATCCCCTGCTTAACGCCATTAATGACTCGGGTGTATACGCTCAGGCATATGCGGATGATGTTGGCTGTCTTGTGACAGGTCCATCCCTTATGATTGTCTGCAGAAGGGTGCAGAGAACTCTGGATATGATTGACACTTGGTGCAGTGCGAATGGGCTATCGGCTAATCCTGTCAAGACTGGTATTGTCCTCTTTACCAGAAGGAGAAAGCTTGATGGACTTATTCTGCCTACACTAAAAGGAGTCACTATCCAGCCATCCATGAAATCAAATATCTTGGAGTTATCCTTGATAACAAACTTCTTTGGAAAACACATGTCGAACTGAAGACATCCAAAGCACTGTCAGTTTTCTGGCAGTGTAAGGGTGTGTTTGGTAAGACATTGGGTCTTTCCCCTAGTAAGGTCCTATGGATCTATACAGCTATGGTAAGACCTATTATCACCTATGCATCGATGGTTTGGATGAGCAGACTCTCTCTTGTAGGGGTCAAAAAAGCTCTATCAAAACTACAACGTGCTGTGGCCATATGTTGTACCGGAGCATTTCCGACTACTCCAGGCCAGGCACTTGATGCTTTGGTGAATCTCCCGCCACTAGATGTCTCCATCCGCGGAGAGGCCGTTAAGGCCATCTGCAGAGTGAAACATAGTGGCCACTGGTATGGGGTGTGCTCGATGTTGGACGACGGCGCAGGCACTGGCATCGATTCTGCAATCCTGTCTATGCCCCCGGACTCCATGTCGTCAGCCGTCATACTAGAAAAGCGGTACAATGTGATGCTGCCAGAGGCTCGTTCATGGTTAGATCCCGAGAACGAGCCCGCAAACACTGCTGCCGTATTTTCACTGATGGCTCCAGGACTGAAGAAGGTTCAGGTTCTGGTGTCTTCGTGGAATCTTGTGGGACCCGTCGGTTCGTTGCCCTTGGTCTGCATGCGTCTGTGTTTCAGGCGGAGGTGTATGCGATACTTGAGGCGATGGACTTTGTTGTGGAAAACAGGTGGAAAGGCAAATCTATTTGTGTCTGCAGTGGCAGCCAAGCTGCGCTCATGGCCTTGGATAGTCCGACCACCACTTCCACGATAGTCAGGTCCTGCAAATCCAGGCTAAATTGTGTTGGAAAACAAAATAGTCTGACGCTGACTTGGGTCCCGGGGCACGCTGGCATTGCGGGTAACGAGACGTCTGACTCTTTGGCCGGGATGGGCTCCGAGGATATTTTTATTGGCCCTGAGCCTGTTCTGCCAGTCCCTTCCGCTGCCATCAAAGCCACTGCAAACAAGTGGGTTGTTTCGACCCACAAGCGAGCATGCTGGACTGATAGAGGCTGCGGATGGACGAAAATTATGCTACCTGCTATCTCTGACCGATGGTCACGGTTCCTTTTCTCTTTAGGTAGGAGAGAATTCAGGCTGTTGGTTGGCGTGATGACAGGGCACTTTCTATGGGCTAGGCACATGGAAAGGATTGTCATATCAGACAGTGCGCTGTGCCCAGCCTGTGGAGAGGAAGACGAGACGGCGGACCATTTTCTTTGCGTCTGCCCTGCCTTTGCTCGAATCAGGTTTGGGATTTTTGGCACTGACGTGCTGAGGAGTAACCAACTTGGCTCCTTGGCACCACAGGATCTACTTCTACTTCTTCGGAGGTCGGGTAGATTTAAAGCCGAGTAAAAGGGAACCTTAAGTGCAGTACAATGGATATATACTCTGTCTGAGTGCTGCGCTTACTAGATTGTTCCGACAAAAAAAAAAAAAAAAAAAACTTTATTGTCACAAAATTTCAAGATTTAATTACGCTCCAGTAAAAAGTTACAAGCATTTGAATCATGCAAACTTTGATAGGTATAGGATGCACAGTATATCATTTAGGGCCATTTGAAGTTTTATTAGTGTTTGATTTGGGACTCAAGGGTAGCATAGCTATGACCGATAGTTTAAATTGACAAGAGGCAAGAGAACTTTATTGTCACAAAATTTCAAAATTTTAGACGCTCCAGTAAAAAGTTACAAGCATTTCAATGCTGCACACTTTGATAGGTGTAGGACGCACCGTATAGAAGTTAGGGCCATTTGAAGTTTTATCAGTGTTTAATTTTGGAGTCAAGGGTAGCATAGCTATGAGCGATAGCTTAAGTTGACAAGAGGCCCGAGTACTATATTGCCACACAATTTCAAGATTTTATTACGCTCCATTAAAACGTTACAAGCATTTGGATGTTGCTAACTTTGAAAGGTATAGGATGCACCGTATATAAGTTAGGGCAATTTGAAGTGTTATCAGTGTTTGATTTGGGTCTCAAGGGTAGCGTAGCTATGAGCGATAGCTTAAATTTTACACGAGGCACGAGTACTTTATTGTCACAAAATTTCAAGATATTATGACGCTCCAGTAAAAAGTTACAAGCATTTGAATGTTGCAAACTCTGATAGGTACTGGACGCACCGTATAGAAATGAGGGCCATTTGAAGTTTTACCAGTGATTGATTTGGGGCTCAAGGGTAGCATAGCTATGAGCGATAACTTTAATTGACAAGAGGCACGAGTACTTTATTGTCACAAAATTTCAAGGTTTTATGACGCTCCAATAAAAAGTTACAAGCATTTGAATGTTGCAAACTTTGATAGGTATAGGACGCACTGTATAGAAGTTAGGGCCATTTGTAGTTTTATCAGTGTTTGATTTGGGACTCAAGGGTTGCATAGCTATGACCGATAGTTTAAATTGACAAGAGGCACGAGTACTTTATAGTCACAAAATTTCAAGATTAAATGGCGCTCTAGTAAAGAGTTACGAGCATTTGAATGTCGCAAACTCTGATAGGTATAGGACGCACCGTACAGAAGTTAGGGCCATTTGAAGTTTTTATCAGTGTTTGATTTGGGACTCAAGGGTAGCATAGCTATGAGCGATAACTGTAATTGACAAGAGGCACGAGCACTTCATTCTCACAAAATTTCAAGGTTTTATGACGCTCCAGTAAAAAGTTACAAGCATTTGAATATTTCAAACTTTGATAGGTATAGGACGCACCGTATAGAAGTTAGGGCCATTTTAAGTTTTATCAGTGTTTTATTTTGGAGTCAAGGGTAGCATAGCTATGAGCGATAGCTTAAGTTGACAAGAGGCACGAGTACGTTATTGTCACAAAATTTCAAGATTTTATTACGTTCCAGTAAAAAGTTACAAGCATTTTATTGTTGCAAACTTTGATAGGTATAGGATGCACCGAATATAAGAATATAAGTTAGGGCCATTTGAACTCTTATCAGTGTTTGTTTTTGGACTCAAGGGAAGCATAGCTATAAGCGATAGCTTAAATTGACAAGAGGCACGAATTCTTTATTGTCACAAAATTTCAAGATTTTATTACAAATCAGGAAAAAGTTACAAGCATTTGAATGTTGCAAACTTTGATAGCTATAGGACGCACCGTATAGAAGTTAGGGCCATTTGAAGTTTTATAAGTGTTTGATTTGGGACTCAAGGGTAGCATAGCTATGAGAGATAGCTTAAGTTGACAAGAGGCACTAGAACTTTATTATCACAAAATTTCAAGATTTTATTACGCTCCAGTCAAAAGTTACAAGCATTTGAATGTTGCGAACTTTGATAGGTATAGGACGCCCCGTATAGAAGTTAGGGCCATTTGAAGTTTTATCAGTGTTTTATTTTGGAGTCAAGGGTAGCATAGCTATGAGCGATAACTTTAATTGACAAGAGGCACGAGTACTTTATTGTCACAAAATTTCAAGGTTCTATGACGCTCCAGTAAAAAGTTACAAGCATTTCATTGTTGCAAACTTTGAAAGGTGTAGGATGCACCGTATAGAAGTTAGGGCCATTTGAAGTTTTTAAGTGTTTGATTTGTGGTTCAAGGGTAGTATAGCTATGAGGGATAGCTTAAATTGATAAGAGGCTCGAGTACTTCATTGTCACAAAATTACAATATTTTATTACGCTCCAGCAAAAAGTTACAAGCATTTGAATGTTGCAAACTTTGATAGGTGTAGGACGCACCGTATAGCAGTTAGGGACATTTGAAGTTTTAGCAGTGTTTGATTTTGGAGTCAAAGGTAGCATAGCTATGAGCGATAGCTTAAGTTGACAAGAGGCACGAGTAGTTTATTGTCACAAAATTTCAAGGTTTTATTACGCTCCAGTAAAAAGTTACAAGCATTTGAATGTTGCAAACTCTGATAGGTATAGGACGCACCGTTCAGAAGTTAAGGCCATTTGAAGTTTTATCAGTGTTGGATTTGGGACTATGAGCGATAACTTTAATTGACAAGAGGCACGAGTACTTTATTGTCACAAAATTTCATGGTTTTATAACGCTCCAGTAAAAATTTACAAGCAATTGAATGTTGCAAACTTTGACAGGTATACGACGCACCATATAGAAGTTAGGGCCATTTGAAGTTTTATAAGTGTTTGATTTGGGACTCAAGGGTAGCATAGCTATGAGAGATAGCTTAAGTTGACAAGAGGCACTAGAACTTTATTATCACAAAATTTCCAGATTTTATTACGCTCCAGTCAAAAGTTACAAGCATTTGAATGTTGCAAACTTTGATAGGTATAGGACGCAACGTATAGAAGTTAGGGCCATTTGAAGTTTTATCAGTGTTTTATTTTGGAGTCAAGGGTAGCATAGCTAAGAGCGATAGCTTAAGTTGACAAGAGGCACGAGTACGTTATTGTCACAAAATTTCAAGACTTTATTACGTTCCAGTAAAAAGTTACAAGCATTTTATTGTTGCAAACTTTGATAGGTATAGGATGCACCGAATATAAGAATATAAGTTAGGGCCATTTGAACTTTTATCAGTGTTTGTTTTTGGACTCAAGGGAAGCATACCTATGACCGATAGCTTAGATTAACAAGAGGCACGATTACTTTATTGTCACAAAATTTCAAGATTTTTTTACGCTCCAGTAAAAAGTTCCAAGCATTTGTTTGTTGCAAACTTTGATAGGTAGAAGACGCAGAGTATAGAAGTTAGGGCCATTTGAAGTTTTATCAGTGTTTGTTTTGGGACTTAAGGGAAGCATAGTTATGAGCGATAGCTTAAATTGACAAGAGGCACGAGTACTTTTTTGTCACAAAATTTCAAGATTTTATTACAATTCAGGAAAAAGTTACAAGCATTTGAATGTTGCAAACTTTGAGAGGTATAGGACGCGCCGTATAGAAGTTAGGGCCATTTGAAGTTTTATCAATATATGATTTGGGACTCATGGGTAGCATAGCTATGACAGTTAGTTTAAATTGACAAGAGGCACGAGTACTTTATTGTCACAAAATTTCAAGATTTTATGGCGCTCTAGTAAAGAGTTACAAGCATTTGAATGTTGCAAATTTTGATAGGTATAGGACGCACCGTATAGAAGTTAGGGCCATTTGAAGTTTTTATCAGTGTTTTATTTGGGACTCAAGGGTAGCATAGCTATGAGCGATAACTTTAATTGACAAGAGGCACGAGTACTTCATTCTCACATAATTTCAAGGTTTTATGACGCTCCAGTAAAAAGTTACAAGCATCTGAATGTTGCAAACTTTGATAGGTATAGGACGCCCCGTATAGAAGTTAGGGCCATTTGAAGTTTTATCAGTGTTTTATTTTGGAGTCAAGGGTAGCATAGCTATGAGCGATAACTTTAATTGACAAGAGGCACGAGTACTTTATTGTCACAAAATTTCAAGGTTCTATGACGCTCCAGTAAAAAGTTACAAGCATTTCATTGTTGCAAACTTTGAAAGGTATAGGATGCACCGTATAGAAGTTAGGGCCATTTGAAGTTTTTAAGTGTTTGATTTGTGGTTCAAGGGTAGTATAGCTATGAGGGATAGCTTAAATTGATAAGAGGCTCGAGTACTTCATTGTCACAAAATTACAATATTTTATTACGCTCCAGCAAAAAGTTACAAGCATTTGAATGTTGCAAACTTTGATAGGTGTAGGACGCACCGTATAGCAGTTAGGGACATTTGAAGTTTTAGCAGTGTTTGATTTTGGAGTCAAAGGTAGCATAGCTATGAGCGATAGCTTAACTTGACACGAGGCACGAGTAGTTTATTGTCACAAAATTTCAAGGTTTTATTACGCTCCAGTAAAAAGTTACAAGCATTTGAATGTTGCAAACTCTGATAGGTATAGGACGCACCGTACAGAAGTTAAGGCCATTTGAAGTTTTATCAGTGTTGGATTTGGGACTATGAGCGATAACTTTAATTGACAAGAGGCACGAGTACTTTATTGTCACAAAATTTCATGGTTTTATAACGCTCCAGTAAAAACTTACAAGCAATTGAATGTTGCAAACTTTGACAGGTATACGACGCACCATATAGAAGTTAGGGCCATTTGAAGTTTTATAAGTGTTTGATTTGGGACTCAAGGGTAGCATAGCTATGAGAGATAGCTTAAGTTGACAAGAGGCACGAGTACGTTATAGTCACAAAATTTCAAGACTTTATTACGTTCCAGTAAAAAGTTACAAGCATTTTATTGTTGCAAACTTTGATAGGTATAGGATGCACCGAATATAAGAATATAAGTTAGGGCCATTTGAACTTTTATCAGTGTTTGTTTTTGGACTCAAGGGAAGCATACCTATGACCGATAGCTTAGATTAACAAGAGGCACGATTACTTTATTGTCACAAAATTTCAAGATTTTTTTACGCTCCAGTAAAAAGTTCCAAGCATTTGTTTGTTGCAAACTTTGATAGGTAGAAGACGCAGAGTATAGAAGTTAGGGCCATTTGAAGTTTTATCAGTGTTTGTTTTGGGACTTAAGGGAAGCATAGCTATGAGCGATAGCTTAAATTGACAAGAGGCACGAGTACTTTTTTGTCACAAAATTTCAAGATTTTATTACAATTCAGGAAAAAGTTACAAGCATTTGAATGTTGCAAACTTTGAGAGGTATAGGACGCGCCGTATAGAAGTTAGGGCCATTTGAAGTTTTATCAATATATGATTTGGGACTCATGGGTAGCATAGCTATGACAGATAGTTTAAATTGACAAGAGGCACGAGTACTTTATTGTCACAAAATTTCAAGATTTTATGGCGCTCTAGTAAAGAGTTACAAGCATTTGAATGTTGCAAACTCTGATAGGTATAGGACGCACCGTATAGAAGTTAGGGCCATTTGAAGTTTTTATCAGTGTTTTTTTTGGGACTCAAGGGTAGCATAGCTATGAGCGATAACTTTAATTGACAAGAGGCACGAGTACTTCATTCTCACATAATTTCAAGGTTTTATGACGCTCCAGTAAAAAGTTACAAGCATCTGAATGTTGCAAACTTTGATAGGTATAGGACGCCCCGTATAGAAGTTAGGGCCATTTGAAGTTTTATCAGTGTTTTATTTTGGAGTCAAGGGTAGCATAGCTATGAGCGATAACTTTAATTGACAAGAGGCACGAGTACTTTATTGTCACAAAATTTCAAGGTTCTATCACGCTCCAGTAAAAAGTTACAAGCATTTCATTGTTGCAAACTTTGAAAGGTATAGGATGCACCGTATAGAAGTTAGGGCCATTTGAAGTTTTTAAGTATTTGATTTGTGGTTCAAGGGTAGTATAGCTATGAGGGATAGCTTAAATTGATAAGAGGCTCGAGTACTTCATTGTCACAAAATTACAATATTTTATTACGCTCCAGCAAAAAGTTACAAGCATTTGAATGTTGCAAACTTTGATAGGTGTAGGACGCACCGTATAGCAGTTAGGGACATTTGAAGTTTTAGCAGTGTTTGATTTTGGAGTCAAAGGTAGCATAGCTATGAGCGATAGCTTAACTTGACACGAGGCACGAGTAGTTTATTGTCACAAAATTTCAAGGTTTTATTACGCTCCAGTAAAAAGTTACAAGCATTTGAATGTTGCAAACTCTGATAGGTATAGGACGCACCGTACAGAAGTTAAGGCCATTTGAAGTTTTATCAGTGTTGGATTTGGGACTATGAGCGATAACTTTAATTGACAAGAGGGACGAGTACTTTATTGTCACAAAATTTCATGGTTTTATAACGCTCCAGTAAAAACTTACAAGCAATTGAATGTTGCAAACTTTGACAGGTATAGGACGCACCATATAGAAGTTAGGGCCATTTGAAGTTTTATAAGTGTTTGATTTGGGACTCAAGGGTAGCATAGCTATGAGAGATAGCTTAAGTTGACAAGAGGCACTAGAACTCTATTATCACAAAATTTCCAGATTTTATTACGCTCCAGTCAAAAGTTACAAGCATTTGAATGTTGCAAACTTTGATATGTATAGGACGCAACGTATAGAAGTTAGGGCCATTCGAAGTTTTATCAGTGTTTTATTTTGGAGTCAAGGGTAGCATAGCTAAGAGCGATAGCTTAAGTTGACAAGAGGCACGAGTACGTTATTGTCACAAAATTTCAAGACTTTATTACGTTCCAGTAAAAAGTTACAAGCATTTTATTGTTGCAAACTTTGATAGGTATAGGATGCACCGAATATAAGAATATAAGTTAGGGCCATTTGAACTTTTATCAGTGTTTGTTTTTGGACTCAAGGGAAGCATACCTATGACCGATAGCTTAGATTAACAAGAGGCACGATTACTTTATTGTCACAAAATTTCAAGATTTTTTTACGCTCCAGTAAAAAGTTCCAAGCATTTGTGTGTTGCAAACTTTGATAGGTAGAAGACGCAGAGTATAGAAGTTAGGGCCATTTGAAGTTTTATCAGTGTTTGTTTTGGGACTTAAGGGAAGCATAGCTATGAGCGATAGCTTAAATTGACAAGAGGCACGAGTACTTTTTTGTCACAAAATTTCAAGATTTTATTACAATTTAGGAAAAAGTTACAAGCATTTGAATGTTGCAAACTTTGACAGGTATAGGACGCGCCGTATAGAAGTTAGGGCCATTTGAAGTTTTATCAATATATGATTTGGGACTCATGGGTAGCATAGCTATGACCGATAGTTTAAATTGACAAGAGGCACGAGTACTTTATTGTCACAAAATTTCAAGATTTTATGGCGCTCTAGTAAAGAGTTACAAGCATTTGAATGTTGCAAACTCTGATAGGTATAGGACGCACCGTATAGAAGTTAGGGTCATTTGAAGTTTTTATCAGTGTTTTATTTGGGACTCAAGGGTAGCATAGCTATGAGCGATAACTTTAATTGACAAGAGGCACGAGTACTTCATTCTCACATAATTTCAAGGTTTTATGACGCTCCAGTAAAAAGTTACAAGCATCTGAATGTTGCAAACTTTGATAGGTATAGGACGCACCATATAGAAGTTAGGGCCATTTGAAGTTTTATCAGTATTTGATTTGGGACTTACGGGTAGCATAGCTATGACCGATAGTTTAAATTGACAAGAGGCACGAGCACTTTATTGTCACAAAATTTCAAGATTTTATGGCGATCTAGTAAAGAGTTCCAAGCATTTGAATATTGCAAACTCTGATAGGTATAGGACACCGTACAGAAGTTAGGGCCATTTGAAGTTTTTATCAGTGTTTGATTTGGGAGTCAAGGGTAGCATAGCTATGAGCGATACCTTTAATTGACAAGAGGCATGAGTACTTCATTCTCACATAATTTCAAGGTTTTATGACGCTCCAGTAAAAAGTTACAAGCATTTGAATGTTGCAAACTTTGATAGGTATAGGACGCACCGTATAGAAGTTAGGGCCATTTGAAGTTTTATCAGTGTTTTATTTTGGAGTCAAGGGTAGCATAGCTATGAGCGATAACTTTAATTGACAAAAGGTACTTTATTGTCACAATATTTCAAGGTTTTATTATGCTCCAGTAAAAAGTTACAAGCATTTGAATGTTGCAAACTTTAATAGGTGTAGGACCCACCGTATAGAAATTAGGTCCATTTGAAGGTTTATCAGTGTTTGATTTTGGAGTCAAGGGTAGCATAGATATGAGCGATAGCTTAATTTGACAAGAGGCACGAGTACTTTATTGTCACAAAATTTCAAGATTTTATGGCGCTCCAGTAAAAAGTTACAAGCATTTCATTGTTGCAAACTTTGATAGGTATAGGATGCACCGTATAGAAGTTAGGGCCATTTGAAGTTTTATAAGTGTTTGATTTGGGGCTCAAGGGTAGCATAGCTATGAAGGATAGCTTAAATTGATAAGAGGCTCGAGTACTTCATTGTCACAAAATTACAATATTTTATTACGCTCCAGTAAAAAGTTACAAGTATTTGAATGTTGCAAACTTTGATAGGTGTAAGACGCACCGTATAGCAGTTAGGGACATTTTAAGTGTTATCAGTGTTTGATTTGGGAATCAAGGGTAGCATAGCTATGAGCGATAGCTTAAATTGACAAGAGGGACGAGAACTTTTTTGTGACAAAATTTCAAGATTTTAATACGCTCCAGTAAAAAGTTACAAGCATTTGATTATTGCAAACTTTTTTAGATATAGGATGTACCGAATATAAGAATATAAGTTAGGGCCATTTGAAGTTTTATCAGTGTTTGTTTTTGGACTCATGGGAAGCATAGCTATGAGCGATTGCTTAGACTAACAAGAGGCAGGAGTACTTTATTTTGCACAAAATTTCAAGGTTTTATTACGCTCCAGTAAAAAGTTACAAGTATATGTATAAATGTAGCAAACTTTGATAGGTGTAGGACGCACCGTATAGAAGTTAGGGCCATTTGAAGTTTTATAAGTGTTTGATTTGGGACTCAAGGGTAGCATAGCTATGAGAGATAGCTTAAGTTGACAAGAGGCACTAGAACTTTATTATCACAAAATTTCCAGATTTTATTACGCTCCAGTCAAAAGTTACAAGCATTTGAATGTTGCAAACTTTGATATGTATAGGACGCAACGTATAGAAGTTAGGGCCATTCGAAGTTTTATCAGTGTTTTATTTTGGAGTCAAGGGTAGCATAGCTAAGAGCGATAGCTTAAGTTGACAAGAGGCACGAGTACGTTATTGTCACAAAATTTCAAGACTTTATTACGTTCCAGTAAAAAGTTACAAGCATTTTATTGTTGCAAACTTTGATAGGTATAGGATGCACCGAATATAAGAATATAAGTTAGGGCCATTTGAACTTTTATCAGTGTTTGTTTTTGGACTCAAGGGAAGCATACCTATGACCGATAGCTTAGATTAACAAGAGGCACGATTACTTTATTGTCACAAAATTTCAAGATTTTTTTACGCTCCAGTAAAAAGTTCCAAGCATTTGTGTGTTGCAAACTTTGATAGGTAGAAGACTCAGAGTATAGAAGTTAGGGCCATTTGAAGTTTTATCAGTGTTTGTTTTGGGACTTAAGGGAAGCATAGCTATGAGCGATAGCTTAAATTGACAAGAGGCACGAGTACTTTTTTGTCACAAAATTTCAAGATTTTATTACAATTTAGGAAAAAGTTACAAGCATTTGAATGTTGCAAACTTTGACAGGTATAGGACGCGCCGTATAGAAGTTAGGGCCATTTGAAGTTTTATCAATATATGATTTGGGACTCATGGGTAGCATAGCTATGACCGATAGTTTAAATTGACAAGAGGCACGAGTACTTTATTGTCACAAAATTTCAAGATTTTATGGCGCTCTAGTAAAGAGTTACAAGCATTTGAATGTTGCAAACTCTGATAGGTATAGGACGCACCGTATAGAAGTTAGGGCCATTTGAAGTTTTTATCAGTGTTTTATTTGGGACTCAAGGGTAGCATAGCTATGAGCGATAACTTTAATTGACAAGAGGCACGAGTACTTCATTCTCACATAATTTCAAGGTTTTATGACGCTCCAGTAAAAAGTTACAAGCATCTGAATGTTGCAAACTTTGATAGGTATAGGACGCACCATATAGAAGTTAGGGCCATTTGAAGTTTTATCAGTATTTGATTTGGGACTTACGGGTAGCATAGCTATGACCGATAGTTTAAATTGACAAGAGGCACGAGTACTTTATTGTCACAAAATTTCAAGATTTTATGGCGATCTAGTAAAGAGTTCCAAGCATTTGAATGTTGCAAACTCTGATAGGTATAGGACACCGTACAGAAGTTAGGGCCATTTGAAGTTTTTATCAGTGTTTGATTTGGGAGTCAAGGGTAGCATAGCTATGAGCGATACCTTTAATTGACAAGAGGCATGAGTACTTCATTCTCACATAATTTCAAGGTTTTATGACGCTCCAGTAAAAAGTTACAAGCATTTGAATGTTGCAAACTTTGATAGGTATAGGACGCACCGTATAGAAGTTAGGGCCATTTGAAGTTTTATCAGTGTTTTATTTTGGAGTCAAGGGTAGCATAGCTATGAGCGATAACTTTAATTGACAAGAGGTACTTTATTGTCACAATATTTCAAGGTTTTATTATGCTCCAGTAAAAAGTTACAAGCATTTGAATGTTGCAAACTTTAATAGGTATAGGACCCACCATATAGAAATTAGGTCCATTTGAAGGTTTATCAGTGTTTGATTTTGGAGTCAAGGGTAGCATAGATATGAGCGATAGCTTAATTTGACAAGAGGCACGAGTACTTTATTGTCACAAAATTTCAAGATTTTATGGCGCTCCAGTAAAAAGTTACAAGCATTTCATTGTTGCAAACTTTGATAGGTATAGGATGCACCGTATAGAAGTTAGGGCCATTTGAAGTTTTATAAGTGTTTGATTTGGGGCTCAAGGGTAGCATAGCTATGAAGGATAGCTTAAATTGATAAGAGGCTCGAGTACTTCATTGTCACAAAATTACAATATTTTATTACGCTCCAGTAAAAAGTTACAAGTATTTGAATGTTGCAAACTTTGATAGGTGTAAGACGCACCGTATAGCAGTTAGGGACATTTTAAGTGTTATCAGTGTTTGATTTGGGAATCAAGGGTAGCATAGCTATGAGCGATAGCTTAAATTGACAAGAGGGACGAGAACTTTTTTGTGACAAAATTTCAAGATTTTATTACGCTCCAGTAAAAAGTTACAAGCATTTGATTATTGCAAACTTTTTTAGATATAGGATGTACCGAATATAAGAATATAAGTTAGGGCCATTTGAAGTTTTATCAGTGTTTGTTTTTGGACTCATGGGAAGCATAGCTATGAGCGATTGCTTAGACTAACAAGAGGCAGGAGTACTTTATTTTGCACAAAATTTCAAGGTTTTATTACGCTCCAGTAAAAAGTTACAAGTATATGTATAAATGTAGCAAACTTTGATAGGTGTAGGACGCACCGTATAGAAGTTAGGGCCATTTGAAGTTTTATCAGTGTTTGAGTTTGGAATCAAGGGTAGCATAGCTATGAGGGATATGTTAAATTGATAAGAGGCTCGAGCACTTCATTGTCACCAAATTTCAACGTATCGGAAGAACGTACCCTGGATCCAGAGGGCCTGCGTCGGGAAGTCACCACAGTGGCGGAACGACCGACCAGTAGTTCTAGGGCAACGCGAACTCAAGCGAGGAGACAGAGAAAGAAGCGGCTTGATAGGCTCGGGCAGGAGAAATCCTCGAGTGGCTCTGCCGGCCCTTCTGTGTCGACTCCCTCCAAAAGGCCCACGTCGGCGGAAGTGACACCCACGGAAGCCACCGAGCCTTCGGAGCGATTGACCGCTCCGAAAGCTCGCTCGCGAGGTAAGCGGCGGAAGATTGTTGCTGAAAACAGCATTCCCACCTGCCCTGCAGATGTTACTGCTGGTGGCGCCAAAGGGTACGAGCGAAACCTCGGTGGCGGCTAATGTGGCGGGGAAGAATGTTGCCAATAAGCTGCAGTTTGCCCAGCCCCTCGTATCCAGCAAAACTACCTGCCCGGCGAAATCTTTGCCAGTTGCGGGTGGTGAGCTGGACTTTCGCCCAAACACTTCCAAAGGTGCAGCCATCATACAGCGAGAAGGCTACCGTCCCGCAACCAATGGCGGTGATTGGGAAGCTGGGGCCTTTCCATCGGCTGACTGATGCGGAGATAACACACTGCAAAGGTCTTCTGATGCGTCGCGTCATTGCCTCCGGTCCTGAAGCTAATGCGAAGGGCTATGAGACAAAGGACGGCACTCTACAGGTGTCGTGCGCGTCTCAGGCCAACTTTGATTGGCTCAGGAGTGCAGTCAAAGACGTGCCCCCCATGGGGACCACTCGCTTCGCGGTCTATAGCGAAGCAGGCGTGTCCCTCAGGAAGGCCATCTGCTGGATTCCGGATCCCGATCTGACGACCACAGATGTCCTTTCTTGTCTGCGTGCTCAGAACCCTGGCATCAACACGAGGCTTTGGAGAGTTCTTTCTCACACCAGGGGTAGCAACCGGGATCGTAAAGAAGGTGCTAGTCTTGTGGTGCGAGTGGATGAGGCCACTGTTGATGTCATGGTTTCTCGGTACCGGAGCCGTCTGAGTCTCTTCTTTGGGACTGTAACCTTTCATGTGTTTCCCAGATGAGTGGCTCGGACGATTCTCGTACCTATCGTCCTTTGACGGTAACGCAGATCAACTTGCAGCATTCTAAAGCCGCTACTGTAGTCCTAAGTAGACGACTCACCCAGCTGCACACATCACCCCACATAACAACAGTACAAGAGCCCTGGGTCTTTAGGGGTCGCCTCTGTGGCTCGTTGCAAGGGGCCACGATATTATATGACAGAAACTCGATTAGACCTAGAGCTGGTCTTATAATATCATCCCATGTCGCAGCGACCTGCCTTGACGCATTCTGTTGTCAGGATCTGGCTGCGGCAGAGATTAGATTTAAGAGTATGCACGGATGGTCGAGGTTCGCGATTGCATCTGCTTACTTTCCTTACGATGCTTTGGAGGCGCAACCACCTGGGAAGGTCGCTACTCTCGTAGGGTTCTGTGAGCGGCGCAGTCTTGGTCTGGTTCTTTGTTGCGAAGCTAATGCCCAGCATACGATCTGGGGCAGCAGCAAGTGCAATGAGCGGGGCTCTCGACTTTTCGAGTATATTGCCTCCTCCAGCCTGAACATCCACAATGTAGGCAGGCAGCTTACTTTTGTGACTACGAGAAGGCAGGAGGTAATTGACGTCACCCTGTCAAATCCAAGACTGGGGTGGTCGATCAATAACTGGAGGGTCCTCACCGAAGACTCGTGCTCGGACCACAGATACATTGAGTTTCAGTGTGGCGAGCGGGCGCAGATGCCATTGCCCACCAGAAACCCCAGAAAAACAGACTGGCCAAAGTTCAGGGAGGCACTGCGTAGCAATCACGTGACGCCACTGAAGCTTCGCAAGGAGCAGAACATTGAGGCGGCTGTTGAACATCTCAAAACCGCTCTAACAAACAGCTTCGAGCTAGCCTGTCCAACTAGACCTCCTCTTAGCCGGACTCCTGTTCCATGGTGGTACCGAGAGCTTCAGGTGCTGAGGCATGAGTCTAGAAAACTCGTCAACCGGGCCCTCAAGACGAATCTTGATGAGGACTGGGAACGATATCGACGTGTTCAGAGGGACTACAAGAAGCTAATTCGGGACTGGAAAAGGACTTATTTTTGAGACTTCTGCAGTGATATCGAATCCCTGAGTGACACGGCAAAACTGGTGAAAGTCCTGAAAAAGGACCAAACCGCTAAGCTGGGGTCGCTCAGGAAACCTGATGGCTCCTATACGGAGAGGCAAAGTGACACACTCAGCTTGCTGTTGGAGTCACACTTTCCAGGAAATCAGGTAAGCATAGCCCGTCAACAACCACCTTTGGTCGGAACTGTTGTCAGGGCAGCTGCACCCACTCGAAATGATTGGTATGTCGGCAGAACTGTGGCGAATGAGGCTGCCATTAGATTTGCCATCAAATCCTTTGACAGCTTCAAGTCGCCCGGACTGGATGGCATATATCCAATTGTGTTGAAGGAAGGCATTGAGTTAGTGTTGGCAGCACTGAAGAAGATCTTCACTGCATGTCCCGCACTGGCCTATGTACCACGCTCTTGGAGGATGGTGAGGGTTGCTTTCATTCCAAAGGTTGGAAGAGACGACTACACCAATCCCAAAAGCTTCAGACCTATTAGTATGACCTCGTTCATGCTAAAAACTTTAGAACGGCTGGTGGAGCTTCGCATGCGTAGGGAGTCTCTGAAGACGCATCCACTCTCTCCATTTCAGCATGCCTATCAAAGCGGAAAATCCTGCGAGACGGCTCTGCAAAACCTTGTTGGAAGGATAGAGCGAGCCATCGACAGGAAAGAATAGGCAATAGGCATCTTTGTGGACATAGAGGGTGCGTTTGACAATGCTACTTTCGACAGTATGTGCGGCTCTGCTAGGCGGCATGGCGTAGACCGGGTCCTAGTAAATTGGATACGTTCAATGCTGGCCCAGAGAATAATAACGGTGCGGGCGGAGGAAGATTTACTGGTGTCGTCTGGGGTTAATAGAGGCTGTCCCCAAGGTGGTGTACTGTCTCCATTGCTCTGGTGCATGGTAATCGATCCCCTGCTTAACGCCATTAATGACTCGGGTGTATACGCTCAGGCATATGCGGATGATGTTGGCTGTCTTGTGACAGGTCCATCCCTTATGATTGTCTGCAGAAGGGTGCAGAGAACTCTGGATATGATTGACACTTGGTGCAGTGCGAATGGGCTATCGGCTAATCCTGTCAAGACTGGTATTGTCCTCTTTACCAGAAGGAGAAAGCTTGATGGACTTATTCTGCCTACACTAAAAGGAGTCACTATCCAGCCATCCATGAAATCAAATATCTTGGAGTTATCCTTGATAACAAACTTCTTTGGAAAACACATGTCGAACTGAAGACATCCAAAGCACTGTCAGTTTTCTGGCAGTGTAAGGGTGTGTTTGGTAAGACATTGGGTCTTTCCCCTAGTAAGGTCCTATGGATCTATACAGCTATGGTAAGACCTATTATCACCTATGCATCGATGGTTTGGATGAGCAGACTCTCTCTTGTAGGGGTCAAAAAAGCTCTATCATAACTACAACGTGCTGTGGCCATATGTTGTACCGGAGCATTTCCGACTACTCCAGGCCAGGCACTTGATGCTTTGGTGAATCTCCCGCCACTAGATGTCTCCATCCGCGGAGAGGCCGTTAAGGCCATCTGCAGAGTGAAACATAGTGGCCACTGGTATGGGGTGTGCTCGATGTTGGACGACGGCGCAGGCACTGGCATCGATTCTGCAATCCTGTCTATGCCCCCGGACTCCATGTCGTCAGCCGTCATACTAGAAAAGCGGTACAATGTGATGCTGCCAGAGGCTCGTTCATGGTTAGATCCCGAGAACGAGCCCGGCAAACACTGCTGCCGTATTTTCACTGATGGCTCCAGGACTGAAGAAGGTTCAGGTTCTGGTGTCTTCGTAGAATCTTGTGGGACCCGGCGGTTCGTTGCCCTTGGTCTGCATGCGTCTGTGTTTCAGGCGGAGGTGTATGCGATACTTGAGGCGATGGACTTTGTTGTGGAAAACAGGTGGAAAGGCAAATCTATTTGTGTCTGCAGTGGCAGCCAAGCTGCGCTCATGGCCTTGGATAGTCCGACCACCACTTCCACGATAGTCAGGTCCTGCAAATCTAGGCTAAATTGTGTTGGAAAACAAAATAGTCTGACGCTGACTTGGGTCCCGGGGCACGCTGGCATTGCGGGTAACGAGACGTCTGACTCTTTGGCCGGGATGGGCTCCGAGGATATTTTTATTGGCCCTGAGCCTGTTCTGCCAGTCCCTTCCGCTGCCATCAAAGCCACTGCAAACAAGTGGGTTGTTTCGACCCACAAGCGAGCATGCTGGACTGATAGATGCTGCGGATGGACGAAAATTATGCTACCTGCTATCTATGACCGATGGTCACGGTTCCTTTTCTCTTTAGGTAGGAGAGACTGCAGGCTGTTGGTTGGCGTGATGACAGGGCACTTTCTATGGGCTAGGCACATGGAAAGGATTGTCATATCAGACAGTGCGCTGTGCCCACCCTGTGGAGAGGAAGACGAGACGGCGGACCATTTTCTTTGCGTCTGCCCTGCCTTTGCTCGAATCAGGTTTGGGATTTTTGGCACTGACGTGCTGAGGAGTAACCAACTTGGCTCCTTGGCACCACAGGATCTACTTCTACTTCTTCGGAGGTCGGGTAGATTTAAAGCCGAGTAAAAGGGACCCTTAAGTGCAGTACAATGGATATATACTCTGTCTGAGTGCTGCGCTTACTAGATTGTTCCGACAAAAAAAAAAAAAAAAAAAACTTTATTGTCACAAAATTTCAAGATTTAATTACGCTCCAGTAAAAAGTTACAAGCATTTGAATGATGCAAACTTTGATAGGTATAGGATGCACAGTATATCATTTAGGGCCATTTGAAGTTTTATTAGTGTTTGATTTGGGACTCAAGGGTAGCATAGCTATGACCGATAGTTTAAATTGACAAGAGGCAAGAGAACTTTATTGTCACAAAATTTCAAAATTTTAGACACTCCAGTAAAAAGTTACAAGCATTTGAATGCTGCACACTTTGATAGGTGTAGGACGCACCGTATAGAAGTTAGGGCTATTTGAAGTTTTATCAGTGTTTGATTTTGGAGTCAAGGGTAGCATAGCTATGAGCGATAGCTTAAGTTGACAAGAGGCCCGAGTACTATATAGCCACAAAATTTCAAGATTTTATTACGCTCCATTAAAACGTTACAAGCATTTGGATGTTGCTAACTTTGAAAGGTATAGGATGCACCGTATATAAGTTAGGGCAATTTGAAGTGTTATCAGTGTTTGATTTGGGTCTCAAGGGTAGCGTAGCTATGAGCGATAGCTTAAATTTTACACGAGGCACGAGTACTTTATTGTCACAAAATTTCAAGATATTATGACGCTCCAGTAAAAAGTTACAAGCATTTGAATGTTGGAAACTCTGATAGGTACTGGACGCACCGTATAGAAATGAGGGCCATTTGAAGTTTCACCAGTGATTGATTTGGGGCTCAAGGGTAGCATAGCTATGAGCGATAACTTTAATTGACAAGAGGCACGAGTACTTTATTGTCACAAAATTTCAAGATTTTATGACGCTCCAGTAAAAAGTTACAAGCATTTGAATGTTGCAAACTTTGATAGGTATAGGACGCACTGTATAGAAGTTAGGGCCATTTGAAGTTTTATCAGTGTTTGATGTGGAACTCAAGGGTTGCATAGCTATGACCGATAGCTTAAGTTGACAAGAGGCACGAGTACGTTATTGTCCCAAAATTTCTAGATTTTATTACGCTCTAGTAAAAAGTTACAAGAATTTGGATGTTGGAAACTTTGATACGTGTAGGATGCACCGTATTGAAGTTAGGGCGATTTGAAGTGTTATAAGTGTTTGATTTGGGAATCAAGGGTAGCATAGCTATGAGCGATAGCTTAAATTGACAAGAGGGACGAGATCTTTACTGTGACAAAATTTCAAGATTTTATTACTCTCAAGTAAAAAGTTACAAGCATTTGATTGTTAGAAACTTTTTTAGATATAGGATGCACCGAATATAAGAATAGAAGTTAGGGCCATTTGAAGTTTTATCAGTGTTTGTTTTTGGACTCAAGGGAAACATAGCTATGAGCGATATCGCTTAGATTAACAAGAGGCAGGAGTACTTTATTTTGCACAAAACTTCAAGGTTTTATTACGCTCCAGTAAAAAGTTACAAGTATATGAATGTTGCAAACTTTGATAGGTGTAGGACGCACCGTATAGCAGTTAGGGCCATTTGAAGTTTTATCAGTGTTCGATTTTGAAGTCTAGGGTAGCATAGCTATGAGCGATAGCTTAAGTTGACAAGAGGCACTAGTACTTTATTGTCACAAAATTTCAAGATTTTATTACGCTCCAGTAAAAAGTTGCAAGCATTTGAATGTTGCAAGTTAGGGCCATTTGAAGTTTTATCAGTGTTTGATTTGGGACTCAAGGGTAGCATAGCTATGACTAATACTTTAAATTGACAAGAGGCATGAGTACTTTATTGTCACAAAATTTCAAGATTTTATGGCGCTCCAGTAAAAAGTTACAAACATTTGAATGTTGCAAACTCCAATAGGACGCACCGTACAGAAATTAAAACCATTTGAATTTTTTATCAGTGTTTGATTTGGGACTCAAGGATAGCATAGCTATGAGCGATAACTTTAACTGACAAGAGGCACGAGTACTTTATTGTCACAAAACTTCAAGGTTTTATTACGCTCCAGTAAAAAGTTACAAGTATATGAATGTTGCAAACTTTGATAGGTGTAGGACGCACCGTATAGCAGTTAGGGCCATTTGAAGTTTTATCAGTGTTTGATTTTGAAGTCTAGGGTAGCATAGCTATGAGCGATAGCTTAAGTTGACAAGAGGCGCTAGTACTTTATTGTCACAAAATTTCAAGATTCTATGACTCTCAAGTAAAAAGTTACAAGCATTTGAATGTTGTAAGTTAGGGCAATTTGAAGTTTTATTAGTGTTTGATTTGGGACTCAAGGGAAGCATAGCTATAACCAATAGTTTAAATTGACAAGAGGCACGAATACTTCATTGTCACAAAATTTCAATATTTTATTACGCTCCAGTAAAAACTTACAAGCATTTGAATGTTGCAAACTTTGATAGGTATAGGATGCACCGTATAGAAGTTAGGGCCATTTGAAGTTTTCTAAGTGTTTGATTTTGGACTCAAGGGTAGCATAGCTATGACCGATAGTTTAAATTGACAAGAGGCACGAGTACTTTATTGTCACAAAATTTCACGATTTTATGGCGCTCCAGTAAAAAGTTACAAGAATTTGGATGTTGGAAACTTTGATACGTATAGGATGCACCGTATTGAAGTTAGGGCGATTTGAAGTGTTATAAGTGTTTGATTTGGGAATCAAGGGTAGCATAGCTATGAGCGATAGCTTAAATTGACAAGAGGGACGAGATCTTTACTGTGACAAAATTTCAAGATTTTATTACGCTCAAGTAAAAAGTTACAAGCATTTGATTGTTACAAACTTTTTTAGATATAGGATGCACCGAATATAAGAATAGAAGTTAGGGCCATTTGAAGTTTTATCAGTGTTTGTTTTTGGACTCAAGGGAAACATAGCTATGAGCGATATCGCTTAGATTAACAAGAGGCAGGAGTACTTTATTTTGCACAAAACTTCAAGGTTTTATTACGCTCCACTAAAAAGTTACAAGTATATGAATGTTGCAAACTTTGATAGGTGTAGGACGCACCGTATAGCAGTTAGGGCCATTTGAAGTTTTATCAGTGTTTGATTTTGAAGTCTAGGGTAGCATAGCTATGAGCGATAGCTTAAGTTGACAAGAGACACTAGTACTTTATTGTCACAAAATTTCAAGATTTTATTACGCTCCAGTAAAAAGTTGCAAGCATTTGAATGTTGCAAACTTTGATAGGTTTAGGACGCACCGTATAGAAGTTAGGGCCATTTGAAGTTTTATCAGTGTTTTGTTTTGGAGTCAAGTGTAGCATAGCTATGAGCGATAGCGTAAGTTGACAAGAGGCACGAGTATGTTATTGTCCCAAAATTTCTAGATTTTATTACGCTCTAGTAAAAAGTTACAAGAATTTGGATGTTGGAAACTTTGATACGTATAGGATGCATCGTATTGAAGTTAGGGCGATTTGAAGTGTTATAAGTGTTTGATTTGGGAATCAAGGGTAGCATAGCTATGAGCGATAGCTTAAATTGACAAGAGGGACGAGATCTTTACTGTGACAAAATTTCAAGATTTTATTACGGTCAAGTAAAAAGTTACAAGCATTTGATTGTTACAAACTTTTTTAGATATAGGATGCACCGAATATAAGAATAGAAGTTAGGGCCATTTGAAGTTTTATAAGTGTTTGTTTTTGGACTCAAGGGAAACATAGCTATCTATGAGCGATATCGCTTAGATTAACAAAAAGCAGGAGTACTTTATTTTGCACAAAACTTCAAGGATTTATTACGCTCCAGTAAAAAGTTACAAGTATATGGATGTTGCAAACTTTGATAGGTGTAGGACGCACCGTATAGCAGTTAGGGCCATTTGAAGTTTTATCAGTGTTTGATTTTGAAGTCTAGGGTAGCATAGCTATGAGCGATAGCTTAAGTTGACAAGAGACACTAGTACTTTATTGTCACAAAATTTCAAGATTTTATTACGCTCCAGTAAAAAGTTGCAAGCATTTGAATGTTGCAAATTTTGATAGGTGTAGGACGCACCGTATAGAAGATAGGGCGATTTAAAGCGTTATCAGTGTTTGATTTGGGAATCAAGGGTAGCATAGCTATGACCGATAGTTTAAATTGACAAGAGGCACGAGTACTTTATTGTCACAAAATTTCAAGATTTTATGGCGCTCCAGTAAAAAGTTAAAAACATTTGAATGTTGCAAACTCCAATAGGACGCACCATACAGAAATTAAAACCATTTGAATTTGTTATCAGTGTTTGATTTGGGACTCCAGGGTAGCATAGCTATGAGCGAGAACTTTAACTGACAAGAGGCACGAGTACTTTATTGTCACAAAACTTCAAGGTTTTATTACGCTCCAGTAAAAAGTTACAAGCATTTGAATGTTGCAAACTTTGATAGGTATAGGACGCACCGTATAGAAGTTAGGGCCATTTGAAGTTTTATCAGTGTTTGATTTTGAACTCAAAGGTAGCATAGCTATGACCGATAGTTTAAATTGACAAGAGGCACTGGTACTTTATTGTCACAAAATTTCAAGATTCTATGACTCTCAATTAAAAAGTTACAAGCATTTGAATGTTGTAAGTTAGGGCAATTTGAATTTTTATCGGTGTTTGATTTGGGACTCAAGGGAAGCATAGCTATAACTAATAGTTTAAATTGACAAGAGGCACGAGTACTTCATTGTCACAAAATTTCAATATTTTATTACGCTCCAGTAAAAAGTTACAAGCATTTGAATGTTGCAAACTTTGATAGGTATAGGACGCACCGTATAGAAGTTAGGGCCATTTGAAGTTTTATCAGTGTTTGATTTTGGACTCAAGGGTAGCATAGCTATGACCGATAGTTTAAATTGACAAGAGGGACGAGAATTTTATTGTCACAAAATTTCAAGATTTTATTACGCTCCAGTAAAAAGTTACAAGTATTTGAATGGTGCAAACTTTGATAGGTGTAGGACACACCGTATAGAAGTTAGGGCCATTTGAAGTTTTATCAGTGTTTTATTTGGGATTATAACCGCTAACTTTAATTGACAAGAGGCACGAGTACTTTACTGTCACAAAACTTCATGGTTTTATGACGCTCCAGTAAAAACTTACAAGCAATTGAATGTTGCAAACTTTGATAGGTATAGGACGCACCATATAGAAGTTAGGGCCATTTGAAGTTTTATCAGTGTTTGATTTGGGACTCAAGGGTAGGATAGCTATGAGCGTTAACTTTAATTGACAAGAGGCACGAGTACTCTATTTTGCACAAAATTTCAAGATTCTATGACGCTCCAGTAAAAAGTTACAAGCATTTGATTTTTGCAATCTTTGATAGGTATAGTTCGCACCGTATAGAAGTTAGGGCCATTTGAAGTTTTATCAGTGTTTGATTTGGGACTCAAGGGTAGCATAGCTATGAGCGATATATTAAATTGACAAGAGGTACGAGTACTTTATTGCTCCGTGCTGGATTTGCCTGACATCCAATCGGACGCGTCCCCAGGTGGCGGATAGGGGGACCCTTGGTAGGCAAATGACATTACTTCTGAACCTCTTAGGAGGGGCGGGAGTTATGGCTGTCTGTCTATCACAATGATGGTATAGAGAATGGGTACCATCCGCCGACCAAACTGGCTGGGGTGGAGTCCCGAACAAAAACCTCTGTCTGGCGACAACTTTGGATTGAATACTCCAGGTGGAACCCACGCATGTGGTAATCCACCCGCTTCGGCGGCAGAGGCACGGATTCTGGAGGCCCCAACCATCGCTAAAGTCTCTCGCCTTTATCAGCGAGAGCGCATCCTGGAGGAGACGGGGATTGTTACCGCAATCTCTTCTTCTTCAGAGACGGAAGAACGTACCCTGGATCCAGAGGGCCTGCGTCGGGAAGTCACCACAGTGGCGGAACGACCGACCAGTAGTTCTAGGGCAACGCGAACTCAAGCGAGGAGACAGAGAAAGAAGCGGCTTGATAGGCTCGGGCAGGAGAAATCCTCGAGTGGCTCTGCCGGCCCTTCTGTGTCGACTCCCTCCAAAAGGCCCACGTCGGCGGAAGTGACACCCACGGAAGCCACCGAGCCTGCGGAGCGATTGACCGCTCCGAAAGCTCGCTCGCGAGGTAAGCGGCGGAAGATTGTTGCTGAAAACAGCATTCCCACCTGCCCTGCAGATGTTACTGCTGGTGGCGCCAAAGGGTACGAGCGAAACCTCGGTGGCGGCTAATGTGGCGGGGAAGAATGTTGCCAATAAGCTGCAGTTTGCCCAGCCCCTCGTATCCAGCAAAACTACCTGCCCGGCGAAATCTTTGCCAGTTGCGGGTGGTGAGCTGGACTTTCGCCCAAACACTTCCAAAGGTGCAGCCATCATACAGCGAGAAGGCTACCGTCCCGCAACCAATGGCGGTGATTGGGAAGCTGGGGCCTGTCCATCGGCTGACTGATGCGGAGATAACACACTGCAAAGGTCTTCTGATGCGTCGCGTCATTGCCTCCGGTCCTGAAGCTAATGCGAAGGGCTATGAGACAAAGGACGGCACTCTACAGGTGTCGTGCGCGTCTCAGGCCAGCTTTGATTGGCTCAGGAGTGCAGTCAAAGACGTGCCCCCCATGGGGACCACTCGCTTCGCGGTCTATAGCGAAGCAGGCGTGTCCCTCAGGAAGGCCATCTGCTGGATTCCGGATCCCGATCTGACGACCACAGATGTCCTTTCTTGTCTGCGTGCTCAGAACCCTGGAATCAACACGAGGCTTTGGAGAGTTCTTTCTCACACCAGGGGTAGCAACCGGGATCGTAAAGAAGGTGCTAGTCTTGTGGTGCGAGTGGATGAGGCCACTGTTGATGTCATGGTTTCTCGGTACTGGAGCCGTTTGAGTCTCTTCTTTGGGACTGTAACCTTTCATGTGTTCCCCAGATGAGTGGCTCGGACGATTCTCGTACCTATCGTCCTTTGACGGTAACGCAGATGAACTTGCAGCATTCTAAAGCCGCTACTGTAGTCCTAAGTAGACGACTCACCCAGCTGCACACATCACCCCACATAACAACAGTACAAGAGCCCTGGGTCTTTAGGGGTCGCCTCTGTGGCTCGTTGCAAGGGGCCACGATATTATATGACAGAAACTCGATTAGACCTAGAGCCGGTCTTATAATATCATCCCATGTCGCAGCGACCTGCCTTGACGCATTCTGTTGTCAGGATCTGGCTGCGGCAGAGATTAGATTTAAGAGTATGCACGGTTGGTCGAGGTTCGCGATTGCATCTGCTTTCTTTCCTTACGATGCTTTGGAGGCGCAACCACCTGGGAAGGTCGCTACTCTCGTAGGGTTCTGTGAGCGGCGCAGTCTTGGTCTGGTTCTTTGTTGCGAAGCTAATGCCCAGCATACGATCTGGGGCAGCAGCAA